>CM019174.2:14039878-15476855 GCA_009739505.2 Apolygus lucorum
CCTTTAGATTGACCATTGACAGTAAAAGTTTTGTACTCTGGATTTCAAGGACAGAAAAGGTCACAAAAACATTGGTGTTGGCTTCAATCGACGCAGAATTCGTCAATATACAACATTAGTTAATCATTATACAAATGTATTTACATGATACTTTCCTGTTAGTCCTGTTAGTTTTCCTGATCTTTCCCTTGTTAGTTTCAACCAGAACCATCTGAATTAGCTCTGTTAATGCTTGCAAGTAAGAATTGGGTTGCCAGCATTAAATATTGGACAGTTGAACAGAGAAATGAGCTGTTCCTCCTGTCTAACCTTTCTGGGCTGTAAGAGCTGCTTTGGATGATGTGCATTCTGATGGAAATTTGAGCTATTTCTCCTTTCATACCAATCTGGGCTGTAAGAGCTGCATTGGATGATGGACAGTCTGATGGAAATTTGAGCTATTTCTCCTTTTCGTACCAATCTGGGCTGTAAGAGCTGCATTGGATGTTGGGCAGTCTGATGGAAATTTGAGCTATTTCTCCTTTCATACCAATCTGGGCTGTAAGAGCTGCATTGGACGATGGGCAGTCTGATGGAAATTTGAGCTATTTCTCCTTTCATACCAATCTGGGCTGTAAGAGCTGCTTTGGATGATGTGCATTCTGATGGAAATTTGAGCTATTTCTCCTTTCATACCAATCTGGGCTGTAAGAGCTGCATTGGATGATGGACAGTCTGATGGAAATTTGAGCTATTTCTCCTTTCGTACCAATCTGGGCTGTAAGAGCTGCATTGGATGTTGGGCAGTCTGATGGAAATTTGAGCTATTTCTCCTTTCATACCAATCTGGGCTGTAAGAGCTGCATTGGACGATGGGCACTGATGGAATTTGAGCTATTTCTCCTTTCATACCAATCTGGGCTGTAAGAGCTGCATTGGATGTTGGGCATTCTGATGGAAATTTGAGCTATTTCTCCTTTCATACCAATCTGGGCTGTAAGAGCTGCATTGGACGATGGGCAGTCTGATGGAAATTTGAGCTATTTCTCCTTTCATACCAATCTGGGCTGTAAGAGCTGCATTGGACGATGGGCAGTCTGATGGAAATTTGAGCTATTTCTCCTTTCATACCAATCTGGGCTGTAAGCCGCATTGGATGTGGGCAGTCTGATGGAAATTTGAGCTATTTCTCCTTTCATACCAATCTGGGCTGTAAGAGCCGCATTGGACGATGGGCAGTCTGATGGAAATTTGAGCTATTTCTCCTTTCATACCAATCTGGGCTGTAAGAGCTGCATTGGACGATGGGCAGTCTGATGGAAATTTGAGCTATTTCTCCTTTCATACCAATCTGGGCTGTAAGAGCTGCATTGGATGTTGGGCAGTCTGATGGAAATTTGAGCTATTTCTCCTTTCATACCAATCTGGGCTGTAAGAGCTGCATTGGACGATGGGCAGTCTGATGGAAATTTGAGCTATTTCTCCTTTCGTACCAATCTGGGCTGTAAGAGCTGCTTTGGATGTTGGGCAGTCTGATGGGAATTTGAGCTATTTCTCATTTCATAACTGGTCTGTTCAGTGTATGATGTTTAATAGGTGATGATGCTAATTGGGTGAATGGCCACTGAGGACTTCATCCCGTTCATCATATTCACTCTTCAGCCAGCACATCGTCTGGTGGTACCATCCAGAAGTGACTGGTTTTGCACTGTAACAGCTGAATTTCCTCGTCTCAAGGTCCGTCCGGCAGCAATTCTTCAGTTTATGGTGCTCATGATGGGTCACAGCCCACACTCTGGTGGTGTCACAAGAAATTGACTGGATATGTTCTTCCTCTGCTTCTACGTTTAAAAAAAACCCTAACTCCAGTACGATGGACACTTTGGGGCATCGCTAGTCTTCATGGCTTTTTTACTGACATTTATGTCACCATGTTTGACAACCAACTTGGAAGGGTATCCAAAACATGAACCATGAGTTGAAAATGTCATACAAGAAATATTTTCCATTCACTACTCCAGTCTAAACTCCTTATTTGTATACATTTAGCCGGATATCGACGGTTTCCTGGTAGGCGGAGCATCCTTGAGGGAGGAGTTCGTCGACATCATCAACGTCATCAAAAACTACAACGACCAAGTCAAAAAGAGAAACGACGCCGCGGCTAAAAACGAAAAAAACCCCTAAAAAAGACGGCCGCGGCTAAAAACGACAAAAATGCCAAAAAAGACGCGAAGAAGGTTGCAAAATGAAAAAAAAGGGGAATTTCCAGAAAGTGAAATCGTTTTTGAACAATCTTTAATGATATTCGACGTCCGTTTCGTGGCAGCCCGTCCTCTGATCAATAAAAAACCATTCCCCATGACTACAACGCTAATTTTTGTTTTAATTAATTTTCAAAATAAATCTTTGAGATGAATATAATATAAAAATAATAAATACTAAGTGAAATGAATAATATAAAAAATATTTAAATAAATTAAATAATGGAAACGTATACCTAATAAACAAAAATAATACATATAAAAATAAAATGAATTATGAATATAGAAATAAATTAGGTTATAATTTAGATATAAATAAATAATGAATAAAAATATATAAATTACAATCATTTATAATACAAATTATAAATTTATAAAGAAAAGTTTTTTAAATATTATTTTAAAAAACTTTTCGTCATTCGACAAGTTTTATAAACAAAAACACGAAAAATGTTTTTGTTTATAAAACTTGTCGAATGACTTAGAAATCTTATGGAAATTCTTGGTTTCTAATGTTTTAGCAGCTCCTTTTTGGACGTCCCTATGACTTGGGCGTCCTTGAGATTTTTTTTTTTTTTACCCTACGCCGACGGTCTAGGTGGTTGTGCCATGAGACCTCTAGCAGCCCAATATAATTTTGCTCTCTTCGACCAGGTGGTCTCGTCAGGCTGTTACCAGGCCAACCACTAACCTGACTTCCTTACGGCTTAGCCGCAGCAGCTCTTCAGTGGTGCTGGGGTTAGGTTTGGCCACCATGCGTTCGTCCTCTAAGGTTCGTCCATCTACTAGTGGTTTCATTGGTGACCCACCGGTTTATGGTCGCCCTAAAAGAAGATTTGGGAATACCTATGGCTGGCTCTGGACCAATGTACGGGGTTAGTGAGCCCCTTCTTGCCAGCGCATCTGGTTTCTCATTTCCCATTACTCCGCGGTGTCCTGCCACCCACTCCAGAGAGACTCTGTTTGTGATGGGACAGGAAGCAGAGAGTTTGGAAGCAGTCCCACACTAACTGAGTTAATGGAGGTAGCGGCTAAAGCATCGATCGCAGCCTGGCTGTCCGAGAGAATGCGGACGTGTACACCTCGGTGTTCCCTCCGCAGACTTTCCCCAGCGCAGACCCTAATTGCAAGTACTTCAGCCTGAAATACTGTAGCATGCACTCCCACAGGAGCTGAGTGGCTCCATTTGGGATTAGCCCCTTACATTCCAATCCCTGTACCATACCCCATTTTGGATCCATTTGTATACCAGAATAGGTCATTGTGACAGCTTGAAATATCGACACTCATGCCAAACGATACATAGGATATCGATGCTCGAATACGATACAGTATCGATAGAAAATATCGATGCTTTTGTAACGATACCCTTCCCTAGCCAATATGCCACTGACCCAACTGGTATAGACGGAATCAAGTGAACCAATTTACAGCGCTACTCTGCTGACTTCAGAACAGACTCTAGTAAAACGCACAGATGTTTTTCAACTTCCTCAACATCGAACCCATTTGTCTTGGAAACGCGTAATCATTGCTCCAGCACCAGAAGTAAAAGCATTGTGAATTTTAGTTTCTATAAAGTGAAATTCGTCCATTTGCTCTATTTTCGTGTTCTCCACGTTTGAAAAGGCAAAAATGTACATACGAGTATTGTTGGCTATTTTCGTTTATGGAGAGTCTTCGCAGACGAAGACCAGTGAGTCAGTCCCTATCAGTCGCATAAATTGATGATAAAATTGTACTTTGAGATGAAGGCAAACTGCCCTCCAAACTTGGAGTTCTCTTGGGATTCTTCCTGAAGAATGTATTTTGCATTAACAGGAAATTTCGAAGTAAAGTACTACAGCGGACTACGAGAGAGCGGTGTCGTCAAAATGAACGTTATTAAAAAGTCTTACAAGAGGCAGCCAGACTTTTGCTACGGAGCTCTGGTAGACTTCAACTTAGCTGTCGTCCCTTGCAGCTGCATTGCTTATACAGCAGATGAAGTAAGTGGATTCTGAGTGGAAAATGACGTAATTATTTATGAAAAAAGATTCTAAATGAAATTATTAAAAGTTACGAGTTCTGTTTGCAGGTCTAATGGCTTCAGCCTGGAATCAAGGAGACCATTCGAATAAGCTTACATGGTCGAATCTAACACCTTAATGGTAGGACTGATGAAAGACGAGTATTCTCCCAAAGAGAAAACTAACCAAGTAACTGTGATAGCAGTAACCATCCACCCCAAGTAATTGCTCGAAAAATCTGCGATGATAGTTGAGTTGGCCAAGTTGGTAGAAAACTTGCAGTTGATTTTTCTGAACGATAATCTGTTTCTTCAGACGTCTCTGTGACTCTCGAAAGAAAATTTATCGAGCAACTTCTCATTTACTGACGTTCTTATTGGGATTTTCAGGTGTGACGCAACGTACCAAGTTGATATAGGTGCTTTGATCTTAAAAAAGACTCCAAAAGGTCGCCGTTTGACGTGGGTCAATTCTCCTTATATCCACGAATTGGAAAGTCAATTCAACGGAGTAGCCTCGGCAAGCGTTATTCACGGTCAATGCTACGTTTTAAGGTAGGTTTGATATTTCTCTAGAGCAGTGAGTACAATTAACAATGAACCACGCTCTGCCAAATACTTGAAATCTGCTAAAACTTGATTATTTTGGAAGGACAACTTCTAGTTCTCTTTGGGAGGATAGGTTCACCAGCTGATTGCATTGTGAGTTGGTGGTATTATGGCTCAAAATGGGGGACAAGTGATGGTCAGAAATGCCGATCTGAATCCTAGCAACATCAACTTGGCTTTCTAGAGTTGTGAATAAGCAAAATTTCTGCTTGTGAGCTCCTGAAAACCTGAGACTTCCACGAAAGACCTCTCCATTATCATCTTGATTCAGTCCTTAGCACCGGTTTTCTTTGGCTTTACGTGCTTTTCTCCACTGGCTATCATAACAAGCCGCTTTAAAGGCTCTTGCTTTGCATATTAAGAGATAGAGTCGCCCTTATTCTTCTGATTACATTGATACATTGATTACTTGCATCTTCAGGTACCTCACTGAGCTAACCACCACATTTTTAAGAACTCAACTTCCCTCATCATCAACCTGTTGAATTACAGTGGTGTAATTTGATATACCAATAAGGCAAGAATACAGATAGGATGTGAGAACCCAAGTAGTTAATGAGTAACTTTCCTTACAGGTGGATCGAGACGATTCTTGATGTAAACTCACACAAAGCCTGGACCATTATAGAGTCATCCGTATATTACCAGGCAAGCCTAGTCCTTCTTTAATTAACTATTCATTCAATTTATTAATGACGTCATCCATCATATGAAGCCAATCCTGGGCTTCATGCAGTGGTCTTCAAGAGGCGGCACATTTTGGCACTGCACGACAAACACTGGCCAAGTTAGCTTCACCACTCAGACTCAACCAAATTTTGATACTTTTCGATAAACTCTGTAGAAGTTAGCTTATTGCTCACTCAGCTGATCTGACTTTCTCCAAATCTCATTCAGTGGCCTTCAAGAGGCTGCACCAAATTTGCACTACACGACAAACACTGGCCAAGTTAGCTTCACCACTCAGACTCAACCAAATTTTGATACTTTACGATAAACTCTGTAGAAGTTAGCTTATTGCTCACTCAGCTGATCTGACTTTCTCCAAATCTCATTCAGTGGCCTTCAAGAGGCTGCACCAAATTTGCACTGCACGACAAACACTGGCCAAGTTAGCTTCACCACTCAGACTCAACCAAATTTTGATACTTTTCGATAAACTCTGTAGAAGTTAGCTTATTGCTCACTCAGCTGATCTGACTTTCTCCAAATCTCATTCAGTGGCCTTCAAGAGGCTGCACCAAATTTGCACTACACGACAAACACTGGCCAAGTTAGCTTCACCACTCAGACTCAACCAAATTTTGATACTTTACGATAAACTCTGTAGAAGTTAGCTTATTGCTCACTCAGCTGATCTGACTTTCTCCAAATCTCATTCAGTGGCCTTCAAGAGGCTGCACCAAATTTGCACTGCACGACAAACACTGGCCAAGTTAGCTTCACCACTCAGACTCAACCAAATTTTGATACTTTTCGATAAACTCTGTAGAAGTTAGCTTATTGCTCACTCAGCTGATCTGACTTCCTCCAAATCTCATTCAGTGGTCTTCAAGAGGCGGCAAATTTTGACACTGCACGACAAACACTGGCTAAGTTAGCTTCACCACTCAGACTCAACCAAATTTTGATACTTTTCGATAAACTCTATAAAAGTTAGCTCAACGCTCACTCAGCTGATCTGACTTTCTCCGAATCTCATTCAGTGGTCCTAAAGAGGCTGCACCAAATTTGCACTACACGACAAACAGGACAAATTAGCTTCGCTGCTCAAACTCACCCAAATTTTGACTCTCTTTGATGAACACTGGAGGAGTTAGCTCCATCGCTCTACAGCAGATCTGACTTTCACGAAATCTCATACCGTGGCCTTCAGTAGGCTGTACCACATTTTGGCGCAGTACGACAAACACTGGACAAGTTAGATTCGCCGCTCAAACACCACAAAATTTCGGTGCTCATGACGAGCTCACACAGCTGATCTGTCTTTACATTTGTCATTTTGATTGGTCCACAAGACGCTGTGCACAAAATTTCAGCAAAGGGAAACCCCAGTTCCTGGTTTGTCACAAAATTATTTCTGAGACGCTGCAGATTCCGTATTACGACATTTTTGTTCCAGATGTGGAACATGTGCTTGAAACTTGTCTGCCCTGAGAAGATGCCCGATGGAAAACAATTTTACAGGCCCAAAAACTTCCAAGAATGTCTCAACTACGGGGTGATCGGGCAAAGAAAATGCATGACTATGATCCCTGAGCAATTACCTCTCTGCAAGTACACACCTGGGTCCCCGGTGTTCTGCGATGTTGAGCAATTCCACGGCATCGTGGGTAAGTGCGAACGGGTTATTGCTCTTCAAGAGCGTATAGGTTGATTTGGACAGTGGCAAATGACGTGACCTTGTCCTCCCTCAGAAATGAGGCCGTCAGTAGCGCCTTGCCTCTGTTGTCTACCACTGTGTAGCACTATTTCTGAAAGTTACTATGCCCGAGAGGCTCCTAGTTAGTATTAGATGAACAGTTTCATTGAGCGACAATTAATCACATCTTATTCCAATGCCTTCTTCATCGTCACCCTTTTTGCCTCGGCGAACAACCAAAGTAGACATGATATCCTAACGATTTTCCTCCCTTCAGATCCTTCATGATTTATGGAGGTTTTGAAGGAAGAAATGTGATAAAACATTACGGTTGCAGGGATATTGACCAACTTCACCTCTGACTGCTCGTTTACGCGGTTTTCCAACGGAGTGATGGCATCTTTCAGCGACGCCTTGAAAATGGACTTGATTGAAAGACATATCAGAATCCGAAGCAGCCGTTATTTCTCGAGACTACGCGTAATCCTGGCCAACGAGTCCAAAGTACCTGTCACAGTGCCGCCTTGGGTTAAAACGTCAACCACGTCCCCTTAGGGTATCAACTGAACTACCCAAGATCGAGTTGATTCATCGAATTTAATGACTATCGTTAGTGTTTTCAGGTTTTATTGATGCTATGTTCAATTTCAAATTATCTAGTTTTTCTACTCAATAAAGGAGAAGAGAAGATTTTTTATAACAATATATTTCGTTCCCGATTCCCGAAACTTCTGTTTAGTTCATGTATGTCTGTGTGTCTAACAGTCAGTTTGTGTGTGTCTATCAGTCAGTCTGTGTGTCTATCAGTCAGTCTGTGTGTGTCTATCAGTCACTCTATATCTATCAGTCAGTCTGTGTGTGTCTATCAGCCAGTCTGTGTGTCTATCAGTCAGTATGTGTGTGTCTATCAGTCAGTCTATGTGTCTATCAGTCACTCTATATCTATCAGTCAGTCTGTGTGTCTAACAATCAGTTTGTGTGTGTCTGGGTCATTTCAAAATTTGGGGTTATTTTGTCCTCGAACTTTTCCATAAATTATTGTTGAAGTTTTCATGTTTTTTCTCCCGTAAACGTCCTTTGTTTTGGCCACTGAGGCAGATCCTGAAGTGGGCGCACACTTTATCAAGTAATTTCAAATTTATAAAATTTTGAATTTTTTTCCATAATTTCGACTTTGTAGGGAGAGAGAAAACCAAGTGTGAGTTGAACTCATGAAACCTTTTATTCCTTCAAAATACGAGAATCTTAGTTTAGGAGTCTCTTTTACTTATCGCAATCACAGTCCGAAGCTATAATCTAGGTAAGTACATCAGAATTATCAGATTCTTCAAGTCTTTCAATCAGTCTAATCTTTCGTAAAATGTGGGTTAATGAAAAGTCAGAATTATATGACCCAGCGGTGTAAGTAGTTCAGGTAACTCTTAAAAATGTAAACGGCTTTGAAAAAAAAAAAAAAAATCTCTCCCTGCAATTCCATCTCTCTTCCTACAAACCAGCCTCTTCCCAGAAGTTGTAGGTAGAGAGGTTGTAGGGAGAGAGATTAGTGAGGTTATCACTCTCTACTGGCCTAACCATTATTGATTCTGAACGTTAGAAAAAATACATAACACTATGGCATTCATAATTGTAATTTGAGTTCAATTAAACTTAGTTGAACACTTACCCTGATGAGTGAGGTGGTTGTAGGGATGGAGAAAGTATTAACCTACTCTCAAAGCTTCAACACTTCACAACATAACCCACACAACTGGGAGCTTGGAAATTCAACAAACTTGAGTAGCTTCGGAAGCCATCTTGCAGCAGTGTTCACTTTTGTTTTTCATGACACAAAATAATCGTTTTCCAGGAGTGGGCAGGCATTTCAAAAAAATTGTAGGGAGAGAGAATAAAACCTTGTGACAGCATCAAAACATAGCAAAAACCCTTCCAATTCATGGAATTTTCGTTCGTTTCTAATTTATTCCTGAAGAGGAGAGTATCCTGGACCAATAACGTTTTTTACTTAAATTAAAATATGAATATAGAGTTCTCCAAAAATTTTCAAAGTTCCCAACCTACCCTCTGTGACAGGTGTAGGGAGAGAGAATTGGGATCATTAATGATTTTTAATTATCTGAGTTAATTGATTAGTGAAATTCATTCTATGTGATCTTTGTAGACACCAACCTGCTGTATCTCCCTGAAACAATTCTGAATTTCCAAGACAAATAGAGTGTTCACAAAAGCTGCGTGACAAGAAATAACCCCAAATTTTGAAATGACCCGTCTATCAGTCACTCTATATCTATCAGTCAGTCTGTGTGTCTATCAGTCAGTCTGTGTGTGTCTATCAGTCACTCTATATCTATCAGTCAGTCTGTGTGTCTAACAGTCAGTTTTTGTGTCTATCAGTCACTCTATATCTATCAGTCAGTCTGTGTGTCTATCAGTCAGTCTGTGTGTGTCTATCAGTTTTTTTCTTTTTTTCCTTGATCCCGTAAACCTAGGACTAAGTCCGTTTATTCAGCATGCCCCAATTGCTTACTGCATGCAATTCACTTTATAATTACTCACTACACTAATAAAATTAATAAAATTAAACAATTAGATGATCAAATTTAGTCAGTCTATGTGTCTATCATTCAGTCTGTGTATATCAGTCTCTGTGTGTCTATCAGTCAGACAGATGTGTCCGCAAATCCCATTCGAAGTTACAGTCCTATGAAATGTTTTTCATATTGGTATAACAAGTTGGTGAGCGTCCTCTTGTATTGAAGTAAAGTCCATACATCCAGCATAAGTTTATGAGAGAATTTTCAAAGAAATCTTCAAAGCTGTTGTTAAGAAATTCTAAGTAATAACTATTTGAGAGAGTAGTCAGCCTTGAGGGTGTTGCACGTAGTACGAATCGTTAAACTTATACAATCAACCTTTCGGTTAAAAATTTAAAAAACCATCAAAAATTATTCTCCTCGTCACCCCCAACTCTTGGAGTACCCACACGTTCATTGTTGATTTCTTCGAGTTTCGGTACCTAACTTACTATAGGTACCTACCATACCAACTTCCAGTATGCGTAGGGTGTGAATAAAAAAATTTAGTAGTCGATATTCATATTCTCTTCGCCACTCCACATTCATGGAGTGCCCACACGTAAATTGTTAATTTTTGCCATGGAACATGTTATAGCCTTTGAGTAACTAGGTACCCGAAAAACTTGAATTTGCGTTCTGAAACCGAATATTCCGCATATTTATTATGATTATGATGGAAATATCTACAAAAACATAAAATCAAGTTTTTTTACTTATTTTTTGAAAACCCTCAGGTTTGTCCAAAACCTCGCCGACAATACGACGATGCATATGACTGGGAAAACTTCAAGAATCGTTTTAGAATATTCCAGAACTGATTTCAGTGAAGAAAACATTTGGTTAAAAAAACATCTCAAAATTTGGTGGTCACAGAAATTCATAATATGAATAATAATTAATAATGATTAAATAAACAATAATATTATTACTGTTTATTTAATCATTATTAATTATTGATAAAAAATTGCGTTCAGCACAACTCCAGTTATCGTGGAAATTTTAACAAAACCTCTTCTAGTGAGACGTTTTGTTTTGGAAACTTGACAACTAATCATTGCTTCAGAAGATTCTGTTCTGATTTCTGTAATATTTTTGAGAGAAAGATGAATTTGATGGTGTTCGCCTTTTTCGGTCTATGGGGAGCCATTGATGCTCAAAAAGAAGACAACGAAGTAAGTAATTTTCTCATGAGATAATCGGATGGATGAAGATCATAATGATAATCATAATAATGAAATTTTTCATTGGCACTTATAATTGTACAGGGTGCATTTCAAGCTGAATATTATGCTGGTCTAAGACAAAATGGAGTCGTCAAAATACACTACAATAAGAAATTTGCTGATTGGCCTCGGCAACCTCAACACTGCTATGGAGCTCTCATGGACTTCAAACTGGCTATCGTCCCTTGCAGCTGTGTTGCTTTTACGAAAGACGGTAAATAACCTGTGAACCAAAAATGTTATCTACCCATAAAATAATAAACAAGACAACTAAAAACCTCTGCCAAGTGGGTGTGGCACATAGCTTCCTCGTATCCATAACCCGATTGTATAGATGATCCAATGCATAGTAGTTAATCTTAAAACATCGAAACAAGTTAATCTGTAACATCCCTGAAAATTTTATTGAAATCGGATGGAAAATGTGGAAGTTATGGCCGTTACAAGGAAATTCACGTTTGCGCATGCGCAGTGGCTACTATCAGTCCAAAGGTGGTGAATTTCATAGGGGACCATCTAAATATTAATCTGTAACATCCCTGAAAATGTCATTAAAAACGGATTGAAAATGTAGAAGTTAAGGCTATTACTAGGAAATTCACGTTTGCGCATGCGCAGTGGCTGCTATCAGTCCGAAGGTGGTGATTTTCATAGGGGACCATCTAGATACTAATCTGTAACATCCCTGAAAATTTCATTGAAATCGGATGGAAAATGTAGAATTTATGGCCGTTACAAGTAAATTCATGTTTGCGCATGCGCAGTGGCTACTATCAGTCCGGGGATGATGATTTTCATAGGGGACCGTCTACACACCAACCCGCACAATCTCTCAAAATTTCATTGAAATCGGATGGAAAGTGTAGAAGTTATGGCCGTTACAAGTAAATTCATGTTTGCGCATGCGCAGTCGCTTCTATCAGTCCGGGGATGATGATTTTCATAGGGGACCGTCTACACACCAACCCTCACAATCTCTGAAAATTTCATAGAAATCGGACAATAACTTCGTATAGTTATGCGCGTTACAAGGAATTCATGACAGACACACAGACAGACAGACAGACAGACACGGAACCAAAATTGTTCAGGAGGGTCTGAAACGTAAAACTCGAGTGGAAATTTTGATTTTGGAGAACTTTTTTTTTCATCCTTGAAAAGTGAAAACAAAGCTTCCGCTACCTTGGTAGACTCGGAAGCAAAATTTTTTAAAAATAAAAAATAAATAAAAAACCCCGGACCACCTACACTACACCTACCTCGACGATCAAAATTCTTCTTTCTCTCATCCTTCATACGGAAATTCCCTCGATAAAAAGAACGACACCAACAACAGCCTCAAGATCGCACCATGTAGCAAAACATCGTTCGCTCCCCAAAAGACATAACAAAGCCCAGACTGGTCCAAAAGAGTCTTGTCAGAACGGATCTGCATTGAAAAGTCGCCAATCATCGTGGAAAAGTGGTGCTCTAAATATTGTATTTTCTAGGTTTGATGGCTTCTGCGTGGAACCAAGCGTCGCATTCTAACAAGGTCGACCATGTGCCTGAGAGCAGCTTGATGGTAGGTCTCATGGGAGATGAGTACTCTAAGAAGGAGAAAACCAACCGAGTAGAAGTGGACAAAATCGTTCTCCATTCGAAGTAAGTCGAATGCTGTTTGTTTGGACTTCCCGCCTATTCTAGTAGTTCTACCAACTGTTACGCGGCTGGTGCCTAGTTCAGCCCACTATTAAATACATTAGCTCCGATCATGTTACCGTTAGGTATTCGCATTTAATAATAATGAACCAGCACTAGAACAAAAGGATTAGTAATAAGAAATAGAACATGTATTGAACAATCAGGTCTTTCAATGTGTGGAATCTTTCGGTACAGCCAAAGCCATTCAAATCGTTGGGTTAACCTCCCTCGAATCTGACGCCTGCCATGTTGCTCCGTGCTCCTATACCGTTTATACTGCTGTCAAATTATTATCCTTGTTCATCTGTTTTATTTCAATATATTCAGTTGCGAAAACGTTTATATTGTGTCCAACTTTAGTTATTTTATCTTGAGGAATCAACACTGTTACTATAAGTAGTCAATCAGGTAGTTGAGTCAATCGGATCAAGCGAGCCACCGAGAAAGCAGGAAGCCAATGCAGAGCTTGAGCTAAAATATGATACTCTCACATTGAAGAATCCAAAACACCATAAAAAAGAGTTCTGTGGAGATTGTAGGGCCCAAATGGTGCTTCATTGGGTGGTCTAAACGCCATGGTGGCTTCCCAATCGTGCAAAGCCCCATCCCAAACAATCTACTCAACAGGCAAGTACAATCGAAAGCAGGAGATTAGTTGATCCTGAGCAGAAATGCAACTGAGAAACTTCCACTGACAAGATTTGTTTGAATCTTTGCAGGTGTGACGCTACATTCCAAGTTGATTACGCTATGGTGCATTTGAAAAAGAAACTCGACGGCGCCCGTTTGGTGTGGGTGAACTCTGCTAATAAGGATGAATTGAAGAAGCAAATAGATGGAGTCAGCATTACCAGCGCCATTTATGGGTCCTGCCTTGTTATGAGGTAACAATGACTGTTAACTAGAAATTATATGACATCAATTAGGTGTGTCAGTTATGTGGACAATGGCAAAGTGAATATACAAGGAATGGTTCGAAAGACCTAAATTTTCTGATCTGCTGATCTAGTATGATGCTTTCCTATTTTGGTTGAGACGAAGCAAACTTGTACTTGTCTCCAGCAAGTACTGGACTACCCAAGGATCGCCAATGCCTAGAAAGCCCACCTTGAGTGGAGTTTGGACACCTCAAACCCAGGATTCCAGAGGATGGGCTGCCATTTCGTAGAGAATGCATGAGACAGATTGGATTGATGGCCAATCTGCATCAGCATTGCTAAACAATGAGATAACAAAAAACAATTTTTTTTTCCACTTCAAGTCCCAAAACACAACAACCAGATTTTCTACATCAAAATAACAAGTCCCTTCCCTGATTTCTCAGGCCGTACTTCCGCCCGTGTAGGTCTGTCTGCATGCAGGAGCCTTGTCCGTTTGCCCATTTTAACGGGAGATAAGATGTCCGTCTTTTTGCTTTTTACCACCCATGTGGTCTCCTGTCCATTTTGGTTGGTTTTGGACAACAGCCTCTGAATCTCTTTGGGTCATGCACCCACCCTGTCTCCCTCTTTAATGGATGGTAATTTTGCTTTGCGGTCATAGTACTCCTGTGCCCTCATCTTAATTCCCATCCTTTTATGAGCAAACTCCAGAATTTTTTCCAGGTTTTCCTCGAAGTTGGAAAACATAGGTCGTGTTAGGACAAGGCTCGCTTTCCGCTGAAGGTCGAACCAACGAATCTGGAAGATGTAGATCTCGTCCAAATAGCAGCTGTGCCAGAAAGAAACCTGTAGAGGCATGAGGAGCTGGCCGACATGCCAGCAGGAACAGTGGTAGCTTCTCATCCCTGTCGGTTTGTTGTTCCCCAACAAATATGTCCAAATAGTTTGTTGAGGCCCTATTGAGCCACTCTACCAATCCTCCAGATTGTGGGTGTTTTCTTAGTTTCCAACAATTTGGTGACTTCTTCAATCACCTTGGACTCAAAATTACGACCCTGGTCAGTGTGCAATTTCCAGGGCACCCCATTTCGACTGAAAAGTGTTCGACCAGGGCTTGAGCTACAGTCTGATCTTCCTGGTTTGGAATCGCTACGGCCTCTGGCAACTCTGTGAAGAAATCAGCTGCGACTAGCACAAACCGATTCCCTCTTTCAGTTTGGGGACCGAAACTGAGGTAAATACAAAAACCATAGTTATTAGTTAATGGGTACGTGCTTTTCTTTGCAGGTGGACGCATTCGATGCCTTCACCTGATACAAAAAGTATGTGGATCGTGGAAGAGTCGCCCGTGAATGTGCAGGCAAGTACAAATTATGTGTCTTAGAGGCAACAATGACTTCTTCCTACCTGCAGGTCACTGGCCAAGATGCAGTATTATAGACGTAGGCGTTGTAGATAAGATGGGATGGCACAAACACAATGATTATGAGTATTTTGCTCCACCACGTAGGCTCTGAGGGAGGGCGTTGGGCACAAAGGCTCTGAGCACTTTGGGGGTTAACTTAATTGGTAGTTGCTTTCCGAAATTGGACGGTTCCAGTACCCTCCAGACCATTACCTGCTATGTGGTAAGTTGAGAAATGTGCTTAAGTGTCAGATTCCAAATAAAACTCGTAAGGTTGCCATGAGTCAGGTCCCCTTGGTGGTCCCTGGTTGGTGTCAGTTCCTCACCAACTGTGCTTGATCTAGCCCCGAAGCTCTCACTTAAAAGGGTTAGTCTAATCTCTTACGAACCAGCGCTCGGTTGCCCCACCGTCTGAAGGAGCAAAATTGCCGCCCACCACCCCCAGTGCCTCCCTCATCCCCCACCCTTCTCATAGCTGGTCAGTTTTCATCAACAGTTTTTCCCAGTTTTCTCAGGAAATAATCAACCAATTGTCAAGTTTCTAGTTGATTCTTCTCATTTTTATAATCTCTACACCCACGCACTTGTTTAAATCCAAAAGTAAAATTCGAATGGGGATTTGAATGCCTCCCAGAGATGGGGGAAGCACTCGGGGTGGTGGGTGGCAATGTTGCTCCTTCAGACGGTGGGGCAACCGAGCGCTGGTTCGTAAGATATTGGACTAACCCTCTTAAGTGAGAGATTCGGGGCTAGATCTAGCACAGTTGGGGTTATTCTGTACAAAATTAGGGTGAAAAATTCATGAAATATAATTTTCAAAATACACTGAATGTTCTCATTGCCCTTTAATTATGTTTTTTTTCAGAATTGGAACTCGTGCTTCAAGCTGGTCTGCCCAGATACCACGCCTGATGGAAAAGTCTACATTCCCCAACGCTTCGATCAATGTTTCAACCACAACGTGACAGGACTAAGGAAATGCTTGACTACGACTCATCGAGAAGAGCTGCTTTGCAATTACGTTCCTGGATCTCCAGTTTTCTGCGAGGAAGGTCAATTTCGTGGCATCATCGGTACGTTAATCACATTTTTCATGTTTGTGCTGGCTCCAGAATAACGGTACAATGAATACCCGAACAACGGTATTGTGAACAAATTTTTATTTTATTTTTTCAATGGATCCCGAACTTTGTTAGTTTTATTGCAAATAATATTATAAACTGAACGACACGGTTTAGGATTTTTGGGCAAATACCTCACGTGAGTCCTCTACTCACCGAATAATTTGGCAAGCGAAGAAAATGGAACATCTGAACGACCTCAATAATTGACATAATTATTATGTAGACGAGATTGTTCTCCTCCCTCAAAGACCAAAAAAGACGTGAATAAGATGAAGCTTATGAAGACTTATGAAGCTCAGCCAGCAAATTTCATCAAAATCGGCCCTACGGAACTGGACAAAGCGCTGCGTACTAGAGGTGTGTCGGTCAGGAGTGAATGTATTGAAAAGACCTTATCTTCATAACGACCTTGTCTGAACTGAACGGGTTGTCAAAATGAACACGGTCATTCGTTCATCAACCCACCAATCAAGTTTTCCGGAAAATTTTGGAAAATTAATTGGAACATTTGGCAACTCAATTTGAACTCTTGGAAAAATAATTTGAACTTTTGGCAACTCATATTGAATTTTTGACCACTCAATTTGAACTTTTGGGAACTCAATTTGAACATTTGGCAAATTAATTTTAACATCTCCAATATAATTTACACGTTTGTCAACTAAATTTAAACTTTGGACCAAATAAATTTGATCTTTTGGCAACTCAATTTGAACATTTGGCAAATTGATTTAAACTTTTCAAAAACAATTTAAACTGTTGCCAATTAAAGTTAAACCTTTGGAAATTAATTTGAACTTTAACAACTCAATTTGAACTTTTGTTAAATAAATTTAAACTTTTGTCAATTTAATTTAGAATATTGTGATTTGAATTTTAATTTTTGGCAAATTAATTTTAATTTTTCTAATACTATTTTGAACATTTGTTTATTAAATTTAAATATTTGTCAGTTAAAGTTAAACTTTTGGCAAATCACATTGAATTATTGGCAAATTAAATTGAATTTTTGACAACTCAATTTGAACTTTTGGGAACACGAATTGACCTTTTGTCAATAAATTTAAACTTTTGTCAATTTTATTTAAATTTTTGTCTATTAAATTCAAATTTGTTGAAATTAATTTGAACTTCTGGCAAATGAATTCAAACTTTTAGGAAATAAATAAATAAATAAATTTGATATAGAAATAGAAAAATAAATTTGATCTTTTGGCAACTCAATTTGAACCTTTGGCAAATTGATTTAAACTTTTCCAAACAATTTAAACTGTTGTCAATTAAAGTTAAACCTTTGGAAAATTAATTTGAACTTTTAACAACTCAATTTGAATTTTTGACAACTCAATTTGAACTTTTGTTAAATAAATTTAAACTTTTGTCAATTTAATTTAGAACATTGTGACTTGAATTTGAATTTTTGGCAAATTAATTTTAATTTTTGGAATACTATTTTGAATATTTGTCAATTAAATTGAATTTTTGACAACTCAATTTGAACTTTTGGGAACACGAATTGACCTTTTGTCAATAAAATTTAAACTTTTGTCAATTTTATTTAACTTTTTGTCTATTAAATTTAAATTTGTTGAAATTAATTTGAACTTCTGGCAAATGAATTCAAACTTTTTGCAACTCAATTTATACTTTTGAAAATCTCATACGCTTTGACAATTTCTAGAGTCCTTTCCTAATTTTTCACCCCTATAATGTTCAACCCAAAAATTTGCTCTCTGGTCGTCATCATTTAAACTTTACTGGTCGTTTCAGGAATTTTGACCAACTTCACCACCAACTGCGGAGCGTCGAGCGGAAACAACGGGGTGATGGCCTCCTTCGTCGACGCCATGAGTCTAGCCGCCCCCGACCTCAGAATTGGAGTCAGTCTGTTTTACTCCAATTTACAAATTGCGTTCAACGACGAACCAAAAATATTGTATTACCAAGAAGACGAAGATACTTCTTAAATCTTCGTTCCTAAGTTCTGTTTGTGAAATGAATTTGATCAACGTGAATCCTGTAAATTTACGAATAAATAATAAATTGTACGAGTTCCACAATTTTAATAAAATCTAGCAAAATCCAAACCGGATTTCTGTCGGAACATGAAAATTACTGCTCGTTGACGATCCTCAACGATTGTATTCATACTATATTTCGAGAATCACCCTCTTTCAGCCTTTTGGTTCGTCTTTCTTAGGCGTTTTCGGAGGAGGATGTTTGGCCGCGTTGGGTTTGAATGCGATCCTTTTCTGTGCCGCGTTTTCAATCCATTTCTTCGCATTCATCCGTCTTCTGGTTATACTGGTGAAAAAATCGTAATTATCAGCTGAAATCACGTACCTATTACGACCAAACTCACAAAAGGTTGGCAAATACAGCAATTTACCTTTTTTTTTCAAATGAAAAGTGTTTTTTTTTTTAAAGTACTAACGATCTCAAAGATTTGTTCCTAATATGGTTTAGTTCAAACTGTAGGTACACAATACTTTTGATCATTCCACACAGTAAAAGATACTCTATCAGAAATTGGTTTCCAATATATGGTAGGAATGCTGGAAGATTCCTATTTCTTATTACTTGCACATCAGCTCCCAATATGGTCGAACCGTACACCATCATTCTCGTAAAGTCGTATCATACTACATAAAGGGAACTTACAATCTCAAAGGTTTGTTCCTAATATGATTTTTTTTCACACTGTACACTTGATCATTCCACACAGTAAAAGATAAAAAGTATCTTTTACTCAAAAATTGTTTTGTAATGTGGTAGGAATAGTGGAAACTTCTTATTTCTTTTACTTGCACATCTGTTCCTAAAATGGTCACACCGTACATTTGTATTGTCTTCATCTTGAAAATTCGCTCATTTAATCACACTACATAGAGGGTACCCACGATCTCAAAGATTTGTTCCTTTTATGATTTTTGTTCAAACTCTCGCTTTACCTGAACATCTGTTCTAATATGGTCACACCGTACACTTGTATTGTCTTCATCTTGAAAATTCGCTCATTTAATCACACTACATAGAGGGTACCCACGATCTCAAAGATTTGTTCCTTTTATGATTTTTGTTCAAACTCTCGCTTTACCTGAACATCTGTTCCTAATATGGTCACACCGTACACTTGTATTGTCTTCATCTTGAAAATTCGCTCATTTAATCGCACTACATAGAGGGTACCCACGATCTCAAAGATTTGTTCCTTTTATGATTTTTGCACAAACTCTCGCTTTACCTGAACATCTGTTCCTAATATGGTCACACCGTACACTTGTATTGTCTTCATCTTGAAAATTCGCTCATTTAATCACACTACATAGAGGGTACCCACGATCTCAAAGATTTGTTCCTTTTATGATTTTTGTTCAAACTCTCGCTTTACCTGAACATCAGTTCCTAATATGGTCACACCGTACACTTATATTGTCTTCATCTTGAAAATCCGCTCATTTCATCATACCTACTACATAGTTGATACTTTTTATCTAAAAATGTGTTCCTAATATGGTTAATGGTTACTCTGAAGAATTAAATATATCTTGAAAATGCATACAACACAGTACAATATGGTCACCGGCCACACTGTACAGCAGTTTGTTTGATCTCAAAAATTCACTCATCCATTCATACTACCCCGAGACACTTATCTCAAAACTTTGTCAAAATAAAAAATTTGTTCTTAACCATATTAAAAACAAATTTTTTATTATTTTTTTTTTCATATTCAAACAATTAACTTAAAAAATGTTCCTAATAAGGTCACTTCTAACAGTGGAGACTTCATGCTGAGAATCCGTTCGTATATTCATACTGCCTAGAGACCTTTTCATCTAAAAATTCTCTCCAAATATGGTCAACCGTCACTCAGTACCTACTTACTGATTTCACCTTGAAAATGTCCTTGACCACACAACTATAATTAATTTCATTTCGAAATTCGCTCCTAGCATGGATATTTTCTCACTAATAATAAACGATTTCACAAGGTTTACAGAATAATACATAAAATAATAACAATTTTATTATCTAATACTGATGATAATAAAATGATGATGATATTAAGAAAAATGATAAATAATGAGATATAATGTTTTTTTTTTCTTAGAAAAACGCTAGTTTGAGAAACTTACGCGCTTTGAGTCAACTTATTTTTCAGCAACAAAATTTCCTTCTTCGCCTCAGCTAGCTCAGCATCTTTCATCTGTGAAAACATTTACCTATCTGAAGATGAGCTGATTACTTAAAAAAAAACTACAATTGTTAACCATAAAACAATTATTGATATTGTAACTCAAAACACATGGTTTTCGGTTCGTCTTGGCTCGTACAGAAAATAATCTGCTTGGGTAAACAATATTTCCAGAACCTCCAAAATTTCAATTTCAGACCACTTCATTTTGAGGAGTGGGTGAATTTTTACTGGAATATCGGTAAATTTTGAATATTTAAAAATTTAAATATTTCGTAACGCTAGTAACACCGAATATTTCATTTTTTGGCTGTTTCGGTTTAAGAACTTTTTTAAAGTAAAGCTTGGTGGGGAATCGAATGGTGAAGTTAGTTTCTTCATCAGGGCAACAGAGAGCGCGTATATCTCAAGTTGTGTGTCAACACATGTTATCTCAGTGTTTTTACCATGGCGATGCAGGAAGGCGACATTTCCGATGGTAAGTTTTCCTACGTGTATTATTGAGAAATTCATGTGTTTTTTTTTGTTTACATACGTGTTAGGAAGTTGTAAAGGAAAAGTGAGTCCTACGAAGGAGATAAATAAGTTGTTATTCACCAATAATCGGGGGCGAAAAGTTAGGAGTTGAGATAATAGCGCCTGTTGCATATTGAGATCAATTTTTGTGATAACACCTGTTGTGCGAATCGGTTTTTTGGCTCTCCTGAAAAATGGGAAAAAATGAGATAGCTGCTGTTGCCACTAGCGTGACGATTTGCGGTGTTATTGAATTTGCTAGGCAACGTGTGAAACCTGGCGGCATCGCACGGCGCTCGAGATATACCCCACCTTCACGTCCGAGCGGTGTTGCGGGTCATTGCCTATCCCTCAAACATGTGGAGCGCGGGTAGGGAGGTGGCCAACAACCTCATGACTCAAAATAGCCTGTTAGGTTTCAACTTCTGATCATAACGATAAATTATTGGCATTTCAAGTATTGAAAATCTTATTGCCGACTTGCACAGACCAGGCATCAGGGACACAAAGGGTTCTCCCCGTGAGGTGTTGAAGTGGTGAAAATGTCACGAGAAACTGTAATTGTTGTTGAACATACTAATTTGCTCAAGCTTGATGCAAATTCAGGCAAAATAAATTATTGGTGGCACTCTGGACACAAGGTATGAGTGGATAAAGTTTCTTGGCAGGAAGAAGAAAGATATAGATGAGGTAAGAGGCTGTGAGTAGAACTGACTCAAAATGTCTTCCACCCATTCCAATAGGTGAAGTCCCAAAATGGCTGAAATGGGAGCAACTAAGCAAAACACAAAAAGTTGGCTGTTGACCCTTAATCTCGGACACGTATTGAAGACTAACCAATAGGTCTGGATTATTCACAAGGGGTTAAAACCAGGGGCGTTGGGTGACCCCTGAAAGTGGTGGGGCACTAAACTAGAAAACGCTGCAAATTATTACACAATTGTTTATTATTTTTCTCTATTGATCACTCGTCTGCAAAGCCACCAACCATACAACATGAAGAAAAACATCGATGCCTTTAAACGTCCATGAATACTTTCCACCCATAAGCAAGCAACGAAAACAGAAGAATGCATTCTTGGGGACATCACGGAACATCCTGTGAGCCACTCAGCTTTGTTACAAACATCAATACGGAATTTTCTGGTGCCAACAATATTCTTCCCTTTATTTACTGATTGGGCAATGTTGAGTACAGGTTTATCCCTTCCTAAACTTTTAATCAAAATCCTATCATCATAGGAAAAAGTCGAAAATTTCGACTGGATACTGACCACAGTATTCATTGGAGTACCTACCCTAACAGTAGAACCTCAATGAAATGTAAAAACTAAATGTTAAAATGCAACAAAAACAAAAAGGAAATCAGAAAATTAGGGTGGTAGAAAGTAGAAAAGTAAAACTTATCTGTTATCCGTTGCAAAAGGATGAACAGTTTCAAATGAACTGAGTAGAGGTGTGTCGGTACAGCTGTACCGGGACTGTGGAACCGAGTATCAGGTTGGAACGGTTCCACGCAGTGACAAAAACTCGACCCTTACTGGTCCAGTTCCACGGACTGATAAGATATCTTAAGATGGCTCTGGACCGGGAAGAGAATCTTTTCCATCGGTCCAGTTCCATCCTCACCAATCAGAATGATCTGATCAATCATCTCATCAATCTGATCATTCTGATTGGTGAGGATGGAACTGGACCGGTAAGGATGGAACCGGACCGATAAGATATCATAGAGAATGGTTCAATGGCTCTGGACCGGTAAGCATGGATCTTGTTCTCAGTTCTGTTCCATGTTGTACCTGGAAGCGCCCTTACTACTTCCATGGACTGAGAATGGTTCATAGAATGGCTCTTGAGCGGGAAGTTATCTTCTGGACAGGTTAGCATGGAAGTTGTCTCCAGTTTTATTACTTTATTATTAACTTAAACTGCAACGTCATAATTCTTTCCTTGAATTGTTTGGTAACTATTATTTATAATAAATCGCCTCTTTTGTAACACTTGTTCAAATTCCTTCCTTTTAGCGAATTGTCAAGGAAAATTATGCTATTGTATTGCAAGTTGAGATCATAAGCATGGAAGAAGGACGATAGGGATTTGACTGTCTGCTTCATCCATGCCATGTGAGTGGGATTTGATCGCCTGTACCGGTAATGGAACTGTACCGGTAATTTGGAACGGTTACATCTTTGTCACCGTAACCGTTGGAACCTTTCCAGGGAAATACCTGGACCGACACACCCCTAGAACTGAGTTTGAATTTCGACTTTGTGAAGCAAGATAAGAAACTGATAAGGAGAGGAGTTGAATGTTTGACATGGACCCAGTATCCCCTAGGATACTCCACGATGTTTGAGCATCCATCCATCTGAATTGAATTGAAATGTGTCTCGATCAGAGAGAATAATAAATCGATTTTGTCTTCCCGGCAGGGGCCGAGAAAGAGGTGAGGGGCCTGTACATTCACACTATTGAGCATGGGCAGACGGGGCAAAACTGAAAATAAAAAACAATCACTATGGCAACACTGGGGTCTCGCCCCAGATCATGGACAGATCTTGGAAATTCGGGAATTGGCAATCGATTCTAGGTTACCTATCGATTCCATCCTACTTCTTTTCCTCTCTAGTCACTGGCCGTCATGGACTCAAGTGGATTCTAAATCCATGAAGACTAGCTCCATGGCCTCGGGTGACTACTTCCATTCTACTACATCTTTCAATTTCTAACATGGAACTTTGACATAACTACATGTCAGTTATGAAAGATCCATTTATACACCATGCTTCCATGAAGTATCAGTGAGTTTTGAGGAAAAAAACTGTCTACTGGGGAATTTTTTCTACTCTGGGGGGAACACTTTTTCAAGGGAGTTGTTTCAACTTTGAGGTAAAGATTTAGCTTTCAGAGAGAGAAATTATGCCGGGGATAGACCCTGAGTGGTCTTATGGACGCCACGCCCCTGAGACGCCACGCTGCGAGACATTTTCTTACTTAAATTAGTTGTTAAATCGAATTCCGAAGTTTTCCGGTACAACAACAATATTTTCGATTTCAGATTTTGACTTTCCAGAATGAAACGGCGGCTCTAAGCTTGTAAGTTGAGCTCTAAGATATCGGTAGACTTCTAACCTTGAGCTCTCGGGATTTGAACCCGAGTTCCGACGTCTTCCACGAGTTCATGTGTTTCAGCCGTTCGAGCTCCTGACTCACTTTGACCAACTTGACGTGTCTGACGCGATCCAGCGCCCTCTCCGGGGCGGTTTCCTGGGAGAGGATTTTCGAAATTTTTTTCGAATCTCCCGCCGCCTTTTCCTGCATGCTCTTCGTGGATTTCACCTGCACCAGTTTCGGTTCGTCCTCCGGTTCCTCCACTTCACTGGAAACATTCCTAAGAGTTGAAAGGCTGTTATGTGAAACCAAAGAAGCCTGTAAAAGCTTCGAGATTAACTTGTATTCAAAAGCCAGCCGTTGATTAAAGATTTAAACTTTGTCTCATAATTGACA
Organism: Apolygus lucorum; assembly: GCA_009739505.2. Taxonomy (NCBI): domain Eukaryota; kingdom Metazoa; phylum Arthropoda; class Insecta; order Hemiptera; family Miridae; genus Apolygus; species Apolygus lucorum. The sequence continues at coordinate 14,064,211 of CM019174.2, forward strand.
AAGAGCAATATATCGCAGCATTAAGGGGGTTGAGTAAGGGTAAACATAAAAAAATTTGGAGTTAAACATATATTTAAAAAGTCCATTCATGCAGCATGAATTAATGAGCGAAATCTCAAAGAATTCTTTCAGTTGGAGGGATAGTTAAGGAAAGGAACAAAGGTGTTAAAATTTCTTTTTGCACTTTTTTTTTACACGATTCTTGGTTTTTTCGATTTTCAGTACAGCATACCAACATACTGTATGCACTGGGTATGGTTTGAACATGTTAGGAGTCCATATTCATGTTCTACTCGTCTCCACGAACTCATAGAGTACCCACACGGCTACTGCATTTCTGGTTACAACAAATTTCTTAGCCAGTACCAAATTCCATGGCATGTTCCAATCGAAACGTGTTTAGCCAGTACCAAAACAATTTAAGTATAAAAAAATCCATGCTAAAATTTGTTTGAATCTCTTAGTTAGTACCTACCAAATTTGATGTTAAAATTTGGACCGCTTAACCGGTACCAAATTATATGCTAAAATTTGGACCTCTCAGCCAATTCCAAAACAAATTTCAGTTAAAGAAAAAAATAAAAATAAAAAAACCAAGGTACCAATCTTGAGTCAATTATTTAATTCATAATTCAAATTCGTAAAAATTCAGTTCAATTAGAATAACGGTACCAGTTATTGATCACTGCGACAATATAAATGATTTTGAGCTAAAAAAGATTACAAACTTTCAAGAGGAGGTTGGCAATAAATAGGGGCCTGCCCATAACTGGTGCTTTCGCGCCAAATTTTCGTTTAAATTTCCGTAAGAGCGAAAAATTTTACATAATACTTATCGTGTAGGATTGAAAATGGTGCGTACTCTTCCAACGGTTTCTCTGCAAGTTCTTGTCCAAAGTCTTCTTCTACGTTGTCTCCGGATCCCTCCGGAGTTACCTCCTAGAAATAAAATATTCACAGTTATTAATAATAATCCATCGGGGAAGAGATAGAACTCCGCCACACCCTTGGCAGACATGATACCGAGCTTCCTAGGGCAAGTAGGCAGTACGATGTCTTCTATGGGTGGAGGGGAGAAGTATCATGGCTGCCAAGGGGATGAGCAGTATGATTTTGAACCAAAAGGGCTAATTTATCATTTTAAACAAGAACATGGACAGTATAATTTCAACCTAGAGAGGTGGGCAGTATAATGTCTGCCAAGGGGGTGAGCAGTGTGGTGGTGTGCTCCGACAGTGCTCTGAAAGCATCATCTTTGGAGGGCATTGGGGCCCGCAACTACCAGAACTTCCACGCTGTCCGCGTGGCAACACTGCCAACAGCGGTAAGGTGTTCAAGGGGTAGTCGTGGGACAACAGATACCTTTTGCCACGCCTGTCGGAGTGGAAATGAACACCTGCATCATGTCGTGCAGCAGTTTCCGCGGACTCATAGAGGCCGCATGTTGATCTTCATCACGTTTTCATAGATTTCCAACAAGCCTACGACAGCATTCTCAGAGAAAAGCTTTATGAAGACCTGATGACTTTTGGTATCCCTAAAAAGCTTGTGCGTGTTGTCAGAATGACAATGCAGAGCGCCTCATGCAGAGTCAAGGTGTTGGGGTCCCTAGCCAGGAACTTCCCTGTGAACACAGGCCTACGTCAAGGTGATCCACTGGCCGCAACCCTTTTCAATTTTTCTTTAGAAGGCGCTATTAGGGATATTCGCACTAACCCAGGTGGAACTATCCATAACTGGCTCACCCAACACTTGGCATACGCAGATGATGTTGACATCATGGCACGAACAATACCTGCACTTTCAGGAGCAGTCGAGGAGTTTGAACGGGCAGCAAACCAAAGAGGCTTGAAGATAAACGAGAAAAAGACTATGTACATGAAGACCTCCAGAAAACCTCCTCTGACGCAAACCACCTCTCGGATTGGGAATCAGGATTTCCCTGTCTGCCATGAATTCAAGTATCTGGGCGCCATGATAACGGAAGACAACGACGTAACAACTGAAATAAAAGCACGTATAGCAGCCGGTAACAGATGCTTCTGGGCAGTACAGAAGGCTCTGAAATTCCGAGGACTATCCCGTCGGAGTAAGATCACAATTTATAAGACCATTGTGCGCCCAGTAGTCACGTACGGCTGTGAGACATGGGTCCTGACTTCCGCAAATGAAAGACTCCTCAACTGCTGGGAGCGCAAGATTTTACATAAAATCTTTGGCCCCATTTACGAGAATGGCGAATCAGAAGGAATGATGAGCTAAGACACCTGTATGGAGAGCCTGATTTAGTGGCATTCATCAGGCAAGCCCGCTTCAGGTGGTTAGGCCACGTAGAAAGAATGCCTGAAGCGAGATATCCGCGAAAAGCCTTGTATGGGATGCCAGGTGGAAGAAGAATGATAGGAAGACCACGTCTGCGTTGGCTGGAGGACGTAGAGGAGGACCTGATCTAGCTTGGAGTACGTAGATGGAGGACCCAAGCTCTGGACAGGAAGGAATGGAAATCCATTGTCGAGAAGGCCCTGGTTCTCAAAGGACCGTAGTGCCAATTAAATAAAATAAAAAAATGGAGGCCGCATCCTACGTCTTGATGCGGTCATCAAGCAGATAGAAGGTGCTTTGTCATCTAGCGGCTGGAATGTTGAGAGGGAGGGATTATACCACATGCCAACCAGGGTCAGAAACCAGACATCGTTGCCGTCAAGCCTGACAGGTCTTGCATTATCCTGGATGTCCAAGTTGTCAATGGCAGCATGGACATGGAGCCCTGGCGGGCTAAAATAAGAAAGTATGATAGAGATGATTTACGGCAAGTGGTGTCTGAGTTACAAAAGTGGTACCCAACAACATCAGGATGATGGCTGCAACCTTGTCGTAGCACAGAGTGTGGTGCGGGAAAAGTGCCACGGAGTTGCGCGAGTTGGGCATCTCAGTCGGTGTACTCTGTGGTGTCACCAGACGCGTATTGATCGGCTCATATTTAAACTGGTGGTCATTTTATAGAGGCACTTCCCTTCATCCCTCTCTCCCACATCCACCTTCCTCATCATCACCCATCCCTAGGGCCGGCGTCGGGTGAGTTCTGGGCGTCCTCCCCAACAATATTTGATTTATTTATTTGTATTTGTGGCGTGCCCCCTCCGTCAGATAGACCTTTTGTCTATGAGGGGAGTTGACGAAGAAAAAAAATGCATGCTTTCAGGGACACTCGTAGAGGATTGTTACTGATAAGATGGAGTCATGTAAAGAGAGGAAATATGGCTGTATGAGAGAGATGGACAATTTTGACGGCAGTTAGGGTCTACAGTTTTTGTCCGATAAGCCCTCTTTTCACCCTAGTCACGCCGTTTCTTGCTACGCTCTCCACTATTTCAGCAGTCCATCTCGTCAATAATAATCACCATAAGAGCAGGAATGTCCGTCGTTGAAGTAGCTCTTTCCCTGACGAGAAGCGCTCGACGTTTCTTCTTGTCCTGATTCAACCCTTCGCTGATAATTTCCTTCAAAGCAGTCTCCAATCTTTTGACAGTCTCTACAGACTCCCTCAGTTCTTTCTCCGTCGAGTCTGCAGCTTTTTCAGCAACAGCGCGATAAAGTTCCGTTTCCTTAAGCCTGAAGAAGACATTGAGGAATATACATAGGTATACGGCACATCAACCCAAAAATTTGATATTTTTTCACTATTATTTTCTATGACCACCATCTTGTACACACAATTTACTTACTTTTGCTGCAAAAATGCATTGTCGTCCATCAGTATGGAATTTCTCTTGTACATGACCTGTTGAACGTCAATTGTGAGGTATAGTAGCTTTAGGACCAAATATCAGCACATCATTGTTTGACGAGAATAGTTGTGTGGGCTCTGTTTCGATGCCGTGGAAAATTTCTGGTGATAATGTGGTTTCCCAATTACCAACCAAGTGATGGAGATCCCAAATCATCGGGAATCGCCACAATAGGACTCAGTCCCTATGGTTTTGCCTTTGATTACACCAAAGCAACAAAACTCCAGGAAGTTGACCAATTTTGGCACTAGTAATTGAAATTGTCAACGGTTCTGAATAAGATTAGTTCAATGTCTTTCTCATAATATGGAATGTGATGTTTAACCCATTAACGCCCGAAACTTTTTTTTCTCTATAGGTATATTTTGAAAATGAATCTGATATTCCGACTCCAAATTGTCTTTAGAACACGGGGAAAATAATTTCAAAAATCTCCTGATTGAATTTCATGGGGTTACGTTGCCATATCGCGAAGCTGGGCACCATAAGAACTGATCTTTTTCTTTCAAAACTGAGTTTTTAGTAGATCGTGTCGTGATCTCACCGGTTCCTTTAGCGACTCACTTGGAATATTGGATGCGGAGTACAACTAATATTAAGTAAGTAATTCATCAACTAATTTGTCAAAAAATACCACTAAAGGGATCATTAGATAGAGAGTATCTTGCCATGATGATGATAACATGGGTAATTGGTAGGGTAGGGGAAGGGCGGGTAAAACCGGGTACCTAAATTGTTTTCATTATTTTGACTCTCCTGTAATTCTTATTTTACCAAATTTGAACTGGTTGTAATTGTACACAACTAGACTATTGAGTCCTGTTCCGGATATGAAGAAATTCGGTCTAACTTTTTCCAAAATTCAATTTTTTTACGTAATCCCAAAATTGCTATTTTTGAGGAAGGGGTGGGTAAAACCGGGTACTACCTTTAATAAAAGTCAAAAACATGACCAAAGAAAATTCTATTATGTGAAAATCATCAAAAAATGAGGAATTGAATACTTCAAATTCAGGGAAATGTGACAAAAAATCACTTCATATGAATTTGTGGAACGAGATCAGTGCAGAAAGCGCACACAAACGGTTTGCCTTCGTCGGGGTCGAATCCAGAGCAGCTGTCGTGTGCTGTTTCGCTGCAAACGGAGCAAATTGCCCAACTTTCACCCAGGGCCATTTCCGAAGGTGAAAATTGAAAAGAAGAGGATCCACTGGAGCTTCGCTAATAAAATAATAAATAATAATAAAATAATAAAACCTAAAAGAATACATTGAGCATACATTGAGTTGAAGATGGGGTCATACCGGGTACCCGATTTAACCCCGTCCTTTGGTACCCGGTATGACCCCATAGATGGTCTTCTACCAATATGGCCGCCACCACAAATGGAAAGCGTTCCTATGCACTGCAATTAAAGCAAAACGAAGTTTAATGATATCTCAACACATTCTGACACTTACCGTAGAAATTCCCGACGACAGGACCAATGTGGGTAAAAGTGAAAAACGGCTCTCGATAATTTTCAATTACAACTATCGGAAAAATATTCGCGCAAACGTAATCGACGGCCTTCTTTGATGTGGTCTAACACTGCACTGCTCCACGAGGTGTGGGGATTAACATATTATGGGCAGGCGGCAGGTAGCAGCACATACAGGGGGGATAAGTAGGTACCCGGTATGACCCCAGTACCCGGTTTTACCCGCCCTTCCCCTACTTAGGGACTTAGGGTCGTTAGTACTTACAACCTCTATCCAGGCCCAGTAGGTACCCGATCAACTTGAAGATGACCCATCTTGCTTTGTGACCATCGAATGAGCTATGTGCAACACCCACTTGGCAGACTACTTCGATTTACCGTTTATTTTGTGGGGTAATCGGTAGTTCCGATGACATCCAATCAGGCACCTTTGAATTTGTAGATGGAGCTACGTGCTATGTGCCACACCCTCATGGCTGGAGATAAAACATTATACATCACCATGATCAGACAGATCTGGAGAAAAGGATCTCCAGGATCCAGGACTTCTCAATGACTCTGGAAGGTGCCCAGCGGCCTCCAATCAGAAAGGACTTTTATGTTGCCATATGAGCGTTAATAGGTTAAAGTGTATTTTGAAACTTTTGTACAAGTAGAAGCCTCCATTCATCAACATCTAACGATCAGATTCCACCAAAATCAGCAGCGTAGTCGAGGAATAACCGATCGTTACACTCAAAATCACCTTTCTAGCATCTTCAGCAACCTTGTACTTCATAGTAATGGCCGCCAAAATGGTTTTGAGCTCCGTCATTTCGTTCGTCAGCAACTCTACGTTGTGTTTGCAGTTCGCTATAACTTCTTCTTGTACCCTCTGCGCTTTGACGACCCCTACGAAGTCAAAAAAATACGACGTTACATGCTTAGATACCTGGTTATACTGCTAACTCGAAAATAGCACAGTTTCTTACTCGGATCCGTATAATACGAATAGACGAAGCTGAAATTGGGTTCATTGCTTCCGCTGCACATTTGTGATAGAATAGTGGTTCAAAATTTGACAAACAATAAATTTCGAATTTCAAAAAGTCGTTACAGGTACTTCGAAAGTTGAAAATCAACAAGTTTATGGTTCTCGAGCAACCGATCACGTGACTTTTATAATAACTTTGCTGATGTACCTTCAGACCGTGTAACTTGGATTCAATAACATTTAGATCGCCATGACGCCACCCTTACGCAATTAAACGTTTCAATTTTCACTTCTGAGAGGTTCTAGTGATTGTGATATAAGTAATTTTCTTAGGGTTCAGTACGGTTTTACTTAAGAGGGACATCAAAGTAGAAGATGACTTCTAGATTGATCGCTTTCTTCAAAGATAAATTGGAGGAAACCGCTTTTGGAGTTCCACCGAAGAAATGGAAGACCTTATTTATTTACTTCGAATTAGGTTGGTATCTTGTACGAGTAGGTTGGTGTCTTGTAGCGACAGAAACTTACTTTAGAAAATGACGATTCACTGACCAGCTTGGCTCAGAGGAGTTTAAGGAGGTCTCAGTCGGTCGACGTTCGTTCCTCGTTCCGGGTCAGTATTTGGCCAAATCAAAGGAGCAAAAACTTGAAAAATTGTTCTTAAATTGGAAATTTTAAAGGATTTTAGAAATTTATTAGTGCACGGCCCTAGGGAATTGAAAAGCTGAAAGATTGCCGCTGGAATCATCAAAATCGAACAATAATTGCCAGAGAAATATGGGAAGAACATTGGAAAAACCGTTCATTCAGTAGTTTTTCCCTATTTATTTTTGGCAGTTATTGTTCGATTTTGATGATTCCAGCGGCAATCTTTCAGTTTTTCAATTCCCTAACGAATTTCTAAAATCCTTCAAAATTTCAAATTAAAGTATAGGTAGTACAATTTCTTAAGGTTTTGCCCCTTCAATTTCGCGAAATATTAAGAACGGACGGCGACCGACTGAGACCCCCGTAAGGGCAGAAATCCCTGACAATTTACTCTTTTCAATGTAGCTTTGAAATGCCTGATAATCCAGACTACGATTTTATTCGATCAGGTGAAATTTGGCTCACTTTCGGCAGCAAACGTTGATGTGCGATTCACACTCGTGTTTCTCACTCACCACGTTCACCCCTGAGAGTAAGGTGGTGTAAGGCGCGATTACACGAGGCCAGTGGGCAGTCCAGCTGACTGGCGCCAGCCAACTGGCTTGAATTGGAAGCCACTTGACAGGCGCCAGTAGCCGTTTGCACGTAGCCAGTCGAAACATCGTCCAGACGAAGCCAGTAGAATCAAAATATGGAACAAACTATTGATGGAGTTGCCTCCTCAAGGCTGTCCCGTGTTGAGTTGAATAATGTTTTGCGTGAATAGTGCCGTGATTTCGTGCGTGAGTCTTCCAAAGTTAAAAGAACTTCATATTCACTGTTTTAAAAATGAACAAATAAATACAAAATAAACACAAGATGTAGGCACTATAAACAAACAGCAATGACGAACTGGATTGGCAACAATCAAACAGCAATCCAGTTTGTCGTTGCCGTTTGTTTACACATTCAACTGGCCGGCCGACTGGACTGGCTCAGAAAATGTGGTTCACACTAGTCCAGTGACTCGCGCCAGCTCAGATTTTTGGAGGTGGGGGAAACTGGACTGGCCCGAAACCTCTCATGAGGACAGTCGTCTATCTTTTCCACTGGACTGGCAAGTAGTCCAGTGGTGTTCACACGAAGCCAGCTTCTGGAGCCAGTGGACTGGCGCCAGTCAACTGGACTGCCTACTGGCCTCGTGTAAACGTGGAAACACCCTATGGTAGGTGGGGTGGGAGAGAGACTCGGGTCTTAGGGGCAGAATTCTTCGATTAATTTCACAATAAAAACTCATTTATTAATTAATAGAAAATACTTGCAATCGTGGCCATTTTAAATTTTTATTATTTATTAGTTACGCATTTATTTATCGACATTGGCGAACAATTGGTCCCATAAAGATCTGAGTCTGAGTAGTGTGAAAAAATCTTAAAATCCGTTGCCATTTTAAATTAACATTGATTTTATTTATTAATTTGTTGATTAATTATCCTCTTTGGCGAACAGTTGTTCTCACAAAGTTCTGGGTGGTGTCAAAAAAGTCTTATAGTAGCCGCTATTTTGAATTATTATTAATTTATTAATTATGTATTTATTCATCCTCATTGGCGAACGGTTGGTTCTGCAAAGCTCTGGGTGATGTAGAAAAATTCATTAAAATCGTCCCCAATTTTTATTATTATTAATTTATTCATTATGTAATTATTCATCCTCATTGGCGAACGGTTGGTTCTAGAGAGCTCTAGGCGGTGTCAAAAAATTCGTATAAATCGCCGTTTTTTTTTAATTATCATTAATTTATTCATTAATAATTGGATAAAATAATTATCCTCGTTGGCGAACGGTTGGTCCTATAGAGTGGTGGTGTCAAAAAATTCACTAAAAACGTCGCTATTTTAAATGACGAAAAAACAAAAGTTATCGACATTTTTCAAAGTACAAAGCGTTTGAAAAAGTCTCTCCCCAGTTTTTACTCCTTAAAAGTCTAAACCTTAAAAGGCCAAAACCTTCAGGTCACAACTCAAACCCATATGGAGCTCATGTAGGTACCAAATTTCATTGAAATTGGTCCTCGAGAACTGATCAAAAAACCGCGTACGGCGGACGGACGGATAAATTTACATTCGAATTTAGGATTTTACGTATCTTAAAATGTAAACCATCTAATATTAAGGGGGAGGGGGTTAACATTTTGTTTCCTTTGCTAGATTCCAAAGGTTCAAATATCCCAAAAATTACACAATGATCAGATTCTCAAAACTAGGTATCTGTCAGGTGATTAGGTGAGGTGATGTCATTTGAGATATTTCGTGTTCCAGTTTATTTTGAGTTGGTCAACAAATTGATCTTCTCGTTGCCACGAACTGAAGCAGTAAACGAAGACGGTTCCTGGGAGCACCTCCACCGGCACGTGGCCATCGACTACTTCGGATCACTATTAAGCTTTTTCGTTGCCCCGTTCATCGACAATTACTGCATCCACCAGTATGTGATGATCGTGTGCCACTGCGTCATATCCGTGCTCGCCATATCCTTCACCACGACGGTTTTCCTACCTCAATTATTCGTCTTTACGCAGTGGTTTCTGCTCGCGATGAGCTTCCTAACGCAATTTACCAAGCCGATTTTCTTATCTTACGCCCTCATGCAGCTCCCAGAACGAGTCGGACCTCCGTCCAAGTTCGTCATCACGATTTACTACACCACAACTTATATATTATCTGGATTCCTCCAGTTGTCTTTGCGTTTTGAAAACTACAAAGAGAAATCACCAACATATCTGCACCTTCTGTCATCGATGTTCATCGCCACATACCCTTTAGTTATGGGTGCTTTTGTCGTTACAACGCTCCTCTATAAAAACCAATTCCGAAAAGCCGAATCCAAGCCTGGAGACACTTTTTTGGCCATCAAATGCATGGCTAAAGCAACCCCTTACCTCAAATCTTGTTCAGGCTTCGACGTCATGCTCAATCGCTTCGACTATAACACAGTCTTCGACTGCAAAAAGGCCTCAAAAGTCTACGCGATACTCTTGGCATTTTCCTTCAACTCAACCACACTCCAAAACATGGATCTTCCTTGGATATTTCAGTACTACAACCTGGTCAGAAGTGGGATTTTCGCTTACACTGACATGAATTCTTTGTACACGATATTCACCGGGATTTTGATCCCGATAGTGGAGTACTTGTTAATTCCATTCATGAGGAAGCTCAAAGTCACTTCTGTCGTACCGACGTACGCTTTGACGATTTCCCTGGCCTATGTGTTCAGCTGCTTTGCTGGCGCCTTGTCGATATGGATTCAAGCTGAAACTGAAGCTGTACAAACGAAAAAATTGGAATTCAACACCGCCCGTGTCTTCTTAATGAACTCTTTCGACACATACTCCTACGTCCAAGCGCCAGGTTTCCCCAATACAAGGATCCCAGCTGCATCTGTCAAATCCTACCTGGTGGGAGACTACGACCCAAAAACCGAAATCGTCAACGTGAATTTCAAAATTTCCAACCTATACTACGGAGTGAAATGCGACTTGGTCAAACCTGTTCTACCTAGAAGCACCTCCGCATACATGCTGACGTTTCACGGCGCTTACGAATTTCCAGTTGAAGGGTTCAAAGAAGAAATGTTCAGAATAGTCAGCAATCCGCTTGCAGCAACTTGGCCGACTCTGACGTTCCTTTGCCCCAAGAATATCACGACTGATGAGTTTTTTCCATGGTGCGACGCGCAAGTGAAACTGTGGTTTTTCAGGGCTAATAAGCGAGTCGTAGACCAAGAGTTCGATCTGTTGGAGGTCGGAAACGGTCATCCTGTGTTGAAAATTCCTCCTGGTAAGTATTCGAATTTGGTAAGAAACGTGAAATCTAGTTACTAACAAGCAGTGAGGTGAAAGCTAAAGCTGGGAGCCATAGAAGCGTTTTGTTTAGTGGAGCTTCAGGACGTAGTTATAGCTGAAGGCTCAAATGCTCTGTAGCTCAAAATGATAAAGAAATAAAAAATTAATAATTTCTGGTCATTCGAAAGGAGAGGGTGATTTGAAAAGAAGAGAGCGTGGCCTCCCCCCACCAGTTCAGTTTCCGTAGTAGTTCCTTAGCTGAAAGTAGATGGCGTAGCTGAGGCAGCCTCAAAAATGCTTGGACACCATTCAGTGCCGTCCTTAGGCGGAGCGGCCGCTCCAGGCCTCACGCTGAGGAAGGCCTCGCGCTGCGAGGCCTTACTCTCGCTAAAGCACAATAAGTAAAAGTTTTGGTTGAATTGAAATAGTGTGCAGAGTGAAGATATACATGCTTAAAATATAAAGTCTGAGTTTTTCCCGCTTGAGACCTATCAAGACATATTTAAGATCTTCCATGAGTCAAGAAAGGCTATCATCCTTGGCAATGCTATCGATTGAATCTGACACGACAGCCAAAATTAATTTTGATGAGATTATTGACGACTTTGCTGGAATGAAAGCAAGAAAAGTACAGTTCATATAAGGTGAGTCAAAGTTGATAATAACACAATTTTAAATATAGTTTATCTAACAATGAACGATTGCATTTACAGTATGTGACGATCCTACTTTTTTATAAGGGACAATCCAATTGGTTTGTTCCCGATTTGTTGGAGCTACGCCTTTAGGGATATCCGATTCATAGAGATATGAATCGATATTCTCTTCAGGCCGGCTGATTAATCTAATCACTGGTTTGAAGGGGTAGGGTCGTCACACCCTCCTCTGTCTCATATATGGGCAATTAGGTGTATTTCTCATTTGTTGTACAGATGGAAATTCAACCTATATTGTTACAAGTATTATTTTACATCGGTTTAGCTGGAACTATCTGTTTTATTAAGTTATTTTATCTTATAACTCATATTTTAACAGGCCTCTATTGTAGGCTATAAAGTGTTTTATTATTTTACAGATGTGATGTGAAAATTATAAGCCTACATTAACAATGGAAGAATTTAATAAACAAGATATGAACATCTAAAAAGATATGGAACGTCAATATTAAATAAGTATTTACAATAATTTATATGTTTATTATAATTTACTATTTGATTTAATAAAAAGCAAGAAAGAAGACATTTCGTTTTTTCTTATGAATTTATTGTTTGTTAGACAAAAATTACTATGTTTAAAATTAACAAGCACTGTTTAGGCATTACATAAATAATAAACTTTGTTTTGATTTTTCTAGCTTATTTTTCTGAGATTCCTATTTTTTTTTTTTTTTACCTGAAACCTGAAACGAAATTACTCGAAACATACCAACCTGAAATGGGTGTTTTGCACCACCCCTCCCCCTTTTAGAGTGTAAGAGATAAACGTTTTGTTTATCAAAAAGCTTACAATTACGACTTTGCAAGTATAGCTTGACAAATATTTTCCGGAACCCCCCCCCCCCCGTATCCATAGTTAAAAAAGGCCTCGCAAAAATGTTTTGCTCCAGGCCTCGCATTTTCTAAGGACGGCACTGACACCATTTTAACGTTGGCTTTCTCCCCTGTTAACTTGTCTCCGATACTCTGTGCTAACTAGACGGTGAAACTGGTCCATGGTCTGCCAGGAACTGTGTTGGTCACACCAAGGAACCTCGAGACGACTGGATCTGCAGAGCCATTTGTCTGAGCGTCCACAATTGTAGAAATATTTTGAATCATAATTTCAACAAAATTTTTGGATTGAGCTCCAAACCAGTGGTGGCTCCTGCCCCGAAACTCAGGGGGTGCACGGAGACATCCCTCCTGTTTCTTCTTGCAGGACTGGCTCTAGCATCACTCCCCGCCAAGCCAGTGCTTCCACGCTTGCACATTCGTCACGAACTCTGTCATGACCCTGCTTCACTAGGCCTCCATTTTTTGCAGTTAAGCGCAGCATTGACTTGGGAGCTACGGCGACTGAGATTGGACTGGTGCTTGAGTGAACAGGAGGGTTTCAGCAAGGTTCAGCACCTGCATGTACATGAGTCGTCTATCTGGTCTATGGTATTATCCACGAGTCCAAATTCTTATGAGTACTGTTCTTTTTGGGTTCTCTTGCCACCTATCCTATCTGAGAATGCCAAAGTGACCAAACAGAAACTCTGGTAAGGAAATGAGCAATCAACGCTGATGCATATTATTTGGGTTGTTTGTAGCAACATCATCCAATAGAAATCAAGGTATGGAAGCATGGCAGTAGACTTGTTTTAAGTTGAGTGTCTTGTCACTCTCACTTGACCATTTTCTTGTACTTCTTCTATCGACAGATACAATAGTTTCCATCCAGATGAGATTCAAATCCGATTTCAACCACGAAAAGACCATAATAGAGTTCGAGCCGGCTCCAGGTGGCCGCTACATACTTCTCGTCTGGGCTGGCGACGTTCACCTCAAAGTCAAATACCGCGTCATCACGGCCCACACGCCGCCTCCCTTCAGCGCCTTCTACACCATGCCTCAGATCATATGCCGATCCCTGGGCATGGCTTTCGCTGTCGTATCAGTGGTTTCCCTGATCAAAATAAACGTGGCGCATTCCCTCTTCGCAATCAGCTATTCGCTTCTGCTCCTCACAACAAAAATATACAACCCTTTGGTATTCTTCTTCAGCATCTTCAACCTCCGTGGATACCACGTCCAGCTCCTATTCGTCATCATAAACTTCCTAATGTTTTTCCCAGTATTTATAGCTATTCGCTACGCAATTACATGAATAAATGCTATAAAGTATCAACACTTCTTCCAATAAATTTATCAGTGATGTAATAAAACACAAAAAGCTGCAAATTACCTATTACATAAAGGTTTATTATTTTTCTCTATACAGGTTGTAAGCTTTGGCCAGGCCTTAATGACAGAGGGGAGTGTGTAAGCTCTCACCACTGTTATCAATTTGTAGGCCTTGTGATTTTAACCTAAACCGCCTCCTGGTAGCGAGATACAGAAGGAACGTGTCTGAAGGATGGAATAGATTAAGGCGAAACGAGCTCTGTGGGGGAAAATAACAAAATATCGAAAAACAATTTAAAGTTGAAAGGGTATTGTGAGGTAATTACCTGTGAAGAATCTACGGCGATCTGTGGCTGCTCGTGGCGATGAAGTGCTGAAATGTGACGGCCTGAAGGGCTTATGTTTGCAATTGGAATCACTAATGTGTCCGTTCCTTATGGGCTTACTTATTACTTACTTATGGCAAACGAGCTCTGTGGGAGGGGGGGGGGAAACAACAAAATATCGGCAATTTAAAGTTACAAATTAACACAATTTAAATTTGAAAGGGTATTGTGAGGTAATTACCTGTGAAGAATTTACGGCGATCTGTGGCTGCTCGTGGCGATGAAGTGCTGAAATGTGATGGCCTGAAGGGCTTATGTTTGCAATTGGAATCACTATTGTGTCCGTGCCTTATGGGCTTACTTATTACTTACTTACGGCAAACGAGCTCTGTGGGGGGAAAACAACAAAATATCGGCAATTTAAAGTTACAAATTAACACAATTTAAAGTTGAAAGGGTATTGTGAGGTAATTACCTGTGAAGAATTTACGGCGATCTGTGGCTGCTCGGGGCGATGAAGTGCTGAAATGTGACGGCCTGAAGGGCTTATGTTTGCAATTGGAATCACTAATGTGTCCGTTTATAATTATTTTTATTCTAAACTAGACCTCATTCTGAGAATTTTGACACCAACCGCGACCTTCTAGCGTGAGAAGACCTTTTTCTATGATTTTTCAAAGTTTCGAATGTTCATGACGTCACCCAGGTCCCAGATGGAAGGGGTGCGTGACGTCATAAACATTCGAAACTTTGAAAAATCATAAAAAAAGATCTACTAATTCAAAAAGAGAACGGCTGGTGTCAAAATTCTCAGAATGAGGTCTCCTTTCGATTAAAAATTTTAAAAAAAATCAGGCGCACCCCCCATTTAAGGATTACAGTACGAGACCTTTCTCTTTCAGTTCACTTCTGTTTTCAAAAAGTACAAAAAAATGAGACAGGATCCAATGTTCCCTAGAGGGAATACAGAGAAAAAATGGGTTAAATTATAGTAGAGAAAATAATTACACCAATATTCTTAAATGACATTTTATTGAAAATGATATTGTTATAAATACAAGAAATGTTTAAAGTTATTGAAGAGATCTTATAAATCAATTGAATCGTACTCTGGAGTAGTACTGGCTGTTTCGGACTCTGAGATGATCATAGGCAATTTCAAAAGCATCTCCAAAAGCTTCCATAATTCCATTGAAGAAGTTGGAGTACGGGCACCAAGAAGTGAAATTATTCACAAGACCTGCAACAACCGTGAGATTGATTGGGCGAATGATGGAATTGACTGAGAAAAGTGTAATACTTCATTTACTCGTAATTTTAGTTCTCCAATAAAGGACAGAGGGGAACCCCAGAGTGACTCATCATGCAGGTGGGTAGAGTGAGGTACGGGGGTAGAACACGTCATCTGACGTCACCCTCCTCCACTCTCCCTTTACCTTGTTACAGGTAGTATAAAAGGACAATTCAGGGATTAGCATTCAAGCATTCTACTACAACAATTCGACTTGATCATTTCTCGCTCCTTCGTCACATCTTGGAAGTCCAAGTTCCTCGGGGGTATCGGTAGCTCATTGCACCAGTCTCTGCTCCCATCTCACCAAGGAGTTGTCTTCTTCAACTAGCCACTAGGTAAATGTACCACCTCCTTCCGGTCTGCGGCTATCGCACCGAGGAAAGCAGCTGAGCTAAAATCTTATACACTCCTGCAAATGGTAGGGTGGAAATGCGCTGGGCAAACAGTGCATCTCCATCCTGCATCCTTGTTGAGTATAGACCAATAGGAACCAACAAGCCATCGAGAAGGCCACCGAACAAAATCAAGCAATACAAGGATCTAATTACCCATGAGGCCTCGAATGTCCCCGACATCACACCAGACTGGAGTGCCAGGAACGAGGTCGCAAAGAGAGATTTCTTGAACCCAGGTCAAGCAGTATCGCTTTCCTTCGGTCTTGCTTTGGCACTGTTTCAAGTCTTTAGGGTCATATTTGGTCGTACCATCTTTCTGGTATAAGGGACAGACGAGCGGCAGGCACATGTCCCAGTGCTGAAACGTAGAAGCATAATTATGACTATCGTCCTATACAAGTTGGAAGCCAAACAGGTCTGCACAAGTCAATTCTACAACTAATTTACATCAAAAAGTTCCTCTTTCAATTTTTTTCTAGACCCTTCGTTTCCGAGTTATTTCAATTTTAAAATTATTTTCGTGATTTTGACCTTACATCATTAAATTGGTCGTAATTTCTTTAAATTGCTGTGATTTCCCATCGGAAATTGCCTATTTTTAGCCAATTGTTTCAACGAAATAGCGCTCTGGCTAAGACGATCTGAAGAGTTGGAGGATGGAAGTGGGTGGATCGTTGAAATACTTCACGTTTTTCCGCGTTCAAACACATACTTCTGTAAGAAGCCTAACTTTAAAAATAAAAAGGACCAAACTGTTGGAAATCTGAGATTTTCGCGCAACATTCGTTCTTGTAGTTCAATTTGGGATTGGAAAAATTTTAGGTAGTAATAACAAAGTAAAAAAAAAAACAAGAAGGTCAGGTAAGTATGAAAAAATTAAAAAAGGTTTACAAAAAAAAAAAATGAAAATCAATAAACTAATAGATACCTAAACGAAGTCATAAAATATTAATCTTATTAAACGTATCAACTGAAACGCTGATTCATTATTTAATTTAAAAATAATGATCGGATTTTATTTTTTATTTTTATTTTTGTTTATTTATTTATTTTGTTCATTAGATGTTTTGTGCCGAATTTTTTTTTTTTTCTGTTCTGTAATGGTAATAAAACTGTACAAAACAATGCCATTACCTGAAATTTCAAGCTGGACTCGATTACTTCCCATTTTCTTGGAGCTCCTGGTGAGGGAATCGACTCTGACCATCTACAAACAAAAACCGTTTGTTATGAAGAAGAAAGTAACTATAGTAGGACTTACTACAACAGCATACTGAAAATCCACCGATGAAATAGCAAAGTTGCTCCTCCTGGCTTCAGCTTGACCACCAAAGGCTCCTTTTCCAATGCAGAGCATATTTTCAAAGAACTCCATGTCAAATGCTCACAGGCCTCAGTATTCACCTTCATGAAACCATCAACTCATATAATCACATCCATACATGTTGAAGTAACTGGGGTGCTGTCAGGCGCAGTGCCGGGGACAGTAATATGAAGAAATGATGCCAGACCATTCACTAAGTTGGCCAACCTGCAAAAGTGGAGGGGAGAAAACGAGGGACCTCCATTGCAGCAGGGGTAGGAGTTCAGTCCCCCTCTAGCACTCCTTCAGGGCAGTTGAGCATAAAGCCATCGTCCTGCTGAGCAAAAGGCAATACCTACCTCAAAATGACGCAATTTCCACCAATTGCGCTGCCGACGGACACCCTTTCAGTTTGCTTTCTGAATTCATCATTGTCCGGGGAGTTTATCCAGGCCAAACGAGAATTCTCTAATTTCCTTTCCAGTGTCAACAAAGCGTAGTCAACTTGAAAAGTGGCGTCACACCTGGAACCCAAATAAAAACTCTGCCAATCAGCAGGCAATGGTTTTAATTCTACTCAACACAACAATCAAGACAACATCAGAATATCTATTTTCCAATTGGTCAATATGGAAGGTAAAATAGCTTGAATTTTTGAACCAGAGATGTACAAAATGGCTCAGCTCTAAAGCTGGATTCACATGGGACGGTAGAGGGCGGAATGAAAATTTTAAATGGAGCGACAATCTGTTCCAGAGCAGCCATTTTGTGACGTATCCCCGATCCGAACCAATCGGATTCCATTGTGAATTTTTAAGACGTCCCACAACAAGACGATCCCATTAATCCTTATGCGATTAATCTGGGGTAAAGTTGGACAACACTCAACAGAAAAAAAACCACACACTAATCCGTTTTAGACCATTTTGAATCCAAATCCGCGAAAAAAAACCATAGGTGAATGTCTGTGTGTGTGTATGTATGTATGTGTGAATGTGACAAGATCTTGTGTCGTCTGCACAGCCCTTAGTTTTCAACCAATTTTCCTTGTTCTTTTCTTGTTGGAGGCGGAAAACTCAGGCACTAAGTCGCCGGAACTTCGAATTTTGCCTTTTAAGGGGGGGGGGAAAGGGGGGTTAATGCTTAAAAAACGTGCGTTTGTGGGCATAATCTTGTAAAATTTACAAGAATTTAATTCTGGCCAGGCCTTAATTTCCAACCTATTTCAGAGTATGAAAATTAGCAAGGGGAGGGGCGAATGGGGGGATAATATTCACGAAATATCCACAAACTTATCCCAATGGGACGTCCCATGGAATGCATGCATTACTTAACAATGTGTTTCTTCTACGGATCTATGAGAAAATCAGGTGTACGTACTTTGAATGTAGCTTCAGGGCTGTGACAGCCACTTGTTCCGTTTTCTCCTTGGGAGAATGTTCGTGAGACATGAGACCCACCATGATGTCGCCAGTGGAGATCGCCTTGACCTTTGTACCATGAGCAGCTTGGAACCACGGAGAAGACATACTTGCTGAAAAATGAATCGCCGCAAGAATGATGATGGAGAAATGGGGGTGGCACATAGCTTCCACGAGAAGATAACTAAAATGAGAGATAGATTCAGTTACAGCGAATATGATGATCGACCTAACAATAAGTCAGCTGATTGGAAATGGGGTCCACTGAAATTATCAACCTCTTCATTGCCGAGCTTTTGGTGAATTTATTACCTTCTTCAGGGTTCAAAGGAAGTTTTGGTCAGTGAGCATTAGGTATGGGTATTGGGTAATATTGTAGTATTATACAATTATTATACTGTATTATACTGTATTGTATTATAATGTATCGTATTAAAGTATCAATATCCCATGTATCATTGGGCATGAGTATTGATACATACTTATCAGCATTATCTGAAATTCTCAGCAGCAGGGCTCGATTTGGAATTAACTGAGGGGATGGTTTCCACTACTAACTTGCACAAAAGGGGTCGACTTTTGTGTCTAGCTTAGATGCAAGTAGCGTGGTGGGAGCGACAAAGACTGGGACCAGAATGGCTGCCAGGCGTTGGTACAGCCTGCTTTCTGCGTCACTACCCCCACCCTTCCTGCAGTGGCGTCGAGAGAGGGTGCCCCCGTGGGGTGGTGGAATCAGTTCGGGCGCCCCTGGTGGCAGACCCCGGAGGTGGAATTCGGCCATCCTGGAGTGAGGATGGTGAGGTGCTCACTCCTGCTGGCCCCAATGACCTCAGGATCAACAACGCTGGTCGCAGGTGACTATGTTGACTCTGTGACAGAAGGGAGCATTGATGGAAGCTGCTCAGCCCTATCACTGTGGTGGAATATCGGTGAGCTGGGGCTCACAATACCGTTAATTATTAATAACTATTTATTATTAATAATTATTATCAATATTAATGATTAATTTTATCCCAGTAATGACTCTATACTTAGCCTCTTTAACTTCTTCATCTTTTCATTGCTGAGCCATTACGTTGAATAGTATCGACATTCGATATTTAGAAATATCGGATCCAGAGTATCGATATCCAAAAATATTGGGTAGTGCAGTATCAATAGTAAAAAACGCTGCAAATTATTACACAATGGTTTATTATTTTTTATTTTTCTATATAGATCACTCGTCTGCAAAGCCACCAACCATCCAACAAGAAGAAAAACATCGATCGCATTTTGGTCAGCTTTAATTTGAACGGAGATTAGGCCTCTTTTGCGATTCACACTCGTGTTTCTGATTTATCGTACGTAGTGAGCGAACGGTTTGTCCTACAGAGCTCCGGGTGGTATCAAAAAATTCTAAAAATTCTATAGAATCTTAAATTGAAGGAAAAACAATACCTTTATATCAAAATTTTTTGAGTTAGGGCGTTTTCAAATTTTCAAAATTGATTTTGGAACCCTTAGAAGTGACATACATCAACCAAAATCTTCGGGGCACAACTAGACCCCGAATGGGGCCTACATACCAAATTTCATCAAAATCGGTCCATGCTAAGTGGCAAAAGTGCCGCGTACGGCGGACGGACGGCCAAATTTTTATTCGATTTTTGGATTCTACGTACCTTGAAACGTAAACCATCAAATTTTGAGGCGGTGTTAAAATTTTTTTTTCTTGGTCGATTCCAAAGGTTCATTATTGAAAATAATAAACCAAAATTGAGTATCAGTAAGAAAGTATTGAAATTTCAAAATATTGGGTATCGATACTCATCCCTAGTGAGCAAACCAAGCGTAAATTCGGTGAAGCGTCCTTCGAGCCCTGAAGAATGTAATAAATTTACTGAAATCTGGGCAAAAAAGGAGATGATAATTCCAGTGGACCCCATTCCCAATCAGCCGATGTAGTAAATTCAAGAATCTATAATATTTATAGCATCTATGTGTGTGCAGCTTCTTCTCAACGTATGACTTAGAGTGGGCTAGAAACTGACTTCCTTACCATCATTCGTGTAAGCAACGCAGCTGCAGGGAACGACGGCTTCCATCCAGTTGATGAGCGCCCCGTAACAGTAAGCCGGCTGCCTCGGCCAGTCTGCCTTCTTGGCTTTATAATTTAATTTGACGACAGCCCCGTGCCTCTGACCCCAGAAGTACTCGATGTTGAATGTAAGGTCGCTACCCTGAAACGTCACGATAGTGTATGTAAAACACGTATTCATATAGAAGATTCCAGAATTCGAAATCTGCTTACTGAAAAACAAAATTCAGCTTACCGTTCCAACATGAAGGACGTAGACTGCGATCAAGGCGACGGAAGCAATCAAAAACTTCATTGCAGATCAAAAATCCAAATTTTTCACTCTAAAACCTGAAATCAGCTCAAGGTTTAGGGAGAAAATATGATCTTCGTTCTCAACTTCTATTCGGAGCAATCGAGGCCAGGTGGCTTGAACGCTGGGCTTTTGTAACCAAGCACCAGTAGCACTATAAATAATCAGTTGACATATTGTCTTTCTATTCCCAAAGGATGAGGCTTTTCTGGTAATATGTGTATCAATCCCAAGTTGGTTCCATATTTTCGGTATTAGAAGTACGAATTCCCCGCTGATTCCATATTTTCAAGTATTATCTGTGATTATAATCCCCAATTGATTCTATATTTTCAAAAATTTTGTGTACTTACTACAGTGCATTCTATATTTTCAATTATTGTGTGTACTAATTTCCAGTTGATCTTATTTTTTAAGTATTATGTATAATAATCTTCAGTTGATCCAATATTCTCAAGTATTGTGAGTACTTAACACGTTGATCCTATATTTTCAAGTATTATGGGTACTAATCCCCAGTTGGTCGCATATTTTCAAGTATTATGAGTACTAATCCCCAGTTGGTCGCATATTTTCAAGTGTTATGGGTACTAATCCCCAGTTGGTCGCATATTTTCAAGTATCGTGGGTACTAATCCCCAGTTGGTCACATATTTTCAAGTATTATGGGTACTAATCCCCAGTTGGTCGCATATTTTCAAGTGTTATGGGTACTAATCCCCAGTTGGTCGCATATTTTCAAGTATTAGGGGTACTAATCCCCAGTTGGTCGCATATTTTCAAGTATTATGGGTACTAATCCCTAGTTGGTCGTATATTTTCAAGTATTATGGGTACTAATCCTCAGTTGGTCGCATATTTTCAAGTATTATGGGTACTAATCCCTAGTTGGTCGCATATTTTCAAGTATTATGGGTACTAATCCCTAGTTGGTCGCATATTTTCAAGTATTGTGGGTACTAATCCCCAGTTGGTCGCATATTTTCAAGTATTATGGGTACTAATCCCCAGTTGGTCGCATATTTTCAAGTGTTATGGGTACTAATCCCCAGTTGGTCGCATATTTTCAAGTATTGTGGGTACTAATCCCCAGTTGGTCGCATATTTTCAAGTATTATGGGTACTAATCCCCAGTTGGTCGCATATTTTCAAGTGTTATGGGTACTAATCCCCAGTTGGTCGCATATTTTCAAGTATTAGGGGTACTAATCCCCAGTTGGTCGCATATTTTCAAGTATTATGGGTACTAATCCCTAGTTGGTCGTATATTTTCAAGTATTATGGGTACTAATCCTCAGTTGGTCGCATATTTTCAAGTATTATGGGTACTAATCCCTAGTTGGTCGCATATTTTTAAGTATTATGGGTACTAATCCCTAGTTGGTCGTATATTTTGCAGTTTCATGTGTACTAATCTCCAGTTGGCCCTATATTTTCAAGTATTGTTAGTACTGTTGTGAGGGAATATCATAATATTCTCAAATTTCAAAATTTACGCACCTACCTAGGTAGCATTTAGTGCTCCGCTAAATGCAGTAATTTTCGAATTCATTTCTGAATTATTAAATATGAATGAACTTCTTTAAAATATCTCAATGAAAACTGTAATGAAGTGAATAAAGTTTATAAGGGGAACCAGAATTATGAAATTCTTTGTAGATACGCGTGCTGCATCACTGACACCATGCCGATAATTGGGGGCGTAGTGGATGGGCAGATATTTCTGAACCAAGTCCAGAGCGTCGTCGTATCCTTCCATTATGGCGTTTCCAGCGTAGTCTTTGGGACAGAACATCGTATCGTTGTGGAGGAAACCTGGAACGAGTTGAGTGTGCATTTCGAAGTTTGGAAAAATTGTGAAGGAATGTTGAGGGAGGATCAGCTGAGTAAGCCCTGTAGCTAATTTGTCCATACTTTACCTGTGATGATGGATTTAAAACGCTGCAAATTATTACACAATGGTTTATCATTTTTTATTTTTCTATATAGATCACTCGTCTGCAAAGCCACCAACCATCCAACATGAAGAAAAACATCGATCGCATTTCGGTCAGCTTTAATTTGAACGGAGATTAGGCCTCTTTTGCGATTGACACTCGTGTTTCTGATTTATCGTGCGTCCAAACTTTAAATTCTCGTAGTGAGCGAACGGTTTGTCCTACAGAGCTCCGGGTGGTCTCAAAAAATTCTAAAAATTCTATAGAATCTTAAATTGAAGGAAAAAAAATACCTTTATATCAAAATTTTTTGAGTTAGGGCGTCTTCAAAATTGATTTTGGAACCCTTAGAAGTGACCTACATCAACCAAAATCTTCGGGGCACAACTAGACCCCAAATGGAGCCTACATACCAAATTTCATCAAAATCGGTCAATGCTAAGTGGCAAAAGTGCCGCGTACGGCGGACGGACGGCCAAATTTTTATTCGATTTTTGGATTCTACGTACCTTGAAACGTAAACCATCAAATTTTGAGGCGGTGTTAAATTTTTTTCTTCTTGGTCGATTCCAAAGGTTCATTATTGAAAATAATAAACCAAAATGGAGCCTTCGTGAAACTTGGGAGTAAGAATGAGGTCGTGATGACCCTTCCTGATTACATCTTTGTCACTGTTACCGTTGGAACCGTTCCAGGGAAATACTTGGACCGACACACCCCTACCTCAATCCCAACGTTTTCCTTCTTTCCCTCTAAATCAGCTGTTATGACCTACATTTCAACTTTTAATTAGTACTTGAATAAAGAAGCCAGAGTGAGTATGACCCACAGGGGGAGACAAGGAAACATGTCAACATGATGTCACCCTTCCACCTCTCTCTCCCCCAAGGAAACTCTCCGGGTATATAAGCTCACTCTGGGATGCTCCAGTATGCAATCTAGTTCATTCACCTTACTCATTTCGCTCTCTACCTTCACCTCCGATAAGGGATCTCTTCACAAAACTAGGCTCACTAGGTAAATATCCCGCTTCCCGTCAGTCAGTTTCTGATGAAACGCAGGGGTTGTTGGGCTAGTGCATCTTCCCTGCACTCCACATCACGGTCGGGCTAACGCCGCCAGAGTGACAGTGCAGTGGCTATGATAGGGACATTCTCTCTTCGTTGAGTAGGGGTTAAAGAAATCACAAACGACGCATCGAGAAGGTCATCTCCATCACTCGACGACACGCAGACATAACATCAGTATATTAGTTATGACCTGGGGATAGAGCGGTATAACTTGACTAATCTACATTGCTTACCAACGACGCCTTGAAAGTCGCCAATATAGCAGAAAACCGGCGTTCCAGGCGTGATTTTACATATCAAATCGTCTTCCTCCCACGTGACGCAAAATCGGGTGCCTCTCAGTTCGAAGTTCTGGCAAATTTTTAAATCGTACTTCCCTTGGTGCACTCCGTGAGGGACGAAAGAAGGGCAGACGTTTTCCATACAAGATGACCAACTCTGAAAACCCGAAATAAAGAATCAGTTCAATTCGGATAAAAGGTGTTTAAAGTGTTCAAGTTCAAAAATAAGTGTATTTTTCTGAAAAAAACAACATGTCACGTATTTTATTCCAGTTATAATTCAACATTATAATTAAATATTATGTATTTAATATAAATCACCACGAATTTTCGAAATATCAAATATTTGTTCTTTCCATAATATCTGTAAAATTTCTATCTTTAAACTATAATTTTAATATGAATATATATTAAATATTAAATCTATATAATAAATACGATATAATATATTAATAATATTTATTGTAATAAGATAAATTGAATAAATATTATTATTGAATAATATAGGTATATTACATTTCTTAGCACCTATATAGGTAACATGTGTTGTAACCAGCTCCTCATGCTCAAGACCAAGTCCTAGACTGTCATGATGTAGTATGTAAGTTCACCACTAGGGTCTCTAGTGTAAATAGATCGCTCTTTCTATTAGCCGAAATATCGACTGATCCTATTGGTCATCTGGGTGTATATATAGCCCTACCGGACCTACCTGGGTCATTCCGAAATAAACCGTCTACCTGAAACAGTCTTCTGATTCAGCTTCCTCAAAAAAAAAAAAAAAAGGTAAGCTTCCTCAATATATTATAGGTAGTTCAAGCAGGCAAGTCTGTACGCCCTTATGCGCATGCGCGGTAACTCAGAGAAGATGCCTGCAGAATTACAGCACCCTCCTTTTCCACAACATAACAATATCATATTTCAGTTAATTACCTAATCTAACAAAGTAGATGGGCCATTATGAATTGGGAGGCTGGTTCTTCCCCATTCATAGGGGACCATCCTCCCATTTCATAGGGGACACTCCTCCTAATTCATAGGGGACACTCCTCCTAATTCATGGGGTCACTCCTCCTAATTCATAGGGGACACTCCTCCTAATTCATTGGAGACACTCCTCCTAATTCATGGGGGACCATCCTCCCATTCCATAGGGGACACTCCTCCTAATTCATAGGGGACACTCCTCCTAATTCATGGGGGACACTCCTCCTAATTCATAGGGGACACTCCTCCTAATTCATAGGGGACACTCCTCCTAATTCATGGGGGACACTCCTCCTAATTCATAGGGGACACTCCTCCTAATTCATAGGGGACACTCCTCCTAATTCATAGGGGACCATCCTCCCATTCCATAGGGGACACTCCTCCTAATTCATAGGGGACACTCCTCCTAATTCATAGAGGACCATCCTCCCATTTCATAGGGGACACTCCTCCTAATTCATAGGGGACACTCCTCCTAATTCATAGGGGACCATCCTCCCATTTCATAGGGGACACTCCTCCTAATTCATAAGGGACCATCCTACCAACTCATATGGGACCATCTACTTTGAGAGATTAGGTACTTTACTGGAAGATATTGCTATGTTGTGAGAAAGGATTAATTTGGTTTCGAAAAGGATTGAAATTTGACTTGGAAATGCCATAAATATATATATTATGTGTGTGCGTATTGACCAGTCATTGCTTTGGTTATTACGGCCAATAAAACCAATTCTATTTAATTTTATTGTATGTATCTTCAGGCTGTAAGACTATATTACTATACTAATAAACACATCAACTCACATGCTTTCACAAAACATTCTCACATCCAGTCGTGGGGTATCAAAATACTTACTCTTACTTTACAATCTTAATGTTGCTTTTATTATGAAGGAAGAAGCGTGATGAATTTACCTTGAATCTCACTACACGTTTTTGTATCATTTGCTTTCCATCGATTCTGTATTTATTGGCGAATGTCAACGCCGTCGGCTTAGACCCCCACCTGCGCAATACGGAAAATTACATGTGGACGCGAGGGAATCTAGATAGTTCCTACCTATTCCGCCAAGTCTGAGTGCAGCACCTACTTACTTCTCCACTTGCCATGGAGTTTCGTATAGCATTCATAAACAACAGATGAGGACAGATAGCGGGAGAGTTCAAGAGAGAAGTGATGATTATGAAGGGAAGTTTCGGACGTTGATACCGGAGTATTGTGTTTGATTGCGAATTATTAAACTAATCTATTCGTTGAAGTCAGTATTGTGTTTGATTATGGAAGAACTAACATGTGTACATAAGTGGAATTCGATCTCAACAGCTTCACAATAGACGCCACTCAGCTATTTTGTTGTCAAGTTTGAGGAACAGGTGTCGCTACAGCGAGATTATATAGGTACAATACAGTAATTTGTAAGGGAGGTAAAACACAGAAGGAGGGGCTTCCTAGAGGTAGAGTGGTGGGGGAAGACACGCTGAGGGAAACAAGACAGGCGAGCCGACGCCTTTGTTGTGCTCTTGGAGGCAACCAGGGAAGGTATCTGTGAGTACTTACACCTTATACTTATTCGATCGATCGATTATACCTATACCTTCTGTGTCAGCAAGCTCTCCCCTTGTCTTATACTCTATACCATACACACAATACCTTATAAGACATGTTATAGCTTATACAGAAGCCTATAACACTCTATATACCTATACCTTTATACTGTGGCACATATATGCTATAAATGTACTCTACACTTATACTATACATCTAAACCTTTATACTGTGGCATTATACTATACCTATACTGTTGTGCAAGTGGTGTACAACTTATACTTCCCATAATATGACCATGGTGGATGGCATATACTATACACATAAGAACATAAAATGGTTCTTATCTATACAGCTGGTTATGGGAAGAACCCATAACATCTAAACATGGTTACATCTAAACTACACTGCGGTGTGGTTTATACAATACACATATATTATACATAAATACTATACATATACTGTACACTTATACTATACACATATACGTGTATAGTATATATGTGTGTAGTATAGTGTACCTATACCTATACTGTTGTGCAAGTGGTGTACAACTTATACTTCCCATAATATGACCATGGCGGATGGCATATACTATACCCATAAGAACATAAAATGGTTCTTATCTATACAGCTGGTTATGGGCAGCTATACATCTAAACTACACTGCGGTGTGGTTTATACAATACACATATATTATGCATATATGCTATACATGTACTGTACACTTATACTATACACATATACGTGTATAGTATATATGTGTGTAGTATAGTATATATGTGTGTAGTATAGTATATAAGTATGGTATACGTATGGTACACCATACCTTTATACTGTGGCACTATACTATACCTATACCTATACTATACCTATACTGTTGTCCAAGTGGTGTACAACTTATACTTCCCATAATGTGACCATGGCAGATGGCACATACTATACACATAAGAACATAAAATGGTTCTTATCTATACAGCTGGTTATGGGCAGCTATACATCTGAACCACACTGCGGTGTGGTTTATACAATACCAATACTATACTGGGCGCCTTATATACCTATAAATACTTATACAGAGGTCAGAGGACGGATAAGGGGTCGTTGGGGAGTCCGTCATACACAAAAAGCCCAAAAGGGGAGAGCTTGGATCTATGTAGACATTTACAATACATGTGATACCTATTTATACCATTTACATACTATATGTGGCAAAACCTACATCGATTACATGAAATATCATGTATTTATGATATTAATTCGTACGGCAGATGGCCGTGACGACAACAGGTATGAGGAAAATCATTACAATCATGAATTCCTTCAAAATGAATCTCAACCGCGAAATAATGGATTGTGGGAAGAATTCGCTCGTGAACCGAACGATACCTATAATGCAAAGAGTTTTAGATGAGAGAAAATTCGATGAGGAACCCCCTCCCGTCTACGTTCATCTAGCACCTACATGCGGACCCTCACTTTGTTGATGTTTTTATGAAGAGAGGCCTAACATATACAAGCAGGATATCCACAATTATTGGCTAATACACGTGATTTATGTGTAGTATATCGTCGGCTGGAAGGTAAAACCGACAAACTGCATTCTGACGATTTTTCAGGAGGGCCTAGAGGAGTTTAGGACGGTCATGTTGGACTGTTTTGCGTTCTAGATTGGATCTTTCAACTCTATTCGACCGATAAAAGCTAGATTGGACTAACTTAATTTTGAAATGTTATATTCTTCATCGACTTCTATCGTTTTCTTCTACGTTGACTTACCTGAAAATGTGGCATCTGTCGGTCACGGCGTTGGCCACAGCGATTTCCATGAGATCTCTTTTCATTTCCACTCGGTCCGAAGTGTGAACCCAAACCAGCTTGTGGTAGTGAAGAACGTGACCCAAAGTTATAACTGCAACGTTGACTTGAAAACTCGTGTCACACCTTGAAGGTAAACAAATGCCGAAAAAAAGAAGAAAAAATGGTAAACCAGCATAATATGCTGGTCATATTATGACTTCCTTATTAATTTAAATAATAAGATACTTGGAAATTTTACAAAAATAATCGAGAAAAACGTGAAGTTCAATAGCTTGTTTTCACCTTTGATAGACCAAAAAAGTCGAGATTGGCAGTTGAAATTGTTAAAATAATAAACTTGATTTGACACAATAAATTCCTTTTATTCCTTTATTCCTCCCAACAGAGTTCCCTCGCCTTCTTGTACAACCCCTTATCTTATCTCTTGCTTTATCAGTTTCATTCCGCTGGATCAAGAACAACTGCAATCCGGATCCTAACCCCACCAACATACCCTATCAATTTTTTTTTTTTTTTTTTAACATTACAACGTCCGCAAAATTGCAATACAAACAGCAACTAAAATGGTGACAGTTTATGATGAACAAGCACTATGCATACAAGTATGACAATTTTGATATAAACGAAAATTTCAAAATAAACATAATTTAAAAGAGAACAAAAAAAAACATTACAATGAATCAGTATCTGTAAAAATACTAGGTTATGGATAGCCTATCCCTCAGTAGTTTGAAATGTTCGGTATCTAAAGCTTTGGTCAAGATATCAGCGAGTTGGAACTTTGAATCAACCTTCACAACTGTTATAATTCCTTCCTTTACATAATCAGAAACAAAATGATAGGCAACTTCTATATGTTTAGCATTTTTGTTGAATTTACCGGACCTAGCAAGACTCCAAGCCCCACTATTATCTCCATATACTGGCACTGCTCCACTGAGTTCAACAACTGATAGTTCTTGGATAACGCCTCTCACAGGAAGTAATACGGAAACTGTATCAGCAAGTGCGATGAATTCAGCATAAGATGAGGCCCTGGTGACAGTTTTCTGTTTCCTTGAAATCCAAATCACTGGGTTTCCAAATACTCGTATCAAAATTCCGCTTGTAGACTTGCGATCCACACAGTCAGAGGCCCAGTCTGCATCTGCCCATCCTTCAATAGGCACAGAAGATTTACCATCAAAAGTCAATCTCAAATCCTTGGTAGAGTGTAAGTATTTCAGCACCCTCTTTGCATATGTGAAATGAGTGTCAGAAGCACATGATTGAAATCTGCTCAAGTAATTAACGGCAAATGATACATCTGGTCTAGTAGCAGTACTTACAAACAGTAAAGCACCAATTAGGCTTCTGAATGTATCATCAGAAAATGGTATTTCTGCCGGCAAAAGCTTGAGATTCTTTTCCATGGGTGTTCTATAATGGCGCATGTTTTCAATCTGATATCTTTCTGCAAGCGATTCAATATATTTAGTTTGATTCAAGGTCATGCGTTGTGTTGTGGCATTGTAAGTGATGGAAATACCTAGGTAGTTAGTAATTAGACCCAAGTCTTTCATATGGAAACGCTGCTTTAATTTTTCTTTAATTTCTGAAATCAGCAAAGCGTCATGGCTGAACAGGAGGAGATCGTCTACATAGAGAATTAGGCCAATGAAGACACCACTCACCCGTTTGAAGTATAGACAGCAATCGAAATCAGATCTCTTGAATAACAGTTCAGACATAAGTTCGTTGAAACAGTCATACCAGGCTCGAGGGCTCTCTCGGAGTCCATACAATGACTTGTGAAGAAGGTACGCCTTTCCTTTGTCCAAGTTGAAACCCTTTGGCTGGTCGACATATACTTCAGACTGGACTTTTCCATTTAAAAACGCAGTTTCGACGTCCATTTGTTCAATCTGCCAGCCCAAATGACAGGCGACAGATAGCATTGTTTTCAATGTCCCCATGGCAGCCACCGGTGAATAATTTTCTTCAGTTTCGCTATAGGGTTGGCGAAAGCCAATTGCCACAAGCCGAGCCTTGAACGTTCCATCCGATTTAACCTTATAAATCCATTTCACTGGTACAATTCTCTTGTTGTCAGGTGGAGTAACCAGAGTCCAAGTTTGATTTTTTTCAAGGCACATTATTTCTCTTTCCATAGCCCTGGTCCATTGAATTGAGTCAGCTGAACTTATTGCTTCCTCATAATTTTGTGGGGCACAGATCTGAGTACAATAGGCGTCGATCACGTAGTCTTCCAAGTGTTGTGGTAGTTTTCTGTCCCTTTTTGGTCTTTCGACCAAGACTGGAGCATCCGCAGCAGTACTTGGGGTACTATGTCTTTCTAGAGTCACACTCTGTTCCATACTGTCATTGTTTCCCTCCGAATCCGAATCACTGAAAGGGAATCGACAAGATTCTGCATTTCGCACATGCGGGCTCTCTCTGACCTCATTGTTGACTAACACACGGTAACCTGTGTCTGAGTATCCAACCAGAACCCCCGGTTCAGCCTTTGGGCTCAGCTTGCTAGGACGCTTAACTTCAGGAATCCGTACATAGACCCTCGAACCATAAAGCTTCAAATTACTGACATTCGGCTTTTTATTGAAAAATAATTCGTAAGGAGTCTTCCTCTCCAAGGTGTTAGCCAGCGACCGATTCCCCAAGTATGCAGCAGCCATGACACATTCTGGCCAAAAACGTCTATCAATGCCAGCATCAGAGAGCAGGCACCTGGCTCTATTCATGATGGAACGATTGTATCGCTCTGCTGTTCCATTTAACTCATGGACATAGGCTGGTGATGGTTTAAGCACAATCCCTTTCTGAGTGCAAAACTCAGAAAAAGCACCATTTAAATACTCAGTACCTCGATCACAATTTAAAGTTTTAATAGAGTGTCCAGTTATATTGGTCATGGTGTTTACAAAATGTTTAAATTTGTCAACAACCTGATTCTTTGATTTTATGCAGTAAACCCTCGCTAAACGACTGAAATCATCTATAAATGTGACAAAACCCACCTCGCCTTTGTAACCCACAGGATTGCTCACTATGTTCACATCAGAATGAACAATTTCCAAAATAGAATTTGCTCTAGTACGGTTGTTATGAAATTTCAAGTTGCAAAACTTATTTTCCAAGCAGGTGTTGCAGATTACAGGTGTTTTGTCTAATAGCTTTGGTAGGCCATCGAGGAGCTGCTCTGAGCACAAAATATCCAAATCAGAGAAGTTTACATGTCCAAGAATGCGATGCCATTTTTCCTTGGCAGAAATATGGTTATTTTCAACATGAAAAGCATGCAAGGATGAGCATTCTGAACCTGGCGACACATAGTAAACCAATTCATACAATCCACCCTTCTTGTGGGCAATCCCTATAGTTCGACCAGAATGGTTTCGGACTTCTGCTGACGAGCCAGCAGCTGAGACAGAGCACCCAGCACTAGTCACACGTGCAAGGCTAAGTAAATTGTGGGTCATGTCCGGCGAGAAATACACATTCTCAACATTGATAAACTCATGCTTACCATTTATATATGCATGCATCTTGATGTTCCCGACATGAGTAGCCTCCAACGAAAATCCATCTGCAACCTTGACACTAATTGGAATTTTGAGAGGATTGAGAGAGTAAAAATATTTGTCATTATTCACTATGTGATCGGAACAGCCACTATCCAGAATCCACATGACTTTCCTGCATCCACCGTCAAAGGCAGGAAGTTCCGTTTTCATTTCTGCAGACATAACTTTAGCATAAAATGAGCTCAAATTTTGGTCATCGTTTGGAGTTGTGTCAGAGACAGCATCACTAGAACAGTCGCAGCAACATGTTTCTTCATGTGCATCTATTTCAGTATTATTAGTGAGAACACTTCGCCTAGCACGTGGACGAGAATTATAAGTATTTTTCACGATTTTGTTTCGTTCCTCGTGTGGTCCAAAAGAAGAATAGGGAATATTCACATGACAATCCTTGCGAAAATGTCCAGCCAAACCACATCTATGACAAGTGAAGTGCATTGGTTGTTTACTTGAACGGGCTTGAACCTTGAGCGCCACATTTTCTACTGATACATCAGGGTTTAAGCTTTCTGATTTGCAATGGTCAAACATAAGTTTGCCCTTAACATAATCAACGCTTCGTTTATCCTCCGGCATTGCATCTAATACGTCAATAATGTGACTAAATTTATCTGGAAGGATGAGCAGGAGGTATGAAAGTTTTTCCTCCTGAGTCACCATCTCACCAGCATCCTTTAGTGCACTAATATGTTGTTCAAAACGGCTGAAAAAATCCTGAGCACTCTCGTTATCGTCAAATTTCAAGTTCAAGATTCTTTTCTTAGCTAGAACTCTCATCATGAGAGTTTTCCGTAGGTAAACAGAGTCAAGGACATTTAACATACCTTGTGAAGTCGTCTCATGGGAGATTTCATCCAATATCTTATCTGTCACGGCATCCACAAGAACACTCTGTACCTTAACATCGATATTTTCCCATTTCGCCCTCTCTTCATCGTCCGTAGGTTTTTCCGTTTCCAAGACTGAATACCACTCTTTCCGTTTGACAAACAAAATAAATCGAAGACGGAATTTAGAGTAATCGGTCCCGTCAAACCGTTTCGGATTCCATGCCATCGTTTCTGACATAATTACGATCGAGTACCAGCGAAAAATTACTACGAAGTTTGGATGAACAAACGCCGCGATTTCCTCGATTTCCGAAAATATTTCCGCACAATACACTTCCTTATTTAACGTTCTGCTACCATGTTAAAATAATAAACTTGATTTGACACAATAAATTCCTTTTATTCCTTTATTCCTCCCAACAGAGTTCCCTCGCCTTCTTGTACAACCCCTTATCTTATCTCTTGCTTTATCAGTTTCATTCCGCTGGATCAAGAACAACTGCAATCCGGATCCTAACCCCACCAACAGAAATCTTCGAAATTAGTTGGTTTACTCGAGAGAAAGGGGCACTTCAAAGGCTTGTTTTCACCTTCGATAGACCAAAAATGTGAGATTGGCGGTCAAAATCTTCGAAATTAATTGGTTTACTCGAGAGAAAGGAGTACTTCGAAGGCTTGTTTTTAACTTTGATAGACAAAAAATGTCAGATTTCGACCGTCAATCTCGACATTTTCAGTCTATCAGAAGTGGAAACAAGCCTTTGAAGAGCACCTTTCTCTCGAGTAAACCAACTAATTTCGAAGATTTCGACCGCCAATCTCGACATTTTCGGTCTATCAAAGGTGAAAACAAGCCTTTGAAGAGCACCTTTCTCTCGAGTAAACCAACTAATTTCGAAGATTTCGACCGCCAAACTCGACATTTCGGTCTATCAAAGGTGAAAACAAGCCTTTGAAGAGCACCTTTCTTTCGAGTAAACCAACTAATTTCGAAGATTTCGACCGCCAAACTCGACATTTTCGGTTTATCTAAGGTGAAAACAAGACTTTGAAGAGCACCTTTCTCTCGAGTAAACCAACTAATTTCGAAGATTTCGACCGCCAAACTCGACATTTTCGGTCTATCAAAGGTGAAAACAAGCCTTTGAAGAGCACCTTTCTCTCGAGTAAACCAACTAATTTCGAAGATTTCGACCGCCCATCTCGACATTTTCGATCAATAACTGATATTTGTTGGGCCGTCCTCACATGACCACCCTGTATAGGTGATGACACCAGGCGGCACCACCAATTCACATGTATGGTTTCGGGTATTGTTGAACTCGCATCGTAATGAATTGACTTACTTACTGCGGAGATAAGTCAATCTGTTTTGCAAACGTTATGTCTTTGACGGGGTCCACCTTTTTTATACTCTTTTCGTACCACATTAACGTGATGAGTAAAAGATATGGTTCGATCGTTTTCACTTTTCCCGGATCTTTGTGGTCGAAAGCTGTCGGTATTGAAGTATCACCTGGAAAATTGAGGGAAAATTTTGATTCTGACATGATTATCCGCCATTAAAAAAGAATGGACGTTGATTGGTCTCATTCGATTCAGCATTGATAAATACATGTTTATATATAAAATCATCTCACGATTTTCGGGTTCGGAGACACAACTGCAAGGAACTACGACATATTCACTGTGAATTAGGGTGCCGTAGCAAACAAGCGTGAATTCGTCAAACACCTGGCCCCTATGTCTTGCGTTTCCTTTGAAGAAGATGCTGATGATACCTCGAGACGGGTGACCTTCGTACTCCTTGACTCGAAACATGGGCGTCTGAAATGAAAACATAAGTCGTTTGAACAGTGCTGCACTAATGCAAGGATTTGTTCCATCGACGATTGTCTTTTACACAGGACCTCGTCTGTTCAGGAGCACTTTGCTCGTCGAAGTATGACTTATTTCCTGTAACTCCTATGAGGAACTTCCTTCCCACGTGGATACCAGAGCCCTGACCTCCTGCCATGTCTTCCCTCCTTCCACGTCCTCTGACTAAATATACATTCCCATGCACAAACTTGAAGTGGTTCTATTGGTGTACTTTACCCCACATTGCCGTCACTATTTGCCTTACTACAGTTTTCTTACCTTGAACTTTTTGGTGGTCGAAATCGCAAAATCCGTCGAAATCGCCAACATTGTGACAAGGACGATTAAACTCATGATTCCCGTTGAAATCGTGCAGACTTAATACCAAGACTATTGTTTACTGAAGATCGAATACCTTGGAAAATTGTTTCCAGGGATTCTTCTCAATTGTGATTCCTCGTGACTGAAGCCGAATCCCCTCACATTTCATGAAATACGAGGTGTTTGAACCTACCCGCCCAGAATTGGTGGCAAGATTCAAAGAGCCATTGAGTTCAGTTAGTTCAGGTGCCCGCCGCCAGGGTACCATGCTCAGATCAGGAGAAAGTCATGCGACCGATAGTTCTAAGCATGCTGGAACTACTAACCAGTCCTAGATCATTTAAGTACTAATTAATAAAGTTCATAAGATTAATAAATGATGTAGGTTGGGCTTACGCGTTGGTGATGTTGCCATCAATCCTACGAGTCGAAAACAAAGCCACCAATTTGTAGGCCCAAAATATAACCCAACCATCTTATGTGGCAAAGACGCGAAAAACGTAGAGAAAAGTCTAAGTCTGAAGGACGAGAGGGTTAAACGATTGAGCTCATGGAGGGGTTGACAAAGCAAAAATCGAAACATAAAGGTTAAAGTTACAATAGGGCAGCGAAATGATAATTACCTGAGCTAGCACTGTGGCAGTGTCGAAGGCTCGTGGCGAAGTTAGCTGAAAGTGAAAGCTTGAAGGGTGTAGTCTTGATGTAAAATGGATCACAAGTGTGTCCACGCCGAATGGGCCAAGGTTTATTTCTGAAGGGAATTTCTCTCTGAATGTGGTGAAGTGTGTCTGTGCACTACTTTGTACTGAGAACCAGGTAAAACTCGAAAGGAGAACTATGTGACGTTCATAGTAGGCGGAAGACCTGACTCCAGAGTGAGCGAAGAGGAGGGGAGTTCACCGTCCCTGTGACAGGGGAATGGAAGGACACTAGTCTTAACCAGTCTTACCCACCCCCGTCAGTCCCTGGGGTTTTCACCCACTTTTTCCCAGGAATGCCTCCCAACAGTTAGTAAAATTTGGTATCAACCATCCCCAACATGACCCCAAATTTTTCCGCTAGGGGGGGGAGTGTGACATTCATACTAGGTGGAAGACCTGACTCCAGAGTGAGCGAAGAGGATGGGAGTTCACTGGCCCTGTGACAGGGGAATGGAAGGACACTAGTCTTAACCAGTCTTACCCACCCCCGTCAGTCCCTGGGGTTTTCACCCACTTTTTCCCAGGAATGCCTCCCAACAGTTATAAAATTTGGTATCAACCATCCCCAACATGACCCCAAATTTTTCCGCTAGGGGGGGGGGGGAGTGTGACATTCATACTAGGTGGAAGACCTGACTCCAGAGTGAGCGAAGAGGATGGGAGTTCACCGGCCCTGTGACAGGGAAATGGAAGGACACTAGTCTTAACCAGTCTTACCCACCCCCGTCAGTCCCTGGGGTTTTCACCCACTTTTTCCCAGGAATGCCTCCCAACAGTTAGTAAAATTTGGTATCAACCATCCCCAACATGACCCCAAATTTTTCCGCTAGGGGGGGGGGGGAGTGTGGCATTCATACTAGGTGGAAGACCTGACTCCAGAGTGAGCGAAGAGGATGGGAGTTCACCGGCCCTGTGACAGGGGAATGGAAGGACACTAGTCTTAACCACTCTTACCCACCCCCGTCAGTCCCTGGGGTTTTCACCCACTTTTTCCCAGGAATGCCTCCCAACAGTTGATAAAATTTGGTATCAACCATCCCCAACATGACCCCATATTTTTCCGCTGGGGGGGGGGGGAGTGTGACGTTCATACTAGGCGGAAGACCTGACTCCAGAGTGAGCGAAGAGGATGGGAGTTCACTGGCCCTGTGACAGGGGGACGGAAGGACACCAGTCTTGTCTTGACCTCGTAATTACGCGTCCTGGTAAACACCTTTTCTTCTCGTTATCATGTCCCGTCTCAACATCGCATTTTCTGTTCTTTCTGGCCCGACCCCTCTCGATTGTTGGTAAGTTTTACTAAATAAATCCTTCTTTTGCCAGCCTTTACATTTACTGTTTCAAATGTGGAAGCACAGTTGGGTCAAGTGTAAATACCAAAAAGTAGAGTAATTTGAAGGGGAACAAAGCGAATAATTTGTAAGTGAAGTATTTTTTATTAAATAGATAAAGTGTGCTAACTTTTTGAACAAACCTCGTACAGCATTTTAAAACGAGTTTACCTGCAAATCTAAAAGAAGAATTTTGCCAGCCAGAATTTTGACCATTTTTCTTCCGAATTTCATCAAAATCAACAAAAACAAGAAACTTAAAGATATTCGAATCAAAGACGTTGCACCAATAGTTTGCAAATTGTATCAACATGATTTTGGGAGCAAAACGTTGTTTCTACCGATTGTAGGAAATTACAAGGATAAACGGAAGACTTCAGTATATTTCATGGCCAAAAACGAGCTTGTAGCTTCATTGAAACTAGAGTTCTAGGCAATATTCCGAAACCAGCATAAAGCCAAGAGTCCTGCGAGAGGATGTATGTCAACACTTTTGGGCAAAGACGCACTCTTGAGACCAAAAATGAAATCAAAAGCCAAGTCCACTCTCAGGAACAGCCTTGGAAATCCCCTATCCGTGCATCTATGGGGCAAAACGTGGATTCCGAACAGGTCTCCATTGCAGGTCAGAGGTGACGACCAGTCCTCGATG
The DNA here is from genome assembly GCA_009739505.2 of Apolygus lucorum. Taxonomy (NCBI): domain Eukaryota; kingdom Metazoa; phylum Arthropoda; class Insecta; order Hemiptera; family Miridae; genus Apolygus; species Apolygus lucorum. The sequence continues at coordinate 14,101,831 of CM019174.2, forward strand.
CAAGGACCGCCTGTAACAGCTTTGGCACAAAAGTATCCGTACTCCAAAAGTGGATTCAAACACATCTGAAACTCTTGGCAAGTTGCTTTGTAGCATTCGGGGAAATCCACGATTTCCATCGACGTCGTTTGCAGAACGTTGGAAAATCTTTCGAAATTGTCGGGAGCTCCTTTGCCCTCGAATCGCTTGTCGAAGTTGCCCCATCCAATGGTCTTACATTGAGTTTTGGAGATAGAGGTCAGCATTCTCTGTAAAGCAGTGTCCAATTGTTCGCTATTCTTGAAAGAACGATGAATAGGCGCAACAGCGCCTGTATTTCCTCCTTCTCCAAAAGGAGTATCCACTTCGTAGATGCCGTAATCAAAAAGTATAGTTCTCGTGCTGATCATGAAATGGCAGTATGGATGCCGAGTGCTGCTGTTGGGGTTTTTGAATTCCCCGAATTCTCCAGTGCGGTAGATTGAACCAGCGTTGATGAGCACCTGAGATAATGGAAAATCTATCGTTTTGGTTCCAGTGAAAGAAGCAACGGATGAACACGTAGTCAGGACTCTTGTGGTAGAAATCAAAACCCCTGCTGAAATCTTTGCTGGAACACAATACATAAATTTAAGGGTAGCACCACAAACGACTGGACATGCTATTTTGCTGAGTATTCAGGCCAGAATTGTGCATCATTTGGCCACTATAGGTCTGGGAGTGTTGGAATTCAAGAGACCAGCAAGAGTTACACTGACAAATGAAGTTTTTGTGGACACCAACTACCTGAGACCCAGCTTGAGCCTTCTATTTTGAAGACAGAGACCCAACTTTGCTGCTGCTCAGAACCAGCCATTTGAGCCTCCACCACAAGCATTTGGGTTGTTGGAGTAAAGTAATAGAGGCTGTTTTTATCTCTTCGGAGCCCTTCTTATCCATACCCAAGTCAAGGTCATGCGTCCCCGTCGCACAACCCAAGCCTCCTGGGAAGACAGAAGTGGCCCCATTAGGTCTCCTTGGTTGAGTTTCCACCACTCTTGAGTTTCCAGGGATGGCTGAATGACCATCTGACAATTAGGGAGGGGACCCCTGTCAACGGGTTCCCTGACCCTCATAAATGAAGCGCCCCCTGTTATGGAAATATCCAAAGAATAGCCTCATAACCCCCGCCAGCCAATTGGCTTGCGGGGGATTAGGGGAGGCGCTCATAGGCGCCCAGAGGCGCCCCAGGCAGGGGCGTCGGCCATCCTCTCCCTCCTCATCATACCTACCCTCTCCATCTTCCACTGCCTGTTTGAACCACAATTGCCCATTGTGAGCGAGCATTCACTACCAGGTCCAGCCTTGGTCTCCATATCAGACGGAAGCATCCTGTTGCTACTAATGATGCTATTGATATTGAACGAATACAGCATTGGTATGCTTCTGAGGAGTTGCGCATGATAGCGGCAGATGAGGCGTTGGCTGTGCGCAATGGGGTACGTAACATCAATGTTTATTTAAGCGAATGTTTTCCCATGGGCACAGTCATTCAGTCAGGGGGAACCTCCTCCCAGAGTGGTGTTGCATGGAGATGGCAGAGCAGCTAAGTAAGCAAGACAGCAGGAGTACCACAGGGTTCAGAGTTTGTGGAGGAAGCATCCAGCGCGTGTGGCTGCAGAGGTACTGGAGGACCTCGGGGAAAATCAAGTTCAACCCCTCTTCAGGAGTTTGTGGATTTCTGGGAGCCACTTCAGAGTGCTCCCAGTCATGACCCTGGGGAATGTGAGGTTCCTCCAGTCTCCACCAGGGATTCCTCGCATAGCATCTTGTGCCTACCGGTGCTGTCTGATGAGGCACACAAGTGCTGTGTCAGCAACACCACTTCTGCTGGACCCAATGGTGTTTCTGCCCAATGATGGAATAAAGCACCAAAGACGATTAAGCTGCTCATTCTCAACCTGCTCCTTCTTGCAGGAAGACCCCCAAAAGCATTAACTCGTGCCCGAACCATTTTTATCCCCAAAAAACGGGGAAGTGGGCCTGGAGGCTATTGACTGATCTCTGTGTCCTCGGTGTCTTCCACCACTTCCAAAAAGTACTGGCATCTCGCCTCCAGGTGGCTGGTGTCATTGGTGATGTCCAGAGAGCGTTTCAGCCAGTGGTGGCACAGCAGAGAACCTTACAGTTCTCCAAACTGTCATCTCGCTGGCCCGTATAAAATGCTGGCAACTACATCTCGCCATTCTGGACGTCGCTAAGGCCTTTGACACAGTCATTCAGTGCAGCTTCTACATTATTGTGGTGCCAAGAGTCTCGTAGGCCCTTCTATTTTGAGGACTCCAACTACTGGAAACAGCATAGCAGCCGTGCAAAACCACCCATCTCAGCCATCAAAAAATTGTGGTGCCAGAGTAATGTTGACCCATATATTTTGATGACAGAGGCCCAACTCCTGCTCGGAACCAGCAATTTGAGCCTCCACCACATGTAGTGCAGCTTCTACATTACCGTGGTGCCAAGAGTCTTGCAAACATAAAGAAACAATCGAGAACAGATGATTTAGTGAAGACAAATCAAAGCCTACCTAGGCAATGAAGTTTCAACCGATAAGTAATTACCTACCTACATACTTGCATTATTTGAGCTGAATTCTTTGATTAGCTCGTCGTTCACTTTATGAGTCTGCCTCTTGGAGATCCTCGAGTCGTCATATTCGTCTAGAGAAAAGTCACCAAATGTGTCTTCGTAACCTTCAATATTGCGTTGGATCATTCGAACGGAGTCATTTGATGCATCCGAGGCTTTTTCCGACACCAAAATCCTGACTACAAACGGGAATTCGCCTTCTTTCGCGTCTCTGCCACGAGTAAGCCCCAGAACGTTCAGTGGTAGAGTCAGCAACACTGAAGAAACTAAGATTTCCATAAACATCGTTTTACTAGGCTTGAAAATACCTTGAAATCTTGAAGAAAAAGTAGACACCTACTTATCGTCAAAAGACAACGGTTTGTAGGTCACAATACATTTCAAATTGAATGAAACTATTTCCAATGAAGAATCAGGTCAGTACCTATGCCTTTACACAATATCCTAGTCTTTGTGCACTACAGAACAACGCTTTTAAAAAACTGTCATTCCTGTATTCAAGTGTCCAGGTATCTATACTCCTCTCTTTACTACTATTTATAGAAATGGATGACATTATTATCTGCTTCAAAAAAAACGACTATATGAAGCAACCTGAATCTCCTTTTCTAGCAAGTGATTACGAAGACTTCAGATCAGCTGCGGATGCTCAGATCCATACACTAGTAGATGAAATTAATTTATTGAATTGAATATTTTCTACCTCCTGCACGAATGCAAATTTATTCTTGAGGTTTCTTCAACATCAATAGGTATCCATGAAAAAAAAAAACCATATGACCCTCGTTCCTATTGTGGCCAAAACTATCAATTCCAAAAGAGTGGACCATTTGTTTTTTTCAATTTGAACAGCTCCGATATTCTATTTATTGTATCATGATATGGATTTCAACTTTACTACTCTCCTGGTTCTTCGTACTTCGAGGCATTTATGGTCAAGGGAGTACAAAATACCCCGTTAGACATGACGTAAGTGGAAAGAATATCATTTTTCAGGACTGATGATGTATCATAGAATTCTGCACTCCTTAACTATACTCGGCAGTTACAACGTTTAATTAGAGTGAAATCGATCATTTCAATAGGTACCACTGTAGTTACTCGTAAAACGACGAACTCATACAGGTTTATTCAAGCCTTTATCACGTTTATAGCTAACTGGGTCTACTCACTATCAGCTCGCCGCAGTTGAGAGCGAGTTTCCCCCTTAAACACTGAAATCAACATTGTAAATGTAAAAGCGATTATCGCCAAAATGCTCTCTTTGTTCAACTCCAACTCCAATTTTCGACAAATTTGGTCCAAACGCGTATTTTTTAATGGAAAACTCCATTTTAAACATGACTTGTTATTCAGGTATATTCGGTATCAATCCAAAATTTCAAGTCAAAAATAACAAAGATTTATAATTCAAAAAGACTTCAAATTTTAAGGAAACTTTCAAACTTATTATTAGGTAACTTATTTTTAACTACAAAACTAAAACTTTAACTTAACTTTTCGAACTTTTTTGAACCTTTTTAACTTATTTTAACTTTAAAACTTAACTTTTAACTTAACCTTTTTAACTTTAAATCTTTGCCTTTAACTTAACCTTTTTAAGTTTTTTAAAACCTTTGTAACTTTAAAACCTAACCTTTAACTTAACTTTTTTAAACCTTTTCTTAACCTTTTCCACTTATTTTAGCTTTAAAACTTTTTAACTTTTAACTTATTTTTTAAAATTATTATACAATTTCTTATAAATTTTAACTAGAAAACTTAACCTTTTTAACTTTTTTATTTCTTACTTATTTTTTATTTACCAATAAAAATTACTAATAATACTCGTAATTTATAAAAACTTGATAAAACTGAAAGAAAAAAGACTCCTGAGCTTTTTTCAAAATCAATAAATAATTCAACTTTATCAAAAATTGCTAATAGAAATTTACAAAAAAATACAATGAAAATTTATTTTTTAAATGCCAATAGGAATAAGTTTTTGAATAAATTTAAAAATGTAAAGCTAGCTAAATTAGTTTATAAAAAATGAAATAAGTTTTATTAAGTGTCATGTTCAAAACTAGCTCAAACGGGTAAAAAATATTTCTTTAAAAATTTCACTTTTCGCTCATGACAAATTAATTTTTTTTTTTTATGTTGAAACATTTCTGATTTTAATTGATCAAAAAACGAAATCCTGACCAAGGGGTTTTTTCTGTTTGTTCCTGTTTTATATTGATATTTTTAATATTGATTCTATTTTTGTTTTGTTTTTTTAGTCAGTTTTTGATTATTTAATCTCAACTTTTACTTTTCTGTCGAGCTCTCCCAGTTCGACCAAGAACAACCGTTTCTTTCGTATTTTGCTTTGGAGCTGACCAATCAAATTTCATTACCCGATTTTGTCGATTTTTTTGATTTTTTTTAGAATATCGGACCATTTGATGAAAAATTTTACGCCGGTACCCGAAGTCAAGCTATTGCCGTGATTTACCACAAAAAAGTCTATCCTAAATGGGTAAATCAACCCACCATATGCCATGGAGTTTTTGCTGATTTCTTAAAAGTGGTCACAACGTGCAGTTGCGTTGCGCGATACAGTAAGTGAGCGCAGTAGAGCTGGATTCACATGGGATGGAAAGGTCGGAACGACGAGAAAACCAGTGGAGGGGGTAGGTGGAGTCGGCGGACGGTTCACGTGGATGGAGAGGACAGAAAGGACGGAATGATAACCTTCCTCCTGGAAGGCTTGCCTCCTAGTGCAACCTCCACTAGTGGTTATCAGCGCGGAAGACAGACGACAGTATACAAATTTCTTCCGCCAATGGACTTTCTGCCGTTCCTTCAAGATGGCGGCCACCATTCTCCACTGGGGAAAATCAGACAATCAGATTGCATTTTTTTTTTTTTTTTCGTCGTTCTCTTTCCATTCCATGTGAATCCAGCCAAATTCAAAGCCTAACCTATAAGCCAATGACCATGATGCTTAAAGGCACACCATACGCTTCTTGATCAAAACTTGTATCCACCTGCAAGAACCAAAACTGATTACAACACTCGAGTCCTGATCGTCTCTTGCAAAGGGCAGAAATTAAAGGAGTTGGGGATAACACGATTCTCTGAACAGCCAGTTACACTAGGGTCTCATTGAGGGGTACTAACTATGACCTCAGGATGAGGATGCTGCAGCTTGAGTTGGGGATTAAGAACGTTCTAACAAACTTTTGGCACGCAATGTGGTGAGGAGAATCGTGGTGGTTAAATGATGCTTCAGGGCAGAGTGCTGTGAGCTAACTCAAGGGCGAATACTTCAGGACTCACTGAGATGGGAAGGAGGTGTTCCTGGGTTCAGAACCACAGTTAATAGGAGTTTGGTAAAGGTGCCACAACCTGGCTCTGAGCTTTACAGCTTCCATCCATCCTCTTCCGTGGATGTTCTAGGTGTTGGTGGTGTTATGAGGTGGTCATGGAGGATGCTGTTGGCTGTAGCTCTACCCTCATCTGTCCGCTATTATTACCCATGTCTGGAGATGGTGTACAGGCTTGAGAGCCCTTACAGCTCACACTGTAACATACCCACTTGATTGTCCTTCCACTCTACTGGGGAGCAAAAGGCCTCTTGGGGAATACTATCTTCCTATCGGGCCGCACCTTTGGTGGCGTAAAGGAAAATTAAGGGTTATGGAGTAATTCTAGGAATAATTGTCTACTATGTTTACCAATGTGCCATTTGTAATAGTAACTAGTAACACTCTCTAAGAGCCAAACAGGTAACTAGTCAGGTAGGGATTGATAACGCTACTTGGAGATTCATAACATAACTTGCATATGACTTCAGCTTTGAACTCTTAGCCATCCAGTAGCAAAGTAACGTTTATATTTTTACTTCGGTATATGGCTTACACAAGCAAATCCATTTGCTGTTTTAAAACCTTCCAGAATTGGACGTTTGATATTCACTCCAGACCATCAATGTTGGGTATAACTGATTCAAATTTTCACCTGGGACGTACCTATTAATTGTAAAATTGTGACTTGTGTGGTTTCAGCTGGCCATGTTCAACAGGCCAATACTCCTTGGCATCACAGAAACGGCTATGTTGTAGAAAGGGTGAGTACCTTCATTATGTCTGTTTAGTGCTGTCATCTCCAAGGTACACGCAGAGTACCAATGGATAGTGTGAAGGAAATATCCCTCGTGACAATAATTAAAAGTACCTTACCGGACTTATTGCTGGTCACATAACTCAATGCCCTAGGTGGTGACCCCAACGTGATACCAATGGGGTGGCATGTGAGTCCTAACCCCTGATTTCAGTACTGTAGTTACCATGTATGCGCAGAAGTGGCTTAAGGAATGCCAGGCTATACAGACGATCGCCTCAAAAGTAATGGCGGAGGATTCCTGTGAGCCAAAAGCACCCCCACTGGTACCCAATAAAATCAGAGTATCCTGGGAAGGCGAGTCCTGTGGTGGATAGATTCTTGATTATCATTGGAGACCAAGTTCACTGTAACTAGAAGTGATCTACTAGCTGTGGTGCTTAAGCTTGTCAGTGGTCGCCATCCATCACTCAGGGTTCTAAAATCCCCAAACTGGTGAACCTGCCTGATAGCGATGAGGTGGTACCCCTAGCACCAGTACTGTGGTTGACATATACAAGCAGAAGTGAGCTAGGGGACACCAGACTATGCTGACGAGTGCATCAGAACTAAATGTGGACTCCTGCCCTCCATGGTGAGCCCCAGGCTTTCTTGCCGGTGTCAAACAAAATCAGAGAATCCTGGGAAGGCAAGTCCTGTGGTGGATACTTCCAATTATTCCTCATGACCAAATTCTATATATTCGTAAGTAGAAGTGCTCTACTAACTGTAGTGCTTAAACTCGTCAGTGGTCGCCATCTATCACTCAGGGTTCTAAAATCTCCAAACTGGTGAACCTGTCTGATAGAAATGAGGTGGCAGGAGGGCCCCTAGCACCAGTGCTGTGTTTGACATGTACAAGCAGAAGTGAGACGCAGGTTATTCATTGATGAAGATTACTCTCCAGGACTACCTACGCCTCCTGGAGTTGTGTGCAGGTAGGGGTTGCTCTGGACTGGGTCGGAGTAAGTCCTGAGATCAGTTGGAACAACTTTTCTCGGCGTTCTCCTCTTGTGGGCATGGGCACAACCATGCTGTTCAGAACCTGTTCTGGACTGATGGTTGGAAAATACCTACAGGCTTTCTAGCTGGTATCCATGAAAATCATAGAATCCTAGGAAGGAAAGTTCTGTGGTGGATACTCCCGATTATTCCTCGTTAGTAGAAGTGTTCTAATCAGCAGCGTCATAATCAAGACTTTTGTTATAATCCATGATTGGAATATTATTATTTTCCATTCTCTTCAACAAAGATGGACCCCAAGGATCTAAGCATTAGCATCCTGGACGACCAATTTCTCAAGCAAGGGGACGGCAGGCCAATTAACCAAGTGCGCGCGTCTAAAATTGAGCTGGCTGCTAAGTAAGCCCAATCCATTTTCATCAATCAAATTATATGAGTGATAATTTCTCCTCAAATGAAGCAAACCTTTAATATTTAGGTAGAATGAATGGATTCTTCAAAGCCAAAATGGGTTGTTGTAGCAATATAGTACAATTATGGACATAAAACTGACTTGTTGCAGATGTTCGAATGATTTTCGCGCTAACTTTGCCATTATCACGTTGGAAAGTAAGCCTAAAGGAGCGAAGCTAGCCTGGTTCTACACAGCGGACTGGCTTTTAATGAAATGGGCGATCCAAAAAATAATTATGGCGGCTGCTTCAGGCTTTGCGCGATGTGAAGTATTAAGGTACTTTTATCGCATCATTGTATTAATTTCCAAGCACAGCTGCAGCTGTATTGTTCTGAACACTGAATCAGCTACCAACCTCAATCGTTTTGAAGGGCGAAATCGTCCATGGATGGAAATTCAAAAACAGTTGATAGATTTAGACGTGAGGGTGGTCTGATGCATCTAGTGGTCCCCTTCCAGAACTTTGAATATTTAGGCAATCCACTCCAACAGTTGTTTGGTGGTGGAGTTTGGACCGACTTCTACGGTGGTCGTGGTTCAAATCCCACCACCACCAGCGTGCATATTTGTACGTGATTTCATTACTACTGAGTGGGTGATGGTAACGAATAAAGGGAATTTCATTAAAGTATGCCTTTATCTAAGGCAGTATGGCCGAGTAACATCCATGTTCAACTGACAAACTCATAGTATCCATGGAAGGTTCAGAAAAGTACAGCAGAAACAACAACAAAAAAATCAGCATCATTTCATAGCTAATGAGTGGAAACTAGCCACAAATAGTGGATATTTCATTCAAATAAACTTTTATGTAAAGGCAAATAAATAATATCCATGGTCAGCTGAATAACTCTTAGCATCCATGCTAATTGGTTCTAAACAGTATTTTGTTGTTCGTCGTCAGTTTGCGCAAATTCTACTCAAAAATTTACATTCTATCTATATTTTTTTAAATTTGACTTTTGAATTTTTGTCTTTCACAGGTGGAGCGATCACGGAAAGCCACTAGAAAAAGATGGACAAAGTCGAGCTGAAGCTCAAAGAGACCTGTTCCCTGGTAAAGCTGAAATTACGAGAGACCAATTCCCCGGTAAGGTCGTCAGATTCGACGAATTCGGACACCAGAGGCTGCTGCAGGCGCATCAAGTCGATATTACTGTGAGTTCAATAAACCGAGAATGTCCAGTTTTTCGAGCAGTTGCGTGTCCTGTCATATATTTCCCTCAAGACAATCCCTCCATCGTTTTTGGGTGGATGGGGTAGGATAATGGAGGGTGTTAGCGAATTTTCAAAGAAAATGAGGATGTTGAGGCTAATCGACCAGCCATACATAATACATACTATGATCGTTCAATCTCGGCCGCTCTGTTCAGTCAGAACTGACAGGCCAGCCAGACCCCTTTTTTTCGGGAGTGAGGAGACTCTTTAAGAGCGAAGGGGATGTTTCACCCAAACAGTGTTGGACTCCCCAGCATTGGGTCTACCAACTAAAACCCCACTCCCTCTGTTCAGGACTCACCCCGGAACCACTTGACCAGTATTACTTCAGGGTAAGACTTTTTTTCCTTCTGCTTCTGCTCTCCAGTCCAATATCTGGTCTCTCCAACTCTGCGGTATCTGTAGAGGCACCCCCGGCTCCTCTAGGCGCGCTGATGGAAAAAGTAGTTTCTGGTACGTCCAATCGAGTGCACTGATTAAAATTACCTTGGAGAGATCACATCAACTTTTCTCGAGTGTCATTGATAATTTTCAACATTTAATTAGTTGAGTTGGATCATATGTCTTCTGTCTTTGAGATGTCGGAAAGAATGTAATTTCTCCAAGGCAATTTTATTCAGAGCACTCTATTGGACGTCTGAGACACCACTTTTACCACCAGCACGCCTAAGTGGCAAGTGGAAGTCTTCCTCTACAGATACCGCCCAGTGTCCTTCCATCAATCCTATTCCTCTTCTTCTTTCTCCCATTTTCCATCCAGCTTTTTCGCTTTGAGGACTGAAATGACAAATACTGACATTGCGTCCCAGCTCGACTTGTTCCTAATTATCTCATGTAGGTACGAGTGTGACGCAATGTTCCAATAACCTCTTCTCCTCATTTCCTCCCACTGAATACATGTGAAGAAGGTGAGGAAGACATTATCTGCACTATCTGCACTCTGGGTCAGTGGCTATCCCGATCTTTACTAGGAAAGAGCCGATACTCATACCCTGAGAGGAACTGAGTGAGGTAATATTGGGGAATTTACCTCAATTTTAGATTCTGGAATTTCAAGTCAAATCCTACAATAGGGCCCTAGAATAATGTTTAACACCATGAATACCCAAGGGGAAAAAATTGCCGTAGAAGAAAATGCGTGTCAGAGAATGTCAACAGGTAGAGTTGTAGGCGCCCTCTCAAACAATGTTATTCAAGTATCAAAGCTAACTTATATAGAAACTAAATAAGAGAAGGTGAAGACTAATAATGCTTGATAAACTAATAGGTAGAATCGTATTGTAAAAAAGAGTGAGTAAAATTGCTTCTTTTCGTCACTTTTGTGTCTGGGTTTCCGCCAGTTGGTGGCGCACTCGTGTGTTCGATCACGTAAGCTAGTGGTTTCATGTGCGCTATCAGAGATAGCGCTGCTGTCGTAAGGGGAAACTCGTCACATCACAGTCTCCTGGTTCATTTAAAATTTCCACCTACCTTAAATTCTCTAAATTTTTTGGATGCGTTTTAGAGCAGCGCACTATTGTTTTCTTCCATATCAGTGAACCCTCTTTTGAAAGCGAATTCCCCATTCACCTCAACGTGTTTTCTCTCCTTTAGATAATCTATCATGAGGGCTGTCCACCGTCCACGGGTTTCAGCCAGACCCCATACACAAACCAGCTACAGGTCATCCTTAGCCTATACAGGCGCAATCACACCACAACCTTTAGAACTTCACCGTCAAATTACAGAATCGATTTTTAACGTCTTTTAATTACTATTTTTATTTTTTTAAATAGACGTGGGTTCAATGCCGAACTCTTGTTTGTCCTGAATACGCTCCTGAAGACTTCAAGGGACAGCTCGAACAAGACGTTCTTGAGTGTTTCAACACGTATAATGAGACTCGTTTCTGCGTCGAATGGGACCAAATGGACTCGTTGTGCCTACTGCCCGAAGGAACGCCAATCTTCTGCGAGCACAGTGACATTCGAGGAGTATTCGGTACGCATTTTTATGTCGTGGATATGTCTTGTGGCTGAAAGTAATTTTTGAATCACTGGGACATAATCATGGACGTAATTATATATTTTATTATGACCGTACGAGTATACTTTTATGTAAGATTAGCCCAACAAATCCAACCTGAAATTTTTATGAATCTTAGATATTTACCAACTTTCTGAATATAAATTTCCGTGGTTCAGTTTGGGCCTGCTCTTTGAACCTCTCAGGAGCTACATGATTTCCATTTTGCACAGGTCTTCTGAGCAACGCGACTCTCTGGTGCGACAAATCCTTCAACTTCAAGAACGTGATGTACGGAATGGACACCATCATGCATGCTCTGTACACCATCCTCAGGATAAGGAACGGCCCTGGTTACGACTCACAGGGTTGGACAGAGTATTTGGACCAAGTCAGCACTGGAAATGATTATCAATTGCAGTAGAAAAAATCCCAGTTTTCCGATCCCTTCGTTGAGGAGTTATGATTTTTCTGTTAATTTAATAATTTAATAAAAAGTTTTACTTTGAGGTTGAATGCTGTTTGGATCCTGTTATGTCAACTGGAATGTACCATGCAGTAGAATGTAGAACTCCCGGCGTGTTTCCGCTCTACCGTTAGCAGGAGTGCATAAGATTTTAGCGCAGCCGCTAAACCTATATACTGATTGTTGGTGAAGACGCCTGCAAATAATGATTTAAGGAATAATATTTTTGAATGAATACCTCTGAAAGCCCAGTTATTCCGAGTATTGCAAACCATTCTCGACTATCATAGCCTATTGATGCAGCCGAGCAACAAGATATAATTTCCGGCTGCCCAATGTAGCACCGGAGCAACAAAATTTTGAAATTTAATATATAGGCAAATAATTTTAATTCCGAGTCTACCAAGTTAGCGGAAGCTTTTTCACTTTTCAAGGTTGAAAAAAAAAAGTTGTCCAAAATCAAAATTTCCCCTCGAGTTTTACTTTTCAGACCTTCCTGAACAATGAGGAATTTCACCGAATTCTGTTTGCATTTTTCCTGAATAGTTAATGGTGTGGGATAGATGAAAATCGGGCTGATTTCGGAAAATAAATCTCCTGTTATTTTTGGGAGACAATCAAAATTTGTGATTTCAAAACTAACCGGGAAAACGGACGTGAAGCGGGAACGCTCGCTGATTGGGCTGTTCGGATCACCGTCTCCTCCCAGTGTTGCCCATTGGGACGACGAAATCGTGTTTTCTAGGAGAAAAATTATCAAACAAAAACAGGGGAAACCTAATTTTCCCCATCTTGCTTTTTGTATTTTTTTCTTCAGTTTTTCGATTTCGAACTTTACTGTTTCGTGAAATTTTGCATCTGAAGACTATAGATTTCTCGATGTCATCGCTTCAAGCGGCCATAAATGAACTATTCCAGGATGACGTCATTTTCCCGGTTTTTTCAAACATTCGTATTTTCTACACTGTTTTATTTATTCGTAAATTAGGAAGTTCGGGCTGAAAGTTTGCCTTAGCAGATTTTTCGAGGTGCTGAATCCGATTTTGGGGTCGAAAATAGGAAATTCCGACATGATGAAATTCCTCATTTTGGTTCCGTGTCTGTTTATCTGTGTGTCTGTCATGAAATCCTTGCCACAGCCATAACTTCTACATTTCTCAACCGATTTCGAAGATATTTTCAGGGATTATGCGCGAAAGGTTGTAGATGGTCCCCTATGAAAATAATTACCCCCAGACTAATAGTAGTTGCTGCGCATGCGCAAACGTGAATTCCTTGTAACAGCTATAACGTTCACATTTTTCATCCGAATTTGATGAAATTTTCTAGGATTGTTCAGATTGGCGTGTAGATGGTCCCCTTTGAAAATCATCTCCTCCAGACTAATAGTAGTTGCTGCGCATGCGCAATCGTGATTTCCTTGTAACAGCCATAACTTCTACATTTTCTATCCGATTTCGACGAAATTTCTCAGAATTGTTCAGATTAGCGAGTAGATGGCCTCCTATGAGTGTAGTGGAAGATACTTGGAGATTGATATTTTGAGATTAACTAACATGCATCAGATCGTCTATACCAGGGGTTCCCAACAAAAATTTTGCTAGGACCCCCTCACATATTCGCAAAAATGACAAGGACCCCCACTAATTCCTAAACATAAAGCCGTAAATTTTGAGTGGGCTCCGCACCCCCTCCTCCCCCCGCAACCACCATTGACGTAACATTTTTATGTTTTAATCATTTTGGGATTTAAGGTTGGTATTTTGATAACAAAGAAGGGGCTTAAAATGATTTGTTAAATTTTATCTTTATTGTTATTGTACAGTTCTCAATCATTTTACAATTTTTTTATCTGTATTTTTATACGTACATACAGTTAAGTTTCAGTTTTCAGTGAGATGAATTGAATCTGGCCTTTGATTCCCATATTTCGGAAATGTTTGGTTCCAAAATTATTTGCTCATGTAGTTCTAGTGACGGCACCAGAGTGTGCTAGCCTTTGTTGACGGATAATGACAGATCCAAAAGCTAAAGCGCCTAGAAAGGTGCAAAAAACTGAAAATCTGTTTCTACAAAAAATATAACTTTTTATTCTAATGATAACCGGCGGACCCCTCGGCCCTAGCTCGCGGACCCCTGGGGGTCCGCGGACCACCTGTTGGGAACCACTGGTCAATACAATCGGTTATGGATACGAGGAAGCTATGTGCCACACCCACTTGGCAGACGTTTTTGACAGCGCTTGTCTCTTTACCAAGAACAGGGTTAATCGATTAACGTCCATCTCCGCTCCCTGACGAGAGTGAAAGTCTCCATACCTGTCGTCCTGAGGCCGGTGCAAGGTGCAGCAGAGCGCCGCCCTTCCGGCCGCCAGAGGGAGCCTCGTGTGGGGGGGGCTGCCCGTCTTCAGGCGGTCCTCAGGGTCTTCAGTCACGCAGCGGCCGGTCTCCGCGTTCTGTCGACTTCGGGCGTCTACTCGTCAGCTGTAAAACTTCGATTGCCGTTTCGGTTGTTTAGCGGATTTTTTGTCGTCGCGTCGTGGTTTTTTGTTTTTGAAAGTTCAGTGGTGACGTGAAGTGAAGCAGTTCTGTGGGAGCTGAGCTGTCTCAACCAAAGCTGCACCCAACACCAGGTAAATGACAATTCTATTTGGTCTGTAGTGCAACCAATAAGCAATCAATTTCATCAGTTACCAGCATTGAAACAGACGAAGACATTCTGCCAAGTCGGTAATATACCGAATTCGTATAACAATACGTCAAACGGATTGGGAATGGGGTCTACTGAATGATAAAATCCTCCTTTGTCGAGCTTTCGGGTAACATACTCGTATGACCTTCTTCAGGGCTCGAAGGATGGCTTACTCAGTGAGCAAACCAAGAGTCATTTTGAAGGGGGTTGGTGAAGATGTGACCATTTATTCAGGATTAAATTTCATGGTATCTAGTAAATGTAACAATGAATAAATCAGCATTCAAACCAAAACAATTAGTTTTGTTTACTAATTACTGTTGACTACTGATTGTTTTGTTTTGAATGCTGTTGTCCTTCGAGCCCTGAAGAAGGTGATATATCGATACCTTAAAGCTCAAAGGTGCTATGTCCAAAAATGTCACTTTTGAGATAAATGGGTCCGTAACATCATAATATCATCATAATCATAACATAATCATCATAACATCATAATATGAAATTGATGATTGGGTAGGACAACGTGAATAGCATACCTTTGTCAAGCCAATGAGTTCCTGACTTAATTAGTGACTTTCTTAGCCTTAATCAGCTTGATATCTACCTACCTACTGTGATTTTATGCAACAAAACAAACTTCTTTAAAAAGATTATAATAATTAAAGAAGACTGATTTTTTAATTCGAATGAGTTTTGTATTGCTTATTTTGTTTCCCTGAATGCATTGAGACAAAGTTGGTAGAAACTTACAAGCTTCTTGTACTGCTGCGCACTCCAAATATTCGTAGTGAAGTTATAAGAATAAAATTATTGACCAAATTATTGCAGTTAGAAATAAAAATATGACGGGAAAAGAGCAGTGAAATCACGCAATAACCCTCTGTAACGTAGCCTATCTCAACTGCGGCAGTAACCAACATAGCCTATCTCATCGAGAAATTTAATGAGAAAATAATTTCGTTCAATGTTTTGCATGATGTGGATTTTGCTGTATTTTGAGGCTTTATTCACTTTGAACGATCTTAATTTAGCGTTTATTAGGTCAAAATTCTGTTTTTTCTATCTACCGAAAAATCGCGAAAAGTGAGTTAGGTCATGTTGCCACTACACCCTCGATATGACCATACTCTTTCATAATGATACATGATTTAAGCCTCAGAAACTTCTAAAATGACTTAAGGGAACCAGCCGTTAGTACTAAAGTTGGTCGGCGGACCCATTTTTGTGCCTCTGGATTTAGAACACAGTTCACTCTATTGACACGAAATTTTTTCCAGTAGGTAGTACTTATAGTCGTCTTCGCTTTAGTCGAATGTATTTTCAAAATATCAATTTAAAGCTTAGCTAAGTTTTTTTTTCAAAATTCCGTTTTTTCTGAATTTTTCAACTTCAAAAAATTATTTTTAAACCTTACAGTTTAAATTTCGAGAAACCATCCAACTAAAATAAATTTCAACTATAGTAGTTTCGAGGAAAAATCGTGGAAACACTACAACTTCAACCATTACAGAGAAACAGGGGCAAGAAGGTCCAAAAACGTGATTTTACAGAAGAGCACTTTTTCTGAGAACTTCACAAAAAGGCATCTCAAACAAAGTAAAAAGTAACTCCCAATGGCAACAACGACTTCAAACATGCAAAAAAAAAATAATAATAATAAAATAAAATACGCATTATTCATAGATATGGTAGTGAGCCTAAAGTAACACCTTCCTACTCAATAAAAACATCAAATTTACACCTGATTGATGTTTTTATTGGGTAGATGCTCACTACCATATTCACGTATATTATACGTATTATTAATACGTATGCAAAAAAAGAAGGTTTCTCCGGAAAATCCACTTGTTAGCTGTCAGAATTATTCGGAAATATCACCATTGGATTCAGCATGAAAAATTACATAGGAAATGATACCAAACTCGTCAACCATCCTGAGATCGAACACCGCGTAAAACACTGGATTATCTTGTAAAGCTCACGTTTTCTTGCATTCAAACTTGATTTACTCTTCCAATTTGAATTTTTTTTAAAACTTGATATACCGTTGGAGAGCTGACAATTTGAGCATTTTTTCCGAAGAGCACCCATAGGAATGGGCAGGGTATTCAGAGTGAAAACTTTGGTCAAAGAAAATCAAGCTTCAAAAAAAAATTTAAATTTGTTTTTTGACTTGATTTTTTGAAACAATTTAATTCCTGAAAGATTTTGGTTTTGCAGTAGGTACCTTAGGAATTTAACGCTCCCATCGGTGTAGTCAGATTTGAATTTGCATAAGAAATAAGAGAGATAAGACCAAATCAATGCCGTAAGGCCGAAAACGCGAGAAAAAGGAATTTTGAGTGGGTTAAAAGAAAATTGCTAGGTGACATTTTTTGTTGGAAATACCTTGTAGAATCGAACCCTGAAGTTATGCCCATCTTAAGTTTAAACACCCTGTATAATTATTGTGTAATGGATAGGAGGGAGCTATGTGCCACACCCACTCAGCAGCATTCTTTCTAAATTGTTTTGACCTGAACTATAACAAAGCATTTTTTTTTTTAATCTTCGATAGTGAGGAAGGAGTTTTGGGTTTTCAGTTGTGAGAAAAGTAGTGTTGGAAGGTACCGAATGTTTCTGTCGGGTGACTAAGGTCTGTCTCGCGGCCTACGTGGGGTAAATGACACGGACCTGCCTCTTTTTTTTCTCCATGCGTGGGCAACTCTGGATTCAAAGATGTTTGACCTTAATCAACCCAGATTACCACGTAAAATGAGATATTTTCGCATGCTAATCAGCTCTCAACGTCGAGGTACTGCCAGCAAACGAAATTTTTATGTCTAATCAGCTTACTCGATGAAAAGTGGCAATTCAACCTCTTGCGATATCAACAAAGATTTGTAAAACATTGAGTTTCATATCATTTTCTTTTCACTACATAAGCTAACTATGTATTGCAGTATAGACCTTCAAAACCAATTTCAACCCATTTCCGGCCACTGATGCATTTTCATAATAATGATTTTTTAAAATATTGAAATAATGGAAAATCTTTGTAGAAGAATTTTTCTCGTTCTTGCAGTTCCAAAACTTTTAAAAAAAACTTCTTCAAAATTCGGGAGCTCAATGAGATTTGGGAAATATTTTTGAAATAGGCCTTTTGGCCGAAAGCGTGATTATGGTGACTCAAATTCGATCCTGGGGGAGTGAGCGTTCTGGGCCATAAGTCGAAACGGATTCCGGTCCATAAATAGATTTTCACATTTTACCTAGTAGGTTATTTTAGATTTTTAACAATGAAATAGTTAAATTATATCGATTTGTAAAACTGAGACCTCTCGAATCCTATAAAATGTTAAATTCATAAAATTTAGAGCATTTTTGCTCTCGATTGGTGAGCAAATGATGCCTTATTTCGGCCAGCATTCTGTAAAATATTTCATCCTCCTCCTTCCATTACTCTGTTATTTCTACCCTCGGCTTGAAATGGGTTAACTCTAATATCATATATGTCGACGGCATCGCCAATATTCAAATTTGGCACCACCGAAATATAATAAGATCTCTGAATCGGCTTCTCGATGGATCGAAATGAACGAGAAGTCTATTGAATCAGCTATCGATACTGGACGGGTGTATCGATGTATTGAGAGGGGGACAGGAAGTTCGGGAGAACCCCGCAAAGGGAGGTTTGATAAGTTACATTCAATCGCAATGCTATTGTAGAGCGAGTGGTGTGATAATGTCGAGTTATGATTAGTGAATACGCCCTCTCCGTCATATTCTCGAATGTGATAGAAATACGCTGTACGGTTTTGCCAAAGCCAAATTAAAATTTGAATGAAGTGACTGGGAGGAAGTATGATCAGCAGTATAACGCAGTAAAACAGTATAACGCTGTTCATCCTATCTGTACTTAGCTTGACGAAATTGTATGAAGAAATTAAAATGGCATTGAGGAACAAAAATGGACATTAATGATGCAAATATTTATTTAAAATTGTTACAAAGGAATAGTGCTTCTCTTTGTGAAGTAGTAGAGCAAGTATTTACATGCGAATACAGGTACAGTAAAATACATTAGTAATCAGTTAATCACTCATAAGAGTAGTATGAAAACATATTTAGAAAAAAAAGATTAAAATGTAGATCAAATATGAAAAAACTATTAATTCATTATTAATTATCATAAATATATATATATATATATATTTAATGAGGAAACCTTAAACCATCCAGCATGCATACTTACGAGTAGACCATGTAGACTCTGCCAAGGAGGGAACTAGAAGATCAAATCTGAAAAAAATTAATATACAAATAAGTAGAATAAATATCATAAGAATTATCATGAAATACGTTATTTTACGAGAGCGGAACCTGAAACTTGCATTACGTACTTACGAGTAGACCATGTAGACACTGCAGGGAAGTAAACTGGGAGATCATACCTGGAAAAGAGAAAAATACAAGAATTTTGGAGACATTAAATAATTAATCAAATCATCAGTAGTATAATTTCGTAGTATAATCAAATCATCAGTAGTAGAATCAAATCATCAGTAGTAGAATCAAATCATCAGTAGTATAATCAAATCATCAGTAGTATAATCAAATCATCAGTAGTAGAATCAAATCATCAGTAGTAGAATCAAATCATCAGTAGTAGAATCAAATCATCAGTAGTAGAATCAAATCATCAGTAGTAGAATCAAATCATCAGTAGTAGAATCAAATCATCAGTGGTACAATAAAATCATCAGTAGTATAATTTAGTAATAGAATCAAATCATCAGTAGTACAATCAAATCGTCAGTAGTTTAATCAAATCGTCAGTAGTTTAATCAAATCATCAGTAGTACAATAAAATCATCAGTAGTATAATTTAGTAGTAGAATCAAATCATCAATAGTACAATCAAATCATCATTAGTAGAATCAAATCATCAGTAGTATAATCAAATCATCAGTAGTATAATCAAATCATCAGTAGTACAATCAAATCATCAGTAGTATAATTTAGTAGTACAATCAAATCATCAGTAGTAGAATAAATCATCAGTAGTACAATCAAATTATCAGTAGTACGATCAAATCATCAGTAGTACAATAAAATCTTCAGTAGTACATTCAAATCATCAGTAGTACAATCAAATCATCAGTAGTAGAATCAAATCATAAGTAGTACAATCAAATCATCAGTAGTATAATCAAATCATCAGTAGTATGATTTAGTAGTAGAATCAAATTATTAGTAGTTTAATTTAATAGTATATCCAAATCAATTGTACCAACCTGTTACTTTTACTGCCAAGATGTGAACTAGGAGATCATACCTGGAATAGAGATAACTACACTAAGTCAAAAATCACTAAAATCAGTTGTACCAACCTATAGCTTACATGTAGACTCTGCCAATGAGGGAACTAGGAAATCATAATATTTGGAAAATAGAAAAATACAAGAATTTTTGAGACGTCATTATTTAGATGCGTGAATTTGAATTCATATTATACTTGTAAAACTAACATTACGGCTGTATGGGACAACCGATGCCAAATAAAAATTATTTTTAAAAAAACGAAACAAAAAACGATTTTTAAAGACATTAAGTGATTGTATCATTGGGCACACACAGTGGACACTCTGTAAAGATTATGTGGACACAGCCGAGTGGCGAACAGAATATCATCCCACCTGAAAAAAAAGGATACACAAACAAAAGATTGAGTAATAAAAATGTTTTATTTCAATTTTCGGTACGGAGTGGACGATTTGAATGTGGAGGAGTTTATCGAGTCGGGATTTTTATTGATTGTGGTTCTATCTTGAGAGGCCGCACCCTGATAGGCTTCGAAGAATGCAATTCAATATTTGTTTTCCGATTGTGTTTATCAGGTTGATTTTGTGTTACACAGATTTATCTTGTTGTGGCTCGTTAAGGTCTAAAATTAGTTCTCCTATAAGTTAAACACGTTCGCTTGAGGTTCATAAATAATTTCTAAAAAAAATCAAATCCTCAAACCTTTCGAAGTTCAACATCAATATACGGAGATTATGGGGGCCTCTGTTGGACACCGTTCGATCCTCGTTCTGGGTTAGTATTTCCTCGAAATTGAAGAGGCAAAAACTCAGTTGTGCAAAAAATAAAAAGCAAAAAAAGTTGTGCTTAAATTTGAAGTTTTAAAGGATTTTAGAAATTCATTAATGCACGGCCCTAGAGAATTGAAAAACTGAAAGATTGCCGCTGGAATCATCAAAATCGAACAATAATTGCCAGAGAAATGTGGAAAAAACCGTTTATTCAATAGTTTTTCCCATTTTTCTCTGGCAATGGTTGCTCGATATTGATGATTCCGGCGGCAATCTTTCAGTTTTCCTATTCCCTAGATTGCTGCACTAATGAATTTCTGAAAACCTTTAAAATTTCAAATTTAGGTAAAACTTCTTACGTTTTTGTCAGTCTGCCAAGTGAAACTTCTTTTCATTGATTGAATTGCCATCTCGATACACCACGAAAGCACAACCCGTGTGGGCATCAATACGGCTTACATCTGTATAAATAGACCAGCAAGGCTCATGGTCAGTTTCAACCAGAACCGAAGCAGCCCGTTCTGAAGGGTCCACATTGCCATCAATCTCCAACCATGGTCCAGCGTTCCTCCAGATCACCAGCACGAGGTGCCCAAAATCGATCTACCATCTCTGCTATCTTGATATCGATCGGGACCATTTTTGCCATCACAAAAGCCGCATCAAACGAGATAGTGTGAAACCCTTTAATTAATGTCAAACCATACTCCCAGGTATCTGAGGACCTGGACTTCTTCCAGACGATCCCCTTGCAAAAACACCCGTAATGGCCGACCCAAACTCTGTATTGTAGTAACGTACGACATCTGCGACTTAGCACTTATCTTATTATCTTATTTTTGGCTGCCCAATACTCCACCTTTGCCAAGGTCTCGTTCGCTACTATTTGGAGCATCAACTCGTCCTCACAGCTCAAGAACATCATCTGCTGAAGATGCCTGAGTGATCACTGATCAGCTGAGTGATCGCCAACGCCATTTTCTTTCCTATTCCCACGAGCTTCTATTCCTCGTCAAGAAGACACTGCCCACCCGACTTGGCACACATCCCAGTAATCACCTTCGTATATAATTCTATTTTCCCTTTATTACTCAACTATTTCGTGATTTTGATTACCTCCTCCCGCACCGCCCAATTCAGACAGAGCGATTATCAATTAGATAACGGTCCCATATTCGAGCTCGCGAAACCCCCAGTCTTCGGCATAATCGTCAGATAATTCCGACGACCCACTTGAAGCCGGTAATTGCCGGCTAATTATCTCTAACTACCCCCCCCCCACCCCTCTTCATAGATAACTAGGAGTTGACTAAAGTCCGCCCCGTGATCAAACTTTCACTCGTTAAGCCTCCACACAAGCGCCGTCAGTTCAGAACTAGGAGGGCTTCCAAACCGCCGACCTAACGAATTGCTTCGCCTATAATGAGAACCATTTCGGTAATGAACGTGATTTGTTTTGCCACAATAAACGGTAATTGTTCCCGTGTACAACATAAAGCCCTCCTCCAAATTATTCACGCGTTTAGTAAGTTTATGTGAAGATTTTACCAGTGAAATTCATAATTTTTTCAACTCATTATATTGAGATTTAATTGGAAATAAATATTTATGAAATATTATTAACTTGAATTCATAATAAATAATTATAAAATTGAATTCATAATAAATTATGAAACTGAATTCATAATAAATCATTATAAAATTGAATTCATAATAAATCATTATAAAATTGAATTCATAATAAATCATTATAAAATTAAATTCATAACAAATCATTGTAAAATTGAATTCATAATAAATCATTATAAAATTGAATTCATAATAAATCATTGTAAAATTGAATTCATAATAAATCATTATAAAATTGAATTCATAATAAATCATTGTTAAAATTGAATTTATAATAAATAATTATAAAATTGGATTCATAATAAATCATTATAAAATTGAATTTATAATAAATAATTATAAAATTGAATTTATAATAAATAATTATAAAATTGAATTTATAATAAATAATTATAAAAGTGAATTTATAATAAATAATTATAAAATTGGGTTCATGATAAATAATTATAAAATTGGATTCATAATAAATATTAAACTATAAGATTTAATTCATACTAAATAATATTGTGAAATAGAATTTATAAATAATTATAAAATATCATAAAATTGAATTCATAATAAAAAATGATATAATTAAAATCATGAAAAATCATCATAAAATTGAATTTATTATAAAATAATTAAGAAATATTGTGGAATCGAATGGGGTGTGCGCATGGGTTGGAAAAACTGTTTATAATTATTTTTAATCTAAACTAGACCTCATTCAGAGAATTTTGACACCAGCCGTTCTCTTTTTCGATGAGTAGATCTTTTTCTATGATTTTTCAAAGTTTCAAATGTTTATGACGTCACAGTGGGCTGGGGGGTCCCGCCCAGGCGAAAGGGAGCGCGTGACGTCACAAACAAAACGAAACTTTTTCGAAACTTTGAAAAATCATAGGAAAAGATCTACTCATCCAAAAAGAGAACAGCTGGTGTCAAAATTCTCAGGATAAAGTCTACTTTCCATTAAAAATTAAAATAAAAAAAATCTTCACACCCCATTCAATGAGGAATTCTGTTTACATTTTTACTGAATAGTGAATGGGGTGGGATAGATGAAAATCGGGTTGATTTCGGAAAATAAATCTCCAATTATTTTTTCCAAAAATTTATGATTGCAAAAAATAACCGGGAAAATTAACCTCTCCAACGTGAAGCGGAAACGCTGGCTGATTGGCTGTTCGGACCGCCGTCCCCTCCCCTTGTTGCCCGATGGTATGACGATATTATGTTATCTAAGAGGAAAGTTATCAAACAAAAACAGGGGAAACCTCATTTTCTCCATCTTGCTTTTTCTATTTTTGCTTCCTCACTACCGAAGGTAGGGAAGCTTTGTATTCGTGAAAGAAGTGAAAAAAAAAATGTCCTCCAAAATCAAAATTTCCACTTGCTTTTTGCGTTTTAGAGCTTCCCGAACAATTTTGGTTCCGTGTCTGTCTGTCTGTCGGTCTGTCTGTGGTCAATCCTTGTCCCGGGCAAAACTATACTAACCTGTTGTCCGATTTTGATGAAATTTTCAGGGATTGTGCGAGTTAGGTCCTAGACGGTCCCCTATCAATTTCAGCACCTTCAGACCAATAGGAGCGAGTGCGCATGCGCGAACGTGAATTTCCTGGAACCTCGGTTTCTCGGTTTCTAATGAACCGATTTTGCTCAAATTTGGAGGTTAGTTAGGGACTAACTTCTAAGAGACACCCTATAAGTTTCAATCAAATTGGTCAAGCAATAGCCGCTGCGCATGCGCGAACTTTAAATTTATTGTTACAACCAAAACTCCGCAACTATTCAACCAATTTCGATGAAATTTTCAGGGATTGTGTGGGTTAGGTCCTAGACGGTGGACCGCTAAATAAAATTCAATATTTTGGTATTCAATAACTCTTTGAATCATAATTTTTTCGCCAACTGATTCTATACGTCCATGTTACAATGAGTGAGGAAACTATACTGCCCACCCAACTTGGCAGACGTTTTCTCTTCAGTTCTTCGATTTCAATCTTTACTGGTTTCGTGAAATGTTGCCTCCGAGGACTATAGGAAGTGAGATTTCACAATCTCAGCGCTTCTAGCGGCCGTACATGAACTATTTCCGGTTGACGTCACCCTCCCGGTTTTTTTAAACGTTCACATTTTCTTCACTGTTTTGTTTATTCGCAAATTAGTAAGTACGGGCTGAAAGTTCGAAGAAGGGGCGTTTTTCGAGGTGTTGAATCAGATTTTAGGGTTAAAATTGGGAAATTCCGACATGGTGAAATTCCTCATTCTTTGAAGCGACCATGGCAACTCTCCACGTAATCAAGGCCCAACGTTATTCAAATTGCCGATTTCTGCAACTTGAAAACTCATGAAAAGCGCGCAGAAAATTTTTAATTTGTGTATACTGGCCTTAGAAGAAAATTTCGCTTCATTGTTGACCAACATGAGATCGTCACAAACCTCCTTTAATATTGACTCGATCTTTCGGATGTAAAAGTCCAAATGTTAAAATTCAATGTTGAAATAGGGGTAATTTACACTCCAATTTCAGAAAAAATTGTGTTGTTTCTGTTTTTACGTGGACATGTGTTTTGGCTGGGGGTCAAGGAATTTTTCGCGACACTTTTTTTTTGCTACGAAAAATGCAACGATCATGTAAACAAAATCATCGGAAGCTATGAAGCAAGGTTCTCTAGAATATCTCAATCTATTATTAAATAATAGATTAGAATAATAAATTTTATCACTTTTTTTAGAAAAAAAAATTCTGTTTATTCATAGAAAAAGTAAATAGGCAGGCAATATTATTAGAACATATACGTAAAATATCTTGTGTGTATTTTATTTCATCATTTTATTTTCAAATTACACCTACATCAATCGACATATCCATGATCTATTGTTTTTCCCTCTACGGGGGAAATTTCGTTTAAATTCCTTGTTTTTACTCAGTTTTGAGTCCTTAGCAACCAGTAACAAAATGTATTAGGCCATGGGGTGTGTGTGTGAGGGAAGATGCCAATAGTTATCGACACTTATCTCAGCTGTCGGTTGACCGATTTCAAAATTTGAAAGTGATCATAGTTCATCTCAACCAAATAAGTAAAGGATGCTGTTGTTGCCGATTTTGCGAGAGCAAATTTAATAATTAAATCAATTATTAAATAAATTAATTAATAATTAAAATTAATAAAATGTAATTAATAAAATAAATTTAATTTAAATAAATTTAATTAATAAAATAAAATTAATCAAATCAATTACCTATTGATGAAAATTTTCTTGTATTCTAGGAATTAATCAAATTTTTGACCATTTACATCCCAAACAGCATAATCTCTTGAAACTTCTTCAAAGGAATTTCTTCTGATGGATGATCAAATTATTAGCGCAGCGGCTACTTCAAGTCCGGGGATTATGATTTTCATGGGAGGCCAACCCACGCAATCCCTGAAAATTTCGCTCGTTTCAAGGGTTTTGAAAATTTTGGAGATTTTGATTTTGGAGAACATTTTTTTGTTCTCAACGTTGGAACGTGAAAACAAGGATTCCGCTATCTTGGTAGACCCGGAAGCAAAATCTCATAATGAACATATTGTTTAGTAATGCATGCATTCCAGGGGACGTCCCATTCGATAAGCATTAGATCAGTTTAACCAGTTGGTAAGCGATAAAACTGTTTCACTGGATGTAATTTATTTATTACTTTAGGCAAGAAATAAACTCTCCCCTTGTAAACTCTGCAACTTGTAAACTCTCCCCAGGCCTCAATTTCCAACCGATTTGCGTGTTTCTTTTTTGTTTGACTCAAATAACGAGTTGTACATGATTTCACCAGAGTATCAAAATTCGCAAGGGGTGGGGCGAGTGGGGGATAATATTCACAAAATATCCGATTTTTCCATATTTCGGTTCCTTTACTGCTTACTAATTGTACCCAAGCTTTGAAATTGAGGAAACATTTTCATTGTACCTCCGGATATTCATGAATTATTCTCTGTCCCACCATGGAACTAATAGTGGTGCCACCGTGGTGCCAGGACACCATAAACCGCTTACTTCGTGTTTTTTTTTTTTTTTTTTTTTTTTGTGTTTCACCTTGAATAGGGATGTGAACCTCGTCGGACTGACTACTAAAACTAGTAGATGAAAGTTCAATGTTACACGTATTTTCGTTTTGGTGCCAGACTGGCGCCATTGGTGGTAGTGGGGGGGGGGGATGAACTCGAATTCGCATGTTGGGTTTCGTAGATCATGGATTTTAAAATGCTCTTCAGATTCGAGGCTCCCATGCCGCTAGAAATTTTATGGTGGATAAGGGTTGGAGGGGGCGGGGGGTTCACACACACACACAGACTTACACCTATGGTTTTTTCGCGGATTTGGATTCAGAATGGTCTAAAACGGATTACTGTGTGGTTATTTTTTTTCTGTTGAGTGTTGTCCTCCTCCACCCCAGATCGATCGCATAAGGACGCCCAAGTCTAACTGTGGGACGTCCTAAAAATGAATAATGTACCTAACTAGAGTCAGACTAGTAAGTTGAGGAGAAACATAAGTGTGCGGTGCGGGTTAGCATTCATTAGATGCAAGTGTATCCTTATGAACACTTTTAGCGAATTTTTGAGAAAAACAATGAAGCAATTGCAACGGCATTACAAACTTTAATAACGCAAATGTAGAAAAATGTTTCATATTTTTAGAAATCTATATTTGAAATATTATAGTTGAGAAATTTTTTCACATTTTTGGAACATCTGTAATCAAAAAATACTACTAAAACCGAATTCAGACTTTTCCCCTCTGACTGCCGGAACTTCCCACAAAAATGTTCGGCTCAGGCTTTTCCTAGGTTTTTTTGGGATAAAAATGAAATCTCCTGAGTTTTCCAGAAGAGTAAAATTTCCTGAGTATTCCAGGTTTTCCAGGTCGCTGGACACCCTGTATTAACATAACATGTTGATATTGTTATACATATATTATATGAAGGTACATACCTTTATGTGTCTCTCCTAAAACACCCAAATCGTAGGAGTGGGTTCCCCATATGATAACCCACTTACGAGTTGCATCACAGCCCACTCACACGTCGTCAACGACCGTCTTCCACGCACCAACACCACCGCGGGTCGAGTCAGGTGGAAGGACCGGTTCGCCTTGATCTCCGCTCGGCCCTTTATTTTTCGAAACCCGTTTCCTATTTAGAAGAGAGTTCGTTTCTCCCGCGTCAGCGTAGATTTCTTGCGTTCGACCCGGTTGTTTAAATACCTGCTGGCGTCCGATGTTTTCCGTTATTTCGCAGCATCATCAGAAAAGAGGCCGAATGTGCTACATTCCACGATACGACGAGCCGAATGGTTTGCGTGGGAAACGTACTGTGCCGCAGTACGTACTTTTTACGTGTCCCGCGCCCCCGGACAGGCAGAGTCCGGCCAACTTCATATTTAAAACGCTGCAAATTATTACACAAAAGTTTATTATTTTTCTATATGGATCACTCGTCTGCAAAGTATAGTTGGTTGGTTAAAAAAATAAAAAAAGTGGGTGTGTCACATAGCTTCCTCGTATCCATAACCCGATTGTATAGATGATCCGATGCAATGTAGTTAATCTCAAAACACCAATCTCTATCTACTCATTTACAATCAAAGTAGTACATAATTTGAATTAGAGAACTAACTAGTACAGAAAATTAAATTAAATGATGATACTCATAAGGAACTGGTAGGGGGAAGCATGAAAATGTGGTTACAGATTGAAAAGTGAATTCAAGTTAACTGGAAAATAATACACACTTTTAGCAGGTTACACATTTGCTCGTTTCCACGCGCAGCAGCTACCATCTACCCGAGGGCGATGATTTTCAATCCCTGAAAATTTCATCGAAATCAGGTAGAAAATGTGCAAGTTATGGCGGTGGCGAGGATTTTATGACAGACACGGAACCAAAATTGTTCAGGAAGGTCTAAAACGTAAAACGCGAGTGGAAATTTTGATTTTTGAGAACTTTTTTTTTCAACCTTGAAAAGTGAAAACAAAACTTCCGCTACCTTGGTAGACTCGGAAGCAATAAATAAAACGCTGCAAATCATTTCAAAAAGGTTTATTATTTTCCTGTATAGATCATTCGTCTGCAAAGATCACAGCTTTGCCATTGTCACTATTTATTTCTTTTTTTTTGTATTTTACCAACCAACCATAGGTACAATTTTGCATCTATCAAACAGGTCTGTGTGTATTTGGATAAACTTCACAAAATGACGCTTTGAAACAGAAAAATAAGGATTTTCATTTTTTAAAACCTTTAAAACTGACATACCGTTGGCAAGCTCAGATCTTGGGGTAGTTTTTGCCGTTGATTGCACCTCGATAGCGCTATTTAATACGAGGGAATCATTATCTTGAAATAATCATTATAAAATGACGGTTTTTGAAAATAATGAGGGTGCGCCTCATTTTGTTTTAAATTTTTAATCTAAACAAGACCTCATTCAGAGAATTTTGGCACCGACCGCGACCTTCTAGCAAGAGAAGACCTTTTTCTACGATTTTTCAGTTTCGAATGTTTATGACGTCACAGTGGGAAAAAAAATTTAAAAAAAAAATTTAAAAATTCGAAAATTTAAAATTTGTAGAATAAGGTCTTCAAAAGGTCCAAAATTATTATATTACCATTCTAAATTTTGACTTTTTTTCACTTTCACAAATGGTTTCCAAAAATTGGGGTTTTCACTAAACGGATAAGAAATTCAACGCTCTTTCTAACGGTGTAATCAGATTTGAATTGGACATGAGAAATAGGGGAGTTATGACTTAGTGCCACAAGATCGAAAACACGAAAAAAGTTCATTTGCAGAAATAAAGAGTTGAGGAGGATTTATTGGGAAATTTGAATGCTGATTGCTAATGAAAAACGGACAGGAAATTTACCGCTGTTTTTCAACGTTGTAATCAGGTTTGAATTTGCATTAGAAATAAGGGAGTTATGTAAATTGGTAAGAGGCATTTTTGTGGAAAATTAGTTGGAGAGCTGGCCCTTGAAGTGTGGTCCATCTCAATAGTAGAGTCTACTAATATCTGATATTCTGTATATAATTGGGAACCACTGCCTGGAAGTCAATCCCGAAACCCTGTGGCCGACCACGAACGGTCTGTAATAAACACACCTCATTTTTCCCTGGCGCGAGTGACAGATAGAAGAAGGACGACATTTTTGGGACTGAAATACACATGGATACCTCACCAAGCCAGCCGCTTTCTTTCAATCGTTAAACAGTACCTACTAGAGCATTTTTGAACATTCCAACCCTTAACTTCCATTTGGATTCTAAAATGAAGGGTTGGGAAGTGAAAATCTCACAGATCATTCCAAGAGAAGATGGAGAAGAATGTTCCCTTCTCCAAGAAGTGGCGTCAGTATGGTGCCAGGACACAAAAAACCGCGGTAGGTATTAGATAGATAGATTTATTCGCGTTCATAACATTGGTGTGAAAATATTGAATAAAAAACTAATAAATGGAGGGACAGCATCCCGCGGCGGAGGGCCGAGGAGAACCCCGGTCCGGCTCGGGCCCACCCACCATGGCGGCATCCCAAATCCAAACACTCGTCTACAAAGATCACAGCTTTGCCACTGTCACTATTTATTTATTTTTTGTATTTTACCCACCAACCATTGGTACCTACTACCTACCTACTAGGGCATTTTTGAGCATTCCAACCCTTAATTTCCATTTGGATTCTAAAATGAAAGGTTGGGAAGGATCTCACAGATCATCCCAAGAGAAGATGGAGAAGAAGGGAACAATACGTCGAACTCTCAGAAAAAATGTTGCCTTTAGAAAGAAACGGCGGGCCAAATGTATGAGATTGGTTTAAACTTCATACATTATTATTTGTTAAATCATATTTGAATGTTTCGCTGTTTTTAAGTTTACAAAATAAAGATTAATTCATTATAGAGATTAGAGAGAGAGATTTTATTAGTTTGGAGATTATTAAAGTTAGAGAATATTAAAGTAAGTTAGCTTATGTTAGAGATTATCAAAATGCGTCCATTTTTCCGTCTAATCATGTATTGTTTAGTAATTTGCTTATTACCAGGGGCGTCAGGTGAGAATATTTGCGCACATCTTGGCCAGTCAAAGAGAAATAAACAATTATGAAAAACGCTGCAAATTATTACACAAAGGTTTATTATTTTTCTGAAGATAATAATCTTGTTTATTTAGATGAAACAAACCCTTCACCTTCATTCGAAGAAATGAATAATTCATCTGCGACCGAATTTTGGTCAGCTAAAATTTGTAAGGTGATCAGGCCTCTTTTGCGAGTCACACTCGTGTTTCTGATTTATCGTAATTCCAACCCTCAAGTTCTCATAGAGAGCTAACAGTTTGCCCTATAAAGCTCCGGGTGGGCTCATTCGGTTCTAAAAATTCAATGGTAACTATCTCAAATTAGTGAAAAAACAGTACCTTCATGACAAGAGTTTTCGGGATAGCCTTAGGAAGTTACAGCCGTATTGTTTCACCGCTCAGAAGTGACTAACAAGTAGACCCCAAATGGAGCTCTTATACCAAATTTCATCAAAATCGGTCCATGATAGTTAAGGAAAGTTCCGGACGGATTTTTTATATTCGATTTTCAAAATATACGTACCTACCTAAAAAAAACTGCCGGTTACTGCCCATCGCTGCCGTTTGGTATCGCACAGATGAACACGGCCACCATAGCCTGATATCCTATTTATTCGATCCAGAAACTTTATGCTAAACCCAGAAAATATCTCAAGATGGTTGAAAAGTATTCGTTCTTCGCCGAAATATTGATAATATGTACCTACTTACGCCAAAGAATATCTCAGGGGGTCGAGTTCGAAAATTTGGTTCATCTTCTAACGCGTTATTCTTGCACGACACGTTGGTTACGTTGATCACTGAGGTGAAAAATAAACAAACAAACCCTCCAAGAGAGATAAACAAGTAAGAAAATGAAAAAAAAGTCCAAATTGTAGTCACAAAACTCACCATAGCGACCCCCCCCCCCCCCCTTCAACGATACCGAACGGCATCACTGGGCACTAATGGGTTAAAATTGTGAACTAGCAGAAGCGACCTCAGACGATTCAAAAGTGCGTTTTCAAGAGCTGGCCAAATTCTGGCCGGCTGGAATGCAGATTTCTGGTGTGAATCGTGGACATACGTTAGTTCAGACTTGACTTTGGACACCAGAAAGGGAAGACCTGGCGGTGGGAGCTCATTCGTGACGGCCAAAATCCACCTCCCATGACGAGCCCCGACAAACACGCACCTGCTCAACCTGACGCACCTTCCTCACTTCCCATGCAAATCGTCTTCACTCCTGGAAGCCTTCAAGAAATTCCTCTTTTGCCTTCTGTTCCCTTCTGTTGATTTGTTGAAACAAAAGGCGCGGGAAAATCCGGTTTCCTACGTAATTTCCATCATTAGCTCAGTGACCAAACCGCACTCTGTCCAAGCTCACTGGTAACTTGTTATACAAAATCGTTAAATTGTTCAAACAATCGATGATTTGAAGCTTTTCGAACAGTTTTTGTTTTTGACGAATCCTGGGTCCACGACTCCTACCAGACTCGATATTCGAACGAAATTTCAAACTGGATGGTGCCCGGACTCTTGGAATGATGGACTCTTCAACTAATTTTCAACAAGTAACTTGGATTAATCTGTACAATGTCAGC
Organism: Apolygus lucorum; assembly: GCA_009739505.2. NCBI lineage: Eukaryota > Metazoa > Arthropoda > Insecta > Hemiptera > Miridae > Apolygus > Apolygus lucorum. The sequence goes on from CM019174.2 coordinate 14,133,748, forward strand.
CAAAGGGTCGGGTGGACGGTACAAAATCTGCCAAAGAGCTGAATAAGAGTATCTTGGGGCTGTAAGGTGGATGATAAGGGAAGAGGGTATGATGTATGGGGAGGAGAGTATGAGGCCTGTTAAGGGAGTGGGAAGAGGGCAGTGTAATGTATATCAATGGGTTAACTTGGAAGAATTCCGTCCCCCAAGGGCTGGGAAAGGTATGTAATGTAAGACAATGGGTATAGTGGAATATACAATGACTGCCAAAGGGTGGAGTTGCCCAAATATTGTCTTCCAAAGAATGGGGTCGGTAGAATATCGTCTCCTAAGGGATGGGGAGGGCAGTACGATTGTCTGTCAAGGAGTGGGTAACCAGAGGTGGCTGAATTATGCCTGCCAAAGGAAGAAGGGCAAAAGTACCTTTGCATGGTCTGTATAGTGGCTGCCAAGGAATGGGGTCGGTAGAATATCGTCTCCTAAGGGATGGGGAGGGCAGTACGATTGTCTGTCAAGGAGTGGGTAACCAGAGGTGGCTGAATTATGCCTGCCAAAGGAAGAAGGGCAAAAGTACGTTTGGATGGTCTGTATAGTGGCTGCCAAGGAATGGGGTTTTATTATGTCTTAATAGAAGGGGGGGGGGGCAGTATAATGTTTACGATGGCGGACTCTGGAAGTGAATTAAAGATCATGATATTGAAGAATCTAAATTTTTAGTCATAAATGAGATACCTAAGATGCAGGTTTGTGATAACGATAACTATTTATGAGACGATTGATTTCAACGTTCTTCAATAATTGGTGAGATCGCGACTCTGATTGCTGAAATCCGAAGCCAAGTGGCGTTTTAGCGGCTCGGAGATACAATCGAACCAGGATTTACGACCCTCGAGAAAGGGGCCGTATATTATTACAATCTACTGATCCGATCACCCCCGAACCTCTAATCCACCCCCGATTTTCCCCTCCTACCCGCTAGATAGCGACCCAGTACGAACATCGATTGGTGCCAGTGGGTGCTTTGTAGCTGGCATCGCCAACTGAATTCACCCCCCCCCCCCCATCTACCTGAAAACGCAATATTATTGTCCTCTCCTCTCTCGTTCCGCCCGTTGTTTCTTCATCCCTACCATCCGGAAGGCATACGAGGTTCCTCCATCCGGTAGGTATATTTGTTCTCCCTAAACCTTCTCTCTGCACACGCCCACACGCGCGCGCGACCCATTTATTGCCCGACCACGCACACACCGGATTTGCGCTTTGATTCCACGGAAACGCGACATCCTATTTTGTAGGTTAGTTAGTTCGCAAGAATTTCACTCCAACATATTGAGTTTCGATGGACAATATAAACTCCCGCAGGTTTACGATGGTGAGTCCAAGATGGTCCCTTTCAAATTTCGGACCAAAAGTATCCTCTATGAATTCCCTTAACCCCTGGTGTTTATAAACCCTCTGATGGCCTCCCAGTGTATAAAGAATGTAAAGTTGTTTTGAGACATATGATGGTTTAATTAATATATTTTTCGTCAAACTAACATTTCATTAGTAAAAACAAAGAAATTAGAGTTACTCCTAAGTAGTCGATGGGATCTTAAGGAGTCTAATTTAAAGTTCAAATTTTGAACAAGTTGAAATTTTGAACAGAATTTAAAACATATTGTTTAGTAATGCATGTATTCCAGGGGACGTCCCATTGGATAAGCATTAGATCAGTTTAACCAGTTGGTAAGCGATAAAACTGTTTCACTCGATGTAGGTAATTTGGTTTATTACTTTAGGCAAGAAATAATGACCCCCCCCCCCCCTCACCATTGTCTACCATTTCTAGCGGCGTGGGAGCCTCGAATCTGAAGAAGATTTTAAAAACCATGATCTATGATACCCAACATGCGAATTCGAGTTCACCCCCCCCAAAGCATAAATACGTCGTAACATTGAACTTTCATCTATTAGTTTTAGTAGAAGGTCCGTCGAGGTTCACATTCGTATTCAAGGTGAAACACAAAAAAAAAAAAACACGAAGTATGCGGTTTATGGTGTCCTGGCACCATGGTGGCACCACTATTAGTTCCATGGTGGTACAGAGAATAATTCATGAAAATCCGGAGGTACAATGAGAATTTTTCCTCAATTTCAAAGGTTGTAAGCAGGTAACAATTAGTAAGCAGTAAAGGAACCGAAATATTGAAAAATCGGATATTTTGTGAATATTATCCCCCCACTCATCCCCTCCCCTTGCGAATTTTGGTACTCGGGTGAAATTATGTACAACTCGGAAGTTATTTGAGTCAAACAAAAAAAGAAACACAGAAATCGGTTGGAAATTGAGGCCTGGGCAGAGTTTATAAGATTACGCCCGCAAACGCACGTTTTTTAAGCATTAACCCCCCCTTAAAAAGCAAAATTAAAAATTCCGGCGCCGTAGTGCACAACTAGATAGTTTTACGCGTCGATGAAAAAAAGAACCACAAAAATCGGTTGAGAACTAAGGCCTGGGCAGACGACACAAGATTATGCCCGCAAACGCACGTTTTTTATTAAGCATTAACCCCCCCTTTCCCACCCTTAAAAAGCAAAATTCGAAATTCCGGCGACGTAGTGCACAACTAGATAGTTTTCCGCGTCGAACAAAAAAAGAACCAGGAAAATCGGTTGAGTACTAAGGCCTGGGCAGAGTACACAAGATTTTGTTACACACACACACACATACACCTATGGTTTCTTTCGCGGATTTGGATACAGAATGGTCTAAAACGGATTACTGTGTGGTTATTCTTTTCTTCTGTTGAGTGTTGTCCAACTTCACCCCAGATCGATCGCATGAGGACGCCCAAGTCTTACTGTGGGACTTCCTAAAAACTATGATCTACGATACCGAACATTCGAATTCGAGTTCACTACCCCTCCCCCCCCCCTCCACCACCATGCTCCTGCAACGGTGCCTGTCTAGGTAGGTAATCCGCAAAACTTCACATCCAAGTTCAAGGTGTCCTGGCACCGCCAATTTGTTCCATGGTAATAAACTCGTACCTATATGGATGTTTTTTATTAAACTTGTACTTTATTACCAACCCATATCATTTTCTACAAGTATTATTTTCTACTATATCTTTTTACTAGATCGTAAAACGCGAACGAGTATCGAGAACGTAGTCGAGAATGTTTGACAACTTCAAGAAAGATACAATCTCGGAAGATTTCACCGAGTTCGGGGAGAAAATATTGAAAAGACTGTTACAAGGAAATTCAAGTTCGCGATGATCTTCATTGGATATTTTTGACGGAAAAACTTGTCTAATCGCCATATTTTTATTAGACAAACAAAATAGATAAGTAGTTGACTTGCTGAACTCTGCTTTCAGTAGGAAAATCTGATAAGGCTGAGGGGCACTTAAGGTACCTTCGGCCAGCACTCAGGATTTTGTACCATTGAATCGAGGGTGGGCCTCCACTCAACGCTGAGTTTGGTTTATGAATACCGTTGAGTGCGCCCTTAGATATCGCACTGAGTGCTCTCTCAGGGCGCCCTCAAATCTTGTCTATGAATAGGATTGAGTCCAACACTTATCGATGCATTTGAGGCTATTTGGGGACTTTGAAATCAATCTTCAATCTTCACCGAAAATGAGAAAAAAGTGAAAATTTTGACTTTTTAATTTAGTGAAAGAGTTAGTTAACAGGGAAAATTATTCCAATATGTCTGGGAACCCTCCATTCTGGCTTTTGCCATTTGCTTTTTCCTCAAAATATCCGAGAAACAGGGAAATATTCCCACCTAGGCTGCCTTTGCCGGTGAAAATGAGTTGAGTAGCCCCTGAGCGTCCCCTCAGGCTCAGTGTGCACTCAGGCGACCGCAACACTTAAGTGGGCCGTCTCAATCAACTACGAATCTAAACTTTTGAGTCGACACTCGCTCGCTCACACTCGAGCCTTGTCTATGAATTCCGCCCTAAGGGTTCTCAGACATATCGAAATTACTTTCCTTCTTAACTAACTCTTTTATTAAAATTCAAAATTTTCGATTTTTCATTTATTTTTGGCGGGTTGATTTGCGATTAAAGATTCTCAGACATATTGGAATAACTTTCCCAATACACTTTAAAATTCAAAAATTTCACTTTACTGATTTTTGGCAAAGATTGATTTGCAATTAAGGGTACTCAGACTTATTGGCATAATTTCCCTTATTAACTAACTTCTTTCATTAAAATTAAAAATTCGAAAATTTCACTGATTTTTTATTTTCCTTTTTGGTGAAGATTGATTTGTGATGGTGTTTTCCCTGACATGCTTTGAAACACCAGATAACGAAGTAACGATCAAGGTTGCTAAAACAGCCGCTAATCACTTAGAATAGTTCTTTAACTCTTAATATCCTGAGGTATCTTTTTGGAAGTCTAATTTTTACCTGCACTAGTTTATCCACTTTAAAAACAAAAATTGTAGCCGTTGGCATATCTTGATACTCCAACTATTGATTGTGTAAGAAACCAAATAATAAAAACATAATAACTCAAGGAAAAAACAAAATAATTCTTGAGTTGACAGACTGTAATAGGGCCTTCGAGGTGCCTTCTACCATCGTTTCTCAACTTGTAAGCTATTAGTTGGGTTTCCTCGTCAGAGATGGCGCCACTGTCTAAGGCAGCACAGTGATATGAACATTCTCCGCCTTAATCCTTGGTTCTGTACTTTATAAGAAATAATAGACCCCGACATCCCACTAAGGATTTTTCCTTCTTCTACTCCTACAAAATTGGGTTTGTAGACAGATTCTGCTGACGTAGATAGCGCTAGAGTAGCCCTTAGAAAGATCATTCTTCAGCTGACAGGCTGCTATAATAGGGCTTTTGAGGTTGACATTTTATAAACAAATCCGAAGAAACAAATATTTTGAACAAGTGGGAAATTAAGGGTTAAGAATTTTGTTGGGATTGGTTTATTGGTAAGCATTTATGGTAAGCATCACGATGTTACTCGAAAATTGGCTTCATAATTAAATCAGAAACTCCAGAAGATTGTTCTGCGGTCTGCTGATACTTTCATTCCTGGTGGTCTGAAGATACTTTTGTACTGCCCACCCTCTTGGCAGTGCTGTTGATGCCTATCCGGGCGACTTCGGGTCGTGTGAAAGAGTTCGTCCAACCCCACGCGATCGGAAACCCAGATCCAGGGTCGACACCCGGTTTGGATTACACGCGATCTCCGCGGATTACACGATCCACTGCCGCTTTCCCTTTCAATCGAGCGGCTGCAGGAAGGTAATCTGAGATCTTCAGTCCCTCGCCACCACAGTCACGACGCTTCTGCGGTTTTTGCGGTCCTCCGTCTCATCAAAAGAGCCCGTCGAGGGGGGTTCTCAAGGGAAAATTCGCTATGAAGACTAGTTATCACTCCATAAGTTCTCTATTAGGTAACACCTGCTTCGAAGTTGCAGTCATGTAATGTGACGTAATTATCTTATTTTAAAAGAATTGTTTACATTTCCAGCTTGAAACTGATTTTTGAATGACACCGTCAACGATTTCAAGTTTACGGACGCAAAGTGCTCAATGATAGATCGATCCCAATGAAATTCTGAGCATAATCAGGATAGGAGAACTGCTACTGACCATTCAGCAACAACCCTCACAATTTCATGAAAATTGGATATTTACGACGTTTCACTATGTCAGAGACAAGGGATGGACCACAGACAGAAAAGCAAAACCAAATTTGTGCTGTCAGTCCTATGCTGCTGTACATTTTTCAATGGGAAGGAGCTACACCGCCCATCCTACTTGGCAGGCGTTTTAGTACGTGACTTTGAATCTGCAGAGTACCGAAGAACTTCAGCCAAGAGGGTGGGCAGTATGAAAGTACCTGCAGACCAACAAAGAAATTCTGCCAAGAGGCTGGGCAGTATAGAAGTATCTGAAAAGTAACTGAGAACTTCTGCCAAGTGAGTAAACTGTGTAGCGTCGATTATGTTGTCAATTCTGGTCTCAGCACCAAACTGCACACAAAATTTGAGTAAAATCAGGATATTCATATGAAATTTCATCAACATTAGATAATAAAGTAGTAGTTATGCCCTCCTTGGTCCCTACTAACAGAACTGAACAAAAGTTCCAATCAGCAGAGCATCAAAGAAACGTTTGCCAAGAGAGTGGGCAGTAAAAAAGTATCAGCAGAGCATCAAAGAACGTGTACCAAGACAGTATAGTAACATCTAAGAAGCACAAAACTACTTCTGCCAATATGTTTGGATGTACGAAAGAATCTCCAGAGTACCAAAGAACTTCAGCCAAGAGGGTGGGCAGTACAGAAGTGTCTGCAGAGTCCAAAGAATGTCTGCCAAGAGGGTGGGTAGTACGAAAGAATCTGCAGAGCACCAAAGAATATTTGCCAAGAGGGTGGGCAGTACGAAAGTTTCCACAGAGAGACGAAGAACGTCTGCCAAGAGGGTGGGCAGTACGAAAGAATCTGCAGAGCATCAAAGAACGTATACCATGACAGTAAAGTAATATCTCAGAAGCACCAAACTACTTCTGCCAATATGTTGGGTTGTATGAAAGAATCTGCAGAGTAGGTACCAAAGAACTTTAGCCAAGAGGGTGGGCAGTACGAAAGAATCTGCTGAGCATCAAAGAATGTCTGCCAAGAGGGTGGGCAGTACGAAAGTATCTGCAGAGCACCAAAGAATGGCTGCCAAGAGGGTGAGCAGTACAAAAGTATCAGCAGAGCACCGAAGAACCTCTGTCAAGAAGGTGTGCAGTACGAAAGTATCTACAGAGCACCAACGAATGTCTGCCAAGACGGTGGGCAGTACGAAATTATCTACAGAGCACCAAAGAATGTCTGCCAAGAGGGTGGGCAGTAAAAAAGTATCAGAAGAGCACCCTTAATTGTTTGTCAAGGTAGGTGAGCAGTACAAAAGAAACGTCTGCCAAGAGGGCGGACTGTGCAAATGCATCTGAGGAGCTCCAAAGAGAAGTTTTCCTAGTGAGTAAACTGCGCAGCGTCGATTATGTTGTCGGTTCTGGACTCAACACCAAACTACCCTCTAAATTTCAGCTAAATCAAAATGTCATGATTACGTCATAGTTATGCCAGATAAAAGGGATTGTTTACATAAAGAAAGACACTAAACATCAGTTAGTCCTATGTTGTTACTACATTATACAACGAGCGGGAGCTACACAGCCCACCCAACTTGGCAGGCGTTTTAGTACGTGACTTTCCAATTGGGTCGAGTCCGAATTCCCCTCCTCGGTCCTCACAAATATTCATCAGAACGGGCTTTTTCGGGTAGGGAAGCTCTACATGGTCATAACAGCCGTTTTCCCGCTACTCAGCTGAGTATATCACGCCGAATACACCACGTGATATCACGCAGATAAGGCCGCGGGTGCCCTAACGAATCTCGAACGTGAAATTATGGAACTACGTGCTCTCAGTGGCCGTTTTCAGCTTCCGATATTCCGTTTCACCGGAGCTTCTCCCGAAATAATAAAAATCCGTTCGTGCAGAACGAGTGAATGAGCGAATTTTCAGTCTCCATTTTGTTAATGCAAAAACTTCAGAAATTAATTTACTCGTCACCCGCACTCATGAGAGAGCAGTCTGGCAAGTGTGTGGCACGTAGCTCATCGCATGGCCTCTCATATTTAGTAAGGTTCGTGGTAGTTCTGATGACCTCCTATCAAATGAGCTGTGAGCTATGTGCCACACCCACTTCGAAGGCTCTTTATAGCTTAATTGCTCGATTATCCTTACCAACAGTGAGCGTTTTGGCAAAGATCTAACCCTACAACACGGGCCAAGCCTGATGCAAGGTAGGAAATCTGAGTAAATCGCATCACCTCTGTTCTTGCATTTCTCCTTTGTGGATCTGCTCAACCTGCTTTTCATCAACAAATATTGCTTTCGAGTCTACCAAGGTAGCGGAAGCATTGTTTTCACTTTTCAAGGTTGAAAAAAAAAGTTCCCCAAAATCAAAATTTCCACTCGCGTTTTACGTTTCAGACCTTCCTGAACAATTTTGGTTCCGTGTCTGTCTGTCTGTCATGAAATCCTTGCCTCAGCCATAACTTCTACATTTCTCATTTCGATGAAATTTTCAGGGATTGTGCGGGTTGGCGTGTAGATGGTCCCCTATGAAAATCACCATCTTCAGACTCATAATAGCCACTGCGCATGCGCAAACGGGAATTTTCTTGTGACATCCATTATTTCTGCAATTTTCAACCGATTTCGAAGAAATATTCATAGATGGCTCGGGTTTACGTGTAGGCGGTCCCCTAATACGGTAGTGCTTTTGTTTTGAGATAAACTACTGTGAATTGGATTGTTTTGAGATAAACTACTGTGAATTGGATTGTTTTGAGATAAACTACTGTGAATTGGATTGTTTTGAGATAAACTACTGTGAATTGGATCTCCTATACAATCGGGTTATGGATACGAGGAAGCTATGTGCCACACCCACTTGGCAGACTTTTTGTTGTTCATTTTAACCTCTTCGTACTCGTGCGACAAGTAGAGTAAATGCATTCAAAATTTGGGCTGGATTCTCTCACAACGACACCGCGTTGGTCTGTCGGTAAGATATAGGGTAAATGTACCAGTAGTAGACACTGCACCAAAAGTAGACACTTGAACTTTAACTTGAAAAAAATAAGAACCCAGCTCATCAAAAAGGTTTGCAATTGCTGCGTTCCCACCAGAAAGACATTGATCATCAAGTCAGCCATAGAAGAATAATAGAGCATTTGTTAACGCGGCTTAGTTTGAGGTGCTGTTACCTATTGCCACATCTGCTAAGGAGGTAAGTTTGGTTTTATGAAGTTCTTAATCAGTTTTTACATATAATCTGCACCAATTTGATTTCTACGTGCTATTTCATGTATTTCCTCCACAGTTGCGATGTTTATTTTAGTTAATATTGTATAATTTCGTTCAAACAGAGACTGTCTACTATTGGGTCATTGATAACGCGTCCTTTCCAGTAGTAGACATTCGTGTATACTACTGGTTTTTTCTCTGCTTTTTAGAACATTATTAAAACTTATTCGTATTTCAATTGTGAACACGAGGATGCTTGAGTTTTTGCCGGGAAATGACTGGTTCCAGTAGTAGACAGGGGTGTCTACTACTAGTAGACAGGGGTGTCTACTACTGGAACCAGAAAATTGTGATGTTACCTATCTAAGGAAGAAATTTATTGTGAAGTTTCTGGTGCTTTGACTCATGTTTAACGTTGTTTACAGTAGCACAGCCATGCCAACTGTGAAGGGGAAAATGTGGAATTATTCGGAAAACGCTGCAAATTATGAACGCTGAAATTTGAACGGAGATCAGGCCTCATTTGCGATTCACACTCGTGTTTCTGATTTATCGTACGTCCAACCCTTAAATTCTCGTAGGGAGCGAACGTTTTGTCCTACAGAGCTCCGCGTGGTCTCAAAAAATTTTAAAAATCTATACTATCTTAAATTGATGAAAAAACAATACCTACCTTTATATATAGAGTTAGGGCGTTTTTAAATTTTCAAAATTAATTTTTTGACCCTTAGAAGTGACTTACATCAACCAAAATCTTCGGGGCACAACTAGACCCCAAATGGAGCCTACGTACCAAATTTCATCAAAATCGGTCAATGCTAAGTGGGGAAAGTACGGCGTACGGCGGACGGTCGGCCAAATTTTTATTCGATTTTTGGATTCTACGTACCTTGAAACGTAAACCAACAAATTTTGAGGGGGTGCTAAAACTTTTTTTTTGGTCGATTCCTAAGGTTCATTATTGAAAATAATAAACCAAAAGCGCTCATAGCTCAAAACCGCAAATATGGGTGCATATTTGATCAGAAATACGTAAAATATATTAATTTAATGAAGTGTCAACTACTGGTGTGTTTCCTTGTCTACTACTGGCACACTAGTGTCTACTGTTGATGAAAAAACTTGTTCTCCAAAATTATCAAAAAACGACCTAAATGTTAATGATTGAGTTATTTTAGGAAGAATTTAGGTCAAATAAGAGTGCTGTTGGACAAATATAGCCAAAAAAGGGAAATTTATTGGAAATTAGTGAACTACATCTAAAATTACTGGAAGAGTCTCACAATGGTGTCTACTACTGGTGCCTTTACCTTACTGCTCACCCCACTTGGCAGACAAATACTATAGCTCGTGTACAGACCGACCGACTAACTAATGAGGTAAACTACTCAGCCTATTCTTACCTACCTATTTTGTGCCTCCCAAGCGGAAAACTTTCACCATGAAAACGCCGTAGATGCACTTAGGCCCCTCGAAGACGTCCTTGTTGACTGCCGCCACTAACTACTTTTCAACGAGACCTCAAAAAACGATCGATGGTTTTCTCTCGTAGGAATCTCACTTCTCGTTTGAACTATAGAAAATGAGAAAAGAGACAGGTGGAAGGTGGGTAATTTCTCGTATTTCATGAAACTGAATCCTTCATTCTTGACTATTGCATTCCTTTATAATGCGTCGTTTACCCTTTCAATAGAATGTCTGCCAAGTTGGGTGGGCAGTAAAGCTCCCTCATAGAACATGATCGTTAAGAATAATTTTTGTAAAAATTATACCTAGTAGGTAAATTTTTTTTCACTTTGAAGATTTTTTTCGTGTTTTCGACCTTGCATCTTTAAAATGTTGATATCTCCTTTAAATTACTAGATAAACTCAAATTTGACGATACCATTGGAAAGAACGTTAAATTTCCTATCTTCCTGATGGAAAACCAAAGTTTTTGAAATCGGCGAAACGGGTGAAAAATGAACGTGAAGAGGAAGGAATTTTCAAATCTTGAAAATCTCAACTTTTTCAACCGCTCACGAGTCCCTCGCTTTCCAGTTCGTAAATGCTTGCTCGTAAGCCTAAAAGTTGACCCAAAAGCTCCGCTTTCCAACGGTATGGTCAGAATTGTTTCCAATATTTTTATTAGTGGAGAAAACCGTTCAATAATGAACATTTGGAATCGACCAAGAACATTTTTTTCAACACTCCCTCAAAATTTGTTGGTTTACGTTTCAAGGAACGTAAAATCCGAAAATCGAATAAAAATTTGGCCGTCCGTCCGCCGTACGCGGCACTTTCCCCACTTAGCATCGACCGATTTTGATGAAATTTGGTATGTAGGCTCAATTTGGGGTCTAGTTGTGCCCAGAAGATTTTGGTCGGTATAGGTCACTTCTAAAGAACAAATTTTGATATTAAGGTAATGTTTTTTCATCAATTTGAGATAGTATAGAATTTTTTGAGACCACGCGGAGCCCTGTAGGACAAACCGTTCGCTCCCTACGAGAATTTAAGTGTTGGACTTACGATAAATCAGAAACATGAGTGTGAATCGCGAAAGAGGCCGAATCTCCGTTCAAATGTTAGCTGACCGAAATACGATAAATGTTTTTCTTCAAGTTGGTCGGTGGTAACAATGGCAAAACCGTGTTCTTTGCAGACGAGTGATCTATATAGAAAAATTATAAACCTTTTTTTAGAATCGAATGACACCACCCAGGGTTCTGTAGGACCAACCGTTTGCCCCTTAGGGTGAAGGTACCAGTGATTGACACCTCTCGATTTTTCTGAATTGTCCCAGATCGCAGTATTTCTCCAGAACCTTGAAATCTGCACAAACTTCAATATTTAGGCTAACTTGGGTTCCTGCATCAGTGTTTGACAGCTGATTTCTGAAAATCGCCAGTGATTGACTGGCGTCAGGACCTGTAATTGTCAACCGATTTCCTGGATTTCTCGAGTAATTGACAGGGTGGTGAACCAATAATCGACACACGTCAATGCAGAAAGGTCTGCAGGTCGAGTCTGCTGATCATTTTGACCTTCAAAAGGTGAGGTTAACGATTTTATTGTTGAAAACGGTTTATTTGGGCCCTGCCTACCTAATAACATGTTTTTGAAAAGTACAAAAAAAAACTTGTGGCAGCCGAAAAATCTCCAAATTTTAGAATTTTTTTGGTTTTTTGCTTAAAACTTGAAAACCGTCCATTTTTTGAGAATAACGCTCCATTAGTAAATTAAAGGAGACAAAATTTTGCGTCGATTAAAAAATATACCGAAATCAGTCCAATAAACCAAGTTTTACGGGCGATGTAATCCCAACCAATGTTGAAAAGTCAATCCTGGGGTCCAAGCCAATAACTGGTGCCTTCACCCTATAAGGACTTACCCCAAATAATGAAGGGAGAAACACGAGTGTGAATCGCAAACAAATGATCACTGATGGAAATTGGCTGAATCTCCGTTCAAAATAAAGCTGATAAGATCACTGATACGATAAGTACTGATAATGGAAAAGCAGAGTTCTTTACAGGCGGGTGATCAACAAAGAAAAATAATTAACCGTTGTGTAATAATTTGCAGCGTTTTTTATATTAATTTAATTTGAAATTTAAATGAAGATGATTTTTAAATTCGTGAAACTAGGGATTGTATCACGTAGTTTACACGAGTCTGGTATTTGCAGGAAAAAACACTCGAGCACGCTCCTCAACAGCCACAACACTTAAGCAGAACAGTCTAGCAGTCGATACATTTTCCTCAAAAGTGCGAAAAAAAAGTTGCCCAAAAAACTAGGGAAGAATAATTAAGAAATAACCCGAGAGGGAATGAAAAACTTCTGAATGTCTTCTCCCGCCCCGAACGCTCCATACAGAAGGTTTTGCTTCGGTCGTTTTCGCTCCGAGAAAACACCGGCTGTTTTGTCTCATTTTCTCGGGCTCTTGAAACGACCTTAACTCAGGGTTGAGTTTCTTCTCTAGTCTGTTGAAACTTCTGGGTTGTTTTTATCGGCATATCTCCGAAGGTAGTTTTTGCGTTGACGAGTTTTCGTTTGGTTCGTGCGGAGGGAAAGAACATTTAGAAGTTATACGCCGCGAAGAAGGTACGCGACTCATCTTGAGTTTATGAGCGAATTTTCAAAGAACCAATTTTCATCCAATTTGAAGTGACTTTCGTTTTAGGTGTTCTTTCATGTTCCTCCAATTTTGAATACCTCTCAGGTTTCATAACTCAAAATGGAAATGTCTACATAAAAACTCCTGTAAATCTTGATTTGTTAGCAAATTTTCAAAAAAAAAAAAAAAAAAAATGATGCTATTGCAATAGACTAAAAAAAAGTCATGTGCCTAAATAATATTTAGGCACAATCTAAATCATATTTGGGCAAATCTCAAAATAGTCCATATTATGGACTATTTTGAGATTTTTTTTTTTCAATGAAATCCGTTTTGGAACATTTCAAAACGTTCCTGAAGTATACTGCACCTATGAGATCGGAATACAAGTAGAACATGTACATGAACTCTTAACATCTTCAAAACATACCCAGTATGCAGTATGTTTGGTGCGGTGTATTGAAAATCGAAAAAAACTAACAATGTAGTTGTGGGTACCTACTCTATGAGTTCGTGGAGACGAGTTGAACGTGAATATGGACTCCTAACATCTTCAAAGCATAACCTGTGCATACAGTATGTTGGTATGGTATACTGGTACTAACAATACTGGTACTAAACATCCTAAAAACCAAGAATCGTGTAAAAAAACGTTCTAAAAGAAATTTCAACACCATTGTTCCTTTCCTTAACCATCCCTTCAACTGAAAAATTTCTTTGAAAATTCGCTCAATAATTCATGCTGCATGAATGGACTTTTTTTCTTCTTCATTTATAATTTAAACGATTCGTGCTATGTGCCACACATGTATTCTCTTACATAGCTAATATTTCGATTTCATTAACCATAGCTTTAAACATTTCTATGAAAATTCGCTCATGTATTCATGCTGCATGAATGTCGGCAGGCATCAAATAAGGTACCTGTAGGTACTCTTTAAGGGTACAAGGAAATTTTCCCCGAGAGTACAATTTCCCGTAAAACGTATGTACCGTTTTCTCGGGTTGTAATCAACCGATCACCTTGATTTTTTTCAAATATTGTCGAGCATCTTATGCTCTATAACTGGTGCAAAGGATAATTTCGTACAACGCTTGAGGAAAGAAAGGCGGATTTTTGAAAAAAACCATCAAAATCAGGGCTCTAACCTACCAAAACGGACCAAATTTTTATCTTGTTGTCGGGAAAAATACGCCAATCCCTATGCACAGTTGGTGTATAAGATACTGACGTACAAGTAAAAAAAAAGAACAAGGAGATAAGTCCAGTATAACTCAACAAAAAGGAACACGAGTGCTAGAAAACGCGATTTTTCAGGAAACACGATTTTCTGAAATTAAACAATGTTCATCTCATGACGTCATCATACGGTTTCCTAACGCTTCCAACTTGCTCCAAGGTGACTCGATTTGATAAAAACAAAGAAGAAGAAGAAGCTAAATCTCTTGTTTCGTTGTTTACTCGTCTTTTTCTATGTTTATGTCCCGTTTTGTGCCGTGAAATCCGTTCGTTTTGTGCTGTGCTGAATCGTCTTGAAAATGCGGACGGTCCAGCGTATAGCGCCGGACTCTACTAGCGCAAACTCTGACACAGGTCGGTTTCCGTATTTATTTGACCCACTTCTCGTTCAAATTTTTTCATGGTTTTTTTTTAATTGGTCCGTGATTATATGCACATTAACAAAAATTTATTTTTAAAAAATCGAATTTTTACTCGAAAAAATTTCCTTGTACCCTTAAATTTACCCTCAGAGTATCTCTCTGTGCAGGCCATACTGACCCTGTGAGTAGATAGTGAGGGAGACGTAAAATGTCATGAAGCATCAACAGAATCGAGACAAAAGGTGAATTAGAGTCGATAAATTGAGGTGCCGTAAACTTCAGGATCTACTGCATTGGATCCTCACGTACAAAATATAATTCCGATGCGGCTTCGGGTGTATCAAGATTTTTATTTATTTTCCTACGATTTTTCTTCCCCCTACTTGAGAGTTTTCTTTCCTATAAGTGATTCTTCCCACGTCCTCGATGGAACGGAGGTATCGAACACCCCAGAAGGTATTTTCGCAGAGCACACTCTATCTGGTTATTCATGCATGCTGCAGTCCCCTGCGGCTGAAGCCATTGCAAATGACGGGAAACACGTGGCGCCGCGTCAGGGTAGAACGAGGATACGGCTAGCCAGTAGAGTGATATTACCTGATAGTTCATTATTGAAAATGAACCGAACGAGCCCTGGTTATTGCCGATATTTCCCACGTAAATAGAACGTTCGACGAGATGCTGAGAATCGACCGTTGTGTAATTATTTGCCGGGTCATTTCCTCGGTCTTCGATCCAACGTCTTTCTTCCCAGAGTCGGCGTTTTCTCACATTTCTCCCCTCCACCGTCCGGAGGGTCGTTAGCATTCCTTTCATTACCATGTTTTTCCCGCCATTGTACTTCGCCTGCACGGAAAGTTTCTACCGCGGACTGGAAGGAAACAACTCAATCGCTCGGCAGTTCCTTCAACTTCCTCTCTCGAAGAAACAACTTCGGGCTGAGGGAAAAATGCCTGGAAACTTCGTTTTTCAGTCCGAGATCTTCGATTCCGAAGTTTTACCGCCTATTGTCAAAGAGTTGCAAAGTGGAA
Organism: Apolygus lucorum; assembly: GCA_009739505.2. Taxonomy (NCBI): domain Eukaryota; kingdom Metazoa; phylum Arthropoda; class Insecta; order Hemiptera; family Miridae; genus Apolygus; species Apolygus lucorum. Next base: position 14,149,289 of record CM019174.2, read on the forward strand.
CTTTGTTGGTACTTCATCCCTACAGGTAGGAGATCTCTTCAAGTACAAGTCCAACGCTTAGTTCTCCCTTCATTTTGGACTCAACGCGAAGAGAAAAACTCCTGATATTAAGCTGGCATGGCTTTGCTAGGTAGAAGGTAGCAGAAATGGCTTTGCTAGGTAGAAGGTAGCTGAAATGGCTTTGCTAGGTAGAAGGTAGCTGAAATGGCTTTGCTAGGTAGAAGGGAGCTGAAATGGCTTTGCAAGGTAGAAGGGAGCTGTAATGGCTTTGCTAGGTAGGAGGGAGCTGAAATGGCTTTGCTAGGTAGAAGGCAGCTAAAATGGCTTTGCTAGGTAGAAGGTAGCTGAAATGGCTTTGCTAGGTAGAAGGGAGCTGAAATGGCCTTTCTAGGTAGAAGGTAGCAGAAATGGCTTTGCTAGGTAGAAGGTAGCAGAAATGGCCTTTCTAGGTAGAAGGTAGCAGAAATGGCTTTGGTTGGTAGAAGGTAGCTGAAAAGGCTTTGCTAGGTAGAAGGTAGCTGAAATGGCTTTGCTAGGTAGAAGGTAGCAGAAATGGCCTTTCTAGGTAGAAGGTAGCAGAAATGGCTTTGCTAGGTAGAAGGTAGCAGAAATGGCTTTGCTATGTAGAAGGTAGCTGAAATGGCTTTGCTAGGTAGAAGGTAGCTGAAAAGGCTTCGCTCGGTAAAGGTAGCTAAAATGGCTTTGCTAGGTAGAAGGTAACTGCAATGGCCTTGCTAGATAGAATGTAGCTGAAATGGCATTGTTAGGTGGAAAAATTGGGATTTGAAGGAAATTATATTTCCTCCATTTTGACATAAATATTATGTCAATGTCCTCGAAACAGCCAGAATATGTCAGTACGGAAAAAACTTGAAAATATGTCGTGTTTCTACTTTGAAATGTCAAATTTCATTTGATTAATCATTATGTAGTATATAATTACTTCAATACTACCTTCAGTATTACTTCATACTACCTAGTATAGATTTTCAAGATTTATTCGTGAACTTTTTGTAAAATTTTCAGAAGGTATAGTGATGATGGGTAAGGTTGTCAGTTTTTAGAGCTAACAACATCGACGAATAATGAGATAGTGAAATAGCTTAGAAAGAAAATGGATTTTGATGAGAATAGGCTGGTAGAATAATGACAAAAGAGTGAACCCTGGCGACGGACAGAAGGTCCGGCTTGGACACGGTTGTTGACTTGACTATCCTGTTAGAAAACGAGGGACGTGCGGTGGCTTGACGGCGCGTCACGCGCGTTTCACGATGAAGCGTGACGGCCAACGCGTTTTGTCGGGGGGTAACGGGAAATTCGGTCTGAAGAGGCCTTGAAGTGTCATTAAGCGGTTCTGCAAAGGTGGCACGGGGCAGTCGGTATGCGTTTATCGAAGAGACGTTCAGTCTGAGAAATGTGTGCATAGAGAAGATGTGCAGTTTGAATCCATGGAGAAGGCATGCACTCTGAAACCATAGAGAAGACATGCAGCCTGGACTCATGGAGAAGACATGCATTTGAGTCATTCGTCCATACAAAAGACGTGAAGTCTGAATCCGTGGAGAAGTCATTCAGGCTGAAACCATAGAGAAGACATGCAGCCTAAAACCATAGAGAAGACATGCAGCCTGGACTCATAGAGAAGACATGCATTTGAGTCATTCGTCCATATAAAAGACGTGAAGTCTGAATCCGTGGAGTAGGCATGCAGGCTGAAACCATAGAAAAGACATGCATTTGAGTCATTCGTTCATACAAAAGACGTGAAGTCTGAATCCGTGGAGAAGTTATGAAGCTTGAAACCATAGAGAAGACATGCAGCCTGGACTCATATAGAAGACATGCATTTGAGTCATTCGTTCATACAAAAGACGTGAAGTCTGAATCCGTGGAGAAGACATGCAGCCTGAAACCATAGAGAAGACATGCAGCCTGGACTCATAGAGAAGACATGCATTTGAGTCATTCGTTCATACAAAAGACGTGAAGTCTGAATCCGTGGAGAATTTATGAAGCTTGAAACCATAGAGAAGACATGCAGCCTGGACTCATATAGAAGACATGCATTTGAGTCATTCGTTCATACAAAAGACGTGAAGTCTGAATCCGTGGAGAAGACATGCAGCCTGAAACCATAGAGAAGACATGCATTTGAGTCATTCGTTCATACAAAAGACGCGAAGTCTGAATCCGTGGAGAAGTTATGAAGCTTGAAACCATAGAGAAGACATGCAGCCTGAACCCATATAGAAGACATGCATTTGTGTCATTCGTTCATACAAAAGACGTGAAGTCTGAATCCAAGAAAAAGGCATGCAGCCTGATACCATAGAGAAGACAAGCAGCATGAACCCGAATGCAAGCGTTCATAGAGAAGCCATGTAGCCTGAATCCATGTAGTTTGAATCAGCTACCCATGCAGCCTTTTACCATACAGAGAACGTTCAGTTTGAGTCATCTGCTCACAGAGAAGACATGCAGTTTGAGTCATTTTTCTGTAGAGAATGAATGCTTGTTCAATGTAGCATACGTTCATAGAGAAGACATGCAGCTTCAATCAATAAAAAAAAAACATGCATGCTTAATCCATTAATAAATGCAGTCTGAATCCACAGAGAAGACATGCAGTTTGAAGCATGAGTCCTGAGAGAAGACATACAATACCAGTCGAATGTTCATAGAGGACAGTCCTCTCTTCTGACCTACCACAGATATCTACCAGCCTGGTAAAGTATTATGTTAGCCGATAAATAGCGCTGGGATCCTTAGTGATTCGGTGCGCAAATAGTTTTTGATTGATTGAGTGACGTAGAGACGTACTTTGTTTATACATAAAAATTAATAATAAATTTCTCACATGCGTACTTTGAAATAAGTAACGCATCGGCTTCACATGAATATCCTCTTCTAGAGTAACCCAACATCCGTCTTTGTCATGATAAACTCTACGCTTCCTTTGCCTTTCCCTTTGAAACAAAGAGTGTGGTAGAATGAAGGGGACGGGGGGGGGGGGGGGGGTACGACGCCAAAAAGACAATTCCGGGCCTCTGCCTTGAGGCTTTTTCTTTTGAAAAATAGATACTCGGGAAGAGGGTTAACGCAGGGTTTAATAATTGAAGAGCGCCCCGCCCTCTGAACGGAAAACTTGCAACATTCAAAGATACGGTTCACGTGAAGGATTCGCGTTACTTATTCACTCGGGATTGGTGCCTCCTAGAGGTTATTGATGGGTTTTAAGAGTAGAAGGAATTTTTTTCCCATATCGAAAAACGCCTGGAAACTGTCCATATTCCAGCCTTTTTCTCCGAATCTACTGAAGATATCGATTTGAAAATTTTAGGTGTTGTTAAAGGTATTATATGGAACTTTTAGTAAGACAACTTCTGGAAATACTGCATACACAAAAATTAGTGCCATATTACACAAACAATAAAAAACGTTAGTGGATTGTTGACTTTAAAATATGTATTTTTTCAGATCAGCTACAAATTTCAAAAAGTAGTCTGACTGACTAGAATGTGTATCGATAGTTGTTACACGCATGAAAAAAATTGCATGCAATTTTATTGATTAGAGCCAGAGAAAAAGGTACTTTTGTGACGAAAAATGTAATTTTTCAGAAGAGGCGAATTTCAAAATTCAAGCTTTCGTCATTGTTTCTGTCTAAAATCTGTGCTTTTCGAGTATCCATGTATTATCTAAACCTTCCATGATTCAAAGAAACCTTCTGAGTGGCTTTGTCATCATAACCTTGCTTTTTAAACCTTCCCTTGTGATTTATTGTTGTCGTGCAGTGAACTCGTTTTTCTTGTCTGTCTTCTTCTTTTCTTGTATAAACAATTTTTTTTGAAAAATACGTTTCGATCTCGGCATTTTGTCAGCAAAAATAACGAAAAACGAGTTCACTACACGACAACAACAAATCGCACGGGAAGGTTTAAAAAGCAAGGTTGTGACGACAAAGCTACTCAGAAGATTTCTTTGAATCATGGAAGGTTTAGATAGTACATGGATACTCGAAAACCACAGATTTTAGTCATAAATAACAACATGAACGGGCGGGAAAGCTTGAATTATTTTATGTTGTAATAAAATTAATGTATAAGGTAATGTACCTTTTTCTCAGGCTTTAATCAATAAAAATTAATGTAATTTTTTCCATGTGTGTACCAACTATCGATACACATTTAAGTCAGACAACTTTTTGAAATTTGTAGCGGATCTGATAAAAAATAATTTTTTAAAGTCAACATTTCACTAGCGTTTTTTATTTTTTTGTTATTTTTGCTGACAAAATACCAAGATCAAAACGTATTTTAAAAAAATTGTTAGAAAACCACTAGGTAGTGGTTTTTCTACAGAATCCGGTCGTCTAAGAATCTCTGAGGAGGTCCTAGACAACTCTGTAGTGGAGCATGTGAACCTAGAAGAAGTGAATATGGTTGAATATGTTAACTCCTGGCCTCAGCTTCCACACCATCATCATCAACTATTGCTGATTATGATAATTATGAGACTAAAAACACACTTTACATTGATATTGAATCCTTCGGTGACGCCCTTTCTAGACTAGTGAGCTGCAAAGTATGTGGCATTTGCTGTGGTGAGGGAGACTTGGTGCTGTTATAGTTTATTGAGATACCCAACTTTGCACGTATTTTTAGCCTATTTCCCAACGTCCTTTTCAAATAATTCTTGGAGCAATCGATTCAGTACATGGTGCAAATTAATTTTAAAATATTTTTAAAAAATCGATTTTTTCTTTCAAAAATTTTTTTTCTACCCAAACAGTGGTAGATACTCAAATTTGATGTATTTTTTAGTCACATATTTGAAATTTATTTTTTATACGTTTGAATATTTTTGGTCCAAAGGTATTGGTTGGGAATCTGATCCTATGGTAACCTCTCAGATCGGGCCAGGGCTGGAACCGATTCAGAAGAAGTGTAGAGAGACAGAAGAAATATGCAAATAAGGTTCATTAACAATTTATATTTGGAAAAAATATGTCATTACTACAATCGATGGTATTGTGCATAAATATTTAGATCACAGCATTGTATCAGCTCTTTCAGCAGTCAGCAGTCATGTCCGCTGGCTGCTTGCTATCAGGGTTCGAGATCCAACCTGAATCACCTTGTCCCAAGAATGATGGATGGAGGATTGTGTCTCTTCTGGCTATGCCACCAGCCGACGCTTTTCCTCTCCATGGGGTTCGAGTTCAGCTCCAAGCCCCACGGTGCCCACTTGCTCGAGCCCTGAATGTAGTCCAGATAAATTATCCTCCTGTTAGGGCTCGGGTGGTCATCCACTCTAGGATGAACAGTGGGTAACCAGCCCCAAATCAGATCCTTGGCTGACTTGCCATGCAATATCCCTCGCCAGGTAATAGTTGCTCCAATCACCTTTAGTTGGTTTCCTTGAATGTTTGCAAGTGCTGCTGCAGCCTCAACTTCATATTTTTGAATTTTGGAAGCATTGATGTCTGCGATTGATCTTTGGCCAGAGCCAAAGACCACAGAGACATCAATAATGAAAGCTCCTCTTGGTGTTACAATGGGCAGAAATTGGACACACCCTGGTGAGGAAAGTGGTGTATTCAGAGTACCTATTGATAATTTTTGAGGTAATTTCAAGAATTCTTTGTGCAAAGTTAGTTTAGCGTTGAGCAACTATCAATCAAAGTACGACTTATACAAACGACAAAATAATCGACGAATTTCCGAAAGGAGAAGACGGGTTTTGACGATACGGAATGGAGCAATTTAATCAGCCAGGAGACGTCTCGTGATTCGGTTGAGAGGAGATTTATCGAATGGAAGGGGAAATAACCTTTCCATCCGAGGGACGCCTCGAGACGATGTAAATGTCAACGGCAGAAAAGGCTTGTCAGTGGAAGGCGAGTGGAGGGGAGACTCATCTTGAGGGAATAATGAGGCCGAAATACACTCAATCGATCCTCCCTGCCCTTTCCATGGTGAAAAGGGAGTCCACCTTTCCTCCCCGTCCAAAGGACGGAAAGGGAAAAAAGGTCGACGGCTTTTGTGGACGTAAAGGGTTGAAGGCAGTGCATAGGGTAGGCGAAATTGCCTTGGGCAAAGTAGCCGAGGGAGGGGTGATTTGGTGAAGAAACCTTGGGAGTCAGCAAATCAGAAACCTTTCGCATCATGGGGTGCGCTTATTCTGGTGGCTATACAGTACGTTACAGCAAATTATCTAGTAGACTTACTCTCAGTTTGTTGGAGAGCAACTAGTTATTTTCAGGGTATTTGGGAAGGTGGAATTTGCAGCTTCTGGTGACTGAGTATCAGATTGGTTTGCTGATGAGGAAACATGCTATTAAAGACCAGGTGGCTACACGATAATCTGCGAAGTGTTCATCTAGGCTCTTAGTGATGTCTGGGAGTGTTCCCTGAAGTATCGAAGTTGTCAAAATCCTGCAAAGTAGCGATCAAAGAGCAGTTGATACCATGATATGTAATATTTGCTGATTCTGCATGTCTATGAGAGTCTACCGTTCTTGGTTTGTGTTTAAGAAACCCAAAGTCCGTGAAGTGCCCAAGCAGCAAAATCAATTGATTGTTGAGAATTATCTGCATGTTACAATCAAGAGGTTTGGCACGAGGGATTGGAGTACAAACTGCACAGAGATCTCCCAAAACAGTACTACTTACTGCTAAAATCCTACCTTGAAAACAGACATTTCAGGGTGAAGCAAGATGACCAATATTGGCTTGAAGCCAATAAAAGCTGGGGTCCCGCAAGGGAGTGTATTAGGGCCAGTCCTTTATCTACTGTACACAAGGGACTTACCCCAACGAGAAGGTACAACTGTTGCCACCTTTGCAGATGATACGGCTATCCTCTCCGTCGATGATGATATCGAAGCTGCAACTAGTAATCTACAGAAGTCAATCACTGAGGTCTCTAAGTTGACCAAGATGTGGAGAATAAAGTTGAACGAATCAAAATCAGTTCACATCAACTTCACTAACCGAAAAATTCCAGTCATAGATGTTGAGATCAATTCAAATAAAATACCCCATACCGATGCAGTTAAATATTTGGGTATGACCCTCGACTCCAAATTAAACTGGAAAAAACATATAGAAAAGAAAAAAGAGGAAATTAAAATCAAATTCAGAAAGGTGTATTGGTTGATGGGAAGCAATTCTCGTCTCTCTCTCCTCAATAAACAGCTTATTTATAAGCAGATCCTTCGCCCTATCTGGACCTATGGAATTCAGTTATGGGGCTGTGCCAAAAAATCAAACATTAACAAAATCCAAACCTCCCAAAATAAAATACTGAGAAGTATAGTGCGTGCACCTTGGTACATGAGGAACGATGATATTCATCGAGACTTGGGGATAGAAACAGTCCACGAAATTATCGCAAGGTACTCAAGGAGGCACGAACAACGCCTCCACAATCATGAGAACCTGGAAATGCTCTACGTTTTGGACAACGAAGATGAACTCCGGCGACTCAAGCGAAAAAAACCACTGGACTTAGTTAGTACTGTTAAAGTGCAGTTATAGCTCAGTGTTGAAGATACTGTTATGAGAATTGACTGCGTTTTACTGTAAACGGGCTCTCAAGGAGTGTAATAATGATATGTAATATTGCTAGATGGATTGTATTTAAAATTCAGTTGCAATAATAAATCACGTTTAAAAAAAAATGTTACAATGAAGGAGCAGTTATCAGCATGATCACTAGAACCATTTATGATAACCGCAGATACATCGTTGTTCGTGAGGTCTGAGAGGCCTGTAGCAGCAATGCAAATCTAGTTGGTGAGGACTACCACAGGGTGCAGGCATCAATAGATTCGGATGACTTGGTCTGTTTGTGCTGAACATGTATGGCGCCATTCGAAAGATCTAGAAGAATTGCATGAAGTACCAAAGTATCCACGGTAATTGATATTTCTCGTTGAGTAATCCAACATGTGGTTAGAGAGCAACTTACATCATGTCTGCTGATTCATATGACTCGGTATGAGCAAGTATGTTGACGTTCATAAGGAATAGGAGAACTGCCTAAAGTGACTAGGCAAGGTTACTGTTGATGAGAAAATCCTGCAGGTAGCAATTGAAAGTTGACGCCAAGATGTCCGTTGATTCTGACCAGGAAATAGGCGATGAATGAAAAGTATGTGAAGCCAGAAGTAACTAAAAAACGAGGAAAATTGATTCTTTTATGAGAGCATCCTGCGGGCAGCACAGGAAGCGACCCACGGCAATGAGTGTATAAAAACCAAGTAAGCACAGTTTCAACTTTATACTGATGAGAAGAAATTGTAGTTTAAGCTTTGAATGTTGATGTTATAATCAGAATAAGGATTTTGGTGTCATCGCAGTTCAATTTCGCTGTTAACAACTTGGCATTTTGATACGAGTTCTTACTGAAACTTGAAGAGCTCGAAAGGAACATAGAAAGTTCCCTTTACCTTTGGTTCAAGAGGCGACCCCTTTGATGTTTAGAAGCATCACAGGAAGTTATGAATGAACGTGACGAAACGAAGGAACACCAGTGAGGCAGGATCTGCCGTATTCACCCGTCCCTCAACCGCAAGGGAGACCTGAGAAGGTCCCTTTTTTCTCATCTTCCTCTTCATCTTCAACTTCACTCTTTAGAACCTTAAAAACAAAAGGACGCAGATGTCACCACCGCCTCCCTCCCACGGTTTTTTGTTACCTCGGGTGTCGTATGCCACCGTAAAGTGATTCCATCCACGTTCCTCGAGTGAGGTGGTAGGAAATTTCACCTTGAAACGACCTTCCGAAATGTTATTTCATGAAAAGGACTTGTATTTTCTTCGTTGTTAAAATAAAAATGTCACTGACATGGCACTCTGTTTAATTTATTCAAACTGCTATGTATAGAATTTACTCACTTTATGAAGTCCCTCACTAGTGTCACAGGTGCCATGCGAGGATGATGTGGCAGCGTCAAGCATCATGTAAGCTGGTTCTGAAATACAGAAGCACTCAAACCTTAGGGTTGGCTGAAGGCTTAAAATTGCGAAAATAAAGATCTAATGCTAAATGTAGTCAGTTCCTAACAGTTCCAGCTCCAAAATGCTGGATCCAAGGGAATTGGTTGATATGAAGAACGATCCGGACACAAATTGCTAATATCATTTTTTAGCACTGCAAAATATACCTATTGAAGATCCCTCAATGTTTGAGCTGAGGGAACGCATGGGGAACTGATTGAGCTAAGGGCTTGTAGAGAACTGTTTGAGATGAGGGAACTCATGGGGAACTTTTTGAGCTGAGGGCTCGTAGAGAACTGTTTGAGATGAGGGAACTCATGGGGAACTGATTGAGCTGAGGGCTTGTAGAGAACTGTTTGATATGAGGGAACTCAAAGGGGAACTAATTGAGCTGAGGTAACTCATGGGGAACTGTTTGAGCTGAGGGCTCGTAGAGAACTGTCTGAGATGAGGTAACTGCATGAGCTGAGGTCATGTAGAGAACTGTTTGATATGAGGGAACTCAAAGGGGAACTAATTGAGCTGAGGTAACTCATGGGGAACTGATTGAGCTGAGGCCTTGTAGAGAACTGTTTGATATGAGGGAACTCAAAGGGGAACTAATTGAGCTGAGGTAACTCATGGGGAACTGTTTGAGCTGAGGGCTCGTAGAGAACTGTCTGAGATGAGGTAACTGCATGAGCTGAGGTCATGTAGAGAACTGTTTGATATGAGGGAACTCAAAGGGGAACTAATTGAGCTGAGGTAACTCATGGGGAACTGATTGAGCTGAGGCCTTGTAGAGAACTGTTTGATATGAGGGAACTCAAAGGGGAACTAATTGAGCTGAGGTAACTCATGGGGAACTGTTTGAGCTGAGGGCTCGTAGAGAACTGTCTGAGATGAGGGAACTGCATGAGCTGAGGTCATGTAGAGAACTGTTCGAGCTGAGGGTACTCATGGGAACTGTTTGAGCTGAGGGCTCGTAGTGAACTGTTCGAGCTGAGGGAACTCATGGGGGAACTGTTTGAGCTGAGGGCATGTAGAGAACTGTTCGAGCTGAGGGAACTCATGGGGAACTGTTTGAGCTGTGGGCTCTTCGAGAACTGTTCGAGATGAGGGAACTCATGGGGAACTGTTTGAGCTGAAGCTCGTAGAGAACTGTTCTAGCTGAGGGAACTCAAGGGGAACTGATTGAGCTGAGGGAAGTCATAGGACACCATTTGATTGCTACCTATAGAGTTTTAAAATTATTCGAAATTTCCTATCACGCTATTTCGGTCTTGTTTCCACTTCCCCCACCACTAAAGAGGAGGGTTCGCCCTTTGTCTGCACCCCTCTTTGAAAATTCCTTTTTCGCTAGGAATTCTTCCCGCGACAACGTAATATCTTTCTGGTCATTTTTTTCCTTCGACGGTCAAAAAACATTAATTAATAGCTTCTCCCGACAGACTTCCCAGAGTTGGGATCTTTTCATCTTCTCTCGCGATTTTTTCCTCACTCTCGGTCGTGCGAAAAATTTTATTCAGAGAGACGGCATAAAAAAAAGGAAACGAAATTAAAAAGCTGAAAAATCATTACGCCAACTCCTAAACTTCCCCGCATTTAAGAGGCGAAGGGCCGACCTTTCAGAACTTGTAACCGCGGCTAATGAAATCTTGATAGGACATGTTTCATGTCTGCTCAGTGTTACCAGACAAAAGTTCCTATGAACTGATATCTACAGATCCCACCATAAAATCAGAAAGGAAAGCCGACTTTATCATTTACCTCTTACATAAGAAAAGATATTGTTTAGTAATGTATGCATTCCAGGGGATGGGGATAAGGAAAAAGCCATTGAAAAAGTAACGCAGATTAGATTAGTGTTTTAAAAGAGTTCCAGAAATCCAGTAACAGTTATATTTTTTATTGGACATTCCCCTTGAAAACCAATTTCTAAAAACGGTTAAATATAGATTCTCATTCAAAATTCGAATTAAATTTGTTCGATATGGAATGACCTTATTTACTGATGATTTTGCAAGTTTGCAATATTATGAGTTGGAGGAAAAAAGTGGCATCTAAATCCAATGAGTAGTTTCCTTATTCTACCAGCCCAAAGGCGACCCCTTTTGTGATGCACTTTGCAAAAAGTTAAAAAGCTGTACTTAGATTGGAAATTTAATCTCTATCCTGCTACTTCTGAGCGTTCCCAATAAAGGTCATGTGCAATATTTTTAGTGTAATTATTCAACTTCTTACTCCAAGTGTTGTAACATCTGTTCTCGATCTAGAGATGGGTATCGTTACAAAAGTATCGATATTTTGTATCGATACTGTATCGTATTTGAGAATCTATACTCCATGTATCGTCTGGCATTAGTATCGATATTTCAAAATATCGAGTATCGATACTTTGGGGTCGTAAAATGTAAATATTACCTAATATTCTCAAGGAAAATATTTGTTTATCTCCATTTATTCATTTCTTACTATCAAGAGTCCGAGCCTTATTTCCACATTTACGTTTATTTGTAAATATGTCTTTTAGCTGTAGTCCAGGAACCCTGGGCCAAAAACGTGACTGATTTCATTACTTGTGTCACATATATAAAACCAAAATATCCAACCCCCTGAGCAAATAAATGTTTGTCTGCCATGTCGAAACCAATGGAATAGAAAATGGCGGCCATGTTAAGTACAACCAATTTGGAGAAATCTGACTGATTTCAATACTCATGAAACTTGGTTCTTGTGAAATGGGATTGAATGTGGAGAGGTTTGGAGGTTGTCTGCCGTCATGTAACCTATGGGAACTTAGCGGCAGACAGGACTTGAGTTCCGGGCTTTAGGGACTTAGAAGTGACTGATTTCAATACTCATGAAACTTTAATATTCTCAAACGGGAGTGCCTGTTAGGTACTTTGCAGGTTGTCTGCCACCATGTAACCTATGGGAACTTAGCGGCAGACGGGACTTAAGTTCTGGGCTTAAGGGACTTAAAAGTGACTGATATCAATACTCATGAAACTTGGTTCTTGTGAAACGGGATTGAATGTAGAGAGGTTTGGAGGTTGTCTGCATTCATGTAACCTATGGGAACTTAGCGGCAGACGGGACTTAAGTTCCGGACTTGAGGGACTTAAGAAAATGACTGATTTCAATACTCATGAAACTTGGTTCTTCTGAAACGGGAATGAATATAGAGAAGTTTGGAGGTTGTCTGCCATCATGTAACCTATGGGAACTTAGCGGCAGACGGGACTTAAGTTCCGGACTTGAGGGACTTAAGAAAATGACTGATTTCAATACTCATGAAACTTGGTTCTTCTGAAACGGGAATGAATACAGAGAAGTTTGGAGGTTGTCTGCCATCATGTAACCTATGGGAACTTAGCGGCAGACGGGACTTAAGTTCCGGACTTGAGGGACTTGAGAAAATGACTGATTTCAATACTCATGAAACTTGGTTCTTCTGAAACGGGAATGAATACAGAGAAGTTTGGAGGTTGTCTGCCATCATGTAACCTATGGGAACTTTGCGGCAGACGGGACTTAAGTTCCGGACTTGAGGGACTTGAGAAAATGACTGATTTCAATACTCATGAAACTTGGTTCTTCTGAAACGGGAATGAATACAGAGAAGTTTGGAGGTTGTCTGCATTCATGTAACCTATGGGAACTTACAGGCAGACTGGACTTAACTTCTGGGCTTGTGAGTATCCCACTCATTGTTTTTCATAAAATTACTTTGTCTCAAAATGAGAGTCAATACTTAGTTGATTCAAGGGAGCTAAGGTCAGGTAGTAAAAGGGTTCCACCTACCCATGTGATGTCCAGTCCTGGTCTCGTTATTGTTTCAAGACGTTTCCTAGAAATCCCAATATGGGATCATGCTAGTTTTTAATGCGAAAGACCTCCCCCCCCCCACCCACCACCAGAGCATGTAGGTACCTGCATGAGCGAATATTCTGAGAAAAGTCTAAATAACTGGTGATTTTACAGCCCTCTCAATGTCTGAGATGCTCAAAGTACAACAAGCAGTGTTGCGGAAACCCTGGGATTCCGGGTAAGAACTCCAAGGAACCAGCACGTGTAGGTCTTAAGCTCCAGGTACCAAGAATCTATCTTTTCCTAGAATCGCCGAGGAGCAACCACTTGTGTGTGAACTTGAATACTCTCTGCTGTTTTAAGCTAAAAGCTTGTTTAGCAAACTGCTTGTTGTAAGCTAAAAGCTTGTTTCCGAAGAGTTTAAGACATTTGTCAAACGACTGTTTGTCAAACGACTGTTTGTCATGCGACTACTCTCGGCAATTGAATACTCTCGGCTCTCTGGACTGAATAAGAAACAAAAGTCCATTCATACAGCATGAGATAATGAGCGAATTTTCATTGAAATCTAGTATGGTTTTTTCACAGTCAACACTGGAGATTAGGAAGCTCTAAAACGGATTTCAATTACTTTTTTTTTTCTCAAAAACTCCATTCTAAAAATTTTGTGGCAATTGCAATAGCTTCATTTTCCTAGAAAATTCGCCGACAAGTGAGCTTATGATATAGAATGAATTAGGCATCTTTTGATGTAAAAACATTTGAAAATTCGGAGAAAATACCCACTGCAAATTTTATTGAACATTTTCTCCATAATAATACAATTTTATCCGAGTTAAGACCCAACAGCCTCCCTACCTTCTTCATATTTTTATTTTTTAGCCATTATGTTGAATTATCCGCGAGAACTGTTTCGATATTCGATATTTAGAAATATCGAATCCCAAGTATCGATATCCGAAAATATCAGATAGTACAGTATCGAGTATCGGTACAGAAGTATCGATATTTTAAAATATCGGGTATCGATACCCATTCCTTTCTCGATCAGATCTTCATAATTAAATGGCGTCCTGGAGTATTCTCAGTTCTCTAGTTTCCTCTCATCCAATATTTAAAACATTGCGATAGCAACATTTTCTTCAAACCTTCGCTATAAGGTCGAAGACCACAGCAATTGAAACTGAAACAGAATTTGTAAGTATAAGCTGAGTCTAAAAAAAAAGTTGTCGCACTCAACAATACACCAAGAGATAACAAACGATAAAAATGGGGCCCGAACAATCGACCTATATAAGGGATGGAGGACCGTCTAACACCGAGAAGGAATGGTGAACGCATTACGGAGCTATCATCGGGAAGGTATCAGAGCGCGCTCGGGTTTCACTTCTACATGAAGAGGTTCAAGGCCTCTTAGAGCGCTCCACTTGCACTGATTATTCGTAATTTTATTCACTTTTTCTCTACCTCTCGTTCCATCACTAATTCTATCGTGAAAAATAAGGACGTTTTCACTTCATGATCGCAGTCTAACTTCAACCTTTTTTTCTCTCTCGATCGCTAATCTGATCTCGAGAACACTCGGCCGTTTCAACGCTCACTTCGGGTTCTACCTTCCCGTGAAATATGTTGGTTTTTATCGTTGTCTCACCCGCTGAACTTCGTTTCCGATTATAACTGTTTTGCTCCACTTACACAGTTCGAACCTCAATAAAAACTAGCGCTAAAATCGCCATGAACTATATCTCGTGACGGTGGAGATCGACCAAAAAAACATCGAAAAAACGTCTGCCAAGTGGGTGTGGCACATAGCTTCCTCGTATCCATAACCCGATTGTATAGATGATCCGATGCATAGTAGATAATCTCAAAACATCAGAACATCAAAACAAGATAATCCGTAACATCCTTGAAATTTCATTTAAATCGGATGGAAAATGTAGAAGTTATGGCCGTTACAAAGAAATTCACGTTTGCGCATGCGCAGTGGCTACTATCAGTCCGAAGGTGGTGATTTTCATAGGGGACCATCTACAACCTAATCCGCATAATCCCTGAAAATTTAATCGAAATCGAGTAGAAAATGTGGAAGTTAAGGCCGTTACAAGGAAATTCACGTTTGCGCAGGCGCAGTGGCTACTATCCGTCCGAAGGTGGTGATTTTCATAGGGGACCATCTACAACCTAATCCGCATAATCCCTGAAAATTTCATTGAAATCGGACAATAACTTCGTATAGTTATGCGCGTTACAAGGTATTCATGACAGACACACAGACAGACACACAGACAGACAGACACGGAACCAAAATTGTTCAGAAAGGTCTAAAACGCAAAACGCGAGTGAAAATTTTGATTTTGGAGAACTTTTTTTTTTCGTCCTTGAGAAGTGAAAACAAACCTTCCGCTACCCTGGTAGACTCGGAAGCAAAAAGGTAAATTAGTTCCAAGTTCTCTTCAAAATACCTAATTTTGAACGAGATTTGAAATATAATATTTATGGATATAGTACTGAAACAAAACGTTGCGTTTAGTAATTTTTGGAATCAAACGAAGTGGATGAAGGACTTTTTAAAAACACACGAAGTGGATATAGTACTTTTTGAAAACACACGAAGTGGATATAGTACTTTTCGAAAAAAACGGATAAGAAACCACCATTGTGCTGGATATAGTACCTTTTGGAATTAAACGGAATATTCACCCTCGTTTCTCAAGAGGATAGATTATCTTTTGCTCCTAAACGATCGCATTTTTTTGAAGAACTACCCCCCTAAAACCCCTGGCAAGTGTTGACTCAATTTCGATGAAAATGGTCTTCAGTACTTTTTGGAATTAGCCCTCAATTGGACTTTGGAATCGAGGAAGAAAAAAATTGCGATCCCCACTCAAAATTTGATGGTTTACGTTTCAAGGTACGTAGAATCCAAAAATCGCACTTTCCTTTGTTACCATTTTTATGATATTTGGTATATGGGCTCCATCTGTGGTCTAATTGTGTCATCAAGATTTTGGTTATTGTCAATCACTTCTAAGGGGTGGAAAATAAGGGTTGCATTTTTCAAAAGCGCCCTACCTTGAAAACTCTATATAAAGGTGTAGTTTTTTTCATCCCTTTAAAATAGAATTGAATTTATAGAAACAAATGAGACCACCGAAAGCTCTGTAGCTCCTCATCAGGACTTTAGGATTGGGCTTGAAAAAATCAAAAACACGAGTGTAAACCGCAAAAGTTACTTCACAGAAGGAAATAGGCCGTTCAAATGCGATCTTTGTTCGTTGTGTAAAATTTTTGCGTTTATTTTTTTAAATCCAACTCGTAATTGATTTAAAATTTGATCAAAAATTTTAAACATGATTTTTTTTTTTTTTTTACCTAAATATCGTCGAGGAATCAGCAACACCACCGAGCTCGTTTTTCACAACTTTTCAGGAGAGATAAAAAACCGATTTTTTAGTACATCAAGGCCTAATTAACTGATGTTTTCCTTGATTACTATAATAAATGACATTATCTATTTGCTCAATGACAAATTTTGTGTAAAATTTAAATGTATAAAATGTTGCCGAGCTACGCACTGTTGCTTGTACCTTTTGTAGAGCTACGCTGAGTTGTTCTCCTCCTCAAGATTGGGAGAGGAGATTTTTGTCCGAAATTCATTTTTTCATTTCCATTTATTTTTTTCATTTTATTTTTCATTATTTATTTATTATAAACGATGGAACATTTTTCATTCTCATGATCAATCTGAATTTTCAGGATTTAAGTAAAAACATGTAGGTAACACTCGACAAGTTTATTATTATTCAATAATATCACATTGGCTTGGAATAATAGTAGATTTTAATCCGTTTTGTCTCAATGGTAGGTACTTAGGTTCACAGCAAAAATATCAAAAATTACTTAGAATAATGTAATGTAGGTATCATTATGTATTATTATTATTATTTAGCTCTGATTCTGAAGATTCTCAAGATTTGGTCGAATTACACGATCTCGTTGAAAACTGCAAGCAAAGTGGTATGATGTTTCGCGTTCCAATTCCAGCAAGAAATAAAGTTCACCCAGGGCCTGATGAGGTACAACAACCTTCAACAAGTTCTTTTGAACTGTTCTTTGAATGTGTATTATATACGTTGAATATGTATTGTTAGGAAAGAAAATTCGAAAAATGATTCCTATCTCTGAGGATCTGTACTGGTTTTTTGTGGTTCTTAGTCCTCAGATACGCAGGTTTATCAATAATTGATAATTATTATCGGTAATTATTACCGATCGCTCGATCTCAAGACATCGACAGCAGGTCATCAACGGAACAAACTTCCTTCGAAAAATCTCCGGCAAAGTGGAAGGAGAAGCGACTCATTCCGCGGATCAGTTCATTCCTCGTCCGACCCCGGAGAGACGGAGGTAGTTTGAAACGCTGGGAACAGCCGTCAGACGTCTGTCGGGTCGTGGGTGCTGTCGGGGGTTGATGGATGAGTCTCACCCACAGACTACCTCGATCTCTGTTTGAATTCAAAAGCCGCGAATTTCTCAATTGTTTCCGGGTTTTTTTCCTACGGAGAGTGGATCGAGGTAGTCGATCAGGAAAGAGATGGACCAGATTCGAGCCTACTTTTCATTGTTTGAGTTACTCCAGATTTGGCCTCGATGGAGAAGATACACTTTTCTCACTCTCACAAGCCAGATAGTGTCTGTTGTGACCAGCTACCTATTCGCATTTCTGTCCATTCTGCTGCTGCCAAGTGCAGGTGGAAGCCCATTCAGTGATTAGCGGGCAGCAGGTGACAGTACAATCGTGGTAGGCAGGATCACTGCAAAAACTTCAAGGGCAACGTCAAGCTGCTTGTGAGCTCCACCGCCCACACAGCTGATTCGAATTGCCTGTATGCCTTTTAATCATTTCCAATGGTACTTACTGAGTTTCAGAACCCTCTCTAATTGTTGTGATCCTCCTCTCTTCCTTAGCTCAGTGGTAGCGGGCCCGACTCAGGTTAGTGTAGTTGAGTCTGAAAGTCTGGAGGTCGATCCCCATTCGAAGGAAGTTAATTCTTAATCACACCAAGTCTCTGGATATCCATTTAGATGAGGGCCTGCGTTGGGATACTCAAATTTCCGTTCTAATAAAAAAAGTTGCGAAGTTCAAATATTTTTTCTATAGATTAAGAAAAGTAGTCCCAATCAAATTTCTGCTCATTTTATATAGCTCCTTAGTTCAGAGTATTGTGAGTTTTGGTATTTTGGTATGAGGAGGTGCCTCCCAAACTATCATGAATCCTTTGAACGTGGCACAGAAGGCAATTCTTAAAATAATTGCCTTCAAGTCGAGAAGATCGTCTTCCAACAAACTTTTTAGTGTGGTTCCAGTTTTCTCAATAGCCCAGTTGTACGTCAAGTCTGCCGTAATGTATTTTCACAGACATTCCCATGATTTTAGTTTTGCCCAGACATCATCTTCCTATTATTTTCGTCCATCATCCCTAAGTGTAAACCCGGTTCCTCCAAGTCGTTTGAAATGTACATCTCGCCACATATTTTTTAGCCTGCCAAGTCTCATCAGAAAATTGCCAGAGCAACTCACTTCCCCCTCCATCTTTAGCAGAGCTAAATACAAAAAAAAAAACATGTTTTTTACCTTCCTAATTAATGAAGGCCAGGCGAATTGCGAAATTTTGTTTTTCAGCAGCTATATAATTTGAAAATGAACGAGTACAGGCGATTAGGATTTATTAGTGATTATAATTTCTTAGTATTTTTTAGTTGTATTATGATTTATTTAGTATTTTGATTTCTGTTTGAAAGCGCGTAGGCGATAGATACCTCCGATCTTGCAGGGCGCTTAAAGCTTACTCCCCCGCTTAGCACGGAACTATGTTTCAAAAAGCGGGGTAATTCCTGGAAATTTTATTTTCAAGTAGGTACCTATGTTTTTTTTTTATTCTGGGTTACAACACAATTAAGTTTGTAAGTTCATAAAAGAAGGAATACATTTATTTTCATTTCATTTCTCTCTACATCACTGTTATACGAGGTCGAGGGCTTAATAGGCTCAATTGAGTAACACCACCAGTATGCAACCTAAAATTTAAAATCAAATTTAGTGTAGCGTCACTACAATTATTGTTAACAAAATTCCAAATTTTCTAATTAGAACACTTGCTACAAAAAATTCAATTTGGTTGTGCGACATCAATTTTTGCCACCGATTTTGCTTCCGAGTCTACCAAGGTAGCGGAAGCTTTGTTTTCACTTTTCAAGGACGAAAAAAAAAGTTCTCCAAAATAAAAATTTTCACTCGCGTTTTGCGTTTTAGACCTTTCTGAACAATTTTGGTTCAGTGTCTGTGTGTCTGTCTGTCTGTCTGTCTGTCATGATTTCCTTGTAACGCGCATAACTATACGAAGTTATCGTCCGATTTCGATGAAATTTTCAGGGATTGTGCGGGTTGGTGTGTAGACGGTCCCCTATGAAAATCATCATCCCCGGACTGATAGAAGCGACTGCGCGTGCGCAAACGTGAATTCCTTGAAACGGCCATAACTTCTACATTTTCCGTCCGATTTCAATGAAATTTTCAGGGATTGTGCGGGTTGGTGTGTAGACGGTCCCGTATGAAAATCATCATCCCCGGACTGATAGAAGCGACTGCGCATGCGCAAACGTGAATTCCTTGAAACGGCCATAACTTCTACATTTTCTACCCGATTTCGATGAAATTTTCAGGTATTACGCTGATTAGGTTGTAGATGGTCTCCAATGAAAATCAAGGCCTTAAAATGTATAGAAGCCTCTTAGCATGCGCATACGTAAAATCCTTGTAACAGCCATACCATTTACATTTTTCATCCGAATTCGATGAAATTTTCTAGGATTGTCCAGATTAGCGTGTAGATGGTCCCCTATGAGGGTAGTGAAGGGTACTTAGAGATTGGTGTTTTCAGATTAACTACTATGCTTCGGATCATCTATATAATCGGGTTATGGATACGAGGAAGCTATGTGTTTTCCGTTGCGTTCTTGCTACTATCAATTCAAATTAATTTCTTCACGTAATTTCTGTTCATAAAAAATTGCTAAAAATTGTTTATTTTCTTAATAAATGTTTCCTACTTGGTTGGAGTCAGATTGTTATTATTTGTAGCGTGCATTCCCTCCTAAATGGGTGGTGACCCCGACGTGATTCTAATTAGAACACCGCGATGAAAATGTTGAAAGACTGTCCGAGCCGAGATGTTTCGTAACCAAGAAAACTGACGTCTTCCTTCAATTTTCCCTCCGAGGATCCCTCTTCAGGGATAATTATAATCAGATAATTGTAGTGACGCTACACTAGATTTGATTTTAAATTTTAGGTTGCATACAATTGGTGGCTCAATTGGTGTTACTCAATTGAGCCTATTAAGCCCTCGTCCTCGTATAACAGTAATCTAGAGAGAAATGAAATGAAAATAAATTTATTCCTTCTTTAATGAACATACAAACTTAATTGTGTTGTAACTCAGAATAGAAAAAACAAAGGTACCTACTTGAAAATAAAATTTCCAGGAATTACCCCGCTTTTGGTTTATTATTTTCAATAATGAACCTTTGGAATCGACCAAGAAAAAAAAATTTCAACACCCCCTCAAAATTTGATGGTTTACGTTTCAAGCAGGGGCGGCTACTGATAGGAGCATAGGCGCGTGTGCACCCCCAGCCAATTAAAAAAAGAAAAAAAATTAAAAGAAAAAAGTTTGTTCCTCTTTGTTTGAAGAGTAAGTTGGCTAGGACAGAAGACATGATCGTAGGTACTGTGCTAGGGGGCTGTAAGAATAAGCAACCTTCCTCTACTTGATGGTGCTCAATGAATTAGGCTGAGAATACTATTCTTTTTCTCGGCTACCAATTAATTGAATTTTTTTTTTCCTTTAAAAGGCGTGTTCAACCGTTATGGTTATTTACGCCAAACTGTGTGTTTTACAAATTAAAAAATGGTATCATTTCACAAATTCGATGATACAATGGTGTGGACTTCAATGTAACGTACAGTTTTGACATTTTCATGTCTTTGCTTTGGCACATAAACTGAAAAATCGTCACGAAAACTTGCTCACGCGACCAATAAATAAAATAGACTCACTGTGTTTTTAGAGAACAATCAACTGTTTTGATGCTACTTGATGCTGATGGGTACATGAACTAACAACTTTACTTCACTACCTGGTTGTGTAGTGGTTGACATGAAAATGTCCCAATGTGCTGCAGACTCTTATGCATGCATTTATAATTACTTTTTTCATAGTAAAATGAGGTCATTACCTCCGGAGGATGTTTGGATCCCTTGAGTCCGAATTTAATGGGGGTGGGGGGAGTCCTTACTGGTGTTTCGGTTCTCAGAAAAATTAACCTTCAGAGAACATGCACTATAATTTGGAAATTACGGGGAAAAGACGGAACAGTCGTAATAATGAGCAAATAAAAAGTAATATGACGAGTGGTAAACCACCAAATTGTAAATATAATTATGGTCAAATAAACTCCCAATAAGAGCAGCACACCAGGCAATGAAATCCTCAGGAATTCCCCAAGAAAAAGGGTCGCTGATCCTTCTGAATGGTTATCCGCCTCGGGGATGGACAGGAGGTAAGAGAAGCCCCTACTATAAAACCGCTAGGCCAGGTCCCGGTAGATTATTCTGGTGGAAGCTCTCAAGGGACAGTAACCTCTCACACAAGCGTTCTCATTTCTAAACCGCCAAATTCATCTAAGATTAAAAATTGGTCTGTTTGGTATAGGAAAAGCCTCTCTAGGAATAATAAATAGTGAGCCGTGTGGTGCCGCCAATACTATTGGTTTGGTAATGACTGCTAAAAATTCATGATTCTTCAACAGTTTTGTAATGTGTTGAATCATTGTCCAATAGTTCGCTTAGATTTCGTGGCATTTCGGTTGAGGTTGGAGCAATGAACAATGGGCATTCAACCAGAAGATGATGGATTGTCAGTTGACAATCGCAGACTTCACAAACAGGAGGAGGTTGTTGTGGCTGGGAAGTCATCAATAACCGTGCCTAAGTCGTGTATGTCCAATCCGTAGCCGTGTAAGAATAACTTCCTCTCTTCGAGAATGTGTTATTGTTCCTTCATTAAGTACTTTTGTCCTACTCGAAGAGCTCCATGGACGTACATTTTTTTTTATATGCCAGGGTTTTCGTTGGTCCATGTTCATCCATTGGGAGTGCCATGCTTTCCAGATTGCAATAATCAGAACGAATGTGGAGTTGGGATGACACTGGTAGAATCTCACTTGCTTGTTTGGCAGCACGATCAGCTTCTTCGTTCCCTACTATTCCTACGTGGCCCGGAACCCAAAAAACTATTGATATACCATTCGTATGGTGATGGTGTACTCTATTAAGTATATCAATAATTAAGGGCTGCGAGTCCACTCCATGATTTATGGCTTGGAGAGCGCTCAACGAGTCTGAACAAACTATGAGTCTTTCCCCAGAAGAATGAATAGATTACAAATAGCTTGGCTGTCATGATGGAGCAATCCTTTGGGAGAGAGAATAAGTAGGCATTTTGCCTAAAGGCGACTGCCGATCCATAAGGCAGGGTGAGAATTTCATCATAATTTCGCGGAAGCCTGAAGAGAACTCATGAGGTACTTAAGGTCCATTTTTTCTTGTGTTGCATTAGTGACAAACATTAATTGAACATACGAGCAAATCATTGAACTTTTCTAAAGACGGTTGTAGAAACTATGATGATACTAGGAGGAGAGGGTTACTCCCTCGCACGAACATGAATCATTTGAAGACCACACGGAAAAAAGGGGGAATGTCCATTTTTCCTCTTTTCGAGATAATCACGATTTCAAGTTTGGGACTGAATGGTGCTTCATAAGGACCCATGAATACGACTAAATGATATTTCATTGTTTACTATAATAATGTACTAACGATCAATGAACAATTCTACGGGTTATGAATACAATATAATTTGAAAATGAAGTTTTATTCACAAAAAGTAGTATTAAATTGGCGAAAAAAAATGAAAAAAGGGGGAATGTCCCCATTATTAATGCCTTGACATTCTAGAATGCTTTATTTTTATTTATGGTTCTTGGTTTTGCCGTGTCTGAGCCTGGTATACCTCCTGGCCCTCATACTTGCAATCATTCATGGTTGCAATCAAACAAACAACCTGTGACACATTCCCCCTTCTTACCGTGTTTTACTGACCCCACAGAGTAACGGAGACAAGACCCTCCTCGTTCATTCCATGGACGAACCGACCTTCCCCGTTTTTTCCGTGTAATTTTCAAAATTTGAAATGGCATTTAATGGCACATACCAGTTTGACCCATTTCCTCCTCGTTTTTCACATGTTTGGTCTTTTAAGATTAAACTACAACCCCTGGAGAAGTTGTTACCAACCTTAACTCAATTTCGAATAAAATTTTTATAACAAACAATAAATACCATAAATTGAGAGCATCATAGAAATTAATCTCTCATAAAATAATGAAAGTAAACTAAATATAATAAATAACAGAAAATCTTCGATTTGTGAAATTTAGTTTGCTGCGATAGAAAAAGAACTAGTCAATGTGCTTCTTACAAATTTTTAATTTTGAAACATAAGCTTTGGTGTGAAATGAGGATAATTTGAAATTAAAATTCATTGTTCAAGTATTAAAGGTTAGGCAAGTATTCGTGAAATGTTGATGAGGCGTTTTGAATAAAAATTGGATTGATTGTTCTAGGTTAATGTATTATTAATTCTAGGTACATAATACGTCACTATTTTGGAATAAAGTTGGTGGGCTTGAAATTCTCAATTTTCTGATTTGAAGGAAATATCATTTTAGCGATGCAATACTTATTAACCCTAGAGTGATAGACTACGTAAAAATCACGTAATGAGTGGGGAAATGAGACCCCTAAAATCCCCTCTCTCGGTCTCCTTAACTGGGCCTCCTCCAGTGCTATCGGTACCTAGCAGTGAAATGACCTTTGTGGTGTCAAGACCTCATCTCGACTTCTTCCCGTCAGGATCTTGGTTTTCCATAACGCCTACACGTCAAAGATACGTAGTATACTATTTGTTGAAAATTATTTGGAGTCCCTTCCTGCCAAACATAGGTACCTACTACCTACTAAGGCATTGTTGAAAACGTCAACCCTTCGTTTCCCTTTGGTTGGTAGTTGGGGTTGAAATTTTCAAAAATGCCCGAGTAGGTACCTATGGTTGGCAGGGAGATCCCTCCCAACAGAAGGGTGATCTATACAGGAAAATAATATACCGAGGGTTGCCTGGCAGAAGTGACCAAGTGACTGGAAACAAATTTTAGCTGCGTAGGTAGCACTTGGTCATTTCTGCCAGGAAAATGCAAATCGGATAAAAAAGGGGCGGATCGGGGTACAGGAAAGGGCATTTGAGCCCTTTATAGTTCCTTTATCATGGAGTTAACAATACTAGCGTGTAGAGCAGGCTTACGAGATATATGAAGCGTTAAAACCTCAATTTTGGGAAAAAATGGACTTGGTCACTTCTGCCAGGCAACCCTCGATACCTTTGTGAAATAATTTGCAGCGTTTTTCTATAACATTTATATTATGAAAAATTCGAGAATTAAGCACACCTTTTCTCCACATCTCAGAATAGCAAGAGATTTCTTTTTTTTTTCTCAAATTTCCTTCATTTCTCCTTCAAAATATTTCAAGCATAATATATTCATCTCAAAACATTTATTTCATCGAGTATAATATATTATCCAGAGTTTTGGATGTGATATAAGAACATTTATGTGATATAATTCTGGTATTCATAGCTTCTTTTTAGAAAACATCATTTTATATACTCGACATATAAAGGAAAATACTAAGAAGGATGAGTTTATGTTCGTTTTTTGTTGAATTAATGAAAAATATATGACCATTTTGAATTGAAAATATATTTTCAGTTTCACACGTCATTTTTACGTAGTCTACTAATATCTGTGTGTTAGGGAAGTCTACTACTCTAGGGTTAATCAGTAAATCTACAGAAAATAATTTAAAATATCAACGAAATGGTAATTATCAACTATTATATTGGAAGTAACTAACTAACTAACTCGGATTAGACAGAAGGACAGCTCGGATTAGAGTACGCTCAATTCGTCTAGTCCCTACACAGCACTACACTAAATTAAACTTGAATGTGAAGCGAAATTAGGTTGGTAGGTTGTGACAAAGGCAAAGTTGTGTGTGTGAAAAATAATAAACTGAAATCGACTGCCAATACTGAAACCTAGGTAAATCTGGAATTTTCAGAATAAAATGTTGATGAACTGGCTCAACGTGGTGGCCGTTCCTAGAGCTATTCGTTTCGATACTGCTGTGCATGCAGTCTGAAGACAATAGGAAACGAAGTGGTCGCATGATAACGCCGTCAAGGTCTGAAGAGGCAGGCTTGCACTTACAGGGTGACTCACCGGGCTCGGGGCCGACGGGCCAGGGAAATAAGCGACTTCGGTGGGAGTGATAAGGAGGACAAGCTCCGTCCATCGACTTCTATCGCAGTAACCCGTTACGTCTAGGAGTCATTAGACAACATTGGAAATTGGGTCGGTCTGATACCTACGTCAGATACAGACAGGTAGAAGTCGATGTATTCCTTTTCCATCTAACCCGAAGAATCCAGGACTTCAGGTGTTGAGTAACTGAAGGATTCCTGGTTTTGCAGAAATACCTTCTTAACCCTTAATATACTGAAGTATCTTTTCGGAAGTCCGATTTTTTGAGCATTCTGAACACTGTTCAACCTCTCTTGAGTCAAAACCGATATTGGGGGCCACTGCATCAATATACTACTGAACAAGGAGGTCTTATTGGGCTAACAATTTTATTTGTGTCATTTCGTTTATTTATTAGTATCCATTTTTATAATAACAATAGCCATCCTCCCCCCTACACTTGATAGCCATGATAACGATAGCCATCCCCCTACCACACCACCCTATTGAGGTGTCCAAAAATATACCATCCAATTTTCATAAAATTTAGAAAATTCACATATATTTCGGTCAAAACTAGCAATTCTATGCCATTTGGTTGGTACACCAAAATCTTGAATATTAATACACCAAAATCTTTTAAAATATCCGAAAAACACAATTTTTGTTTTTAACAAATGGGAAATTAAGGGTTAAGATGTATTCAAACTATTAGCTAAGTGGCTGTAATCCGTGTAAAGTCCTTGACCACCCAGGACTCTCTATTTGCAATTTCTCGTGAAAAAACCGTCCTTCCTACTTGAAAATCTTTTTTCGATTATCTTGGAAAAAATTTCTTAAGCAGACAGGGTGGTTTTGACCTTACAAAATGCAATTTTCCTTATTAAAAAGTTCAGTTTTCGTCGATAATTTGATAAAAATGCAGTAAAATTAAAAAATAACATCCCCACGTGATTCAGCGTAAAACAAATACTAAAATATCATGTGTCACACTTAGGTACTTCGTACATGCACATTGTGACACAACCTTGCGGTTGCGCATCTTTGAGCGCGCACTGAGCGGGTTGCGCGCAATAAAAAAACGCTGCAAATTATTACACAACGGTTTATTATTTTTATATAGATCACTCGTCTACAAAATCACCAACCATCCAATATGAAGAAAAAAATCAAAAAAAAAAATAAATAAATAAAAAACAAAATAAAAAAAAAATTAAAAAAAATTTAAAAAAAAATCAAAATCACCAACCATCGATCGCTTTTCGGTCAGCTCTAATTTGAACGGAGATTACCAAGGCCTCTTTTGCGATTCACACTCGTGTTTTGATTTATATATATATTTCAATATAAACCCGATTTGATGAAATTTGGTATGTAGGCTCCATTTGGGGTCTAGTTGTGCCCCGAAGCTTTTGGTTTATGTAGGTCACTTCTAAGGTTTCCAAAATCAATTTTGAAATTTTGAAAACTCCCTAACTCAAAAAATTTCGATATAAAGGTATTGTTTTTCCTTCAATTTAAGATTCTATAGAATTTTTAGAATTTTTTGAGACCACGTGGAGCTCTGTAGGACCAACCGTTCGCTCCCTACGAAAATTTAAGGGTTTATATTGAAATATATATATAAATCAAAACACGAGTGTGAATCGCAAAAGAGGCCTAATCTCCGTTAAAATTAGAGCTGACCAAAATGCGATCAATGGTTGGTGATTTTGATTTTTTTTTAAATTTATTTATTTATTTATTTATTTTTTTTTTTTTCTTCATATTGGATGGTTGGTGATTTTGTAGACGAGTGATCTATATAGAAAAATAATAAACCATAGTGTAATAATTTGCAGCGTTTTTAAAAGTGTTTTAAACCTTAAAACTCCCCGAATTTTCATGCAAATTCAAATCTTATTACACCGTTCGAAAGGGGGTAAAATTTCCTATCTTCTTTATGAAAAAGAAAAAAAAAACATTTTTTCTTGATTGAAAAAACGGGTGAAAATAGTTTGAAACGAAAAATTAACTCTTGAACGAGAAATCTCTTTTCACGGGCTCACAAGTGAATCTGAGATCTATCAAGGGTTGAATGTATCAAATACTTGGCTACTTGGTGTACTGAAAACGCTGAATAATTTTCTATATTTTTCACAATTTCTGTATTTATGTTCCACAAATAAGTGTGCTTATTTAAATGTTTGTTTGAACTTTATTTACCCATTTTTTGTCCACAGAGAGCCTGAGGATCTTTTTAGGTATTATTACTATTATTTATTTGCCTTGGCTCAATGGCATTAATGACATTAAGATCCTCCACCAAACATTCAATTCTAAATCACGTCAAAGTATGTTGTTTTGAATAGTGAATCTTATGTTAATATGATTAACTAATTTTTTATCGAGGGAAAATGTTCTGAGTCTTCCTATTTAGGGCCGATATAATGGAAAAATGGTGTATTTTCTATTTTCAATTGAGTCGCTTAACAAGTGAGTAGTGGTACCTTGGAGCTCTCCCGCCGAAATGCTCAGCTTTGGTAACTCCGTGGCACTTCTCCATCTGTGCTCCATACTGCCCACCCAACTTGGCGTTCGTCAATGTTATTCCACTCTCGGTTTTCTCATTTGTTTTTACACTCCCTCGGTACACAGCTTCGCGCGGTAATCACAAGTAATGAGTTGGTTTCTCGCAGCCGCCTCTCGACCTCCTTCCAAGGTTGAGTCAAGTCGACGGTAAAAGACTGTCAAGTGAGTCAACTCAAGCCTCGTTAGCCACAAGCCCCTCGTACATACAGACATACACCTATCCGGTTACGCCTACAAAGGCTCCCTTCAAAAGACAATGAAATCCGAGGTCGAGCGAAAAACCGTTCTTTTCACGAGCCGTTCCTTTTTGTCCTGCTCCTTCTATTTACCTCTTTCTCCCGGTGTTTATTGTTGTGCCGTGATTTTTCGTTTTTTTTTTCTCCCCGAAACAAACGAAACTACCACTTCCGAAAGTTTGTGAATTGGAGAAACAATCGGAGGAAACGAACGTTCTGTAGAAGCCATTCAGACATCACAGGTCGACGTCCTTCAAACGAGATAAAACTCATGCGTTTCGTGAGAAAAATTTACGATTTTCCTTGTACTGTCTCTGTATTTATAGTGCTCAATTTACATGAAAACCGTATTCAATGGACAACAATAATAAATGAAAATAACTTAATCCTAGATTTACACACCGGATCACTTCAACAGTGACATCACATTGGGGTGGTTTTTACCCCGAGACGGGACAATGAAGCTAAGTAGATTCATGATATGAAAGAATAAGCTCCTTACCTTTACAATATCAACCCGAAGCTGACAGGAAGTTTCATTTGAGCAAATCCTTCACTTGGCCTATGAGGAAGGAAGGTATCCAAAAATTTGTGCGAGAGATTGTCTCATGCCAGGGTAAGAAGCCTTGTATTATCCTGGATGTCCAATGGCAGCTTCGACATGGAGCAGATTTGGCGGGCTAAGATGAGAAAGTCTGACAGAGATGACTTACGGCAAGCAGATATTAAAGAAAAAGAGGCTCCCAACAACATCAGAGTGATGACTTCAACCTTGTCGTGGCCCGGGGAAAGTGGCACGGCGTTGCGCGAGTTGGGCATCTCAGTATGTGTGCTCCGTAGTGTTACCAGATGCGTCCTCCTCGTCTCATACCTCAACCTGTACCTGCTTTACACTTCTGACTTAACAGAAACAGGAGGTTGCCCTTGCTACGTTTGCGGATGATACTGCAATTATAGCGACTGGGGAAACAAACAGTGAATCAGTTACCAAGCTAAATTCTGTATCTCCTGCATTCATGATTGGACAGTGAGATGGAGAGTTAAAAATGAATAAGACTAAGTCAGTGCACGTTGACTTCACGAATAAGAGGATCAACTATGTGCCAGCCTTTCTCGATAACAAGGTGAAACCGTATGCCAATGAAGCGAAATATCTTGGAATGACACTGGATGCCAAACTAAGGTGGAAGTCCCACGTTAAGAAGAAAAAAGCTGAGCTTTTGATTAAATTCAGAAAAATATACTGGCTGATGGGCCGACGGTCAAAATTGTCTGTCCACAATAAGCTTATTCTGTACAAGCAAGTCCTAAAGCAACTGTGGGGGTGCACAGCCCAGAGCAATCGAGACATAATTCAGCGCTTCCAGAATAATGTTCTGCTTTGATGCATACAGATACTTTAGAAATGACAGACTTCACTACGAGCTGAAGATAGAATCTGTCAATGAGGTCATTCGCAGCCAAGCCATGAATCACCTTTTGAGGCTCCAAGATCATGTAAATGAGGATGTCATCCAGCTACTCAACACAGTTGATCTGCTTAGAAGACTTAAGAGAACCAAGCCACACGATCTAATCCACTTAGTGTGACCATCATGAAGTGCAAATTTCAGGACAATAAGAACTATCTTAGTATTATTAACGTACACCACTATGTATCAGAAGAATGTTGCTTATAAGTTGTAACTTGGTGCAATAAAACAAGTCAAAAAAAAACCTCAACCGGTGGTCTTTTTATAGAGGCACTTCCCTTCATCCCTCTCTCTCCCACTCTCACATCCCCTCATCGTTAGGGCCGTAACACCAAGACCATCAATCTTTGAAGAGAGATCGTTAAAAAAAATATTTCAAAAAACTCGGTGCTTCGCGTCTCGCCAGGATGCTATCTATTTAAAACCTACGACGTTGAACAGCCTCAGATCCAGCCATACTTGCTGCAGGAGTGATCCCCATTCGTCTAATGGCCACAGAAAGAAAGAGAATGTTCAACAGGAGAGAGATCCCGTTTTGCCGAAGAGGAGAGAGAGCTCACCATGGAAAGATGGCAGGATATATGAAGAGGAGAAACCAGAGGCAGATGGGCTGCAAGGCTGATCCCTCAAATCAAGACAGGAAGCATGGAGAGGTAAATTTCTTTCTAACCCAGTTCCTTTCAGGGCACGGACTTTTCTACGCCTACCTACATAAGATGGGGAAGGTGAGGTCCCCAAAATGTCCCAACTGCCAGGAGAACAAGGATGGACAAGGGAGAGAAACTGCCTAAGGGAGAAGTTGCATCTCGCAGCACAGGACAAAACCCCAGAGGCGGTCATAGGAAAGATTATGGAAAGCGAAAAAAAATGGACCACTGTGGCAGATTATGTGGAAAAAATAATGAACAAAAAAATCCTTCAAGAACCATGGACCGGCCCCCAGCAGAGAACTAAGAAGACTCCCAGGACTCAGCCTGAAGTAATGTGTTGAACAGTCCCAGGCTGAGATTCAACGTGGGATAAGGAGGTGAGGTTTTAGTGGGTTTGAATCCCACGTGTCAAGCGAGCGGTTCCCTCGGGTATCTTACAAGATCCAACTTCCTCCCCTGGATCTTAAAGATTTCCTCGCCCCCTACGAAAAGAAAGCCTGCGGCGTTAATTATGATAACATGGAACATGTTTTAGACAAATTTAGTGCAGAACCTTTAGTCGTAGGTAGGTATAATACAAAAGTTATATTATCCCTAGCAACATATCTAAAATAAGAACAACTCGGCGCTTCGTGCCTCGACAACCGGAGTGTCGGAAAAGGCGCCTGACTGTCGCGCGTCCCCCTTCCACGTAACGTTTTTCGGGAAGTTACCCTAGGGCAATAACATGTTCCATGGTTGCCTATTTCGGTGATGTCACGCCTCAACAAATTATTTATTATTTATTTATTTTTTTTTTGGACCAAAGTTACCTCGTTTTACGGTTCTATTTCAATTGCCACATTTGAAAATTGGCTAATAGTGGGAAATATGGCCGTGCGGGAAAAGTCTTTCGAATCCGCGACCGAATTAATTAACTCGATCCAAAATTGGCTCACACCACCGAAAGTTGACCAGTTCCGACCACGCACCCAATTTTCCTCCCACAACGTACTTCCATACTTGAAAATTAAGTTAACTCGACTTTTCGGAAGTAAATCTATCCCTGGAGGGAAGGAAGGTCCGTAAAAGGGACTTGATCAAATAACTTTTCCCCGGTTTTCGAAAACTTTTCCGGGAAGAAAACCCCGTTCTCCGCGATACGTCGTTCGAAAAACCGCTCGGAGTAATCAGAGAGGGTTAAAAACCGAGTTTTTCCGGTACGAGGAAATTTATAGGGGTGGAAAACCGTCGGATGGTGCGTCAGGTATCGTCGGCAGGTTTTAATAATGAGATTTCCCTCCCGTTTCCGATGAAGGCGTGTTGCAGTTGTTTTTTTCACCGCGGAGCGAACGAAAATGAAATTTATTATTCAGGTCTTGATGAGGAAAACGAGATTCATTTCGGGCTAGAACGCCATTTCGACTCATCGGGGTTGATGCGATTCGGGAATGGGAGGGAAAAACGTTCAATTTCAGTGAGTAGGTCAGGGATAAACAAGAAAGCATGCGAACAAGCAAGGTTTGGAAAAACAGAAGCCCGAGATAATTTGTCACTCGTAGCTTACCAATCATTTGAAGTGGAAATTCCGGCACACTACGTGTGCCAAATTATTCAAAAACAACAGTTCTGAACATGGTAGATTCATGAAGGAGGATATTACGCAGTTCCAAATGTATAAAACTGGAACTCCAAGTCAAAGAACAGGTTAGTTCTGCACTGTTTGATGATTTGGAGCAGTTATGAATGTGACAGAAGGTATTCAAGGTCACAGAAAGTTCCAAACCGTTTGAGGATATTAAACTGTACTGATTGTATAAAACTGGAAGTCAAGATCGCAAAACTGCAGAATTCTTACAGTTTGAGGATTTTGAGCAGTTCTGAACGTGTAAAGCTGGAATTCGAGGTCACAGAATTGCTAAAATTCAAAGTTCGAGGATTTTAGGCAGTTCTGAGTGAATAAAACTGGATCTCAAGGTCATAGAACCGGTTAGTTTCAAAACATTAGATGATTTGTAACAGTTATGAATGTCACAGAAGGTACTCAAGGTCACAGATAAGTTCCAAACCGTTCGAGGATATTAAGCTGTACTGATTGTATAAAACTGGAACTCAAGATCACAAAACTGCAGAATTCTTACAGTTTGAGGATTTTGAGCAGTTCTGAACGTATAAAGCTGGAAGTCGAGGTCACAGAATTGCTGCAATTCAAAGTTTGAGGAATTTAGGCAGTTCTGAGTGGGTAAAACTGATCTCAAGGTCATAGAACTGGTTAGTTCATGACTGTTCGACGATTTGGAGCAGATTTTTTTTTTGGTCAAAGAACCCTTTTAAAGTCAAATTACTGGTTTAGATCTGAACTGTAAGATGATTTGAAGCAGTTTTGAATGTCACAGAAGGTACTCAATGAAGTGATGCATGAAGAACAGGGTAGTTAAGAACTGATCGAGGATTATAAGCAGTTATTTTTGTATAAAACAGGTACTCAAGGTCACAAAACTTCTAAAATTCATACAGTTTGAGGATTTTAAGCATGTCTAAATATGAAAAACTGGATCACAAGGTCATAGAACCGGTTAGTTTCAAAACATTAGATGATTTGAAGCAGGTTTAAATGTCACAGAAGGTACTCAAGGTCACATAATAGGGTAGTTAAGAACTGATCGAGGATTATAAGCAGTTATTTTTGTATAAAACAGGTACTCAAGGTCACAAAACTTCTAAAATTCATACAGTTTGAGGATTTTAAGCATGTCTAAGTATGAAAAACTGGATCTCAAGGTCATAGAACCGGTTAGTTTCAAAAAATTAGATGATTTGAAGCAGGTTTAAATGTCACAGAAGGTACTCAAGGTCACAGATAAGTTCCAAACCGTTCGAGGATATTAAACTGTACTGATTGTATACCTATACTGATTGTATAAAACTGGAAGTCAAGATCACAAAACTGCAGAATTCTTACAGTTTGAGGATTTTGAGCAGTTCTGAACGTGTAAAGCTGGAATTCGAGGTCACAGAATTGCTAAAATTCAAAGTTCGAGGATTTTAGGCAGTTCTGAGTGAATAAAACTGGATCTCAAGGTCGTAGAACCGGTTAGTTTCAAAACATTATATGATTTGTAACAGTTATGAATGTCACAGAAGGTACTCAAGGTCACAGATAAGTTCCAAACCGTTCGAGGATATTAAGCTGTACTGATTGTATAAAACTGGAACTCAAGATCACAAAACTGCAGAATTCTTACAGTTTGAGGATTTTGAGCAGTTCTGAACGTATAAAGCTGGAAGTCGAGGTCACAGAATTGCTGCAATTCAAAGTTTGAGGAATTTAGGCAGTTCTGAGTGGGTAAAACTGATCTCAAGGTCATAGAACTGGTTAGTTCATGACTGTTCGACGATTTGGAGCAGATTTTTTTTGGTAAAAGAACCCTCTTAAAGTCAAATTACTGGTTTAGATCTGAACTGTAAGATGATTTGAAGCAGTTTTGAATGTCACAGAAGGTACTCAATGAAGTGATGCAAGAAGAACAGGGTAGTTAAGAACTGATCGAGGATTGTAAGCAGTTGTTTTTGTATAAAACAGATACTCAAGGTCACAAAACTTCTAAAATTCATACAGTTTAAGGATTTTAAGCATGTCTAAATATGAAAAACTGGATCTCAAGGTCATAGAACCGGTTAGTTTCAAAACATTAGATGATTTGAAGCAGGTTTAAATGTCACAGAAGGTACTCAAGGTCACATAATAGGGTAGTTAAGCACTGAACGAGGATTATAAGCAGTTCTGAATGTATAAAACTGGATCTCAAGGAGATTGAACTGGTTAGTTCTGGACTGTTCGGTGATTTGGAGCAGTTTTTTTTACGTCATAGAACCTTCTAAAGTTAAAGAACTGGTTCAGATCTGAACTGTAAGATGATTTGAACCAGGTTTGAATGTCACAGAAGGTACTCATCGAAGTCACGCAAGAACAACAGGGTAGTTAAGAACTGATCGAGGATTATAAGCAGTTCTGAATGTATAAAACTGGATCTCAAGGAGATTGAACTGGTTAGTTCTGGACTGTTCGGTGATTTGGAGCAGTTTTTTTTTACGTCACAGAACCTTCTAAAGTTAAAGAACTGGATCAGATCTGAACTGTAAGATGATTTGAACCAGGTTTGAATGTCACAGAAGGTACTCATCGAAGTCACGCAAGAACAACAGGGTAGTTAAGAACTGATCGAGGATTATAAGCAGTTCTGAATGTATAAAATTGGAACTCAATGACACGAAACTGCTAAAATTTTTACAGTTTGAGGATTTTAGTCAGTTTTGAGTAAAACTGGATCTCAAGGTCATGGAACTGGTTAGTTCCAAAGTATTAGATGATGTGTAACAGTTTTTTTTGTCACAGAACAGGGTAGTTAAGAACTGATCGAGGATTATAAGCATATACAGTTACTAATATCACCTCGGTTCTCTCTTCTCTGTTAACCTAGAAACCACTCGAAACTATATAATTGGGTTTACGGTATTTTCAGTAAATTCCAAGAAAGAAGACTCATTGAAACAAGCACCATTCAATTAAGCAATGAAAGCAAAATATAATAGTATATATCAGCAAAATGTAATTATCCTAAATTGTAGCATAATGAAAAAAAAATACATAGAAATTAAAAAAAAAATTAAAAATAAAAAAAAAATAAAAAAAGGTTTGGTTTCATTTTGTTTTTTATAAAATAAATTTGTATAATTAAATAAATAAGTAAAGTAAGTAAACTAATAAAATAGGAAATCGTCAATATTTGGTCGTTGAAAATGTGCAGATTTGGTGAAATTGAGATTAGCGTTGATGCACAGAGGTGGTGGTTGAAATGATTAAGATTATGAATTATTGTTACCTGTAAAATAAGCTATTAAAAAGACGTGTATGAGTAAAATATTTCATTGTGAACAAAATTGCAGTATTTGAACTAATATATCAGTCGAACCAAACGTATCTCTACTAGGAGACTGAAATTCTAACGTAGAATTAAGTGTGGATTGAACCTCATGTTTATAACAATAATTATAACTTTTATTTTTGTTGCAGATTGAAACGTGTTCTGCTTCACCTTCACACCCATCCGCGAAGAATCGGATTTTATTTTGTTGAAAAGTAAGCCATTTTTGGTTTTGAAAAATTTGAAATCGTGCTAGAGAATTTTGTTTATTGAAGCCTTAAAGTTTGATGGTTTATATTTCAAGGTACGTAGAATTGAATTTTTAGAATCGAATGAAACCACTTGGAGCTCTGTAGGACGAACAGTTCGCTCCCTACGATATCTTAAGGGTTTGTCTTATGATAAATCAGCAACACGAGTGTGAATCGCAAAATGTTTCATTGACGGAAATAGACCTAATATCAATTCAAATTTCAGCTGTCAAATACTATGGATAATGTTAGCCTGGAACCGGTTAATTTCTTCGAATGGTGTTTTACATCACTCAGTTGGGCTTCCTTAGCTATTAATAATCTTAATCTCAATGGAAAAGCGGAGTTCTATACAGATGGGTGACCCATAAATTAAAAAAGTCTGCCAAGTGGCACATAGCTTCCTCGTATCCATAACCCGATTGTATAGGAGACCCGATGCATAGTTTATCTCAAAACATCAATCTCTAAATATTTTGCACTACCTTCATAGGGGACCATCTACACGCTTATCTGAAGAATCCTGAGAAATTTCGTCGAAATCGGATGGAAAATGTAGAAGTTATGGCTGTTACAAGGAATTCACGTTTGCGCATGCGCAGTGGCTACTATCGACCGAATACGTTAAAACCCAATTGGTTAGGTAAATCGATATTGAAAATAAAATAAGGGAACTCAAGCTTCTTATCAATTGACAGATCAAAGTTACATATAAGGAATAATTAAAGTAAAATATTTGTCATAAATAGGGATCGGATTTTTAAGTATTTAAAAATGCAAAATATTCAACATAATTATATATGTATTTATTTTCGTATAATATGCGATGAATATGTAAGAATGTTGGAATATTGACTATAACAACGATCTGTTGACTCTCGACAAATAATCATCTTTCAAACGAAGGAATCTTGCTCAAAATGATTAAAAAAACTGCTCAAAATAAAAAATAAATGATTTTTTCAGTTAGATATTTGTAAATATGTATTTAGAGCGAAATGTGTAAATTAAAAGTAGGCTTAACCTGTTCAAACGTTGCTTATTTGAACACTTCTTCTTCAATATTGCCAATATATTGTCTAGAAAAGAATATGTAAAAACATAAAAATCCGATCCTTAGTCATGAATTATGAATTTACATTTATAAAGTTTGGCAATTCGCAGTCATGTGGCCGTTCAAAAGACTGGGGACGACGGTACTATGAATGTGAATTGCACGACTTCTCTAATAGTTTATGGAGATGGGATAACTCTTACTCCATTCTCCAGTATTTCCTCATCCTCCAATTGATTGTCAGGATAATACATCACTCGCGTACGCGGAAACAACTGTATTTCAAAGTAACATGGCTCTAAACGGATAATGAATCAATCACATAGCTCTAGATAGTACAAGACCGCCGAAACTCCCCTTTCAGTCAGTTCACTGACTTGGGACTGAAGAAGTAACTAGGAAAATCCTCCCCCTCTTCTTCCAAGGTGCAACGCATGGAGATCCAGTGTGGATAGCCCTGTACTATCTGTGAGGGCGGCAAAATATTAGTTACGCCTGCATTTATTTGGGTCTATGTAAATTGTTTCACCACAAAGTAGGTTTCACCGAGATTCGAGAAGATTGTGTCCATTAAGGAGAGACCTGACACTACATTGGGAAGGAATACGTGATAATGCAGAGTAGAGTATTGAAGGGCTAGTATTTTTGTTTATACCTGATATTTCAACACATGAAAGGTTTCCTCGAAGAAAGAATTTACTATAATATTACATTTGACAAGTAGGCTAAAAAAAGAGGTTTCACTACTTGAAAGAAGTCTTCGATAATATTATTAATTGTACAACAATAATGATGAATTGTTATTTAAATGTTAATTTTAATTTATTTTTCTTATATAACGAATATTTCTTGTATTTTATACGGAATTTTAGAAGGTTTGGTTCTTCGAAAAAATGTACTTCAATTTTTCTGATATATCAAGAATTAATCATTTGGGAAATTAAGGAAGTTTTGACCGTTTTAGTGCCGTCGAAAACACTCAACAAAACTGTAAGAGAAAAAAGTTACATTTTGAGGGGGTTAAAAAAATTGCTACGAGAGAAAGTTAGTTGTAATTCACTTGTAGAATCGATTTCTGAAGTACTGTCATTCAATTGCGACATTCAATTGTTATTTAAATTTTAATTTTAATTCATTTTTGTATATAACGAATATGTCTTGTATTTTATACGGAATTTTAGAAAGTTTGGTTCTTTAAAAAAAGTACTTCAATTTTGGTTTATTATTTTCAATAATGAACCTTTGGAATCGACCAAGAAAAAAAAAAAAAATTTAACACCCCCTCAAAATTTTATGGTTTACGTTTCAAGGTACGTAGAATCCAAAAATCGAATAAAAATTTGGCCGTCCGTCCGCCGTACGCGGCACTTTTGCCACTTAGCATTGACCGATTTTGATGAAATTTGGTATGTAGGCTCCATTAGGGGTCTAGTTGTGCCCCGAAGATTTTGGTTGATGTAGGTCACTTCTAACGGTTCCAAAATCAATTTTAAAATTTTGAAAACGCCCTAACTCATAAAATTTTTATATAAAGGTATTGTTTTTCCTTCAATTTAAGATTCTATAGAATTTTTATGATTTTTTGAGACCACCCGGAGCTCTGTAGGACAAACCGTTCGCTCACTACGAGAATTCAAAGTTTTTACGTACGATAAATCAGAAACACGAGTGTGAATCGCAAAAGAGGCCTAATCTCCGTTCAAATTAAAGCTGACCGAAATGCGATCGATGTTTTTCTTCATGTTGGATGGTTGGTGGCTTCGCAGACAAGTGATCTATATAGAAAAATAAAAAATAATAATCCAATGAGTAATAATTTGCAGCGTTTTCTGAAATATCAAGAATTAATCATTTGGGAAATTAAGGAAGTTTTGACCGTTTTAGTGCCGTCGAAAACACTCAACAAAATTGTAAGAGAAAAAAGTTACATTTTGAGGGGGTTAAAAAAATTGCTACGAGAGAAAGCTTGTTGTAATTCACTTGTAGAATCGATTTCTGAAGTACTGTCATTCAACTGGGACACCCTGTATAGTCGAGTGTAAAGTTGTAACATCATCATTACCTTCAATTCGTTGTTCAACAACTCCTCCTTGTCACCGAAACAACACGTGCGCTTACGAATCTATTAAAATGTTCTTTTCGAGAGAAGGATAAGACCCTTTGTTTAACACGTGTTCCCTAATAGAAACAGACGCGGGCGTTCAAGGACTCGAAGAAGCCTGAAACACTGTCCCTTTCTAAAAAAAAAAAAAAAAAAAAGTAGGCGTCCTCCCATGCATTATGTAGGTATCCCGGAGTAGGTATACTCTCTCCGGGTCGAAGCCGCCGAGAAGGTTTCTCGGAGGCTGGAAGTCAGTAACTTCTACTTATCTGACACACAAAGTAGGTTTGATGAATTCCTCTTGAAAGAATTCCGCTATTTACGACCACAAATACCTTGTTTAATAATTTATCATCATTATGACTCTTGATGACTATTTCATCTCTACGCCGAGTCGTGTTATAAAATAAACAAATCGGAATTCAAAAAAAAAGTTAGAGCGTTTTCCCTCAAAATTCAACTGACAGTACAATTTACAAAATGAAAAAATGTGTTTTCATATTGATCAAAAAATTGAATTCTTCATCCTTCTGCTAGTTATTGCTCGAATTTCGCGGAAATTATTGTTTCATAGTATTCGTCAAAATAGCAAAAAATTCCAATATTTGCATTTTTTTTAGAGAATTTTTGTGTAAAACATGAAAATTAAATTTTCGTTAAATTTTAATGTTCTAAATACTTATATCAATAAATATTTATTGTCATACTTATGTTTATAAATGCATTCATTAAATTATAATTAAAATTTTATTTATAAATTAAAAAATTATTACCTACTTCATAAAATTATTTAATTAAAAAAATAATAAAAATATTATCAAACTGTCATATTTTGGAATCTGTTTCAGACATTATTGAAAACGTTGTATATTGTGTTATCTAGATCCTCAAAATTGAAAAAAATTGGCGTTTTTTTGGATTTTATAGGAAAAAAAATTATTGTATGAAAAAAAAATATTATTTATACTTACTAATCATTATATTTAAAGAATTTAAAGTTAACCGATGTTATTAAGAGTTTATTAAAGAATAGCAAAATGTATAGTTTTGTATTAAACTTAATAATTTTAAAAATTCAGAATTCAATAAAAAATTAATTTTTTTGAAGGCTGTTTGGAAAATACTAAGATTTATTCCTTTACATTGATCATCAATATTTTTTAAATTCATAATTTGGCGTTGTTTAAGAATAATGGGTGGATGCGCCTGATATTTTTTTTAAATTTTTAATCGAAAGTAGACCTCATCCTGAGAATTTTGACACCAGTCGTTGTCTTGTTGGATGAGAAGACCTTTTTGTATGATTTTTCAAACTGTCGACCGTTTATGACGTCACGCGCCTCACCCGCCTGAGCGGGACCCCTCAGCCAACTGTGACGTCACAAACAGTCGATACTTTGATAAATCATAGAAAAAAGGCCTTCTCACGCTAGAAGGTTGCGGTTGGTGTCAAAATTCTCAAAATGAGGTCTAGTTTAGATTAAAAATAACAAGAAACAGCTTTTCCGACCCATGCGAACACCCCATTGGAAAATTGCATAATTCATAGTTTTATAACGATTGTCAAAAACAACAATTGAAAATTTGGCGTTTTTCAAAGTTTATTGGAAAACACCAAAATTGATTGTTTTGAATCATCATTACTGTACAAAATTCATAATTTGGCGTTTTTTGAGACGTTATTGGAAAACAGAGAAATCCTTAGTTTTATATCGATTGTCAAGAATAATGATAAAATCAAAAATTTCCCGTTTTTTTAAAGTTTATTGAAAAAAAAACAAAATATATAGTTTTATATGAATAATTGATGAATCAATGATTGCAATTATTGCAAAAATTAGAAAACAAATGATAATTTTCAGTTTTTCCAAAGTAGATTGAAAAACATTACGATTTATTGTTTTATATTAATCAAAAACACTGCAAAACATTAAAAAATTGGCGTTTTTTTCAGAGTTTATTGGAACAGCAAAATATTTATTTTTATATCAATAGTAGAAAACAGAAAAAATTTATAATTTGGTGTTTTTAAAAGAATTTTGGAAAAGACCAAGGTTTATTGTTTCATACCAATCATTATTATCGTAAGAAGATTTTTTAGGGGTTTATTTTGAAACAACAAATTTTAATATTTTAACATAAATTAAAATTTTTACTTTTTTATAGTTTATTAAAAAACACCACAATTTACAGTTTTATATCAATTTAGAAAACTTAAAAAAAAATTCAAACTGGTGTTTTTTGAAAGTATATTGGAAACACCAAAATTTATTCATCTATTCATTATTTTTATTATCATTTTTTGAAGGTCACTGCTCCCTAAGAAGTATTGTTTTCCATCAATCATCATCACCGTAAAAAGTTCATACTTAATTTGGCGTTTTTTAGAGTTTATATTGAAAAACTGCAAAAATGTATAGTTTTATATAAAATTCCCATCAAAATCAGAAAAAATTAATGTTTTTTTAAAGTACAAAACATAATATAATTAGAAATTACCAAAGTTAATTGTTTTATGTCAATCATAATTAAAGTAAATTTTTTTTTGAGTTCATTTGAAAACATCACAATTCTCGGTTTTATATCAATTGTGGAAATAAAACAAAAAATTGAAGAATCTTTTGAAAGTATGTTGGAAAACACCAAAAAATGTTTATTTATTTACTGTTTGCTGAAAAAAATTTACATTTT
Organism: Apolygus lucorum; assembly: GCA_009739505.2. Lineage (NCBI taxonomy): Eukaryota > Metazoa > Arthropoda > Insecta > Hemiptera > Miridae > Apolygus > Apolygus lucorum. The sequence continues at coordinate 14,190,501 of CM019174.2, forward strand.
CTTCAAACGTAACAATAGTGTTAGGTACCTACTGTACATAACAATGAGGGATTTTGGGGGGGGGGGTTATTTGTTTTCTTCCAATGGCCGCACTTTATAAAGTTGATTAATAGGAAAGAAGCAAAATTCGTTGTTTCATTTCAATCGTCAAAATATGAAAAAAGGTCTTTCTAGCGTTTTTTAGGATGTTGTTTTATATTAATCGTAAAAATTCAAAAGAAACAAGTTAAATTTTTTTTTTTTCAAAAATTTTATTTACATTTTATAGTAGGTAAAGAACTAAAAACTGAGGAAAAATTCCTCAATTTTATGCAACGAAACAAATTATAAAATTCAAGGCTCTTCGTTTTATACCGAAATGTTATCATCTACGTTATGGAGTAATAATCTACTTATGATTATGTAATAATTAATCATCTACTCATATATATAATATGGAGCATCATCACAGCACAATCAATTAAAATATTTCAAATTTTGGATGTCTATTGGAAAACAGATTAATTCATTTTTTTTACGTCAAACATCAAAATTTTTTTGAAAAATGTTTGGTATTTGCGGCGCAAGTTTTTGGAATCTAAATCGTTTTAGCGAATTTTCAAGAAAAATGAAGCTATTGCAATGGCCTCAAAATTTCTAGAATGGACTTTTTCGAAAAATTTTCACACTGAAATACGTTTTGGAACATTCTGAAACGATCCCTGAAGTTTTTCCAAAAATCATATATATGTGTCCGCACGATAACTTGAGTAATAATTTAGAATTTTTTTTTTACTTTTCGCCAAAATGTTCGTAACAACAAGGTCAAGTTCGTTAGCCAAAAATTTTGGACAATTCATAGTGGTCCAAATTTTTAAAAAGTCCAAAAAAACGAGTTTTTCCCATTTTTTGTGGTTATTACCTTCACAATCATGGTAATATATGGTATATTCGGATTCAGCACAAAATTCCTTATATCAATGCGTTTCAAAAATAAAAATTGTCCAAAATTAGGAAAAGTATGTATCTATTTATATATATAATGAATACGTGCGTATATTTGTTGTACTCAGAAATGCAGACGTGTGGGTACTCTATGAGTTCGTAGAGACGAGTAGAATATGAATATGGACTCCTAAGATCTTCCAAGCATACCCGGTGCATACAGTACCTATGTTGGTATGGTAGGTATACTGAAAATCGAAAAAAACCAACAATAGCCGTGTGGGTACTCTATGAGTTTGTGGAGACGAGTAGAACGTAAATATGGACTCCTAACATCTTCAAAGCATATCCAGTGCATACAGTATGTTGGTATGGTATACTGAAAATCGAAAAAAACCAACAATAGCCGTGTGGGTAGGTACTCTATGAGTTTGTGGAGACGAGTAGAACGTAAATATGGACTCCTAACATCTTCAAAGCATATCCAGTGCATACAGTATGTTGGTATTGTATACTAAAAATCGAAAAAACCCAAAAATCGTGTTAAAAAAAACTTTCTAAAATAAATTGCAACACCATTGTTCCTTCTCTTAACCATACTGAAAGATTTCTTTGAAAATTCGCTCATTAATTCATGCTGCATGAATGGACTTTTTCAACTGTAAATTCACGTTATTCTCCATTCTCCATTAATAAACAGTTTCACGATCAGGGGTTATTGACTCTCGAACCAGTATCGAGAACTGATCCAATTTCCGAAAGTGAAACTGGGAATTAGGGATGAAAGCGAGTCAGGCGGTCACTATCAAACTCAGTCAGTAACATCGACGAAACAAAAAACCAAAACGCTTAGCGCCCTTGAAAAACCAGATTCGCTCGCATCATTCAAAACTGGTTACCGCATATCGATGATAAATTACTTTCTCCCGTATTTCGATGTTCGAAATTACGACAAAGTTAACGCATTCCTGCAACTTTCAGTTTCTTTCGAGTTTTCACTTCTTAGGGACGTTTTGATGTATGGGCGGCCGGATGAAGGTGGGACCTTCGGAGTGAAAGTCGAATCGCAATTAAAAATTCCTACGAGTCACCGACGGTTTGACTTCGTCGAATTATGACCTTCGAGAGTTGGAAAGGACAAATTTCACTCGGAGGCAAACGTTTGAATGAAATTTCCTCGTTTAATAACTGGAATCGTCCGGATTCTCATCGGGTACCCAAAATAGTTCGAAATGGATGAAGATTACAGTCAGATAGTTAACCCAAGTTACACTTAGTAGTTACTTAGTAGTTAGTTAACCCAAGTTGGGCATAACTTCAGAGTTCGTTCCCTCGCGGTATTTCCAACAAAAAATGTATCTTACCAATTTCTGGTTTATTATTTTCAATAATTAACCTTTGGAATCGACCAAGAAAATTTTTTTTTCTAACACCCCTTAAAAATTTGTTGGTTTACGTTTCAAGGTACGTAGAAACCAAAAATCGAATAAAAACGCTGCAAATTATTACACACCGGTTTATTATTTTTATATAGATCACTCGTCTACAAAATCACCAACCATCCAATATGAAGAAAAAAAATATAAAAAATTAAAATAAAATCAAAAAATAAAAAATCCAAAAAAAATCGAAAAAATCCAAAAAAAAATCAAAATCACCAACCATCGATTGCATTTCGGTCAGCTCTAATTTGAACGGAGATTATGCCTCTTTTGCGATTCACACTCGTGTTTTGATTTATATATATATATATTTCAATATAAACCCTTAAATTTTCGTAGGGAGCGAACGGTTTGTCCTACAGAGCTCCGCGTGGTCTCAAAAAATTCTAAAAATTCTATAGAATCTTAATTTGAAGGAAAAACAATACCTTTATATCGAAATTTTTTGAGTTAGGGCGTTTTCAAAATTTCAAAATTGATTTTGGAACCCTTAGGAGTGACCTTCATCAACCAAAAGCTTCGGGGCACAACTAGACCCCAAATGGAGCCTACATACCAAATTTCATCAAAATCGGTCAATGCTAAGTGGCAAAAGTGCCGCGTACGGCGTACGGCGGACGGACGGCCAAATTTTTATTCGATTTTGGTTTATTATTTTCAATAATAAGCCTTTGGAATCGAGCAAGAAAAAAAAAATTTTAACCCCCCCTCAAAATTTGATGTTTTACGTTTCAAGGTACGTAGAATACGAAAATCGAATAAAAAAATTTCCGTCCGTCCGCCGTACGCCGCACGCGGCACTTTTCTTAGCAACACTGGACCGATTTGGTTCAAATTTGGTATATGGGCTCCATTTGGGGTCTAGTTGTGCCGCGAAGCTTTTGGTTGATGTAGGTCACTTCTAAGGGGTGAAAATTAAGGGTTGAAATTTTCAAGAGTGCCCTAGCTCGAAAACTCTCAAAATAAGGGTATCGTTTTTTCACCAATTTTAAATAGTATTGAATTTTTAAAAAATTTTGAGACCACCCGGAGCTCTGTAGGACAAACCGTTCGGTCCCTACGAGTACTTGAAGGTTTTCCTTCGATAAAACAGAATCATGAGTGTGAATCGCAAAAGAGGTCTAATCTCCATTCAAATTTTATCGGACTAAAATGCGATCGCTGTTCATTTCTTCGATTTGTATACAGTTTTGCCTTCTGCGTAACCAGTAATCAAATTTCTCTATGATGCTTTCTATTTTTCCAATCGAGTGTGAAGCGTTTAGTTCTTTTTAATAAACTTGATTGTGAAGGTGTGAAGCCAGTATGGTGTGGTAGGTAGTACCTGGCTGGTAGGTAAAAAACGCTGGTAGGTAAAAAAAAGTTGGTGGGTAAAAAACGCTGCAAATCATTGCTCAAAGGCTTCTTCACTCTTCAGATCACTGATCAGCTGAGTGAGCTCCGAAGCCATTTTCAATCCAATTGAATGGAAGTGCTCTTCCAGGCGTCTCCAGCATTCGAGGAGATCTTCTTCACTCCTCAGATCACTGTTCAGCTGAGTGAGCTCCAAAGCCATTTTGAATCCTATTGAATGGAAGTGCTCTTCCAGGCGTCTCCAGCATTCGAGGAGATCTTCTTCACTCCTCAGATCACTGATCAGCTGAGTGAGCTCCAAAGCCATTTTCAATCCTATTGAATGGAAGTGCTCTTCCAGGCGTCTCCAGCATTCGAGGAGATCTTCTTCACTCCTCAGATCACTGTTTAGCTGAGTGAGCTCCAAAGCCATTTTCAATCCTATTGAATGGAAGTGCTCTTCCAGGCGTCTCCAGCATTCGAGGAGATCTTCTTCACTCCTCAGATCACTGTTCAGCTGAGTGAGCTCCAAAGCCATTTTGAATCCTATTGAATGGAAGTGCTCTTCCAGGCGTCTCCAGCATTCGAGGAGATCTTCTTCACTCCTCAGATCACTGATCAGCTGAGTGAGCTCCGAAGCCATTGCTCAAAGCAAACCAAAAATTTTATGTTTGGCGTTTCAAGGTACATACAATTCGAAAAATAGAGGGAAGGTCAAGGGAGAATACAGATGGTGGTAGGTGCTATTGATGGAGAACCAGTGATCTATACAGAAGGGTGATCTATACAGAAAATAATAAACCTTTGAGCAATGATTTGCAGCGTTTTTGGATTATACGTACCTTGAAACGTAAACCATCAAATTTTGAGGGGGTGTTAAAATTTTTTTTTTCTTGGTCGATTCCAAAGGTTCATTATTGAAAATAATAAACCAAAATACGATCGATGTTTTTCTTCATGTTGGAAGGTTGGTGGCTTTGCAGACGAGTGATCTATACAGAAAAATAATAAACCATTGTGTAATAATTTGCAGTCAACCAAGGTAGCGGAAGCTTTGTTCTCACAATATTTTCATTTTCTGAAAATATTTTCTGTGTCACAAGCTCAAACATTCAAAAAAATTTTGCCAAAATGTCCATATTTAACCCTGAAATGGAAAGGTGACGTAAATTTTACGTCTCGAACCTGTAAAACAGTGTAGACGAGGGTAGAAAGGGTAGGGGGTGCCAGGGTTCTATCTATGCCTGCCCTCAGATGTCCTCGAAGGTTCGGCTTAACCTGCGACACCGTGCTGATCTCCGTTTGCCCTTTACAGACAAGAAACCAAAACCCTACACGTAAAAATTACTTTCTTTCCAATAGGGTACGAAGGATGAAGTAAAATTTACTTCTCGTTTCCAATCAACCCCCTTTGGATGAAGTAATTTTTACTTCATGATTCCATTACACCCCCTTCTGAAGGAGTAAAGTTTACTTCACTTTTCCATTGCAGTCCCTTTTCTAGAAGTAAATTTACAATTCCAATTTCCATTTGACCGATTGTTAATTCCGCAATTGCTTTCATTCGTGTTACTTATAAACCAGGATTCATTATCTTGACATTAATTTATTTTATTTATCAACTGGGATACGAACTCTTAAGAATGGGAAGTCCGACTCTTAAAATCTCGTAGGCTGCGAACGGTTTGCCCTACAGAGCTCCGGGTGGTCTCATTCGATTATAAAAATTCAGTACTATATCAAATCGGTGAAAAAACAGTACCTTTATTTCGAGAGTTTTCGAGCTAGAGCACTTTCGAAAATTACAACGCCTATTTTCCACTGCTTAAGAAAGACTGACATCAACAAAAACATAATAACCCCAAATGGAGGCCATAAATATACCGAATTTCATAAAAATCGGTCCATGGTAACCAAGGAAAGTGCAGCGTATGGGGGACGGACGGAATTTTTTTAAATTCGATTTTCCGATTCTACGTACCTTGAAACGTAAACCAACAAATTTTGAGGGGGTACAATTTATTTTTCTTGCTCGATTCCAATGGTGTATTATTGAAAATACTAATCCAAAATGAGGAAGTTGATGAGTGATGTTATTCCGGAAGCTTTGTTTATGCTTGAAGAGAAGGGAATTACTTGAGCCTATCGATTGCTTTTCGCCTTTTATCCACCCAGCAATGTTTGAACCTATTCAAAAAACACACCAGAATTTAAAATTTAGTTTATTTTCAAATGAATGTAGGTATTTAATGATCATTTTCAACATCTGTGATTCTTTTAAATCGAACCTCAAATTATTAGTTTATACCTACCTACATAAGAGAAAAGTCTATAATTTCAAGTAATTTTTGCTTTAATAATTAATTGATATGGTATAATTACAAAAATTACCATTTTGGGACAAAATTGTTCTCTTTTCTTTTTGTATTAAGCTCTCAGTTAGCTAAACTAATAGTATGTGGCGTTTTAGCAGATAATAGATTATAGGGAACGTTGATGCGAAAAAAAATCATGGGAAATTCAAATTTTTAGTGGGAGTAAAATTTACGTCGAACGTTTCCATTAAGCGTATGGTTACGGAGGTTTCCATTCCAGGGTTAATAACGAAGGAAAATGAAGATCAATTTCAAGGTTTTAAAATTTCAAAAGAAAAAAAAATAGGCTAAAAAACGTGTTTTTTTGGTTGTTTGTAAAAATTACAATTTTAGGTAATATAAAATTGTTTAATAATAAATTATTTACGAAATAGCTGAAACTTTTTTTTACAATAACTGTTGTTAAAAAAATAATAAAATATGTTTTAAAGTGAAGGTTTTTGAAAATTTGTTGTATTATAAAACTTTGTATAGAACTTCTAATTTCATTCTTCTTCTATGTTTTGTCCTGCCAATATTTATATTGAGTTCTTCACATTTGGAATTGGAGCAAAATATGAGTTATACGTGTACAAATTGCGCTTGAGCCCACATGAATTCATTTAAACGACGGTTCCTCAGTTGTCGAGTTGCTCAAAATTGGGCTCAAAATCGTAAAATTCATTGCAATTTTATCAGTAGGAGCCTTAGGGCTCGGGAAAACGTGATCTCAATTTGATGGAATTCTCCGGTGGGTTTCGTTCCCAGATGGTCCCTTATAAAACATCTATTATTCACGAAGAAATCGAAGTTAGAGTTCGACTGTTGATGAATTTCGTAGAGATTCAAATATTATTGACATTACCAAAATATTCTGAAAAATCGATGTTTTTCGGAAGGGGATTCTTACCAGTTTTGCTGTATCTAAGCAGGATGTCGGCAACTTGATCGTGCAGTTCTTCAAGTTGCTACACTGCCCACCCAACTTGATTTTGATAATTCGGTTCAACATCTCTCGAATCCCGCGGTCGCTTTTCAACGGAGGTGCAATAACTCAGTTAAAAGCCTTGATTCGATTAGAACCAACTCCGCGGAGAGCAGGCAGTTAAAACGCCTCTACTTCCCTCAATCCCTTCTGTTTGCACCAACGAGCTTCTCTCGCCAACGCGATTATCTCTTAACTATGCTCCCCCACCCCCCTCTTCATCACCTCTTTCAAACCAACGAAAACCTACTGGATGTTAGCGATGGGGGAAAAGGAAACGCCTCATCTTCCTCCATTCCACCCCAATTCGCTCTTTCACAAACCCTTCTCTATGTGTCCTCGTTAGGTCGCCCACTGTATCTTTTTCTCGTTTTATCTCTTTCCCGTGCTTTGGTAAATGGCGGCGACGACGTTGAAGTACTTCTGTTTTTTCAGCATTCAGCTCGAAAAGTGAACTTTTTGCAGTTTCTAACTTGTGGTGTAAACAAGCTGTGAAAAAAACTTTGATGTAAACAAGTTTTCAACTCATAAATTACATTGAAAATAGGTGAGTACATTGCGAATACCTCCAAGCTTTACTTATTTTTAGTCTCTGGTCAAATACAAAGAACATATGATTGAGATGTTTCGAAAGAGATTTAGATACAAATCAGCTGTGTAGTGTCAGTGAAATGACGTAGATTCCCATTAGAGGTCTCTAAAGCTCTCTAAAGGAGGGGTCTCTCTTTTTATCCACAGAAAAACAAATAGTTAAATAGTAAACTAATAGTTAAAAACAAATAGTATTGGATGTGATATTGACGTCGAGCTCGTCGTGATCAAAGAATACGACGATGAATCCTAATACAGGACTATATTTAGTCAACCATCAGAGTGCTGACCAGGACCAAAATTCACGGACCAGGTACTGTATGAGTAGGTACACCTATGAAATTTCACTTATTTTCATCAAATAGAATCGCCTTAGCCAGAGCGTCGATGCCGTTGAAACAATTTTTTTTTTTTGTTTTTCCGCGTTCAAACACAAATTTTTGTAATAAATCCTACTTTAAAAATGAAAATGACTAAACCGTGGAAAGGTGAGCTTTTGGTGCCACTTTTAGGCTTAAAGGCAAGCATTTTTCACGTTGGAAAGCAGGGACTAATGAGCGGTTGAAAAAAGTTGAGATTTTCAAGATTTAACCTTTTTTCCTGTTCAAGTTCATTTTTCACACGTTTCGCCTATTTGAAAAACTCTGGTTCTCAGTCAGGGAGATAAGAAAAATAACTATCTTTCCAACGGTATAATTAGTTTTAATCTTTTACTGTATCCACAGGGAGTTAAAAACTTAGTAAGGAGTTTGCGCATGCGCAGTGGCTACTATCAGTACGGGGATGATGATTTTCATAGGGGACCGTCTACACACCAACCCGCACAATCCCTGAAAATTTCATGGAAATCGGACAATAACTTCGTATTGTTATGCGCGTTACAAGGATTTCATGACAGACACACAGACACGGAACCAAAATTGTTCAGGAAGGTCTGAAACGTAAAACGCGAGGGAAAATTTCGATTTTGGAGAACTTTTTTTTTCATCCTTGAAAAGTGAAAACAAAGCTTCCATTACCTTGGTCGACTCGGAAGCAAAAAGAGTGATTTATTGTTTTGTTCATTCTATAATAATTATTATCCTCGTGATGGAGAGATTTCACGCTGATGGAGAGAACATAAACAAAATTTTCACCCACTTTTGTGAAAGTATCAAGAAGTATCGATGCTTCAAAATATCGATACTTTTTGAAAGTATCGTATTGATACTCCTTGATACTTTCTAGATGTTTTCAATTTCAATTTAATTTATTGACAGAAGAAAAGAAATAGTACAGAAATTAACATAATATTTACAGCATTTTCTCCCATCCACCAACATAATAAGTTCGTAAGAACTTGTGGTTGCTGGTGGAGCTACTCTCAGCCAAAAACAAAACTAGAAATTACAAGCCTTAAAACTAAAACTTAACAACCCAAAACATCTGCTGCTCAATTTTTGCAGAAACTAAATTTTTCAAAAATCAAATTCTCTTATTTTAGACAACATAACATGTTTGAAATGATTTACGCTCTCACACACGTCAGGATTAATTCTACAAGCGTAAAAGAAATTCAAAACCCTGTAATAAGCACTCCTTCTGGCTCTCTCAGTGCCACATCTAGGTAAATTAATATTTGAAGATAGTGCTGTGCGTGTATGCGTGGTACAACTTCTATGCTCTGGCCGAATGCCAGTTTTAAACACAAGAATACTTGAATGTAACAAAAACAATTCTTTAACGTTAAGCACATTGAACTCCCGATAAAGCAAGGCTCTTGGGTATCGAGAACTCCTCTTGAGGGCGATTCTAATAATAATATTCTGGACGACCTGCAAGGATGACAACAACGACTTACCCAAAGCAGCACTTCCCCAAATTACAATGCCATATTTCAACAAAGAGAAAACTATACTTGCCTTTATTTAAAGAGCTCTGGACCGCGGGTTCCAAAACCCCTTCCCTGCCAAGAGGTGGCAACGTTGCAAGGTGCTCACCTTGGGGTCTCAACCCTTCGCGGTCACAACCCTTCGTGGTCAAAACCCATCATCCCTCTTCCTTCTTCCTCTTCTATCAACATACAATTTAATTATTTATCGTTCGGTGAACATTTTTTGTGATTTAAATTCGTAACGTACTAATTATTCTGATGAAAATGAGTCCAAATTTCCTGTAATTCGGCGAAGAGGGCGTAATTCGTTTGGGTGGATTGGCCGGGAGAGGGCTGCTGAGTTTTAATCGTACCTGCCTCGAGTTTATACTCGATTTGTTCAATTTTTCTCGCTGATCACGATTTTGGTGATGGGATGATCGAAATAATTTGTGAATCAAGTGTGCGTTTGCAGAAGAGGGAAAACTGTTGGGGGGTTGGGGGGGTTCACGGGCGGAGGGGTCGCGCAGGTATACCTCGACCTTCCGCTGGGGCTCGGATTCTTGCAGCGATGCCGAACCTTCGGGGCCTTCAAAAATCCCAGAGCTCTTTAAATAAAGGCAAGAGTATAAACCAAAATAAATAGTTCTTAGCTGAACAAATGATAAAAAATTTCTAGCCTCCCTAAATACATAAAACAGCTTTCGCAATATACAAATTAAGGACTCAATATGGAAATTGAACTTCAAGTTATGATCGAATATAACACCAAGGTACTTACATTTAAGAGTCAACGGCAAATTCACACAATTACAAGGTCCCAAACTGCATAAGCACGAATAACGATGAAAAGCAACCCCCGACCAATCAGCTCACCCTCGATTAGAAAAGGAAAATCTCATTAACGAGGTCTTTTCAACATTCAAGCCCTAACAATTTGTATCCATCCAGTGCTTGATGAGGAACAAGTTATAATTTATTGTATCTATTAACCGCTGGTGATCCTTTGCGTAAAATACAATGGCTGTATCATCAGCAAAGCCCAATATTTCACTTTCTATTTCAAGATTCAACAATACATTGATGTATAATAAAAACAAAATAGGGCCTAACACTGTTCCTTGTGGTACTCCACAGGTTAATAATAATTCATCACTGAACACCCCCCTTATTCTTGTTACCTGCGGGCGACAAGACAGATAAGATCCAATCAACTCCAAAGGCAGTCCCCTTATCCCATATTTATACAACTTGTTCGGTAAGTCAAAAGCCTTTCTGATGTCCAAAACGCTGCAAATTATTACACAATGGTTTATTATTTTTCTATATAGATCACTCGTCTACAAAATCACCAACCATCCAATATGAAGAGAAAAAAAAAAAAAAAATCAAAAAAAAATTAAAATCACCAACCATTGATTGCATTTTGGTCAGCTCTAATCTGAACGGAGATTAGGCCTCTTTTACGATTCACACTCGTGTTTGGATTTATATATATATATATATATTTCAATATAAACCCTTAAATTTTCGTAGGGAGCGAACGGTTTGTCCTACAGAGCTCCGCGTGGTCTCAAAAAATTCTAAAAATTCTATAGAATCTTAATTTGAAGGAAAAACAATACCTTTATATCAAAATTTTTTGAGTTAGGGCGTTTTCAAAATTTCAAAATTGATTTTGGAACCCTTAGGAGTGACCTACATCAACCAAAAGCTTCGGGGCACAACTAGACCCCAAATGGAGCCTACATACCAAATTTCATCAAAATCGGTCAATGCTAAGTGGCAAAAGTGCCGCGTACGGTGTACGGCGGACGGACGGCCAAATTTTTATTCGATTTTTGGATTCTACGTACCTTGAAACGTAAACCATCAAATTTTGAGGGGGTGTTAAAATTTTTTTTTCTTGGTCGATTCCAAAGGTTCATTATTGAAAATAATAAACCAAAAACACCATAGACAAGGAAACCTGATCTACAGACTCCTTCCACTGCGACCTAACGAGGTCTATTGTGGAGTGCCTCCAGGCTATATTAGCCTACTAAGAAGGGTTTACTGAAAACCCCTTCTTCCCACTTTTTAGCAAAGCAAAGAAGGTCAGTGTAAGTCACCTTAGAAACAGAGTCAGGCGCTAAGACATCACTTCCAAGGGTTGTGAATCTAGCTCGACTCAGTGCTTCACAGTAGCACATAATATGTTCGGCATCTTCCGTTTCCATATCACAGAAGCGGCAGATGTCCGTTGTTAGTTCGCCTATCTTCTTTAGGTGATATCGAAGTGGGCAGTGGCCTGTTAACAGACCCACAAGTATTCTGACGTCCTTTTTAGGCATAACTATGAGTTCGTTAGCCCGCTTCTTCGAGAACGTCAAGAATAGTTTTGCCTGTCTCAGACCTGGGAGGTTCTGCCAGTATCTTACTCGCTCGTTTTTCTCCCAGTTTCCAACCACGTTTTGTAAACAACTTTTGGTGGTTCCCAAGATCGGTTCTGGTCCTATTGGCAGGGACTCTGATCCTCTTTTAGCAAGGTTATCAGCAATTTCATTACCCTCATAACCTTCATGACCGGGAATCCATAGAAGGGTGACCTGGTTGTTCCGGGCCACAGTTTTGAGGGTATTCAGGCATTCCCAGACCAGCTTCGAATTTATGGTGTATGAAGCAATGGCCTTCAAGGCAGCCTGACTGTCTGACAAAATGTATACTTTGGCTCCGTTGAGATGCTTGTTCAGCATTTCTTCAGCACATAATTGAATTGCATGGACCTCTGCCTGAAAGATTGTGGCATTCGTCCCAAGAGACTTTACGAGGCTGGCCGAAGGGCCTTTAATGCCTATGCCAGATCTTCCACACATGACTGATCCATCTGTGTACCACACAAGAGAGCCCGGTGAAAAGTTGGGCATCCCATTTTGACCAGTTGGGCATCCCATTTTGAAAAGTTGGTCTCTGTTATTAATGACCACCTTAAAAGGGATTTCGAAATTTTGTTTTTCTATCATAAGATCAGTGATTGTCAGGGCCATTCCACATTCATCTTTCTCAAGAATTCTATGGTGGCTGACCCTTGATCCCGGTCTTATGTATCCCAGCCGCAGCAGCCTTGCAGCCCCCAGGAAGGCCACTCTTTGTACATGAATATGTAACGGCGAGAGGTCCAGAAGTACCTCCATTGCTGCAGTAGGGCAGGTGGGCATAGCGCCGGTGATTCCCAAGCATGCCTGTCTTTGGACTTTGTTAAGGGTCCTTTGGACTGCTGCTTGGTTGGTTTTGGGCCACCACACTAAGGCAGCGTAGGAGACTATGGGCCTGATGATGGCTGTGTATAGCCATTTTATCATCCTTGGCTTGAGTCCCCAAGTTTTGCTAAACATTTTCTGTCCAGCCCATAGGATGTATCTTGCCTTATCGACAATCTTTTTTATGTGTGAGTTCCATGTTAGTTTATGGTCCATGGTAACCCCCAGGTACTTAACTTCCGTTGTAGTGGATAGTTTTATTCCACCAAGGTTAAGCACCTTAAGGTTCAGCTTTCGCCTGTTGGTAAAAGGCACCAACACTGTTTTATTTGGGTTCACACGTAAACCTTCTGCTGTACACCACTTATAAATGATGTGTAGGGCTCTTTGCATTCTATTGGATATGGTACAGTCGAATTTGCCCCTTACTTTTATGGCCAAGTCGTCTGCATACCCTATTGCATCAAAGCCCTCCTCCTTAAGTTTAAGGAGAAGAGAATCAACTACAAGTGGCACAGTAAGGGGGAGAGTACTCCCCCCTGTGGACATCCTCTTGAAGGGATGATAGCAAGGGAGCTTGCCCCTAGCTCTGAGTACACGATCCGCTTGTTTAGCATGACCCTGATCCATTTTACTGTTTGAGGATCAATGTTCTTCTCGTATGCAGCTTTCTCTATTGATGCATAGGAGGTGTTAAGTGATAGTGTTAGAGCTATGCTTCGAAAGTGATAGTGTTAGAGCTATCGATACGATATTATTTCGATATTTTTGAAGTATCGGACATCCCTAGTCTCAACTCTCCCCTCAAATCCCAACTCTCCCGGTACAAAAAAATTTTGAGTTCTTTGCGATAGCTTCATTTTCCTTGAAATTTCGCTAATAGACGGTAGCACTGTTGGTTTGTGTAGGTATGTATACAGCTAACCAACTTTGATTAGGCAGGTTCATGTACTTTCACTGGGTACATACTCATATACCTAGATTTTATCGTCGATGTCGGCTAACCAACTTGTAAATTCAAAACGAGTCAACCTCCCCTTCAGTTCCGCGGTTTAATTTCCAAAGCGACGAAATCCGTTTGGCTCATTTCCGATTCGTAGCTCGTGCTCGACCGCTGATCAACACCCTTGCGATCGATCTGTCGTCCCGCTCGCGAGCGGCGCATACTGAGCGACGAATTTCAAAATGGATGAACACGGTTCGCCGACTTCATGCCGATCAACAACTATCGTCGACATGCTGAACTAACGAAGTACCCGCCGATGTGTTCCTCATACATATTACGGTTGACTGGGGACAACCGGAACATTCTCCGGTAAGGCATTTCGGAAGGCCACCACCACCTTTCTTCAAACTACACCTTTTTGGAGGTTTTTTCTTTTTAAATTTCCATTTTGGAGGTCCCGTAATGGCTTTATTTTGCTTCCGAGTCTACCAGGGTAGCGGAAGCTTTGTTTTCACTTTTCAAGGATGAAAAAAAAAATTTCTCCAAAATCAAAATTTTCACTCGCGTTTTGCGTTTTAGACCTTCCTGAACAATTTTGGTTCCGTGTCTGTCTGTGTGTCTGTCATGAAATCCTTGTAACGGGCATAACTATACGAAGTTATTGTCTGTAGGGTTTTCCAGAAAAACAGCGATTATAGAAGAGTTGTTAATACAAATTTGATAGTGATACACACGTGAAGCGAGAGAGACCAACCGAATCGAGACTGATCCCCTGAAGCCTGTTGTAGGAGAAGGGCTCCTGTCAGGTACACCAACCGTACAACAATTATTGTAGATTGACGTATTCCGACATTCCCCCTCAATGGGGTATTTCGGTCAAATTTTTTTATTTTTTATTTCAAAAGAGTATGGCTCAGGAATAACGGTAATCGGGTCTGTTCGTCGAGAAAATGTTTTTAAAAAATCAGAGAAGCTAAGGAAAGTTGAAGATTTGAATGGTGTGACGTAGCTAGCCAATCGTGACGTAGCTAGCCAACTGTCTTTGAAAAAAGTATCCATGCACAGAAACCCTTGGAAGACCTCTTGGATACTACAAAATAGTACTCACACGCGCGCGCGGCGTTGTCCGCGGCGTAGTCCTTGCCTAGTGTGTGTGCATTTATAGCGGCCCGCCTTTTTCAAACGTGTGATCTCTTTAATTAATTTTTCTACCACATGTTATTGTATCATTGGGCTTAAAGTTGTAGTATATAGGTTTTCAAGGGTGCTGAATCCAAATTTGAGGTCAAAAACCTGAATTTCCGACCCACCGAAATACCCCAATCAATCATTGAACAGTTGAACGTAACATAGCACAATGAATACAAGAAATTAAATACAAGGAACCATACACTAAATGTCAACATAAACACAAGTTCCCAAAGTTCAAAAATAATAAATACAGTAGGTAATAATGGTATGTAATGATAAGAATGTGATAAGTAGAGACGAGATTTCACATATTTTTCATATTCAATTTTTAGGCTTCTAATGTCTATAGGAATTCATTTTCAACCGTTTTGGGCTGTTTTCAACAATTTAAATACAATTTAATTTCACATACTTTCGCATATTTGGGACCAAAAAGAATATTTCTAGGTTTTTGAATATTTTTCAAATATTTGGACAGTTGTAGAACATTTTTCAAAAATATTTTGTTAGTATCATGAGAAAAAAAATTCTCTGGGAAGTTGTTTTGTGAAACTTCTGGATTGCATAGGAAAAAAGCTGTTGTAGAACTAAAGTCCCCCTAACCCATCCCTCGCAGAAACTTCTGGATCTTTCCTGTTTAACTAAAAATATCTGCATTCCTTACCTTCCTGAGTTGAGTGTCCTGTAAGACACTTAAGAAGCATGAGGCTCCCAGGGGGATTACGAGGCCCAGGTTGAGGTACCATCTTCACGTCCTTGGTGCCCTTACTGCTAGAGTTGCCGTTAATTACCTCGCTCCTTTTGTCCTATACAAAGAAGAGCCCTCTCTGGTTTGAGAGGTAAACAGCTGAAATAACTCCTAACAATTCTAATCTATTCTATCCTGAGACCCCTCTGCCACCTGAACCAATAATTACTCGATGGGGCACGTGGATATCTGCAGCGATTTATTATGCTGAGCACTACGATAAATTGAAAGACGTCCATCGAAACATTCGACGAAGCCGACAGCCAGGCAATCTCCAAAGCCAAAGCAGCGCTCCATGACTCTACTGTCATCCAGAACCTAGCGTATGTGAAGTCGAATATGTCTGCCATACCAGATTTAATAACGTCGCTTGAAGGTGAAGGTGCCCTGCTCACCGAATGTGTTGGTAAGGTTGAGAGGTTCATTGAGGAGAGTGAAACTTGGGGCGGCGCCATCGGAGAACGGTTAAGAAAGAAGCTGCAAGCGGTTTTGAAGAGAAACCCTGGATGGAAGACTGTGCAGGAGGTCGCGAAAATTCTCAATGGAGAGGTGGTTTCTGGATGCGAAATCACGGATCCGGCCGACATAGCGGCCCTGAAATTCCTGCCAATTGTATCATGCGAAGTTGAAAGATCATTCTCCATGCTGAAAAATGTTTTAACCGACAAAAGGCGGAACCTAACAATGGAAAACCTTGAAAAAATGTTGATCATATTATGCAGTAGGTCGTAGTCGATTAACTTTTTGTTGTATACAGTAGTTGAACACCGTAGTTTCTTGTAATCTTAAATTGTATAGTTTTCTTGTATTTCCAAAAATAAAATATTAAAAATTGTCTTGCGTTGATGAATTTATCCTGTACCATTATAAAACTCCCTTTTCCGGCGTAAAAATAAAAATAAAATAATAATAATAAAAAAGAATATGTTCACCTAAAAAAAAATATATTGGTGCAAAAATAATATATTGAAGAATATTTCGGCCTTAAAAAACACATAAAAGAATGCATAAACGGGCTCAAATTTTCGCATATAAATCTCGTCTCTAGTGATAAGTAACATGATCAATCTATTCAGGACAAATTCAGAAGTGAACAGAAGTGTTCAAATTTTTGCCGTGACAAGGCCTTTGTCATGAGGTCGGCAATTTGAATTTCGCTATGAATGAATTGTAATTTAATTTGACCTCTCTCTATCTGATCACGAATGAAATGGTGTTTAACATCAACATGTTTAGTGCGTTTAGATTCATAGGTTGTAATGGCTCAAAGCTAGTAATTGAGTAATGTACTCGCGATCATCCATGGTTCCTCCGTTATCTTTTAATTCGTTTATCAATTTATCATACTCAATTAGGTAGAGATTTAGGCTCGACATACCATCAAAATTCATATTTCTCATCTTCATTTGAATGCTCACCCGTGATTGAGTGCCAGTACGAACATACGTTGACCGCAGCGTTTCTATCATTTCCCTTGCTGACGTATTCTTCTTGATCAACTCTAAGCAGTTGTCTGATATACACTGGACAATAATATCTTGCGCTTTAGCATCTTCCATCTTCCAAAGCTGTTGCGAAGCGTTATCGCTTGGCATTTTCGTGTATATTTTATCCAATACACCATTCCTTTGTAGAAGTTTTTCCACTCTGAACATCCAGTTTTCAAAACCAGTTCCATCAAACATCTTGATGTTTACAGGTTGTGATGTAGTTGCGGACATCTCAAAATTAGGTGAACACAAACCGGGAACTGACCTACACGAAGGAGCACGGGAGAACCGACAAACCGTCAAAACTCGTCACAACTTTTCACTTATTTTTTTTCACAAATTTTAAAAACTCAGTATTAGTCTGGGCCCATAACCTGTAGGGTTTTCCAGAAAAACACAGCGATTATAGAAGAGTTTTTAATACAAATTTGATAGTGATACACACGTGAAGCGAGAGAGACCAACCGAATCGAGACTGATCCCCTGAAGCCTGTTGTAGGAGAAGGGCTCCTGTCAGGTACACCAACCGTACAACAATTATTGTAGATTGACGTATTCCGACATTGTCCAATTTCTATGAAATTTTGAGGGATTGTGCGAGTTGGTTTTTAGACGGTCCCCTATGAAAATCACCACCTTCGGACGAATAGTAGCCACTGCGCATGCGCAAACGTGAATTTCCTTGTAACGGCCATAACGTCTACATTTTCCATCCGATTTCAATGAAATTTTCAGGGATGATACAGATTAGTGTTTAGATAGTGCCCTATGAAAATCACCAAATTCCTTGGGGACCACCCTCCCAATTCATAAGGGGCCATCCCACCATCCATTTCGTTGGGGACCATCCTAAAATTCAAGGGGGACCATTCGCAAATTCCTTGGGGACCACCCTCCCAACTCATAGGGGGCCATTCCACCATCCAATTCATCGGGGAACATCCTCCAATGTACAGGGGACCATTCCCTAAGTCCCAGTTCCCAAGGAATTCTGGAATGGCCCCCTATGAATTGGGAGGGTGGTTCCCAAGGAATTTGGGAATGGTCCCCTATGAATTGGAGGATGGCCCCCTATGAATTGGAGGATGGTTAACTTACTGATTGAATGGTGGTAATGGGTAATTGGATTACTCTTCCTGTAATGGGTAATTGGAAGGACCCATTACTTTTCCAACTACGAGTAATGGGGAATTGGAAAAAGTAATTGAAAATTCCATTCCCATTACAGGATTAAAGTGTCTCTTAAAACCCCACTTATTGGTTTTATGTGTACATAATCATAATCACTTCACTCATTTCATTGCTAATAAGAAAAGTAATTTTGAAAAGTAATCATTACTTTACAACTCTGGGTTCGAATAATCAATTACACCTTCTTGGTCGGCCACGATTGGTCATGAACGACCAACAGATCGAGAAATAGGCTGTTGTTTCAGAATCAGATCGTCAGTCGTACTTACAGATACTGATTGAAACACGTTCCCTTGACCTCCGGGGGTCGAGTAAGAAAAGTAGAAAAGAACCAGTTTGGCCCTCAACATCGGAGGTCTCCGCCAAGTTGGTTTTTCTATCAAACGGCCCCGATTTCTTGCGTTGTGAATTGAAAGCGAAAACGCCCTCGAACGGAACCTGTCACGCACGGTTCACACATCGAAAGTGGTTCTTCCATCATAAGGCGGTCTTGAAAGGTCCGAAGGTTCTTACCTGGCCTTTCCCCGTCTAGGAGACCGCCCAGACTCGGCGGTAATTGCTCACTCAAAGAAGCTGCTTTCCCTTCAAGGTCTACATTTTTGTGGCTAGACCGCTAGACGACGAATCTCGGCCGTAACGACGTAATTTTCCCAAACGGTCAACATTACGATAACTGATGAAGTGGAGATGTTAACCCTGCAGTGATAAGGACCAGTACTAGGCGTGTTGAGGTAGAGCTACGTAAGGTTGACGTGTTTTACTTCAGGAATCACCCCTACTACAAATTTTAGTTGGAAATTATGTGGCACACGGAATAATTAATCTTACTTCCATATTCAAGTAGTACACATTATATTGATTACATTAAATATCATTAAAAAATAAATTTAAAAAAAATAATAAATTTAATAAAATATACAAAAATAAACATTAATATCATCATAAAAATGAAATATCATTTTAAAATAATCATCATTAATATCATTACCTATCATTAAATATTATTACATTATTATATTTAGGTAGTACATTATTAGTTATTATCAAATTAGGTAACTTAGTTCAGGAAAATAAAATTATTGCCTCAAATTAAGTTCATCTGCGTAAATAATCAATTAATTTTCACACTCATTCGAGAAAATTTTGATTATGTGATCCACATATTGGCACATTGCATTTTGCACATTACGTTGACGTCAATCTTCTTTTTTTGGAACTGCAGTAGGTACAATATTTTCTAGAACCTCTCTGATTCTCTTTATTCGTTGAAGATCCCTCTTCTGTTTTTTTTTTTTTTTTCCGTGACTATTGACCAATTTTTTCAGATCTTTGCTCAAACAAGGGAGGGTTAGCCTACTTTTCAGTCAATTTCCACATAGTCGATCGCTGAGCTTCAGCTGGTTCAGCATACGTATTCCAAACGTGAAAATGGTACTACACCTCCGTTTCCTGAAAAATTATCATCACACTTATACAAACTCGGCACGTGGATGAGGGGGGGGGGGGGGGATTTTTTTCTCAATTTATATTAATTTATTGCATCAAGACCAGCTCTTCACGATAATATTGCAACAGGAACTCAAATCGCTCGGCACTTTTCAAAATTTCAGGCCATCCAGGGCTTATCTAGAATAACCTTTTCTCAAAGTTTCAGTCAAGTAATAGATCACCCATTTGCAAAAATCACATATTTTCCATTGCTCGATATATTTGAGATAATAATCACAATAATTTGCCAAATATCGTTAACTGGTGGGAGAAAGAGCTAGTCAATGTTCTTCAGCTGCACCCTAGCGGTGAAACTAGTACCTGAGCCATCGCTCTACTACAGGAGAGGAGCAAATTCTTGAAATCGCAGATTCTGTTTTATTTTACGGTACAAGAAAGGTGGTCTCATTCGATTTTAATTCTGAAGTTCTAACAAGGACTACTCCTACACCCATACTAATAATGCGCCTCTGAGGCGTACAATTTTCTGAAGGCAGTTCAAAAACTACATGTTACCCTAAAAACTCATTAGGTATCTTCTGTAACAAAAATTAATTACATCATTGGTGATGCTTTTAAAAATTTAAATTTATTAATAATACATTCTCAGTCGCTTAATTTTGCATATAATACTAACTAGGAGCTTCTCGTGTGTAGTAATTTACAAAAAATGCATTACTCCTCACAGGACATTTCCAATTCCAAAAGGGTACTGACCCTTTTATGACTAATACCTGCTGTGTTGGCGGCGGAGGATAACGGTCACGTGGTTTGCCACTCATTCATATCAACCTATACGCTCTCGAGGCGTCTTGTTAGTATTTCAAGGTTAACAATTAAATGATATTATTAATTGTCGGACAATTTGATCTAATATACAGTTTTTGCTATAAATAACTATCAAATTGCGCATATTTTAATAAATAATTTCAAAAGGACAAAGGATTTGCAACGCATGTGCCTACATCATGGAATATTCTCTCCTAATTGAAAACCGGTAGGTACTGTTTGCGAGAAGATCGGAAGAGTCGGTTTTCTATTGCTAGGCAAACAAAGAAACAACAACAGTAGGTAGTTCATGGAGGAAGGGATGGGCGGTACAAAGGCGCGTGCCGGGGGGCCATTTCTATTGTGTGTGGGCAACAACAAAAGTCAAACTTCAACAGACAAGAGAACGAAAAGGAGGGGGAGAGAGCGGACCTGTTGGGCATATTCGATCGAATCGGGAACAATGAACGTGTGGAGGCGATGAGTATTCCTTTTGTATGCAGTCTGGACACATTCGGAAGGTATTGGGTTTCACGATTCGAATAGACGGACCGTCACGAGAGCACGACCGGGTGAGTTGTGACAGCGGCCTCTGGCGGCTATAATGAATATTGAACGGGGCTTAGGTCGGATTAGGGCAATCTCTACCTTATATGCCATGAGCCATCTCGATTACGATGTATAAGCCTTGTTAAAAGAATATACATACAGGCCAGATAACCCGTACGTTGGACTGCCACACGTATGTCCCCAACGTTGCACATTATTACACAACGGCTTATTATTTTTCTGTATAATGGGATTTCCAAGTCTAATTCGGAATTTTCCAGACCAATTTCGGAAATTTCCAAACCATATTCAGAATTTTCCAATCCAGTTTCAGAACTTTCCAATTCAATTTCAAAACTTTCCAAGTCGAATACAAAATTTTCCAATTCAAAATCAGATTTTTCCAAAACAATTTCATAATTTTCCATTTCAATTTCAGAATGTGATCAATCTTTCTGTATGGTGATATTAGGAGGGAGGATGGCCGCCAATTCATAGGGGATCATCCCCCCCAATTCATAGGGGACCATCCTTCCAATTCATAGTACTTTACGGAAATATATTGTTATGTTGTGGGAAAGGATTAGGTAAGTAACTTGATTTGGAAAAAGTTTTATTTGATTTGGAAAAGGATTAATTTGGTTTGGGAAAAGATTAATTTGGTTTGGAAAAGGATTTGGTTGCAGAGGAAGCTCGACCGAGTGACGATTGAACAAAACGGGGAAAATGTCAGCCTCCTGGTGCATTCTAGTGAGCAAAGTGTGAACCTTCAAATAAATTTCGTATTTTACCTTCATGTCCTACACACAAGAAAGAAAAAGCTCAGCCCCCTGCACCCTAGTAAGCAAAATGTGAACTAGAACCTTTTGATACATTTTTCATTGAGGCTAAAAGGGAAGGCCCTCTAGTTTGATTCTCTTGTAGGAGATGGCGCTCATGTCGCATCAAAAGTTTTCCCAATCTTTCTCATCCTCCACGAAATATTTTTTCAATTATAATATGGGGATGAATCCAGAATAAGTAAATCTCGGTTTCCACCATTGAATTTTTACCATACAATAATTATTTTTTATCATGAAATCGTCCTGTAGGGAAGGAGAGAGGAAAAGCTCACCCCCCTGGTGAGCAGCGTGTGAAGTAGAACCTTTAAGGGCGGAATTCACAGTCATCACTCAAGGCCTAGGAAATCCTCAAGTAGGCGATGAGGAATGACGCATGCTCAGCGCTATTCAGTATCGTCATGTCGAGGAAATCCTTAAGGAAATGCTCGAGGAGTTGCTCGAGTCATCGACCATTTCCTCAGCGTGGTATTCACAATCCCAACTCCCAAGTTGAGGAAAGCCTTTATCTTGTCTCAAAAGTAGCATAATATCGAGGTCCCTTTTACATTTCTTCAAAACCTTTTTGTTATCAATTGGGTCGGATTACCTACTTCCCACTTTCCAAATAATCATCAGCAGAAGTCACACAAAACCAACTGATTTGTTAATAGGAATCGCAGAGTACAAGAAGAAGCTTTTAAATCTCCCTTGATTCACTCCGGGCTATCTGCTGTACTTGGAGGCGGAGCTGAATAAACTGTCAGTGTACACACATAGATTGCACTATGCCTACTGTAATGTCATACATCTATGTTCGTTAGTTCTCCAATACAGTGAGGTGTAGGAAAACCTAGAGTGGCATGAATCATCACCAACACAGATGAGGTGAGGAAGGGAAAGAACACGTCATTTGACGTCACCTCTTTTCCACTCTCCCCTCACCATAATAGCTAGAGTATATAAGCCACACTCAGGGGTCTTCCTACATGCATTCGTACCTTGTCTATCCGACTTATAATTTCTTGTCTTACCTACAGCCCAGTTCCTCCGAGGAAACGGTTTGCCCCATAAAGGCGCCAAACCTCTATCTCCCCTCAGGGACCTCTTCAGAACAGTAGGCTTCATTAGGTAAATGTTCCGCCTCCTGCCGGTAGGTCTTGGTCCAGACCAGACGCCGAGGTTAGCAGATAGATCTTATAAGCACTTATCTGGACGGTCGGCTGCAAGGCGCCACGGATGGAGTGCTAAAGTCTTCGGCTTAGGGATCAATCTCTCCATTGAGTAGGATTCAGGCTAGTTAACAATTCAGTGCATCAAAAGGACCATCGCCCTCACTCGAGTACACGCAGAACACAAAACCTACATCCTAAAAGTGCTTAAGATGCAAGAGTCCCGCCTCCCAAGATGCAATTTGGCAATTGAGATGGTGAGGAGCCATGCAGGATTTGCTACAACATTCCAGACAGCCTGTCGTCGTTCGACCCGCATATACTGAGACCAGATATGGAATGTCTCATCACAGAAGTCACTGAGCAACAACGAGCAGCATGGACGAGCTGAATCCTCGGAATTTTTTACACTTTACCGGGAGCTCAACCCAGAGGTGAAGTGTAGCAGCTTGGTCAGGGATGCCAACATTCCTTTGCACGTGGCGCGTTGGGCTTTCAAGATTCAGGCCGAGTCGTTGAACTTGAATGCAAAGCCATGTGCATCCGACAGACCCGAAGAGTGTTCGATGTGCAACCTTCATGAGCGGGAGGATGTCTTCCATTTTCTCTGCCGATGCCCAATTCTCACTGAGTTTCGGCAGCCGGCATTCGGATTGAGATTTTGAACGGCCCCAATTGGTCTAAACTGGAAGTATTTGTAGGCGAGCCTGGCCTTACAGGTTGCTCCTTGTGGGAGAATTGAATTTGTGATTTATTGTATTATTTTTCACCCACTTATCTATTTCTGATTTTACATGTTACTGGAATCTATATTTTTAATTTAATTTTTCGGTTTCGACCAATGCCGTAATGTTCATTTTTTCATTTACACATGCAACCATTTTCTTTTGCTTGTAAATAAACTTTTTCTTCTTCAAGTCATTCTGGGGTTCTGTACGAGTCAATTGGGATTCCGAAGTCGCTCATAGGTCAGGTCGACCATAAGACGAGTAGGTTTTTGTGATAATCTACTAGTATAGGTTTACTCTGAGCTTCTTGTGAGCCTCTGAACGGGTCTAAACAGGCATAAAGTCTGTTCTTTACAGTTTTTTGAAGTTCTGCAGGTACCTTCTGGAACTTACATGAATCTCTTTCTTCAAAACTTGTGTGTTCAAAATCATCAATGTTAGCAAATAAGTAAGCTCCTAGGTACATAAATCAGACAAGGATGAGTTCATCGCTAATGCCGTGGTGAATAGAGCGAGCGAAGCGTGGGTAGAGGGTCGGGACTGAGGATCGGCCGTCACGATGACAACAGTTTAGTCACTGAGAAGAAATACCCGTTCGTGCGCTAACAGAGAGAAGGAATACTAATTATCCTTGCGGATATACGAGGAGGAAAGGTGTAACTTTACGGGAACATAAAACTGTGACAAGCACGGGAGAGAGCTTCAAAGCACAAAGTCAACTAGTGAAGCAATGATGATGTGGGTACATGAGGTAATGATGAAAGACTTGTGGGGATATGATTGTTAGATCTCGATCTCTCCACAGCCCTAGTTCGCGGAACTGGTGATGATGAGGTATTTTGATGAACAAAATCAAGTATTTTGAAGTAATGAAGCATTAAATGTGGTCAGAGGAATTATAAGATGGGAATAAACGACATCGAAGTGTGAAATCTCATAAGATTGTTCCTAAAAGTATTGAAATATTGAATAATTGGAAATTATAATCCCTGTTAAGTCCTTACTCTTTGAAAATGTGGCCATTGAACATGACCGGTGTCCTGATTTCAATGTAACAGACCGCAAAAGCGATGACGAGCGTGAAAACTCGGAGTTCATAATAGGAAGAGGATGTCTTCTTCATGTACTTTTATAACCTTCCGCGTCTTCACGGAGAAGGGATTACGACGTCCATTGTTCCTTCTCCCTGGGCAATCTCACGGCCTCCCTCGTCGTACAATAACAATGAAGGTTTCTTTTTTTTTGGTCGGATTTTTTTTCCGTTCATACAGAAGTGATGCCCTCCAGAGGATATTAGTCGGACTGGATATCGAGGGGGGGCTGGATCGTGAGATCCACGGAGGCAGGAAGCGAGATGATGCGGGTACATCCTGAGTAACCACCACCCACCTGTCGGTTGATGATTTGCGCTTGATTTTTCTCATCCAACAAAAAATCAGAGGGACGGAGGAAATGAATGAAAAATTCTCTTTCGCGTAACAGGTGGCCGACACTTGTTCGCGGCGAATTCAATTATCGTCAAACTTTTACAGAACACGCAAAAAACGGTTTTTGTCACTTCGAATAAGATTGGGCTTGTAGGCGCCAGATGACACCCCTATTGGTTAACTAATGAAACTCGCTGTTTTGTGTTCTCTTTCAAATTTATTCCTGTTATGAATCTAATGCTTTTACCAAGTAGGGTAGACACCGTTACTGCCCCTTCAATAATGAACCTTGA
Organism: Apolygus lucorum; assembly: GCA_009739505.2. Taxonomy (NCBI): domain Eukaryota; kingdom Metazoa; phylum Arthropoda; class Insecta; order Hemiptera; family Miridae; genus Apolygus; species Apolygus lucorum. Next base: position 14,216,029 of record CM019174.2, read on the forward strand.
GAATGTTGAAGGGTGTTGAGTCGGATGATAATATCATGTTGGTGGTCGAAACGACTCTGGGTCCTCTTTGTGAATAAAAAGGGGGAAAACGTTGACTTTTTGGTGTTTAATTTTCAGCTACCGTTTCGCTGGGCAACTTGCCAGCATCTTCAGGCTAAAACAGATATTAGAACAGCAGATCTCTTAGTCTTCTAATACTATGGTCACATTTACTCTAGACATATGTTATATTTCCCTATATTAGTTATTGATAGACGTGCATTTTACCTTGTCAGTTGTATACTTCTTGTCATTTCAATCATTCTCTATTCAATCGAAACGATCTTAACGGATCCAAACTGGAAAAACAATGATTAAATATAGTGCATAAGTCGAGACATTTCAAACAAGTGTGAAAAAAAACTTTTTAACAAAAAAACGGACCGACCTCAAAACTGATGATGGCATCCCACTAAAAAGGAAAAAATAATAACGACAACTTATTCAGTTAGGTTGGTAGGTAGGTACGCAGTGAAGTCGCCGCCGTGCCCATCTGCAGAAACAAACATACACAAGTAGATTCCACTTCCATCTGGTTAGTATTACAACATGGGTCGATAGTGCAATACAAAACATGAATGAGAGTGGGTACCTATCATTGAGGTAATGCATGTGTTCCAAAACGATTAGGTAGCGTCACTGCTGTCGTATGAAGGAGGATGAGAGAGTGACAATAAGTGTGAATCCCCGTACGAAATGTTGGGATTCGAACAAACCATCTCTTGATTAGATAGTATCTAATAGTTATTTATCTAATTATACATGATCAATCTTTGATTACATAATATGTAATTAATCTTATATTCCATGTATGGCATATTGAATGTAGAATTGTCTAGATCATGATGTGGGTTTGTGATATGAGTTCATACTCAAATGAACCAGTTAGTGTTACAACATGCGTCGATAGTGCAATACAAAACAGGATTAAGGGTAGGTAAGTAAGTAAACAACCTTCTCATGTTCAATTTTTATCCAACTGCCATTTTTGGTGATGCAGACGTCTTCAGCTGTTATCAAAGGAAATATTCTTACTGAGATTCACACTTATTGTCACTCTCTCATCCTCCTTCATACGACAGCAGTGACGTACTACCTAATCGTTTTGGAACACATGCATTACCTCAATAATAGGTACCCACTCTCATTCATGTTTTGTATTGCACTATCGACCCATGTTGTAATACTAACCAGATGGAAGTGGAATCTACTTGTGTATGTTTGTTTCTGCAGATGGGCACGGCGGCGACTTCACTGCGTACCTACCTACCAACCTAACTGAATAAGTTGTCGTTATTATTTTTTCCTTTTTAGTGGGATGCCATCATCAGTTTTGAGGTCGGTCCGTTTTTTTGTTAAAAAGTTTTTTATTTTACTATTTTTGTATTTTCATAATTTTTTATTTTTTACTTTTTAGTGGTTTTTTAAATTTATTTTTAAAATTTAATTTTTTAAATCATTTGATTTAATCTTTAACTTATTAATTTTTCGACTTTAATTATTTTAATTTTACATAACTTACCTACTACCAAGTACTTTTGTTTAAGTTTTTAAATCATTCGTTTTAATTTTTAACTCATTAATTTTTTCGACTTTTATTATATAATTTTTTTTTTAATTTTACATAATTTACCTTCTACCAAGTACGTTTGTTTAAAGTCTGTATTCTTTGAGTTACCGACCGTTAACCTTTTTTCGACATTTTTCGCTATTTTTCTTTTTTAAATCTTTTACTTGTATTTTTCAATCACTAATGGTTTTTTTAATGTGGAATTAATTATTACTTTTTGAGGTTTTTTTATGAAGGTAGTAGGTAACATTATTGTTTAATTTTTACATTTTATTTTAGTACCTATACCTACAGTATTATTGTTTAAAGTAGTTATTAGTGAGTCCAAAAAATTGTTAAACATATTGTTTAGTAATGCATGCATTCCAGGGGACGTCCCATTGGATAAGCATTAAGTCAATTAGAACCTGTTGGTGAGCGAAAAAACACGCATTATTATTTCCCTTCCTCCTGCACCAAACTGTTTCACTCAACGTAAGTAAAATGGGGGCGATGATGTCCGTAGAGGAGTATCTACACTCAAATCCGCGCAATCCCAGAAAATACCATCGAAATCAGATGGAAAATGTAGAAAGTATAGCTCTTACAGGGAATTCACGTTTGCGCATGCGCAGTGGCTATTATCAGTTCCTTGGCAATGCTTTTCATCGGGGACCATATATATGCCAATTTGCATGATCTCTGAGAATTTTATTGAAATCGGATGGAAAATGTGGAAATGATGGCTGCTACAAGGAAATTATAATTTGCACATGCGCAGCGGCTATCAGTCCGGGGGCGATGATTTTCATAGGGGACCATCTACACGCCAACTCGTACAATCTCTGAAAATTTCATCGGAATCGGACTTGAACTTCATATTTTAGCCCGCTGCAACATGTTTTGGATGATGAGAAGGCTATGTGCTAGACCCACTTTGTAGTCTACCGAAATTTGATGGTTATCGGAAACCCCCTCATAAAGCATCTCATTTTTTGTGAAGCTTAGAATCGGACCTTAAATTTGTATGTACCTACACAAACATGTACAAAAATGTACAATGAGTCGGGAAACTCGTCTTTCAATGAAATGTTAAAGTTATTTTCAAAATTGAGTTCAATATCATTTTTTGAAATTAAAATTTTGCTTCATAATCAAGTTTATCTTGAAGAAATGAGCGTTTTACTCTTAATGGGGAGGATGGTCCCCAATGAATGAGAGGGTGGTCCCCCTTGAATTTGTTGAGGGGCGGCAGGCGTCCGAGAATATGCCGGAGGTGACGGGCGGGTGGGACGAGCGGGTGGGGGGAGAGGATGCGGAACAATCTTCCGAAAAAACACGTTTTTTGAACTATTTTCACAAAATTTCGATACTTTTAACAAAGCAAAATGAAATCTGATTAAAACGGGACCACTATGGATACTTGTAGAACACTTTTCGAAAAGAATCAGGCAGATTGGTGGCCGAATAAGAAACTGCTAGTGGTACAAACATACAGAAAAAAAAAAAAAAAAATCGTCGTCCCATGACACACCGAACTGTATACCTCCTTCCTTCGGCGCGGCTTCGCCGCGCATGAAGTCGGTCAAAAATAATCTGTACTCCTTCAAAGGAAAAAACAGTGACTGAACAAGTCAGATAGGTACCTACCTTGTTTGATTGGTAAAATTGTCAAGCAACACACCTATAACGTTTAGATCTAACATTAATTTTAAAAAACATCAATTTTAAAAAACGGAAAAAAGAGATTTCACATCGAAAAAACCAAGGGAATTCAATATTCTCCATTGGTATGGGGGCAGTGTTGACCCACGTTTCGTTGTCAGTTTGACAGGTGATAAAATTTATCCATGTACATGAATCCACACACTATAATGTAACTCAGTACTTTAAAGCAATAGGATATTGGTTATTATAACAAAGTTTTTAAAAAAAATTTTTAAATTTATAAAATGTAAAGTAATACCTATTTATTAGGGAATTTTTGTATAATACCACATGGTTTATGATGACGTGGAAGTAGTGGTTGAAACCTGATAGTGTAGATCAACACTGCCCCCATACCAATGGAGAATATTGAATTCCCTTGGTTTTTTCGATGTGAAATCTCTTTTTTCCGTTTTTTTAAATTGATTTTTTTTTAAAATTAATGTTAGATCTAAACGTTATAGGTGTGTTGCTTGACAATTTTACCAATCAAACAAGGTAGGTACCTATCTGACTTGTTCAGTCACTGTTTTTTCCTTTGAAGGAGTACAGATTATTTTTTCACACTTGTTTGAAATGTCTCGACTTATGCACTATATTTAATCATTGTTTTTCCAGTTTGGATCCGTTAAGATCGTTTCGATTGAATAGAGAATGATTGAAATGACAAGAAGTATACAACTGACAAGGTAAAATGCACGTCTATCAATAACTAATATAGGGAAATATAACATATGTCTAGAGTAAATGTGACCATAGTATTAGAAGACTAAGAGATCTGCTGTTCTAATATCTATTTTAGCCTGAAGATGCTGGCAAGTTGCCCAGCGAAACTGTAGCTGAAAATTAAACACCAAAAAGTCAACGTTTTCCCCCTTTTTATTCACAAAGAGGACCCAGAGTCGTTTCGACCACCAACATGAACCTTGAGAATGTTTACAAAAAAATTGCTTTCTCTTGTTTGGGAGCTAGTTTTGCCTAGGGCTGGGTATCGATGTATCAAAAACCGACCTCTTTGACGCTTTTTCCCAGACATCGATGTTATTTGTCAAAATTTGTTCAAAACAATCAAGTTTATTTTGAAGAAACTAATTGAAACCTTTTTAAAAACACAAACGGTGGATACAGCTTTCGTACAAGTACGCAACCACGAGAGATATTTTATGTCTTATGTTTAATAAATTGAGAGCTTTCCAATGAGTGGTGAACGATTTTTGTGGGGTGGAAAATGAGGAAGTTAGTTTTCCCTAGGAACGATTGGTTGTACGTGAAAATCATCAGAAATTTCCGCGTAACGCTCCCCTCATAACGATCCCCGCGTGACGATTTTTCGCTTATGTGCCATAGTAAAGACATAAAATGTCAATAACTACCTACTTATCGTCGCTCCTCCGCCAAAACCACGAATCTTCAGAACCATCCTTTGCCAAAATCGCGAATCGACAAAAAATCGAAAATTGAGCTGAGCATCACAATGGGCCACTTAGGTGAGTGGTATTTCATTCATCTACCCCCCACTGGAAGGTGTTTTCCCACATGGTTCATTTTTCGCGAATCAGCTAAATTACGATTTTATCCTCCGCGTCTCCACAAATCTGCCAATTCGCGTGTTTGGCGGAGTAACTATGGAAACCATTCGTTGTTTCGTAAAATCATAAAAACCTACACTTGTTGACCCATGCAATAATTTTATCTACCAAATAGCTCTTCTCATCCAATTGCCTCGTTTTTCCCAATTTAGTCTAATCGCTTGCTCCCTGCATTATACGAATGAAGGTTTTTAAATCCTTGAAAAGATGTTACTAGAAAAATGTCACGAAACTGGCGTTCAGGCTGTCAAACTGGAAAAATTCAGACGCATCTTCAAGGAGTACAATCTTGGATTTTTTAAACCCAAGGAAGATCAGTGCAAGGTGTGCCTTGCTTATTACGCATCTCCTCCTGAACACAAGCAATTATTCAAGAAGATTTTGACAAGCATTTAGTACGGAAAAATCTGGCTCGTCAAGCTCGAAACGAGGATAAACAACTGGCTACTGACGCCTTAATTCCTAGCTTTCCGACTTGGAGAAAGTGTTGTGCACACCCAAAGGTAGCGCAGGACAAATATTTTATTTGCGCAAATTAGCAGTTTACAATTCCACTGTCTACGATCTGGTGTCACATGAAGGGCAATGTTTCCTCTGCGAGGAGTTTCATGGAAACCGAGGAGCTAACGAAATTGCATCCTGTCTACTGCATTACCTTCAAGATAAGTGTTTGAAGGCCCCGAGTGTAACCTCCGTTCGGATGATGTCCGACTCTTGTGGAGGGCAGAACAAAAATACTGTAATCGCTGCGATGTGCATTTTCGTTTTGCAAAAAATCCAAAATTTGAAGTCAATAAGGCACTCTTTTTTTGAACAAGGGCACAGTGAGATGGATTGCGATTCTATCCACGCTAAAATAGAAAAAAAATCCAAACACGTCCCTGTCTAGCACCTGAAGGGTGGGCCCAAATTATGAGAGGTGCCAGAATCAACCCTCGACCATTCACCGTCAACAAAATGACCTTTCAAGATTTTATGGATTTTAAACCTCTCGCAGAAACCCTCAAAAAAACGTTCCCTTGGAGGCAGCTCTGTTCGATCGAATTCAGTAAAGCCGATTCAAATTATGGACCCCTGATCACCGGACGTTACAAGACCAGCTATCGTGGCGACTACATTCAAGTGGCACTGACGTCACCAGCTTCAGGGCCCAGAGCAAAGAGATCAACCTCGAAGACCCTTCCAGCACCCACATGCTCCATCCAACAACACCACCAACACCTCCATGCGCCACCTCAACATGCTTACAACCAGGAGCTTCCTATTGCGTCAAACAAATACAGAGACCTCATAAAGATGTGTACAGATCTGACCATCCCCCGACAGTACCACGATTTTTATAGGAACTTGAAACATACGTCGACGACCAGAGATGCGCTCCCACAGCCCGACGAGGAAGAGTCTGATGGCTCACACTGATGGCTAATTTCTACGATTTTATCATTTTCAACCACTTCGACCATGATGTATTTCATTTTTTTCTGTGTTCTCTGTTTCTGCGGTTCCTTGGCCTATTAAAAAAATTTAAATGAGCAATTCTAATTCTGAATGTGGCTCCCTGATACCGATTAACTCATTTGGGAACTTACTACGCCAAAATCACGAATCTGACTTTCTGTACTAAGAGGTTCCATAAGTAGATCGTACTTGTTTTCATACCAATCCGTCTATTTCTCAATTAATCTGCACTACCTTTAGGTCGTGGAAACACCACAATAACAGAAAATTCTTCAACCAGGGACCACAAAATTTTATCGTGAACTTTGGAAAGCTAGCTTCTAGCCCAAAACTAGGTTTTTTACGATTCGCGGTTTTGGCGGAGGATGGTTTTGAAGATTCGTGGTTTTGGCGGAGGAGCGACGATATGAGTCTACCAAGGTAGCGGAAGCTCTGATCTCCAAAACCAAAATTTACACTCGCGTTTCACGCTTTAGACCTTCCTGAACAATTTTGGTTCCGTGTCTGTGTGTCTATCCGTCTGTCATGAGATCCTTGCCGCAGCCATAACTTCTACATTTCTCACCCGATTTTCTTTATATCAAAATTTTTTGAGTTTGAGCGTTTTCAAAATTCATTTTTGAACCCTTAGAAGTGACCTACATCAACCTAAATCTTTGGGGCACAACTAGACACCAAATGGAGCCTACATACCAAATTTCATCAAAATCGGTCAATGCTAAGTGGGGAAAGTGCCGCGTACGGACGGCCAAATTTTTATTAGATTTTTGGATTCTGCGTACATTAAACGTATACCATTAAATTTTGAGGGTGTTAAACAATTTTTTTCTTGGTCGATTCCAAAGGTTCATTATTGAAAATAATAAGCCAAAACACTATATCATCACATTTGGGGTCTACCTTCATCTCAATCTTGGCACAATCCAGGGGTTGCGCTTGTTTGAGCGCTCACTGGACACCCGTGAGCTACCAAAAAAATCGGTTGAGGGGTCCAAAATTCAAGAAATTTCACATAGAATCTAAATCTGCTATCAAAAATAGGGGTTCTCATTTGAGATAACAAAGGTGGTGTGCGTTGCGCACGATTGCGCACGTGCACAATGCGCACCGTGGTCATATTTGAGATCAATGGGAAAAATCATGAAGATTAAAAAAAAAATTTACCAGTATCTGGACGATTTTAGCAGCGATGGAGGGGGGGGGGGGACTTGTGAGCCTCTACTGTCTATCCATCAGATCGTATTTAAAGTTACGATTGGACACTCGATTGACTCTTTTCAAGGTATCAAAAACTCAATCAAATTTTAGTCACGAGTTATCACTTATAGCCGAGGAAACATTTTTTTACACTTTCTTTCCAATTTTTCAATGTTTCAAAAGCAACACTTTCTTCAAAAAAATGTACGATAGTTACAATGTAGATAATATTATTGAAATTGTTGAGAAGACTGGTAACGTCAATATGAGGGTTGTGATTCCAAGGGGACTGACCGCTAGATGAATCCCGATTCGCGAATATCACCCTTCGACTCTCAGGTCAGTCGCATGATGCCGCATCCGTGAACATCTTCCTCCGACGGGGAGGTCTAGTTGAAGCTCCAGAATTACAATATTCCAAGACAAAGGAAGGGAAGCTGCCAACCAAGGGAAGGGACCTAAATATTCCGCCTCATCTTTATTAATGTGGGAGAGAACACCTTGCGGCGTATCCTTCGTCGTCATTCTCTTCCCAGAATGGGAAAAACAGTTTTCCAGCTGAATCGCAGATTTTCGCCGTTCTATATTAATGTTTGTTATTCGTGATTTCTATGCAGCTGCTCAATAACTGATGATTCGCTTTTGGAGGCGTCAAAAGGGAGAAATCAGATAAAAACGCTGCAAATTATTACAAAAAGGTTTATTATTTCTCTATATAGATCACTCGTCTGCAAAGAACACGGCTTTGCCGTGAAAAACATCGAACGTATTTCGATCAGCTAAAATTTGAACGGAGATTAGGCCTATTTTGCAATATTTCCTCGTGTTTTGTTGAGTTATCCACTCAAACTAATCAAAATTGTGTCGTAACTCATGAGTAAGGAAAAAGAGCGATTTTCTATTAAAAATCACCTAATTTTCGGACGCCGTTTCGAAAAATTCCCGTAAAATTCAAAAATGGATACCACCTCGTGATTCAGCGTCGAAAATTAATGAAAAAACATGTATCACACTTGGGGTGTACCTTCATCTCAATTTTGGCACAATCCAGGGGTTGCGCTTGTTTGAACGCTCACTGGACGGGTTGTGAGCAACCCAAAAGAATCGCTTTAGGGGTCTAAAATTCATGAAATTTCACGTAGATGCAATGTAACCTAATGTGCAATAAAAAACAGGGGTTCCCTTTTGAGATAACAAAGTTGGTGTGCGTTGTGCTCAATTGCGCACGTGTTTCTAATGCCCACCGCAGTAATATTTGAGATCCTTAGGAAAAATAATGAAGATTAAAAAAAAAAAAAAAACTGCCACTATCTGGACGATTTTATTGGGGGTGTCACCCTGTATATTGTTGCAGGTGAAAGGAAACTTGAATCAAATTCAATGCTGAAGTGAAGGGCAGGTGAAAGGTTCATGCAGATGAAAGGGAAAAGGTGATTTTGGTGTTTCCAATCATAATTCTAATTTGATCTGACGGATAGACTTTATTTTCATTGTCAAATGTGAAAGGAAACTTGAATCAAATTCAATACTGAAGTGAAGGGCAGGTGAAAGGTTCGTGCAGATGAAAGGGAAAACGCTGCAAATTATTACACAATGGTTTATTATTTTTCTATACAGATCACTCGTCTACAAAATCACCAACCATCCAATATGAAGAAAAAAAATAAATCAAAATCACCAACCAATTGATTGCATTTTGGTCAGCTCTAATTTTAACGGAGATTAGGCCTCTTTTGCGATTCACACTCGTGTTTTGATTTATATATACATATATTTCATTGTAAACCCTTAAATTTTCGTAGGGAGCGAACGGTTTGTCCTACAGAGCTTCGCGTGGTCTCAAAATATTCTAAAAATTCTATAGAATCTTGAATTGAAGGAAAAACAATACCTTTATATCAAAATTTTTTGAGTTAGGGCGTTTTCAAAATTTCAAAATTGATTTTGGAACCCTTAGAAGTGACCTACATCAACCAAAAGCTTCGGGGCACAACTAGACCCCAAGTGTAGCCTACATACCAAATTTCATCAAAATCGGTCAATGCTAAGTGGCAAAAGTGCCGCGTACGGCGTACGGCGGACGGACTGCCAAATTTTTATTCGATTTTTGGATTCTACGTACCTTGAAACGTAAACCATCAAATTTTGAGGGGGTGTTAAAATTTTTTTTTTCTTGGTCGATTCCAAAGGTTCATTGTTGAAAATAATAAACCAAAAGGTGATTACGGTGTCTCCACTCTACTTGTAGTTTGATCTGACGAATAGACAATATTTACATTGTCAAATGTGAAAGGAAACTTGAATCACATTGGATGCTGAAGTGAAGGGCAGGTGAAAGGTCCACGCAGATGAAAAGGAAAAAGGTGATTTTCGTGTTTCCAATCATAATTCTAATTTGATCTGACGAATAGACTATATTTTCATTGTCAAATGTGAAAGGAAACTTGAATTAAATTCAATGCTGAAGTGAAGGGCAGGTGAAAGGTTCGTGCAGATGAAAGGGAAAAGGTGATTTCGGTGTTTCCAATCATAATTGTAATTTGATCTGACGAATAGACTATATCTTCATTGTCAAATGTGAAAGGAAACTTGAATCAAATTCAATGCTGAAGTGAACGGCAGGTGAAAGGTTCGTGCAGATGAAAGGGAAAAGGTGATTTCGGGGTTTCCAATCATAATTGTAATTTGATCTGACGAATAGACTATATTTTCATTGTCAAATGTGAAAGGAAACTTGAATCAAATTCAATGCTGAAGTGAAGGGCAGGTGAAAGGTTCGTGCAGATGAAAGGGAAAAAGGTGATTTCAGTGTTTCCAATCATAATTGTAATTTGATGTGACGAAGAGACAATATTTACATCGTCAAATGTGAAAGGAAACTTGAATTAAATTCAATGCTGAAGTGAAGGGCAGGTGAAAGGTTCGTGCAGATGAAAGGGAAAAAGGTGATTTCGGTGTTTCCAATCATAATTATAATTTGATCTGACGAATAGACTATATTTTCATTGTCAAATGTGAAAGGAAACTTGAATCAAATTCAATGCTGAAGTGAAGGGCAGGTGAAAGGTTCGTGCAGATGAAAGGGAAAAAGGTGATTTCAGTGTTTCCAATCATAATTGTAATTTGATGTGACGAAGAGACAATATTTACATTGTCAAATGTGAAAGGAAACTTGAATCACATTGGATGCTGAGGTGAAGGGCAGGTGAAAGGTTCACGCAGATAAAAGTGAAAGAAGTGATTTCAGTGTGTACGATAATAATTTTAGTTGTGATCTATCGAATACAGTACATGTATTGTTACATGTGAAAGGCGACTTGTATCTCATCAGATAAGAAAGTGAAGGGCAAATGAAAGGGTCGTGCTGATGACAGTGAAACATACACGCTCCCGAGTAGAAAAAGTCGATTTCGATCAAATGTGGACGGTAATTGTCAAGTCCAGAATCATTTCTCACAAATTTCATGTCAATCCAGCAAGTGCAGCGCATATTCTGAAATCCCTTTTAAATGAGCAAGAAATCTCAATTTGTTGAATATTTATGAATTTAAGAAAACCGGCAACTTCCATTTGTACACAAACAAAATGTAATTTGTCCGAATTATTCTTTGAAGAACGGTAGGTTAGTACACAGCCCATCCAACCTGGTATGCTGGTCCTTACCAACCTGAGAATGAGCGTTTATATTGTACTTTTGAGTACTGTGAAAAATTCGGTTGTCTGATCTTGATTTTATTCTGGGTCTTTTATATTTAAAACTGTAAGCAAGAAGCCGAGGAACGCGATGTTTCGTCGCAATATTCCTTTGAAAGCGGGCTGAATCGCATTAATCGAGTCCTGCCCTCATTCAACTCAATAAAGACGTCGCCCTTCTTCATTCAGAGAGAAGAAAAAAAAAACGCGGAAAATAACCCCCTTCCATTCCCCTCATTAGCCTAAATTTGTTTGGAAGTGCCTGACTTGACTATAGATACGTTCTCCCTTCGATGAAGAGGGTTTGATACGGAAAACAAACACATCCCAACTCGGTGATTATGCTATCGAACGCACACAAACGCGTTCCTTTCAGTCACACCACACACTTCAACCACCATTGTGCACTTTGCAGCTTAAAACAAAAAAAAAGGTCATGAATATTTCAAAAACGGCCGAGCGTTCTACATTTTCCCTCCGCGGCATCCAGTAGTGATAAATGGGTTCGAGCGAGAAAAAAACTACTCAATGGGTTTTTCGCTCCACAGAGAAGATTTCCAGCGTTTCCCTGAACCTTCCTCGTGAACCGCCATTTGTCTTCGTGAGAGATTGGTAGTCACCTGTTCAAATTTTTTTTTTTTTTAATTTATCGCATGATAGTTCACGAATTTGTTTTTACGTAGATAGGCAGAATTATACATCCTCCTTTTCAATAATATTACAAAGAAAGCGAATATTTATCAATTGGCGAATTTTCAAGGAAAATGAAGCTACTGCAAGAATGGACTTTTTTGAGAAAAAAAAATGTTCGCTGAAACCCATTCTCAATAATTCCTGGAGACTGTTAACCCTTAATATCCTGATGTATCTTTCAGGGAGTCCGACTTTCACCTGCAACTCAGTATCATCTCTTGGGCATCTCAGTAGGCGTACTCCGTGGTATCACCACCCTTGTCCTGCTTGGCTTATATTTGAACTGGTGGTCGTTTTATGGGGGCACTTCCCTTCATCCCTCTCTCCCACCCCCACCTTCCTCATCTTCCCTCATCGCTAGGGCCAGCGTCGGGTGAGTCCTGGGCGTCCTCCCCATTATTTTTTATTTATTTATTTTTTTTTATGGCGTGCCCCCTCCGTCACAAAAGACATTTTGTCTTTGAGGGAGTTGAAAAGAAGAAAAAAATATCATCCATTTCTGAACAACTGACTTGGCTGTCTTGATACTCCAACTATTGATTGTGTAAGAAAACGTAATAATAATAACGTATTAATTAAAAGAGTTGACAAACTGTAATAGGGCCTTTGGATACCTCCTACCCTCATTTCTCACCTTGCTCTCTGCTATGCCCCAACTATTTTGTAATTATTCTTTCAAAGCTGCATAGCTTTCATTGGTCCTTTGAGCCGGATAGCTCAAAGGCACGACGGAGAAGGCTCTCTACCAGATAAATAATTTTGTGAATGAAATTTCAATTCAAAATTTATAGCGTGGAGGTGTTTTTTTATGGCATGATATTGAATGATGTGGCTTGATTGACGTTGTAGTTTCTGAATAAAGAGAATTATGTCTATTTGGTTTTGAACGAGGTGTTTTGTGTCTATTACCTCACTATTTTATAATTATTCTTACAAAGGTACATACCTAGTTGTTAATGATTTTTGCTTAAGAAGTGTGGATTGTTGAAAAAATTGATACGATTTTTTAAATATTCTTTTCCAAATGATCGATTTGATTTAAATTGATTCGTTTTGAAGAACCTGACATTCCTAATTCGCTTTTTAACCCTTGTTGCTTGGTATTTTTCATTCAATTTTTTTTTTCAATTCCTTATTATGATCCTGGAAATTTGTAATTGTCCCACAAAGGAAATCCAGTTATCCCTTCCCTTCGTTCACGTTTCAGCCCTCGGAGTTTCTTTGGGGGCTTTTCCTCTTTCGCCCAACCCCGCTGCTCTTGCAAGGGTTAATACAAGCGGCGGTTTAACTATGCGGCCTGTTTTCAGATTAAGAACCGAGTTAACCCTTTGCCCCTTATGTGGGGGCCTGGCGTCCCCCCCCCCTCTTCTTCCCCTTGTCCCACGCACTATACCCGTTTGCTTCATCAACTTCCTAGGGACCGAGGGAAATCCAGGCAAAGTGAAGCTCGAGATTTATGGGCTATTAACCGGGGAGAAGTTGGGAAGTTGTTTTTTCGTGTGTCCGTTGTGTAGGTAAACTTGATTTATTATGGGGGCGTTAGAAGTACGCTATTATGGCTCTGAAAAGCGCTTGAGAGGTTTTTTTTGGTCTCTCCACTGTATGCACGGATTTTTACTACAGCATTTTTACAAATCGCTACTCACAAATCACGACAAAAAAGGTTCAATTCAGGCTAAAGAGTGTTTTTTTTAATGTAACCAAAATAAGGTCAAATCATGTAGGTAACCAAAAATTATCATGTGTGACCAATGTAAAAAAACTCAGCGCATCTCACCCACATGCTATCTACTTAAAACCTACGGCGTAAATTATAAAACATGGAACATGTTTTAGCCAAATGTAGTGCAGAACCTTTAGTCATAGTTAGGTTTAATACAAAAGTTATATTATCCCTAGCAACTTATAATATAAGTTGCTAGGGATAATATAACTTTTGTATGCATTAGGCATATTATGCCAAAATGCATTAAGAAATAATTGACGCTCCGCACCTAGAAAACTGGAGTGTTGAAAAAGGCGAGTGACCAGAGTGTTATAAACGCGCATCCCCATGCCTCGTAACGTTTTTCGGGTAGTTACCCTAGGGCAAAAACATGTTCCATGTTAAAACAAAATTGCGTATTATATGTTGGTTTATTATTTCCAATAATTAATTGTTCATGTTATTGTCCGGAGTGACTAATAAAAAATGATTATCGTTATATAATATGTAATAATTTTTTTTTAAGTTCAAAACTCGAAAATTTTGTGTTTTTTGCTTGCTTTTTTAGTTTCATTTATGTTGTGAATTCTCTAAAACAAAATTTTAATATAACAGTATTAATTAACACTATAATTTGTAAAATTTCTAAATAATTTGCTGCTGATTTCATGAAGAATCTGAGGTGCTAGAATACATTGGGATTTATGTTATTCGGTTATTATTATTGGTTATTTTGCTTGTTTCAGATGAGAGTGGAGGCTGAGCCCTGAAGATGATGAGGGGGACGGACCCGGAACCCGGCCCGGACCTCGGACCGGACCCGCGCTCCGAGTCGGACTCCTCGGACGCCTCCCTCAGCCCCGTCGCTCCCCTCGAGAGTCCCGAGGACTCCGTCATCGACCTCCCGCTCGACGCCCGGCCGGATCCGGCGGAGTACAAAACGGAAGTCCGGAAGCGGGGAGGGGAGAGCAGCGACAGCGGGAAAGAGAGCGACGAAGAGAACAAGATGGAGGAGGATTACGAAAGGGAAGACGAACAGGAAGATGAATACGAGGTATGACGACATTACAGTAGTAGAAAGTAGTGGTAAACGATGTGCACAGCAGTAAGGAAAGTAGCCCTAGGGGATGATAAAGGTAAAGAACTTAGTAAGGAAGTGAAAGGGAAGGATAGTAAGGATAGGAGTAGTGAGGAAAGTAAAATGAGAGGAAAGGTGTAGACATCAGTAATCATAATAATGATAAATAATATCATATTATATTATGATAACATGATGTGTCTTCACCTTTTCTCTCATTTTACTTTCCTCACCACCCCTATCCCTACTATCCTTCCCTTTCACTTCCTTACTAAGTTCTTTACCTTCATCCCCTCGCACTACTTTCCTTACTGCTGCGCACATCGTTTACCACTACTTTCCTCAACACTACTTTCTACTACTTCTAACCCCTATCCTGCTTCCCTCTCACTTCCTTTCTATTTCTCTCCTCTGACTGTCATCCTTAAAAAGACCACTGCTATCTCCTTGCATTATATTCCTTAAGGACTATATTGCTTTATATCAGTCACCACTACTTCTCAAAACCACTGCAACTATTCTCCTCACCACTTCTATCCCTACTCTGCTTTCCTTTCACTTACTTTCCTCTGACCCAGTCATCCTTAGACAGGTACCTCTATTGTCACCTTCCACTACTCTCCTTACCGCTACATTGTGTACAACTTTCTCTTTAATTAATTACAGCTTCCAACAGCAATTTGGGGGTACCAACTTTAACCATTAAAATGTTTATTACCACTTGCCTTCACATACTTTTCCAACCACTACAAATACTTTCCCCCGCGATTTCCCTCGCCACCATCCCTACTCTGTTTTCCATTGACACAATCACCCTTAGACAGGTACCAGTACTATTTCCTTGCACTACTTTCCAACAGATATATTGTTTGTCACTACTTTTTCTTCAATTAATTACAGATTTCCAACAACAATGTGGTGGTAACAATTTGAACTATAGATTTTTTTTGGTACGATTGTCTGCACACTACTTTCCTTACCTCCTAAATCCCTACACTTTTTTCATCAGACCTTCTTCCACTTAGATATGTACCTCTATTATCTCCTTCCACTACTTTCTTCGCCACTACTTTCGAATAATTAATTACAAATTCCAACAAAAATTCGTCGGTATCAACTTCAACCGTAGAAATATTTTCGCCCACTATTTACTTCACACTACTTTCCTAACCACTACATCTATTCTCCCCCAAAATGTACTTCCCTTGCCACGACTAATCCACTGACCCAATCACCCTTAGATGCTATCTCCTTGCACTACTTCCCCTACCGCTACGTTATTTATCACAACTTCCCTTTCCACTACTTTCCTCACTACTATGATATTTAATTATGTACTTCAAGTTTAATTCGAAATGAAACATTTACCGCTGGAAGTCGACTATTATAAACCTTCAAAAACCCCTTCTGGTCAGTTATAATTTTCATTATAATTATTCATTACAATAATAATACTTCACTTAGGATAGTTGGACACGTCTATGAGACACATAAATCAGGTAGACTAGTGAATTTTTGAATAGTTTGATTTACAATGCTGAGAAATATTAACCATTGTCCGTCAAGTCAACATGAAATGTTGGTTAAATTTGGGCTGATAGGTTGTTTGAAACGTAACAAATTTGAATACTTACGAGAGTGATAAGAAAGTGATTGATCTATGACTATGAGACACATCCTATTTATCAAAAAAGTATAAAATTCTTTGCAATACGATTAAATTTTAAAAACTAGTTCATGTTGAATTTAGGCGTGTTAAGGTGCGAGCGAAAGTACTGTCTGAACGAGATAATATTATTTAATTCATCAGATTCCATGTGACCATGTAATTTATTTATAAGGAAATTTTACTACCCACCTAACTTGGCAGACTTTTTAAGTGAAAAATAGTGATTAAAATGAGAAATGGTCGATTTTGTTGCAGGAAAGCGAAGGGGAGTTCCAAGACTGCGAAGGATTCGAGGATCGTGGGGAGTACTCGTGGAACTGCTACCTCACGACGATCGAAGAGGAAGAGGAAGAAGAAGTGGCCGAAGACGAAGAGGAATTACCCGAAGAAGAGGAAGACTCCGGCAACGACTCCGATTTGGAGAAATCCGAATTGGAGACTTTCGAAATGTTGGAGAAACTGTGCGAAATCGAGTCTAAAGAGAGGGGCGAGAAAACCGAGAGAGGACGGATTCAGAGTTACCACGAGTACAAAAGACTCAAAGAGACGTCTCCCACGATTGTGGTGGAGTACAAGAATCAAATTGTGGTCGATAAAGACGTCAAAGGGAAAATCAAGCCGACGGAGGCCAAATTTGGTGAGTTTCAGAGGCAAGAAAGCGACGTTTCTATGGACACTAGTTGTGAGTCTTGGAGTGAAATTTTGGGTCAGGAAGAGTTGAGGGATCGAAAGATGGATTTTGTGGAGGATTCCAAAATCGATACGCCGGAAATTCGGGTTATGGATGAGGATAGGAATTTCGATTGGAGGTTGGACGATGACGGGAGGGAGAGTGTTTTGGAAATTCGGGTACCGTTGGATTTCGATTCCGGAGACATACCGTCGCCTTGGATGGTCCACAAGTCAGATTTGAGGACCGTGGAGGATGCAGGATCTGAAGATAATGCAGGGTTGAGGAGTTTTGAGGCATCCAGTAGTGCAGTTTCAGAGGAGTCTGAAATTTTGAGTCAAAATGGGATGTCGGGTGGTTTTGGAGGGTTTTGTGCTGATCCCACCAGAACAGCAGAGGTTTTGGATGACTACGATGTGGACAATGCTGAAGGCAACGAAACTGCAGGAGTGTTTGATGAGTACAGAAATCCAGCTGGAAAGCTCAGCGTTGATGCGTGCAGGAACTCTGAGGACTCTGAAGAACTCTGGACGACAGGTCGAAACGCACTCCTGGAGACCCAGAAACCCGGTTTCGAAGGTCCTGGGGAACCTGTGGATTCGAATCCTGGCGGAAGACCCTGCGAATCGATAGGACGCAACGACCTGCGCGGGAGGCCTCCCCTTGCAATCAATACGCCCGAGCTGGCAGTTCCCCTCAGGCCTCCAATGAAGCACGATCCCGAGTCCAAAATCAAATCCGCCCTCAAACGGGCGTCGTCGAAAAAACGGAAAAAACACAAAGTCCAGTTCGACGAGTCTTTGAACAAGTTTTTCGAGGCCGATTACGTCATTTTGATTCGCGAAGAGTGCGGTGGAGGGGGTTGTGACTGCGGGGGCGGTGATTACTGTTACGCTGAAGACGACGACGAGGATGAAATTTGTGGACCGCCTGTCGTCCAATCTTTGGACCTGGCACCATTCGATCCTCCGGTGGAATTCGTGGACCAGCTCACGCTCAGCCCGCCAGATGGATACAAAGACCACTGCATCCACCACCCTCCTTTGCCAGGTCAGTGCTCCTAAATTAAATTAAAATAATTAATTAATTAAAATAATTATTAATAATTACTACGATTTACCACAATTCAATCAATCCTTATTTCGATGACTAATTTAATATCTTCACTTTTGAACAATTTGTACAAATCACAAGTACTTTGTCCAACTTTCAGCTGTCCTATTCTGGATTTTGGTATGTAAAATTGTTGTGGGGTCCTCAAAAAGGTTCTTTTACGTCATAATAAGAATCTTTTGATGAACCTCTGAAGTCGCACTTCAATATTGTGCAAGTTAGAAGTTTTGTATTTTTGTTGAGTTGAATTGATAGGTGCTCATCATTCTGTCCAATGAAAGGGTAAAATCAGCTTTAGACGGTTCAGAATCCACAGGAGCAAGATCCATTAGTTTTGTCTGGATTATGACGGAGCAAAATATAACGTCAAATCCTTGCTGGTCAGGTTTGATCAGAATTCCTTTGACTTAGACTGTACATCATCAGCAACTGCTATGTATGTTTGCTGATACTCTTCAGCTGTTGATACTTCAAAAAAGATTGCTTGAAATCATTGAAAAGTAAAAAGACTGATGGAGAATCATCTCTGGTCCACTCACCAGCATCCTCTACCAGGTCAGTGCTCATCATCTTCCCCTAAGATGGAGTAAAATCGGTAAAATCAAATTCGGGCGCAACAAAATCTGAAGGAGTACGACTGTTGTACATATAATCAGGTAGACTCGTTAGATAAAGTTGAATTCATACTGTTTTTGTCGGGAATATGTCGGAGAAAATTTAGTGCCAAATCCTCCTGGTCAGTGGCTTTTGGCCAGAATCCCTCTGACTGATACTCTTCAGCTGTTGATTCTTCAAAAAAGATTGCTTGGAATCATTGAAAAGTGAAATTAATGGTTATGAACCATCGATGGTCCACCCACCAGCATCCCCTACCAGGTCAGTACTCATCATCGTCCCCACAGATAGTGTACAATCAATTTTGGACGCATCAGAATCTGTAGGAGCACATCTGTTGTAAACATTATCAGGACTCGTTTGATAGAGTTGAATTCAGACTGTTTTTGTCGGGAATATGTCGGAGCAAATTTAGTGCCCATTCTTCCTGGTCAGTGGTTTTTGGCCAAAATCCCTCTATTTGATACTCGTCAGCAGTCAATATTCGGCAAAAGGATAGCTTAAAATCATTGAAATGTTAATTGACTGATGAAGAATCATCTATGGTCCACCCACCAGCATCCCCTGCCTGGTCAGTGCTCATGCTGTAGGACCACATCCTCCATTATCGGGTCCTTTAGTGATGAAGGTTTGTGAAATTGGTTGATTGAATTGACGTAGGTATTGGAGTGGGTATGTCAGATATTGTCTCAAAACCTCCTGGTCAGTGGCTTTTGATGAGAATCTCTTTTACTTGGACTGTACATCATCAATTTGCTGTTACTCTTCAGTGGTCAATAATTGGAAAAAGGACAGCTTGAAATCATTGGAAAGTGTAATTACTGGTGTAATTACTGATGAAGAATCATCTTTGGTCCACCTACCAGCATCCCTTGCCAGGTCAGTGCTCATTATGGATCAAAATCTCCCCATCATCAGGTACAGATATTTTAGTAAAATGGGTATGTAGACTCGTGTTATTGAATTGAATTGATAGTTTTGTATGGAGTATGTCAGAACAAAATAGTGCCAAATCCTATTAGCCAGTGGCTTTTGATTAGAATCTCTTTGACTTTCAGCAGTCAATATTCGGAAAAAGGATTGCTTAAAAATTATTGAAAAATGAAATGACTGGTGGAAAATTCGTGGACATCCGCCTCTACCAGGTCTGTGGTCATCATTCGGACTAGAAATAATCCAAAATATTGATTCTGGACATAACAAAACCTGTAAGAGCAAATGTAGAAATCTTTAAGAGTGCAGCGTTTTGTGGACTGGTTTGATTGAGCCTCCTGAACAGTGGCTTTTGGTCAAAATCCCGTTGACTTTGGTTCTACATCATCAGCAACTCAAACATGCTGATACGTCGGAAAAAGGAATGATGGAAATCATTGCAACGTGAAATGGATGGTAGAAATTCGATGACATCCACCATCATCCCCTGCCAGGTCAGTGCTCATCATCGTGATTTTGGACACAACAGAACCTGCATCTTTATCTTTATCAGGTGCTGAGTTTGTGTTTGATTGAGTTGAATTCAGATTAGTTTGACATGGAGTATGTCAGAGCAAATATATCGCCTAATCCTCCTCGTCAGCGCGTTCTGTAGCTCATCAGCAAATCAAAATAGCGGTTTCAAGGATGCAAATTACCCTTTGCCAGGTTTGTAGAACCAAGATTCAACTCTTGGATACAACAGTCAATTAGGCTCCTCCTGCAAATCTCATCAAATTTTATAGTTATTTCATCATACATCAACTTTGGACAGAACGTTTTTATATTAACTAATAGCATTTAAAATAGACGAATATTTTGACAAATATAAAAATTTTATAATTCAGTGATTGACAGAATGAGCGAAAAAAGTTCCTTTCGGGCAACATGAGTGAGCGAATTTTCAAAGAAATATTTATACTGACTTATAGCCGTTTATCTACTGTAATTTTTTATCTCTTCGTTAGGAAGTTATTTTTATTAATTAATCTTTTGTTCTTCAACGGATTTCAATTAAAACAATTTTCAATATTTAACCTAAGTACTAAAAATGTCACTACTTTCCCATCTAACTGCTCTCCCATTACTACTCACAGTCGTATAAAACTCCCAACCTATCTACAATTTATTTATATTTAACTGGTCAAAGTTATGAGCATTTTTTTAAACGAGAATCAATCTATACCATTTCCAAGTCAATTAAATCCTTTTCCAAGTCAAATTAATCCTTTTCCAAACCAAATCAAACTTTTTCCAAATCTAACAAATCCTTTCGCAAAAATTAACCCAAGGAAAATGTTTGCAAAGTGCAGGCGTTGTAGAAAAAACGTTGGAAGTTTTTGGTGTAGAATGTTCCTTGAAAATCAACACAAACTTTAATTGAATTTCCAATAATATTGGAAATTCATCTTATTATGATGTTCTGATGATATGCTTATTTTGTGAAATTAGGTACTTTACGGAAATATACTGTTATGTAGTGGAAAAGGATTAGGTAATTTGATTTCAAAAAAGTATAATTTGGTTTGGAAAAAATTTAGTTTTGAAAAGGATTCATTTGGTTTGGAAAAGAATTAATTTGACTTGAAAAAGGATTCATTTGATTTAGAAAAGGATTGATTTGAAATGGAAAAGGATTAATTTGACTTGCAAAGGGATTCATTTGGTGTAGAAAAGAATTAATTTGACTTGCAAAGGGATTCATTTGGTGTAGAAAAGGATTAATTTGACTTAAAAAAGGATTAATTTGACTTGCAAAAGGATTCATTTGGTTTGGAAAAGGATTCATTTGCTTTCAAAAAGGGTTAATTTGCTTTAAAAAAGGATTAATTTGACTTGAAAAACGATTAATTTGACTTAGAAAAGGATTCATTTGACTTGCAAAAGGATTAGTTTGATTTGGAAAAGGATTAATTCGACATAGAAAAGGATTGATTTGACAAGGAAAAGGATTAATTTGACTTGCAAAAGGATTCATTTGGTTTGGAAAAGGATTAATTTGACCTGCAAAAGGATTCATTTGACTTGGAAAAGGATTCATTTGCTTTCAAAGGATTCATTTGACTTGGAAAAGGATTAATTTCAATTGGAAAAGGATTCATTTGACTTGGAAAAAGATTAATTTGCTTCCAAAAAGGATTAATTTGACATGGATTGGATTAATTTGCTTTCAAAAAGGATTAATTGCTTTCAAAAAGGATTAATTTGACTTGGAATAGGATTAATTTGACTTGAAAAACGATTAATTTGACTTATAAAAGGATTCATTTGACTTGCAAAAGGATTAATCTGGCTTGGAAAAGGATTAATTTCACTTGGAAATGCTCTATATAACTGTTTCGTATGTGCACTAAGCATTTGGCGCATATAATGTAATTTTAGACCTGTGTGATTGAAATAGAGAGATTCAGCAAAAATCGCATTCAAAACAAAAAAGATTAAACATTCCGAAATTTGGTTAATTTTGAGTACTTTAGCGACGATTTTGATGATTTCGCTTCCTTTAGATGGTTCAATTTGATCTCGATTGTTCTTTATAATGAAAATATGTTTTAAAAAACGATCGTTTGTCGATATGCGTAATAATCAATACTTGTCATGAGGAGGGATGGATTATTGTGTATTACTCGTTTTTATTAATGAAATACAATAAAGTTGTCGATGGAGGCACTCGTGAAAGAGTCAGAAGCAAGTAAATAGTGAATTGTGAGAAAAAATTAAGTAATCGAAATAGAAGATTGTGGTGCGGAGGTTGTCTGATGGTTGTAGCGTCCGGTAGTTGTGCTGGGCGTCGCGGCCGTTGGGTGCCTGGTATGGGAGGCCGCCGTGGTGGGTGGGCACGGCCCCGGTCGGCTGGCGCCTGGCCGGCGGGTGGGAGCGCAGCCTCCACCCACTGGACAATTTTCATCAATCATAAGTTGAATTATTGTTTTTTTAAATTTTTTTTCTCTCATCCTTCCTGTTGAATGTACCTGGCCTGATTCGTTGGTTTTTTATTATTTCTGCCCTATTATATAATTTTTGTAATATGTTATTACGACTGTTGTTTGCCTTATTGTAGGCTGTTACATCTGAATAAATAAATCAACACGCCTAAACGGCTGAACCAATCACACCCAACTGGCTGAACCGATCACTCCAAAATACCAGATCTAATCACGCCTATAAGAACCTTCAACAAAACACCTACCTCATTCAATCACACCTAAAAAGCGAAATTATCTACGGCTGAGCATATGTTGATGGCGCCAGAATAACGACGAAGTTCACTTCCGACCAGGTGTTTTCTTGAACTTCCGTAAAGGTACGTTTGTTTAACTCCGAGACTCCTTGTAAGCCCTTCCACGGTAAACCAGTTTGAAGGACGCGGGACTTCACCCACCTTCAGAGTGAAATTTACTTATTTGGTTTCAGTCAACACTCCGAGCACACAAAACACCTCCGCCGCCCGAAAAAAAATGGCTGTTTCGCCGGGAAAAAAGAAATACGAGTCTCCCCTTGTAACGTCCCAATTTAAAAAGAAAATAGGAGGCCCTCCCCTGAAAATAGGAAATAACGGCGGGGATAGGACCCTCGGGGACGAGGAAAAAGCTCGCAGTAGACCTTTTCAAGGGGTACTAAATAATACTCGAGTGGGGAGGCAAAAATTTCACCTTCAACGGTGTTTTTTTAAACATTCAAGAGTATTTTGTTTCCTCGTCCACTCAATATTTGGTTCCGAGTCCACTAGGAAACACAAGCTTTGTTCTCCCTTTTCAATGTTGAAAAAAAAAAATTCAAAATCAAAATTTACACTTGTCTTTTGGGTTTTGGGCCTTTCTGAACAATTTTGTGTCTGTCATGAAATTCTTGAAACAACCAGCACTTCTACATTTTCCTTTCGAATTAGGTGAAATTTTCAGGGATGGCGCGGATTGGCGAGTAGATGGTCCCTTATGAAAGTCATGGCCCTGGACTGATTAGCCATCGCGCATGCGCAAACATAAAATCCTTGTAACAGACGTAAATTCTACATTTTGGTTTATTATTTTCAATAATGAACCTTTGGAATCGACCAAGAAAAAATTCTTTTTATCACCCCCTCAAAATTTGATGGTTTACGTTTCAAGGTACGTAGAATCCAAAAATTGAATAAAATAACGCTGCAAATTATTACACAATGGTTTATTATTTTTCTATGTAGATCACTCGTCTACAAAATCACCAACCATCCAATATGAAGAGAAGAAAAAATAAAAAATAAAATAAAAAAAAAATCAAAAAAAAAAAATCAAAATCACCAACCATTGATTGCATTTTGGTCAGCTCTAATTTGAACGGAGATTAGGCCTCTTTTGCGATTCACAATCGTGTTTTGATTTATATATATATATATTTCAATATAAACCCTTAAATTTTCGTAGGGAGCGAACGGTTTGTCCTACAGAGCTCCGCGAGGTCTCAAAAAATTATAAAAATTCTCTAGAATCTTAAATTGAAGGAAAAATAATACCTTTATATCAAAACTTTTTGAGTTACGGCGTTTTCAAAATTTCAAAATTGATTTTGGAACCCTTAGAAGTGACCTACATCAACCAAAAGCTTCGGGGCACAACTAGACCCCAAATGGAGCCTACATACCAAATTTCATCAAAATCGGTCAATGCTAAGTGGCAAAAGTGCCGCGTACGGCGGACGGCGGACGGCGTACGGCGTACGGCGGACGGACGGCCAAATTTTTATTCGATTTTTGGATTCTACGTACCTTGAAACGTAAACCATCAAATTTTGAGGGGGTGTTAAAAATGTTTTTTTCTTGGTCGATTCCAAAGGTTCATTATTGAAAATAATAAACCAATTGGCCGTCCGTCCGGCGTACGCGGCACTTTCCCCACTTAGCATTGACCGATTTTGATGAAATTTGTTATGTAGGCTCCATTTGGGGTCTAGTTGTGCCCCGAAGCTTTTGGTTGATGTAGATCACTTCTAAGGGTTCCAAAATCAATTTTGAAATTTTGAAAACGCTCTAACTCAAAAACTTTTGATATGAAGGTATTGTTTTTCCTTCAATTTAGAATTCTATAGAATTTTTAGAATTTTTTGAGACCACGCGGAGCTCTGTAGGACAAACCGTTCGCTCCCTACGAAAATGTAAGGGTTTAAATTGAAATATATATATTGTAACGGTTTTTTAAGGGTTATAAAAAAAAAACCGAAATACTTCCCAGCCAGGAAAGAGAGAACGCAGACTACTACTGGTCTCCAAACCTCCCCATACAACCAGCCACTAAATCCTTTTCCTGAAAAGGCACTTTCTCTTTCCTGTTGGTTTTCTTTGTTTTGTTTTGTTTTGTTTTTTTTTCTCTACCTTAACAAGGTACCTTGATAGAAAGAAACTTATGACAATAACAACTCAAACCTTATAAATAAATTATCCTAGCTTATTGGATGGTTATCTCTGCATCTGACAGGAACTTCAGTGAAGATGTTGGCTGGAACTTCTTGTAGTAATCAGGGCTGGAACTTCTGGTAATCGCCTGGACAGGAACTTCAGCTGTAGACCCAGTGGGAAGCAGGAACTTCTGGTAGTAAGATTAATTCGACCCTTTAGGGGAGATGTGGACAGGAACTTCTGTAGTGATCTGGACTGGAGCTTCAAATATGACTGAGAGGAAAGAACCAGAATGCAGGACTTCTAGTAGAAATGTTTGTTCACCCTTCTGTGGGGATTTCAGCAGGAACTTCGAAGAATAGTCTGGACTGGAACTTCAGCTATGAATTCAGTGAAACAGAACAGGAATCTGGACTGGAGGTTCAGCTACAATCTCAGTAGTAAACAGGAAGCAGGAACTTCTGGTATGCATGTTGAATAGAATTTCAATATAGCCTCTATGGTATTAGTTTCCCCTCTTAGTGTTTGTAATTTCCAGAATAAATTTTATAGTTGTCAGTTCTTTTATGATGATCTCTCTAAGTTAGTGGAGATTGCTAAGAGATTCCTCTCTTGTTCAATCTATACAAAAAAGTTGGATTTCACAATAGAATAGTTCTACTCTTTTGTGAATCCTTAGGGGTTGAAGCTTGAAACTAGTCAGTCAAGGCCAGTCATATTCAGTAAACCATGATAAGCTTGATTGGTTCTGTCAAATCTGAATGACCGAGTAAATTTCCGTCGTGTGGGACACTCAGTAGAGTCCTTTGTTCTCCATCCCGTGCTGCCCTCTAGCGAGACTCCCGTTTATCGTCGTCCGTTCGCCGGTCCGCCGCTAGGGCGCGTCCGCATCTCTTTCCCCGCCGTGATAGGGTTTCTCGCGCCTCCAACAGGTGGCGACTCTTTCCATCTTCAGGTCTTTGTCATGATAGGAACTGCCGTTCATTTCTTCGTT
This sequence comes from Apolygus lucorum, assembly GCA_009739505.2. Lineage (NCBI taxonomy): Eukaryota > Metazoa > Arthropoda > Insecta > Hemiptera > Miridae > Apolygus > Apolygus lucorum. The sequence continues at coordinate 14,242,141 of CM019174.2, forward strand.
AAATTAATTAGTTTTCATTAGTAATTTTGTGGGAATGAACGTCTTTTCTTTTCTACAGAAGCATTCCATTTCCTTTCAGGTACATTTGCATATTATCGGTGGTGATTACTGTTTGATCATTGGGAATTGATAACTTTGGCAAAATTTGTAGGTCTCATGCTGTCAATCAGTACCTACTTAATTAACTTAAAATTGGTGAGCAGGTGTGCAATCGCCACACTCCCCGCCCCCAAACAAGCATGGGACCAAATTTTGGAGCCTCACATGCAGAAAAATTAAGAATCGCACATAAGCAGCATCATGTAGTAATTTAGGGAACATTTAGAAAAATAGAACAACAAGCAAATGCTTTAGGTATGATTGGGTAGGAGACTACTGTTTGGCCATGTACCCCCGCCTTCTGTTCATCTGCGAGAGGAACGGATTAGTGCACCTAGTCGCCACCCTGCAGGTCTAGGGTGTTAAGCAATCTAGAGTGTCACGTCCAATCTCTATACTCCATTACCGCTGAGCGTACCTTCGAGGGCACTTTGCAAGCAATGTTTTGAGTGGAAGAGTCGGATCATCTCCTGAAGACAAGGGGTTAGTTATGTACCAACTCAATAGTATAATGAAGTCGTTTATTGATAGCCATTGTGCTATACGACTTAACTCTATTTGGGGGTGTTGGGAAAAGGAATAGACGGGTGGGTTGCCGGGTTTTGGTCTCGTGTGGAGGGGAAGTTGGATGGGATAAGATGGTCGGAACCGTAAATTTCCTAATGCGTACCGAGACCAGCCCATACGACTTTGTTTGGCACAGTGGAATGAGAGCTGGGGGAGTCTGCTTATCGGTCACCGCTCCGATTTATGCAGTTCTGGCTCCCCCCATTCCACTGGCATAAATTTGGTGAGTATCTTTGGGTGAGAGGACCTCTAAATTAAAAAATAATAAAACTGATTACTCCACTTTAATTCTGTGTCTGCTGACTGAATGTTGCAAGAAAAAAGGCTAGGATAACCCGGCAAATCCGTATTTACTTCGAGGTCCCCTCAAGTTTACCCCCCTTTCCCTAATAATGTTGACGTGGAGGATCTACTCTATCCCCAAAGTCCGATCACGACTTTGCAGGGTATGTGGACAAGACATCCCTGGAGGTAGGGTCCCTACTTGGAGACAGAAGGTTTAAAGACTCCCCCACCCCCCATCCCTCCCCCCCTGGATGTGGCCCCACCTCGCCACACCCGATGGTGAACTGCCAAACCATTCTTGTGCTATCACCTCTCTTTCTAACTAAATTGGAATAACAGCATTGTTGGGACTTTCATGTAATTTTACCTGATGAAATGATGCCATTAAGTTCAGAGTTGATTGAAATTTAGCGTTTTGGAATTTCTGAAATATTTTGTCTAATGTCAGGGATGCTTCACCACATTTTTGTGTTAATAGATTTATTTGCCTTGCGTCTAAACATAACCGTATCTCCCCACTTGTCTTCTTCACTACCACTAGTGGTGATATGGATCTTGAAATTCTCTTCTTTATGATTCCCTGATCCATAATTTCATCCAATTTTGCCTGTATGTCCGCTTCAACCTTTTTTGGAACTGGGTATGTCCTCTTCCTAAATCCTTGTTCATCACTTATTTTGATTTTATGTTGGTGTGTGTCGAGGCAGCCTGGTTTCTTAGAAAAGATTTGGATTGCAGCTTTCAGATTTCTTCGAGTTTTCTCTGTTTGTTCTTGGTTTAATGCTAGTGATGTCCATTGTTCGATTACTTGTCGAATTTTGTTTTTGTCATTTCCTATAACTGCTATATTGGTTGATGCTCCTTGATGACAAATTGGTACTTCTTCTGAATTTTGTTGACATCTGATTTGTATTATATTTTGTTTGAAATCTATTATTGCTTCTCCTTCTTTCATGAAATCTGATCCAATAATCACAGGCCAAGACAATTCCTCTACTATTATAAAAGGATGACTAATATTGATGGAATTGAACTTTATGTTGAAAAAATATTGTCTTTTCAATGTAGTTAGCGGTCGTCCGTTTGCGGCAGTTAATTGGATTTTCCCTAGTGGTATTGTTTGTCCTTTCAGTTGTGCTTTGTGACGTCTGAAGAATTGGGCTGACATTAATGAGAGATCTGTTCCTGTGTCCACCAATGCATATGATGTCACATCTTCTATTTTGGTTATGATGACTGGGCAATTTCCTACTGGTGGGCACCCCTCTAACAGTTTTCCGAATCTCGTTGTTGCTCTGCTTCAACCGCATTTATATTTGATGTGGTCTCATTTCTTGTCCCGTTGTTGTCTCTTCTCTGTTGCTGATGTTGCCTCTGCCCTTGCTGGTCTTCTGTGCGCTGGTTATCCCATTGCTGATTTCTGTCGTTGACTGGTGTATTTCTTCTGATGTTATCATTTGTTTCTAATAACTGAATTAATTCTTGCAGGGTCGTGACTGGTCCCATGTACAGACAGCATAGTGGATTTATGGAGAAGTGTCGCAGCAGTCTTCTTATCAGCAGTTTTGTTGAATATCCCAATTCTTTACCAACGTTATACATTTTCATTGCATAAGTCTTTTTATCTCCATCTTTATAATAATTGAATGCTGAATTATTTATTTTATTTTCCCATCTTTCCTGAAGTTGCATCACTCCAATAAAATTCCAAAAATGCCTTTTCAAATTGTTCCCAATTGGTTAAATTGTCCCTTATATTTTCCCACCATTGATTGCCTTCAAATGATTTTGATAGAATTATTTTAAAGCGGGAATTTTGTTCGATACTCGGATAAAGTTCCTTTATTCTACGGATGAAGGTTTGGGGAGTTGGGAATGCTGCTTCTGTGAATATAATTTTTTCTCTTTTTAATGACTCGTTTATTATGACTTCTGCCAAATCGATTCCACTTTGATAACTTATATTTCCACCACCTAATGCAGTACTATTAAATGGAATGCTTCCTCTCCTATCCTCTATTCCTCTTCTGATCTCTATCATTGACCCCTCCATGGCACTCATCCTAGCTTCAAACATATCCCTAACTGTCTCTTCATTTATTTGTTGTTGGCCTTGGATTGTATCATGCAACAACCTGTAATCCTCCTTTATTTCTCGGATTTGAGTGAATAAATTTTCAATTTGATTCTCCATCTTTCTTAATTTTAATTATATTGTATTTGTTTTTTATTTATTAGATTTTTTGTTAAATAATAGAAATTTGAAACACAATAACAATAACAATTGCCACATGCAAAATATTAGTTAACTTTTAGTTCGGGCGCCATGTAACGGTTTTTTAAGGGTTATAAAAAAAAAACCGAAATACTTCCCAGCCAGGAAAGAGAGAACGCAGACTACTACTGGTCTCCAAACCTCCCCATACAACCAGCCACTAAATCCTTTTCCTGAAAAGGCACTTTCTCTTTCCTGTTGGTTTTCTTTGTTTTGTTTTGTTTTGTTTTTTTTTCTCTACCTTAACAAGGTACCTTGATAGAAAGAAACTTATGACAATAACAACTCAAACCTTATAAATAAATTATCCTAGCTTATTGGATGGTTATCTCTGCATCTGACAGGAACTTCAGTGAAGATGTTGGCTGGAACTTCTTGTAGTAATCAGGGCTGGAACTTCTGGTAATCGCCTGGACAGGAACTTCAGCTGTAGACCCAGTGGGAAGCAGGAACTTCTGGTAGTAAGATTAATTCGACCCTTTAGGGGAGATGTGGACAGGAACTTCTGTAGTGATCTGGACTGGAGCTTCAAATATGACTGAGAGGAAAGAACCAGAATGCAGGACTTCTAGTAGAAATGTTTGTTCACCCTTCTGTGGGGATTTCAGCAGGAACTTCGAAGAATAGTCTGGACTGGAACTTCAGCTATGAATTCAGTGAAACAGAACAGGAATCTGGACTGGAGGTTCAGCTACAATCTCAGTAGTAAACAGGAAGCAGGAACTTCTGGTATGCATGTTGAATAGAATTTCAATATAGCCTCTATGGTATTAGTTTCCCCTCTTAGTGTTTGTAATTTCCAGAATAAATTTTATAGTTGTCAGTTCTTTTATGATGATCTCTCTAAGTTAGTGGAGATTGCTAAGAGATTCCTCTCTTGTTCAATCTATACAAAAAAGTTGGATTTCACAATAGAATAGTTCTACTCTTTTGTGAATCCTTAGGGGTTGAAGCTTGAAACTAGTCAGTCAAGGCCAGTCATATTCAGTAAACCATGATAAGCTTGATTGGTTCTGTCAAATCTGAATGACCGAGTAAATTTCCGTCGTGTGGGACACTCAGTAGAGTCCTTTGTTCTCCATCCCGTGCTGCCCTCTAGCGAGACTCCCGTTTATCGTCGTCCGTTCGCCGGTCCGCCGCTAGGGCGCGTCCGCATCTCTTTCCCCGCCGTGATAGGGTTTCTCGCGCCTCCAACAGGTGGCGACTCTTTCCATCTTCAGGTCTTTGTCATGATAGGAACTGCCGTTCATTTCTTCGTTAAATTAATTAGTTTTCATTAGTAATTTTGTGGGAATGAACGTCTTTTCTTTTCTACAGAAGCATTCCATTTCCTTTCAGGTACATTTGCATATTATCGGTGGTGATTACTGTTTGATCATTGGGAATTGATAACTTTGGCAAAATTTGTAGGTCTCATGCTGTCAATCAGTACCTACTTAATTAACTTAAAATTGGTGAGCAGGTGTGCAATCGCCACAATATATAAAAATCAAAACACGAGTGTGAATCGCAAAAGAGGCCTAATCTCCGTTCAAATTAGAGCTGACCGAAATGCAATCGATGGTTGGTGATTTGGATTTTTTTTTTTTTTTTTGGATTTTTTTTTTTCATATTGGATGGTTGGTGATTTTGTAGACGAGTGATCTATATAGAAAAATAATAAACCATTGTGTAATAATTTGCAGCGTTTTCATCCAAATTTGATGAAATTTTCAGAGGTAGTTCATTTTAACGTGTAGATGGTATCCCCATGAAAATCATGCTCTCCGGATTCATAGTAGCCTCTGCGCATGCGCAAACGTAAATTCCTTGTAACAGACATAACGTCTTATAGGTCTTATAGGTTCTTATAGGCGTGACTGGATTTGGTATTTTGGAATGAGTGATCGGTTCAGCCGTTTAGGCGTGATTGGATCTGGTATTTTGAGGTGGGTGATCGGTTCAGCCAGTTGGGTGTGATTGGTTTAGCCGTTGAGGCGAGATAAATCTGGTATTTTGGAGTGAGTGATCGGTTCAGCCGTTCAGGCTTCGCAGTGCTATCGACCTTTAGGCGATTCCAGTCGATGAGGCGTCAATATTTCACTTCTGCATTAATTTATTTTTAATATTTAATTGATCATATCAGTTTTTGTAGGTTACATTTATGATGTCTCTCCATCATGTGACACAACATAACCGCCCTGATGACGAGGTTCAGCTGTGGTTGTTTCAACCGTAAAGGCGTGATTGAATCAACTATTATGATGTCGTAGATTCAGCTCATTTTCTAGGTTTTTGGACATGTCTCATCCAGGTTGGTCTGAGTCTTGTCCGGAGTCGAAATACATATTTAAATGATTCATCCTTACAGAACACAACTATTGATAAAATGACGACAAGTTTACCAGTTCAGGATCAGAACAAGAACTCAACTCTTTTATATTTGGATTCCAAAAAACCATCCCCGAAGTCATACGGTAGGTAACAATAATAATCAAAACAACTGGAGTAATATTCACAACACTATTCCCCTCTTTCTTTTCTAAGGTTTTGAACGTTTCCTTTAAACCGCTCAATTAAAAAGTTCAGACAAGATGCTGCGCAGCTAGGTACCCATATCAAGTCACATACCACAAAAACATTGCTGGATCCTTTTCCTCCAGCTGCTTCCCGTAGATTGTATCCTCGAATCGCGGGAAACCTCTAAGATCAAGATTTTCACAAGCTTTCATCGATTCTGGAGTATTACTCGGGACTTTTTTCGGGGGTACGTGGTCATTGGGCCGCAATAGAGCTGTTTGCATTGGTGCTCCCGTTCGACTCTCTCCTGCACACTTTCCTGTCTCTTCCTCCTGTTTCACAGCATTCTTCCGATCAGCCGTTTGATTCCCTTTTTCCAATCGAACTGTAACTATACGGTGTTTCTCCACTTCCTCTCCTTCTACTTGCTTCCCCCCCTTATTAGAACACAACCTCACACACGGCTTTTTCGCGATCACTTCCTCATTCTTCACCTGTTTCTCTGTTATATACGGCTTACCATTAACGCATTTAACATAGTCACTCTTATTTGCACTTTCTTCTTCATTTTTCATACTCTGATCGTCCACCTCCATTATTCTCCGTGCGTTGTCCTCTTGACTGCCACTTTTCTGTTCTTCCTCCCCTCTCTGGCTTTCTTTTCTCACTGCCGCCTAAATTCTTCCGCTTCGCCACTAGTCTGTCCTGTCAATTTTCTACCAGAATTATCATTCAATTTTGAGTTCCTGCATTCCTGACGTACATGTCCATTTTCTCCACATATCCAACATACAACTTTGGAAACCCACTCTGGCTGTGAATTGCTAGACCTTGAATGACGTTTGGTGCAATTCCTCATGATATGACCTACGCCATCACAATTCCAACACGTAATCTGTCTCCTACTGGACTTCTCACGTCGAATCCGTCGAATCCAATCAGGGTTCCGCTGATGTTTGCAAGATTTCAGATCCCTTTGGACTGCCACTCTTCGAAGCTGTTCTCGATTCCTCACAACTTCCAACTTCACCGATAGACTGAGTGCTTCAGTCAAAGTAGACAGCACTGAATCGGATATTACCACAGGCTTCATTCTGTTTCCTCGTAGTCTTGATTCAACCTCGTATTCCTGCCCAGCGAAACTTGTGGACATGAAGATGGTTCCAACTTCCACATAATGCTCAATTACGACTTGTAGCGTGACCTCCAGTCTCTTCAAAACGTCTTCCATTTTGCTAACCGTTGTGTCGTCCATCCCACCGCTGTCACCAATGAAATGATCCATCCTTACAGAACACAACTATTGAAAAAATGACGACAAGTTTACCAGTTCAGGATCAGAACAAGGACTCAACTCTTTTATATTTGGATTCCAAACAACCATCCCCGAAGTCATACGGTAGGTAACAATAATAATCAAAACAACTGGAGTAATATTCACAACAATATCATTCAACCAATATAAATATTTAATTCATTATAAATAAAATAGCAACAGATTCCTAGAGGAAGTATACATTTATTCGCTGCATCACTATTTAATATATTTTCTTAACTTTCCTCTCCAGAGAAACCTGAAGAGCGTTGTAACGACCTGGAAAACCCTTTTTATCTCAAGATGATTAAAAAACCCCTTCCCAGGAGTGGATGGCGGCGGAGTTGAGTGAGATTGGAGAGCGGTAAATGGCAACTGATGTAGAAGAACTTCATTTTGTAGAAATTATCTCGAAGGATCCGCCGTTTCACCACTTCAGGTTAGAGCTCCTTCACCCACCTGGAGTTTGGCTGGGAAAATGCGAATCATTTCGAGGAATGATCTGTTCATTTCGTATGACTTTGTGGTGAAGGCGAAGTCAGTAGATCATTCGAGTCAATTGGAACGAAAGGTCATAATTATTCTAGTTGACGAACAGGTTAAGTCCAAGTTAGTTCGAATGCTGCTTGAACGCAAAGTTTCGCAAACCCCATATTCCAAAGGTAAATTGATTAATCGATTGATCAACTATTTTATTTGCAATCTGTACAATGTTAGGGCTTACATCGCCCTCTCTTCCACTATGCACAGAAATAAAATTAAATCACACTTACACGTCAGGTTTCATAATAATTACATAAACATATACAGGGTGTCCCATAATATGGGACACCCTGTATATGTTTATGTAATTATTATATTATTATAATATGTTTATGTAACATATTATGTTATCCACCAAACTTTGGGAGTCGATTCTACAACTAATTTGCAACTAAAAATGTCTCATAGCAATTTTTTTTTAACCTCCTTAAAATCCGACTTTTTTTACTTTTAAGATTTTTTTCGTGTTTTCGACCTTACACCGTTCAAACGGTCATAACTCCCTTAAACTGCACTCAAAAATTAAAAATAAGGATACCGTTGGAAAGAGCGTGAAATTTCTCAATAGATGAGTCGTTGACAAATTGACTACTCCCGAAGTTCGGTGGATAACTTATGGGACACCCTGTATAAAAGGTCTGTCAAGTGGGTGTGGCACATAGCTTCCTCGTATCCATAACGCGATTGTATAGAAGATCCGATGCATAGACCGTCTACAAGCCAACCCGCACAATCCCCGACAATTTCATCGAAATCGGAAAATAACTTTGTATAGTTATGGCTGTGGCAAGAATTTCATTTCAAACATACAGACAGACAGACATGAAACCAAAATTGTTCAGGAAGGTCTGCAACGTGAAATGCAAGTGGAGATTTCGATCTTGGAGAATTTTTTAAACTTTATTTTATAAATAATTAAAAATGCAAAAAGAAGCAAAAACGCTGCAAATCATTACACAATGGTTTATTATTTTTCTATATAGATCACTCGTCTACAAAATCACCAACCATCCAATATGAAGGAAAAAAAAAAATCAAAATCACCAACCATTGATTGCATTTTGGTCAGCTCTAATTTGAACGGAGATTAGGCCTCTTTTGCGATTCACACTCGTGTTTTGATTTATATATATATATATATTTCAATATAAACCCTTAAATTTTCGTAGGGAGCGAACGGTTTGTCCTACAGAGCTCCGCGTGGTCTCAAAAAATTCTAAAAATTCTATAGAATCTTAAATTGAAGGAAAAACCATACCTTTATATCAAAATTTTTTGAGTTAGGGCGTTTTCAAAATTTCAAAATTGATTTTGGAACCCTTAGAAGTGACCTACATGAACCAAAAGCTTCGGGGCACAACTAGACCCCAAATGGAGCCTACATACCAAATTTCATCAAAATCGGTCGATGCTAAGTGGCAAAAGTGCCGCGTACGGCGGACGGCCGGCCAAATTTTTATTCGATTTTTGGATTCTACGTACCTTGAAACGTAAACCATCAAATTTTGAGGGGGTGTTAAAAATTTTTTTTTCTTGGTCGATTCCAAAGGTTCATTATTGAAAATAATAAACCAAAATGCAATTTTTATTTCTTATATATAAAAATATTTAATATTGCAAAAAATTAAACTATTTTTTGCAATAACAAATATTTCTTAAATTTGTATAAGAAATAATAAAAAATGTATTCCTAATCGATCTTGTATCGAGAGTTTTGTCATCTTCGTTATGTGGTGTATCACGATTTTGATGTTTTTTTGAATTTGTTTAAATATACAGGATGTAACGGTTAAGGTTGTACAACCGGCCAGGGTTCGATTCTACAACTAATTTGTGACTTTTTTTGTCTCGTGACTTTTTTTCTTAACCCCCTTAAAATCGGAGTTTTTCCACTTTTAAGATTTTTTTCGTTTTTTCGACCTTACGCCATTAAAACAGCCATAATTCCCTTGTTGGTTTATTATTTTCAATAATGAACCTTTGGAATCGACCAAGAAAAAAAATTTTTTAACACCCCCTCAAAATTTGATGGTTTACGTTTCAAGATACGTAGAATCCAAAAATCGAATAAAAATTTGGCCGTCCGTCCGCCGTCCGCCGTACGCGGCACTTTTGCCACTTAGCATTGACCGATTTTGATGAAATTTGGTATGTAGACTCCATTTGGGGTCTAGTTGTGCCCCGAAGCTTTTGGTTGATGTAGGTCAGTTCTAAGGGTTCCAAAATCAATTTTGAAATTTTGAAAACGCCCTAACTCAAAAAATGTTGATATAAAGGTATTGTTTTTCCTTCAATTTAAGATTCTATAGAATTTTTAGAATTTTTTGAGACCACGCGGAGCTCTGTAGGACAAACCGTTCGCTCCCTACGAAAATTTAAGGGTTTATATTGAAATATATATATATATAAATCAAAACACGAGTGTGGATCGCAAAAGAGGCCTAATCTCCGTTCAAATTAGAGCTGACCGAAATGCGATCGATGGTTGGTGATTTTGATTTTTTTATTTTTTTATTCATTTTTTCCCTTCATATTGGATGGTTGGTGATTTTGTAGACGAGTGATCTATATAGAAAAATAATAAACCATTGTGTAATAATTTGCAGCGTTTTTTCAGTCAAAATTCAAATGTCGATTTTAACTGGAACATCCACGGTTTTTGGCACGGGAACGAGGATTTTACACCATTAGTCCACTGTAAACAATTTTATGACCATACCGTTGGAAAGATGAGATTTTGGGTCAACTTTTGGAGTTACAGTGAGAATTTAACCGGCAGTTTCAGTGTGTTACAAACGTTTGAAAAATCGAAAAATTGCCGAGATTTTCGAGATTTTAATATTCGGGCTCATTTTTCAACATCTTAGTCCTCTTTAAAAAGTTTTATTTAACGCTAGGGAGATAGAGAATTTAACGCTCTTTCCAACGGTATCATTACATTTGAATTTTGACTGAAAAACAAGAGAGTTATGGCTGTTTCAATGGCGTAAGGTCGAAAATACGAAAAAATCTTAAAAGTGAAAAAAGTCCGATTTTAAGGGGGTTAAGAAAAAAAAAGTCCGGAGACAAAAAAAGTCACAAATTAGTAGTAGAATCGACTCCCAAAGTTTGGTGGATAACATAAGGGACACCCTGTATACCATAATATAGTCAAAGGTATCTAGCTAGATACAGGCGACGTCGGAAGATGTCGTTTCAACCGACTTTAACCGCTAAGACAACTTAAGGTACCTCCAGGAAACCCTTAAGATTAACTTTTAAAGCGTTTTAATGACTCGACTTTGCGGGAAACTTGAGAAACCAGGTTAATTTTCCGAGCAGCCCGACCTTCCGTTTTCCTCTCATTCGTTACTTTTCCTCGTTTCCGCTGCATCCGCGCTGCTTTACGGGCGAATTCGAGGGACTTTGCAACTTGTCCTCCTTATTCATTCGAGCTTTTAATTGGGAGACGCCGCATAACGACGTCATTGGCGCAGTCAACGTTTAGTTTTAGTTCGTTTTTATTCATTTTTCGTGAAAAATTCAAGCTTTCTTCCAGTCGGAATCCAGCCAGGTTTTATTAATAAGAATAATAATTGGGTAAAATAAAGTCCTTCCAAATAAAAATTGACATATTTTGAAAAAACACTAAACACTCGTTTTTTGGCCTGTTTTTGAAATTTAGAGCTCTTGGAGCTTCTCTAATAAATTTTTCTGAATTTTCCTTTCTGAATTATCAAATAGAACTCAAAATTACGAATCCAACGAACCTACAGCTTTTTAGGACGTCCCACAGTAAGACTTGGGCGTCCTTATGCGATCGATCTGGGGTGAAGTTGGACAACACTCAACAGAAAAAAAAAATAACCACACAGTAATCCGTTTTAGACCATTCTGAATCCAAATCCGCGAAAAAAACCATAGGTGTATGTCTGTGTGTGTGTGTGTGTGTGTGTGTGTGTGTGTGTGTGTGTGTAACAAAATCTTGTGTACTCTGCACAGGCCTTAGTTCTCAACCGATTTTCCTGGTTCTTTTTTTGTTCGTCGCGAAAAACTATCTAGTTGTGCACTACGTCGCCGGAATTTCGAATTTTGCCTTTTAAGGGGAGGAAAGGGGGGGTTAATGCTCGAAAATTGTGCGTTTTTGGGCATGATCTTGTGTACTCTGCCCAGGCCTCAGTTCTCAAACGATTTTCGTGGTTCTTTTTTCGTTTGACGCGGAATACTATCTAGTTGTGCACTACGGCGCCGGAATTTCGGATTTTGCTTTTTAAGGGGGGGAAAGGGGGGGTTAATGCTTAAAAAACGTGCGTTTGCGTGCATAATCTTGTAAACTCTGCCCAGGCCTCAATTTCCAACCGATTTGCGTGTTTCTTTTTTGTTTGACTCAAATAACTTCCGAGTTGTACATAATTTTACCAGAGTACCAAAATTCGCAAGGGGAGGGGGTGAGTGGGGGGATAGTATTCACAAAATATCCGATTTTTCAATATTTCGGTTCCTTTAATGCTTACTAATTGTACCCAAGCTTTGAAATTGAGGAAAAATTCTCATTATACCTCCGGATTTTTATGAATTATTCTCTGTACCACCATGGAACTAATAGTGGTGCCACCGTGGTGCCAGGACATGGTGCCATGATGCCATAAACCGCTTATTTCGTGTTTTTTTTTTTTTTTTTTTTTTTTTTTTTTTTTTTTTTTTTTTTTTTTTTTTTTTTTTTTTTTTTTTTTTTGTGTGTGTTTCACCTTGAATACGGATGTGAACTTCGACGGACTTCCTACCAAAACTAACAGATGAAAGTTCAATGTTACGACGTTTTTCCGCTTTGGTGCCAGATTGGCACCATTGGTGGTGGTGGGGGGGGGGGGGGTGAACTCGAATTCGCATGTTGGGTATCGTAGATCATGGATTTTAAAATGCTCTTCAGATTCGAGGCTCCCATGCCGCTAGAAATGTTAAGGTGGATAATGGTGGGGGGGGGGTCAGTATTTCTTGCGTAAAGGAATAAATAAATTACATCGAGTGAAACAGTTTTATCACTTAACAACTGGTTAAACTGATGTAATGCTTATCAAATGGGACGTCCCCTGGAATGCATGCATTACTAAACAATATGTTTTACTTTGGACGGTAGTTCAAACTTTCAGACAAAAAAGCGATTTCATCGTAGTGATCCCTCGGGGGAAAATAAATGTCCCCAATGAGGCTCGCCGAACTGAATATTTTACCGTATTGAAAGGGTTAAAGAACTCCGTGTCCCGTCGAACTCTGCGAACTGAAAGGCCACCGGTGAGGGGGGGAGGTCCCCAGTGAAAATCCCGCGGGGTAATGAAAACCCGAAAAAAATCCCTCTAGTGAAGAAAAAAAAACCTTTCCGCGCTGCAGAAGTGATGACGAAACAGAGCGAAACCTTATCAATGGCTGTCAATCAGGGGAGTTTTAATCCCGCCGTCGTCCGCCAGGGTCGCCCTCCGCGGGTCTATTTATACGTCCGGCTTTACTGGGGAGGTTTTGACGCCTTGTTTGTCTCTTCATAAACTCCGACTGGTTTTTTTTTTTTCTGTGATCAATCAAGTTGACCGCCGAGTGGGGGGACTTCGTCGACGGGAACCTTCTTTCAGCGATATTTCTCTATTTCTGGTGGCGAATGAATTGCGAGTATCGGGGATGTTGACAGGCCACATATCCGATAGATTGTATAAAAATCCCATTCGTGCAGCACGGGAAATGAGCGAGTTTTCTTAGTTTTTCTTTGGCTTTAAAAACCTTAAAAAAATACCCTACCCTATTATCAGTTATCAGGTGTTTGGGTATGACGAATATAAGCCAATTTTTTACTGAATATTGATGTATACACATTGTTAACTTCACTATTTTTTGTAAATTTTGAATTTCTGAAACTTTGTATCAGCAATTTTGTGCTGATTCCAAAATAGTGAGACGAATAAGAAGTGGAAAAACGGTAAGGAAGAGAAGTTTGTGGAAGAGTTGTTAGTGAGAGAGGGAGGAGTAGGAAGAGGAGCCTGTGGAAGAGTTGCTAGTGAGAGAGAGAGAGGATTATGGAGTGGAAAAACGGTTAGAAAGAGGAGCTTGTGGAAGAGTTGCTAGTGAGAGAGAGAGGATTATGGAGTGGAAAAACGGTTAGGAATAGGAGCTTGTGGAAGAGTTTCTAGTAAGAGAGGGAGGAGTGTGAGGATTATGGAGCGGAAAAACGGTTAGAAAGAGGAGCTTGTGGAAGAGATGCTAGTGAGAGAGGGAGGATTATGGAGTGGAAAAACGGTTAGGAAGAGGAGCTTGTAGAAGAGTTGCTAGTGAGAGAGAGAGGAGTAGGAAGAGGAGCTTGTGGAAGAGTTGCTAGTGAGAGAGGGAGGAGTAGAAAGAGGAGCTTGTGGAAGAGTTGCTAGTGAGAGAGGGAGGAGTAGGAAGAGAAGCCTGTGGAAGAGTTGCTAGTGAGAGATGGAGGAGTAGGAAGAGGAGCTTGTGGAAGAGTTGCTAGTGAGATAGGGAGGAGTGTGAGGATTATGGAGTGGAAAAACGGTTAGAAAGAGGAGCTTGTGGAAGAGTTGCTAGTGAGAGAGGGAGGAGTAGGAAGAGAAGCCTGTGGAAGAGTTGCTAGTGAGAGAGGGAGGAGTAGAAAGAGGAGCTTGTAGAAGAGTTGCTAGTGAGAGAGGGAGGAGTAGGAAGAGGAGCTTGTGGAAGAGTTGCTAGTGAGAGAGGGAGGAGTAGAAAGAGGAGCTTGTGGAAGAGTTGCTAGTGAGATAGGGAGGAGTGTGAGGATTATGGAGTGGAAAAACGGTTAGAAAGAGGAGCTTGTGGAAGAGTTGCTAGTGAGAGAGGGAGGAGTAGGAAGAGAAGCCTGTGGAAAAGTTGCTAGTGAGAGAGGGAGGAGTAGAAAGAGGAGCTTGTGGAAGAGTTGCTAGTGAGATAGGGAGGAGTGTGAGGATTATGGAGTGGAAAAACGATTAGAAAGAGGAGCTTGTGGAAGAGTTGCTAGTGAGAGAGGGAGGAGTAGGAAGAGGAGCCTGTGGAAGAGTTGCTAGTGAGAGAGAGAGAGAGAGGATTATGGAGTGGAAAAACGGTTAGGAATAAGAGCTTGTGGAAGAGTTGCTAGTAAGAGAGGGAGGAGTGTGAGGATTATGGAGCGGAAAAACGGTTAGAAAGATGAGCTTGTGGAAGAGTTGCTAGTGAGAGAGGGAGGATTATGGAGTGGAAAAACGGTTAGGAAGAGGAGCTTGTGGAAGAGTTGCTAGTGAGAGAGGGAGGAGTAGGAAGAGGAGCTTGTGGAAGAGTTGCTAGTGAGAGAGGGAGGAGTAGAAAGAGGAGCTTGTGGAAGAGTTGCTAGTGAGATAGGGAGGAGTGTGAGGATTATGGAGTGGAAAAACGGTTAGAAAGAGGAGCTTGTGGAAGAGTTGCTAGTGAGAGAGGGAGGATTATTGAGTGGAAAAACGGTTAGAAAGAGGAGCTTGTGGAAGAGTTACTAGTGAGAGAGGGAGGATTATGGAGTGGAAAAATGGTTAGGAAGAGGAACTTGTGGAAGAGTTGCTAGTGAGAGAGGGAAAGGAGTGTGACGATTATGGTGAGGAAGTAAAGTCACGGCCAGATAAGAGTGTAGATACGAGGAAGCTATGTGCCACACCCACTTGGTAGGCTTTTTTTGTGTTTTTTAACCTGATCGTAGATTCCATACCTATTAGGTCATCGTCATCGCAGCAGGTGACGCCTCTGTAACTACACTCTCTGACAGGTTGCTGTCGGTTTATTTCATCGTAAGACGAGCGATTTGGTCGAAACAGTTCAAAACGAACGTGAGAGGCGTCGAAAGCGGCAATTTATAGTCGTTTCTCAACGGCTTCCCGACTTTCCAATTGCAACTTCGACAAATCCGAAGATACAAACAGTTTAAAGGCTAATTGGAGGTTCGAAACGGTGTGATTATTGCGGGGCTTAACTGCCAAATGATGGCTCTTCTGTAGGTGTTTTAGTTCGACCCCCCCTCTTCATCGCAGACGTGTTTGAACAGGCGAACGACGACAGGTGCGACAAGAATGAACGTGATTGCTGCAACATCGGAGGCAACACTGACGACTAATTCAAAAACTTCCTCCACCGGTTGGAATCTAAATTAGGGTAAAGTTGGGTATCGTAATAAAAGTATCGATATTTTGTATCGACATTTCCAAGTATCATTGGGCATGAGAATCGATTTTGAAATATCGAGTATCGATACTTTAGTGTCACAAACTATCAATATTATCCAATATTCTCAAGAAACATAATTTTTTCAATTTTTATTTATTTTTTACTATCAAAAGTCCAAGCAGAGTGATTTTCTCTATGATATAAAAGTTATTTGTGCAACCAAAGAGTAATGACCCAAAAGCCTCTCTACCTTCTTCATTTTTCAGCCATCATGGTGAATTTTCCGCAAGAAATGTATCGATATTCGAAATTTAGAAATATCGGATCCAAAGTATCGATATCCAAAAATATCTGATAGTGCAGTATCGATACTAATGTAAGCTGCTACGGTGTATCGCTAATGTTAACACGTTCCACGCGGGGTGCCTACCGGCAGGCAAATGTAATTCTCTCGCCAGAGCGGATTGCCTACCGGCATGCAAACAAAATCCCACCCCCTGAGCAGCTTACGTTTCGAGCGCTTTCTATACGTTGTATGAACTACTAATTTTGGGCGAAATTGCAACCCGTTTTGTACCTGGAACGCAACCTAGTGGAGAACGGGTATTACTAAACGAAATCACAAGGAGAAATCCTGTTGAAAAAAATTACCAACTGATTCAATTAAGAAGAAACAGATGGCAGTAGAGCAGCGAAAAAGTGCCTACCGGTAGGCACCCCGCGCTGTCGGGAAGACCACCCTGTTTAGGATCCGCATTGGTGATGAAATCGCCGTTTTGGGACCCGCGTGGAAAGTGTTAAAAGGGAAATGTTTACCTGAAGGGTATCGATTTAGTTTGAGATATGGTAGCCTAACACAAACTATCGGGAACTTATGACTAAGAATCAAAATTGTACTTAACTGTATTGGTGGTAGCGATGTTCCCGAGCGGTGAGGCAAACAGGCAGTGAAGTTCCAGTTAAGATTCCTTTGTGATACTCTTGTAATATATTTGGCACCTGAAGGGTGATACTGTATCGTTATGTTTCAATAAAGAATGCAAGTGAAGTTACTGTGTTGTTCAATGATGTTAACTACCTACTCGATACACTGTTACTGTTCAGAACCAAGGGTGCAGGTGGTAGAAAGGAAAAGATACTGTTTAAGATTAGGTTAAGTTTAATGACCAGAAATTGACTGACTCTACAGTGTATCCAGCGATACACCAAGGCTGGAAGGGCAATACAGGTACGTACGGACGTTACAACGTTATCAATATACAAGTTAGATATGTTTCTTCAGGTACTCTTTGACTTAGACTATAATCTACAATGTTTCAATGGGTTCGATACTCTTTCAATACTGTTTGTTACTCTGAGTCTCTGTTCACCTATCTACTTAGATTGGCCAATGCTAGACGTAGATACACTTAGTTCACTCATGTGATGGGGTACCGTAGCGAGTCCAATACACGGAGAGGCGAGGAGATGCAGGGAGAGCCGGGATTGGACTGGAGACACGACGGAGTTCAGGGGAGGCAGGTCAGTACCAGAGAGCTTCTCACACAGGCTTCAGGGGGGAGGCAGGAGGGCACGATACACTTTGGCGATACGTATCACTATACAGTTAGGGAAGAATGCTTCACGGACTGGGGAGAGAGCTTCGAGACTGCTGGCTAGGGGGTTAGAACGGGAGTGAATTGAAATAATGAAGACTCTATCCTTTTACTCCTCCAGCAGGGGTGCCAACAGGCCCACACAAGAGTTGGCTGTCTGGTCCTTGGTGATGGAGGCGGACATCTGACTGTTGCTCCATGGAGTGAAGGTTTATGGTGTGTGCTCTTGATGGTGTTTGAGCTGAAGGGGGAGGCCACGCCCATTTACGGCCTTTTCACTGGTGTTCTGGCCCCAGAGGGCATCACTGGCCTGTGATGGGGAATAATGAGCTGGTCGAAGCCAGCTCACATTAAAATATCGAGTATCGGTACGAAAGTATCTATATTTTGAAATATCGAGTATCGATACCCATCCCTAAAATTTAGGGTTTTTGAAAAAATTCTTTCTGAATTTGTTATCGATATTGTTACCACAAAGCCAAAACCGCCTAAGTGCCATTTTGGCTAATTTCACCTAAATTCATTTTTGGAGTCAGTTTATGATATTCTACACTACGCTAGTGCCACAACCCCCTATTCCAAACAGGTTAGCTACAATGTAGGAGGTTAGCAACACCTATCTCCAGAAATGAAAAATCTCACTAAGACAAAATCGCGTATGTGCGCTCGAGTGCCACATAAGCGATTTTGGCATTGCGAGTATTGGCTGGGCACAATTTCGCCTATGTGTAATCTTGACCATTACAGTTTATTGTCTATTCCTTCGCAACCTCATCTGTAGTTATAATTGGTTCTATTCCTTCTCAGCCTACGACGTATAATATTGGTTTTTTTGTGCCAAAAAAAGACCAATGCAGAAGGTGCTTAGTTTTCAAAGGCATGAGCTTGGAAGAGAAGGCGACCCATCAGGAGGAGTACAGTAGACATTTAGAGAAAAAGGAAGCAGCTCGACGAGAGAGGGATATAGATAAAGATCTGGCTCGAAATGATTCGTCCTATTTGTGCATCAATTTCGATTTAGAGGCTGTCCTTAACGTCCCGAAAGGAGAGGCTGGTCAGATCTTTTATCTACGGAAACTGGCGGTTTACAATTTCACCGTGTTTAACCTGAATTCTCATGACGGGGATTGTTATTTGTGGGACGAAAGCCAGGGGAGACGGGGGGCAAATGAGATAGCATTATGCCTCTTAATGTACCTCAGAAATAAGTGCACTCCCCAAGTTTCCATCATCCACATGATGTCCGACTCGTGTTTTGGACAAAACAAGAATTCATTCGTGTTGGCGATGTGCATCCATCTTCTGAAAAAGACGCCAACCTTTAAAATAGTTAGACACAGCTTTTTTGAAGTAGGACACACTGAAATGGAGTGTGACTCGATCCATTCAAAAATATAAAAAAAGAGCAAAAAAGTCCCTGTTTATGTACCCGAAGGCTGGGCTCAGATCATTGGAGGTGCCCGAGCACATCCATCTCCTTATCGGGTCCACAACCTCACTTTCGACGATTTTCTGCAATCCCCTTGTTCTCGATTCGAAATACCTTGGAGAAAAGTCTGCAGCTACCAAGTCACAAAGGATGAACGGGGAAAGGTGGAAGTAAAGTACAAAATAGATCATGCTGGGGAATTCGTATTAGCGAAGGAAAAGCGTACACGAGGAAAGCAAAGTGCGGAAAACCCTTCTCGAGCGTACAAGCAGCCACTCCAAATTTCTGCAGCCAAGTTCAAGGATCTTACGAAGATGTGCAATGACTTAACCATACCAAAGGAGTACCACTCATTCTTCTCGTCGCTAAAACCATCGGAGCTAGTGCGCGACAGATTGCCAGAGCGACATTTGAGCGAAAATTCAGATAGTGATTATGAGTGATTTTGAAAAATAATTGTTCACCTAACATTATTTTATATTTTTTAATTAAAAACTTTCATCAGTAATTTGGTACCTATTGTTCTTTTCTATGTATAATAAACTGCATTATTTTCATTTTCAGGGACTTTTTCCATGAGTTTTCTTCCTTAGAGTTAGGTGTCATGCTTCTCTCAACGAGTAATGACATCCAAAATCAATTTTAGTGTTTTCGAAGTTCAACGTATGTTGAACATAATTGAGGAGCTTTCCTGTCAAAGGTGATAAACGCCAAAAAATGAAAAATTGAGTTTTTCATCGCATTTAGTAGTAAAAAGCAACGCCAATTCCGTAAGAAAGGTGACAAGTCCCTACCTAACGTGTGGTAGTTGAAAAAATCCCCAACAGAATGCTTATTCGCTAAGCGACACCATGGTTTCCCCATGGGTGTCAAGCGCCAAGGGGTATTCCTTCCAGGTGGTAAGCGCCAGAGAAGGTTAGGGTTAGGACATTGTTTTTGTGTTTTGTCGACGATTCTGCTAGTCAATTCTGCTAGAACAATTTATTGAATTGCCGTTGTCTGTCAGTTACCTCTAAACGAGCAGTGCGCTTAAAAGGCGTTATTACTGCAGCACTGACTTTATATGCTGAGTCACCAGCTATCCACTGAGTGTTGGACAGGAATTCACTCGTTCTCCTTCCAAGGTAGCTGAGCCCAAACATCCTGGAATCATGCACACTACCTGGATAGCCAACGCTGACACTCCTGACGACCAATTTGTAGTCGCAGACAACTTGAGCTTTGATTGAAAATCTCTGCTTACGCGAGTAGTAATCATCCGCCATGTCGCGAGGCTTCTCTGCGAGGGGTATGTCTGTTCCATCCGTGTATCCTATACAGTAAGGAATCTCATGGTGAGTAGCAGCAACTAATGCTGCTCTTTCCTCGCTGCCTGGCCATTTCAAAAATTTGTTCTTCTTAGCGAGGATCGCTTTGAAGATTCTCTTAGTCATTATTTGGACTGTGCCACCATCACCAATCCCAAACAACGCTGCAATTTTGGCAACTGTTGCTCCTTCTCCATTGCTGCCGAGACGGTAGAGAACAACCATTAATTGAAGTTCAACTGGAAACTGTAATTTACTAGTACTAAATACTAAGTGCCCTTTAATTTCATCCAGGGGCATTTGAAACTGGCTCCAGTTCAAACGAACCATTTGTCGAAATCTTCCCTCGTCTATGTTAGGGAGCACGTCTGTCACCCACGAACGAGATTTCAAAACTGAGCCTGGCATAAACTCACTACCATACCTACGCTTTAAGGCAAACTCTATATCTTGGAGATTTTGCTCCCAAATTTCCTCCTCCTCTTCCAAATTTCCTGAATTTACCGCTTCAAGAACTGTCTTCTTCACTAGTTCATCAACGAGTTTTTCTTTAAAACATTTCTTCGGCATGACTGAAACAGACTGCAAACTAAAAACTCTAAAAAGTAAAAAAACATGTAAACAATTAAAAGTTGTCTCCGGTACTCTGTGGTGAAAAACCTTGCTTGTTTTTTTGCCATGGTACAAGCAATAATGGACATTGTGGATGTTTTTTTTACATTTTTACCGAATTTATAACATCCACCCCTTCTTGTTCACACTTCCTCCACCGAATCATGCCACACAACAACCATATGACCCTCCTGGCTGCGGTCTAGCCACCTAATCGAAGAAGAAGAAGTGATAAGACTTTAACAACTTCAGGAAGTTTAACACGAGTCGACTGGGGTTGTTCACGGTTTTTTTGTTTAACAAGTTTACCACTTAACACGTTTAACACGATAAGCTCAACCGTGAATACCCCTATTGTTCCTATGTTCCTGCTTCCTGGTCAGACGGATCTTGTCAGTCATTTTTAGTTTTAGTGGGTAAAGCTAGTCATTGAAAATAGGTACTCGTAAAGATAATTCGCTCAGTTATTTTTTTACCGTTCCTGGCTCTCCTTGTGGAATATCATGAGCAATCCACAACTTCCGACGGTGGAGGATAGTTCCACCAGTGAAGACGAAGACATATATTTACCAGAATCAAACCGTCTTAAAGAAGAAAAACACAAAGAATTTTACCAAAAATTATTAGTTTGATAAGTTTAATAGTACCTACCTACCTAATATTCTTTCATTTTAGGCAGAATGGTTGATTTTTTTTCCTAAAATATTCGTTAATCGAGTTTTCAAGTTCAAGTTTTCGTTATCATAAAAAATAAAAAGATACTCATCCACCAGTCCATGGTTTCATATACCTACTTAACCCTCCATAGGTAAGTTCATCAAAAAGGTGATTTCGGGTAAGTATCGTGAAAATTACGACTCGTCCACAATTTGCTCTGAAAAATAACTTTATTAATTTTCTTCTTAGTTAAAATCACTTTTGACTCATAGCTGACTAGTTACTGAATTATTCGAAATATAAAAAACATCAAAATACAACAACGGTAGTATTTTAGGCAAAATCAAAAGTTGATCTATAAATCAAGAGTTAAGGCTCTTCTGTAGCCTTGAAAAAGCATTTTATTATCAAAATTTTCAGTTCGTGCTTGAGAGATACTTATTTTAGGACTCTAGAAATAAAATGTAAGTGAAATTTGCGGAATCCTACAATAATTCGAGGCAGGACGAGCAGAGCAAAGCACGGTGTTCAAGGCAGAAGGGTGCCTCACAGTGAAGGCAGAAATTCTCCGTCATTCGTCTTTTTGCTTCCGAGTCTACCAAGGTAGCGGAAGCTTTGTTTTCACTTTTCAAGGAAGAAAAAAAAAGTTCTCCAAAATCAAAATTTCCACTCGCGTTTTGCGTTTTAGACCTTTCTGAACAATTTTGGTTCCGTGTCTGTCTGTCTGTCTGTCTGTGTGTCTGTCATGAATTCCTTGTAACGCGCATAACTATACGAAGTTATTGTCCGATTTCTATGAAATTTTCAGGGATTGTGCGGGTTGGTGTGTAGACGGTCCCCTATGAAAATCATCATCCCCGGACTGATAGAAGCGACTGCGCATGCGCAAACGTGAATTCCTTGTAACGGCCATAACTTCTACATTTTCCATCCGATTTCAATGAAATGTTCAGGGATGCTACAGATTAGCATGTAGATGGTCCCCTATGAAAATCGTCAACTTCGGACTGATAGTAGCCACTGCGCATGCGCAAACGTGAATTTCCTTTTAATGGCCATAACTTCCAAATTTTCTACCCGATTTCAATGAAATTTTCAGGGTTTATGTGGATTAGGTTGTACATGATCCCCTATGAAAATCATCATCCCCGGACCGATAGAAGCGACTGCGCATGCGCAAACGTAAATTCCTTGTAACAGCCTAACTTCAACTGTCCCCCAGGGGTCGCGGGTTCGAATCCCAGCCGAGGCTAAGTATTTTTTGATCCAAAAACATATCCACTCACCTAATTTTTCATCCGAATTTGATGAAATTTTCTAGGATTGTCCAGATTAGCGTGTAGATGGTTCCCTATGAGGGTAGTGGAAGGTACTTAGAGATTGATATTTCGAGAGTAACTACTATGCATCTGGTCATCTATATAATCGGGTTATGGATACGAGGAAGCTATGTGCCACACCCACTTGGCAGACGTTGTTTTTTATGGGCAAGTGGCGCAGATCGTTCTTCTTTTTTCCGTTCGAGAGTTCATCGGGATTTTGGATTCATTGGATTTTCAATTCGTAGAAATTACGATAGTTACCATTCGAGAAACGAAAAAGAAAAAAGTTGGGTGAGGTAAAGTTCGTAAATATCACGACTGATACACTGTTTCGGGAAGTTCTACGCACATTGCCGGCTTGGAAACAACTGACTATTGTCACGTGGAAGAGTTAGGAAGGTAGCAGGACGATCGCCCCCCATCATTAAGGTTTCTGTGAATTACAGCAAATCGTTTCTGAGGCCGTCGTGATTTTTACGATACTTACCTACGGAGGGTTAAATATGGTGATATACCTACCTACCTAGGTAACCAAAATGATATTAAAAAGGCTTTTAAAAACAAAATGTTCCAAACCTTGAATTTCCTGCTTTTTTGGCAATATTTGTTTACAGTCACCTACATAAATGCCTAGTTCTATTTTAATTTTTTTTTAATTGATGAGCTGTGATTATTTCAATAATGAGTTCAAGTTTCATTGTTGTTTCGTTACCAAAAATTAAATATTTTGAAAGTTATTGTGTTTTTGGTTTATTATTTTCAATAATGAACCTTTGGAATCGACCAAGAAAAAAAAATTTTTAACACCCCTTCAAAATTTGATGGTTTACGTTTCAAGGTACGTAGAATCCAAAAATCGAATAAAAATTTGGCCGTCCGTCCGCCGTACGCCGTACGCCGTACGCCGTACGCGGCACTTTTGCCACTTAGCATTGACCGATTTTGATGAAATTTGGTATGTAGGCTCCATTTGGGGTCTAGTTGTGCCCCGAAGCTTTTGGTTGATGTAGGTCACTCCTAAGGGTTCCAAAATCAATTTTGAAATTTTAAAACGCCCTAACTCAAAAAATTTCGATATAAAGGTATTGTTTTTCCTTCAATTTAAGATTTTATAGAATTTTTAGAATTTTTTGAGACCACGCGGAGCTCTGTAGGACAAACCGTTCGCTTACTACGAAAATTTAAGTGTTTATATTGAAATATATATATATATATATAAATCAAAACACGAGTGTGAATCGCAAAAGAGGCCTAATCTCCGTTCAAATTAGAGCAGACCGAAATGCAATCGATGGTTGGTGATGTTGATTTTTTTTTTTTTTGATTTTCTTTGATTTTTTTTCTTTTTTTTTCATATTGGATGGTTGGTGATTTTGTAGACGAGTGATCTATATAGAAAATAATAAACCATTGTGTAATAATTTGCAGCGTTTTTTCTTTCGGCACTTAACACCTTTCTTGGGAAACTATGGGTGGAGTTACCCCTTTCCCTAACTCAAGATTCTATTAAGGCTCATAAATTATTTTAGCGACAACCTATTTCATTCTACCATATATTTTAATAATGGTACTTATGATACACGTACAAGAAAAAATCGCCAGACGGAGGTAAAAAAAACGTCTGCCAAGTTGGGTGGGCAGTATAGCTTCCTCACTCATTGTAACATGGACGTATAGAATCAGTTGGCGAAAAACAGGAGAGGAAATGGCCTTGGAGCTCACTCAGCTGATCAGTGACCACTCAGGCACCTTCAGCATTCTCCATTGACCCTGCCTCTCAAATTTCAGCTTCCTGCGTTCAACAGGAGAGAAAATGGCCTTGGAGCTCACTCAGCTGATCCGAAGGTGCTGAAATTTATAGGGGACCGTCTAGGACCTAACCCGCACAATCCCTGAAAATTTCATCAAAATCGGACCACAGGTTAGTATAGTTTTGCCCGGGACAAGGATTGACCACAGACAGACAGACAGACCGACAGACAGACAGACACGGAACCAAAATTGTTCGGGAAGCTCTAAAACGCAAAAAGCAAGTGGAAATTTTGATTTTGGAGGACATTTTTTTTTTTCACTTCTTTCACGAATACAAAGCTTCCCTACCTTCGGTAGTGAGGAAGCAAAAACCTGGTTTGTACATCTCTTTGAAAGTTGTTTTTGCTCATAACTTTTTTCGAAGAAAATGGCACTTATCACCTTTGACAGGGAAGCTCCTCAATTCATTATCGACGGGAACTTCTAGCACAAAAGTGCCATTTTAACCAAAATGCACAAGGCCAAAACCGCCTATGTGCCCTACCCCCTCCCCTATTGATACGAAATAGTTATTTGACGTGTGGTGTATTACAGGTGATAGCTAACGTTGTAAAAATAAATGAATGGCAGCTTCGAATTCATTTGTCGATTTACACTGAAGCATCAAAACTTCAAATGGGTTTTTTTCAAAACTTGGAAAATGCACTTAGGTGATTTTGGCTTTGTGGTAACGATATTGTTTCGATACCTCGCTACGTTTACTGATATTACTGAAATATCGATCCCTCGGTATTCGATACAAATATCGGAAGTATCGGAAGCTAGGTATCAATACCAGTAAATATCGCAAGTATCGAAGCAACACGAGCCACAGCTATAGCTACTAGCTTTAGCTGCTCCTGACAGCTGAATCACCGCAGCTGAATCTGTTAGCAACACATTTCGACTAACAGCGAATTTAGCTGGAAAGTGTATCTGTTCCTCAACAGCTATTAGCTAAATTTATCGTTTAGCTATTAAAAAAGCTATAAGCTAATTTATCTATTATTTGAAAAATTAACCAGTTAGCTAACGCCTAACTCGGGCTATGTGCCACACCCTCACGACTACTCTCTCATTCGTACAGCTAATATTTCGATTTTCTTAACTAAGTTTGTTTTTTTAAAGATTTCTTTGAAAATTCGCCTTTAACTCATGCTGCATGGACTTTCTTCAAATTTTTACGTCATATTTTCTGCAATTTTTGAAATTTTCAAATTTTATGATAATTTGTGAGAGAAATTTTAGTGTTTTATTTGATTTGGTGTGATTGAAAGTAGTCTATTCGCTTTTTGAAGATTTTGAATTTCACTTTATTTTTCTATGTTGTTTTGAGTGTTCAAAGTAATCTGGGAAAGAAGCTATTTGCTGTCCTGATCGCGGTGTGGAGGGTTTCTCTGCTCGCTCTCGGGTTTTCTCTCGCCGGAGTGGAGTGAGGAGAGGCGTATGGATTCGGGGGTGGAGAGACGTATGGAGTCGGAGGTGGAGAGACGTATGGAGTCGGAGGAGGGGGACGAATGGGCTTTTCCGCACTCGTCGTCACTTTTA
Source organism: Apolygus lucorum (assembly GCA_009739505.2). Taxonomy (NCBI): domain Eukaryota; kingdom Metazoa; phylum Arthropoda; class Insecta; order Hemiptera; family Miridae; genus Apolygus; species Apolygus lucorum. Next base: position 14,268,106 of record CM019174.2, read on the forward strand.
CACCCGCCCTCCCTCCTCCTCCAGGAGTAAAGTGGGTCAAGTTGAGCGCGAGGGGCGTCAAACTGAGAGAGTATTGTGGCTCAAACACCGGTGACGTCGGTTATCAAATGGCGTCGAGTGTCACAATGCACCCTCCTCCCCTCGCGGCCGTCACAGCGCCGTCACACTCTTCCCTTTTCAATCCCGGCAGACGGGGTACTTCATATTCACTTCTGACATCCTTCTGGCGCCTGATAACTTACGCCGTCAATCCTCCTTCCCTCTGATAACTTATGACGTCACCACCACCTTCGCCTGACGAACTCCTGCATCCCCTCAGCCGCACGAAATCAAATTTTTATTCAACTCAAAAAATCTTAAATTTCACATTAAGAGAAAATTGATGTCTTTGACGTCAAATCGAAAATTTTTAGGTCAAATTTGAGATTCACCGTCAAATTTTTGATTTTTTGTGTGTCAATTTTGTCGTTTTATTTGCAACATTCGAGGTTTAACTCGATAAATGTCAAATTTTAGGTTGGTCGACTAATCCCTCTTTATTTTTTACTAGATATCACACTGTTTTCAGTCACTTTAAAGTTTTAACTCATAAAACGCCAAATTTGAGTTTTTACCTGTCAATTTTTCGATTTAGCTGGTGATTTTCGAGATTTTAGTCAGGAGGGTTCAGAGAAGAGTTCAATTAAGGAGTCGTTGATGAGAATGGAAGAGTTTTTATGGAGAGTTCCTGGAAGGAGTGGAAAAGCTGATAGCGAGAGTGAAAGAGCAGGAGGATAGAAGAGTAGTTGATGAGAGTGGAAGAATTGTTATCGAGAATGGAGTGAGTTGAAGAGGAGTTGATGAGAGTTGAGTGAGTTAGAAGAGTAGTTGATGAGAGCAGACGGACTTAGAAGAGTAGTTGATGAGAGTGGAGGGAGTAGATGTTGAGAGTGGAAGAGTTGGTGGTGAGAGCTGAGGTAGTAGAGGAGTAGTTGATGAGAGTGAAGGGAGTTGAAGAGTAGTTGATGAGAGCAGAGGGAGTAGAGGAGTAGTTGATGAGTAGATGGCGAGAGCTGAGGTAGTAGAGGAGTAGTTGATGAGAGTGAAGGGAGTTGAAGAGTAGTTGATGAGAGCAGAGGGAGTAGAGGAGTAGTTGATGAGTAGATGGCGAAAGCCGAGGTAGTAGAGGAGTAGTTGATGAGAGTGAAGGGAGTTGAAGAGTAGTTGATGAGAGCAGAGGGAGTAGAGGAGTAGTTGATGAGTAGATGGCGAGAGCCGAGGTAGTAGAGGAGTAGTTGATGAGAGCAGAGGGAGTAGAGGAGTAGTTGATAAGTGGATGGCGAGAGCTGAGGTAGTAGAGGAGTTGTTGATGAGAGTGGAGGGATTTGAAGAGTAGTTGATGAGAGTTGAAGAGGGTTTTTTTTAAATCGAGATTGGAGGTTCTAAACGAGTTCCTGGAGAGAGTGGAAGAGTTTGGTCGAGAGTGGGAGTTGAAGAGTAGTTGATGAGAGCAGAGGGAGTTAGAAGAGTGTTTGATGAGAGTGGAGGGAGTAGAGGAGTAGTTGATGAGTAGATGATGAGAGTGAAGGGAGTAGAGGAGTAGTTGATGAGTAGATGATGAGAGTGGAGGGAGTAGAGGAGTAGTTGATGAGTAGATGATGAGAGTGAAGAGAGTAGATGTTGAGAGTGGAAGAGTTGATGGTGAGAGCTGAGGTAGTAGAGGAGTAGTTGATGAGTAGATGGCGAGAGCTGAGGTAGTAGAGGAGTAGTTGATGAGAGCAGAGGGAGTAGAGGAGTAGTTGATAAGTAGATGGCAAGAGCCGAGGTGGTAGAGGAGTAGTTGATGAGAGCAGAGGGAGTAGAGGAGTAGTTGATGAGTAGATGGCGAGAGCTGAGGTAGTAGAGGAGTTGTTGATGAGAGTGGAGAGATTTGAAGAGTAGTTGATGAGAGTTGAAGAGGGTTTTTTTTAAATCGAGATTGGAGGTTCTAAACCAGTTCCTGGAGGGAGTGGAAGAGTTTGGTCGAGAGTGGGAGTTGAAGAGTAGTTGATGAGAGCAGAGGGAGTTAGAAGAGTGTTTGATGAGAGTGGAGGGAGTAGAGGAGTAGTTGATGAGTAGATGATGAGAGTGGAGGGAGTAGAGGAGTAGTTGATGAGTAGATGATGAGAGTGAAGGGAGTAGATGTTGAGAGTGGAAGAGTTGATGGTGAGAGCTGAGGTAGTATTGGAGTAGTTGATGAGAGTGAAGGGAGTTGAAGAGTAGTTGATGAGAGCAGAGGGAGTAGAGGAGTAGTTGATGAGTAGATGGCGAAAGCCGAGGTAGTAGAGGAGTAGTTGATGAGAGTGAAGGGAGTTGAAGAGTAGTTGATGAGAGCAGAGGGAGTAGAGGAGTAGTTGATGAGAGCAGAGGGAGTTAGAAGAGTGTTTGATGAGAGTGGAGGGAGTAAAGGAGTAGTTGATGAGTAGATGATGAGAGTGGAGGGAGTAGAGGAGTAGTTGATGAGTAGATGATGAGAGTGGAAATTGAAGAGTAGTTGAGGGGAGAAGAGTTTTCATCGAGAGTGGGAGTTGAAGAGTAGATGATGAGAGTGGAAGAGTTGATGGTGAGAGTTGTGATAGTAGAGGAGTTTTTGTTGATAGTGGAGGTAGTGAGTGAGTTCCTGGAGAGTGTGGAAGAGTTTATTGGAAGTGTTGTGAGTGAGAAGAGTAGTTGTTGAGAGTAGGAGAGTTTCTATGGAGAATGGAGATGAAGAGTAGGTAGTTGAACTGTTTATGTAGTTAGTAGAAGAGGTTTCATGGAGAGAATCAGAGTTAGTAAAGGGGTAGGAAAGCAGTTGAAGAGTAGTTGAGGAGAGGAAGCAGGTTGTAATGGGAGGAGGGAGAAAGCAAGAGCAACTGAAGGGACAAATGGGTACGGAGGGAGGAGCAAGTGGAAGTGATCTTGGACCTCCCGTGAGCAGGTAGTTAAACATGCAGTTAGGGAACGTGTTATCAGGCGAATTGGGGATTAAGGATTATCTGGGAGTCTTGGGGATTAAGAGGGATTAACGGCAGATGCGTCCCCCGTTTACCAATAGTTACCCCTTTGACCCCCCCCCTCAACACACCTCCTTATGAATGGGAGGGAAAACACGCGCATGCGTAGACTGGTCCCACCCCAGAGTATATATAGCCTGGGGGGAGGCTGTAAAGGGGAGGTCGGAGGGAGGTTGAAGGGAGTGCGTAGGCTGAATGCGGAGGCTGAAAGCCGCCCACTGACCCTCTGATCCGTTAACTTTCGCTTGACGGTTCAAATTTTCCGAAAGAGCTCCGCCAAGCGATGAACTGCTTCCATTCACCCCGCCGAACTCGTATTTTAGCTGATCATCGTTTCGTATTTAATAAATGAAGTATCAGCGGTGAGTGAGTGAGTGAGTTGACTCCCAATTACTCACTCACTCAACAGTCCCTAATTATTTTGCTACCTTAGAAACTCTAGAAAACCTCTTCTCCTCCACTCAAACCCTCCTGAAACTCTTCCACAAGCTCCTCTTCCTAATCCTCCCTCTCTCGCTAGCAACTCTTCCACAAGCTCCTCCTCCTACTCCCTCCACTCTATTAGCAACTCTTCCACAAGATCCTCTTTCTAACAGGTTTTCCACTCCATAATCGTCACACTCCTCCCTCTCTCACTAGCAACTCTTCCACAAGGCCCTCTCTCCACACCCTCCACACCATTAGCAACTCTTCAACAAGCTCCTCTTCCTACTTCCTCTACTCTATTAGCAACTCATCCAAAGGCTCCTCTTTCTAACCGTTCTCCACTCCATAATCTTCACAATCCCTTCTCACTAGCAACTCCTCCACAAGGTCCTCTTTCTATTCCCCACACCATTAGCAACTATTCCACAAGCTCCTCCTCCTACTCCCTCCACTCTATTAGCAGCTCTTCCACAAGCTTCTCTTTCAAACCGTTTTTCCTCTCCATAATCCTCACACTCCTCCCTCTCTCACTAGCAACTCTTCCACAGGCTCCTCTTCCTACTCCTCCCTCTCTCACTAGCAACTCTTCCACAAGCTCCTCTTTCAAACCGTTTTTCCACTCCATAATCCTCCCTCTCTCACTAGCAACTCTTCCACAAGCTCCTCTTTCCCATCCAACTCTTCCCCACCTACACCCCAACCCGGACGATCCCTGAGAATTTCATCGAAATCGCACATTAACTTCCTTTAGTTTTGGCAGATACAAGGATTTCATGACAGACACACAGACAGACAATCACGGAACCAAAAATGGAAGGTCTAAAATAAAACGAGTTGAATTTTGATTTTGGAGAACATTTTTTTTTCAATCTTGAAAAGAGAAAACACTGATTCCACTACCTTGGTAGACTTGGAAGCAAAAAAGATTGCTTACCTCCTCCTTCGCGCCTGAATCAGCGTTTGAATTATGGAAATTCGTGTACCTTGCTTGGGATTTTCAAGTCTTCAAACTTAAGGAGAACGAATATAGCTAATTCTCAACAGGGATGAGGTTGAAAACAAGTGCATAATAAGGGAAAGTGATGCAAGTGATCATTTCCCCACTGAGAAGAGATGAACGACACAGATTATTCATATTTAACAAACTTTTTGATATCACTTTTACAAAAATTATTGCCTCACAAAGTAAAGTAAAGTAAAGTAAGCAACCATTTCAGGTTGAATTTTCGTCCGACTGCCATTCTTGGCGTCGCGGACGTCATCAGCTGTCTCCCTAAGGGGAGATCAGAATTTGTTCTGATGATTTCGCTCATGGCTTCCCAAACATCACCGCCCTGGGTTGGAACGAGAGATTGCCGATCGTCTAATAGACAGAAAACTTTCTGCAACGACCAGACTCGAACTCGCATCCCCGCTAGACGGTTCTTATCTTATCACTGCAGTCGGGTACACTGTCCACCAGACCACCGACGCCCACTATTCAGCTCACAATCTCACACTGCATATCAATTCTAACTCTGAATAATACAACAAAATTCCGAAAAACGAATGAAATTATTTTGAAGGGTAGAAGGCACTTTATGAAAGAAAAATTATCCGGAGAACCAAAATATAGCTAACTTTTAAGGAGTGATGAGGTTGAAAACAAGTGCATAGTAAAGGGAAAGTGATGCAAAAGATTCCCCACGGAGAAGAGATACCAGCCAACACTGATAACTTCTCTATTGGGAAAGTCTCAAACAGCATGTTATGTTAGTGTGAACGACGCCTACAAACTTTTGATCTCACTAGTACAAAATTTATTTTCCGACAGGTTCATTCCTGCACTATATTATTCACCTCACAATCTCACTCTGTGTAATGATTTGAACTCAGCATAGTACAACAAATTTCGAAATATGATGGAAAGATGGTATTTTATCAAAGAAAAATTACCTGAAGGAGAACGAAAATATAGCAAACTTTCAAGAAGTGATGAGGTTGAAAACAAGTGCATAGTAAAGGGAAAGTGATGAAAATGATCGTTTCCCCACGGAGAAGAGATGGACGACTCACTTTTGATTTCTATTTAACAAACTTTTTGATCTCACTTGTACAAAAGTTATTGTCCGACAGGTTCATTCGTATAAAATTAATTATTCACCTCACAATCTTACTCAGCATAATACAATAAACATCAAAAGATGAATGGAAGGGTGGAATGTATTTTAAAGAAGAAAAATTGTCTGAAGGAGAACGAAAATATAGCAAACTTTCAAGAAGTGATGAGGTTGAAAACAAGTGCATAGTAAAGGGAAAGTGATGCAAATGATCGTTTCCCCACGTCGAAGAGATACCAGCCAACACTGATAACTTCTCTATGAGGAAAGTCTCAAACAGCATTTTATGTTAGTGTGGACGACGCCAACAAACTTTTTGATCTCACTTGTACGAAATTTATTTTCCGACAGGTTCAATCCTGCAATATATTATTCAGCTCACAATCTTACTCTGTGTAATGATTTGAACTCAGCATGGCACAACCAATTTCAAAATATGATGGGAAGAAGGTATTTTATCAAAGAAAAATTATCTGAAGGAGAACGAAAATATAGCAAACTTTCAAGGAGTGATGAGGTTGAAAACAAGTGCATAGTGAAGGGAAAGTGATGCAAGTGATCGTTTCCCCACGGAGAAGAGATGGACGACACAGTTTTGATTTATATTTAACAAACTTTTTGATCTCACTTGTACAAAAATCATTGTCCGACAGGTTTAATCGTTTAAAATTAATTATTCACCTCATAATCTTACTCTGTTTATTAATTCTAACTCAGCATAATGCAATAAACATCAAAAGATGAATGGAAGGGTGGAATGTATATTATAAAAGAAAAATTATCTGAAGGAGAACGAAAATACAGCTAATTTTCAAGGAGTGATGAGGTTGAAAACAAGTGCATAGTAAAGGGAAAGTGATGCAAATGATCGTTTCCCCACCGAGAAGAGATACCAGCCAACACTGATAACTTCTCTATGGGAAAAGTCGTAAACAGATAGGCGGGTAGTGGTCTCTCGGAGGGGGCAAAACTTCCGGTTTCCGCCGTTTGTTGGTGAGCGGCGAACCGTGCGGTAAGTAGGTACCCCCCCCCCCCCCCTGTCAGTATCACTTCTCCATGTCGTCTCACGCAAGTTACACCCCCCCATTATATCTTCGGAGCCCACCTATTCCTTCCTTGTGGTGCCTCCCCCCCCCCCCCCCCACAGTGACTCCAACATACCGGCGTGTTTTCGTTGAAAAGGCTTCCTAATGCAGCGACCTCTCTCAATCTCTTCTGACGGGAACCGTCGCGCCGTTGATATCGATCCTTTTTAAGTCAGTTTCGTACCCCCAGATTTGTTATTCAACCTGATTCCTGCTCCGTAGGGTCGCCCACCTCTGTTGCAACAATCCCTGAACACTCGCATGCATAAACCAGAACATCCCAGGGGACACAATCGCCTACAAAGCCCCAGGACATCCAAAAAACAAGGGTTTTTAATCAAAAATTGAGCAGCTCTCTAATGTGATTCTCAGATAGTAGATCGCGCTCTTTTCTCAGAGTCCACAAAACGTCCTAGAATAGGGGCACAACTCAAAAAACGTGATTTTTGGGAAATCGCCTTTGAAGTTTCAAGCCCATTGGCTTGCAGTTCCACTCAATAGAAACGCACCGCCAACATTTACTATTGCATAACTGTGTTGTAACATCTGAGCTAATGTTTCATGGCGAGTAAAAGATAATTTGTTGTTTAGGGGCCAAGAGGGGGGTAAATTTTGGTCAGATTTCGATGATATTTCGAGATGTTACCTTTTTAACCGAACATTCTCTAAGATATTTTGAAATTTTACCATACCCAATGATACCAAATTATAACTTTCTGAGCCACTAGTAAAGATAATTACTTACTTACTTGTGTTTCCCAAAGGAAAATTATTACCCGTTCGTCAATAATAATAATGAACATAACACAGAATGGTTTGGAATCTTTTATGGCCTCTGATGGACTGCAGGAATAGTTGGCTGTCTAGAAGTTTGAACCTAATGGAGAATTTTAATAGGAATAATTTCGTCTTCATTAGATTGATTCTTAAAGCATTCCTAAAGCATTAATAAAGCATTACTAAGCATTATTAAAGCATTCTTAAAGCATTGATTCTTAAATTCTTCCATAGCATAATTATCATGCAAGTTTGACACTCTAACAATCAATCACGACTTGTCTTTTAAAACCCTCCTGATTTTTCGGGCTATAATTTATGAGACATTTCAGTTTTTATTCAGCATTATTATGCTGAATATTCAACATTATGTCAGTCAGACATTCAGTTTTTTTACTAAGCATTATTAAAGCATTACTAAAGCATTATTAAAGCATTCTTAAAGCATTGATTCTCAAATTCTTCCATAGCATAATTATCATGCAAGTTTGACACTCTAACAATCAAACACGACTTGTCTTTTAAAACCCTCCTGATTTTTCGGGCTATAATTTATGAGACATCTCAGTTTTTAAAATCGCAAATTTTACTCTAATAACCCAATTTTATTAAACCTAAAATTTTAGGAATTTCAATTTTACCTTAAAAATGAAATACTCTGTGATTAATTTGTTAAGTAAATACTCTGTGATAATGGTAAATAGTCCCCGTGTAATTCTTCTTCTAGTTATTCTTGTGTTGTTGTTTTAGTCCTGGTCTGTTTTGTGTTGTATGTTTGTTACCTACATGTAAGTGAAACTCCAGGCTAGGCTATTGCGACGTACGGGCTTAGGCTACGGCCGTTTTATTAATCTTCGCAGGGTTGCACTTTAGAGTTACTTCACCTTAATATTATAACTAACATTCAGTGTAATTTGTTATTTCAATTAATTGGTACTAATTTTTGCTTCGTCTCACCAAAGTTGTATATTTAAGATTTTTTATTATTATGACAATTGTCAATGCACCCTGTGTACAACGACAAATAAAAAAAACGTCTGCCAAGTGGGTGTGGCACATAGCTTCCTCGTATCCATAACCCGATTATACAGATGATCCGATGCATAGTAGTTAATCTCAAAACACCGATCTCTAAGTACCTTTCACTACCCTCCTAGGGGACCATCTACACGCTAATCTAGACAATCCTAGAAAATTTCATCAAATTCGGATGAAAAATTAAGTGAGTAGATGTTTGTGATTGGAACAAAAAAAATACTTAGCCTCGGCTGGGATTCGAACCCGCGACCCCTGGGGGACAGTTGAAGTCATGGCTGTTACAAGGAATTCACGTTTGCGCATGCGCAGTCGCTTCTATCAGTCCGGGGGTGATGATTTTCATAGGGGACCATCTACAACCTAATCCACATAATCCCTGAGAATTTCATCGAGATCGGGTGGAAAATGTAAAAATTATGGCTGTTACAAGGAAATTCACGTTTGCGCATGCGCAGTCGCTTCTATCAGTCCGAAGGTGATGATTTTCATAGGGGAGTATCTAAATACTAATCTGTAACATCCCTGAAAATTTCATTGAAATCGGATCGAAAATGTAGAAGTTATGGCCGTTACAAGGAATTCACGTTTGCGCATGCGCAGTCGCTTCTATCAGTCCGGGGATGATGATTTTCATAGGGGACCGTCTACACACCAACCCGCACAATCCCTGAAAATTTCATAGAAATCGAACAATAACTTCGTATAGTTATGCGCGTTACAAGGAATTCATGACAGACAGACACACAGACACGGAACCAAAATTGTTCAGGAAGGTCTAAAACGCAAAACGCGAGTGGAAATTTTGATTTTGGAGAACTTTTTTTTTCGTCCTTGAAAAGTGAAAACAAAGCTTCCGCTACCTTGGTAGACTCGGAAGCAAAAAATAAAAAAAATAAAGTAAAATGAAATGAGTAAAAACCCGAATTAAGTCATTGTAAGTACGAGTAAGTAATAATCCAAGTAATCCAAAACAATCAATATCACCAATACAATAAAACATCACAGCAATAATCATCACTACAAAATATTGTCAGTCAAATTTCAGGAAAAATTCGCTATGGGATACTTTTGTAAGTCTCTCAAAAACTTGTCATCGTTTGGATAATGAACGGTGATGATGTGTGATGCTGGTCCATTACAGCGTCTGAAAAGTTGATGGAGGAATCACTGGAATCAACAAGGGGTCGATTTGTGTGGCTTTCCCATGCAGTGCCAGTGAAGTTCGCTGCGCTATTTACAATAATATTGTAACCAACATATTATGTTGGTACCCACTTACCCTTGAATGTCTACCTATGAAAGTCTCAAACCGGGTTTCTCCTTGGAATTCACAGGCGCGTCATCTACAACAAAACTAGTGTCGGACACACATGACTATGGTAGTAGCTAAGTGGCTGCTTTGGTGAAATGATTCAGATCATAATTCAGCCAAAACCTCTGTGATTATCAGTTACAAGTGCAAATTTGAATGATCAGGTTGAACATAGTTTCATGGTCATTACAAGCATGATAGATGTTTGAATATGAAGTTTACTATCACCTAAATTATGCGGTGAGTGGGGGAAACTTGTGGGGGGTTCGCACCTCAAGTCCGCTTCAAAATCCAGTGTTGGGAGAACAGCAGGCACTTACTGCCTACAGCATCCTCTGAGCCATACAATCAAGAATGTGAGACTCCAGCTTAATACAAAATGTCGTCCACTGAATGCTGATTCAATTACCGAATAATACAATTATTTATCTTCACGACTCAGCAAAGACAAAAACATCCAAAACTGGGTAAATTCTTGGTGTGCAACACGTCTTCGAGATGTACTTCCCCCGCTACCAGTCAATGATAGTACCTAACAACGCTAGGTACTGTAATTTTAGAACTTCCTTGCTCACTCGGTCGCTGAGGGTCGTAACTCCACCATGGAGGGCTGGCTGCATATAACCTCTTCAAGATGGTGAGCACTAGGACACAGGACAAGAGCCCCCACCACAGATCAACACCAAATCCTCATCAGGGCAGCCAATATCAAAACATGACACTACCTACTCAGCCTTAAATGTTTACTTATCAGCCTGAAACTGGGTTTCTCCTTGGAATCAATGGGTTCATCAATCTTGCCAACAAACTTAACAATATCCAGAATTCAGACAAAAAAAGTTAGAGACGATGTATAAATATTCTTATATTAGGAACAGAACCTACGTAATTGTAGCCACTAGAAACACGACTTCAAAAAATCAAATTTCGAGGCTTTTTTGTAAGTATCAGTAGGTTTGAAAATGCAGCATTATGCGAATTCTTGGGGTAAAAATGAACAAAATTTGGTTTGAAAACTTCAATTGTTGAGGCTTTTCTCTTAAATTATCTAAGATAATCATTGATGGTTGATCGCATTGTTGCTGAGGCAAATGTTGGAGTTTGAACTGAATCTAACTGGATGTACTTGAGTATCCTCCTTCTCCGATGAACATTCAGGGGAAAGACTCAATTTCATGTCATTTTCAATCCTATTGTGACACGAGTTGACATTTACCATGGCAACATGATCAGTGACGGCATTGTCCATTTGAATTGTTGCTATTGACTTCTGTTGAAGACCTTGTTAACCCTTAATATCCTGAGGTATCTTTCTGGAAATATGATTTTTACCTGCAACAGTTTATCCATTTTCGAACCAAAAATGATGGCCGTTGGTTATCTTGATACTTCAACTACGGAGTAAGGAAATTTGTGGAAAAAAAGTAATAATAATAACGTAGTAATTAAAAGAGTTGACAAACTGTAACAGGCCTGTCGCTACAGCGAGAGTATAATGTACAATATAATATAATATAAAATACAGTAGTTTGTAAGGGAGGACGAACCCAGGAGAAGGAGGGGCTTCCTAGAAGGTAGAGTGGTGGGGGAAGACACACTGAGGGAAGCAAGGCAGGAAAACTGACGCCTTTGTTGTTCTCTTGGAGGCAACCAGGGAAGGTATCTGTGAGTAACTACACGTTATACTTATTCGATCGATCGATTATACCTATACCTTATGTGTCAACAAGCTCTCCCCTTGTCTTATACTCTATACCATACACACAATACCTTATAAGACATGTTCTAGCTTATACAGAAGCCTATAACACACTATATACCTATACATTTATACTGCAACACACATATGCTATACATGTACTCTACACTTACGCTATACATCTAAACCTTCATACTGTGGCATTATACTATACCTATATTGTTGTGCAAGTGGTGTACAACTTATACTTCCCATATGACCATGGCGGATGGCATATACTATATACCTACATCTAACCCACACTGTGGTGTGGTTTATACAATACACATATATTATGCATATATGCTATACATGTACTGTACACTTATACTATACACATATACGTGTATAGTATATGTGTCTGTAGTATAGTATGTATGTATGGTATATGTATACCCATATATACACTATACCTTTATACTGTGGCACTATACTATACCTATACTGTTGTGCAAGTGGTGTACAACTTATACTTCCCATATGACCATGGCGGATGGCATATACTATATACCTACATCAAACCCACACTGTGGTGTGGTTTATACAATACACATATATTATGCATATATGCTATACATGTACTGTACACTTATACTATACACATATACGTGTATGGTATATATGTCTGTGGTGTAGTATGTATGTATGGTATATGTATACACATATACTATACACTATACCTTTATACTGTGGCACTATACTATACCTATACTGTTGTGCAAGTGGTGTACAACTTATACTTCCCATAATATGACCATGGCGGATGGCATATACTATACACATCTAACCCACACTGCGGTGTGGTTTGATACAATACCAATACTATACTGGGCGCCTTATATACCTATACATACTTATACAGAGGTCAGGGGACGGATAAGGGGTCGTTGGGGAGTCCGTCATACACAAAACGCCCAAAGGGGGAGAGCTTGGATCTATGTTGACATTTACAATACATGTGATACCTATTTATACCATTTACATACAAGTGGCAAAACATACATCGATTACATGAAATATTATGTAGGTATTTATGATATTAATTATTCGATTACATGAAATATTATGTATTTATGATATTAATTCGTACGGCAGACGACCGTGACGACATGGTGCATCGGCCGGGAAACTCGGCCTTTTCTCGTTTATTTTTAAAAAATCTTAGTGCACTGCGTAGTTCCGATTTGTTTGTCTCAAGCGTCGAGTTAAAGTCCAAAATGTTCCTCGGGTTGGTTCCGCCCCAGTTTGTCATGACACCCCCCTCCCGTCTATCCCTCGACAGGTATATTTCTCGCTCTCGCTCACCGAGTGGAGCGAGCGGGGAAGGTGGGTGACCAAGGCTGGAGAGGAATATCGGGGTATTCAAGGAACGTACGCGATTTTGTGCTTTCTGGACTTATTTTATTTACCTTCCCGAGCGAAAAAACGGGGAAGTCCTTCGAATTTGATAATATTGTTGTAAAAATTTTTTTGTTTTTTTTTTTTTGTTCATTAATCGTTTATAACATGATATACCTACATACAGAATCTGTATGTATGTAGAGATGTATCTGATACATCTCTCTGGAGTTGACCCCTCCTTCCCCCACGTCCCTCCCGGCGGGACCCGTCGTTACCCCGCGTCCCACCCTGCGGGACCCCTCTTTCCCTGCGTCACACGCTGTGAGACCCCTCCGCTATGGGGCCCCTCCGCCCCGACGCTCCTCCCGGCGGGACCCTCATAGGTAACTGTTTGCAAATACCTTGCCCCTTACACGTGGTAACTCCTAGAAATTTTGTTTTGGTTCACAATAGGATTACTCTCGTCAACCTCTTTATTCCATTTAACAGTTTTCAGAGGGTGGAAGGAGAAATTTTTTATTTTTTTTTTATTTTTTTTTTACACATCCATACCTACATGAATTGTTTGTTATGCAATTTGGAATATTCGACCAGTGGTATACTTACACAAAGATTATCTCCTCCTCTTCCTCCTGTACTATACATCCATACATGAGCATATTATCGATAATCCTCATATATGTATGAGGAAATTTAATATTATGAGGAAATATACTTAATATATTTGAATGCATGTTATGCATTCACATATATATTAGTACATGAGCCATACACTAATTTTCCTCATTTATCCAACGTGTGAAAACAAAAACAAAAGAGGAGGTGCTCCTCTGTTACAGATATTGAGTACCTAACTATTCAAGATGGATTACATTATATTGAAGAGGCTCGAAACACTAGGGATTAGAGTGCGTGATGGTATGGAGGCTTGTCAAGGTTTCCTACGAGATACAGACACCATGGAAAAGAAACATCATGTTATAATCCAAAAATTAAAATGGTCAGTGGACCGATTGAATGGGGAAATACAAAATGTTCTCGCCAAATACACAGAACCCTCCACAGAATTGGCCTCCGAGATAGAATTGCAGTTGGAGGCAGAAGAGCTTTTGGTGGAATCAGATACATTACATCTAAGCGATAAAAATCATGATGCGAATGATGTTCCCACACCACAACATACATCCTTGAACAGCCGTCTTCCCAAACTCAAAATGTTGAAATTTGACGGGAATATACTGAGGTGGCACGAGTTTTGGGATAGGTCCTCTTCAACAATCGAAAACAGAACCCACACGAGCGATTTCGACAAATTGTCGTACCTTCTCAGTCTTATGGAAGGAGATGCAAAGAGAGCGGTGGAAGGCTTAGACATTATAAATCAAAACTACAAGGTGGCTGTGGATCGTTTAACTGAGCGATTTGGAAAAAAGGGCGTATTGATTGATGCTCATTATGCAGCACTCCAGCAAATACCAAAATCCACACAAGACGTAACTGATTGTCGCCGAACCCTTGATGAAATAGAACGCCACCTCCAAACCCTACAATCACTCGGAGAAGATACAAACCACAGACAATTAAGAGCAACCATACTTGACAAATTTCCTGAAGCAACCATATTTGATTTACGAATGGCTATGACTTCAGATGATCATACTGTATCCGAAATACGATCAATCCTCGAAAGAGTAATCTCAGCTAGAGAAGCAGCGCTGAGAATGGCAGCCATCGATAACACAGATCATACAAATTCAAATAATAACCCAACATATACTATTGACACTCTGTTTGCTGGATCCAGTCCTCAAAACAAACAACAAAAACCTATCAACCCCTCAATTGCGTCACCCTCATAGAAGAGGAATCCTCTTCGAGGTCTTTCAAGATATCAATTAAAAAAAAAATTGATTCTAAATAGTAGATAAAAATTCTAAATCAGGACAATCATCCAATTTTCGGAATTACAAACGCCCAGCAGAGCAATCCTACCACAACCAAAGCAAATCAGCTAAATCCCGTCGTCTGAATTGCATTTTTTGTTCAGGCTCACACATACATGAGAAATACGACCGTTGTAAAACTATTGAAGAAAGCAAAATTAAAGAACAACTGTTATCTTTGCTTAAGAGAGTCCCACTTGGTGTCGTCACGCCCAAACAAAAACTGGATGAGATGTGTCCACTGTGGTATTAAGGGCAATCATAACCGTAGCCATTGTGAGAAATTGAACATACACAAAGAACAAACTCACTCTCATTTCTCAAATATTTCATCGGAAACTATACTGCAAACGGCCGCTATTTCTCTCGATTCTGGCCAAGGAATATCAATAACAGGGCATGTTCTTTTCGACACAGGGAGCCAAAAGACATACATGAGGTCAAGTGTAGCAAAACAGCTGAAATTGGAACATACCAAACCAACAGCCTTAAACATCTTCACATTTGGATCAACTAAACCAAAAACCATCAACACAAACCTCGTGACGTTTCAGTTAAGTACTCACAAGTCACCATTCAACACTTTAATACAAGCTCACACTCTACCAACTTTAACTGGAATGATACCCTCATATCTAGAAATGAAGACCACCCTGAGACAAATGTACCCAAACATTCATGTTGCTAATGATGTGAATGCCAAAAGCAGTATTGATGTTATTATTGGAAATGATTATCATCATTCAATCGTAATGCCCAACAGAATAGAAATTACACCAACACTATTCCTAGTGGATCACTAATTGGATGGATTCTCTCTGGAGTATACAAAGAAAATCAGAAACATACTGACGTCCTGACTATACTTATTTACGTCCAGGTTGGACCCTCTGAAGAATACAAGCGAGTCTTTGACTGTCCAGACTCTGCACTGAAAGATGATAAGATAAAAAACATTTGGGAGTTGGAGGTGATTGGAATAAAGGATTCTCCAAAATTACTTCAAGACGAGGAAGTGGTTCAACATTTCAACAATACAACTATATTTCAGAACAACAGGTATCAGGTCAGATGGCCTTGGATACAATATCCTCCAGAACTTCCAGTTAATCTAGGACTAAAATCATTGATTAAAATACTTGACAATGATATGATCAAAAAATATGATGAAGTCCTGCAAGACCAAATGAATAAAGGCATCATTGAAACCGTAATAGAACCTAAGCTTCCTGAAACACACCCTATTCATTACCTCCCACATCACTGTGTGGTTCAACAAGAAAAACCACAAAACTTTGAATCGTATACTACGCTTCATCAAAGACAAAGGGTCAAAACAGCATAAATGATCTCCTGTACAAAGCTCCGCTTCTATTACACGACTTGACATCCCTTTTGATTCAATTCCGACAAAACCCAATTGCTATTGTTGCTGACATTGAAAAGGCGTTTTTACAAGTTGGACTCCAAGACCAGGATCGGGATGTTACACGGTTTCTTTGGCCTCATGATAGAACCCAACCTCCTTCAGACAAAAACTTAGTACACTTCAGAATTTGTAGAGTAGGTACCTACCGTTTGGGGTCATCTCAAGCCCGTTTTCTCCTTGTGGCTACTATACGTAAACACCTCTCACAAAAGGGACAACCTCTGACTGATAAAATAGCTTCCTGTCTGTATGTAGACAATCTCGTAACTGGTGTACAAAGTCCACAAGAAGCCAAAGAACTGTTCATTACATGCAGAGAAAATTTCAAGGAATTGTCCATGAACATCCGAGAATGGAACTCAAATAACCAAGAGTTTATACAATCAATCCCAACAGAATTAACGAAACCACAACGTACCATTTCTGTCTTAGGCTTTCAGTGGAATACATGGCAAGATACCTTGAAATTGCAAATCAAACCTGAAGTAATTTAAAGCAAGATTTCCACCAAAACACATATACTTCGAATAATTGCGTCTATTTTTGATCCTTGTGGTCTAGTTGCCCCATTGACGCTACCGACACGTTCATTCCTCTAAGATTTGTGGGAAGAAAATTGAAATGGGATACCCCATTGTCTCTTGAACATCTGCTGTGTTGGAAACTATGTAAGACGTTTTTACACAAATTACCACTAATTTCAACCCCACGGACCAACGTTACTCCACATATACCAGCAAACTGTAAATACGAACTACATTGCTTCACTGATGCATCTAAAGAAGCTTATGTATCTGTTATATATTTGAGGATTTCTAATCAAGAGACTCACACTACGAGCTTTATTATTTCCCGTTCCCGATTAACCCCTCTGGAAAGAAAGGAAAGCCTTACAATACCTAAACTCGAACACCTTGCTGTAGTGATCGGAAGAAGACTCCTGCAATATGTACAGTCTGCATCCATTTTAACAATACATGCTCAAAACCTTTGGACTGACAATCAGGTGGTATTGAGCTGGCTCCGATCTAGACGCTTTCTTCCACATTTTATTAGTAAGCGAGTCATGGAAATCCAGAGTGATGGTGGTGTGCAGTTCCGAGTTGTCAGATCAGAGAACAATCCAGTTGATGTTGCGACACGTCAACTGAAGGATGATACCTTGCCAAATTTATGGATTAATGGCCCATCCTTGCATAAACCACATGATGAGTGGCCTCAAAACGACCTGATGTGGAAGGAAACAACTACTACTGAACATCCCTCACGTCATGATACTACTCAGGAATACAGTGCAACTATTACTTCCTACACATCAAACGATCAAGACTTTAATCTTCCTGCAACTGGAATTCAGCTAGCGGTAGCGAGGGTACAGGTGAGAAGGAAGTAGGGATGGAGAAGGGGTATCTCCCCTGGATGGGGGAAGAGAAGGTTCCCTTGGCTTGAACCAGCAGTCACAAGAAGAATCTCGAGGTGGTGCGTACCCGAAACCATGATAACCTCATAATGTGACTGATATTTTGCATACACACAAAATATCCCAATCTCTCTATCCCTATTATACATACTTATTTATCTATATATTATACAAACTGGAAATGTACACAAACTCACATAATTATACAAACTTGATGTATGGGTGTGTGGCGCACTCCTATACATGGTTATACATTCACAGTGTGTGAAATACCCATACAATCACAATAGGTGATTTATACAAACTGGAAATCTACACAATCTTACCTTTATACATCTTACCACAACACAATCTTACCTTTATATCCATACAAACTTTATGTCTGGGTGTGTGGCAGTCACCAAGACATAATGATACATACCGCCACTGCGGGTGGCTTATACTTACCCATACCGCCACGTTAGATGGCTTATACATACCGCCAGTGCGGGTGGCTTATACATACCTATACCGCCATGCGAGATGGCATATATATACCACCACTGGGGGTGGCTTCTACATACCTATACTGTACTCACATCCAGTAGAGAGGCATGGGGACGTGTGTAGGGAAGGTTTAGAGCCCGTCAGGGGAAAACGATCCCCAAGGGATGAGAGATATTGGAATATTATGTACATGTACCCATACAAATTTATGTACCCATACGAATTTATGTATACACACAAATTGACATAATTTACTTATAAAATGTATACTTCATACGTTAGATTTGTATTGCCAGGGTGGCAATAACATGTTCAATGTGGCAAACTCTGATCTGTCTAAACTATGAACAAACTATAAATTATTGTTTGTTTTACACTACTTACAGTTATGTGAGTTATACTGTTTCTTTATCTCGGAGTTATACTGAAGGCATACTTTTCGTTGTATAATTGAAAATCATTTTCATAAGAAAGTGGTTTATTCTTGCTCTATTTCCAACCTCCTGCCTGGGAGTGTCGCTACAGCGAGAGTATAATGTACAATATAATATAATATAAAATACAGTAGTTTGTAAGGGAGGACGAACCCAGGAGAAGGAGGGGCTTCCTAGAAGGTAGAGTGGTGGGGGAAGACACACTGAGGGAAGCAAGGCAGGAAAACTGACGCCTTTGTTGTTCTCTTGGAGGCAACCAGGGAAGGTATCTGTGAGTAACTACACGTTATACTTATTCGATCGATCGATTATACCTATACCTTATGTGTCAACAAGCTCTCCCCTTGTCTTATACTCTATACCATACACACAATACCTTATAAGACATGTTCTAGCTTATACAGAAGCCTATAACACACTATATACCTATACATTTATACTGCAACACACATATGCTATACATGTACTCTACACTTACGCTATACATCTAAACCTTCATACTGTGGCATTATACTATACCTATATTGTTGTGCAAGTGGTGTACAACTTATACTTCCCATATGACCATGGCGGATGGCATATACTATATACCTACATCTAACCCACACTGTGGTGTGGTTTATACAATACACATATATTATGCATATATGCTATACATGTACTGTACACTTATACTATACACATATACGTGTATAGTATATGTGTCTGTAGTATAGTATGTATGTATGGTATATGTATACCCATATATACACTATACCTTTATACTGTGGCACTATACTATACCTATACTGTTGTGCAAGTGGTGTACAACTTATACTTCCCATATGACCATGGCGGATGGCATATACTATATACCTACATCAAACCCACACTGTGGTGTGGTTTATACAATACACATATATTATGCATATATGCTATACATGTACTGTACACTTATACTATACACATATACGTGTATGGTATATATGTCTGTGGTGTAGTATGTATGTATGGTATATGTATACACATATACTATACACTATACCTTTATACTGTGGCACTATACTATACCTATACTGTTGTGCAAGTGGTGTACAACTTATACTTCCCATAATATGACCATGGCGGATGGCATATACTATACACATCTAACCCACACTGCGGTGTGGTTTGATACAATACCAATACTATACTGGGCGCCTTATATACCTATACATACTTATACAGAGGTCAGGGGACGGATAAGGGGTCGTTGGGGAGTCCGTCATACACAAAACGCCCAAAGGGGGAGAGCTTGGATCTATGTTGACATTTACAATACATGTGATACCTATTTATACCATTTACATACAAGTGGCAAAACATACATCGATTACATGAAATATTATGTAGGTATTTATGATATTAATTATTCGATTACATGAAATATTATGTATTTATGATATTAATTCGTACGGCAGACGACCGTGACGACAAGGCCTTTGAGGTGCCTTCTGTCCTCATTTCTCACCTTTGTAGGCTACTAGTTGGGTTTTCTCAGAAAAGGCAGCACAAGTTCCTCTATGAAGTGAATCTTCTCCACCTTATTCCAAGGTTCTGTACTTTATGGGAAACAGCAGATCCTAACATCCCACCAAGGATTTTCTCGAGTTTCCTTCTTTTACTCCATAAAAATTGAGTTTATGGACAGGTTTTGCTGAGGCAGATAGCTCTAGAGTGGCCCTTGGAAAGATCATTCTTGAGTTGACAGATTATATAGGGCCTTTAAGGTACCTCCTGCTCAAATATTCTCTAAATTTCAATTCAAAACTCCGAAAAAAAACTTTTTTTTAAACAAGTGGGAAATTAAGGGTTAATTATTTTCCCCCGAAATCACCAATCTGGAGTTGTGAAGAGGCAGTTGTGGAAAAAAATAAAAAAGGCAGAATTATCATTAAATTGTTTCATAAAAGTGATATTTTCAATTTCTTTGCTGGACGATTTTTGTATTAATGTATGTGAATTGGCCCCCTGAATCTCATTCAAAGTAGCTGTCAGGATTGGTACCCCAAAGAAGCTGTCAGGGTTGGCTCAAGAATATTTAGCTTATCTCTTACCACGTCTATGTTCTCATAAGTGACTAGGTCAAAACTAGCGTGTTCAAATGGCACAGGATTCCAAACCTTATGGACAGTCAGCCACCCCAAGAGCCTTCCAGGAGAGCTTTTCGGACTTTTTTCAGTATTTCTCTTTTTACGTCTGAACAACGCGTCCTAGCAAAATATTGACTATGTACATAATGAGAAATCATTAAATTTTGCATCGAATGAACTGGTCAAACTTCAAATTGTACAACGGTCACAATTGACAGTCAAAAAACATCGATTTTCCAAAATTACTAAAAATTGTTAAACTCCCACTGTGAATGTATTGTATCATTGCAGCATCAATATTAATCGCATCGAAGCAATTTGGGCCAATAAAAAACTGCAAAAATGAGATTTTTTTAATATTAAATTTCCCAAAATTTGGTTTTTGAGTTATAAAATATTCCAAAATTGAATGAATTTCAAATTTTTTGTGCTTTTTGAGCTCTTTGATAGATGCTCTACAACTTTTAGGGAGAGAGGTTTCGATTATTATTGATGCAGTTTCGAGGTCGAAAACTTGGTTACTCCATACTCACACCAAACGATCCTAGAAAAAAAATATCTCTTGTTCCATTTTTTGCAAGCTCGACCCCAGTTTGGATCCTCTATTTACTGGGCTAACTGCAGACTCAAAACTTTTAGCTAGGTCATTTTTTTTAATTTTCTTTTCTTCAATGGGAATGAAGAAATCCCTTCCCCAAAAAGTTGTGGATTTTCAATCAAAAAGTTCTTAAAACACCGAAAATTTAACAATGGCCCAGTTTTAGAATTCAGTGTGGGTTGGTATCTCTTCTACGTGATCTCTTCTATGTGTGGTATTGCCGGGTGATGTGAGTATTTTTTGAGATTTTTCAAACTTTGTTGGGCTTGATTGTACATTTTAAACTGTTAGTGCTATGTGCTACACCCACAAGGCTAACTATTCTCTCATATAGCTAAAATTTCGATTTTCTTCAACTATAGGTAGTTTTTAAGATTTTTTGGAAATTCGCTCATTAACTCGTGCTGCACGAATGGACTTTTTTGGTAGGGCGAATATGTCTCGTTTTCCGTTGTTGAATCAACCCTTACAGTTCAGTTAGGTCCTTATCCTCGTAGAAAAGAGTCAAACCAACAAAAGCAGTCTTCGTCTAAACGAATCCTTTTGTGCGCCAGCCAAGTGTCGCTTTCCCAAGAGAGCCGTATCAACGGGGCAGGGCGGAAACCCGCAATGCGCCCAAGTGTTGCGGGTCGGAAGAAACCGGCTGAAGGCGTCTTTACCTTCGAAATCCACCCTTTTTTTCTAGCCTCGTCGTACGAGGCGTTTCTCCGTCGAGTTTTTGTTGCGGGTTTCTTCTTCTTCTTCGTGAAGAACTATGGAGGAAGGAATAATGGAGGGTTTTCTTGGCAGGGTTGCGAGAGATTGATAGACACGTGCTTTTCATAAAAGTATCTTCCCTCGAATCAACCTGCCTCATTTTCTCGTGTAGACGTTTTGATGAATTTATACACTTACTCGAGAGGAAAAAAAACCGAAATGTTATTTTCTTCCGAAATACGATGCTCTTTGTGTTACAGAGTTATTTTGTCACGATAAGGCTTGTAACATTAAATGCGAATGATTATTATTTGATCGGGACCCAATTACCCTCGAAATTCGAGTTTGTTTGTATCCTGAGAAATCGGTGTTTGAAGCAATGTGTGCTGCTACTGGTCCAAAGATGGAGAAATTCATAGGGGACCGTCTCATGAGTAACCCACTCGCCCTCATGTCATTAAAATCAGATCATGATTCCCCCCACAGTATTTTCTCAGAAATTCTTGAGGAAATCCAAAAATATCGGGTAGTGCAGTTTAGATACTAAAATATCGAGTATCAGTACAAAAGTATCAATTGCTTTTATCCGTGTGACGTCACACAGAATGGATGTATCGATTCTTCGACTAATCGAACAGTTATTCGAATCTCGCTGAAAGGCGGCCATGTCGACTCCGTTGTAAACAAAGATTGTATTGCTAGGTACTACTTGTATATACTACTTGTATTGTATGGTATTTAATTTTTTGGTTTGCCAAAAGTGATTAGAAACAGTGTGGAAAGACAAGAGAACTTTCCGAAAAAATAAGAATATCAGCCTTTTGGCGTCGCTGATTCCCAGCGTTTCTGACAACCATGTTCAATGAACTGACTGAATTCCCATTGTTGTAAACAAAGATTTTAACACAGAATGTGTTTTTGCGATGACCTACCGAAAAAAAATCGTCACGAAAAAGCGACAGAAAAAACATCTGGTGATATTTTTATTGGTTGTCATGTTAATGTCAACTCCACATTTATTATTGTTGTTTTTTATTTAACGGATGACTAGTATCGCAAAAACACATTCTGTGTTCCTATGATTTCATACAGAGTATGGAAAAAGAAATAAACCGGGGGGTGCAGGGGGGCGGAGCCCCCCGCCGAGGCGCAAAGCGCCAAGTTTCTCATTAGGCATGCCAATTTGTGCAGTGTTTGGCTGCTCTTCCTGTCACGGGTAGGTACTATAGGTACAATAGGTAGGTACTATATAAGTTTTAAAAAATACCTAAAAACCTTGCTATCTGTACTTCGATCTGAAATTTGAAAGAAAGACTCACTGCAGACCTCAGTCTCAGACATGGCATACATCGTTATTATTTCAATTAACCTAATAATAATTGGATAACATTTGAATTACTTACCTTTCCAAACACCACCACCTTGTCTCCTGGGAGTACCTTGCATGAGACGGATTTCACATGCCCTGAAGTAACGAAGTTGTGCGCATCCAAAGATTTGCAGCACTTCAGTTGCTTCAGGGATATGAAATCCGTCTTCAATACAAGATACTCCACGAGATCTTTGCGAGTTATGTCAGGAAAATCGTCGTCACACTCAATAACACTCTGCTCAAAGGGGTCTAAACCACCGCAGAGACGTATCTTATATTCATACCTTCTCAGGTCGTCACCTGAGAGTGAATACACATACTGAGTATGGAATTTCTTGTCAGACATCTAACCCACAAGGGAGACATAATAATAACGATTACATAATTGCTTTTAAAGAATATTATCACCATCGTTCTGTTTACATACCAAGAAACATGGTATGTAAACAGAATAACCTTGCTGGATAGGAGCGCAAATGGCGCCCCTTCACGACCAGCTCATCGGGTCAGAGAAGGTTATGTTGAGAAGGTTATGTTTGGTATCGAAAATAATCGATTATTGAGTCTCGAGGATAAAACGAATAGTTTGGAATATAGGGTATCGATACAGATCCCTACCGGTAGTGACGATTCGATGTACCTTTCGATGCGATATCTAACATCGAAATAATATCGGAAGGCAGTATCGATATCGATAGAATATCGGAAGAAACACATCAATATCACTGATATCGATAGAAAATCGAAAAAACAACTTCGGATTTTACTGATATCGAATATGTTTTTGCATATTATTTCATCAATTTCAGTGATATCGATAGAATATCAAAAGAAAAATACTGATTTCATGGATATCGAATATGTTTTTTGCATATTATTTCATCAATTTCAGTGATATCGATAGAATATCGAAAGATAATACTGATTTCACCGATATCGAACATATTTTTGCATATTATTTAATCAATTTCTGTGATATCGATAGAATATTGAAAGAAAAATCGAAAAGAATACAGATTTCACTGATATCAAATAAGTTTTAGCATACTATTTGATCAATATCAGTGATGTCGAAAGAAAAATATTTATATCGAATATGTTTTGCATAGTTTAAAAAAAAATCGATATCCAAACATAATGCCAGTTCGAATTTTACTCGTAAAAAGTTGTAATAATACATAATATTTTATAATAAATTAACAAAACAGAAATGGCGAACGCGAAATCGAAACGTGTTCCTCTTCCCATATCGATTATGGAGCATGAGGAGTATGTCGGACATTGCTGATTGTCATGACATTGTTATTTCATTGTAATTTCAACTATTTATTTTGACATTGTTATTTCAACTATCTATTTATTATTATTATCTATTTATTTCAACTATCTATTTATTTTGAGATTGTTATTTCAACTATCTATTTTGTCATGACATTGTTATTTCAAATAACATTGTTATTTCAACATTGTTGTTTATGTGTTGCGTTCATCTTCCGTTTCTATTTACTTTTGGGGAAATTGAGAAATTATTGTGGAAAGAACTATAACCATCCCAACCGATATTTCATTTCTTTCGATATCAATATTTTCCTTTCGATATGCGATAACATCTCAAGAAAAATATCGATACAAATATCGGAAATATCGAAACAAAATATCGTATATCAATAAATATCGAAAGTATCGAATCGTCACTACTCCTACTTACTTGTCTCCAGTTCTAGTTTTCTCTCTCAGCATTCGTTTGTGACAGTTCGGTTGTGTGAGCTGTTAGTGTTGCCGATTCCTGCGTCAAAATGCCTAATAAAGATCCAAGTTTTCCAAAGAAGATTAGTATTCCTCCCGTCAATTATGGGAATATCAATCATACAAGTCGGGAAACGGTGCGGAAAGTTGTCGAAAGTGCGATGCTTGTACGAAGAAAACTATTCCACAACGGCTGATGATTTTTACACGATCGCTCGAAATGACATCGTGAGTATTCAGGATTTGTTAGCAAGCAAGCGTAGTTTCTTAGATTGTACTTGAAAGGCCTGTTTTTTTTCGGCAGGCAGGTGAGAAAATCTTTAAGCTCCACAGGTGGAGTTGGATCTCGTAAGATACCCTGAAGGGTCCGCGACTTCAAGGTTATGTGGGATTCAAACCCACTAAAAAAACCTCCTTTTCTCCCACGTTGGATGCTCAGCCTGGAACTGTTTAACACATTACTTCAGGCTGTCCTGGGGCACTTCATCAGTTCTGGATGGCGGGACGGACCAGGTGTTCCCTTCTTTCTCTCTCTCGTTCTAACAATGTCTTCCTTGTCAGGATACTCTCTGCGTACTCTCATACACTGCCACAAGACCAGCTCCTCTCACCTTCCAGCATCTTGCTGACGACAGCTTCTGGTGTTGAAACTTGGGGAGTTAACCCCAGCTCTGCTAGCAGCTGGCTTTTTTCAGCCGCCCATTTGGTGCATTTGAAAAAGGTGTTTAGCGCATCATCATCTTCTCTCTTCTGGCAATGCAGACATGTTGGGGAAGTTACCTTTCCCATTTTATGTAGATAGGCTTAAAACAGTCCACGTCCTGTGAAGAATTGTGTGAGGAAAAAGTTCAATTCTCCATGCTTCCTGTTCGTCCATTTCTGGATGTTTGGCACTAGCTGTCAAGTCCACCGTCCTCTATATTCTCTTGACCATAACTCTTGCCAGCTTACCATCGTGCAATCTCTTTCTTCCTTGGCTATGCGGGACCTGTCTCCTTCATCCCTTCTGTCGAAAATTCTTTTTCTCTCTGAAGCCATCAGCTGAATGGGTATGATTCTGACCCTGTTCGGTAAGCACAGGCGATTCGTAGAGCTCCTCTTCGCTGCACAGCTATCAGTCTCTGTCGGAGATATGCCACACTCAATGCATCCGCCCACACTCCGCTCCATACAAGAGAATGGGGAATTTGCCTCACATTTTTTTTTCGAATGAGGGTTTATTTTTATGGAATAAAACCATAGTGAGCTGCTCGAAAACGCATCCAAAAAATTTAGAGAATTTAAGGAAGATGGAAATTTTAAATGTGGTGGCAATGTGTAACACGTTGCACGCGGATCGCGTCTATGTCACGCAAATTCCGGGGTCCCTGTGGCTGGCCGCGTCTATGTCACGCAAACGCCTTTCTCAAAGGGTTCAAGAATATCTGCTCCTATTCTTTTGTTCGCCGTTTCTGCTCTTTTCTAGCTGTTTTCCGTGATAGATGAACTATTTAAGAGACGAACGGTTCAATCTGGAGATGAATCGGTCGATGTTGAAGGTCATGAGCAGTTATCAAAGTGACACCTTAGCTTTGCGCGCTTCACGAAAAAAATGTCTCCGCGTCAGTGGATCAACGCGTTTTTTCCTCCGCGTTCAAGGTGGTAAGAGGCAGCCATGTTTGAAACGTAACGGATATTCTACCAATCTGACTTCAAAGGAGGTTCTGTGGCGCTTACCTCAGAAGCAGAACATACACGAACTTTTAGCTTACAAGCATCAACATAAGAGTGTGCCGCAAACTGGCAGGAAGAACCCAGACACAAAAGTGACCAAAAGAAACAATATTACTCACTTTTTTACGATACGATTCTACCTACTAGTTTATCAAGCATTATTAGTCTTCATCTTCTCTTATTTAGTTTCAAGATTTGAATCACATTATTCGAGTAGCCATTTCACTGGATCGTTTTGTGTGGGGTTGCTAGAACTCTGTCTGTTGTCGGAGTTGTTTTCGCGTCGTTTTTTTTTCTCGTATGACGTCAACAATATTCCTCGATTTTCACGGTGTTTTGTAACAGAGGTTTCACTTGTTTAGGCATTTTCTCCTACGGTAATTTTTTCCCCTTGGTTATTCCTAGTGTTAAACGTTATTCTAGGGCCCTATTATAGGATTTGACTTGAAATTCGAGAATCTAAAATTGAGGCAAATTCCCCATTGACTCCACCACTGTCATCATCAAGCGTCTCTTGCATGGTCTAGGGCCATTTATGTTTCTCATAAGGTGACTAAGAGCTGCCGATTTTTGTGCAGCCCTGTCTGCAGTTCCTCTTATATGTTCACCAAAATTTGGTCACATTTAATGTGATTTTTGTGTCCAACATGACTCCTAAATATCTGGCTGCTGGTTTAGTTGTTATTTCAGTGTTTCCAATCCGCATTGGGATGATGGTAGGTATGCGCTTACGCGTGAAGATGACTACCTCTGAAAGGCCTGTTTAAGTTGTACCTACCTAACCTTACTTGCTGTGGTTTGGCTCAATTCAGCACAGGAAAAATTCTGTCGTATCCCGCTGGAGGCTTCCACCTTGAGAAATGTCTATCCGGGATGCCCAACTTTTGAGTTGCAAACTATGTTCCACATATACTATTTTTTCTTTTAACTTTCAGAATGTTATAAATAAATACGTTAAGATAAAAACTCAGAATTAATTTTAATTTTTTGCTTATTTTGTTAATATATTATCAAGTTGGGAAGTACCTACGTTACAATACAGAGTTCTCACTTGAAATCTCCTTCAACTCCACGGCTTTGAACTTAAATTCGTTAGTTGTAAGCCCTTTATAAGGGTTGCAGATCCTTTTCCTACACCAGTAAGTGGTGGTAGCATCCAAACAGAAGACGATTAGGTTAGGAGGACGTCCACTTTCCCGTTTGAGTTTACTCACTTTTCTCAATTATAAAGGTTACAATGTAATTATGATTGTAGTGGTAGGTCCTTGATGTGTTATGCAATGCAGTCCTCCCTGGCGGGATACACAGGAAGCCGACGCGAGCGCCATCTGTCCTTCAGTTATTCCACTAATGGCGCGACATTCCGGCTCTCCTTCCCCCCTTCGAGAGAATATCGGTCCAATTGAATTCCGCACGGCTTCCATTATCGGTATCTCGGGAGTATTAGGGTACCTTCGAGACGTGGAGTCAGAATTTGTGGGAATTCAAAGGAGACATTCTACATTGTAGAGTTCAGTTATTGAACAACCAAGTTAGTTGGTAAGTAGGTATCTGAAGGCATATCAGTACCCTTTGACTGAATATACTTACATGCAGACTGGTAGGTGTCACTTGGTATCTGAAGGCATATCCGTGCTTTTTTATTGTAAATACTTACTTGAAGAGTAGCTGGTAGGTGTCACTTGGTATCGGAAGGCATATCAGTGCTTTTTTATTGTAAATAGTTACTTGAAGAGTAGCTGGTTGGTGTCACTTGGTATCGGAAGGCATATCAGTGCTTTTTTATTGTGAATAGTTACTTGAAGAGTAGCTGGTTGGTGTCACTTGGTATCGGAAGGCGTATCAGTGCCCTTTGACTGAAAATACTTGAAGAGTAGCTGGTAGGTGTCACTTGGTATCTGAAGGTATATTTGTGCCCTTTGACTGTAAATATTTACTTGAAGAGTACCTGGTAGGTTTCACTTGGTATCGGAAGGCATATCAGTGCCCTTTCACAGTAAATAGTTACTTGATGAGTAGCTGGTAGGTGTCACTTGGTATCTGAAGGTATATTTGTGCCCTTTGACTGTAAATAGTTACTTGAAGAGTAGCTGGTAGGTGTCACTTGGTATCTGAAGGTATATTTGTGCCCTTTGACTGTAAATAGTTACTTGAAGAGTAGCTGGTAGGTGTCACTTGGTATCTGAAGTTATATTTGTGCCCTTTGACTGTAAATAGTTACTTGAAGAGTAGCTGGTAGGTGTCACTTGGTATCTGAAGGTATATTTGTGCCCTTTGACTGTAAATAGTTACTTGAAGAGTAGCTGGTAGGTGTCACTTGGTATCAGAAGGCATATTTGTGCTCTTTGACTGTAAATAGTTACTTGAAGAGTAGCTGTTAGGTGTCACTTGGTATCAGAAGGCATATTTGTGCCCTTTGACTGTAAATAGTTACTTGAAGAGTAGCTGGTAGGTGTCACTTGGTATCTGAAGGTATATTTGTGCCCTTTGACTGTAAATAGTTACTTGAAGAGTAGCTGGTAGGTGTCACTTGGTATCTGAAGGTATATTTGTGCCCTTTGACTGTAAATAGTTACTTGAAGGTAGCTGGTAGGTGTCACTTGGTATCAGAAGGCATATTTGTGCCCTTTGACTGTAAATAGTTACTTGAAGAGTAGCTGGTAGGTGTCACTTGGTATCTGAAGGTATATTTGTGCCCTTTGACTGTAAATAGTTACTTGAAGAGTAGCTGGTAGGTGTCACTTGGTATCTGAAGGTATATTTGTGCCCTTTGACTGTAAATAGTTACTTGAAGAGTACCTGGTAGGTTTCACTTGGTATCGGAAGACATATCAGTGCCCTTTCACTGTAAATAGTTACTTGAAGAGTAGCTGGTAGGTGTCACTTGGTATCTGAAGGTATATTTGTGCCCTTTGACTGTAAATAGTTACTTGAAGGTAGCTGGTAGGTGTCACTTGGTATCAGAAGGCATATTTGTGCCCTTTGACTGTAAATAGTTACTTGAAGAGTAGCTGGTAGGTGTCACTTGGTATCTGAAGGTATATTTGTGCCCTTTGACTGTAAATAGTTACTTGAAGAGTAGCTGGTAGGTGTCACTTGGTATCTGAAGGTATATTTGTGCCCTTTGACTGTAAATAGTTACTTGAAGAGTAGCTGGTAGGTGTCACTTGGTATCTGAAGGTATATTTGTGCCCTTTGACTGTAAATAGTTACTTGAAGAGTACCTGGTAGGTTTCACTTGGTATCGGAAGACATATCAGTGCCCTTTCACTGTAAATAGTTACTTGAAGAGTAGCTGGTAGGTGTCACTTGGTATCTGAAGGTATATTTGTGCCCTTTGACTGTAAATACTTACTTGAAGAGTAGCTGGTAGGTGTCACTTGGTATCAGAAGGCATATTTGTGCCCTTTGACTGTAAATAGTTACTTGAAGAGTAGCTGGTAGGTGTCACTTGGTATCTGAAGGTATATTTGTGCCCTTTGACTGTAAATACTTACTTGAAGAGTAGCTGGTAGGTGTCACTTGGTATCGGAAGGCATATCAGTGCTTTTTTATTGTAAATAGTTACTTGAAGAGTAGCTGGTTGGTGTCACTTGGTATCGGAAGGCATATCAGTGCTTTTTTATTGTGAATAGTTACTTGAAGAGTAGCTGGTTGGTGTCACTTGGTATCGGAAGGCGTATCAGTGCCCTTTGACTGAAAATACTTGAAGAGTAGCTGGTAGGTGTCACTTGGTATCTGAAGGTATATTTGTGCCCTTTGACTGTAAATATTTACTTGAAGAGTACCTGGTAGGTTTCACTTGGTATCGGAAGGCATATCAGTGCCCTTTCACAGTAAATAGTTACTTGATGAGTAGCTGGTAGGTGTCACTTGGTATCTGAAGGTATATTTGTGCCCTTTGACTGTAAATAGTTACTTGAAGAGTAGCTGGTAGGTGTCACTTGGTATCTGAAGGTATATTTGTGCCCTTTGACTGTAAATAGTTACTTGAAGAGTAGCTGGTAGGTGTCACTTGGTATCTGAAGTTATATTTGTGCCCTTTGACTGTAAATAGTTACTTGAAGAGTAGCTGGTAGGTGTCACTTGGTATCTGAAGGTATATTTGTGCCCTTTGACTGTAAATAGTTACTTGAAGAGTAGCTGGTAGGTGTCACTTGGTATCAGAAGGCATATTTGTGCTCTTTGACTGTAAATAGTTACTTGAAGAGTAGCTGTTAGGTGTCACTTGGTATCAGAAGGCATATTTGTGCCCTTTGACTGTAAATAGTTACTTGAAGAGTAGCTGGTAGGTGTCACTTGGTATCTGAAGGTATATTTGTGCCCTTTGACTGTAAATAGTTACTTGAAGAGTAGCTGGTAGGTGTCACTTGGTATCTGAAGGTATATTTGTGCCCTTTGACTGTAAATAGTTACTTGAAGGTAGCTGGTAGGTGTCACTTGGTATCAGAAGGCATATTTGTGCCCTTTGACTGTAAATAGTTACTTGAAGAGTAGCTGGTAGGTGTCACTTGGTATCTGAAGGTATATTTGTGCCCTTTGACTGTAAATAGTTACTTGAAGAGTAGCTGGTAGGTGTCACTTGGTATCTGAAGGTATATTTGTGCCCTTTGACTGTAAATAGTTACTTGAAGAGTACCTGGTAGGTTTCACTTGGTATCGGAAGACATATCAGTGCCCTTTCACTGTAAATAGTTACTTGAAGAGTAGCTGGTAGGTGTCACTTGGTATCTGAAGGTATATTTGTGCCCTTTGACTGTAAATAGTTACTTGAAGGTAGCTGGTAGGTGTCACTTGGTATCAGAAGGCATATTTGTGCCCTTTGACTGTAAATAGTTACTTGAAGAGTAGCTGGTAGGTGTCACTTGGTATCTGAAGGTATATTTGTGCCCTTTGACTGTAAATAGTTACTTGAAGAGTAGCTGGTAGGTGTCACTTGGTATCTGAAGGTATATTTGTGCCCTTTGACTGTAAATAGTTACTTGAAGAGTAGCTGGTAGGTGTCACTTGGTATCTGAAGGTATATTTGTGCCCTTTGACTGTAAATAGTTACTTGAAGAGTACCTGGTAGGTTTCACTTGGTATCGGAAGACATATCAGTGCCCTTTCACTGTAAATAGTTACTTGAAGAGTAGCTGGTAGGTGTCACTTGGTATCTGAAGGTATATTTGTGCCCTTTGACTGTAAATACTTACTTGAAGAGTAGCTGGTAGGTGTCACTTGGTATCAGAAGGCATATTTGTGCCCTTTGACTGTAAATAGTTACTTGAAGAGTAGCTGGTAGGTGTCACTTGGTATCTGAAGGTATATTTGTGCCCTTTGACTGTAAATACTTACTTGAAGAGTAGCTGGTAGGTGTCACTTGGTATCGGAAGGCATATTTGTGCCCTTTGACTGTAAATATTTACTTGAAGAGTAGCTGGTAGGTGTCACTTGGTGTCTGAAGGTATATTTGTGCCCTTTGACTGTAAATACTTACTTGAAGATTAGCTGGTAGGTGTCACTTGGTATCGGAAGGCATATTTGTGCCCTTTGACTATAAATAGTTACTTGAAGAGTAGCTGGTAGGTGTCACTTGGTATCTGAAGGTATATTTGTGCCCTTTGACTGTAAATACTTACTTGAAGACTGGTAGGTGTCACTTGGTATCGGAAGACATATCAGTGCTTTTTGATTGTAAATAGTTGCTTGAAGAGTATCTGGTAGGTGTCACTTGGTATCGGAAGGCATATTTGTGCCCTTTGACTGTAAATACTTACTTGAAGACTGGTAGGTGTCACTTGGTATCGGAAGACATATCAGTGCTTTTTGATTGTAAATAGTTGCTTGAAGAGTATCTGGTAGGTGTCACTTGGTATCTGAAGGTATATTTGTGCCCTTTGACTGTAAATACTTACTTGAAGACTGGTAGGTGTCACTTGGTATCGGAAGACATATCAGTGCTTTTTGATTGTAAATAGTTGCTTGAAGAGTAGCTGGTAGGTGTCACTTGGTATCTGAAGGTATATTTGTGCCCTTTGACTGTAAATACTTACTTGAAGACTGGTAGGTGTCACTTGGTATCGGAAGACATATCAGTGCTTTTTGATTGTAAATAGTTGCTTGAAGAGTATCTGGTAGGTGTCACTTGGTATCGGAAGGCATATTTGTGCCCTTTGACTG
This sequence comes from Apolygus lucorum, assembly GCA_009739505.2. Classification (NCBI taxonomy): domain Eukaryota; kingdom Metazoa; phylum Arthropoda; class Insecta; order Hemiptera; family Miridae; genus Apolygus; species Apolygus lucorum. The sequence continues at coordinate 14,301,046 of CM019174.2, forward strand.
TAAATACTTACTTGAAGACTGGTAGGTGTCACTTGGTATCGGAAGACATATCAGTGCTTTTTGATTGTAAATAGTTGCTTGAAGAGTATCTGGTAGGTGTCACTTGGTATCTGAAGGTATATTTGTGCCCTTTGACTGTAAATACTTACTTGAAGACTGGTAGGTGTCACTTGGTATCGGAAGACATATCAGTGCTTTTTGATTGTAAATAGTTGCTTGAAGAGTAGCTGGTAGGTGTCACTTGGTATCTGAAGGTATATTTGTGCCCTTTGACTGTAAATACTTACTTGAAGACTGGTAGGTGTCACTTGGTATCGGAAGACATATCAGTGCTTTTTGATTGTAAATAGTTGCTTGAAGAGTATCTGGTAGGTGTCACTTGGTATCTGAAGGTATATTTGTGCCCTTTGACTGTAAATACTTACTTGAAGACTGGTAGGTGTCACTTGGTATCGGAAGGCATATCTGTGCTTTTTGATTGTAAATAGTTGCTTGAAGAGTATCTGGTAGGTGTCACTTGGTATCGGAAGGCATATTTGTGCTTTTTGACTGTAAATAGTTCTTTACTTGTAGAGGATATGCAAGATATGACTTTACATCTGATGAGTAACGTAACTTGTTGAACTGTTCTATTTCAGACAAGACAAATATAGGATCCTACTCAATAATAATTTTTTAATAACTCCTCACTGAAAGGCAATTCATTTAGTACCTACGAAATCACAACCTAGATGAAGGTAGCATTGCTCAACCGGGGTCAGGTGTAGCCGTGCGAGCTGGGGCGTGCGTTCTTTGGTGGCAGGATTATAACCAACTTCTGCGGGGAGGCTTGGGTTCGAATCTGGCTGCTGGCGTTCGTTCCTAGGGTCCATCTCCCCCCCTCTACCCAACTAGTGTAACAAAGGGAAGCCATGAGCGAAATCATCAGAACAAATTCTGACCTTCCTGATGATTTGAGTTGTGGCAGCTGGACGAAAATCCAATCAATTGAAATATCGAAGCGATACATTGCTTAAATTAAAATATCATCAATTAAATTAGAATATCCAAGCGATTACATTGCTTAACAACTGTATAGTTCTTAAAGTCTCCACTTCGTCCGCCGGGAGCGCTATTCACGCCTTTTGAAATTATGTTCTGTTACTGCTCACGCCTTTTCTGTCAATTTCTATTGAAATTTATTAACTCTATTAGGATGAGGTTTCTTCAATTTTCTTGGAGAACCGTCCTCTTAATAAAATAATTCCATTATGTTCATGTTTCTACAAATTTGATACTTAATATTGAAATCAGTACTCTTAAAAACCATAAGTGTTGAATTACATTTAAAATTTAAGCCGATTTTCTCGACGTCGATTATTGGGTTTTCAACCAGGATTTCTTATGATACTCTCCTTCTTCATTTGGCAGCAGATCTTTGTCACTCGTTCACTTACTCGATATGGCTGTTGTTGGGGTAAAATTCTACTGTGGGCCTTTATGTTACTGAGTACGAGTGGAAGAGCTACTTCCTGATCAGATAAGGGAGCTAAATTCTCATGTGAAAGGGTTAAGTCAACGATGGACCTTCCAGGAGGTGGGAGATGGTTGGCTATAGAACTAGGTTAAACCTTTTAAGTGGCCTCCATGAAATAGTGATGCGGTGGCAACGGATGGAGTGTATCCCTTAACCGTGGAACATTGGGGAGGAAACCTCCTCTATATTACCTCTGAAAACCCCAGACTATTCCTCCTGCATGGCCTCTTGGGAACGGCGACATTCTGTCTAATAACGTTCCGGAATCCTCAACATCCCAGCCACTCTTCGCCGGAGGATTTCCCTTGTGCCAATAATAGACGGGTATTGGGTTCTTCTCAAGGCTCCTGAAGGCCACGTTAAGCTTCAATCATTTTGCCAACACAGTCCAATATCTGGACTGGGATCAAATAGGAGAAAAACCAGAGGAAAATTTCTTCAAAATGGTATGAAATTGAGTATGAACGTTCAGAACCCGTTCATACCTGGTGTTTCTATTTGGTAGAATCTGTCCGTGGGAATCTTTTTTTTTACTATCCATCTTCACAAAACATGTTCAAATTGTCAGCTTTCCAACGGTCTATCAATTCTTCTTTCTAAAATTCAAATTGGAAGAGTAAATCAAGTTTGAATGCCAAAAAATGTGTTTTACCAGAAAATCGAATGTTTTAAGCGGTTTATGGTCCCCCTCGAACTCAAGATGACTTGACGAGTTTGGTATCATTTCCTACGTAATTTTTCAAGCTGAATCCAATGCTGATACTCCCTAATAATTCTGACAGCTAGAAAGTAGATTTTTCGAGAAAATTCTGAAATTGTATGTCTTTATTTTGGCACGTGAACGAAATCAAGCCTCACAAGAGGCTATCAATTTCTTCCTTAGGGGGAAAAACAATGAATCATAATATGATTCATAATTTAATAGACATAATATGATTCATAATATAATGGACATATTATGTCCATTGTTGTAGGTGTAATTTGAAAATTGAAATACTTTCTAGAGAACCTTGCTTCATAGCTACCGATATGTAGCTATGATTTTGTTTACTGGTATCGCGTTGTTTTGTGGCAAAAAAAAGTGTCGCGAAAAATTCCTTCACTCCCAGCCAAAAGACGTGATCATGTGAAAAAGAACATTGGAAACCATTTTAAACAGAATTTAGAAAAGAAAAACTGAAAAAATGGGTCAAAAATTGGTAACTTTTAACGTATTACGCTGAATACTACAATACTATGTTGGTATCCCTCATACTTCAATGCCTTATTGAACAAGACCCGTGTACCTACATTAATCTTAGCTTAACCTCCGGAACACTGGGCGTATTTAGTGAATTTGAAGACCCAAAGAACTACCAAGCAGGAAGGTTGTTCTGGAAGTTTCTCGCGTCACCGCTAGATCGGACGAGTTCAGCCTTCAGGGTGTCTCAAGTCGATTGAAAGATTCGAGTCGATTTTTCAGCCTTGCGGCACTAAAATGGTCGTAACTTCCTTATTTCGGATAAAAATTCAAAATCTGATCACACCATTGGAAAGAGCGTTAAATTTGCCAAATTAAGAGTACTTGACCTTTCGAAAAAAGATGTACACAAGATGTATAAAGATGTACACTCTCTACCTCAAACTTGAAAATTTGTCAATTTCCGTTATTTTCAAACATTTCTGTGATGTTTTCCTGCCTAAACACGTTTTTCCCAAAGAACCGCAAAAGCTTAAACCATGCTCAATTTCACCAGCTTTCCAACGGTTGCCCATTTATCAGGTTTATTATGAAATTTGAGAGCAAACTGGTGGAAAATAGTGTTTGAGAGTAAACTATGAAAAGCTATGAACACCATTTTTCCCCTCAAATTTCAAAGTAAAGCTAAAATAATGGTTTACCGTAGGAAAGCTGATGAAATGGAGCATGTTTCTAGCTTTTGAGGGCCTTAGGAGAAGACCTTGTTTTAGCAGGAAAAAAATCAACAAAATATTTATTTAAAAATAAAAAACAGAAATTTACGAATTTTTAAGTTCAGGGAAGAAATTCTATCGTTGTGTACATTTTTTCGAATGGTCAACGAATTTTCAATAGGAAAATTTAACGCTCTTTCCATTGGTGTGATCAGATTTTGAATTTGCGTGGGAGATGAAGACGATATGACCATTTTAATGCCGCAAGGTCGAAAACACGAAAAAAACTCGAACGGGAAAAAAGTGGCATTCTGGAGGGTAAAGTTGTTGCAAAATAAAAGAAGAATCGATTCTTGAAGTATTCGTCATCCGACTTGATTTCGAATATATTGTTCACTCACGAAAGAGAATTTTGGAGTTGACTCGTTGTTGGTACAGTGTCTTCATTTGGAAAGGTATTTTTGTTATTTTAATCATTCACTCTTTCAACGAATACCTAATTCGTAGTTTGTAGTACATTAATTCAATTAATTTACATTTCATAAATTTTGCGAATTAAATGTCTCTAATGTCCCAACGTTCGCCAGTTTCAAATACGGAATTTTTAAACGTTTTGGGGTGGTCTCATTTAATTCCAAATAAAATTCAATACTAATCTAAATTGATGAACATTTAATATCCTATATTAAAGTGACTGACAACATTCAGAAGCTAGTCCCCAAATGGATCCCATATAACAAATTTCGACAAAATCAGTCTGTGGTAAACAAGGAAAGTGCCACCCTGTATGTGAGTTCCAGTATTGTGTAAACTCACAAACGACAACTTCTAATACAGTGCCTACAATTGGAAAGGTATCTTTGTAATTTTAATCATTCAAGTTTTTAACGAAAAATTCATAGTTTGTAGTAAATTAATGCAATTGATTATATTTTTAAAATTTTGCGATCAAAATGTCTCTAATGTCCCAACGTTAGCCAGTTTCAAATACGGAATTTTTGAACGTTTTTGGGTGGTCTCATTTAATGTCAAATAAAATTCAATACTAATTGTAATGACTCATATACTCAAACATGTTAGTTCTCCAATAAAGGACACAAGGGAAAACCTGAGTGACTCATTGTGCCAGGTAGGTAGAGGTAGAGGTACGGGAGACAAACACGTCACTTGACGTCACCCTCCTCCACTATCCCTTTACCTTGTTAAAGTAGTATAAAAGGAGGACTCAGAGCTTCACCTTCATGCATTCGTCTTCCAACAATCGACTTGATTATTCCTTGTTCTCCCTCGTCACCTCTTGGAAGCCCAAAGTTCCTCGGAGGTCTCAGTAAGCACATGGCGCCGGCCTCCGCTCCCATTTTGCCTAGGAGTTGTCTGCCTCAACTAGGACCTACGTAAATGTACCGCCTTCCTCCGGTCAGCGAGCAATCTCGCCGAGGATTGCAGCTTAGCTGAAATCCTTAAGCACTCCTGCATGCGGTAGGCGGTAATGCGCTGGAAAGTGCCGTCCCATCCTTCACCTTCGTTGAGTAGGGACCAATAGAAATCAACAAGCCGACGTAACGCCGACATAACACTAATCTAAATTGATGAACATTTAATATCATATATTAAAGTGACTGACGTCATTCAAAAGCTACTCCCCAAATGGATCCCATATAACAAATTTCGACAAAATCAATCCGTGGTAAACAAGGAAAGTGGCACCCTGTACGTGAGTTCCAATATTGTATAAACTCACAAACGACAACTCAATCAACAACTTTCAATTGGAAAGCTATCTTTGTCATTTTAATCAGTCAAGTTTTTAACGAAAAATTCATAGTAATTAATTCAATTGATTTTATAAATTTTGCGATTAAAAGTTCTCTAATGTCCCAACGTTCGACAGTTTGAAATCCGGAATTTTTTGCAAGTTTTTGAGTGCAGGGAATGACTTGCTTATAAATAAAGGAAATACAATTTATAAATAGAATTATACTTTTTTAAGAAAATTGAGTCACAACGGATATAGATCACGATGTACAGTAACGTTAAAATTATGATAATGTTTGTGTAAGTGTTTCACCTTAGAATTCTACAATTTCATGATAAATACCCTGGTTTTTGGTCATGGCTCTTTAGGCCACGCACAGTGTTCTGTTAGTTCAACTTCCGACCGCCAGTCAGCCACTTGGGGCCGGGAACTAGATCAACATTTTTTCATTGTATCATATTATGGCAATATGTACTTATTCTCATTTATGAATCAACCTTGGATCTAGAGAATTAATTAATTATATAGATCATTGGAACCATTAATAAGCTCAGTCGTTTCTCAAAAGGTAGATCCAGTCGGCAGGAAGCCATCTTGTTCGCTGGGGCCCCTGTTATCTCCTGCCCGCCATTACCTTGTGCTACAACATTGAAAAATGTTTTCTTGCTCATAATGTATCTTATTATTTCCACCCGGTACTGTTTGCATATTGAAAGAATGCGGATGGTTTGGTGTGGTGTCCATGTGTATTACAATCCCAAAAACATCGTCCTTCTTCTACCTGCCACTTAAGCCAGGGAAAATGAGACCGAGGGTTGTTGACTACAGACCGATGATGAAGTGGAAGGATTGATTTATTATAGGCAAAACAAAACAAATACAGAATACTAATGAAAAATAAAACAGGTTCCTTACCCTTGGGAAAGTCTTATCAATTAAGAGAATGTACATTCATTCATTCATTCAAAAATAAAATCAAGCTTCCTAGTACCTAAAAGATGATGTTTCTTTCAAATTTTAATGGCGACTGAAGAGTAAACAGAAGGGCAAGTGAACTTACATTCGAGATAATAATCCTTCCTAACAATGGGGTACTTATTTCAGTCAATTTTTTAATTTTTTTTTTTTTCAAAAGAATATGGCTCAGGAATAACGGTAATCAGGTCTGTTTGTTGAGAAAATGTTTTTTAAAAATGAGAGAAGCTAAGGAAAGTTGAAGATTTGAATGGTGTGACGTAGCCAACTGTCTATGAAAAAAGTATCCATGCACAGAGAAGAGATGAAACCCTTGGAGGACCTCTTGGATATTCCAAAACACTACTCACACATGCGTGCGGCGTAGTGTGTGTGCATTTATGGCGGCCTGCCTTTTTTTCAAACGTGTGATCTCTTTAATTTTTCTACCACCTGTTATAGTATCATTGGGCTCAAAGTTGGAGTATATTGGTTTTCAAGGGTGCTGAATTCAAATTTGAGGTCAAAAACCTGAATTTCCGACCCACCGAAATACCCCATTGTTTGAGTGGAGGGGCTCCTTACCTTATTATGACTCGAATTGCTCGATGCCTGGATTATGATTACTGAGGCTCGGCCCTTTCCCCAGCCTGACTCAACAGGCTACCTAAGATTTTGGAACAGGTAGTCGTCTATATTAACAGGTATACCCTTCAGTTTCCAACCGCAATCTTTCTATCTGCAAACAGTATAATATACTGTTATATTTCCCAATTTAATGTACGTATATAAATACATAAAACCCCAACTGTATTATTGTACCTATGTCCCCCAATCGTGGGGGTTCCGGGTTCGATTCCAGGCCGCGATATAATTTTTTTTTTTCTTTTAATAAATTACGTGTTTACCTACGATATGTCTTCGCCTGCTTTTAGCAGGCTTTTCAGCTAGTTAGACATAATCTAGGTAGGTAATGATGAAGTTTCACTGATATGTAATTCGTTCTAAAATTCTGTTTTCTCTTTTTTCAGGTATGTGCGGAACAAAAAACGCAATATTAAACGGTGAGATATACATTTCCCATTTTGATATTATATTTATTGGTATTTTATTTGTGATATTTAATATTCAGTTTTGACTGGGATGGTCAAGACATCAAAAAAATGTATAATCTTATAATCTTCTTATAATCTTATAATCTATGTATAATCTTCAAAAAAATGTACCGGTACTTTGGTTCATTAAGAAGCAAAAAACAAAATCTGCCAGGTTGGGTGGGCACTATGATCCCACGAGTAGAATAACATGGACGTATACAATTTTCATTTACTGGCGAAATAATTGTGGCCTCCTAGTGGAGGATTTTCTCGAAACATGAAGTGCGTAGGATGTCTAGAGCACAGATGTTCTTTTGTGGGAGCCGAAGACATCAGGCACCTGCCTCTTTTCTCTCCTCCTCTATCAGTCTATTTTGAGTATATAAGGTGCTTTCGGCACTCCATGTCGATTCCTTGGGATAAAATAACTGTAAACGAACACGGAGTAAACGGTTTCACAACTTTTTGTATTAAACAATTAAGGATGAACTACGATAACATTATAGACGGTTTTACAATGTTGAATTCGTAGCACAAGATGGCAATGATCGGTTGTATGGGAGCACAGAGTACTGGAGACTAGTTAACAGAGGAGAAAGCAAATGTTGAAATGGTGTGAAAGCATTTTTGAGGCCGCCTCAGATGCGCCATCTACTTTCAGCTAAGGAAGTACTAAGGAAACTGAAGTGGTGGGGGGGGGGGACCACACTCTCTTCAAATCGATGGATTTTTTCTTACATATCGAGAATATAATTAAATTTTATCAAATTAATTACTTAGATGCGGCCGGTAATGCCCCAAGGAGAAAAATATTTGTTAAACAGGGTGACTTGTTGCGATGAGGTTGGGAACAAGCGATCATGAACGCGATCTGTTGCACTCATCTGAAACTACGTCCTGGAGCTCCTCCAATCAGAATGCTTCTAGGGCTCCCAGCTTCAGCTTTCAGCCCAGTGTACGGGAGGTTACCCCAAGATTTGGAATGGCCGCGGCCACATAGATCAACCCTGAACATTTTGCTCTACTTAATAAACTGATTCCTATAGATCTAATGCTGGTTCTTTATTATGCAATACAACCACCTAATGATTGCATGAATAGAACGAATTTAGCTTGAAGTGGGCTCAGTAGCCTAGCGGTGGAACTCGTGACCAACCGCGCAGTGGAGTATAGGCGGGAAGTCCAAACACTCCAGTACCGCCATTCTAGTCCACAAACTTGACTTTTCATTTCAAGCTCTCATCCCAACTACCTCACCACCACCGATCAACGTTTTAGTGCCGCGTTTGATCACTCTATCCCATCTATCGGAAAATGAGGAATTTCACCGAATTTTGTGAATTTTTTCCTGAATATTTAATGGTGTGGGATAGATGAAAATCGGGTTGATTTCGGAAAATAAGTCTCCTGTTATTTTTGGGAGACAATCAAACTTTATGATTTCAAATAATAACCGGGAAAACTTCAACCTCTTCAAGGTGAAGGGGGAACGCTCGCTGATTGGGCTGATTGGATCGCAGTCTCCTCCCAGTGTTGCCTGTTGGTACGACGAAATCATGTTATCTAAGAGGAAAGTTATCAAACAAAAACAGGGGGAACCTAATTTTCCATATCTTGCTTTTTCTATTTTTTTTCTTCAGTTTTTCGATTTCGATCTTTACTGGTTTTTGAAATGTTGCATCTGAGGACTATAGATTTCACGATATCAGCGCTTCAAGCGGCCGTAAATGAACTATTCCAGGATGACGTCATCCTCCCGGTTTTTTCAAACGTTCATATTTTCTACGCAGTTTTGTTTATTCGTAAATTAGGAAGTTCGGGCTGGAAGTTCGCCGTAGGGGGTTTTTCGAGGTGCTGAATCCGATTTTGGGGTCAAAAATAGGAAATTCCGACATGGTGAAATTCCTCATTCCCCTACTTCCTTGTTTTTTGAGTATATCAGGTGATTTCGGCACTCCAGTACCACCATTCTAGTCCACAAACTTGACTTTCCATTTCAAGCTCTCAACCTAACTAGGTACCTCTACTACCGATTAACTTTAGTGCCGGGTTTGATCACTCTTTACCCATTACCCAAGTGGTTTAATGGTTTCGAGCCTGTCAATGAATCATCCATCAAATTAAAACTCGCCAAGTCAATTAAGTAAGCAATTTTAATCAAATTTCACTAAATTTATACTTTTGATCGCCAAGTCAGTATAATGTCCTAACAATTCCAATATCCTCCAAATTTTGATGGCTATTAAATCAAATATTGATTGTCTTGAAGAAGAAGAATATTTGCCAGTTTGGGTGGGCATTATGGTTTATTCGTATTTATGAATTTAATTTGAAACACCTCAATAACACTACTGAATTGGCTCTGGTCCACCTGCTTATTAGGTGAGAACGATAAGGGGTGCTGTATTCCAACTTTGAAATCGAGGAAACTGTCGAAATCACTACTTAATAAGGATTTTTCGCGCATGAAACCCATACAAGTCCATTTTTTACTTCAACCTTCAAAAACTATTGAAATTAATCGGAATATGGTGGATATTAGCAGTTAAGTTAAATTACAGTGTTTTTCATTTGCTACCATTTACAATACAATACACTAGAAATTATAATAGAAAACATTCAAAATTTAAGTTGTTCAAAAAGCGTTTTTCATTTGCTACCATTTACAATACAATACACTAGAAATTATAATAGAAAATATTCCAAAAATTTAAGTTATTCAAAAAGCGCTGGAACTCAAAGCCGAATGGAAATTTCAATTTTGGAGAACACAACTGTTTCTCTCTTCAGCCCAACAAATATGTAAGTTGGCATGCAGTTATGTAAAAAACACAATTGGTAAAATCAAAATTTTGGGGAAACCAATGAAAATAATTATGAGAGGTACTTACTAAAAAAAAATTATAACATCTTTTTAAAAAAATGTTTTTTTTTCTCCGAAACTGTAGGCAATTTGTGATATTTTGGAATTTTATTTTTTTAAATTAGTGAAATATGCTCAAAATTGAAATTTTGTATCTTAGTAGGAGAATTAGTCGACATGAAGATGCGATTTCAATATCGTCTTATTTGGCTCTGAACCATTATTGTTATTAATTGATTGATCTTTTTATGTTCCATATATCCATACATACGTCCATACATCATCCATGCATGTCATGTTCATACAGCTCTTTTTCCAATAACAATTTCTACATACAAAAGCCAAATTATTTATAAAATATCAAATTATTTTTCTTGTATTTTGGGAATCGAAGTAACGTTCACATTCATTAAAAATTTGAATTATTATGGTTGTGTGCGCAAAGGTGGGGTTTTTTAATGAAATACGTAAATCAAATTTACCAATTACACATGACATACATTTTTATTGAAAAGATTGGTGCAATTTTCGATTTGAAGGAAAAACATAATTTAAACTTGTCTTTTAATAGGACTGAGGCAGCCTCAAAAATGCTTGCACATCATTTTAACGTTTCTCCTCTGTTAACTTGTCTCCGTTATAGTCGGATAGGGTGAAGTGGGGTAAGTGCGTTTCTGGGGTAAGTGCGTTTTCCTTTAATAACTTCCGTTCAGGCCACTCTACATCATTATTATTGTCCATATGTTAAATCTTCAGATGCCTGCTACTAGCTGTAAAATAGTTTTATTGGATCAAGTGTGTGGAAGACCCGCAAAAATTGGTCCATTGTCGCCTAGTCATTTTTACTGTGAAGCCGAGTTTACAGGTAAGCACTTTCAAGTGAAATTAAATGGGTAAAATCCGTGAATTTCTCTGATTTTTTTTTGTAATAGTTTACTCGCATGATGTAGTTTGTATTTTCGTCAGAATAATTTGATAAAGGTGGAAAAGTACTCTTGAATGTCACAAAACGCACTTACCCCGTGGTTTGGAGGGGTCGGGGGAAGTGCGTTTTCCAGCATGGGGGAAGTGCGTTTTCCAGCATGGGGAGCATTTTCGGACCTTATCTTAATTCAATTATGCATGATGCATGACCTTGTGATGTATTTCTTCCCAGAATGCCACGTACATGTATTAGAAAAACTCAAAAGGCTACGGCTTACAGCAAGCCCGATCTTTTGGATGCCCTGAACAGTATTCGGCTCTCTGGACTTCCAGTCACGAAGGCAGCAGAAGTGTACAAAATCTCTGTAACCACGTTGAGGGACCACCTGTCGGGAAGAAGAGGAGCCAAATGCACCTCACTAGGTGGGCACAGGTTCAGAAGTGCTGACTTTTGATGTAGCGCTACAAAGACTGCAGGAGGATGACAGACGGAGAGAATGTCCACCCAAGGGCCGAATCCCCAGCAAAGCTGCAAGGGGCGTTCAAATTCTGACAGTTGAACCACCGAAGCAGACTTCCGAAAGGAAACCCAAGAAGATAATAAAGACCTTAAGGTCCAAGAACGAAGCACAAACTCTTACGCTGCCAGGACCTTCTACTTCCCGAGTCACCGAATCAGACGATGATGACAACAATGACCAAAGCAACGACGAAGAGTCTGGAGAATCATTGAATGACTTTATAAAGCACTTGAATGCCTCTGGAGTACAAGTATTGCAGGACATAATTTAATGAAAACGATTTTTGTTCCGTGAAGAAGAGGGTTTTAATGGATTATTTATTTTATTTCTAAGTATGTACCTGGGACTTATTTTGGAATTTAACCAATTAAATTTGACGTTGGTCAGAGGAAATGTTGGATTTTCTTTATTATTAGTGTTAAATTGAACATCTGGAAGATTCAAATGAACAAGTTTTCTTAGAAAATACGTTGAACGCACTTACCCCATGTTAGAAGCGCACTTACCCCAAATGCCGGGGAAAGTGCGTTTTTGAAAGGCTTTTAGGAAAGGTCAATTTTTTTTTCACTTGAGGTGGAGATAGAAAATTAATTTATGTCGCGTTGAGTTCAGGATAAGCAGTTGGTTCCGATGGTTTTTGTTTGAGGGAAAAATATTAACTTATTTGGAATTGACAGACCGTAGAAGTGCCACTATGCGTTTTTTGCTACGCACTTACCCCACTTCACCCTAAATCGAGAGCTTTCGAACGAAATTCGCTCAACGAATGGTCAACGAATTTTGTGGAATGAAAAACGACGAAATACCATTTCCCTAAACGACTCGGTTGTAAGCAGAAATCATCAGAAAACCAACCAACGTTTTTTCCGTTTAAGTGCCAAATTAAGGACAAAATGTCAATATGAAATGGCGAAATAAATACTAAGAACAATTAGGAAAGAAATGAGTGATAAATCGAGAGCTTTCCAACGAATGGTGAACAATTTCTGTCCGTTTAAAACTGAAGAAGTTTCATTTCCTTAGCAACGAATCGGTTGTCAGCGGAAATCATCATAAAACCAACCGTAACGCTTTTTTCGTTTATGTGCCAAAGTAAAGACATAAAATGTCAATATACTCGATAAAAATTGTCGAAAAACAAAAATTTCCCTTGAGAATATTGGGTATGTTGATATTTTGGGAAACTAAACTATCGATACTCAATATTTTTGAATTATCGATATTAATGCCAAACGATACATGGGATATCGGTAGTCGAATACAGTACAAAATCGATGCAAAATATCGATTCTTTTGTAACGATACTGATCCCTACCGAAAAGACAAATCAAAATAAACAAATAATAAACCTGCCTACTTATCGCTAGATGATCAATATTGGAAGAAAAAAATTAATCGGCAAATGTTATTGCAAACCATTAGCCGAATGCATCTCTTCTTCATGAAACACGCGTACGCCATTTTTCTCCCATCCACGGACTATCAAGACTTATCTTCGGACTATCTTCTCTTATCAAGACTTTACAAATTCCTTCATCCTCTGATACCATCTACCCAATTCGGATTTCAGCGCTCTCATTCTTGCCCTCAACAGCTCTACAGAGTGATAGAGTACATCAATGAAGCTCTCGAACAAAAAGAAGTCTGTCTAGCTTTGTTCCTTGACACCGAGCAGGCATTCGACCGAGTGTGGCATACGGGACTCCTATACAAGATAAAAAATCATCTACCTGATACCTACTATAGGATGGTACTCTCGTATCTTACAGACCGATCATTTGCTGTAAGCTGTGGTGACTCTACATCCGAAACCTGTAGTATACAAGCGGGTGTCCCCCAGGGCAGTGTCCTCGGTCCTTTTTTGTACTTAGTTTATGCTGGTGATTTCCCTGCTTCCACTGCTGTTACCATTTCTCAATATGCTGATGATGTGGCGGTCCTTAGTTCTGCTAAAAACTGTATTGACGCTGAGACTGCACTACAGCGGTACGTTCATGGTGTGCATTTGTGGTGTCGAAGATGGAGAGTCAGCATGAACCCACAGAAATCTGTATTAGTCGCCTTCACGAACCAGACAAGAAGAAATCTGCCCTTGATACAGCTTGGTGGTCAACAGATAACACAGCAGGAGACTGTTAGATACCTCGGATTGGCGCTCGATAAAAAGCTTACATGGGAGCCCCATGTCAAAAACCTTGTCACCGAAGTCCGACAGCGCATAAGGCAACTAAGTTTTCTTTTGGACCACAGACGTTCACCGCTGTCGTTGCTAACCAAACGCTTAATATACCTAACTTTGATTAGACCGATTTGGTATTATGGTTCGGGACTATGGGGGTCGGCAGCGGACAGCCACATAAAGAGAATTCAAGTAACTCAGAATAGAGTCCTGCGTCTTATTACCAATGCTCCATGGTTTGTAACAAACACCACACTTCACAGTGATTTAGACATGCCGTACGTTCACGAGGTGCTTAGGGAGAACTATAGAAATCTTCATCGATCAATGGAGAGCCACCCAAATATTCTGATGAATGAAATGCTGGAACGACTGCCTCAGCCGAGAAGTGTTCGAAGGCTTAAACGAAAGCGCCCTCCTGACTTTATTGCAGAGTAAAATTAAATTAGCCATGTCCAAGTAGATATACACGTGAACTCATATAGTGCAACTATCTAGTCGTTTAGCATTTTAATCAATCAATAGTCGACGTTGTTATCCTTATTTAAAATTGTTTTGTTCTATATATGTAAAGTCAATGTGTGCTGTGTACTGCACTGTTTGTTTATCTTAAGTTAGGTCAGCTGGTGAGCTGTTCCTGCAACATGTTACATGTAAATTAGGCATTGTTCCTACTATATTGCAATAGCTTTCAAAATTGTAATGTTTATGAAATAAACAATAAAGTTAATCAAAAAAAAAAAATCCACGGTCTAAAAATTTTACATCGTTAAATATATCAGCAAATATCGTCGTTATAATATTTTTAAAATTTATTTTTACAAAAAATTTAAGAAATTGTCCAGAGCCAGTGAATTTATTGCATAAAGATAGAATAATGAGATTTATATAGATGAATATAAACACCATGCGTTGTTACGGATGGTTTTAGTGAATAGGTTTCTTGTGTGGAACATCAAATTATCGAATTTCTCGGCACTGATATTGTTGAACGAAAAATAGTCGCATGAAAAGACTTGGAAGGTCGTTTCTAAGTCCTTCAGATCATTATCATCTTTTATAAGTTTGGAAATCTATTTGAAGCACTTCCTGAGAGAATCTTATCGAAATTTCCTTATGAAATGTTTTGAATTAAAAAAAAAAAAAACTTTTGAAGGCATCCAACATGGTAATGTCTCATCAACTCCATTAAAAGAGGTTCAATGTGGGATTTGATACGTGAACTACCCATGCAAATTTACGGTTTGGTGATTCGTGTAATAATTAAAAGTAATAATAATAAACATGTTTGGCGCAATCAAGACTTTTGTTCAAAACTATGAAAAACTTGGGTTGTAAAGATGTTGGGAATTTCTAGAACGTCATAACTCTTCTCAAGTGGGTTTTTAAAATGCAGGAAATACGGAGAGGTATTTTACGATTGAACTTTGTCAGGTTAGATTGTTGTTAAAATCATGGTTAATGGATTTCAGAAAGTGTGTTATTTCTCACGATCATTTTAGAAGGTCACACGCGCCACATTCTCTAGAGAGGTAACGAAGTGGCCGATCGCTTCGCCGAAGAAATCCTTTTCACCTCTTTCCCATGGAGTTTCCTTCCGTTGGATTCGCTCCACTTTGGCCTCGGATGCCCTCCTAATATATTAAGAGCCTCGCCAACTGAGAAGGATGAAAATTTTGCCATTCTCTTGTATGATGGCACAATTGTGTCATCTAGTTGCAAACCCGGCCAACTCCTCAATTTTTCGAAATGCGTTTTTTTCGTTCTCCGAGTCCTAATACATATGATCCATCCCTCAGAACTAAGAAACCACGTCAAATCCGGCCAAATCCCGGTTGAACAAGCGTTTGAAAATCACGATGTGCTGCAAAAACGGCCAAATCCTCTTTTTGGTGAGTTTCATAGCCGGCCATCTCCAAATCCGCGAGAGTGCGCTGACAAGGGGTTCATCTACACGTGGGGAGAGCATGAATACCGAAAAGGTTCAAATGAAATTGCTTCAGCGTTATTTCATAGGCTTAAGAATACCGATTTCACCGGCACCACAGTTCTTAGATGCGTGGCCAACGGCTGTGGGGGCCAGAACAATAATACCACGATGATGTTTATGCTACAGTATTGGTTCGCTAAGCATGCCCCAACAACCTGAAAAAGATTGAGGCCGTTTTCCCTGTTCCTGGCCATTCATTCATCCCTCCAGATCGTGTTCTCACAAATCGAAAAGAAATTGAAAAAAATCGAGACCTTCGTCGAGCCTTCAGAGTTTGACAACATCCTCTCCGAAAGCGGAACAGTGTTCAAGCCAGGAAGAGACTACACCGATCATGATTGGAAGAAGACTAGTAATGCCTTCCTCAAACCCCCTGCACAGTGGCATTTCAAATTTGCTCCGACGAAGAGATTTTTCATAACGAAACGAAATAATAAAGTGCTAGTCCAAGGGGAGGTTTTCTACAGATCTGATGTGGGAGCCAGGCAGTCTGTTTTGAAGAATAAGAGGAGCATTATGACCAGCAAGCTCACACCCGTGGTGCTGGGTGCTGTCGTCAAGCCACTGAAACTTCGAGGTGTCCAAAACCTTTTCACAAAACATTTTGGACCAAATTGGGATAATGAGGCAGGCTGGCTTTTTACAAGAACATCTTCGCATCAGCTGCTAATGAAGGAGTGCCCAGAGAAGAAGATAGGGGTGAAGAAGAACATCTGGACGAAATTTGTGAGCCTATTGAAGACGATAATGCCTCAAGGGTGTAAAATTGCATTTTCATTTTTGAACGCATCTCGAACCAAGATTTTGAGTTTTTTGTTTCAATTTATTGTAAATAAATATGAATATATAACACGAAATAAAGTTTTAGTTCATTTGCATCCCAACAACCCAAAATTTATACATCAAATCCAGGGAAATTTCAGTTCTATTTTGCTTCAAAACCGGCCAACTCCAAAATGAGTTTCAAAAACGGCCAAATCCAAGATAAAATTGTGAATAACTCCCCCCCTCCACATACCCAAGCCATTCAAGAATATGTTTTCAAACAACTAGCCCTAATGTGACCTTAAAGGCAAAAGAATAGTATTCCAGCCTTATCTAGTTCAGCGTGACAAAAAATCAGCTTTTTTGAAAAAAGCAGCTTTTTTGGAGGTGGCCGGGTTTGCAACTAGACGACACAATTGAATTACATATATAAGGGTACCTATAATTTGTTTTAACAAGCTAAATCTTGAAGAGAAGAAAAAACTGTTGTTGAGCAAGAAAACAAAAAATGTTACTTTAAAAAATATCTACCTTAATAAACTTAAGAGAAGAGTATGATATGCTACATTCTATAACTTTAATGGATTAGGATTAAATAGTATAATTTACAGCAACAAGTTATTGTTAAGGGGGTCTCAGTCGGTCGTCGTTCGTTCTTAGTATTTCACGAAATTGATGGCGCAAAAACTTTAAAAGTTGTACCTAAATTTACAATTTTAATGGATTTAAGAAATTCATTAGTGCAAGGCCCTAGGAAATTGAAAAACTGAAATATTGCCGCTGGAATCATCAAAATCGAACAATAATGGGGTATTTCGGTGGGTCGGAAATTCGAGTTTTTGACCTCAAATTTGGATTTAGCACCCTTGAAAACCTATATGTTCCAACGTTTAGCCCAATGATACTGTAATATGTGGTAGAAAAATTAATTAAAGAGATCACACGTTTGAAAAAAAGGCGGGCCGCCATAAATTCACACACACTACGCCGCGCGCCTGTGTGAGTAGTACTTTGTAGTATCCAAGAGGTCTTCCAAGGGTTTAATCGCTTCTCTGTGCATGGATACTTTTTTCAAAGACAGTTGGCTAGCTACGTCACACCATTCAAATCTTCAACTTTCCTTAGCTTCTCTGATTTTTTAAAAACATTTTCTCGACGAACAGACCCGATTACCGTTATTCCTGAGCCATACTCTTTTGAAAAAAAAAATAAAAAAAATTGACCGAAATACCCCATTCAGAGACCTGGGCGTGATGACACTGCCAAGCCTGTATGCTTTCGCAAGCCTTGTGTATGCCCATCAAAATTTGGCCTCTGTCGAGCGTGGTTCGGACATCCACGATTACTGTACCAGAAATGCTGGAAAGTTGCGTCCACATCAAATTAGATTGAACGTCTCTATGCAGTCGGATCCTCTTCAGACTGGGGTACGACTCTGGAATCAACTACCTGCTGACCTGTAAGACCTATCTTTGGAAATTTTCAAGAGAAAAACTAAGAAGAGGCTCATACAGGCGGAACTATATGACGTGGAAGATTTTTCCCAATTGATATTTGCTTGATGTTGATTTTTCCCCGATGTATTTGACTTTTTTCTTATTTGTTAATGTTTTGCTGACGTTTGTATTGCCTTATGGCGGCTACAAATAAAAAAATTATTTATTTATTTATTATTTATTTATCCACGGACCTCAATATCCACGTAATTGACGCAATTGACTCTAGTTGGTCTCATTCTATGCTGAACTGAAGTCCCTACAATTATATCGAGGTCATCTAAAATCCAAATTTCCGAATTTTCCACTCTATTTGACTTTTGTGACAACGTTTACAATAGGAATTAGGATTTTTAGTATTGATTTTTGAGAAAACTATAATTTTATCACACTTGTTGTAACCTTTCCTCAACTTACATAAAACTAATAAATTTAGGATCAATATCACATAAAGAACTTGAAGCTTGAACTTTCGATATTAAATTTTGATGCCAAATTACCTATTTAGAAATAAAGTTATCGCACTACTACCTTTCGGTGTACAATTATGGCTTCGAGGAAGCTATGTGCCACATCCATTCTGCAGACTTCTCCACCGTACGGAGCTAAAGAAGTTCAACCTTAAGTGGAAGTTTAACCGGGACATTATAGCTGTCTTCTGGGCTACTAGGAGGGGGGTGATGTCTATTGAATCCTCTTTATTGTGCGAGATCACACGCGGTCCCGCTGTGAGAAATCCGTTGAAGGGAAAAGACGATCGAGCCAGTCAGTCGACGTACGGGACTGCTAGAGGTCGGTCGGGTCTAGCAGGAGAGAAAAAAAATAATAATAAAAAATACCGCGAACGGTTTGTCCGTGCCCTGTGACAGTTCAAAATGGTGTTAAAGCTGCTCTACTACGTTCGTCAAATTCGCTGAGTCAAACAACATCGCAAAGTGGAATCAATTGGGGTCCTAAAGAGTCAATTCGTGAAAAAAATCGCGATTTTATTTGATGATGTTTTTAAAATAACGGGTCGATGATTAAAAACGCCTAATTTCTGTTCAATGGACGAATCTCCCAATGCCTTCTGTGTCTCGTGAGTACTTGAACAATTTTCTTAAATTTAGCTACAGAGCCGAGCCCTCTAAGGGGCGTTAAAAAAAACTCAATAATTCAGCTACGTATCGGGAAGGGAAGATTGAGAGGTCAACTTACAAAAGATATCGAGTTTGTTTGGCGAATTATGAAGTAACATTGAATTTTTGCAATGGGCACATAATTTTGTGGAAATTTGATGGAAACTCACGTTTATGTCCAAGTTAGGGACAACTATCGAAAGATTGCTAAGGCTCTCAAATAAATTGGATAAAAAATTATATGATTTATGAATATTGATAAATTATAAGGACTACACGTCTCCGGACTGAAGATGGCGGTGAGGTCGAAATGGTCGTATCCTGTAAAATAGTACAGTAGTAAGCGTGAGAGTAGAAGAGTCATCATTTGTACTCCTTTAGGACAAACCAAATTTACCTGAGGATTTCCCCTCAATTCACGAGCTCATTGAACAGTCCTCTATAATTGAGTACCTGCTTACATTTCTGCAGAGCTATACGACCTTTTCCTCTGAAAAACGCTAAGGATCATCCCAAACGAGTTTTCTGATGAGAAGTCCTCGAAATTTCTTTCAATTGAGCGGATTTTATGAGAATTTTGAGTTGTTACGATACGCCCACAATGTCAACCAGGTAAATTTTCATCGAAACTTGAAGATTATCGCTACTTCAGAGACAACTATCATATATATTACATTAAAAATTGAACGAATTTTCTGGAGTTCACAAGGCCCTGAGGTCGAATTTTTTGTTGAAATTGGGTTCATAATCACAGAATTAATGTTTCCGGCGAGTTTTTATTTTTATCTCCACGTAGGATTGACTGAATTTTGAAATTTAGATGGGGAATTTGGTGTTCTACAACTTCGAAAGGTGAGCATTTTCAGTTGATGTGTCAGAGTTTGGGGGCAGGTGTTTGAATGAACAATTTATGTTTGGAAAAAAATACTTCACAGTTACAACCGATGGTATTGTACATAAATATTCACATCGCAGTATTGAATCAGCACCTTCAGGACTCAGCAGTCATGACATGAGTGGCGGCTCCTGCCCTGAAACTCGGGTGGTGCACAGAGATCAGGGGAGGCTATCGAGAAGGGTGCCGAGAATGGAGAAAAACGAGGCTATCGAGAATATGCGCTTTTCTCAGCCAAATAGAAATTTCAACGTTATGCAAATGGGATAAATCTTGGTAACTTTTTCATTTTAAATTTCAAATGGTACTAAATACGTACAATAGACACGAAAAATGTTCTCTAGTGGTAAACAAAAATTCTGAAATACTTGATCATCAAAGGTCTAAACACAAGAATGGCATCCATCTTATTGCAATAGCTGAAATGTAGCAAAATAAATTGTTAGTCACTTCACTCCCACAAAGCCAATCTACTGTCTTATGATATTCGACATTAAACTTGCAGTACGAATCTGCACGATTTTTTAATTTCAGCGTCTGCTGGAGTCCAGGTAGAGATGGTAAGGGGCGGCCAGTTTCTCGAATGTCACACTTTTCCACCACAGACAAACGTAATTGGTTTACTTTAATATAATGCTCCGAATTATTCATCATATGTGCACTCGTAAATAATCACAATACTTTGAAATGCCAGGGACTGGCGAAGCAGTAAACAAAATGGCTGATGGAAAATGAAAATCGATAATCAGTTTTGTTTGCCTCAAACTGCTCAAACTTGATAAGGAAACCCGGATTGCAGAGCTCTCTGACGGGGGCGCAATGAATCAATTCTGCTCAACAAGGGACAATTTCTTGCTCTCTGATTGGTCAACCTCACATGCCCACCTCCCTCGAAACACGTCACCCGCCATTAAGCATGGAGCAGACAACCGCTGATGCTCCAACCACTGCTGAAGGGAGGAGGGAGCTCCCGACTCTATTTTCGCGCGTAGATTCAACTAGCACAGTACCTATGATCGAGTCTTCTATCACTAGCCAACTTACTCTTCAAACGAGTTTTGAATTTTTTTAAAAATTGGCTGGAGGTGCACATGCACCTATGCTCCTATCAGTAGCTGCCCCTGAGTCATGTCCATCTGGCTGCTTGGTTTCAGAGTCTGAAAGGGCCAAAACAAGTGTTTACCTCGGGAATGAGAACTAAATGAACCACACTGGTTTGAGAACTAAAACGCTTGTATTAAACAGAACTAATATTCAATGAGAAAATGTGTAAACGCAGAGTTAACTTGTGTTGGTAACGATCGAGTAATGGCGGAGGCATCGGGACCACAGAGTGGTTTCTTCGTCGCAGCCATCTTGATCAGCTCGGTGCATTCATTTTCAGTGTTGTTCTCAATTATGATCGTCCTTGCTTTATTAGTTCATTAATTTTATAGATCTAATACTGGCCTATTAATTCTGAATGCAATAACCCATTGATAGTACGAGAAGATCTAATTCGGTTCATTCTTAGCTGAATCCCTTAGCGGCGGAAGTTGGAACTAGGGAACTACTTTGTCTTTGACTACTGCTCAATTTTGGGGAAGGTCCAAACAACAAGGGTACAGGATAGATGTTTGAACTTGACCGCCACTTTCCAGCCAAGTTGGGGAAAAATTGAAAAAATGAACCGATTTCAACTTTTGAGTAGCTCATTCAACGCACAATTTGACGCTGATCAACTTTAATTTGAGTGAAATTTTCTGTAAAATGCATCATTATCGAGCTACAACCAAAAAACTGAAAAAAAAACATCCAAAATTTCGTAATTTTTTGGCCTTCCAAAAGTTAAACACAACTCTGAAACCTTCGTAAACGCCGTATTTGGAGAGCCTAGGATGAATAAAAGCCATTTCCAGCTTGTCCTTATTTTTTAAGCAGCATAAGTCCAATTTGGGCAATCAGGAATTTGGAACAAGGGGGATTGTGGATCCAAAATTTCAACCAGACAAATTTTTCAAAATTTCCTCGATATATCATCAAATATTAAACAAAAAATAAGTTATATTATTGTCCTTCCTATCTTTTATTAATTATAATGTTTTTTCATCCATCTTGGGTTGTACTTTTGTTGAAGTCGATGAAAGTTAACTGAGCGATCGGGATTGGGAATTTGGAAGTCGAACCTGCAGTGATTCCTAGAGGAACTCAAGTCATGTCCTGCGGGAGCCGACGAGTCCTTATGAATTCTGAATGAGCGAATCCCTACATCCTTCAACCTCCCTGTGAAGGTACAAATGAAATCACACATCGTCAAAGGAGAAACAGTCAGTTAACCTTGTGGAACTTCAACCACCGAATATGGGATATTTCTTGTTACGGACCCGAATTTACGTGAAAAAGTCTGCGAAGTGGTTGTGGCACATAGCTTCCTCGTATCCAAAACCCGATTGTATGGATGATCCGATGCATAGTAGATAATCTCAAACATCAATCTCTTAATACCTTGCTCTACCCTCATAGGGGACCACCTACGAGCTAATCTAAACAATCCTTGAAAATGTCATTAAATTCGGATGACAAATTTAGAAGCTATGTCTGTTACTATGATTTTACGTTTGCGCATGCGCAGAGGCTAATACTGATACGAGGATTTTGATTTTAAGGGGGTCTCAGTCGGTCGCCGTCCGCTCTTAGTATTTCGCGAAATTGAACGGGCAAAAACTTGAAAAATTGTACCTATTCGTTAGTTCACGGCCCTAGGAAATTGAATAACTGAAATATTTCCGCTGGAATCATCAAAATCGAACACTAATTGCCAAAGAAAAATGGAAAAAACTACTGAATAAACGGTTTTTCCCATGTTTTCCCTTCATTTCTCTGGCAATTATTGTTCGATTTTGATGATCCCAGCGGCAATATTTTTCATTATATTTCATCCTTTAAAATTTCCAATTTAAGTTCAATTTTTTAAGTTTTTGCCCCATTGATTTGGCGAAATACTGACCCGGAACGAGGAACGAACGTCGACCGTCTGAGACCCCCTTAATAGAGAACCTTCTAATAGGGAACACGTCAACCCGCACAATCTCTGAAAATTTCATCGAAATCCGACAATAACTATAGTTAATAAGTATAGTTTTGTCCTTTAAAAGGATTTAATGGCAGACAGACAGATATAGAACCAAAATTGTTCATGCAGGGCTAAAACGTGAAAAGCGAGTGAAAATTTTATTTTGGAGAACTTTTTTTTCAACCTTGATAATTGAAATCGATGCTTCTGCTACCTTAGACGACTGGGGAGCAAAAATGAATTAATTAATAATAAATAAATTGACATGGTATCGCCTCCGATTTTCAGAGAGGAATTCGTCAGTCACCAATTGGATAGAAATAGACAGTTTAATATCTGAAATACAGTTTCCTCTGATTTTTGGTGAAGAACTAAGATCCTGTGTTGAGGATCATGAAAATAACTACCTTCCAGTTATTTGAAATTGTATTTAAGATAAACTACTACTACTAATCAGGTGAATATAGTAGAGCTAATAATCCTATTTATTTACTCATTTATTTAGTATTTTAATCAGTGAATTTAACAAATAAAATGCTGTTGCAATGGACTCAACATTTATTCTACTGGACTTAACCCTAATTGGACCATGGTGTCACTAGTGTCACCTAAAACTTCTTAATTCCACAGGTGCCCCAAGGTGTAACCAGATTAACTAGATTTAAATAGCAATTATTGTACAGAGCTGAATTTCTTTAAGTTGGGAGAAGTCAAAAAATGATGTTATGACAAAAATTCTGAGAATTTATACATCGATTTTTTTTTTTTTTTTTTTTTTTTGTGGAGATTTTTGTAATAACTTTTTTTTGAGACTTCCAATGGCCAAAAAAAATGTCTGCTGTTCATTTTAAATTTAAAATTGCATTTTAATTTTGGCTACTCCGATGACACTTTATGGCAGCTGTGGAGTTCCTGAGATGTTTTCGGTGACACTAGTGATACCATGGTCCAATTAGGGTTAACGTTCGGGATGAGGGTTTTGTACCACCTGTCCGTCGAGGGTTAAGCGTACGATACAGAAGCGAATCCATTAATGGATTCCCACATCAACATAATTTAGTACCTCTATAAAATGCTCTCAGCGTGTACCTACATGGAACACCAATGGAGAAAGTATGCAACCTTGTTCGACGCACCTCAATATCGGCACAATATCGTACAGGGAACATCCGAGGCGTTTACTGGCTTTCTGGAGCTGACACAGTTTCGAGATTATTTTCAAATGTGTTCCTTCTATTCACTCTATTGCTTTTCCACGGCCAACAGGTCGCAAATTGATGAGTTTACTTAGGGGGTCATTGAATGTCTTACCTCTTTCCAAAGTGGAAGATCAACACGGCCCATCCCTTAACCTCACAAAAGCTGTTCTCAATCAAACCGTTATGCACAAGTTATTGAATATTGTGTAAATTATGTTTCTTCAGGTTTATTAGTAATTTACTGGATAATATTTGTGCCGTTTATCTATTAATCATTACGTGCTAATAATTTTTTATGTTTTGTTTACAGATGATGACAAGGAGCGATGGCCGCCCGAAGAGCCCAAGTGCGAAGACGGTCAGACCCAGACGACACCTACGTCAGAGACTGAAGACAACGACGGCTCTTTGTCACTATCAGGTAGATATGACTGGTAGACTTAAAACAATGTTGAATAACTAGGTATTGATGATCCATCAGAAACTCGAAAATGATGCACAAACAATTGGAGTGATACTCAAGTTGTCCTGTCAAATAAACAAAGTGCGATACAAATCAGGTTGGGTAAAATCATTAGCTACGCGTATTGGTGGTCAATAATTTAGGTGCCTACAATAATCTTCCACCATCCAAGATGAGGCCCTTGTACTATTTATAATGGGGTGCCAAAAATTTGCTTCTGTGGCAATCAATAAATTTAATTAGATGCTTCGTCAACATCATTTTAGAACACCATGGAACTTGAGCGTACTTCTTCCACCACCATGAGACCCTTGAGTGGTGAATTTGGCAGTTCTGGGTGCACCAAACAGCAAGATCTAAGTACAGTAGGTCCAGTACTGTAATATTAGGAACCCTGGTGGTTGTACCGGAGAGATTTGAACTGACGCCATTTTGGATCACTTGATAGCCGATGCACTGAAAACTGTGCCCTTAAATGGTGTCTGAATTAAGACAACTTCCTAGGGCGTGTCTGTGCACTTGAAAGCCCCTAGCTTCAAGAAAAAAGATAATGAGTCTACTACTGAGTGTCTAGAAAGAAAGGTGAGAGAACATGAAAAACAAATTAATGTCACAGGTGTAAAGGGGCCCATTCACGTGTATGCCTGTAGTCGCCGCCGCGGGCCTAGCCGCCTCCAAAGGGGAAAACTACCCGTGAATGGTTAACAAAATCTTGAGGTCTGGCGGTCGTCCGCCGCTCGGCAGGTAATCGAACATGCTCGAAAATTGCGGCCAGTTAATCCTCGGCAGCCCTGTGAATGGTTGAAGTGAGGCTGACGCCTGGTCGCACTCCCACCAGTACAGCATGTAGCCCTACCGTTTTCCTCACTTCTAGTCATCTGAGCAGGCCCGCCAATCGGCGGAGTCAGGAGGTTTTGGTAGCCAGGTGAATGGACTACTGCGGTGGCTTCGGGGAGTACCTGGAGGGACGCGGCGGCGACTCCAGGCATACACGTGAATGGGGCCCTTATCCCTTTAGGGACTACCGACGGATATATCCGTCAGCTTCAATCTGCTCTGTGGGCCCAGCGACAGATATATCCGTCAGCCCCAATCTGCTCAGGTGGCCCAGCGACGGATGTATCCGTCTCTTGTTTTTTCTACAAGAATGTGTCTCTTTCTCACCTCCCCTGCTATCTATTGAATTTTTGTTCTATTCTGAATTGTTGTGACCTTGGTACCTCTTTTCCAACCCTCCCTTCCCCCTCTTACCTCTTCAGCACCCTTTCAAACGTGTGCCACCTGTAGATTTTAGTTGACGCGCAGTTGTGATTGATGAATCGTTGGGCAATGTCCGAAAAACGTGTTTATGACGATGATGAGATTCGCGAAATTATTACGGATGGTCTTGGTGATGAGGAAGAAGAGTATGTTAAAGGTGAAGAAAGTGAGGCATTTATAGAACCGGAGGAAGGTTTGTTTTTTGGTTTCTGTTAACTATCAACCTTCAATGTCTGTTTATATTTTAATGTTGACTTGTCATAACATCAATAAATATATAAAGATTATTGTGTAAGAATTTGAAAGAAATTTGATAAAGCTGAGCTGAGATATATAAGAAAAACTGCAGCGCACCTGCCGATTTTGGCGAAATAATTCAGGCCAGGGGGGTCGGCGATGCAATTTGAATAGAGGCATGGGTGGCCAACGCGCGTCCCGTAAATCAGTCCCTAAAGGGTTAAGAACAGAATAGATTTCAAGCGAGTAGCTATAAACATTGAAATATAATTGAGCTTTTATTAGGATTAGAATAAATAAAATAAAACATGACAATGTCACTGGAAAGGTCTGATGTACTGAGGCTGAGATAAGATAGATAAATAGTGAAGGTTTTGTAATATTAGAACATGACTCTGACAAGTATTGGCCAATCATATAGGTAACAGATATTGGCTAGCATGGGGGGGGGGGATGTTCTTACTTACTGGCTTTGGGCTGAGGATGCAGGCAGTGGAAGTCACAGTGGTTGGGGCAGTCGCCCTGGCCAGTAGAACGTGATGAAACTGACTAAATACGTGAGATCAGAGGGGAAGGTGCTCTACTGAACTGCCAAAATAACATGGGTCTTAGGTGCAAGGGCAGGGTTATCTTCAGGATGATTGAAAATCTGACTGCTTGCTTTTCGTAGGGGAGCTCAAGGGGGTTTTCAGTGATGACCACTGACTTGTGTGGGGGGAGGGGGGATTGAGCAATCAGGTGGTGGTGGCCTTCCTGGTTCACTGATCGTACTGAAAAATGCAATGAGCCCTGAGGGCTTACAAATGAGTTTCCTCCCAAACCAACAGTCGAACTATGATAGGACCATGAAACCTGGATTGCCCACACTGATTATTTTGCCAACCCATGGTCCTGCAGAATAGGGATGATAAAGCTTTTAGGAACTCCTCCAGTTTCTCCGATACCATCTCAGTCTCTGTATCTCAAACTAGATAGGGTGACTCGCCCAATGAATGAACACTTAAGCTCTTAGCACACTAGCGACGAACTTCAATGTATATAGTTCTTAAAGTTGCAGTACTACACTACTTGAATTTGTCTGATGTTGTTTAAAATTATGTAAGGAACAAGAATAGCATGGGAGAAGACGAGAATAGTTGATTTTTATAGCTAATTTTCCACAATAAAGGAGTTAATGTATTTCACCCCATGAATGAACACTATTTCCTAGTGAATGAACCCTGAAATTCCAGTGAATGAACATTATAGTTCATATAGTTCATTCACTGGATATGATAGTTATTTAAACAAGTTGAGGCAAAAAATCAGCAGTTTAGTTGTTTCTTCACTTGGGAAGCCTCCATTCGATTTAAAACCGTGAAATAACCCTCCAGCCAGTGAACGAACAGTCATTTTACTGTCGTTCATTCACTGGTTGGAGGTCATATTTTAGCTCCCACAGTATGAACACCCAACAAAACATATCATAATCAAAAAAATTCCCTTCTACCCTATTAGTTCTCTCTAGAAAAACATATCAGCTACAATAATAAAGCATGACATTGACTTATTTAGCATTTTACTTTCCTCTAAACACTAATCCCCACGTAATGGCCAACTCCATTTCTTACCCCCAGAGACGTTCTTGGAGACAGACCTGCTGATAACATCAAAACCGAAGAAGATGGCAGACTTTTTTTTTATCTACTGCTTCACCCTGCTATCTATGATATGTTGATGGAACTAATGAAAAACACCGTTATCACCAGGGTGCATCACAAGCCTTATTATTCCCAAATAACCTCGTACTGTTCATTCACTGGGGGGTGTTCATTCACTGGGCGAGTCACCCTACTTGTTGCAATAAATAAACTCCATTTATGTCAATAAGTGCCATATTCCATATTCTTGCCTGCAATTTCAACATTCCGTGGTTTCCCTGTTTCAGCAGAACAACCAGAAAAGAAAGAGCGGTACATAGTGGAAACCATCACGATGACGACAGTCACGGAACGACGGATTATTCGGGAAGCGGAGGAGGCAGAGGGCGCTGGCGTCCTGTCCCATCCGCTGTCCCACACCATGTCCCACTCGGCATCTCATCCAGGGTCCCACAAGGACAGCGCGGCGTCACATTTGACGTCGAAAGACAAAGAGATGTCGTTGTCGTTCAAACTGGGTTCCAACAGCCTCAAACCCAATTCAGCGCTGAGGCAGCTGTTTCCTCGGATAGCTTCACCTCCGCCGGACAAATCGCCTGATTCCGGTGAGCTTCCTAGACTTGCACCATACCTCTATTACTGCTACTTATATTTATTTTCATTAGTAAAATTTCAGCTTGATAGAATGCCCATTTGGACAGAATTCTGCACAACTAAAAGAGACTTTAGCTAGTCCAAGTAATCAGGGGGGACCTCAGTTTGTCGTTCATACTCGTACTCAGAAGTTCCAGAGAAGCTTTTTATGAAACAGCAGAGCAGAAGAGAATTTAGCTCACCCATCAAATAAGATCTCAATCTCTCATCCATTCTGAGTATTCCCAGAGAGGACCACAGTTTGTCATTCATACTCGTACTCAGAAGTTCTAGAGAGGCTTTCTATGAAACAGCAGAGCAGAAGAGAATTTAGCTCACCCATCAAATAAGATCTCAATCTCTCATTCATTCTGAGTATTCCCAGAGAGGACCACAGTTTGTCATTCATACTCGTACTCAGAAGTTCCAGAGAAGCTTTTTATGAAACAGCAGAGCAGAAGAGAATTTAGCTCACTCTTCAAATAGGAGCTCAATCTCTCATTCATTCTGAGTATTCCCAGAGAGGACCACAGTTTGTCATTCATACTCGTACTCAGAAGTTCCAGAGAAGCTTTTTATGAAACAGCAGAGCAGAAGAGAATTTAGCTCACCCATCAAATAAGATCTCAATCTCTCATCCATTCTGAGTATTCCCAGAGAGGACCACAGTTTGTCATTCATACTCGTACTCAGAAGTTCTAGAGAGGCTTTCTATGAAACAGCAGAGCAGAAGAGAATTTAGCTCACCCATCAAATAGGAGCTCAATCTCTCATTCATTCTGAGTATTCCCAGAGAGGACCACAGTTTGTCATTCATACTCGTACTCAGAAGTTCTAGAGAGGCTTTCTATGAAACAGCAGAGCAGTAGAGAATTTAGCTCACCCATCAAACAGGAGCTCAATCTCTCATTCATTCTGAGTATTCCCAGAGAGGACCACAGTTTGTCATTCATACTCGTACTCAGAAATTCTAGAGAGGCTTTCTATGAAACAGCAGAGCAGAAGAGAATTTAGCTCACCCATCAAATAGGAGCTCAATCTCTCAATCATTCTCAGTATTCCCAGAGAGGACCTCAGTTTGTCATTCACAATCACAAGTTCCAGAGAAGCTTTCTATGAAACAGCAGAGCAGAAGAGAATTTAGCTCACTCTTCAAATAGGAGCTCAATCCCTCATTCATTCTCAGTATTCCCAGAGAGGACCACAGTTTGTCATTCATACTCTTACTCAGAAGTTCTAGAGAGGCTTTCTGTGGACCAACAGGGCAGGAGAGAATTTAGCTCACCCATCAAATAGGAGCTCAATCTCTCATTCATTCTCAGTATTCCCATAGAGGACCTCAGTTTGTCATTCATACTCTCACTCAGAAGTTCCAGAGAAGCTTTTTATGAAACAGCAGAGCAGAAGAGAATTTAGCTCACTCTTCAAATAGGAGCTCAATCTCTCATTCATTCTGAGTATTCCCAGAGAGGACCACAGTTTGTCATTCATACTCGTACTCAGAAGTTCCAGAGAAGCTTTTTATGAAACAGCAGAGCAGAAGAGAATTTAGCTCACTCTTCAAATAGGAGCTCAATCTCTCATTCATTCTCAGTATTCCCATAGAGGACCTCAGTCTGTCATTCATACTCTCACTCAGAAGTTCCAGAGAAGCTTTTTATGAAACAGCAGAGCAGAAGAGAATTTAGCTCACTCTTCAAATAGGAGCTCAATCTCTCATTCATTCTGAGTATTCCCAGAGAGGACCACAGTTTGTCATTCATACTCGTACTCAGAAGTTCCAGAGAAGCTTTTTATGAAACAGCAGAGCAGAAGAGAATTTAGCTCACTCTTCAAATAGGAGCTCAATCTCTCATTCATTCTCAGTATTCCCATAGAGGACCTCAGTCTGTCATTCATACTCTCACTCAGAAGTTCCAGAGAAGCTTTTTATGAAACAGCAGAGCGGAAGAGAATTTAGCTCACTCTTCAAATAGGAGCTCAATCTCTCATTCATTCTCAGTATTCCCAGAGAGGACCTCAGTTTGTCATTCATAATCGTACTCAGAAGTTCCAGAGAAGCTTTTTATGAAACAGCGGAGCAGAAGAGAATTTAGCTCACTCTTCAAATAGGAGCTCAATCCCTCATTCATTCTCAGTATTCCCAGAGAGGAACTCAGTTAGTCATTCATAATCGTACTCAGTAGTTCCAGAGAAGCTTTTTATGAAACAGCAGAGCAGAAGAGAATTTAGCTCACTCTTCAAATAGGAGCTCAATCCCTCATTCATTCTCAGTATTCCCAGAGAGGACCTCAGTTAGTCATTCATACTCTTACTCAGAAGTTCTAGAGAGGCTTTCTATGAAACAGCAGAGCAGTAGAGAATTTAGCTCACCCATCAAATAGGAGCTCAATCTCTCATTCATTCTCAGTATTCCCAGAGAGGACCTCAGTTAGTCATTCATACTCGTACTCAGAAGTTCTAGAGAGGCTTTCTATGAAACAGCAGAGCAGAAGAGAATTTAGCTCACCCATCAAATAGGAGCTCAATCTCTCATTCATTCTGAGTATTCCCAGAGGACCTCAGTTCGTCATTCGCAATCACTAGTTCCAGAGAAGCTCCTTTTGAATTTCCAGCTTCTCGGGACCAACTGAAGCAAATTTAGGTCCCACAATTCACAAGAGACCTAATTGATCTAATTGTCGAAGAAAATAACTCAGACGAACGCTATTCGTAATCCGTCTTTAGACACATGCAATGGCTATTCTCTCCAATCCATAGAATCCCTAAAAATGTCAACGATATTGGATGGAAACTGTAGAAGTGGCTTTCAGGCAGAGGGTGATTACTTTCATAGGGGACCAGCTGCAACCCAATTCGCTAAATTCTTGAATATTTAACTGCAATCGAAGAATTACTTCTATCAAAACTTGTTGGTTAACTCGAGAAAAACGACCACTTCGAAGGCTTGTTTTCACCTTCGATTGCTCGAAAAATCGAGTATGATCGTTCGAATCATCGAAACTTGTTGGTTTACTAGAGAAAAATGATCACTTCAAAGGCTTGTTTTCACCTTCGATTGTTTGAAAAATCGAGTATGAACGTTAAAATCATAGAAACTCGAGAGAAATGATCACTTCAAATTTCGATGAAATTCATAGGGATTGTGTTGATTGGAGTGCAGATGAAAATCATCGCCTCAGACTTATAGGTCAGATTGTTGAACAGATTGATGTTTTGAGATAAGCTATTTCTAATTCTTTTTCACATCCAAATTCCTCAAAAACCTGAATTTCGAGAAATTACGATAAAATTTATTTATATTTTAATTCATTCAGAACCCTGAAAATGTCGAAAATTGACTCGGGGAAACGTGGAAAACTCAAATTTCTTTTCGGGGAATCGCGGAACCCCCTGTATTCACGTTTAATTTGGTTTTCTATGTATTGTTTTTAGGAATGCTTGTATATTTTATCGCTTTCTGCTTGAAGCTGCTTCCCATCCAAAGAGATCAACTAATTTCACTCAAACTTGAAATTAATCCCAAACAATGAATGATTTTTGATTGTTTTATCAAAACACCATGAATCTTCACCGATTCCTCATCGTGGTGGATTTTTGCGGTGACAACTTGTCGACCTCTCAAGTCATCTCCTCAGCTCGTATTTTTCGGATTTTCACGGATCCCTTCAAATCCCCCCTCGAAGACCGAAAACTTCTCCCCAGAAAAATATCCGTTCTCACCCTTCCATCGCCTTCTTTATGAGGAGAAAGAAAAGGAACTCGGGGGAAGAAAAAATCTATATAACCATCTAACCTCCATCTTCATCCCCAATCCCAAA
Organism: Apolygus lucorum; assembly: GCA_009739505.2. Taxonomy (NCBI): domain Eukaryota; kingdom Metazoa; phylum Arthropoda; class Insecta; order Hemiptera; family Miridae; genus Apolygus; species Apolygus lucorum. The sequence goes on from CM019174.2 coordinate 14,333,318, forward strand.
GACTAGGAACAGGCGAAATCTTTCCGCTCATCGGAACCGATTTCTGTAACCATTTTTCCACTTCTTTCTTCGAAGGAACTCCTCTTTGCAGTTTTCTCGTTATTTTTGAGAGAAAAAAGACCCGGAAGATGGAAAGGGAGAGGAAATAGATTTATCCCTCCCGCCTTCTTTATGAAGGGAATATTTTTACGAAAGCTTTGGAGGAGAGTGGCGAAACTTTTTTTTCGCGTCTGAGATCGTATTTACCTTTTACTCAGTTATGAATCGATATTTTTGTCGCGTGGCCGTTTCAATACCTCCTCATCCGTCAAGTACAGATCAAAAGGCTCTGACCTCACCTAATCTCGAGGTTCCACGTCCCAAAAAACAGTGCTTCGATCGACTTGGAGAGTTTCAATCTTAAGCCCTCCATGTACCGGGGGCGTCAGGTGATAATATTCGTCAGGCAAACAGTTTTCCAGTCATAGAGGAATAAACAATGAAAAACGCTGTAAATTATTACACAAAGGTTCATTATTTTTCTAGGTTGATCATGCGCCAGCAAAGAACTCCGCTTCGCCATTGTCACTACCTACCAACCATGTTTTGGCTTCATAATTGAGTTTTCTAGATGAAATAAACACTTCACACCCCATTCAAAGAAATAAAGAATTCCTTCATTAGGAAATTTGATTACTGGTTACTGAGTAGGGGTGTGTCGGTCCACATATTTCCCTGGAACGGTTCCAACGGTTACGGTGACAAAGATGTAACCGTTCCAAATTACCGGTACAGTTCCATTGCCGGTACAGGCGATCAAATCCCACTCACATGGCATGGATGAAGCAGGAAGTCAAATCCCTATCGTCCTTCTTCCATGCTTATGATCTAAACTTGCAATACAATAGCATCATTTTCCTTGACAATTCGCTAAAAGGAAGGAATTTGAACAAGTGTTACAAAAGAGGCAATTTATTATAAATAATAGTTACCAAACAATTCAAGGAAAGAATAATGACGTTGCAGTTTAAGAACTTAACATGACAATAATAAATTAATAAAACTGGAGACAACTTCCATGCTAACCTGTCCAGAAGATAACTTCCCGCTCAAGAGCCATTCCATGAACCATTTTCAGTCCATGGAAGTAGTAAGGGCGCTTCCAGGTACAACATGGAACGGAACTGAGAACAAGATCCATGCTTACCGGTCCAGAGCCAATGAACCATTCTCTATGATATCTTATCGGTCCGGTTCCATCCTTACCGATCCAGTTCCATCCTCACCAATCAGAATGATCAGATTGATGAGATGATTGATCAGATCATTCTGATTGGTGAGGATGGAACTGGACCGATGGAAAAGATTCTCTTCCCGATCCAGAGCCATTTCAAGATATCTTATCAGTCCGTGGAACTGGACCGGTAAGGGTCGAGTTTTTGTCACTGCGTGGAACCGTTCCAACCTGATACTCGGTTCCACAGTCCCGGTACAGCTGTACCGACACACCTCTATTACTGAGGAAGCAAAACCGAGTTCAACCCAAAGAAACGATCGGCGATCAAACGAACGGATTTTTTTATATTCGATTTTCAAAATCTACACGTACTTTACCTACCTCAAACTTAAACCATCGAATTTTGAGGGTGGTCAAACTTTTTTTCTTGAAAAAAAAAAAAATAAACCAAAAAAGGAAAACTGAATTTTTGACCTGATAGGATGTGAAACCTACATTCTACAATGTTATGTTATTTCCAAGTGTCTATCAACAAGAAAAACGATTAGGTACAGTGAAATACAGTAAAATGGGGAAAGGGACACCAGTCAGCGTCAAACAGCTGCTATTTGCTTCGGCGAAAAAACGAACTGCTTTCCTTCCTTGAGATAATGTGGGTGGATGGATATGTTATGTCTTGCCATGTGTGGGTATACTAATTATAGTATCCATGGCTCATCTTCCAAGTTTCTCTGCTTTCAAGGTCACGAAACAGTTCCTTGACTGTTTGCCATGGCTGATGGAGTGGTTGTGGGGGTATGGTAATACTAAGTATTACGAAATAGTAAGGTCAAGTCTTGACACCACCATGACCCCCCGCTACCCTGCCGATCGTCGCCTCTCACTCTAAACAGTCCCAAAAAATTCATTTTTGGTTTATTATTTTCAATAATAAGCCTTTGGAATCGAGCAAGAAAAAAAAAATTTTAACCCCCCCTCAAAATTTGATGTTTTACGTTTCAAGGTACGTAGAATCCGAAAATCGAATAAAAAAATTTCCGTCCGTACGCCGTCCGCCGTACGCCGTCCGCCGTACGCGGCACTTTTCTTAGCAACACTGGACCGATTTGGTTCAAATTTGGTATATGGGCTCCATTTGGGGTCTAGTTGTGCCGCGAAGCTTTTGGTTGATGTAGGTCACTTCTAAGGGGTGAAAATTAAGGGTGGAAATTTTCAAGAGTGCCCTAGCTCGAAAACTCTCGAAATAAAGGTATCGTTTTTTCACCAATTTTAAATAGTACAGAATTTTTAAAAATTTTTGAGACCACCCGGAGCTCTGTAGGACAAACCGTTCGGTCCCTACGAGTATTTGAAGGTTTTCCTTCGATGAAACAGAATCATGAGTGTGAATCGCAAAAGAGGTCTAATCGCCGTTCAAATTTTATCTGACTAAAATGCGATCGCTGTACATTTCTTCGATTTGTATACAGTTTTGCCTTCTGCGTAACCAGTAATCAAATTTCCATATCAAGCTTTCTATTTTTCGAATCGAGTGTGAAGCGTTTAGTTCTTTCTAATAAACTTGATTGTGAAGGTGTGAAGCCATTATAGTGTGGTAGGTAGTACCTACCAATAGGTAGGTGTGGTAGGTAAAAAAAATTGGTAGGTAAAACAATGTTTGTAGGTAAAAAACGCTGCAAATCATTGCTCACTGATCAGCTGAGTGAGCTCCGAAGCCATTTTCAATGCTATTGAATGGAAGTGCTCTTCCAGGCGTCTCCAGCATTCGAGGAGATATTCTTCACTCCTCACATCACTGATCAGCTGAGTGAGCTCCAAAGCCATTTTCAATCCTATTGAATGGAGGTGCTCTTCCAGGCGTCTCCAGCATTCGAGGAGATCTTCTTCACTCCTCACATCACTGATCAGCTGAGTGAGCTCGAAAGCCATTTTCAATCCTATTGAATGGAAGTGCTCTTCCAGGCGTCTCCAGCATTCGAGGAGATCTTCTTCACTCTTCTGATCACTGATCAGCTGAGTGAGCTCCGAAGCCATTTTCAATCCTATTGAACGCAGGAGCTGAAATTTGAGAGGGAAGGTCAAGGGAGAATACAGATGGTGGTAGGTGCTATTGATGGAGAACCAGTGATCTATACAGAAGGATGATCTATACAGAAAATAATAAACCTTTGAGCAATGATTTGCAGCGTTTTTAGAACTGCTTGCCTTGCATCGCCGGGCACCGCGCTAGTTCGCGTACATCCGCAATCTGTCGTAGTTACCAACCTTTTCAACACTCTGGTAGGGGTGTGTCAGTCCAGGTATTTCCCTGGAACAGTTCCAACAGTAACAGTGACAAAGATGTAACCGTTCCAAATTTCCAGTACAGTTCCATTACCGGTACTGCCTGCCGAGGGTGGTCAAATCCCACTCACATGACATGGATGAAGCAGGCAGTCAAATCCCTATCGTCCTTCTTCCATGCTTATGATCTCAACTTGCAATGCAATAGCATCATTTTCGTGACTGAACAATTCAAGGAAGGAATAATGACGTTGCAGTTTAAGAACTTAACATGACGATAATAAATTAATAATACTGGAGACAACTTCCATGCTAACCTGTCCAGAAGATCACTTCCCGCTCAAGAGCCATTCCATGATACTACTATATTCTCAGATCTCAGTCCATGGAAGTAGTAAGGGCGCTTCCAGGTACAACATGGAACAGAACTGAGAACAAGATCCATGCTTACAAGTCCAAAACCCGTTACGGTCCAGAGCATGATATCCATGATATCTTATTGGTCCAGTTACATCCTTACCGGTCCGAATGATCCCTTCCCGGTCCAGAGCCATTTCAAGATATCTTATCGGTCCGTGGAACTGGACCAGTAAAGGTCGAGTTTTTGTCACTGCGTGGAACCATTCCAAGTTGATACTCGGTTCCACAGTCCCGGTACAGCTGTAACGACACACCTCTACACTCTGGTGTGTTGCAGGCTGGTATCCAAGACAAAATACGTACTTATTCCATTCTCCTATGTAATCTAACTTCCTTGATAATAATGAAATAGTTCCTAAATATTATAAAAGTTTCCCTAAATCGTCTAAATATTACTTGCAAAAAATCGAAATATTGGAGAATTTTAACGAAAATTAATTTATTTATTTTGCTTATTTGTAGTAAGGCAAACAGTGTTTGCCTGGAGGAGACGCCACTGCCAAGTACCACTACCGTTCATTTTTGATGACCTGGTATTTTTTCGTTTTTAGTTAGTTATAAAACATGTGATCCCGAAGAACTTTTGATCTGTTTTACTGGACATCTTTGAGAGGGAAGCTGAGAGGCAAAAATCCTCGAAACTCCCATTGCTCTTTTTCCCAGCTTGAAAGCTTCCCTTGGACGGTTTTTTTTCCCCTTCGTCCTCTTACTCTTCCCGACGGGAAATCGATAGTTGGCCAGTAGTTTCGCCCATTGGTTCCCGATATGTCGAGAGTTCGGGAATAAAAAATAAAAAACAAAAAAATCGTAGTAGATCGGACTACAACTAAGAGACCTTTGGGCAACCCTAGTTTGGTACTATCGGGAAATTCTTGTTCGTCGCCAGTTTGAAATGAAAAGAAGGGAACGACATTAGGTTTTCCTCCTTTAGAAGCAGAACGATTCAAAACTCTCACTTTCATTTAGATATGGCCGGTATTTAACGTTACAGTTAAAAATTACCTGCTATAGGGTGTCCAGCGATTCCCCGAACAAAAATTCCCTGAGTTTTCCAGGGTCAATATTCGTCTTTTTTCGAGGGTCTAAATGAAATACATAATTTCTCAAAATTCAGGTTTTCAAGGAAATTTTAAAACGAGAATTCACTAAAAACGAGGAACGAACGGCAACCGACTGAAACCCCCTTGAAGGATCTGACTGCGTGTTGAGACTCCTTTCAACCGGGTTGAATGGGTTAAGATAAATCCAATTTTGCGCGTTTTTCAAAAGACGTAAATATCTTCATGCCGTTCAAATTAGGATGGATCGAATTTCAAATATTGCTTGAAGGAAAATTTTGATATTCCAAATACAGTTGGAATCTATTATACCTCTGCACGAGCTTAGAGGAGCCAGATTTTGCTCTGTAAGGCCAAACTTGGTATATTTATCGTATAAGTGGGTTCCTATGCAGGTAATAAAGAGTGAACTATGTAAATTGAAAGTAAATAGGCAATCTAGAAGCTGACTTTTAGTTTAATGAAGACATGAATTATTTGAATTTAAGTGCTTAAAAAGTGAGTTGTTCAAACACCTACAATGTTATCTTAATGCGTATTTTACGTGGAAATGTTGACCGTTTTGTTGTATTTTCCAAAGCTATTAAGGCGATTGTTTTCCTTCTGTACATCTCTTGTGCCTAACCTAATAGAAAATGAAGTGACTACTCCAAACTTGTAAATAACGCCTCTTTGTAGTGGGAGGAAGTGACCTCGACTCCTCGAAATAGTTGGGATTTTCGAGGCACTCCCTCACAAAGTGGAAATTCTCTGGAGGAATTCATCGTTGTGAAACGGTTTCGCTGAAACTTGAAGGATGGACTAAGTTTGAGGGCAGAAAGGGGAGACCGCTAGAGGGATCTGGGGAATGCCATCGATCCTACAGTCCTCTTGATACATCATCCTGCACTTGGATAAAGTGCTCGTGTGAAAGAAATACTCTTCGTCGCTCACGGAAATCACAGAATTGTATTTAAACCAAACAACCACACAGGGAACTGTCAAAAATTCAATCGTAGGTGGGCAGCATGGACACTGTCCCGATCAAATTACAATCCAACTATTAATGGATGGAATAATACTGTTGAGAACCTGCAAGACCAAGCAAATGATCTAAACCACTTGGTTGAGCCTGATCAGAAGTGAAGTTTTGATCACTGATTCTGGAAAACTGTGTATACTACGAGAAGTCTTGAATAGGCACTTTATCATGTCTGAATAATGAATACTGGTTTTTTTTTTTTTATTAACGAGAAATAATGCCGGTTGTACAAAACTACATTGTAAAGATGAACCAAAAGTATGGATGTTTCATAGAAGATAAGAGACTCATGATAGCTGGAGAGGACAAGTTGAAGCTGGGAAATGGACTCTGAGCTCACTCAGTTGATTGTGGGACGGTCGGATGTGAGTTGGCCCAAATAGCTTCCCTGCCAAAAAGTCTGATTCGTCTAAGGTAAGACTCATGATAGCTGGAGAGGACAAGTTGGAGCTGGGAAATGGACTCTGAGCTCACTCAGTTGATTGTGGGACAGTCGGATGTGAGTTGGCCCAAATAGCTTCCCTGCCAAAATGTCTGGTTCGTCTAAGGTAAGACTCATGATAGCTGGAGAGGACAAGTTGGAGCTGGGAAATGGACTCTGAGCTCACTCAGTTGATTGTGGGACGGTCGGATGTGAGTTGGCCCAAATAGCTTCCCTGCCAAAATGTCTGATTCGTCTAACGTAAGACTCAAGATAGCTGGAGAGGACAAGTTGAAGCTGGGAAATGGACTCTGAGCTCACTCAGTTGATTGTGGGATGGTCGAATCTGAGTTGGCCCAAATAGGTTCCCTGCCAAAATGTCTGATTCGTCTAAGGTAAGACTGAAGATAGCTGGAGAGGACAAGTTGGAGCTGGGAAATGGACTCTGAGCTCACTCAGTTGATTGTGGGATGGTCGAATCTGAGTTGGCCCAAATAGGTTCCCTGCCAAAATGTCTGATTCGTGTTAGTGTGAGAGTGTTAGCAGAGTGTAAGACTCATGATAGCTGGAGAGGACAAGTTGGAGCTGGTAAATGGACTCTGAGCTCACTCAGTTGATTGTGGGACAGTCGGATCTGAGTCGACTCAAACAGGTTTCCTACGTCTGATTCGTCTAACGTAAGACTCAAGATAGCTGGAGAGGACAAGTTGAAGCTGGGAAATGGACTCTGAGCTCACTCAGTTGATTGTGGGATGGTCGAATCTGAGTTGGCCCAAATAGGTTCTCTGCCAAAATGTCTGATTCGTCTAAGGTAAGACTCATGATAGCTGGAGAGGACAAGTTGGAGCTGGGAAATGGACTCTGAGCTCACTCAGTTGATTGTGGGACAGTCGGATCTGAGTCGACTCAAATAGCTTCCCTGCTAAAATGTCTGATTCGTCTAACGTAAGACTCAAGATAGCTGGAGAGGACAAGTTGAAGCTGGGAAATTGACTCTGAGCTCACTCAGTTGATTGTGGGATGGTCGGATGTGAGTTGGCCCAAATAAGTTCCCTACCAAAATATCTGATTCTTCTAAGGTAAGACTCATAATAGCTGGAGAGAACGAGTTGAAGCTGGAAAATGGACTCTGAGCTCACTCAGTTTATCGTGGTAGGGTCGGATCGCTCCAAAGAGGATTTATAGGTTCGTTCAGAGAAGCAGTCCTGAATGGTTCAGAGGGCTGAGTTTGGAGGAGTCCAGGCGCCTCTATCTCCTCCCTTTGTCAGTTCCAGTTTGGTTCTGAACTGGTTTGGTATTGCTTCTCAGAACAGACTACTCGAAGAATTTCGACTTTGGGGTGCATAAAGATTCAAGTATTACGTTTATAACAGTGCATACATTAACTATTATACATTTTGCCTGTTTCAGATGACGATTCCCTTCAAAGCAACCTCATCAAACGAACGATCGAGCGCAACACGCTGCGACGAAGCCTCGTGCGCTACCCAGACATCCGCAAGCGAGCTCAGGCGAAGAAGAACGAAAACAGTCTGGTAGAGCGAATCAAGAAGCTGACGTGCGACATCGACGACGACGACGCGTCGTCGACGCCGCCAGTCAGGAGTTCGCCTACGGGAGAAGAGTCCAAGGACATCCAAGGTCATATCCACAGCTCGACGGCCGTTGTGGAGTCTAGCAAAGTTCCAGCCTATAGGTGAGTGGGGAGTACTTTTCGTAAAACACAAATTTTCAAAATCATTAGTCATTTCAAAACTTCTCAATTCTCAAGTACAACTTCCCCATTGGAAATCAGAGACTGTCAAATCAGTCATGGAATCGGATAACAAAATGACAGGAAGGCGTTGAAACACCAGAAATTAGAGAGTCGAAGAACTAAACAAGAATGAGGAATATGTCTCACATTTAATTTTTTTCGGAAGAGGGTTACTGATATCGTAGAAAACCATTGTTGCTGTTGGAAAACCGCTGCTCGTAAAAGCATAAAAAAATTTACAGAATTTAAGGAAGATAGAAATTTGAAATGTATCAGCAATCTGTATGGTGGCAGCCATGTTGTGACGTATTTGCCTGCCTAACCGACCTGATTCCATTGCTCAGTGATCGTCTTCTGTCTGGGGTTATCTGCAGGAAGTGATTTATTGAGCAGTTCTGAAGGTTTTTGTTCAGGTCTTGCGGTAGAGATTTGAGATGATTTCAAAAATCCAGGCTCTTATGATATAAATTGTCGCCTTCAAGTTTGTAGGTGGGTATTGCAGCCATGGAACTTGGTTGTCTGAACTTATCTTGACCTTCAGCAGACGTGAGAATCATGATCGCCACAAAACTTACAAACAAAATTCCATTTCAACTACGAGTTCTTTGCAAGGGTTTCATGAATCAAAACATTCACCATTGCTTAAAAAAGGTAGTCATTAAGGTTCTGGAATTACGGATCAGTTGTTTGGTCGCTAGTTTGCGATATCCACAAGCTCCACTTGAAAGAAGTTAAGTGCAAGTTATTCAATTTCTTGGCTTTGGAACTTGGAAACCACGTGACCCAGGATCCACTAGCAATTCCAAAATTGCTGTGATAGTGTGACTGCTGTGATTCTTCCATAATCTGCTCAAAGGTAAAATTTTCCCCGGAGTGTCTCTCAATGAGCCTCACTTGCCAATTATTTTCGGTTCGCTTTTTTGTCCGCCAACTCAAAATTTCAAAAGACCTGGCTTAAGTTCCTTAGTAATGTTGGAATACAATAAAAAGCCCACAGCTTGTCTGAGGTCTCTGCAAGCTTCTCCTCTTTTTCTCCTCAGTTCGTAAGAAGGAAGTGAAGCTTGTTTACTTCAGACGCTCCAACTGCACTGGGTTTGCAGAGACTTGACCTATTCGTGTGGAGCTCTGCCAATCCAAGGATGAAGATTCTTCATTCTCCCTCGAAATTTCAAAATCTCTATCAAATATTGGGTATTCTTCCTTTTTTCCTGCCTGTACACAAACTCGCCTTTGCCGATGTGCCCCCAAACCTGTACAGTCCCTTCCCTATAACCTTTTTGTATCACCTAGGATTGGGCCAGTTTCTCTACTCCTTGGTATATCACAGATACTCAAAACTTCCTCAATCATACCCGAAAACTCCTAAGAAGGTCTCAGTCGGTCGCCATTCTTTCCTCGTTCTGGGTTAGTATTTCCCCCAATTACAGGCCCATAAACTTAGAAAGTTGTACCCAAATTTGATATTGTCTTGGATTTTCGAAATTTATCAGTGCAGCAAACTAGGGAATTGAAAAACTTTGGATTTTTGCCGCTGGAATCGTCAAAATCGAACTATAATATTGCCAGAGGAAAATGGAAAAAACCGTTCATTCAGTTTGGTTTTTCCTATTTTTCTCTGGCAATCTTTAGTTTTTCAATTTCCTAGGCTGCTGCACTAATGCACTTCGAAAATCCTTAAAAACCTCAAATTTTGGTACAACTTTTAAACCTCCAGTGCCGGTAATTTAGGGAAATACTAACCCAGAACGAGGAACGATTGGCGATCGAATGAGACCCCCTTAATCCAAAACACTTGACAATGAGATGGTCGTCCACTCCCCATAATCGTGTATATTATTTTTATTTATTTATTTTTTTCACAGAAAAATCACTGATATTTTCATCAGGAACAAAGAGCCTCACCCCGTTGTACTCCAAGCGCCGTCGTCAGTCGAGCACCAGTACCCCTACTACCAGCCCTACAACCCGCCTGACCTGGGGAACGGGCTGCCCAAAACCAGACAGAACCACGAAGCCAGGAAGCAGTTCCTCTCCTCCCTCGCTCCACTGACTGCTTGCGTCAGCAGCAATATAGGTGATTACCCCTTCTCACTGATTATTAGTTATCGTAATGTTTTGCATGAATGTCACTAAGGACAGCCAAATTCACGATAAAAAAGGAGGTTTTAGGACACTTACCTCCCACAGGATTTTTGCCATCGTATTCGTTTGCATGAATGTATCCAGGGAAGACCGAATCGATGAAGAAGGAGGTTTTAGGACACCTACTAGGTATAACCTCCCACAGGAACTTTGCCAAGGTTGATCCTTATGGTATTTACAGGTAGAATGTCACAAGGACGGCCAAATTCACGATGAAGAAGTTATTAGGATACTGCTATAACTTCTCCAAGAACTTTGCTTCAAATGGTATTTACAGGTTGAATGTCACTAAGGACGGCCAAATTCACGATAAAACAGGAGGTTTTAGGACACTTACCTCCCACAGGAATATTGCCTTTGTATTGCTTCACGTGGTATTCACTCGTTGAATGTCTCTTAGGAAGGCCAAATTCACGATGATTGAGGTCGTTTAAGGATACCTTCTATAACCTCCCCTCACGCGGAGGGAGTCACACCTCCAGGGCCACTCCAAACTCATGGGCCTTTCGTGCAATCCTGTGCTTGACATGGTGACGGACATTATGCCTAGAACTTTTGCCGAGAAACACCACTTCAGATCAATCATAAGATCAGAGGGGCGGCGAATCTGTCAATGCTGTCCTAACAACCTATTCTGGTATGCAGATGGATCCAAAATGGGGAATGGTACGGGGATTGGAATTTACGGGGCTGATCCCAGATAGAGCCATTCAGCTCCTCTGGGAGAGTATGCCTCAGTATTTCAGGCTGAAGCAATTGCAATTAGGGTCTGTGCTGAGGAAAGTCTACAGAGGGAACACCGCGGTGTGCATGTCCGCATTCTCTCAGACAGCCAGGCTGCGATCAAGGCTTTAGCCGCTTCCTCCATTAACTCAACTCGAAGTTAGTGTGGGACTGCTTCCAAACTCTCTGCTTCCTGTCCCATCAAAACTCTCTGGAGTGGGTGGCAGGACACAGCGGAATAATGGGAAATGATAAAGCAGATGCGCTGGCCAGAAGGGGCTCACTAACCCCGTTCATTGGTCCAGAGCCAGCCATCGGCATTCCCAAATCTTCCTTTAGGGCGACTATAAACCAGTGGTTCACCAATGAAACCACTAGTAGATGGTCAAACCTTAGAGAGCATGCTCTAAGTAAGCGCATGTTGGCCAAACCTAACCCCAGCGCCACAGAAGAGCTGCTGCAGCCAAGCCGCAAGGAAGTCAGGTTAGTGGTTGACTCCACTCCGATCCCATCTCAACCGCATTGGAGTAAATCAGAATACAACCCTCTGCATGCTGTATGGAGAGGCCGAAGAAAAAGCCTCCCACATAATATTCGATTGCAAAATGCTATCAAATCGCAGGTTTCACCTCCTCGGGTCACCTACACCCATGGAGGCTTTTCCTAGCACAAATCTAGCCTAACCGCTACTGGCCCTTACCAAAGGGCTAGGACTCTTTGACTAGGAACAGAATCCGCGGAGTAGCACAATAAGCCACTAGGCTTCTGCGCTTTGGGCCTCCATCACCCTGATCCGCGGATTCATCTACAATCTACAATCCCCTCACGTACTTTCGCCATGTTATTGCTTTATTTGGGATATTCTCGTTGAATGTCGCTCAGGTGGGCCAATTTCACGATGAAAGGCATTGGCTATTGAAAACAACACAACCGTCTGTGAATTTAAAATAGGCTCGTCACGTGATTTGTCAAAATAATCCGTATGAAAATGTCTGTTAAATGCCCAACAAAATTACTTTTTATAATATTTTGATGCGATATTGTAGAGTTACGATTGTAAGATGTCAATTAAATTATTATTTGGAAATTAGATGAACAGCGGACTAAGATGTCCTTGTGGGTCTCAAATTTGACAAGTTGAACGATGGGATATATTTAAGTACTTAACTTCAACACACAAGCGGTTAACTGGTAACTTAATGAAGAAAAGAAGTAACTAGGTAAACTCTTGTTTAATTACTCCGTAGCCTAATGATTGAGAAAAAAGATATCCATTGTAGGGAAGTGAATATTGACATTTTCATGTTTTTGCTTTGGCACATAAACTGAAAAATCGTCACGAAAACTAAGCAAGTCTTGCTCACGCGACCAATAAATAAATAAAATAGACTCACTGTGTTGCGTAGAGAATCAACTGGTTTCTTATTTTGGTGCTTGGGTACATGAACTAACAACCTTACTTCACTACCTTGTTGTGTAGTGGTTGACATGAAAATGTCCCAATGTGTTGCAGACTCGTATGCAAGCATTTAAAACTGAGTTTCTTCAAAAGACTATTTTATATATATATTTTATGTACAATTTGAGATCATCTTCGCATGTAGAGAGGATATATTGGGGGCATACATCTCAAAATATCATTGGCGTATAAAATTAACAGTTAAGGACCAAGGTGGGATCCTTGTGGATCTCCAGTAGTGGCTTTAGAAAAAGAAGAAGAATAGTGATCATTCTGTACTGTAGCAGGGTGTTTGAATAATAACCAAAGACTTAATAGTAATAATAATTCACTGGTTTAATCACTTACACAGGGAAAATTCTATAAGCAAGAAAAGAACATGGTGGAATAGAAAAAGATACAAAATCTCCCGATAGGGAGCACAAGCGTTGTTCTCTGTCATGGCTGAACACAAGCCGTGTCTTCCAACACTCTCCCTTTGTTTCATGAATCTAACTCTAATATAGAAAAACAAAATAAAATTCATGAAACAACTCATCACAACATTACAGAGATCCAGACCCCAACCGAACAAATTCTTAACAGAAATATCACTCATTGAAATCTTTCAATTAAGGCCTATCCCCTTGCAACAGAATAAATGTGCTGGTGACCGCCTCGGATTCTGTAGTTTGGAAGCTGGATGCCGCCCAGCACCAAGCCCTCCGCGTGATCACCGGAGCGCCCAAATCAACGCCGATCGTGGCTATGGAACTACAAACTGGCATTGAGCCCCAGAAATTCCGGAGGGAGGCTGCAGCGTTGGCTCTTTCAGAGCGACTGCAGAGGAATGGTGTTGTTTATTGGGCGGATTACATCCCGGCATCACCGCGTTTGAGAACACAGGGTGCCTTTTTGTCCCGGGTCTGTGAGCTCCGTGAGGATTATGGTGTTGAGGAAACTCTTGCCAACCGTGACAATTTTCCATCCTTGAGCCAGCTGACGCCAATTGATGCGCCCGCCGGTTTTACGGCTTTAATCACCCCGGTAACAAAGGGTTTGACGCCTCCTGAGGAACTGAAAGCAGCTGCGCTGGAGACCTTGCATGCCCGCTTCCCCAAGCCCGAGTGGCTGAGAGTGTACACGGATGGGTCAGCGGTGGGGGCTACGAGTAATGGCGATGCGGGGGTGTACTCGACGGTTGGCGCTATTGCTGCCCCCGTTGGAAGGCTGGCAAATAGCTTTGATGGGAAATTAGAGCTGTGTTGCTGGCACTGGAAATGATCCGGACCCAGTCACATCGCAAAGTTGCTATCATCATTGATTCCCAAGCAGCTATTACCGCGCTGTCTTCTGGCACCTATTCAGAGTCCAATGACGTCCTCAGCGGCAGAGAGGCTATTCAGGCCTTGCTGCGAGAGGGTGCCACTTTAGCACTGCAGTGGATCCCCTCACACTGCGGTATCTGGGGAAATGACCGTGCTGATGCACTAGTCAAGGAGGGCTCCCGCATGGAAATGCCTGAGGCTCGCATTGGATACAGAGCAGCCAAAAAATGCATCCAGGACAAATTAAAGGAAAGATTGCTGGAAAACCATCGGATGGCAGCTGAGGGAAGGAGATGGGCCAGCCTTTTGGAGGAGAGGAACCGTGTCCCCGCAAATCTACCTCGACATATATCAGTGTATCTGACTGTATCTACTACAGGCCACGATTATCTGAATGCCCACCTTCATAGGATCCGAGTGAAGGATAACTCGGGCTGTTCCCTATGCCTCTCAACCCTGCCAATGACCTCGGACCACTTATTGGACTGTCCTCAACTCGAGGGCAATGATGGCGGAAACGCCAACGACCTAGTACTGGCGTTGGGTTAAAAAAAAAAAGTTTAGCTTTAGGCACACTTTTTGTCAAAAAATCCGCCAACATTTCATTAGTAGACAAGTAATTTATTTTTATTACACCATTATCAACCTGATCTCTGATATAATGATATCGAATATGAATATGCTTTGTTCTCTTGCTGGATACATCACTTTCTGCCATTTTAATTGCAATGTTATTGTCACAATAAAATTGCAGACCTGAAGGAATCAAAATTCTACAAATAGGGGTGTCAGCAAGCAAATTTCTAGCAAAATTATAGAGGAAAACTGCTTCCCTAGCACCATCACTGAGAGAAATATACTCCGCTTCAGTAGAACTTCTAGACACAATTTTTTGTTTACGACTTTCCCAATGAATGGCAGAACCTGACATCAAAACAACAAAACCAGAATAAGATTTTCGATCCAATGTATCGTTCCCCCAATCTGAATCGACATAAAAAGTCAGAGGATGATTCATTTTATGATAATCAAGACCGAATTTCATGGTAGCGCAAAACATGCTTAGCTGCCATCCAATGAGTTTTATCATGGGCACTATAAAATTGACTCAAATACGAAGCACTATACGCAATGTCTGGGCGGCATGTCACACTGGTATATGGTCACACTGAGGTACATGATAGATCCAATTAGCTCCTGGTAAGGAAGAGATTCGTCACAAATGTTGGCTTTTTCCAGTTTTAGACTAACTGGCAGGGGAGTACCAACAGACTTCGAATCAAGCATACCAAACCTAGTTAATAAATTTAAGATGTATTGCTCATTATGAATTTTAATTCCATCTTCAGTCCTTTCAATGGTCATATCTAAAACCTATTGGGCAGCACCTGGATTCTTAATCTCAAAATGTGACTTCAGACTATTTTTCAACTTCTCACATTCTTTAGGACTATTGTGAAAAATTATATAGTCATCTACGTACAAGGCAATTGTAGGATCTCACTTGAATAGTTGTTACTACGAGTTTGTTAATGATGTTTGATTGCCATAGCAACGATGAAATAAATTCATTCTGGTTCGGAATCCGTGATTTGTAGTTTTTGTCTAACTTATATTTGGAAATCCTTCATTGGCGACAGAGGATAATGAGAAGACGAAAGCAGCAGGATGTACAGGAAGCAGAGGATACGTCGGATAAGGTATTATTAGACCGGATGGCGAAATTTTCGTTTAAGGAATTCAACTCTGAAATGCTATGGGACGATTATCTCGGACATTTTGAGCTCACCTGTAGGGTGAAGGGACTCGGGGGGACGTCCAACGAGTATCAAACAGCTCGGCGGGATCTGTTACTATCCAACATAGGGACGGAACACCTCAAGGCGCTTGGGGACCAGATGTATCCAGCGTCGTGGGAGGAAGTAACCTACGAGGAAGTTAAGAAGGCAGCGAGAAGACTATTCAAACCAACTATGACCATATTTGCGGCCAGGTTCGAATTTGAGAAGGCTACGAGGTCGGAGGGTGAGTCGTTTATTTTGTTCTATAATCGACTTAAGGCCTTAGCTCGGCATTGCAAATATGGGGAAAACTTGGACGAGCGTCTCCGAGACCGATTTGCTGTTGGCATAGACTTTCCAGAGTTCGAAATAGAAGTGCGTCAACGGTGGCCAGATGGAGAGGTGGTCATCGCAATGCAATCGCAGGTTGTAAAGGCCGAGGTGTTGTTGGAACTAGCTTTATCGATGGAGAGGGCGTGCGGAGAGGTCAAACAAGAGGGTGCATCCCTTCGCAGGGTGAATGATCGAACGGAACGGCAGAGAAATTGTTTTGGATGCGGGTACTGGAGGACCCATGGAGAGCGAGGATGTCCCGCCTACAAGGCTATTTGCCATAGATGCAATAGAACAGGGCATTTTGCTAGGGTTTGTCCGAAGAAGAGGCATGAGAGCCGGGATGAGAAAGTGAGAGAAGTGTGCCCAAATGCAGAGGGGTCCGAGATGTCAGAAGAAGAGGAAGTTGGAGACTTGGTAGTAAGGACGGTAAAATCGAAGGTGCCACGAGCGACCATTGACGTGGGCCTGAATGGTTTCCGTTGTCGTATGGAGTTTGACTCTGGAGCACGAGTGAGTACGATTAGCAAGAAACTTTGGGACCAGATCAAGCTGCCCACTCAGGTACTACGTCCGTCATTTGATGTGATTACTGGCTACGGTAACAAGAGACTCAACGTTGTAGGGAAATCAAAGATAACTGTGAAACTTGGGGTAAATGCCAAAGAGTTACCAGTTATCATCTTGAACGAAGGTGATGTCCCCTTGTTTGGGTTACCGTGGTGTGTGGCCTTTAAGCTAAACTTACCGAAGGAAGTTACGGTGAGGGCTGTAAAGAAGAACACTACATCAGAAGAAGGGTGGAAGAAAGAAGAGCAGGACAATCCAGGAGAAGTGAAAGCTATAAATTGTCGACACGGACCATGTCAATGTACTAATACGAGGCCTAAGGAATGCCTTTCGGTGGAGTGGCCACAACAAGAATATCATCACCAACGAGTAAAACGCGAGAAAAATCAGTCAAACCATAGGGTGTGGGTAAGAAATGAGAGAGGGAGTGGATGGAAGCCTAGAGTTGTGGAAGGACAGACGGCAGAACCCTCATATTGTCAGATATTGGTGGGAGGAGGAACCAAATGCAAGCACGCCGATCAGCTCAGAGCAAGAGAAGGAGGACATCCAAGTAAGGGAGTCAGCAGGCATCTCGTTGAGCCTGATGGGGGAGAAATGTAGGATCTCACTTGAATAGTTATTACTACGAGTATGTTAATGATGTTTGATTGCCATAGCAACGATGAAATAAATTCATTCTGGTTCGGAATCCGTGATTTGTAGTTTTTGTCTAACTTATATTTGGAAATCCTTCAGCAATAATTAATACAGACCCTCCATTAGTTTTGTAAAAAATACAATTTTCATAAGCTTCTTCTTCTTCTATGGCGCTACAACCCGTCGTGGGGTCAGGGCCTCCTGTAACGATGTCCGCCAGTCCTCTCTGTTTTGTGCTGCTGCTCTCCAGTTTCTTGTCCCAAGCATGGAGCGGGAATCAGATGTAACACCATCCAACCAGCGAAGTTTCGGGCGCCCAATTCTTCGCTTGGCGTGGGTTTTTTCGTCAAGGATCTTTCGAGGGGGCTCCTCTGGGTTCATCCTGGCAACATGCCCAGCCCACCGGAGCCGTCCCACCTTTATAAATTGGATGACGTCTGGGTCCTTGTATAAATCCATCACTTCTTGGTTAGTTCGACGTCTCCATGCGAATTCCTCTGGATCATAGATTCCACCCAGGATTCTCCTCAGAACTTTTCTCTCAAAGCGGCGTAAATCTTCTTCTAATGCCTTGGTCAGGGTCCACGTCTCGGAACCATAGGCAAGGACTGGTCTGAGTAAAGTTTTGTACAGGCGCAGCTTGGTCGTTCGTGAGATCACCCTACTTTTAAGCTGTGGAACCAATCCAAAGTAGCATCGGTTAGCCGCCTGTATTCTTTGCTGCACTTCTGCTACAACTTCATTATCACTTGTTACCAGAGATCCCAGGTAGAAAAATTCATTCACAGTGTCGAATGTGTATCCGTTGACTTGAATTCGTGCTGGTCCTCTCTGTGTTGCATCAGTTGTCATGTATTTGGTTTTCGACTGGTTGACTTCCAGTCCAAACCGTGCAGCCGCAGCTTCAAGATTTGTGAAAGCTTCACTCATGGCTGCAAATGACCTACCCATGATGTCGGTGTCATCGGCGTATCCGAGGAGCTGCGCTGTGTGATTAAAAATTGAGCCACCAACCTGTATTTCGGACTGCCTAATGGCGCCTTCCAGGGCAAAATTAAACAGCAGACAGGCCAGCCCATCTCCCTGCCGCAAGCCCCTACAGGTGGTGAAGGGATCTGACAGCTCACCCTCGACTCACACAAAGCACTCGACAGAGTCCATTGTGAGCTTGATCAGGTGAACCAAAAAAAAATGTGACTTCAGACTATTTTTCAAGTTCTCACATTCTTTAGGACTATTGTGAAAAATTATATAGTCATCTACATACAAGGCAATAATTAATACAGACCCTCCATTAATTTGGTAAAAAATACAATTTTCATAAGCACTTTGCTTTACACTTTTAGTTTTTAGATGAAAATTTCTTGAGCTCTGCTTCAGCCCATAAATTGACTTTTTTAATTTACATAGGTACTTAATTTTTATCACTCATTTTGATAAAACCGATCTGGAGAGAAGTTGCTGATTGTAGGAATCCGGTTTAAGATATACCTGTGGTTTCATATTTTATGGGCTGTTGAAGTAAGCTTTGATTTTGTTGTGTAATTATGTGTGTACTTTTTTTCAGATGATGCTCCAGGATCGAGAGATAGCACCAGCACTGTGGACACTGAGTACAGCCTGGGGGACATCGACGACGTACTCAAGGCCAGTATTTTCTTCATCATTGCCAAACCAATTTCAAATGCCTATTTATTGTAGTATAAATTGGGAATTCAGCCTGGAGTTGCCTGTGCAACGTATCTGTCAGAATTATGGTAAACGTGCTCTTGAATTAGGTATCTAAATTGAATTTTTACCTTATGAATCCCAGTATTTATACGAAAATTAAGTTCATCTATACTGATTGAAGCTTGAAATGTAACAGTGTTTTTCGGGTGTTAATTTTAAATCGTGATTTTTTCTTCTCCAGGATCAAAAACCTCAACCAGACATCGTGGTGGGGACGCCGGGCAACGAAAGTGACGAATTGGCTCTCTTTGTGCAACAAGACGCTTCTAGAATTGAAAGACTGAGGAAACGATACAGTTCCGGTGGGTATTTATCGATGCTAGTACTGAATGTGTATTGTATCTCGATAGATGCCTTCTTATGCTAATTATTAAGCTGATTAATGGTTTGAATTGAATTGGGATATGGCAGATGATATTGGTGTAGTCGGAAGAAATTTCAATGGCTGAGCTCAGCATTCTACAAATTGAGATAGATAAATTTGGTGCCATAAGTTAATGATGTCTTGAGGGACCTCTGGGTGGTGGGATTGTGGAGGACTTTGGCGGGTGACCGTACTCGGTGGCAGTAGGGAGTTCGGGAAGCCAAGAGCCACATCGGCCTGTAGTGCTGTGTAGTTAGTTAAATAGATAGATGGATAGGTTTATTTGGCGCCATAAGTTAATGATGTCTTGAGGGACCTCCGGGTGGTGGGATTGCAGAGGACTTTGGCTGGTGACCGTACTCGGTGGCAGTAGGGAGTTTGGGAAGCCAAGGGCCACATCGGCCTGTAGTGCTGTGTAGTTAGTTAGTTAAATAGATAGATCGGTTCATTTGGCGCCATTTGGTGCCATAGGTTAATAATGTCTTGAGGGACCTCCGGGTGGTGGGATATCAGAGGACTTTGGCGGGTGACCGTACTCAGTGGCGGTAGGAAGTTTGGGAAGCCAAGAGCCTGTTAGAGATAATCTCTAACATATGCTAACTTACTTTAATAATCTCTAAACTTTAATAGTCTCCTATACATATATGCTGTTTAATATCCTCTTGCATCTAAAGCAACTTCTGTAACTTGTCAACTTAACACTTGCTTTTTGTTTTGGTCCAGTGAACTTCTAGGGACTTTTCATGCTACAAACAATTTCTCTATGTAACAAATGTAGAATGAAGATCGGGTTGTGCGTTGTCAGAGTCAGTCTATGTCTAGGGCCTATTACATTCCCTGCGGCGGCATATCTAGTATATGCGACAGCAGCGGCAGCGAGGATGGGACTGGTGGTGAACCAGTCCAAGACAAAGTGTATGGTGACGTGCCCCCAAGAAAGGCCTCCGGACCAGATCCAGGTGGATGGATGCTCCTTTGAAAGAGTCGAGGAGTTTGTCTACCTTGGCTCCTTGGTAACCAGAGACAGCAATATGAATGCAGAAATTCAAAGGAGAGTCATAGCAGCCAACAAATGCTACTTTGGTCTGGTCCGGCATATGAAGAGTAGGATCCTGTCGCGAGCAACGAAAGTCTGCTTGTATAAAACGCTAATCTGGAAAGTGTTCACTTATGGTTCTGAAACGTGGACACTCTCCAGAAATCAGGAGAACCAACTTCTCCGATTTGAAAGGAAAATTTTAAGAAGGATTTTCGGAGCATTTTCGATCCTGATGAGCTTGCCTGGCGTATAAGGACGAATGAGAAATCAGGGATCTGTACGATGTGGTCCATTGTATTAAGATTGGTCGCCTTCGGTGGGTCACCTTGCCAGAATGAGCCCTGATTCGGTTCCTAGGAGGCTCCTAGAAGAGGAAATGAAGAGTTTTTGGCAACCACTAACGGGCCCGTTGAACCTCTTCACAAAGCTCGGAGTTTGCAGGTGACGATGAATTTGCCTCCCGACAACAGCGGACGACGATGAAAGGGTTCCTCAGTCACCCGTCTTTAGAGCCCCCCCCCCCCCCCCCCGACCATAGTTAATGGGCTTCCTCCTTCATCTGGGTAGCATCCTCTGTTGCTCGCGCTAGTCTCCTTCTAACGAGGCCTGTCACATTTTGGCAGCAAAAAATCTCTTATATATTCCACTCAACGATGGGGGCGCCCTAGACTGCGCTGGGTAGATGGTGTCAGCATGGATGCACATTCAATGCTAGGAGTCCATAATTGGAGAGGGGCTGCACAACGCCAAGATGACTGGCAGAATTTACTTGGCCTAAATTGGTGAAAAGAAAATCGTTGGCAAAAGATATTTGCTACGCTGTGGTAGGGTGTACAATCCAATTATAAATTTTCAAATGAATAGAAAAGACCTATAGAGCAGTTTGTATTTTTGAACCTCGCCTACCTGGAGTAAAAGTGGAATGTGAGGAGTTTGAAACATGTTACGTAAACCAAGGAGTTGATGATGGGTCACTCAGTACCAAGCAAGGATATCTTCTTGAAGGACTATGAATTTGACTCTCAAAATTGAAATGTTGGAAATCCAGGACTACAGCTCGAATTTTAATTATATATCGGAAATACAGAAGTGTGAAATTGTCACTAGTTATTTTCTTGTAGAGTTGATGTTAATAGAATGAATTTATTTGCAGCCGGTGGTTCAGACGACGAACAGGACGATTACGGGTTCAACAGGCGACCTTCCGTTCGAGGGATCAAACCTCGGTTTGGCTCAACCACGGAAATACTTCAACAGATGCAGAGTCAGATAGCGCCACCTCTGCCTTCGGGAAGCCACGTTTCCTGGCCTTACTACCCTCCTGAAGACCGCAACGGGTGAGTAGCTTTGATTGATGGAAGAAGTAAAAACTTGTAGAAAACTTTTCAACTTATGGCAACTTTTCAGGAGGAAGATACTTATTGATCAAAATAATATTGATAGAAATGATTGATTATTAATATTGAGTAGAATATCAGATAATGTTGATGACAAACTCGATTATAATCCCTTGTTAACAGGTTTACCTGTGATTCCCCCTGAAAATTTTGCCAATAGTTAACCCTTAATTCCTCACTTGTTCAAAAAAATTATTTTTCCATTAAATTTAGATGTACTTTGACAAACCTATAGAATATTTGAGCAGGCATAAAAGGACCTGTCAGCTCAAGAATGATCTTTCCAAGGGCCAAAATAGCGAGACCTGTGTCTTCAGAATCTGTCCATAAACCCTATTTTGTTGAAGAAGAAGAAGGAAACTTGGACAAACCTTGGTGGATGTTGGGTCTTTCATTTCTCATAAAGTAAAGAACCAAGGAATAAGGTGGAGAAGGTTCACTTAGAGGGATCTGAGTTACCTTTGACAGTGGCGCCATCTCTGACGAAGAAACCCAACTAATAGCCTACAAGATGAGAAATGAGGGCAGAAGGTAGCTCGTAAGCCCTATTAGAGTCAGTCAACTCGAGAATTATTTTGTTAATTTAGTTTTTTGAACAATCGATAGTTGAAGTATCAAGGTAGCCACAGCTACCTATCAGTTTTGGTTTAAAAGTGGATATTTTTATTTTTTAAATAAACTCCCCTGAAAGACGCAGGGGGCACGCCATAATTTTTTTTTTTGTTACGGAAGTGGGGAAACTGTCTAAGAGCGAAGGGGAAGTTCACCCCAACAGTTTTGGACTCCCCATGCATTGGGCCTACCAACAAAACCCCACTCCCTCTGCTCAGGACTCACCCCGGAACCACTTGTGCAGTATTACTTCAGGGTGAGCCCTTTTTTTGTGCCAAAAGACTGCTCCTACTTCTGGTCTCTCCTTCAATTCTATTCCTCATCTTCTTCCTCCCATATTCCATCCAGCTTTTTTGCTTTGAGGACTGATGTGACAAATACTGCCACTGCGTTCCAGTTCGACTTGTTCTTAATCATCTCATGTCTGTGGACGCAGCGTTCCAATGAGCTCTTTTCTGCACTCCACATCATACCCTCCCATTGCGGACATGTGAAGAAGGTGTGGCAGATCAACCTCTTCTATCCCACAGTGTCTGCACTCTGGGTCAGTGGCTTTCCCGATCTTTCCTAAGAAGGAGCGGAAGTATCCATGCCCTGAGAGGAATTGCACGCCATAAATATAAATGAATAAAATATAATGGGGAGGACGCCCAGAACTAGGGATGAGGGAAGATGAGAAAGGTGGGGGTGGGAGAGAAGGATGAAGGGAAGTTCCTCTATAAAATTACCACCAGTTTAAATATGAGCCGAGCAATACGGGTCTGGTGACACCACGGAGTACGCCTATCGAGATGCCCACTCTGTGGCACTTTTTCCACACCACACCCCACGCCAAGACAAAGTCACCAGACGAAGTCAGTTCTAGGTAAAAATCGGTCATCCTAAAAGATACCTCAGGATATTATGGGTTAAGTACGTGGTTTTGCTTCGTAAGCGACGGAATATCATCTTGAATAGTTGGATTTGAAAGCTTTAGAGCACATTAGTCAATAGGGGGTCTGTTCAAGATATGAAACTAGAAAGAAAGTCATGAATTATACGAGTTTAAGTGCTCTGACTCTTACGCCAGAAGCTGTTGTCAGTTAATGGGAACGGAAGAATCAGGCAAATATAACAGGAGAAAGCTGGTCGCCCATTGGCCACATTGTTTGCTAACCTCGCCATTGGACGACTGATGTGGAAGTGCCTTATGATAACCGTACCAAAACTGCAATAATCTTCTCTGAGCTCTTAATTTCACAGCAGTCTTCTAGATGATCTGCTTGCTCCAAATGACCCATGGAAAAGGCCTGAAAACTGTTGGGAACTCGTATATTGTTGATGTGAAGTTGAACGTGTCTGATACTGGACCATTGTCTGAAACTGGTGCCTTCACCCTACAACTACCCAATTATCATCCCAATTTCAATATTTCCGATTTTTCAGTTACAGGAGGTACGTCGAAGAGCCGCATTACTCGCAGAACGTGATTCACGTTCAACAAGGGCAAAGCGTGCGTCTGCCCTACCAGGCTGGTCCTGTCCAGGTGCATCTGATGGGCGGCCCGCAATCCCGCCAGGTCGTCGTCCGGGGTACGCAGACCATCTCTACCTACTACCAAATACCACGAGCATCGCCTGAACAGTGAGTATTTCTTCCTTCAATTTTGGAATTTGAAAAATCGAACCCGCTCACTGAACGGGTAATAATGAACCTTTGGAATCGACCAAGGACAAAAAATTACCCCCCTGCCAGGAGAGTCTAGCCCCCAGAAAGTGTTGTCGGGTTTCAGCGCTACCTACTGCCACTTCAGCGAAGTACCATCCTTATCAGCTCGATGTGAGCGTGGTCCTGCAGCATTTCTAAAAAGTAGGCTTACCTCGGTTTTACCACTCATTTCTAAGTTTGGCGGCTCTACTTCCCTGCCTTTTTAAATTGCGAGGAAAAGGAACTTGTTATTGCATTTTTGTGTTTTGGAGTGACGAATCAAGCAGAATGCATTATTCTAGTTAGAAAAAACCCTTTGGCATAAATCATTTCAATTTTTGGCAAACTTTTGGCATACCAATTTGAACTTTTGGCAACTCATTTTGAACTTTCGGCAAATCCACTACTGGAGTCCTTGTCCACCTTCATTCCTTCTACAATGTTCAATAAAGTGTTTTTTCTCTCTCTCATTATTATAGTGGAGATAACTGCAAGTTTATAATCTTGTGATAACTGCAAGTTAGAGGAGCGATGGTAATGCAGCCGCAAGCGTGATCACCTGATAAGATATCAGAAATGGTAGTTCATTGAAGTGGCGGTAGGTAGCGCTGAAACCCGAATACACTTTCTGGGGGCTAGACTATCCTACCCCCCCCCCCCCCCTTAAAATTAGTTGGTTTACGTTTCAAGGTACGTAGAATCCAAAAATCTAATAAAAATTTGGCCGTCCATCCGCCGTACGCGGCACTTTCCCCACTTAGCATTGACCGATTTTGATGAAATTTGGTATGTAGGCTCAATTTGGGGTCTAGTTGTGCCCCGAAGATTTTGGTCGATATAGGTCACTTCTAAGGAACAAATTTTGATATTAAGGTAATGTTTTTTCATCAATTTGAGATAGTATAGAATTTTTTGAGACCACGCGGAGCCCTGTAGGACAAAACGTTCGCTCTGTACGAGAATTTAAGTGTTGGACTTACGATAAATCAGAAACACGAGTGTGAATCGCAAAAGAGGCCTAATCTCCGTTCAAATGTTAGCTGACCAAAATGCGACCGAAGATTTTCTTCAAGTTGGTTGGTGGTAACAATGGCAAAGCCGTGTTCTTTGCAGACGAGTGATCTATTTAGAAAAATAATACACCTTTGTGTAATAATATGCAGCGTTTCAAAATTCTGTCCCAATTGCGGTCATTTTACGGTACCATTATGTATCCCCTTCAATCAATCCTATTCGTACAATCTAAAGGCATTTGTATGTTTTGGGGACAGTCCTTTGAGAATGAAATCACCCCACTGGTAAGTAAACGTAGTTGCGAAATAATTGGCATCTTGTTAAAGTAACCCTCCTGCTGAAGTATCACTTAGAAAATTGCCACAAATTGGTCACTCCGGCCTTCCGTATCTCCAACTGTTGAAAGAGCCCTTTTGACTTGAAGTAGGTAATAGAACACCATTCACCTGTATCTATCAATCTTTGATTACCTTTAACCTAATGTACCGTAAAAATGGAGTATTTTTTCGTTGTGTAGATCATTTTCAACAGTATTTGAACCCATGGAAAACCGCTAACTGCGCCAAGTATGAAATATATACAGTATTTTAAAGCTCGACAAGACGTAGCTTCATAAATGCACTGGTATCGTGTATTTTGTATGTAGATGTGTCTTAGAGTATTCAAAATACCGTTATTAGAAGTTTCACTAAAATATTTTACGAATAGGCTTGCCTTATGTTTTGATAAATAGCTGATAAATTATACATAATGCTTAACTTTACTGTATGTAACCACTGACTTCATATTTTACTGTGCGAGCAAATTTTGTAAGAAGGAATTTCTCAAATTTGAAACTTTCACAAATTTAAAAGTACCTACTTGTCTAGTTCGGTAAATAAAATGTATATACCTTATAAATTAGTAATGGTAAGTTGCTGTCAATTTACAATCGAATGAATATTGTTTTTACTACCAATTTGGCAGAATGAAATTCTTGATTTAGAAAGTACTGCTTAATATGAGGACTAGAAAGAAATGTAGGTTTCCAATCTATGAATTGAAAGTCATAAAATTTGGAGGTTTATTGTTATGACGAATGAGCTGAAGGACCTGAGTAAAGCTGGGTTCACATGGGTGTGTAACAGAGGCGTTGGGTGACATTCGAAAGTGGTGGGGCACCAAACCAGAAAATACAAAAAATTGACCGTAGGATCACATGTACCTACTTTTGCGACAGAGGACCCACTGGGGAACTATCACACTTCAACTTCTTACCTGTGATTAAAATATTCGGGGATCAAATTCAGTCAAAAATGTATAGATATGCGCTAAAACGAGTTGTGTGACTTCCTACGGTGATAGTCGAGCATTACTAACAACTTTTTCATAGAACGAGAATTTGGTGTCCGTACCTATCTGTACTTTTGGTACACTTCAAGAAAACACATACAAGTTGTACGATAGCGAACACCGGAATGAATTTTTGACATTTTATGTCTTTACTATGGCACATAAATGAAAAATCGTCACGCGGGGATCGTTACGCGGAAATTTCTGATGATTTTCACGTACAACCAATCGTTCCTAGGGAAAACTAACTTCCTCATTTTCCACCCCACAAAAATCGTTCACCACTCATTGGAAAGCTCTCAATTTATTAAACATAAGACATAAAATGTCTCTCGTGGTTGCGTACTTGTACGAAAGCTGTATCCACCGTTTGTGTTTTTTTTACATCAACCACACTTAATACTATACAGGATAATTAATTGTCTAATTAACCAGGTCTCAATCATTTTTCGAGTTGGGCCGTTGGTGAACGAAATCATCAGAACCGATTTTCTCAATTCAGAATCCGTTTCAAATTTTCCGTTGAGTGCACAACGAGAGGGGTATTCTTTACGGGAAAATCGTTAGTCTGAAAAATGACAATTTAAAAAAAAATTATAAATGTTGACTTGTTTATTAATCTTTTAAAACTAGGGTAAACAAAAAACATTTGATGCACTATGCAACAATAAACTTGCAGTGTAGTGGATAATGTTGTGGTTCCCACTACACAATTCCCCTCCTCTTCTTTTTAGGAACCTGCTCCGCCACCATGTATGAAGGCTGGCTTCAAACGGTCGATGCTGACTGTTCTTGTCCCCTGAGGTGTTTGGAGCAGAAACACTTTTTCCCCAGCTTGCAGGACCTGGTATGGACCCTCATAGGGCGGTTTCAGCGCAGCTCCTAACCCTGGAACTCTAACGAAGACATGTTTTGCCGTCTTCAAGTCCTTGGGCACATAGATGTGTTCTTCCTCTCTAAAATCTCACGGAGCTCCTGATCTGTACTCTGCGCAGTGGCTAGCTCTTGTTCTGGAATGTCCGCTAACAATGCAAGAGTTGCTATCCTAGACAATGCATCTGCCACAACATTCGACTCCCCAGATGCATGTCTGAGGTCTGTGGTGTACTGGGATATGAAATTCAGGTAGCGTCTCTGCAGTGGAGTTGCCTTGTCCAATTTTTGAGTGAATGCAAACGAAAGGGGCTTGTGGTCTGTGATGATACTGAAGACCTGGCCTTCCAGTTCATGCTTGAAGTATCTCACTGCCTCAAACATAGCCAAGAGCTCCCTGTCGTATGTGCTATACTTCCTTTGCGCATCATTCAGCTTTTTTGAAAAAAATCCCAGTGGCTTCAGGCCTTTCCTGGTCTCCTGCTGTAGGACTCCTCCGATTGCTGCTTCAGAAGCATCTACAGCCAGAGTCATCACGTCGGGGTCACCACTTTGGTGTCCGTACCTATCTGTTCTTTTGGTACACTTCAAGAAAAAACATACCTACAAGTTGTACGATAGCGAACACCGGAATGAATTTTTATTAATCTTTCAAAACTAGGGTAAACAAAAAACATTTGATGCACTATGCAACAATAAACTTGCAGTGTAGTGGATAATGTTGTGGTGCCCACTACAGAGAAGTTCCCTGATAAGAAACGGGTGGATTTCAATCTTTCCGAGCTCTTAGCAAGTCATAATAGGTTTGTTCCAGCCAGGCGAGTGCGGTCGACTACACTCGACCGGCGCATGCGCATTACGACTAACCACTGTTCCACCACGACAATCTGCCCAACTTGGCGGTTGAACCGCTGTTCCGGCAACTCGACCGCGGTCGACCCAAACCCAACCGCTTTGAGGAGTGCGGTCAGGATTGGAAACCTCACACTAAAGAAACCTCTACCTTAACCTTCTCATTTCAAAACGAGCTCCCCAGTGGAAGGACCTCCCAAGGTTTTTTGGTTGAGAGTTTGTAGTCATCAGAGATTGGTACAAATAGGACAGTAGATGTGTTAAGTAATGGATTCTTTTCACCCTCCTATTGAAAGAACCTTTTTCAGAAACGTGTGAAGCTCTAACAAACCCAACGTCCTCAAATTTCTCGATCTCACAAAGGAAACCTTGAAATCTCTTTACCCCCTCGTAAAGATAAAGTTGCATTAAAATTGTGACTTTTCTATAACATCATACCTATACGGGGTGTCTACCATTTGGATGGACCAAACTTCAAGGATCGATTG
The DNA here is from genome assembly GCA_009739505.2 of Apolygus lucorum. Lineage (NCBI taxonomy): Eukaryota > Metazoa > Arthropoda > Insecta > Hemiptera > Miridae > Apolygus > Apolygus lucorum. The sequence goes on from CM019174.2 coordinate 14,361,835, forward strand.
TACAAAATCATTTATCCATCTAGGAAGCCTGGTCACAAGAGGTGGTGGCACCAGGGAAGACGTAAAGAAAAGGATCAAGGCCTTTGCCCAGCTCTTTCTACTATGGAAGCATAGAAATCTGTCCCGAAGAACAAAGCTGACTGTTCAACACCTACGTCAAATCTGTCCTGCTGTATGGATGAGAGACGTGGAAGGTGTCTGAGACCATCACCTGTCAGCTGCAGACGTTCATAAATCGCTGCCTCTGTAGAATCTTGAGGATATGGCGGCAAAACCGATCGGCCACACTCTGAGGAAGCCCGATAGAGCCGTAGAGAAGACCGCTCTCCAATGAAATCCACAAGGCAAAGGCAGGCAAATAGAAGACCAAGGGAGACTTGGAGAAGATGAACAAACAAGGAGCTCATAGTATAGAGCTAGATATTAATAGAAATAATAATATTCGGAACACTAGAAGTTTAGGAACGAGGTAAACGTATTGTAAAACATCGATGGTAATCATATTGGCATAGCTACTGGCATACAATCTAGGAGTTACTTCTTTCTGGAGGCGATACGTCAGAGCTCCACTGGGTAGGAATGATCTTGTTTCAGCCCTATCTTCCCAATTTCTTTTTCCATTCTAAAATAAGGGAGCTATAATACGCAATTTGTAGAAGATTTCCTTTACAAAAAAAAAACATAATATGACGTCAGTTTTTTTTTGAGATTTGAAACATCGATGGAAACAGATCGACTGTGATAATGATTGACAATGGGGGGAAGAAGGGAAAGGATACGGAGTTTCATCGTAATCGTGTTTCGGAAGCCAAAATTTGTCGTACTAGGGGTGTTTGTTATATAATATATAACAAACTATATATTAAATATTATTTAAATTAACAAAATGTATGTGTATTTAATAGAAGAAACGATGGATTCAATTTTGGTGTATTGGTGTAGTTTATGAAATTTCAAATTGATAGCAGAATCAATATTTATTATGATTCATTGATTGTATAATGCATTGTTGGAAATGAAATTCCCAGGTTTCCAAGGGGTCCGCTCGTCTACTACCCGCGCTCTCCCATCTGCGGGTCGCCGACGAAAATGAAATTGGAACGAGGAGTCCCCGAAGGAGCTTCTGCGTCTCCCCACCAGGAGCAGGCCGCTCTTCCCCCTCCGCCAGGACCTCCGGTGCTCCCTCAGGGCCCACCTGTGCCCGCTCAGACGCTCCCCATCACGGATCCTCCCATGATGTACGCGATGAACGTATGACATCAGTCTTGCTACTATTATCAGTAGCACACTCATTCCGATGACCTCGTTTAAAAATGCAGGTATCTGGGTAGGGGTAGATTTTGCGCTGTACAGCTGGATTTTTTCCAAAAAATATTCAGTACAACTAAGTTGGTGATCATGCAAGTACTCCAGATCAGAAAGAAACACATTAGGTACCTATTACCTTTTTTTTAAATTGCTATAAATGCCAGAAATTGCAGGTTTTAGAACAAATTGAAGTTTTAATAGCATGAGTAGGGTTGTATCCAGACAGGGCATTCAAACTAGAGCAGTTACATGAAACCTAATCCAGAAACTCCCAGTTCCAGTGGAACCTTTTACACTCAAGTCCTTCATGGATCCAGTTCCATCCAAAAAATTCCCCATAAAAACACCAAAATACTCACCCACACAATCTGGCCTCCTTGAGTGGGCATTTACTATCAGGTCTGGCCTTGGTCTCCACGTCAGATGGAAGCATCAAGTTGCTGCTCATTATGCTATTGATATTGAACGAGTACAGCCTGGATTTGAGCAGGATGGTGGTAGATGTGGCGGCGGCTTTCCATCCTGGGATAAGTTCCATCAATGGTATTTAAAACGAACATTTTCACATGGGCACTGTCTCTACCATCAAGAACCACCGCCAGAGGCCTTACTATAAGCAGCTTCTCCAACCTGGCAACTTGCAGTCGGGCCTCTCATTGCTGATGTGGATCAGCAGCCTGCCATTCAGCATCCCTCAAAGAGTGTAGTTTTAGGATGATGGATGGGGGCAATATGGGCTTGAAAAGTTTCTGAAGTGACATTCTGATGAGATACTATTAGGACTTCAAAGCTCTGCAGGATGTTTACAATTCCATTGTTCTAAAATCAACAGTTTCTTCACTTGAATGTAATAAACCTGCAACAAATCTGATGAAGGAATGGTTAGTCCAGCCAGAAATTCAGCCTGTCCAGAAAGGATACAACACCAACTGCCTCCTGGGATGGAATGCTCATTTGTAACCTTCTGTGCCTCCGGGGCGCTCAATTGTAACTGTTACTTCTGTGTCTCTGGAACACCCAGTTATAACCCTTACTCCAGTGTCTTTGGAGCCCCCAATAGTAACTGTTACTCCTGTGTCTCTGGAACACCCAATTATAACTGTTACTCCTGTGTCTTTGGAATGCGCAATGGCAACTGTTACTCCTATGTCTCTGGGGCGCTCAATAGTAACTGTTACTCCTGTGTCTCTGGAACACCCAATAATAACCGTTACTCCTGTATCTTTGGAATGCCCAATAGTAACTGTTACTCCTGTGTCTCTGGAACACCCAATTATAACTGTTACTCCTGTGTCTCTGGAATACCCAATTATTACTGTTACTCCTGTTTCTTTGGAACGTCTAATTGTAACTGCTACTTCTGTGTCTCTGGAACATTCAATCATAACTGTTACTCCTGTGTCTCTGGAACACCTAATTACAACCGTTACTCCTGTGTCTTTGCAACGCCCAATTGTAACTGTTACTCCTGTGTCTCTGGAACACCCAATTGTAACTGTTCCTGTGTATCTAGAACATTTTTAAATCTCTATTTACCTGCAAATTGAAACCCAGTTTTTTTCTGTTTTTAACTCAATGTAACTCAACAAACACAAACTGAAATTGAATTAGGTGGACGCCCACACACCTGGGTAAATTGGAAGACAACTCTATTGAATTCATTGGCCACTCGTTACACAAAATCCACAAAATAGCGTAAAATCCGCAATTATGATGCCTGCATTGTGAAGAAAAAAAAGAAGATATTCCTTCTCTGTTTTCAAGCGAAAACCTCGACGCTGTAAGTGTTTAAATTGAAACCAAAAATCAAAACTAGTTTTTAAGGTAAATATTACCTAGAATATTTCCAAAGGAATTAATTATCGTAAGTATAATATACTAAAAAAAGAGCATATTAAAATAATTTTATCTAACAGGAAGAATGGTGAATTCAAAGGTTAATCAGGTATTGAAAACAACGTAGGGATGCTGATAATAGACTCGGTTCTTGAAATGAGGTGTCTAGGTCTGTAATTTTTTTTGCAGATAATTAAACGAATTAAGTTATTAATTACTCTTGGTAGCTTTTGGATGTTTAATTTAAATCGCGATGTTTACGTTGTGGAATTGGAAGTAGGCGTTTTTCATCATGTTGATTTAGTGAAATTTATTGATGGTGATTTCTGGTTTACATTTTTAATCCGTCTAGACACCCTATTTCGGAAGGAACAGTCTAGTATATCTTTTTTGTTATAATGATGGTAATAAAAATTGTGTAAAAGATACCAAATTTGATAATTTTCTGTTTTTTTTACGAGCATATAAATTGCAGTATTCATAGAGGTAAACGTACTTTTGTGTGTTTCACATCAGTTCACCAAGTAGGTTTGCATGTTTTTCACTTTACAGAGCAGATTAAGTAGTACAACATGGCGCCTATACAATCAGCCAGTGGAGTTAGCCTCTCTTTGCTCTCTCCAGACATCTAGATTCACCAAAGGGATTCCATTTGGGCAGTAGTCGGTTTTTCTACGATTGTTCACAAAGTAGGCCAAGTGGTACAACATGGCGCCTACCCAATCAGTCGATGAAGTTAGCCTCTCTTTGCTCTCTCCAGACATCTGGATTCACCAAAGGGATTCCATTTGGGCAGTAGTCTGTTTTTCTATGGTTGTTCACAAAGTAGGCCAAGTGGTACAACATGGTGCCTACCAAATCAGTCAATGAGGTTAGCCTCTCTTTGCTCTCTCCAGACATCTAGATTCACCAAAGAGATTCCATTTGGGCAGTAGTCTGTTTTTCTATGGTTGTTCACAAAGTATGCCAAGTGGTACAACATGGCGCCTACCCAATCAGTCGATGAGGTTAGCCTCTATTTGCTCCCTCCAGACATCTAGATTCACCAAAGAGATTCCATTTGAGCAGTAGTCGGTTTTTCTACGATTGTTCACAAAGTAGGCCAAGTGGTACAACATTGTGCCTACCAAATCAGTCAATGAGGTTAGCCTCTCTTTGCTCTCTCCAGACATCTAGATTCTCCAAAGGGATTCCATTTGGGCAGTAGTCTGTTTTTCTATGGTTGTTCACAAAGTAGGCCAAGTGGTACAACATGGTGCCTACCAAATCAGTCGATGAGGTTAGCCTCTCTTTGCTCTCTCCAGACATTTAGATTCACCAAAGGGATTCCATTTGGGCAGTAGTCTGTTTTTCTATGGTTGTTCACAAAGTAGGCCAAGTGGTACAACATGGTGCCTACCAAATCAGTCAATGAGGTTAGCCTCTCTTTGCTCTCTCTAGACATCTAGATTCTCCAAAGGGATTCCATTTGGGCAGTAGTCTGTTTTTCTACGATTGTTCACAAAGTAGGCCAAGTGGTACAACATGGTGCCTACCAAATCAGTCAATGAGGTTAGCCTCTATTTGCTCCCTCCAGACATCTAGATTCTCCAAAGGGATTCCATTTGGGCACTAGTCTGTTTTTCTATGGTTGTTCACAAAGTAGACCAAGTGGTACAACATGACGCCTACCAAATCAGTCAATGAGATTAGCCTCTCTTTGCTCTCTCTAGACATCCAGATATACTACAGACATTCTATCTTGAGCAGTTTTGGACAACTTCCACGATTGTTCACAATGCAGAACAACAACATGACGCTTACTAACTCAGCCTGTGAAAGTATAATTCACATCTTTTACAATCAAATTTCAACGATTTCCCTGGGAGTAATTTGAAACTCTAGTCAGTGCAAACATCTGTCGACAAGGAAACCCACTCGATACAGATATATACTTGAATTTGGAACATCCGACAAAAACTTCTGAACTGAAATCGGGATGTTGTCTAGTAATGATGAGGTTCAAGTACATGATTAAAATATCTAGTGATTAGACTAGTTGTCTCTAAACACTTCAAATTTTGAAAAATAATACAAATTCTTCACAACTTGGTTTTTTTTTCGAAGATTCAAGAACAAAACCAAAAATAATTTGGCAAGTGTGCAATGAGTACCGAATGTGGGCTCCAGCCAACGATGTGTTAATAGAAATTTGCAGACCTTTTTATCAGTTGGAAATCAACATCATCTTTTGTGATAGAAGAAAAAAGAACGATGATTGATGCAATAACAATACTAATATTTTGCACGATCGTATTAATCTAAACTTTAAACAGATTGATTCAGAAATGTTGCACAAGGTTCCTACTTGGTAGTTTGGAAGTGATGATTTTTTTCTAAACGTGATTTATTAGAGAGTTTTCGCCACGTCAGGCGCGACGACTTGAGATCGTGACGACTCAAGACAGATGGGGCCAGCAGACGCAGATGCTAACTTTTTTTGGTGGATTTCGAGTCGTCACAAAACAAGGGGCGGACTCTGAAAGTCACGCTAAACAGCTGACCTGTGAAGTCACTAGAAAATGGCCGATAGCGAACAGCTGATTCAGACTTTGGGGGTCTTGAAATGAGTTTTTCAGAATGAAATTTGGAATATAATAATAAAGGGTGTTCCAGAAGTAGCGCCGAATTTCAAAGGGCAATAAAAAACTCAATTTTCGCTCAATTTGAATTTTTTTATTGGAAAATGTAGCAAATATACCTACTCCGATTTAAGTATGAAAAATCACATCTGGCATGTGCCCACCCAAACTCGCCGCACACTGCACCAAACGGTCATTGAAATTTTCGAATCCCTCGCCGGCAGCTTTCCGGATACTGGTTCGAACTGCATCGAAAGTCTCTTCGTCTCGCGATGAGCGAGGGTGCCCTGACTTCCTGTCGTTCAAAATTGAGCCCGTGGTTTCAAATTTGCGCACCAATCTTCAAACAGTGGTTTCGTTAGGTGCCTCATTACGTCCTAGACGATCACAAAGCACTCGAACCGTTGCCATGGGGCTTTCATTACACTTGTAAAAAGTTTTTAACACCAAAATACGCTGTTCTTTGGAGAGCTGTTCCATCGCTAAAAAGTCACGTAAACAACAAAAACTTAGTAACGAGCGGGTCGGTAACTCAAATCGGAATGATAATAGATAACAAAAATCATAACATCATGGCTACCAACCTTCGCGGGGAACCATAGTGCCAACTTAAAATTCGGCACTACTTCTGGAACACCCTGTATTATAGATAGATAATTGTTTATTATCGATTATCGATATTTTTGGTCCGATATATCGATGGTATCGATATATTGATGATACTGATATCGATATTATGTAGCCGATGTTGCATCCCTACTCTACTTGATGGTGCTCAATGAATTAGGCTGAGAATACTATTAATTTTCTCGGTTACCAATTAATTGAATATACGAGCAAGTTATTGAAGCTTTCTACAGATGGTTGTTGAAACTATGATGATACTAGGAGAGCGTTACTCTCTCGCACGAACGTGAATCATTTTATAACAAACAACAAATACAAATAATTAAGAGCATCGTAGAAATGAATTTCGCATAACATACTTAATGAAAGTAAAATAAATAACAGAAAATCTTCGATTTATGAAATCTAGTTTCCTGCGAGAGAAAAAGAATTAGTCAATGTGCTTCTTACAAATTTTGAATTTTGAAACTTTGGTGTGAAATGAGGATAATTTGAAATTAAAATTCATTGTTCAAGTATTAAAGGTTAGGCAAGTATTCCTGAAATGACATTTCTTTTGATGAGGCATTTTGAGGATGAGGAGGAATTCGCTCTGGATTTTGTGATTACTGCTTATACAAAATTGGTGATACAAAACTGATGTGTTGATACACACCTATACTCTTGCCTTTATTTAAAGAGCTCTGGGATTTTTGAAGGCCCCGAAGGTTCGGCATCGCTGCAAGAATCCGAGCCCCAGCGGAAGGTCGAGGTATACCTGCGCGACCCCTCCGCCCGTGAACCCCCCCCCGGGGGGGGGGGGGGGATGAATGAAGAGGGATGATGGGTTTTGACCGCGAAGGGTTGTGAGTTGAGACCCCAAGGTGAGCACCTTGCAACGTTGCCACCTCTTGGCAGGGAAGGGGTTTTGGAACCCACGGTCCAGAGCTCTTTAAATAAAGGCAAGAGTATAGTAATATCATATTGCTATTGAAAAATTCATCCAAATACCAGCCGGAGTTTGAATACCCAACAATACAAGAGGCAAAGAAGAGGCGAAATTTGCTCTGGATTTTGTGATTACTGCTGATACAAAATTGGTGAACTGATGTGTTGATACATAATATTGTTAGTTTCACATACTTGTTTATAATCATGTATTCTCTTTGTTTATATTCGTTATATTCACTCGGGTCCTCAATACCTATCAAAAATTATAATCTTCAATAATTGTAAATCCATGAAGATGAAAAAGAATTCTTCATGTCGTTCCTTTTTCCTCCCAAAAAAAAATTCTCAAAATATTTATTTTTCTATTGTGTATAAAAACGATGAAAAGTGACGGAAAATTCATTTTTTAAATATTTATAAACGATATCTACATTGTGAAATAGCTACGTGTCAAAATTTGTATAGCTCTGAATTTCTTGTAATATAAAACTCTCGTTGTTACTAATTATTAAGTATAACTACAGTAAGATACAAAACTGCGCCAATTTCAACGCGAAATTTGTAATATCGGTGAACAAAACAAAAATTATATACCTCATGCTATTAACGTTTCCGTTGAATTTTTCAAATCGGTAGATTTTTCGGGTAAAGTAGGAGGCTTTCTTCCAGAGAGAAATTTATAGTGGTTATCTAGTAGGTAGTTGCTTGTTCCAAATTGAATACTGCTCGAATAGTTTGGGCGAATTGTTGATAATTGTGGTTTTTTAAGGTGTCGAAGTGTTATTCTCCTTCAGAATGGTCTTTTGATGGATTGTAAACATTTTGGTTGATATTATAATTTATTTATCAAATGGCAAGGAAACTGTCGGTTCCAGTCGGTAGAAAATTCGTGCTGGACGAAATTTTTGGTATCATTTCCTTAAGATAAGAAGGCCAATAGTCTCTTAAGGTACCCCAGCCGTTAGTACTAAAGTGGGTCAGCGAACCTATCGACTTTAGTCGGATGGATTTTGAAAATATAAATTTATAGCTCAGGTAGTTTTTTCAAAATTCCGTTTTTTTTTTGTCTTAATTTTTTCAACTTCAAAAAATTATTTTAAAACCTTATAGTTGAAATTTCGAGAAACCATCCGACTCAAGTGGAGTTCAACAATAATTGTTTCGAGGAAAAATCGGGGAAACGCGACAACTTCAACCACTGCAGAGCAACAGGGTCAAGGAGGTCCAAAAACGTGATTTTACAGGAGAGCCTTTTTTATGAAAACTTCACAAAACGCAACTCAAGCAAAGTAGAAAATAACTCCCAATGACAAACAACGACTTCAAATGCAAAAAATGTTAGAAGGCGAAGAAGAATAAGGATGAAGGTTATTTTCAATCGGGTTCATTATTAGGACTAAGTGCCGAGGTGTACACTGCCATCCCCACCATTGACAGGAAGGACAACTTCAACACCCTTCAGCTACAGAGGCTCACTTTAGAATTTCTGGCCTTCAGGTATCCCCAGCAAACCTCAGGTGACCGGCTCTACACAGACGGCTCTAAACTAGAGGATGGAAGCACTGCCTCTGCTGATTACAGGGAATCCAATGAAACTGCTGATGGGTCTAAGCTAAATTCCAGTGTATTCAATTGCTGAGCTTGTCGTCGTCTCTGATTCACTCCAGCGCCTGCTGTACGACCCTAACTCAAATGACGCAGTTGTCTTCTCTGACTCCAGAGCCGCATTGGAATCTCTGCAGAATATTAAAGAAGGTGACACTCCTCCATTCATCATCCAAAACATAGTAAGACTCGTCAAATGTTTGAAAAGAGATATAGCCGCGTCCATACAAGGGGTATTTCAGTCAATTTTTTTAATTTTTTTTTTTTCAAAAGAGTATGGTTTAGGAATAACGGTAAAGGGGTCTGTTCGTCGAGAAATTGTTTTTAAAAAATCAGAGAAGCTAAGGGAAGTTGAAGATTTGAACGGTGTGACATAGCTAGCCGATCGTGACGTAGCTAGCCAACTGTCTTTGAAAAAAGTATCCATGCACAGAAACCCTTGGAGGACCTCTTGGATACTACAAAATACTACTCACACACGCGCGCAGCATAAGTGTGTGTGTGTTAAGGGAGGCCCGCCTCTTTTTAAACGTGTGATCTCTTTAATTAATTTTTCTACCACATGTTATAGTATCATTGGGCTTAAATTTGGAGTATATAGGTTTTCAAGAGTGCTGAATCCAAATTTGAGGTCAAAAACCTGAATTTCCGACCCACCGAAATACCCCATTCCAATGGATCCCTGGACACGTACAAATACAAATACGCGACTGCACAGCTAAACAGGTTTCCAGACAACCAGAACAACCCCCGGAGGACTGGTTACTTACCAAGACCTGGCCAACTCTTTGAAGAAGAACTCATCGTCAACTGGAGAGATTCAAACATCAACAGGACAAGGGAGGTTGGACTGGACCAGATCAATGCCTCACAGTGGCTCACAAAAAGTCCACTTGCAGCAGATAGCCTTGACCTATCTCTCACACAATTTCGAGATGCCCTCTGCCTGAGGTATTACAAACCCTTACTCATACTGCGATGGCTGTGGGGATGAAATGGATAAGAACCATGCTCTGAACTGCAGAAGAGGGGGGCTTGTCAAGCAAGGTCACGACCAGATCTAGGATGTGGTGGCCGGACTGGCCAGACAAGCTTTCGCTGGGGTGGTATTTGAGCCTATAAGAAACAGCAGAACAGCCTGGACTCGTTCCTGACATCAAAGTCAATGGAGTGTGAGATAGGGAGCGGGCTTCGTTTTTTGATCTCCGCATCGTTAATGCTGACGCTGATTCCTATTCCGCCCGGGACTGGGACACCGTAGCTAGGGAAACAGCTTGGGCCAAGCATCGGAAATATGACCTAGCTGCTGAAGATCTCTATGGCTCGTTTTCGCCTCTAATTACATCATGCGAAGGGGTCCTTCACCAGGAATTCAGTGTTAATTACCTCTTGAAATCTTTGTAGCAGGCATAACTTCCGAAATTTTTGTTCAATTCCCATCACGATTTGGTGTCTTATATTCTTCGCCGTACGCTCATCATTTACAGTTGCCATCCAATTTCATTGAAAATTTCATGGATTGCGACAGTTGGGGGATCTAGATGGCAGGTTGATGATTACCAACGCCTTCCATTTTTGTGCAAACTGTACTGCCAAGCTGCATCATAAACATAAACTAAAAGTAAAGTAAACAACCATTTCAGGTTGGATTTTCGTCCGACTGCCATTCCTGGCGTTGCGGACGTCATCAGCTGTCTTCCTAAGGGAAGATCAGAATTTGTTCTGATGATTTCGCTCATGGCTTCCCATTGGCCTCACCGCCCTGGGTTGGGACGAGGGGGAACTGCGACTGACTTGCCCGAAAATATGCCGCAGAGGCGGACCCCGAACTCACGGCCCCTGCAACCAGTCCGAGTCCCATCTCCAGAGACACACGCCGTAGCTCGCTCGGTCACAGCTGACCCCCTACATAATCACTAAAATAGTGCGCTCCTCGAAAAAGCATTTTGGTCGTTTCCCGATGAATTTTTCCAAATTTGGATTGAGTCTGTTTAGAAACTTCAGTTTTCAATTATTTCAGTGCGACATGAACTTTAATTGCGGTGTGTTCTATAACGAAATTGATTAGGTATCGTATTGACTGAAATTCATCTTAAATTGTTTTTATGTTGTGTTGTACTTATAATACATAACCCGTGAGGTACTTGTTATAAATATGAGAGAAAAACTTTTATTCAACATTCTAAGAGTAAAAAAGTTAGACAAGGAATTTGCGAAAAGAAAAATTGATTTGACAAAAGTTCAAAAATATTAATGAAGTTGCAGATTGCATCTATGTCACGCAAACACCTCTCGCAAAAAGTTCAATAACATCTGCTCCTGTTCTTTCGTTCTCGGTTTCCGCTCTTTTCCAGCTGTTTTTCGTGATAGATGAACTGTTTATGAGATGAACAGTTTAATCCGAAGATGAATCAGTCGAGGTTGAAGGTCATGAGAAGTTATCAAAGTGACACAATGGAAGAAGGTAGGAGAAAAGCTCAGTCAATGAAAGAAAATCGCGACGAAAAATCCCCCCCCCCCCCCCTGCTCTAAGTGCAACCTCTAGGTGGCGAAGAAAAACGTAGTCCCCCGATAGTATACCGCTCGGTCGCTAGAGCTCAGCTTTGTCACTCCTGCTCATCCCACAGATTTTTAACACTACTGTCGCGATATGGGAAGAAGGCACACGCATCGGCCCATTGAAGTGACCTTTCCTCCTACCTTCTTCCATGGTGACACCTTATCTTTGCGCGCCACAGAGGACCAACGCGTTTTTTACCGCGTTCAACGTGTAATAAATGCTTGCTATAAATATTAATAGTGTAAATCCATTAATTGGAAGACGTACAATTCGGTTGGTCAAATTTGATTTAATAACTTCATTTGGCACTGACTTCGAATTATCGAGAATAAGAAAGTAAGTATAAGCGTTACATATTATCGGTTATCGAACAAAATTGAAAAGTTGAGGAATACATTGTTTTTTTTTTGTAATAAATTATAGGCCTGAATGGTCCCAATCTCAATGTCGAAGGAAGAGGTTCATATTTTCTCAATTCATCACACCCTTCTTTACTTTTTGACTAACTGGTTCTTCCAAATACGCTGAAAAAACACGTTTAGGACTTTAAGGCTGAGATGAGCAACGAGGGGCCTTCTTAATAGGATATTTGTAAGTACCTTGTACGCAGCATTTAGCAATGTTATGCCTCGATAATTCTGGCATTGCGCTCTGTCACTTTTTTGAATATTGGAATTACAAGTCCATCACTCCACTCATCTGGCATGACTTCTTGAATCCAAATGTGACATACGAGCCTATGAATTCTCAATTCTCAAATATCCTATTAGGAAGGCTCCATGTATTTTCTGAAGATCTTTTAACTGAATACCAGAGCGGGTTTCGGCCCGGAAGAGGTACAACAGACCAGATCTTTGTGATGAGAAACCTCCTAGAAAAACTGCATGCCAGGAATACGCACGTACATATACTATTCATAGATTTTAGACAAGCATTCGACAAAGTAGACAGAAGCCAACAGTACAAAGCGATGACGGAATTCAATATCCCAGTAAAAATAATCAAGCTAATTGAAATGACAATGTGAAACACCCAAGCAAAAGTGCAGGTTGGATAATCAACAAGTAAGGGTTTTGACGTAAGAGGAGGCGTAAGGCAAGGCGATCTGCTACCCTTTTCAACTTGGCACTCCACAAAGCTGTGAAGCAGGTGGAGAGTAGAGGGTCCCTCTTGTCAAGATCAAGCCAAATACTGGGATATGCAGATGACCTGGCAATTCTGGGCCGCACAGAGCAATCCATAAAGGAAGTTTTTGTTGAGTTGGAGCGAGAGAGTAGAAAGCTGGGCCTATATATCAACGAAGAGAAAACAAAGTACCTGGTCATATCGCCTTCAAAGACGCCCAAAGCAGCCCATAACCTGAAAATCGGAACCTATGACTTTGAAGGTGTGGACGAATTCAAGTATCTAGGTGTCCTAATAAATAGTGGGAACTTGATTAGCCACGAAATAAGAAGTAGGATAATGGCAGCAAATAGAGCCTACTACAGTATGGCGAATATGTTCAAGTCCAAACTCTTGACCAGGAAAACAAAACTTTCATTGTATAAAGCGCTGATACGTCCTATTGCCTGCTATGGAGCCGAAACCTGGGTGATGAGTAGTGCAGACGAAAACTCCCTCCGAGTATTTGAAAGAAGGGTCCTAAGGAAGATATTCGGGCCAGTTTATGACAGCGAGGAATGGAGGATTAGATGGAACCATGAACTCGAGCAGTTGATCAATCATGAAGACATCGTGCGCTTCATAAAGTCCCAGAGGCTGCGCTGGCTAGGTCATCTATCTCGGATGGAAGAAGGAAGGATGCCGAAGAAGGTCTTCAAGGAAGAAGTGCATGGAACACAAAGATGCGGCAGACCAAGGAAGAGCTGATGATGATGTAACGGATGACATCCGAATTATCGGTGTGGACAATTGGAGGACGAAAGCTCTTGATAGGCCAGCTTGGAATAAGATAGCACGGGAGGCCAAAGCCCACATTGGGCTGTAGCGCCGATAATATAAAATAATAATAATGAGCAACGAGGGGTGTCCAAATATCGTCGAATCACGTCATCTGCCGACGATTGGCTATCCAGCGCTGGTATGTTCAATACACAGTTTTTGCTCGATTTCATTGCAAAGTTTGAAATAATGTCTTCAACGAAGGTTGAACTTAAAAATTATACCGAAAATCCCACTAAAAAGCGGTAGAAAGATAGTTTTTTTTTTCGTGAGAACAACTTGATACAACTAACAAAAAAAAACCAAAAAGCAATGGCGCCTGAAAGGATTGATAATGGCCAACTCCCACTGGGAGGAGCAAGGTTGGCCAACATCATAAACTGAAAAATCGTATTCTTTTTCTTCCAATTTTTGTTGCATACCACAGCATGAAACGCCTGCTGAGTAATCTGACAGTTATCGGCTAACAGCCATATAACATAAATAATGGGAGGCTATAACTGTGTTCTTCTTCTTTCATGGCTCAACAACCCGCGAGGTGTCAAGGCCGCCCAAGTAAAGTCCGCCAGTCATTTCTTTGTTGTGCAGCTGCTCTCCAATTGCGGACTCCCAGCATTGCACGAGCACATCGCACATGTAGTATGAAAGGGGCACTTTTCAATAATCGCGTTTTTTGGAAGTGCCCTTATCAAACGTCCCAGATCAAACTCTACACGTTGAGCTGGTCCTCGCATTCCTAGTGCAAATACTCGCCGCTAGAGATCGTGTGATGCCTTTATTACTCTGCCCACTACGGAGGAGGGGGGGGGGGGGGTAGCGAGTGATTTCACTTCAAAGTTGATTTCCCAAAAGTAGCTATTTTGAAAAGTGCCCCTTTCATACTACATGTGCGACATTTCTTCTTCTAGGAGCCCCCTAGGGACTGAATCAGGGCTCATTCTGGCCCACCGAAGCCGACCAATCTTGATATGGTGGACCACATCTCTGTCAGCATAATATCTTTTATCTCCACGTTTGTTCTTATTCACCAGGCTCATTAGGATCGAAGATCGCTCTGAAAATCCTTCTTAATATTTTCCTTTCGAATCGGAGAAGTTGGTTTTCCTGAGTTCTGGAGAGTGTCCAGGTTTCAGAACCATAGATGAGCACTGGCTGGTTTAGCGTTTTATACAAACGGAGCTTCGTTGATCGCGACAGGGTCCTACCTACTCATCATATGCCGAACCAGTCCAAAGTAGCATTTGTTGGCTGCAATGATTCTCCTTCGGATTTCTGCCTCCATATCATTATCTTCGCTGCTGTAACTGTGTTGGGGTTGTGAATCATCAAAAACATCATTAGCGAGAATATATATCACCAGACTCAGAACCATTAATAGATGTGGGTGTGGTGGTTAGGCCTGGTGGAGTGGGGAATTTTAAGAGCAAAGGAGCATCCTACCCCAAAAGTGTTGGATTCACCTGCTTGGGCATACCAACTAAACCCACAGCAGTCTTGGGCTCCGTGCTTTCCACCAATTGCCCTGAGCGCTTTCTCGGAATAAGAGTTGGTGTGCTGATTTGTTGCTACCTCTGCTACTGCTGATGAGTATTGTTTTTGCTCTGTATTCCTCATGGAGGGGGTAGACATTTTGAGTTTAGGTTCCGTATTTTGCTTTAGATTTATGGTGGTTAGTTCTGTGACATCTTCCTCTTCCGAATAGGTTGGCATGTGGATTTCTGTAAGTTCTCTTGGTTTCTTCCGCTTCTCGAATTTTCTTGGACATCACATCAAACTTCTGACCTTTTGCTGCCAAGTCCTCCCTTCTGAGGGTTTCCAGCTGACCTTTGGTTTCCATGTCTGGGATGCGTACCAGTACTGCAGATGTTTTACTTGTTAAGGCCTCCTTTAACTTGATGAACGCCTCTGCCCACTGCCTATCTCCCCAATGTACTACTGGCTCCTCCACAACTGAGCTCCATGCTTGAGACCCTTACCCGATAGTCTGTCCACTCTGCTACCCTCCTGGTATGATCCAGCTCCAAAAGAGTCTTGTGAGCCCTCAGTAAAGGGAAAACTACATCCGCCTCTAGAGCCTTGAACAATGTGATGATTGAGATGGATCACCAGGCACAGAACCGTTAATAGATGTGGGTGTGGTGGTTAGGATGGATCACCAGGCTCAGAACCGATAATAGTTGTGGGTGTGGTGGTTAGGATGGATCTCCAGGCCCAAAACCGTTAGTAGATGTGGGTGTGGTGGTTAGGGTGGATCACCAGGCTCAGAACCATTAATAGATGTAGGTGTCGTGGTTAGGATGGATCACCAGGCACAGAACCGTTAATAGATGTAGCTGTGGTGGTTAGGATGGATCTAATATAATTGAGAAATGAGACAGGTTGGTTTCTCACAATGGAATGAATATTTTATTCAACGATGTAAACATTTTCAATCACATAGGTTACGTATGTGATTGACAGTGGATGATTGTTAATAATAAAGTTTGAACTTGATCCGACATCTTTAATAGGATCACCAGGCACAGAACCGATAATAGATGTAGCTGTGGTGGTTAGGATGGATCACCAGGCACAGAACCGTTAATAGATATAGCTGTGGTGGTTAGGATGGGTCACCAGGCTCAGAACCGTTAAATGATCTTTTAGGTAGGTTTGGTTGAGCAGAATCGAAAAAAGGCGAAATTTTGAGCTAGAGTAGATGATGGTGGTACCTCGAGCTGCCTTTATAAACACCCTACATAGGCAAGAGACGTGTAATTGTGGCACCTCAAGGCTCTGACCGTTTCAATTGAACACCTGGGGTTGATCAAACTACCTTCACATTTGTTCCTTTATTTGAAAAATACGGTTGTAAAAAGAGAGGACGCATTTGACTTCGAAACTAGGCTAATTTGAAATCACTTTCTAATAATTTTTAATCAAAAATTAAGCTTTCATTATCTTAAAAAATCGGATAAAACCTTGAAGTCGGTTTAAAAAAAATCAAAATTTTCATCTGGTGGTGCTGATTTGAACCAAAAGATGACAACTGTGCCAACAGAAGTAATTTTCTTCTAAATTTTGTTTACATGTCCTAATAAATTTCCGTTTTCAATAAATACCTAGTAAGTGCACTCATTTAGTTCGCAGAAGGAGATTAACATTTGTCCACCCAAAATCTCAAGAATTTGAGACATGGAAAACGAAGGAATTTGATAGCTAAAAAAACCACTTTTCACCAACCTCGTTTTATTCTCAATTTCGTAGTGATCGGACCAAAATTGTAGGCTGTTATCTTGATTTTCGACTCGTATTCACCATTGTTACCCTTCGAAATTTGTATACGTTAAGGCCTAATAATGTACGAATAAACCTGTAATATCTAAATTCAAATATTGTGCTTACATTACTTGTTACAATGAAAAAATTGTTGAAATCAAATTCGTGAAAATTTTACGTGAAAACTGTGTTCAAAGTTTTAATTATGTCTTGTTTGTTTCCGTTACATCAAATTCTTCCACATTTACTCACCTTAGATGCTCTTATAATTTTTTAAAAATCTTGTAAATATAATTATGTGAATAAATAAGAGGTGTACAAAAATGTAGGGTCGAGATTTTATTGTAATTTTGTAAATAATGGTTTTTTTTAGTGATGTATAAAGATTGAAATTACGTTGTTTCTGATGGGAGAAGAAATTATGCCATTTTCCGTATTAATTCGTAGAGTTGATAAATTTTTACTCGTAGGTGGAATAAGATATTTTTTTTTTATGATGAGAAGTATTGTTGATAATTATCGGTGCCAAAGAGAATTTTTGTTTTTTTGAAATTGGGTAGCTGTTTTTGTGCGATCAAAAGTGATTTTGTGTGGACGGCTGATGGAATGAGGAAATATATGTAAATTAATAAAAAGGTTAAGATCACACAAGAATATAACGAGAAGTGGAAGTGTGGTGGGCCCATAACCTGTCAAAATTACGTTGACTTGATGTGACTTGACTGGACTTGCAAGACTGTTTTGATACGTTTTTCATGGAATGAGCGAGGAATGAAGCGTTTCAGGTGATTTTCTCCGCCCTTTAGTGGAAATTGGTTCGAATTTTTCTTTGTGTCCACGATTTTCAACATTTGGGTACCTATTTGAACATGTACAAGATGAAAAGTGTTGCACACAGGAGCAGTTTTGGGCTCATAACCTCTTGAAATCACTACACTTGACTCACACGACTGTTCCAATAAATTTCAATAAAATTGGGCCACACAAGAAGCTTTTAAGCACTTTGGATGTTTCCCCTCCACTATCAAGAAAAGAGTTTAAATCTTTCGTTATGTCCATAATTTTGAATGTTAGATGGAGGTTACGTAGGTACCTATCTAAACACAAGACCAAAGTGTTGTGCAGTGGGAGCATTGGGCTCATAACCTCTTGACATCGCTAGACTTGATGCGACTTGACTTGACTTACATGACTGTTCCATTAATTTCTTCAAAATAAGGGAAAAATTAAGTACGTTGGGCTTTTAATTGGACTTTAAGTGGAAATTAGTATAAATCTTTCGTTATATCTGTAATTATGAATGTTTGATGGAGGTTACACAGGTAGCTATCTAAAGACGAGACAACAGAGTTAAGCATCGGCATCATTGGGCTTGCTCGGTCCGGAGAATAAAGAATGATAAATTTATAAGTGGTTTGTGATCTGAACTGAAAAATCGCCTCTATGTTTATGAAAAGAGGAATGCGATTATATTGTTTATTCGAATTATAAGAAAGAGAATAGGTGAAGTCTAGGTATATATTATTTGGGGTTCACCTGTGTGCTTGAGACTAGTGTGGCAGCCAGCTGGCTGGTGTTAGGTACTTCTTCCATTCTTCTGACAGGACCGCGAGAAAATCACTCCGGTTCGCAAAATTAGGACTGCCGATAGCAGGAACCCGGGGGAGAAAATATAACAAGTTTTCAGACAAGTGATGTCGATTCGCAATCTCAGCTCCCATGATAATGAGGTGTAAGAAAAATATGGTTGATGAGGAAAAGGAGCAGAGAGGGAGGAGTTAACAATTGGAAAGGTTTGGGTTCAGGTCATTGCACAACTTGGCTTCATTCTATAAACAAGAGAATAGAATCAGAACAGGGCTCATTACCTCTTGAAATCGCTAGACTTGATGTGACTTGACTTGACTTACATGACTGTTCCATTAATTTCTTCAAAATAAGGGAAAAATTGAGTACGTTGGGCTTTTTTCTTGGACTTTTAGTGGAAATTGGTATAAATCTTTCGTTATATCTGTAATTATGAATGTTAGATGGAGGTTACGCAGGTAATTATCTAAACACAAGACCAAAGCGTTATTTAGTGGGAGCATTGGGCTCATTACCTCTTGAAATCACTAGACTTGATGTGATTTGACTTGACATGACTGTTCCATTAATTTTTTCAAAATAAGGGGAAAATCTAGCGTTTTCTTGCGCTCTCTAGTGGAAATTGGTTTGAATCTTTCGTTGTATCCGCCATTTTGAATGTTACATGGAGGTTACGTAGGTACCTATCCAAACACAAGACCAAAGCGTTGTGTACTGGGAGCATTGAGCTCATTACCTCTTGACATCGCTAAACTTGACTTACATGACTGCACCAATAAATTTGCAAGAAATCCGTCTAATAACGGAGTGTTTATTTATTCATTTATTTTTCGTTATATCCCCATTTTCGACTATTTGACGCAGGTTATGGGGTACCTAATAATCCCTTGCTTACACATAACCGTTACACCTAAATGTGATCTCTGATCTTCGTTACGCCACAAACGAACCAAAAGCAGTCGAATTTGCAATGAAACCGTTCAATTGTATTATTTTGTTACGAAGTGATATTACCCGGTAGTTTACAAAGAAATTGTTAACCTCTCAATTCAATTTTATCCCAAAGCGATAGATACCTTCCAATTCTCATAGAATTTATTTATAACTTGTATATTTTAGAAGAAATTATTTTTAATCGATTGTTTATAAGGTAAAAATGTTTATACTCCTAATAATCCTAACGAACTAATTTATAAATGAATTGTAGATAATGATTTTTTATATCTGAAGAATGAGTATGAAAATTTTGGTTCGAAAATGTCGTGTTTTACATTGAAATGAATTTTATATCGTTGTCTGTGTGTAAAACAGGCGGTTTTGTTTTCGTAGGATTTAAAAAGACAAAAACTGTTGCGACTAGGCCTAACAATGTTGTTAATTCTTCATATTATATTTACTAATGATAAAAAAAATGACATTTACACGAGATTTGAAAAGAAACGTGTTACTGTATTATAATAAGCGTTAACAAATGGGAAAAAAAACATGATGTACTTGAGGAAGAAAAAATCGAAAAATTAATAAAGTGAATTGTTCTGAATTCTGCGTGTTTATTTGTACGAGTCATCAACTTGGGCTTCCTCACTACCGATGGTAGGACGGATGCTTCGCTCGTCGAATCTCATCTTTGAAAGACAGAGGTGACAACCTTGTGAGAGAACTGCAACTAGAACCTAGGAAACTAAAGGCTAGGAGAAGGAGGTTGGGGGGGGTCTCCTTTGGACCTACGATATTCTAATGAATTTTCCAAAAAACGGGCTTTTAACAATATTTAATCTCTGGGTGGTCTCATTCGTTTTTTAAAAATTGAAAAGTATTTTTGATTAATGAAAAAAAAAACTAAATAATAAAAATTATCCTCTTTTAGCAAACTGTTGGTCTTACAGAGCTCTGGGTGGTGCCATTTGATTCTACAAATTCGTAAAAGTTTTAAATTAATGAAAAAACTACCACTGATGCCCCTTTATATGTTCCTCATCCAGTGGCCACAATGCTCAGAAATGCCTGGGAGGAGTGATATGAGCCCCGGCTCAGTTATGTTCCACCACAGTGAGGGGGGCTGGGCAGCTTCCATCAATGCTCCCTTCTGACACAGGATCAGCTTAGTCACATGCGACCTGGATTGGTGATCCTGAGGACATAGGGGCCAGTGGGAGTGGGCTCTGCACCATCCCCACTCCAGCACAGCCAAAATCCACCCCCATGGGAGCCACCCTATCTCGATGCCACTGAAGGAGAGGTGGGGGTAACAACGAAGAAAGCGAGATGTACCAACGCTTGGCAACCATTCTCATCCCCGCTGTTGACACTTTCTTCACACTCCTTGATAAAAGAATAGACACGTATGTCGACCACCCTTTTTCAAGTTTAGTGGTGATAATTAACCCTCATCTCAATCGCCGCGAGCCCTGCTGCCCACGAATCGACATGATTGCCCCAAATCCGGCTAGTAAGACCTCTGAACATCCGAGCTTGGACCATCCCCTTCAACTTCACCCGCTATGAACGGAATTCCTTCAGGCCCAGTAAACGTGAGTGTAAAAACTAATCTACTACCTTGGCCAATGGTAAAATTGAGTGCAAAGTGTGTAGAAGTAACATTTTGTAAAAGAAACATTTCAGTAGAAGTAGAGTTTTCTAAATTGATAGACATATTTTGGTTGACAACTTATGCTTTGGATGAAACTGACTGGTAAATGGAAAAGGAATGTAAAGTCGAATGAAGAATTTCACCATGTCGGAATTTCCTATTTTTGACCCCAAAATCGGATTCAGCACCTCAAAAAACCTCCTAAGGCAAACTTTCAGCCCGAACTTCCTAATTTACGAATTAACAAAACAGTGTGGAAAATACGAATGTTTAAAAAAAACGGGAAAATGACGTCATCCTGGAATAGTTCATTTATGGCCGCTTGAAGCGCTGAGATCGAGAAATCTATAGTCCCCAGATGCAAAATTTCATGAAACAGTAAAGTTCGAAATCGAAAAACTGAAGAAAAAAACGTCTGCCAAGTTGGGTGGGCAGTATAGCTTCCTCACTCATTGTAACATGGACGTATAGAATCAGTTGGCGAAAAATTAGTTTCAACGTAGAATTTTATTTAGCGGTCCACCGTCTAGGACCTAACCCACACAATCCCTGAAAATTTCATCGAAATTGGTTGAATAGTTGCGGAGTTTTGGTTGTAACAATAAATTTAAAGTTCGCGGATGCGCAGCGGCTATTGCTTGACCAATTTGATTGAAACTTATAGGGTGTCTCTTAGAAGTTAGTGCCTAACTAACCTCCAAATTAGAGCAAAATCGGTTCATTAGAAACCGAGGTTCCAGGAAATTCACGTTTGCGCATGCGCACTCGCTCCTATTGGTCCGAAGGTGCTGAAATTGATAGGGGACCGTCTAGGACCTAACCCGCACAATCCCTGAAAATTTCATCAAAATCGGACCTCAGGTTAGTATAGTTTTGCCCGGGACAAGGATTGACCACAGACAGACCGACAGACAGACAGACACGGAACCAAAATTGGTCGGGAAGCTCTAAAACGCAAAAAGCAAGTGGAAATTTTGATTTTGGAGTACATTTTTTTTCACTTCTTTCACGAATACAAAGCTTCCCTACCTTCGGTAGTGAGGAAGCAAAATAGAAAAAACAAGATGGGGAAAATTAGGTTTCCCCTGTTTTTGTTTGATAACTTTTCTCTTAGAAAACACGATTTTGTAGTCCCAATGGGCAACACTGGGAGGAGACGGCGATCCAATCAGCGAGCGTTCCCGCTTCACGTCCGTTTTCCCGGTTAGTTTTGAAATCAACAATTTTGATTGTCTCCCAAAAATATCAGGAGACTTATTTTCCTAAATCAGCCCGATTTTCATCTATCCCACACCATTAACTATTCAGGAAAAATGCAAACAGAATTCGGTGAAATTCCTCATTAAGGATAATCAAGGTTGAAATGACAACTCTCAAGTCAATTTGAAGATATCATTTATTTATATATTGAACTGATCTCATTCTGTCCATGTTTTTCATATTGACACAAGTTTCATTGTTGTGCCCTTCAGGAACACCTTAAGGCCCCTTTACACAAGCAATTTTTTTCGACAATAATTGCCCAACTCCAAAAAAATTGCACTAGAAAAGTTGTTGGCAACACATGACAATAATTGCGTTCTCGTGTTGCATCAACAGGAGGTGACGCAATAATTGCGTTGTGTTGTACAATAAAATAGAGCAATAAAAATTGTTCAGTTATTTCGTTTACACTAGCAACACCAGTTCGTCAACATGATGGAAGCGGAAATCATAGCTGCTGCCATTGTCATCGTCGCCGCAAGCACCATGCAGGGGAGGAAGAAAAGGAGAACTTGGCAACGCGAGTATCTCAGCAGAAGAGATTGTACCTACTCTCGCGATAACCTCGGAACTTTTGTTTGACGGTGAACTATTTTTGAATTTTGCCCGTATGTCCATAACGGACTTTGAAATTTTGGTTGGTCTAGTGGGACCCCGAACCATGAAGGCTGACGCGAAATTTAGAATGAGCGCATTTAGAACATGCGGGAATCCTGTGATTCACAGAAATCGACCGACATGGGTGGAAACGCCAGGAGATGCTAGCCCACAACACGCCAGAGTGCTAGAGGTGCAATTATTTTCCAACCCCCTCAGACTTGATTTGCAATACAGTTCAATCTTCGTTTGGAGCTAAAAATGTTGCGCAACACCCTGCAACTATTGCCTACAACTTCTTCAAGACGAAAAATAATTGCACTGTGTTGCGTACATGTTTACACTAGCAACATGAAACTTAAGCAATTTTTCTCGCACGCAATTATTGCCGAAAAAAATTGCTAGTGTAAAGGGGCCTTTAGTAAGTCCATCCGACGTAACCACATTAGTTGTTCTGGTTGCAATTTGGCTCTTCAGACTTTTACTTTACTTTCAGACCATCATAGACCTTCGAGCCGCTTCAAACACCTACCAGGTAATTACAATTGTTTAAATCTTCAGTTGTAGTTTCGATATTTGTTGATGATCAATAATTATTCTTTTGTGATAAGTACCAACTACTTAGGCTACCATCCATCATGAGTCAGTAAAATAAATACGGTTTTATGCATCCAAAAAAATAATTTTTCTTTAAAAAAATTCATATTTAGTGTTAAATTTGAATAAAAGTTTTGAAAGAAAAGATGGGTCCCTCGAAAATGCAGGTCTGACGGGTCCTTCTGGAAGGATGTGGGAGAAGAAAAACGACTTCCTACTAGCAATACTCAGTTTAAAAAATCTTCCCACGTACAAAAGCCCTTACAAAAGGTACTTCCAGCTGGACTTTAGCCTGCACGTTCTATCAGTCGTGTTTACGTAAATTGCCAGACATTTTAACATGGAAAATGAAACTGAAATGATGATGAAATTTGTTGATGAACAACTGAAAAACGTTACGCTGGAGGTGGATGCGGGACAGTCACATGCCTTATCGACACTCCGGTTTTTGAGGCACCGAGCTTTTCAATGCATTCTAGATTATGTTGCTAGGGATAATATACTTGTGTATTATACTTACCTACGACTAAAGGTTCTGCACTAAATTTGGCTAAACAACAAACATGTTCCATGTTTTAATCATTTACGCCATAGGCTTTAAGTAGATAGCCTCTAGCGGGTCCAGCGAAGCGCCGAGTTTTTACTGATCCATTTTCGAGGACCAATCGCCAGAAAACGCCGCTTTTACTCTGAATTTAGAAAATTTTAATATTGTTTTTTGGGTTATTATTTTCAATAATGAACCTTTGGAATTGACCATGAAAAAAAAAAGTTCATCCCAATGAGAGCAATGAGGGGGATGGGCTGCCAAATGGTACAGGTCTTACGCGGGCAGAGATTGTAGCACGAGAGAGGTTGGAGTCGACTTCATGGGGGTGGCCACCATTACTACCAGCCGTGTGGACCTTGGTAGAGCGCTAGCTCACGTTACCAAGGCTCCATTGAAGCCACAGCAGAAGCTGCGCCTCCTCCGCACGTACTTACTGCCAAAGCTGACCTATGGGTTGGTCTTTGGCAGGCTTACGGCGGGGAGGCTGCAAAAATTGGATCGCGAAGTTCGCTCTGCTGTGCGCTCTTGGCTGAGGTTGCCACCTGGTGTCCCAAGTGCCTATTTTCACGCACCGGTCAAATCCGGTGGGCTTGGCATTGTGTCTCTCTCGGCATGTATCCCTTCCCTGCGCCGCCAGCGCCTGCTAGCCCTTCAAGGGTCGAGCTGGGAGGTTGCCCTTGCGGCTGCTGATCTTGATTTTGTCAGGCAGCAGTTAGCATGGTGCGACCGAGCAACACCATCTGCTCCAAAACCCAGTTCGTCTGCTGACCTGCATGAGTCAGTAGATGGTAAAGAACTCCGACAGTGCTCCGAAAGCCTTGTCTCATCCCAATGGGTAGATTGGGCTTTGGAGGGCATTGGGGCCCGTGACTACTGACACTATCACGCCGTCTGCATGGCAACTCTGCCAACTGCGGTACGGTGTTCGAGAGGTGGTCGCGGGACAACCCTACCCCTTTGCCGTGCCTGTCGGATTGGAAATGAGCATCTTTATCATGTAGTGCAGCAGTGTCATCGGACTCAGGGGGGCCGCATTCTACGTCATGATGCAGTCACCAAGCAGATAGGAGGTGCTTTGTCATCTAGCGGCTGGGATGTTGAGGGAGAGATTGTATCACATGCCAAATGACAGGGGTAAGAAGCCCGACATCGTTGACGTCAAGCCCGACCAGTCTTGCATTATCCTGGATGTCCAAGTTGTCAATGGCAGCTTGGACATGGAGCAGACTTGGCAGGCTAAGATAAGAAAGTATGACAGATGATTTACAGCAAGCGGTGTCGGAGCTAAAAGGAGTGGCACCCAACAACATCAGGGTGATGGCTGCAACCTTGTCATGGCATGGGGTGTGGTGCGGGAAAAGTGCCACGGAGTTGCGCGAGTTGGGCATCTTGGTAGGCGTACTCCGTGGTATCACCACCCGTGTCCTGCTCGGCTCGTATTTGAACTGGTGGTCGTTTTATAGAGGCACTTCCCTTCAAACCTTTCTCCCACCCCCACCTTCCTCATCTTCCCTCATCCCTAGGGCCAGCGTCGGGTGAGTCCTGGGTGTCCTCCCCATTATATTTGATTTATTTATTTATTTTCATTCATGGCGTGCCCCCTCCGTCAAAAAAGACATTTTGTCTCTGAGGGGAGTTTGAAAAAAAATAAAATAAAAAAATAGGGGTGAAGCCGCTGGCCTCCCTCAGTTTGCTCCCCCTCCGGCTGGAGGGTGGGAGATGGTCGCTGCTCGCAGGGTGGGGGTAGGCGTCGCTCTGCTGTTTGTCGGAGGGGTGGATGACCTCCCGTCCTACCTCACCTTCACCCTCGTGAAAAGATTCCAGGAATGCGGCTAATTAGGGCACTCACCCCGTTCCTGATATTGGGAATAAAGAGGCTGTGTGCGACGGCTCTCACTTATTGGTTTATTATTTTCAATAATGAACCTTTGGAATCGACCAAGAAAAAAAATGTTCATCCCCCTCAAAACTTGTTGGTTTACGTTTCAAGGTTGAGTTATTTGGGGTCAGTAGAGTCGGTTTTATATCAGACGGATACATCTGTGTGGCATCTCTTATAAAATAGGATTTGAAAACGAAGTCTGTTAGGAGTAAGTGTGTGGAGGACAAGTTCAACAAGGTCAATAAAGATTTGAGCTCGATATTTAACCCTTAACTTGCCAAAGACAATGATTTGATGATGACTTGGCAAAACGTTATGTTGGTTCAATTTCGGATATTTGGAGATAATCTTGCGAAATTAATTTCTTGTTCTTTTGGTAAGAAACTTCTTTAATGAGCTTGTAATGATTCATATTCGGAGGCGAAATTCCGGAATTCTAAATTTTTACGCCAATGTGTTCTGTTTTTTAGTAGGTAGGTACAGTGTTATTTCAAGGACAGAAGAAAGCGAGTTTATTCAATTCATGATAGGCGGTGGAATCTTTGACTTTGACATCCAAGCCTTTTGTTTGTCTCCACCCCTCCATCAGAACCACGAGTCTATTTCTTCACATCGACAGTTCCCTGCAAGTTACCGCTGCAATAACAAGAGTCCTGTGACCCGTTGCCATTCAGCCGTGCACGCAATACGAGGAAGGATTTCTTCACGAATTTAAAGAAATTGCGATAGAAGGAAATACCATCCCCCTCTCATCCATTTACTTGAGGGGAGATTTTGGTGAGTTGTTTCCATTGTATCTCGTCCACGATACTTCTCCGCCCCTCTAACCCCCTCGCCTGGCCTCGGACTCCACTTCGCATTCATCTGAAGACGCAATATTGTTTTGGTTTATTATTTTCAATAATGAACCTTTGGAATCGACCAAGAAAAAAAAAATTTTAACACCCCCTCAAAATTAGATGGTTTACGTTTCAAGGTACGTAGAATCCAAAAATCGAATAAAAATTTGGCCGTCCGTCCGCCGTACGCGGCACTTTTGCCACTTAGCATTGACCGATTTTGATGAAATTTGGTATGTAGGCTCCATTTGGGGTCTAGTTGTGCCCCGAAGCTTTTGGTTGATGTAGGTCACTTCTAAGGGTTCCAAAATCAATTTTGAAATTTTGAAAACGCCCTAACTCAAAAAATTTTGATATAAAGGTATTGTTTTTCCTTCAATTCAAGATTCTATAGAATTTTTAGAATTTTTTGAGACCACGCGGAGCTCTGTAGGACAAACCGTTCGCTCCCTACGAAAATTTAAGGGTTTATATTGAAATATATATATATAAATCAAAACACGAGTGTGAATCGCAAATGAGGCCTAATCTCCGTTCAAATTAGAGCTGACCGGAATGCGATAGATTTTTCTTTAACTGGCGCTACGGTCCTCTGAGAACCAGGGCCTTCTCAACAATACCACTCCACACTTTCCTGTCCTGGGCTTACTCCTCCATCTTCGGACGCCAAGCTGTTTCAGGTTCTCCTCCACATCCTCCAGCCATCGAAGTCGAAGTCTCCCTCTCAATCGCCTCCCGCCAGGCACTTCATACATGGCTCTCCGAGGGTATCGATCAGGGGGCATCCTTTCCACGTGGCCTAACCATCTGAGCTGTGCACGCCTGATGAATGCCACTATATCAGGCTCACCATACAGGCGTTTGAGCTCAGCATTCTTCCAGATTCTCCATGCACCATCCTCATGGATGGGTCCAAAGATTTTACGCAAAATCTTGCGTTCCCAGCAGTTTAACCCATTCAACCCCGAGCCTGACACGCGCTCCCACCCCATGGCCCATGCTGCTCCTTCCACAACATTCGATATAGGGGGCGTATTTTCTTCTTGAGGTTGGTAAAGGCGCAAAACATCTGATTTCCACAATCCATCGTGTTATCTAGGTCGAGCAAAGGGTGCTAACGGGAAAACTGCCAGGCCAAGGTTATACAACCTTCCCACAGTGTTGCCAAGTTGGGGGTTTCCCCCCCAAATTTGGGGGTTTTTTTTCTTGACGGGGGGATTTTGGGGGGAGAAATCTTTTGGGGTTTTTTTTGGGGGTTTTTACCGACGAGTCGGGGGGATTTGGGGAGAATAAAAATGAATCAGCAATTAAAAAAGCAGCAGGTAATATATATATTCAATGGAGTGAAAAACTTCACCGAATTTACCAATGTCTATCGTGGGCTCAATGGGACTATAATTTTGGAGGACAAACTTTGTCTCCACTCTTTTTCGATCTTTGATCTATCGCAAGCACACACACTGATAAATTCTTAAAGTTTATTCGTCCGTTCGCGCTCGTTACTATTAGCAAACTTGAAGTTTTGAAGAGATTGAGAAGGTTTTGGAGATGGGGGTCGAATGCAACCTCACTGTTTGACATTTTGATTTTTTGTACAAAAAAGTACCCTACCTGAAGAAACTAGTTTATTTTTTAAAATGTTTTTAATGTTTTTTTTTTAAACCTTAATGACCTGAAACATATATCGCTGATACAATAATTGCATTGTCTTCAAGATCCACTCCGCCCTCAAATCATTAATAAATTACAATCTACTACTTAAAAAAAAAAAAATGCATTGTATTCATTGATATTTTTATTTCATCCTTAACTTTTAGGGTTTTCTTTTTTTGGGGGGATTTGGGGGTTTTTCGAGGTTGGCTCAGGGGGTTTTGGTAGCCGCTTGTTGGCAACACTGCCTTCCCAGGCCTCAGCCAACATTTTTGAAGAGATAGAGGTAACCTGTGAGCCATGGCATCATATGCTGTCACCGGGCCGACCGAAATTCCGCCCTGACATCATATGATGTCATCGGGGTTGAATGGGTTGACAATCGCTCACTCGTAGAAGTCAGGGTCCATGTATCACACCCATATGTGACCACAGGGCGTATAATTGTTTTGTAAATTGTGAGTTTAGCTCGGCGCGAGAGACCTCGAAATTTCAAGGACCTCTGGACTGCCCAGAAACATCTGTTGCCGCATGCAATACGAGCTTTTATTTCAGCTGTCACGTAGTTGTCTTCCGTTATTATTGCGCCCAAATATTTGAAATTGTGACAAATTGGGAAGTCGTGGTCCCCTATCCGGAAGGTATCCTGGGTAAGCGGCGGTTTCCTTGAGGTTTTCATATACATAGATTTCTTTTCGTTGATTTGCAGGCCTCTTACCTTTGCTGCTCGTTCGAACTCTTCCACCGCTCCTGAAAAGGCGGTAGTTGTTCGTGCCATGATGTCAACGTCATCGGCATAGGCTAGGTGTTGAGTGAGCCGGTTGTAGATAGTTCCCCCAGGGTTAGTTCGGATACTTCTCGCTGCGTTCTCAAGAGCAAAATTGAACAGCGTCTTTTGCAAGAGCAAAAAAACATGCGATCGATGGTTGGTGATTTTTATTTTTTTTTTTCTTTGATTTTTTTTTTTCCTTCATATTGGATGGTTGGTGATTTTGTAGACGAGTGATCTATATAGAAAAATAATAAACCATTGTGTAATAATTTGCAGCGTTTTTACTAGAAGGACTCAACACTTAGTTGAGTTAGAGAAAATTATGTTAAATAACCCAACTGTAGGGTAAAATTAACCTGCGGCATTTTTTATTTCCACTGTAGGGAGCTCCCAAGCATTTAAAATAATGTTTATTTTAATACATAATTTTGAAGGTAGAAATTGGTTTTTTTTTAATGTATTTTCATTTTCAAGGACCCATTCTCCTTTACACTAAAATTTATCTTAATATCGAGTTTGATGAAGATTGTGGTTAAATGGAAAATGAGCATCTTTAAAGCAACATCCATATCATGGCCCGATCTATCGATATCATGGCAAAGTAGCTTTAAAGCTATTATCTATAAAATTGGCGATTGGGATGGCATAAAGCTATTTTTAAAGCATTTTGCAAGAATCAACAATCCCCGAAAATGCCTTTGAAATTGAATGGAAAATTTAAAAGTTGAGGACGTTACAAGGAAATTCACGTTTGCGCATGCGCAGTGGCTTCTGTAATTTCCGGGACGACGATGTTCTTTAAGGACCATCAACACGCCCATCTGAACAATGCAAGAAGATAATAATTGAAAAGGGTGGGCGGTCTGAAAACCATCGAGTGCCCGCGGGTGTGATCTCAAAGTGCCTGCTTGAAAGTTGATAAAATAATTAAAGAAATTAATGAACCTTCACTTATGTTTTTTATGAGGTAATTTAAGAGAGATGATGTTGAATTTTTAGGAACGAATGAGACCACCCAGAGCTCTGAAGGACCAACCGTTCGCTTTCTGCGAGGAAAATTGAGGAATGAACGAACTCGTGAAGTTCATTTATAATTATATCCGGAAGGGGACTTTAGGACATAAGACTTTGGGACATAAAATAAATCAAATTACTAAACATTGAAGACAGTTAATAAAATAATTAAATGATATAGGTAGGGGAAGGACGTGTACCTTGGACAGCATGTACCTTTAGCAACTTTTCATTACTCAGACCCTCGATGAGAGAAATGTTGAAAGATCGTGCCAAAATGTTGCTTTTATGATGGCAAGACTGCTCTCGAACAGTGGAGCGCTTTGCGTCGATTGTAGAGGATGTACGCCGTCCAGTTAGTTTTGCCCTCCCATTTTGGGTAACTAACCTCTGTGCTTCGAGGTTTCCCAGCGACCTGGTAAGTGTTTATAAATAATATTTTTGGTGGATTCAGAAGCTGTGGGGTGTGGGCTTCAACGAGATCTATCTATTTTTGTGTTTGGTTTTCATGGTTTGAATTGAGAGGTCAAAATGTTCTCCAAGTCCTTTCTGTGTACCTAGAGCAGCTGAAGATCGTGTACCTTGGGCAACAAGTAGGGGTTGCTCAAGGTACAAACCACTCGATTTCCTGTACATTCTGGTAACAGATTTCACTTAAGAAAACGTCTGCTGATGATGAGTAAAAAAGTCAAGCTTACCAAGAAGCTGAATTTTAGCTGTGGGGAATTCGAATATGTGGAGTTCTGGCGGAGAACTTCATGGAAATTTGGACTATCTAGAAAGGGAAATGGTAGGAGAGACAACCGAGGAATGGATTGGAGGAAAGTGGGATGGGTGGTCAACGTTAACAAAAGGGTTTTGGTCTCTTTTTCTACACAGAACCTTGCCAAATTTTACGTCTGTCCAGTTCTAGAAGCCGACAGTGACAAGTGACAGTGAAATTGTTGAGGACAACTTTCCATATTGACATGTTTTCCGAGTGAGGGTCCGGGACATCATACAATTTTTGCCCCAGCCTATTTTTAACCGATGAGGAGGGATACATTTCAATGTTTCTTTTGCGAGGTTCAACCTTAATTAATTTTATGATTTTTGTAATTTTCGCTAAACTCCTTGGTAACTATACCAAGTGTTCGCGTTCTGAAATTATTAATAGTGTGAAGTCGTTATTTTTATACTTTAGTATTTTCAAAACATATTTTCCAAGGAAAAAGTTTGTTTTACGTCTTATTTGGGCTCGTGAATAAGTTACTGCAACCTTACTTTAAACAAATGTTTGATGAAAAATTATACTTTTATGAATGATATGTTTCCAGAGCGTTAGAGTACTTACCTATCGTGTTTTTTTATATTTTTTCACCCATTTCTTTATTTGTTTGAAACACTAAAAATGGGTGCCCAAGGTACAATCAATGTTGCTCAAGGTACAATCCAAGATTGTACCTTGGGCAAAAATCCACTTTTTACAAAGTCAGTTTTAATGCATCAACCATGGGAGATTTTTTTAATTTTCAGAGGTATTCTGAAAGCCACCGAGATAGAGCATTGATATACCTTGGAAAAACTCCAAAAAAAAAAAACGACGTAAACTACCCCAAATTTAGCAATGAAGAAAATCTGCCCAAGGTACACGTCCTTCTTCCTACTGCACTGACGTTTTTTCATTAATTCAAGATAATGCTTAGAAGCGAGTGAGACCACACGGAACTGTGTAGGACCAACATTTTGCTCTCTGTAAGACTTTAGGTTAACTAGAAATACTAGAGGCGAACTCAGTAGTCATCATTAGGAGGTTCTAGTTCACGGATAATTATGTTAATGCCCATAACAATGTAATTGACAACCTTGAGCGTTAATAAGGTAAGTATTTTTTAATAATCTTTGCAGAGGGTGATCTACACGGGGGGGGAAAATGCCCTGGCACAAAAACACCTTGGTTGACGCGGAAGCATTATTTAACCGTTATGTAATAATTTGTAGTTTCTAGGTGGGTTGGGGTACATAGATACGGCGCGCGGACCTACCTCTCCTTCAAGACTGCTCGGTCTTGCGTTTCTTAGCATACCCTCGTCCCTGCGAACTATTCGCTTCAACCGGCCGAATTTTGAAGGGTTTCGGGCTGGTTTTTGGGAATTCTGGGCATCTCAAACGATTAAGAAAACCATAATACATATTCGTAGTCAGGAACAAAATTATAATTTTCAAAAACGGTTACCTGCAATGATTCAACGTTATGCAATCAGATATTATTGTTGATTTCTTCTGGAGAGTTATGATTCACTAAGAAGGCGGGCTTATTTATAGCGTCTGGATAGCAACCTTGAGAGTAGGAGGCCGATAGCGGACCCCCTCCAGCATTCTGGTGGTCATTCACCAGTCGAGTGCAGACAGCACTTGTCTCCGGTACTCTGTAGCAGACAGACGTTCTTCAGCTGGTGTATCTGCTACGCAGAAAGAGATCAAAAGACGTCCCAGTTTTTTAGGTAGGTAGATTTGCCGTTTTGTCCCATCATACTCGTAAATTATGAGTGAAAAACTTTGCTGAATGATATAAATTAACAGTGGTGTACCTACTCTGTGCAAAATATCTAATCTGTGTGCTGTAGGTATCCACGTTGTTAGGCGATATACAGCATCTACCGAGTACTCAATACCTACTCAGTGTACTGCGCCTTCGCCATTCTTACCTTCTCTGTGCACAATACCTACTCTGTGTACAGTACCTACCAAGTACTTCGTTCCTTTTCTGAGTACAATACCTGCTCTGTGTATAATACCTATGCAGTTGTGCCTTCACTATTCAGTACCTTCTCTGTGCACAATACTAACTCTGTGTACCTACCAAGTGCTTCGTTCCTTTTCTGAGTACAATACCTGCTCTGTGTATAATACCTAGGCGGTATACAGCACGGGTTGCTATCGAAGTACCCCGCGCCGATGTACCCCTCCGGGCATAGTGCCCCCCGTCATTGTACCCCGCTGAATGAAAACATCCCGCGGGGTACAATGACGGGAGGCACTATGCCGGGGGGGGGGGGGGGGTACATCGGCGCGGGGTACATTGACGCACACCCTACAGCACCTACCTAGTACTGAATACCTACTCTGTGTACTGTGCCTTCGCTATTCAGTACCTTCTCTGTGCACAATACTAACTCTGTGTACCTACCAAGTGCTTCGTTCCTTTTCTGAGTACAATACCTGCTCTGTGTATAATACCTAGGCGGTATACAGCACCTACCTAGTACTGAATACCTACTCTGTGTACTGTGCCTTCGCTATTCAGTACCTTCTCTGTGCACGACACTAACTCTGTGTACCTACCAAGTGCTTCGTTCCTTTTCTGAGTACAATACCTGCTCTGTGTATAATACCTATGCAGTATACAGCACCTACCTAGTACTGAATACCTACTCTGTGTACTGTGCCTTCGCTATTCAGTACCTTCTCTGTGCACGACACTAACTCTGTGTACCTACCAAGTGCTTCGTTCCTTTTCTGAGTACAATACCTGCTCTGTGTATAATACCTATGCAGTATATAGCACCTACCTAGTACTGAATACCTACTCTGTGTACTGTGCCTTCGCTATTCAGTACCTTCTCTGTGCACGACACTAACTCTGTGTACCTACCAAGTGCTTCGTTCCTTTTCTGAGTACAATACCTGCTCTCTGTATAATACCTATGCAGTATACAGCACCTACCTAGTACTGAATACCTACTCTGTGTACTGTGCCTTCGCTATTCAGTACCTTCTCTGTGCACGACACTAACTCTGTGTACCTACCAAGTGCTTCGTTCCTTTTCTGAGTACAATACCTGCTCTGTGTATAATACCTATGCAGTATACAGCACCTACCTAGTACTGAATACCTACTCTGTGTACTGTGCCTTCGCTATTCAGTACCTTCTCTGTGCACAATACTTACTCTGTGTA
Organism: Apolygus lucorum; assembly: GCA_009739505.2. Lineage (NCBI taxonomy): Eukaryota > Metazoa > Arthropoda > Insecta > Hemiptera > Miridae > Apolygus > Apolygus lucorum. The sequence goes on from CM019174.2 coordinate 14,395,804, forward strand.
CCTACCAAGTGCTTCGTTCCTTTTCTGAGTACAATACCTGATCTGTGTATAATGCCTATGCGATATACAACACCTACCGAGTACTGAATACCTACTGTGTACTGTGCCTTCGCTATTCAGTACCTTCTCTGTGCACGACACTAACTCTGTGTACCTACCAAGTGCTTCGTTCCTTTTCTGAGTACAATACCTGCTCTGTGTATAATACCTATGCAGTATACAGCACCTACCTAGTACTGAATACCTACTCTGTGTACTGTGCCTTCGCTATTCAGTACCTTCTCTGTGCACGACACTAACTCTGTGTACCTACCTAGTGCTTCGTTCCTTTTCTGAGTACAATACCTGCTCTGTGTATAATGCCTATGAGATATACAACACCTACCGAGTATTCAATACCTACTCAGTGTACTGCTCCTTCGCTACCTTCTCTGTGTACAGTAACTACTGAGTGCTTAGTACCTTTTCTGAGCACAATACCTACCCTATGTATTGTACCTACACTGTATACAGCACCTACCGAGTACTCAATACCTATTCAGTGTACTGTGCCTTCGCTATTCGGTCGGTAGGTACCTTCTCTGTGCACAATATTGTTGTGAATTGTTAATGAAGCAATGCTTGGTAGTGGTATTTACGAATTAATTATTGTTTTAGAGTTTCTAATAAAAATTCTACTTCTCGTGTTGAGTGACTAATTGAAAGTTGTGTCCGTACTATTTCTCCGATATAAGTCCTCTGAGCTACTTTTGTTCGACCCTACTGAGCAGAATCATAAGAACACCTACTTTGTGTATAGTACCTACTGAGCGCTTAGTACCCTTTCTTTTCTGTATTCTAACTACTCTGTCCTCTTTACCTACTCAGTGCTCAACATCAACTCTGTGTACTATGCCTTGGTTCGAGACACTGAAATATTTCAAAACTACCACTACTAAGTACTTATTTACTATCTGATTTCTATCCGATATTATTCTCATTGCGATATCTTGAGTACATGTTCAACTTAGATGGTCATCCCTGGGAAAATGATACTGATTTGGGACATTCCACATAGTATTTCTAGCTAATTACTGTCTCTTATCATACTAGAATTGTTGGCGAAGCTAAAAACCACCACCTTCAACTGATATGACCATCCTAGGGAAAATGAACCTAATTTGGGACACAGGTATTTCACAAACTATTTCTAGTTGATATCCATCTCTTATACTCTGCAAGAAATCTTGGCTTGCTAACGACCACCAAGTTCAACTGACACCAACCTAGGGAAAATGATCCTAATTTGGGACACAGGTATGCCACGAACTGGCATAATTGCTGCCAAATATACTCGGAAGGGTATCTTGGTTCCTTATTTAGAACACATGCGTTTGACGATCTACCCATTTCGTCAGCCAGTATAATCAGTGAAATTTCCGTCCAATATTATTACAATCGTTGAGGAATCATCGTTTGCGAACGGGCACCACGTTCAGATATCACGACCAAATTAGGGAAAAGGCTCTCAATTTGGGATACCAGATGGACCTAGGGCAGGTGCCCCCCGTGGCAACTGCCCTCCCGGCAAACTGCCCTCCTGCGGGAGTGTAGTTTCAACCCGAAACACAAATGTGCGCCCCGTGGCTACTGCCCTCCGAGGAGGCCAGTTTTTACTGTGCGTCAGGAGAAACTCCCCTCCTGCTCACACCACGTATTAGAAGGGCCCTCTCATCGAATCGGTCCTTACAAATGGACCTCCGTGGCAAGTGCCCTCCCGGTAAACTGGCCTCCTAGCCCTTACAAGCCCGACTGGATATTATACCTGCAGAACACGAAACATAATGTTGGCATTACAACAAGCTAATGTAGATTACGCGGGCATTGCTTGCCTACATTTTGACCCATTGATTATGCCCACCTCTGATTATTGAAAATAATAAATAAAATTGAGTAAAACTAGACTGAAAATCTGCCTAGTAGAACGCCGCCAACCAAACCTTTATATCTCAATTCGTTCCCGAGATATGATATTTTAATTTTTTTTTTTTTTTGCTCAGCAAACTACGTTTTGGCCATAAAAAACCTAAGTTTCTTCACTTTGAAACGATTTCTTCTATTTTTGACCTCATTATCGGATTTACGCCTAAAGCAAATTCATAATCAAGAACGGAACGCAATTGCAGTTTAAACATTGAAAATTTTCTAAACATTTTTCTAAATAGTTCCTAAAATAACTTGTACGTAGGTACGTTAACTACATTTCCAATAAAAACTTGCTGAAAACTGTCTAATCTCAGGAAAACTTGCAAATTTAATCAACTTGCTAATGGTAGCAAGTTGTAGGTAGGTAGGGTAGGGTAGTTCCTCGAGGTGTTCTAGGAGGGCAGTTTAAGACCGGGGTTTGAAACTGACCTCCTAAAACAGGAGGGCAGTTTACCGGGAGGGCAGTTGCTCGAGGTTGGAAGCAGGAAGTTTGGAGGGTAGTTCCTCGAGGTGTTCTAGGAGGGCAGTTTAAGACCGGGGTTCGAAACTGACCTCCTAAAACAGGAGGGCAGTTTACCGGGAGGGCAGTTGCTCGAGGTTGGAAGCAGGAAGTTTGGAGGGTAGTTCCTCGAGGTGTTCTAGGAGGGCAGTTTAAGACCGGGGTTCGAAACTGACCTGCTAAAACAGGAGGGCAGTTTACCGGGAGGGCAGTTGCTCGAGGTTGGAAGCAGGAAGTTTGGAGAGTAGTTCCTCGAGGTGTTCTAGGAGGGCAGTTTAAAACTGGTGTTCGAAACTGACCTGCTAAAACAGGAGGGCAGTTTACCGGGAGGGCAGTTGCTCAAGGTTGGAAGCAGGAAGTTTGGAGGGTAGTTCCTCGAGGTGTTCTAGGAGGGCAGTTTAAAACCGGGGTTCGAAACTGACCTGCTAAAACAGGAGGGCAGTTTACCGGGAGGGCAGTTGCTCGAGGTTGGAAGCAGGAAGTTTGGAGGGTAGTTCCTCGAGGTGTTCTAGGAGGGCAGTTTAAGACCGGGGTTCGAAACTGACCTCCTAAAACAGGAGGGCAGTTTACCGGGAGGGCAGTTGCTCGAGATGGCCTAGGAGGGCAGTTTACCGGGAGGGCAGTTGCTCGAGGTTGGAAGCAGGAAGTTTGGAGGGTAGTTCCTCGAGGTGTTCTAGGAGGGCAGTTTAAGACCAGGGTTCGAAACTGACCTCCTAAAACAGGAGGGCAGTTTACCGGGAGGGCAGTTGCTCGAGGTTGGAAGCAGGAAGTTTGGAGGGTAGTTCCTCGAGGTGTTCTAGGAGGGCAGTTTAAGACCAGGGTTCGAAACTGACCTCCTAAAACAGGAGGGCAGTTTACCGGGAGGGCAGTTGCTCGAGGTTGGAAGCAGGAAGTTTGGAGGGTAGTTCCTCGAGGTGTTCTAGGAGGGCAGTTTAAGACCGGGGTTCGAAACTGACCTCCTAAAACAGGAGGGCAGTTTACCGGGAGGGCAGTTGCTCGAGGTTGGAAGCAGGAAGTTTGGAGGGTAGTTCCTCGAGGTGTTCTAGGAGGGCAGTTTAAGACCGGGGTTCGAAACTGACCTCCTAAAACAGGAGGGCAGTTTACCGGGAGGGTAGTTGCTCGAGGTTGGAAGCAGGAAGTTTGGAGGGTAGTTCCTCGAGGTGTTCTAGGAGGGCAGTTTAAGACCGGGGTTCAAAACTGACCTCCTAAAACAGGAGGGCAGTTTACCGGGAGGGTAGTTGCTCGAGGTTGGAAGCAGGAAGTTTGGAGGGTAGTTCCTCGAGGTGTTCTAGGAGGGCAGTTTAAGACCGGGGTTCGAAACTGACCTCCTAAAACAGGAGGGCAGTTTACCGGGAGGGCAGTTGCTCGAGATGGCCTAGGAGGGCAGTTTCAAACCGGGGGTTTAAACTGACCTAAAGAGGTAGGAGGCCAGTTTGTCGGGAGGGCAGTTGCCAAGTTCCCTACCAGATTACCATTGTGAATGGCTTGTCCCTTGTCGGGAAATTCATCCTAGAACTGCTCTAGATACAATCAATATTTTCAAAACCAAAAACTCGATGTCCCTGTTATTAGAATAGAATGTTAGAATATAGAAATCTGTACTCCACACCTTGTTTGAATGGTTGCAGTCTGAGTAGACACCCAGAGTTCATAAAACTGTTCCTGTTTCAGATTGGAGTGAGATATCCACAGCTCAAGCAAAGTCCTCACGATTCGTGATCTTCAAAAGCTCTTCCCCATGAAAATTAGTTCTGGAACCATCCTTCGCTGAAATCCCTGGTGAATCCACCAATCATGGTTTTATTAACTTTATTGCTGAGCGTTCTCGTTCTCTGCGTCGTCTACCTGGTCAACAAAATATCGAAAATCAACCGAAAATGGAGCGACCTAGGAGTCCCTCATCCACCACCCGTTTTCCTCTTCGGAAATTTGCTGGACGTGGTGCTCAAAAGGCGAACTCTAGCGGAAACATTGCGCGACATTTATAACGATTTTCCGAACGAGCCGATCGTGGGTTATTACCATTTTTTGTCCCCCAGGATCATCGTGAGAGATTTGGACCTCGTTGAGAGGATTTTGATCAAAGATTTCGTGCATTTCGTGGACAGAGCGCCTCCGGTCGACATCAAAAACAACCCTTTGGTCGTCAATTTGTTCGCTTTGTGCGGAAATACGTGGAGAGCTGTGAGAGCGAAGTTTTCTCCGATGTTCACGACGGGGAAGCTCAGGCACATGTTTCCTCAGGTCGGGAGCGTTGCTGACGAGCTGATGAAGATATTGGACAAGAAAACCGACTCTGTGGACATCAAGGCAGAAGGTTCCAAATTCGCTATAGACGTGATTGGATCGTGTGCTTTTGGATTTGAGCCTGGAGCGATGGACGAAGAAGACAACGAATTCAAAATCGAAGCCAAAGCGGCGTTTGCTCCGACACTCATAGACTTTGCACGGTTGTCGTTGGTCTTCGCGTTTCCAGGTATAGCCAGAATGTTTGGGCTGCAGTTCAGCAAGCCTCGGACGATCAAGTATTTCACGAATGTGGTGCGCTCGGCTTTGGTCCACAGGCAGCAAAGTAAAGAAGTGAGAAAGGATTTCGTGCAGCAGATGGTGACTTTGTTGGAGAAAGGATCAATAGATGTGGAGAAAGAGGATCCTAGCGATGGATACTTGAATATTGGTGATAAGAGCATTGAAGGAGATGAGAAATTGGAACTTACAGAAGATGTAATGGTGGGGCAGGCGTTTGTGTTTTTGTTGGCTGGGTTTGAAGCAGCTTCGACGACCATTGCTTTTATGTGTATGGAGCTTGCTGCAAATCCCGCAGCGCAGGAACGGGCCAGAGCAGAAGTGGTGAAGGCCGCTGAAAATGAATTGACGTACGATTCCGTCAAAGACATGCAGTTCCTTGACGGGTGTCTCAAAGAGACTTTGAGGATTCATCCACCTGTGGGGACTTTGGGCAGGATGTGCGTCAAAGAGTACAACATCCCTGGCACCAACGTCACCGTAAGACCCGGAGAGTTCGTCATGGTGGCGTCCACAGGGATCCACGGCGACCCTAACATATATCCTGACCCAGCGCGTTTCAACCCCGACAGGTGGGTTAACGACTCCAGACGCCCCTGCGCGTACTTGCCGTTCGGCGACGGTCCACGCATCTGCATCGGTATGAGATTCGCCATCATGGAAATTAAGTGCTGCTTAGCTAAGATCCTCTTGAAATACAAGATCCAACTCAACCCTTCCACGACGATACCCGTGAAAATCAACCCTCACTCGTTTTTCGGCTCTCCTTTAAAGCCTATTCTTCTTAACTTCGAGAAACTAGCAGCTTGAAGGTACCTTAAGTTACGCTACATGAGTAAAACCTCCCTTACAATAAATGTAAACTCTAATAAAAATTATTATTCCAATCAGTAAGCTGTTTTATGTGTCACAAGTATATATTTGCCCTTTTGAAATTCAAGGAGTATTCTGATTGAAATCGAATTCATTTGACCAGCTCATCAATAATCATAATTTCTCTACGATGTAATAACGACCAAAACTGTTTTTTAAACGGTAAATCGAAATCAAACAATTAGGAATTTAGGATTGAGAAATACGAAGGTGGTGCAAGCAAAAATAAACCATTTATTTTGTGTGAAAGTAAAAGACAGAAACCATTATCCACATTTCTAGTCGGGGAGGGTAAAATGTTGTATAAGTTACTAGATTAAATAAGATCAAAGTTTTATGTATATCACAGAAGAGACGCAACAGGATTATTTTTAAGGCTCAATTCCAACTGTTTAGATACCATCATGTGTTAGTAGCACATAGTTTGAGTGAGACGAGAAAGTAATAAATTTACTACGTTTTGTAGTGACCAGCCTCCACCTTGAGTGCGAAGTAAAGTTCAATATTGCATCAAATGTTGCACTGGAGAATAAACTATTCCATAAATTTATATTTATATACTTATAGATTATTATTCAAACAAAATGAAGAGTACGTTTACTTAGTATAAATTAAATTAATGCAATTCGATGCGGCATTAACCACAAATACATACAAATTCTAATACATAAAACCCCAGTATGGATGTATGGATGTGCGTATGGATGTATGGATGTGCGTATGCACGTCGGAGGAATCGGATGCGGGTGGAGTTAGAAGAGTCGGGGCGGGAGGAGTCCGAGGTGAAAGGAGTTAGAGGAATAGGAGGCAATAGGAGTTAGAAAAGTCGGAGGCGGAAGGAGTTGGGGGAGGGAGGGAGGGAGGAGTCGGAGGAGAGAGCTATCTGACGGGAAAAATTCCGAACTGTGTGAAGTGTAATTAGTGTAATATCCCTCTCCTAATATTTGAGTTTTTCTGAAATCCACAAAAAAAAAAATAAGATAGATGATCCGATGGATAGTAGTAAGTGCCTTCCACTACCCTCATAGGGGACCATCTACACGTTAAACCTCTCAATCTCTGAATATTAATGGAAAATGTAGAAGTTATGGCTGTTTCAAGGAATTCACGTTTGCGCACGCCCACAAAATACTTTCACTTAGGGGACCATCTGAGGGGATTTCCATAGGGGACCATCTCCACCCTAACTCGCATATTTCCTGGAAATTTTATCGAAATCAGATGGGCAATGTAGAAGTTATGGCTATAACAAGGAAATTCACATTTGCACATGCGCAGCGGCTACTATCAGTGCATGGGTGACGATATTCATTGGGGACCATCTACACAATCCTTGAAAATTTAATCAAAATCGGACGAGAAATGTAGAAGTTATGGCTGTGGCAAGGATTTCATGAAAGACAGACAGACACGGAACCAAAATTGTTCAAGAAGGTCAAAAACGTAAAACGCAAGTGATAAATTTGATTTTGGAGAACATTTTTTTCCCCAACTATGAAAAGTGAAAACAAAGCTTCAACTACCTTGGTGTCTCAGAAGCAATACCGGGGAAAATTGACATTAATTCGTAAAATAAGAAAATCCCAACTACGAATCGATTTTGTCTAGTTTCTCTGTGCGCAGTGAAAAAGAAATACGTCAATCGATTACTTCAATGTCGAACACAGCTGCATCTTCGGAGTAAGTGAGGACGTCTCGGATGGTAGTCAGGACAGCGCTAGTGTCGCCCTCTGTCATGTTGGCAACTCGCGAAACCACGGATGAGAAATGACTCATACACTGTAATAAAAATGATCAAATTAATATCTCAATTGCTAGATTATGGGTATTATACAATAGGGCAGTTGCATGGGTCAGAATTTGACGTCAGATTGCACTTGAAAACGTTCCTGGAACCGAGCATCAACTTGTAACACTTCCATGCAGTGACAAAAACTCAGCCCTTACCAGTCCAGTTCCATGTCACCAGGGAGCGCCCTTGCCGATTCCACGACTGAGAAGATATCGTACCATGGAGTGGCTCTGGACCAGAAAGGATCTTCTGGACCGGTTAGCTTGGAGCCTCGATGTTCTGGGAAGCACCCTTACTGATTCCTCGGACTGAGAAGGTACGCAATGGCTCTGAACCCAGAAGGGATCTTCTGGACTGGTTAGATTGGAGCTTGTCTCCACTTCAGTTCCATGTACTGGGAATAGCCCTTACTGATTCCACGGACCAAGAAGGTACGGAATGGCTCTGAACCCAGAATGGATCTTCTGGACTGGTTAGCATAGAGCTTGTCTCCACTTCAGTTCCATGTACTGGGTAGCGCCTTTACCAATTCCACAGACCAAAAAGGTACGGAATGGCTCTGAACCCAGAAGGGATCTTCTGGACTGGTTACCTTGGAGCTTGTCTCCACTTCAGTTCCATGTACTGGGTAGCGCCTTTACCAATTCCACGGACCAAAAAGCTACGGAATGGCTCTGAACCCGGAAGGGATCTTCTGGAATGGTTAGCTTGGAGCTTGTCTCCACTTCAGTTCCATGTACTGGGTAGCGCCTTTACCAATTCCACGGACCAAAACGCTACGGAATGGCTCTGAACCCGGAAGGGATCTTCTGGACTGGTTAGCTTGGAGCTTGTCTCCACTTCAGTTCCATGTACTGGGTAGCGCCTTTACCAATTCCACGGACCAAAAAGCTACGGAATGGCTCTGAACCTGGAAGGGATCTTCTGGACTGGTTAGCTTGGAGCTTGTCTCCACTTCAGTTCCATGTACTGGGAATAGCCCTTACTGATTCCACGGACCAAGAAGGTACGGAATGGCTCTGAACCCAGAAGGGATCTTCTGGACTGGTTAGCTTGGAGCTTGTCTCCACTTCAGTTCCATGTACTGGGTAGCGCCTTTACCAATTCCACGGACCAAAAAGCTACGGAATGGCTCTGAACCCGGAAGGGATCTTCTGGACTGGTTAGCTTGGAGCTTGTCTCCACTTCAGTTCCATGTACTGGGTATCGCCTTTACCAATTCCACGGACCAAAAAGCTACGGAATGGCTCTGAACCTGGAAGGGATCTTCTGGACTGGTTAGCTTGGAGCTTGTCTACACTTCAGTTCCATGTACTGGGTAGCGCCTTTACCAATTCCACGGACCAAAAAGCTACGGAATGGCTCTGAACCTGGAAGGGATCTTCTGGACTGGTTAGCTTGGAGCTTGTCTCCACTTCAGTTCCATGTACTGGGTAGCACCTTTACCAATTCCACGGACCAAAAAGCTACGGAATGGCTCTGAACCTGGAAGGGATCTTCTGGACTGGTTAGCTTGGAGCTTGTCTCCACTTCAGTTCCATGTACTGGGAATAGCCCTTACTGATTCCACGGACCAAAAAGGTACGGAATGGCTCTGAACCCAGAAGGGATCTTCTGGACTGGTTAGCTTGGAGCTTGTCTCCACTTCAGTTCCATGTACTGGGTAGCGCCTTTACCAATTCCACGGACCAAAAAGCTACGGAATGGCTCTGAACCCGGAAGGGATCTTCTGGACTGGTTAGCTTGGAGCTGGTCTATACTTCGGTTCCATGTACTGGGAAGTGCCCTTACCAATTCCACGGACCAAAAAGGTACAGAATGGCTCTGAACCCAGGAGGGATCTTTGGGACTGGGTAGCTTGGAGCTTGTCTCCACTTCAGTTCCATGTACTGGGTAGCGCCTTTACCAATTCCACGGACCAAAAAGCTACGGAATGGCTCTGAACCCAGAAGGGATCTTCTGGACTGGTTAGCTTGGAGCTTGTCTCCACTTCAGTTCCATGTACTGGGTAGCGCCTTTACCAATTCCACGGACCAAAAAGCTACGGAATGGCTCTGAACCCGGAAGGGATCTTCTGGACTGGTTAGCTTGGAGCTTGTCTCCACTTCAGTTCCATGTACTGGGTAGCGCCTTTACCAATTCCACGGACCAAAAAGCTACGGAATGGCTCTGAACCTGAAAGGGATCTTCTGGACTGGTTAGCTTGGAGCTTGTCTCCACTTCAGTTCCATGTACTGGGAAGTGCCTTTACCAATTCCACAGACCAAAAAGGTACAGAATGGCTCTGAACCTGGAAGGGATCTTCTGGACTGGTTAGCTTGGAGCTTGTCTCCACTTCAGTTCCATGTACTGGGAAGTGCCCTTACCAATTCCACAGACCAAAAAGGTACAGAATGGCTCTGAACCCAGAAGGGATCTTCTGGAATGGTTAGCTTGGAGCTTGTCTCCACTTCAGTTCAGATTTTTCGAAACTTACCAGACTGTCCGTCTTAGGTAGATGCGAAAACAGCATTGACAGAAGATTTCACTCCCAGAAATTATGTTTTATTCGAAACGTATAAATTTCGTAAGAAAGAGCAAGAATCATACGAATCTATTACAGAATTAGGGAATATATAATCTATATGTCGATTTTCCTGACATTAATTTTGAAATACGTATACAAGACACCACCTTTTCTCGATGTTTTTAAATTTTGGTAGGTTGGCTCACAGCTTTGCAAAGCTTCCGCATTTTTTCTTTATGATCTCAGGTTTGAGTTGGCTCATTGTTGCAGCAAATTCAATCGTGAAGAGTCGATTCGCCATTTTGAAATCTAATAGAGCTACCTCGTAATTGGGGCGCAAAATCGTGAACAACGCCAAAAATTATTTGAAATACTTGAGGCTAAGTTATACTGTGATATCATGTCATATATTATATCATTTAGGTACTCATGTCGGAAATGTAATTTTAACGTCCAAAATGTGTTGTAGAGTTTGTATTGCTGATAACACGAACCAACTGGGCGGTGTCGCGAATTTTATCGAATAATTTGATTCACGTAGACACCGAGTCAACATCAATATAATTTTTATCAGGTGCAGTAAATCAAAGCAATCGATTATTTAATCTTCCTTCAAAGGCAATTACGTCTGGATGCCACATCGGAAGGCGTTTATGAGTTCAAAAAACCTAATCTGATTTTTTTCGAAAAAATAGTTCGTTACTAATCTAAATAGGCAAATAATTCAAACTCAATCAAATCAATTGTGTCAATTTACAGCGCTTTTTAATTCCGAATGGGGAATTTGCCTCACATTTTTTTTTTTTTTTTTTTCGAATGAGGGTTTATTTTTATGGAAAAAAACCATAGTGAGCTGCTCGAAAACGCATCCAAAAAATTTAGAGAATTTAAGTAAGATGGAAATTTTAAATGTGGTGGCAATGTGTAAGAGGCAGCCATGTTTGAAACGTGACGGATATTCTACCAATCTGACTTCAAAGTAGGTTCTGTGGCGCTTACCACAGAAGCGGAACATACGCGAACTTTTACCTTCCGAGTAGTGCGCACAAGAGTGCGCCACGAACTGGCAGGAAGAACCCAGACACAGAAAGTGACCAAAAGAAACAATATTACTCACTTTTTTACAATACGAATCTATCTACTAGTTTATCAAGCATTATTATTCTTCATCTTCTCTTATTTAGTTTCAAGATTTGAATCACATTATTCGAGTAGCCATTTCACTGGATCGTTTTGTGTGGCGTGCTAGAACTCTGTCTGTTGTCGTTGTTTTCGCGTCGTTTTTTTTTTTTTCGTATGACGTCAACAATATTCCTCCATTTTCGCGGTGTTTTGTAACAGAGGTTCACTTGTTTGGTCATTTTCTCCTACGGTAATTTTTTTCCGTTGGTTATTCCTAGTGTTAAACGTTATTCTAGGGCCCTATAATAGGATTTGACTTGAAATTCCAGAATCTAAAATTGAGGCAAATTCCCCATTGATAGGTAGTAACCACAACTTCGGTCAGCGTATGAAAGAAGATGAACTTAAGCTTTGTATTCGTGTAAAATTTCCCTTTGCATTTTGTAAATCAAAACTTTCTGAAATAAATTGAGAGCTTTCCAATGAGCGGTGAACGATTTTTGTGGGGTGGAAAATGAGGAAGTTAGTTTTCCCTGGGAACGATTGGCTGTACGTGAAAATCAACAGAAATTTCCGCGTAACACTCCCCGCGTGACGATTTTTCATTTATGTGCCATAGTAAAGACATAAATTGTCAACTACGTCCTTTTACATAATAATTCACTTTAATTAGGTACATTATAACTATTTTTTGAGTTTTTCACTCTTCTAGTTCTTCTATTTGTTTACTGCAAGTTCTCATACGATATTTTTCCTAATCTCTATTGACATTTTATGTCTTTACTATGGCACATAAATGAAAACTCCTCCCGATCGGTGGCTACAGCTTTCGTACAAGTACGCAACCACGAGAGACATTTTATGTAAGCGAAAATCATCAGAAATTTCCGCGTAACGCTCCCCGCGTGATGCTCCACGTACGTCGATTTTTCATGTGCCATAGTAAAGACATAAAATGTCAAAATAGACAAACTTATAAGAAAACAGATGGTGGTAGGTGCTATTGATGGAGAACCATCTATACTGCATACGAGTCTCCAACACATTGGGACATTTTATGTCTTTACTTTTTCCCGCCCCCTTCACCCGTCTACCTACCTATAATAATAGAGAGTTTTCGCCACGTCTTTTGTGACGACCGTCCGCGTGTAATATCCATGCAACCGTCCGAAAATGGTGACTGCGCATGCGTGACGACTCGGATGGCGAGCTCGGTCGTCTTGGACGCCGCCAAATGCCGGCTTTTGGCGGCGTCGGGAAAGACGGTTTTCTTGACGACTGTGCCCTTTATAACCTCACACTTTTATAACCAGTTTCAATCGGATGTAGCAGGATTTTGTGTTGTGTCCGACGTTCGACTCCCGTGTTTTGGTTCTCGATTTCAGCTTTGATTTGTAGAACAGTTTTCATTTTCCCGGGAATTATCAAGGTTTTCATCTCTCGAAACAAACTATTCGTCACCAGAATTCTGTTATCTCCGCATCAAGATCAAGTGAATCCAACGTATACTATTGTTGACTCTGTGCGAATTTTACATTGTTTGAATGTCAATGAAATTTCTGAATAAATGCGCCCTTGTTTTTCATTTAATGTTGTATATTATTTATTCATCTACCAACATACCTAACTACAGATCTACAATAAACAGGCAACGAGAGTCAGTTCACGTAAGTAGGTACCATTTAAGATTTCCGCTTGCTGTCATCATCGTACTTGTAAGTTGCATGACAAATTGGAAAAAATGCTCTTACTACAGTTATCAAGTTTATTACCTTTGAAAAACACCTTCCTTTCACACAATAGTAGGTATTTGGTTAACTATGGATATCTGCATTTAGGTGTTACGTCTATAAGTTCGTACATCTATCCTAGTTTGATAGATCTTTACTTTCGTTTTTGTAATAGTCCGCACGTCCTGGTAGGTAGAAACGAAGTACCTAGCTACTCTAAATTATCTATAGATATGTTACGGACGTGTTGTTAGACAAACAAGGAACCAGTAGAAAGGTAGCTACTGCAAAATCGGTAGTAAAGTACTTTAAACCCAAAAAAATGCTATAAGAGGTCTGGAAAAGCTAGTGTTGTTCAGTACTTTCTAAAGGTAAAAACGATCAAAATCATCAGTAGGTAGGTTTTTATGTCACGATGTAGGGTCCGAAAGGGATGTAGATAGGTACCTACCTACCTATCCAAGTAGTAATAAATTTATTGCTTTTTCAATACGTCAAATATTCTAATTTTCGATCTGAAAAACTCATTTCGAGACCCCCGGAGTCTGAATCAGCTGTTCGCTATCGGCCATTTTCGAGTGACTTCACAGGTCGGTAGCAATTTAGCGTCACTTCCAGAGTCCGCACCTTATTTTGTGACGACTCGAAATCCACCAAAAAAAGTTAGCATCTGCGTCTGCTGGCCCCATCTGTCTCGAGTCGTCACGATTTCAAGTCGTCGCGCCTGACGTGGCGAAAACTCTCTAATATGCTTTCTCAATAATTGAAGAGCTCGGCCGAAAAGGGGTACATGTCACTTTTTACGAAAAAAAATTTTTTTTCGTCTAATTGAAGCTTGAGGTTTCCTCTACACGATTATAGAATAAAATATCGATATTTTTAACTTCATGGTTGTTTTTTTGCGATGAGAGCAAGTGAAAATGTGACGCCTCCAATAGATGAATAGGGATCCCGTTGCTAGGACGATCACCCGATGAGTTACTCAAAACCCGACGACCGCCTGTTTTCTTCTCGCTATCAAGCTTTCAAAGCTATCAAACTTTTTGTGTTCTAAGTCTATCAAAGTGTTTTTCGTTTCAAAGTGTTTAGCTGATGAGGTAATAGAGAGTTTTCGCCACGTCAGGCGCGACGACTTGAAATCGTGACGACTCGAGACAGATGGGGCCAGCAGACGCAGATGCTAACTTTTTTTGGTGGATTTCGAGTCGTCACAAAATTAGGTGCGGACTCTGGAAGTGACGCTAAATTGATACCGACCTGTGAAGTCACTCGAAAATGGCCGATAGCGAACAGCTGAATCAGACTCCGGGGTCTCGAAATGAGTTTTTCAGATCGAAAATTAGAATATTTGCCGTATTGAAACATATTGTTTAGTAATGCATGCATTCCAGGGGACGTCCCATTGGATATGTATTGGATCAGTTTAACCAGTTGTTAAGCGATAAGACTGTTTCTCTCGATGTAATTTATTTATTACTTTAGGGAAGAAATAGTGACACCACTACCCCCCCTCCCCTAACCATTATAAACCATAACTTTTCTAGCGGCATGATAGCCTCGAATCTGAAGAGCATTTTAAAATCCATGATCTACGACACCCAACATGCGAATTCGAGTTCACCCCCCCCCCCCTCCACCGCCACCAATGGTGCCAGTCTGGCACCAAAGCGGAAATACGTCGTAACATTGAACATTCATCTATTAGGTTTAGTAGGCAGTCCGTCGAATGTCACATCCGTATTCAAGGTGAAACACCAAAAAACCCAAGAAATATGAGGTTTATGGTGCCCTGGCACCATGCTGGCACCACTTTTATTTCCATGGTGGTACAGAAAGTAATTCATGCAAATCCTAAGGTATAATGAGAATTTTTCCTCAATTTCAAAGCTTGGATACAATTAGTAAGCAGTAAAGGAACCGAAATATTGAAAAATTGGATATTTTGTGAATATTATCCCCCCACCCATCCCCTCCTCTTGCAAATTTTGGTACTCTGGTGAAATCATGTACAACTCGGAAGTTATTTTAGTCAAACAAAAAAAGAAACACACAAATCGGTTGGAAATTGAGGCCTGGGCAGAGTTTATAAGATTATACCCGCAAACTTACGTTTTTTAAGTATAACCCCCCCTTTCCCCCCCTTAAAAGGCGAAATTCGAAATTCCGACGCCGTAGTGCACAACTAGATAGTTTTCCGCGTCGAAGAAAAAAAGATCCACGAAAATCGGTTGAGAACTAAGACCTGGGCAGAGTACACAAGATTATGCCCGAAAACGCACGTTTTTTGAGCATTAACCCCCCCTTTCCCCTCCTTAGAAGGCAAAATTCGAAATTCCGGCGACGTAGTGCACAACTAGATAGTTTTCCGCGTCGAACAAAAAAAGAACCAGGAAAATCGGTTGAGAACTAAGGCCTGGGCAGAGTACACAAGATTTTGTTACACACACACACACACACACACACACACACACATACACACACACACAGACATACACCTATGGTTTTTTTCGCGGATTTGGATTCAGAATGGTCTAAAACGGATTACTGTGTGGTTATTTTTTTTTTTCTGTTGAGTGTTGTCCAACTTCACCCCAGATCGATCGCATAAGGACGCCCAAGTCTTACTGTGGGACGTCCTAAAAAGCAATAAATTTATTACTACTTGGATAGGTACCCATTTACATCCCTTTCGGACCCTACATTGCTACACAAAAACCTACCTACTGATGATCTTGATCGTTTTTACCTTTAGAAAGTAGTGAACAACACTAGCTTTTCCAGACCTCTTACAGCATTTTTTTGGGTTTAAAGTACTTTACTACCGATTTTGCGGTAGCTACCTTTCTACTTGTTACTCGTTTGTCTAACAACACGTCCGTAACATATCTATAGATAATTTAGAGTAGCTAGGTACATCGTTTCTACCTACCAGGAAGTGCGGACTATGACAAAAACGAAAGTAAAGATCTATCAAACTAGGATAGATGTACGAACTTATAGACGTAACACCTAAATGCAGATATCCATAGTTAACCAAATACCTACTATTGTGTGAAAGGAAGGTGTTTTTCAAAGGTAATAAACTTGATAACTGTAGTAAGAGCATTTTTTCCAATTTGTCATGCAACTTACAAGTACGATGATGACAGCAAGCGGAAATCTTAAATGGTACCTACTTACGTGAACTGACTCTCGTTGCCTGTTTATTGTAGATCTGTAGTTAGGTATGTTGGTAGATGAATAAATAATATACAACATTAAATGAAAAACAAGGGCGCATTTATTCAGAAATTTCATTGACATTCAAACAATGTAAAATTCGCACAGAGTCAACAATAGTATACGTTGGATTCACTTGATCTTGATGCGGAGATAACAGAATTCTGGTGACGAATAGTTTGTTTCGAGAGATGAAAAACTTGATAATTCCAGGGAAAAAGAAAACTGTTCTACAAATGAAAACTAAAATCGAGAACCAAAACACGGGAGTCGACCGTCGGACACAACACAAAATCCGGCTACATCCGATCTAAATTGAAACTGGTTATAAAAGTGTGAGGTTATAAAGGGCACAGTCGTCAAGAAAACCGTCTTTCCCGACGCCGCCAAAAGCCGGCATTTGGCGGCGTCCAAGACGACCGAGCTCGCCGTCCGAGTAGTCACGCATGCGCAGTCACCATTTTCGGACGGTTGCATGGATATTACACGCGGACGGTCGTCACAAAAGACGTGGCGAAAACTCTCTAATAGCTGATTCCTATTACCCACGCCAAAAAGACCGACCTTCTTCGCATGGTTTCATTTTTGCCTCCTCAATGCAGATCATTTTATGAATCACTTCCTTCCTCGACTGAGATGTAGTTTAAGTAAACTTAATATTTTGCTGTTTCAAACAAGAAGAATAATTATTTCATTTGAATAATTTTATATAAAAAATATTTTACCAAAAAACACTACAAATACAATGATTTTTTTATTTTAAAATCTGTTATTCTTATTTCTTATACTTATGAAAAATGAAAACTTATTGTTTGGAAAAGTATGAATTTCAGGGAACGTCCTTCAGATAGAAAATGTAAAGATGTATAGTATTTACACATTTATTTCAACCCTTTACAAAATTATTTCAACCTTTTAGAAATTTATTCAAACCCTTTACAAAATTATTTAAACCCTTTATTTGTAAAAGGTTGAAATAATTTTGTAAAGGGTTTAATTATTTTGTAAAGGGTTGAAATACATTTGTAAATGCTATAATGTGTAACTGCGCCACAAATAGATAGCTTTCTTATATTATTATACGGTACGTATTAATATATTATTAGCTTGTGGGAAATCTGATGGAACAGGGGTACATGTTCGATTTAGCTTGTGAATTCGTGACCGCATGATTGGGATTCGTTTTTTGGCTCTCCTGTAAAATTCAAAAAAGGAACATGTACCCCTTTTCGGCCGAGCTCTTCAATTGTTTGTTGACGAGTAAAAAACTCTTACCGCGTGTATTTCTTATAGTTCTTTTAACTCAGGGGTATAATTATCTCAGTTTCTTCCTTAATTACAGCGGTTTTGGCAGTATAAAATTTATGCATAAATTTAGGGCTTTCCAACGAATGGTGAACGATTTTTCTACGAATACGAATGTGAAGATAAAGTTCCGTACAACGACTTGGTTGTAAAACGACGTGGATATCATTAAAAATTTTTGTGACGTTTTTTCGTTTATGTGCCAAAGTAAAGACATAAAATGTCAAAGAACCTATGCATATGGAACCATCTAATGCGTTCTATAGCACACCATCTTAAATTCACCAGTGATCCTTAACCTTTTGCGGTCGTACGGCATGTGTGACATGCCAGCCCACCGTTGTTAGCCTGGACGTCAGCTATTGACGAGGTTGAGTGGCTAGTGGTCGTATGGCATGTGTCACATGCACTTGTTGTTAGCTCGATCTAGTCGTATGGCATGTGAGACATGCCACCACTTTTATCCTCAATTACTTATTCCTACGAACTTCTAAATAATTTCTGGGCGGTATTTACCTATCTCAGATTCCTAGGCAACGAAATGCTTCAATAATTCGGGCGTCAAACTTTTTTCCGCTCCCTCCATATGAATTGCCAAACGGGGAACTCGTGGGAGGGAGTGTGCTGTATCGACAGAAAATCGGGAATCTGAAAATTACATCGAAGAAATTTCGACAAATGTTGATTATTGAACTTGTTGGCGATGTAAGGAGTTTGGTTCCTAAGCGTCACCGAATTATTACTGGCGGAGCAGTCGCTCATAATGATGTAGTGAGACTAAATGGCCGATTCCATTCCATCTACACCAGGAAATCAAACGTCAGCTGCAAGGTGTGTAGTACGACGATTGCCAGGAAAACGACTGTTTTTCTGTAAAACTTGTCCATCGGAACCCGCACTGCACCCTGGAGAGTGTTTTGATAAATATCATACAGTGACGAAGTTCAAATAATTTATTTTATTTTATTCCGCAAACACGCCGGGTTTGGCCAATTTTTATTTTCAAAATAAATATTCTTACCAATTACTGCAAAAAAAGTAACAGTTTATATTTTTAATGCTCTTTAATCAATTTGTCATAGTTTATAATAATGGTTTGAAGGATAAATACCCCTAAGTACTCTTGTCAGACCAAATGGAAAATGCGGGTCCTGACTTTGGTGTACCCGTTGCATTCCAAATAATGTTCTACCCAAGCCATCGAGCTGAGGTAGTTGAAATTTTTGCACCGTGGATCAAAGGTAGGTAGCACGATTTGATCAAAATATGAAAGTATTCCGCCGATCAGAACCCATGAAAATGGTCCATTGAAAAACAAAAAAAAAGCGAGTGCCAAATTTTACCTCATTTTTAAGAGTGAAATAGTAATATTTTAAAAATAATTACGAAAAAATTAATTTGATCATAGGATCCAGTCATTTATCCAGATTACAAATCAGTCGGGGAAATTTGGAAAATTTGACTCAATTTGGAACACAAACAATATTTGTAAGAGTGTTAGATAATTCCAATGTCGACGTAAATACCATTACGTCCAGGCTAACTCATCATCCCAGAATAAGCTTCGTCCAGGCTACCAAATGGCGGCTGGCATGTGACACATGCCATACGACCACAACGCTTGGTTCACCTTCGCAGCCTCGCGACCGCAAAAGGTTAAAGCACTTCCTTCAGCGGATCCCTTTTGCTTTGGCACATAAACTGAAAAATTCTCACTGATCTTGAGTTATAACCTTGTCTCTGGCTCACTGTGGTTATAACAGCAATGAAAGGTTTCTTATTGCATTTTCCTTTTTAGCGGACGTGATTGCTAGTTTTTCGGTGATTATTTTGTCCGATTTCCTACCAGTAACCACGAGTCCTGAGTTATTAGGACTGCTGAATTTTCATCAAGAAGTCTGTACGATTATACTTATATGAGTGTGCGGACATTTTTTCGGTGATTTGTATTTTATTTAGACAAAAAAACCACCAAACAATATAGATAGTTGACTCGCTGTACACAATTTTTAGTAAGAAAATCTGATAATAGCTGAGGCTGAGGGGTACTTAAGGTACCTCTGGGCAGAATTCAGGATTTTGAAAAGGAAAATAAAGTAAAGTAAACAACCATTTCAGGTTGGATTTTCGTCCGACTGCCATTCCTGGCGTCGCGGACGTCATCAGCTGTCTTCCTAAGGGAAGATCAGAATTTGTCCTGATGATTTCGCTCATGGCTTTCCATTCCCTCACCGCCCTGGGTTGGGACGAGGGGGAACTGCGACCGACTCGCCCGAAAAAATGCCGCAGAGGTGGGTCTCGAACTCACGGCTCCTGCAACGGGTTGGAGTCCCGTCTCCAGAGACACATGCCGTAGCTCGCTTGGTCACAGCTGACCCAGAACCAGAACTCAGGATTTTGCACCATTGAGTCGAGGGTAAGCCTTAACTCAACGCTGACTATTGTTCATGAATACCATTAAGTGCGCCCTTAGAAATCGCACTGAGTGCTTCTTCAGGGCGACCTTAAATCTTGTCTATGAATACAATTGAGTGCCCGCCGACCCTTGTCGACGCATTTGAGGGTGCACTCAGACTTAGGTTATGACTAAGAATTCCACCCTAAGACTTATTATAAATTTCACTGGGCTTAGGAAATTAAAAATTTGCTCGGGTACTCACCGCTTCCAAATAAGACTTGGACTTTTTGGGGATTTCCTTTTCAAAAGGCGTCACTTGAGTCACTTTGGCGAGGGAGTCGCACATTTGAGAGCGCATGACTTCGGTGTCAACAGCGCCGCCAGACACCAGCTCGAAGCGGATTTCGTAAGGCTCGTCATCAGCGAGCATGAATAACCTGCAGAGAAATTATTCGGGATCGTCAGCATCAAATGGAGCGATTCAAAAACACAGGTCTATGTCAAGTTGAAATAACCCGACATCACAGATAGTAGTGCAGATCGGTGGGTTTCCTTATCACCACGTGGAGGTTACAAAATCACTCACTTGGGTTGGTAGGGCGTGTAGGGGGATAGAATGAGTCCAACGAAGGGCACGGAAGACTCCGCGAAGTGCGACTGGTACGTCCCTTGGGATGTGATGTCTTGAGGTGAAGGCTCCGGGAGGGATCCTGGATGAGTGTGGTACCAACCTACCACATCCAGACCCTTCTTCCCTATTGACTCTTTGGCGTCGCATTGAGACACTGCAAAGAAATGCAGAATGGATCATGCAAAGACTCAATTCAACGCGGTTTGGATTTGGAGTTGAATAATCTACGTATAACACGACTTGGTTTTAAAAAAATGTCAAGTAGTGGAACCTCAAGTTGACTTTTTGATCCCAATGTTGGCATTCGGTTCTTAATGTTGACATCACCTTTTTCAATATTTAAATGGATGTTAACATTAGGAACTGCAGATGTCAACATATGGAATTTTGAGGACAAATGTGTCAACATTGGGGGCAAAAAGTTACGTAAAAGTAAAATACGTGTAAACTGTTCACAAGGAACTCACAATGGGGGTTGTGCCTTGATTTTTTTTAGATTTTTATTCGAAAGTAGACTGCATCCTGAGAATTTTGGTGCCAACCGCGACCTTCTAGCGTGTGTAAATCTTTTCCTAGGAATAAGTTTCGACCGTTTATGACGTCACGCGCCCCTCTCGCCTGGGCGGGACCCCCAGCCCACTGTGACGCACCGAAATTCTCAGAATGAGGTCTACCCTAGATTAAAAAGAACAATAAACAGTTTTTCCTACCCAGGCGCACACCCCACTCATAAGAACTACTTATTAGTTCCATTTTCTCGAACAATTCACAAGCAGAATTGAATGATTTTTTTTTCCAATAGTGTCAAGAATTGGTGCTTTTACCCTGTGCCCGTAACAAGGATTTCATGACCGACAGACATACACGGAACCAAACTTGTCCAGGAAGGTCTGAAATGTAAAACGCGAGCAGAAATTTTGATTTTGGAGAAATTTTTTTTTTTTCAACCTTGAAAAGTGAAAACAAAGCTTACACTACCTTGGTAGACTTGGAAGCATTACCAAAATTCTGACCAAATGATAAGAATAATAGGGTAAAGGCACCAGTAGTAGACATCAATCCAGTAGTAGACACATGGGACTTTAACTTAAGAAAATAAGAGTTAGAACCATCAGAACGATTTGAATTTGGCGCCATTTTAAACTTTAGCTTCTACTGTGCTGCCACTAGAATGGTGAAGCAGATCAAGCCGGCAGTGAAAAGGTTAGAGCAGCTGATAAGTTTGCAGTCTCATCCAAGGCCCTTCCCTTATCGAAACAGCTAAGGAGGTGAGTTTGATTTTCGTCAATTATTCTGTTATTTTTACAAGATCTTTCACAACTTTTGTTTCTAAAGTATGTTGTACACAATTAACTCACTAGGTATCGTGTATTTTTGTGTTTTTTTTGTGTCAGTTTTGTTTGAATGAGCAAAAACCGAACTGTCTACTACTGGGATACTGATAATGCCTCTTGTTCCAGTAGTAGACAAAAGTGTCTACTACTAGAAAATTCATCTTCTTTTTAGTAAAGATTGAATATTATTCATAGTTCAATTCTAAACATGAGGGTTTTCTAATTTTTGCCAGGAAATGTCTTGTTCCAGTAGTATACAGGGGTGTCTACTTGTGGACCACGAATGTGTCTACTACTGGAACAAGAAATTCTTGTGTCTCCCTAAGGCATTTCTTTCATCCAAAGCCTCTCAATAAGGAAAATAATTTTATCAAATTCATTTGTTTATTAGGTAGACCACCATGCCGCCTGAGAAAGGAAAGATGTGGAGTTGATCCAAAAAGTTGATCGTAGGACGAAAGGACGTTGTAACCAAACTACCAGTGCCTCTAATATTTGGGTTACAAAAAAAAAGGATTCAGTTTCCTTACAGTTTGAATGTTGACTGATTTTCTTACACCTAGGTTTTTGTGGACTGATGTTATTTTTATGAACCAAAAGTTCCTACTAAAAGTTACCTACCTACCTACGTAGGTACTTGTGTTGAGTTCCTAATTTCCAGTTTTGAGTTCACTTTATATTTTAGTGAATGAAATGTTTTATTATAAATGTTTTATGAAGTTTTCGTTGGGTAAAATTACCTATCTAGTGCCTTAAGATGGTTGTGCAACTTTTTTTTACGTAACAATTGGTACTTAAGTTATTGTGATAATAGGTGCTATATAACTTTTTTTGTATTGTTCCTGTTCAAAATTTATTTAGGTTTCTAAGCATTTTAGTGTTTGTAAGCACCAAACAAAGAAGACTGAATGTGAATGAGATAAAAATAAGACTAAAACAGTTTTGTATTCTTTTTACCTATCTAGTTAAAGTTCCTACAAAAAATAAATTGTTTTGTATTCTTGAAGTTTTGTACTTTTTAAAATCTAAATTCCTTTGTCAAAACCGCAAATATGGGTGCATATTTGATCAGAAATACGTAAAATATATTAATTTAATGAAGTGTCAACTACTGGTGTGTTTCCTTGTCTACTACTGGCACACTAGTGTCTACTGTTGGTGAAAAAACTTGTTCTCCAACGTGAATACTTTTGAAAATATTCTTTTTTCGATTCTACTTAAAAATTAAAATACTTATCAAGATAAAAGGACATTTCTTCCATGCAATGTTTTTCGGGAATTTTTCAACCAACTGACCAGGGCACATGTCGCAATGAGTATTGGTGCTGGACAGGACGTAGCAGGGAACGCAGGCGAGGATCTCCATGGTCATGGTTTCTGGGTGGAACGTCCCTCCGAGGAGACCCATGATCTCCCTGTCGAGGGAAGCGTGACCGTGGACGTCCGCCACCAGGAGGCACTCGAGATGGACTTTGACCTCGTACGGCGCCTGCTGAACAACAACATTTCCTCAATCAATCCTGACAAGCATCCAAAATCGTAGTTGAACGAGATTAGAGGACAATGAAATCTTCCAATGATAAAACATGACTCATATTACAATTTGGATGTTGAAGCTACTATAGAAGCATTGGTATTTCTCTATCAATTTATAAACATTTATACTACTGTTAAGGCCTAGGACTGGTGTGGTCTGTATAAATGATGATAG
The DNA here is from genome assembly GCA_009739505.2 of Apolygus lucorum. Classification (NCBI taxonomy): domain Eukaryota; kingdom Metazoa; phylum Arthropoda; class Insecta; order Hemiptera; family Miridae; genus Apolygus; species Apolygus lucorum. Next base: position 14,419,415 of record CM019174.2, read on the forward strand.
GGCAACTTTGAAACGAATACTTTATTAAAACAACTCAAATTGATAGTTTCAGCACAGTACAAATCAAAGGTGGTACAGACGAGATTTGCGATAGAAGTAATATTGATGTAAGGCGACGTGTGTAGAGGCTGGGCATCACAGTAGTGGCAGGGGGATGAATCGCCTAGTTCCATCTTTTTGTCAATAGGGCGCGCAGGGCACATCTTTCAGCAATGGTGCTGGCGCTGGGTTTAAAATAAGAAAGCGAGGGCTTCTCCAACTACGTACTAAAGGGTTAATTTTGAATTTTTTGTCATCCTCAATATTATTCTGAGAAGCAATATCCATTGCAGTGAAGAGACCTTGGAATCAAGATGGCATTGCACCGAGCAAGATGAATAAAGTTCCATTTTTAGAAATAACCGCACCACTTGATTTGATCTGAAGTATCTTACTATTATTTCCATTGTCTGCAAATCTATTGCCGCTTTTTCTTTGTTAAACGTGAGGCTTCCTTCCTTTGAAGTGACTTTGGGAATCATACAGCTTTCAAACACCCATTTTGCTCTAGGATTAGACAGATTCGATAGGCAAATAGGAACTGAGGTTTCTACAGGTGGTCGACAATAGCGACCCTACCGGCAGGGAGTTGAAGAGGTATTGCTTCCAGATTCAAAATCTAACAGTTTCTTCAGTATCCATCTCCTAATAGTCAGCGATTCTGATCTTGTCGGTCACAGTGACCTTGCTCTACCCACGACTACCATCTTTGAGCAGTCAAAACTGAGACTCGTACACCAGCCTCGTGTACACAATATCAAAGCAGGCCATATCTGCTAAGAGTGACTTTGGGAATCATACAGCTTTCAAACACCCATTTTGCTCTAGGATTAGACAGATTCGATAGGCAAATAGGAACTGAGGTTTCTACAGGTGGTCGACAATAGCGACCCTACCGGCAGGGAGTTGAAGAGGTATTGCCTCCAGATTCAAAATCTAACAGTTTCTTCAGCATCCATCTTCTAATAGTCAGCGATTCTGATCTTGTCCGTCACAGTGACCTTGCTCTACCCACGACTGCCATCTTTGAGCAGTCAAAACTGAGACTCGTACACCAGCCTCGTGTACACAATATCAAAGCAGGCCATATCTGCTAAGAGTGACTTTGGGAATCATACAGCTTTCTAACACCCATTTTGCTCTAGGATTAGACAGATTCGATAGGCAAATAGGAACTGAGGTTTCTATAGGTGGTCGACAATAGCGACCCTACCGGCAGGGAGTTGAAGAGGTATTGCCTCCGGATTCAAAATCTAACAGTTTCTTCAGCATCCATCTCCTAATAGTCAGCGATTCTGATCTTGTCCGTCACAGTGACCTTGCTCTACCCACGACTACCATCTTTGAGCAGTGAAAACTGAGACTCGTACACCAGCCTCGTGTACACAATATCAAAGCAGGTCATATCTGCTAAGAGTGACTTTGGGAATCATACAGCTTTCAAACACCCATTTTGCTCTAGGATTAGACAGATTCGATAGGCAAATAGGAACTGAGGTTTCTACAGGTGGTCGACAATAGCGACCCTACCAGCAGGGAGTTGAAGAGGTATTGCCTCCAGATTCAAAATCCAACAGTTTCTTCAGCATCCATCTCCTAATAGTCAGCGATTCTGATCTTGTCCGTCACAGTGACCTTGCTCTACCCACGACTACCATCTTTGAGCATTCAAAACTGAGACTCGTACACCAGCCGCGTGTACATAATATCAAAGCAGGCCATATCTGCTTTCGTCCCAAGGGCTGCTAAGCTTTATGGAGTGGAAAAGACGTATCCCAATCCTTGTGAAAGATTGTTGATGTATCTCCCTAGTTATGATTGTGAACCCCGTGGTTTGCTCTAATAAAAGTCGACTTTTGTAACTTCACTCATCTACTCCGCGTTTCACTATTTAATTATTAATTATAATAATTAGTCACATTACTACAGCTCCAATAAAAATTGAATCCAAAGAACCCTACAAGAATTATTTTGTTGAGTTTTTACAAGGAGGAACTGATGGGAACTTTGAGCTCAAACGAGCTCTAAGAACAACAAAATTTCCTCATTATTTATCCTGATCATAATTTACCAAGTTCTTACAAGAACACATTATTAGAGTCTTCGAGATAATTAGGCAACTCAATTGGTGTGTTTCAATTTTATCAAGTGATATCAGTTGATTAACGAGTGATTGCAGGACCTTTAAGTCTAGGAATTCTGTTACGTACAGATAAGTGCAGGCCAAATGCATTTATTGCCGAATACGGATAGATAAGTAACTAAAAATTTAATGATAATGGAATTTTTAAATAATGTTTTAATTATATTGTTAATATTAGAGCTCCATGCTAATTTCAAGTAAAAATATTAATTCATCAGTATAAGAATATCAGTTGTCATATGTCTACTGAAGTGGATACATCCAGGCAGCGCTGTCACATTGTCATCCATTAGATATATGAAGGGTACAATGCTGACTTCGAGCAAAACGCAATTGAAAGTTTACAAATGAGAAAGTAATGAACCACTGCAAAAACAATTCAGGTTACAATTTCACTGTAACTTATCTATCTAAAACAGCGCTGGTTAAATAAAAACATTTAGAAAGGCGTAGGAATAAAAATATGTCCACAAAAAATGGCTGCTCCACTACAAAAATTGGAATTTCATCCTCAAAAACGCTACAAATTATTACACAATGTTTTTTTTTATTTTTCTATATTGATCACTCGTCTGCAAAGCCACCAACATGAAGAAAAACATCGATCGCATTTCGGTCAGCTAAAATTTGAACGGAGATTAGGCCTCTTTTGCGATTCACACTCGTGTTTCTGATTTATCGTACGTCAAACACTTAAATTCTCGTAGGGAGCGAACGGTTTGTCCTACAGGGCTCCGCGTGGTCTCAAAAAATTCTAAAAATTTTATAGAATCTTAAATTGAAGAAAAAGCAATACCTTTATATCAAAATTTTTTGCGTTTTCAAAATTTCAAAATTCATTTTTGAACCCTTAGAAGTGACTGACATTAACCCAAAATCTTCGGGGCACAACTAGACCCCAAATGGAGCCTACAAACCAAATTTCAACAAAATCGGTCAATGCTAAGTGGGGAAAGTGCCGCGTACGGCGGACGGACGGCCAAATTTTTATTCCATTTTTGGATTCTACGTACCTTGAAACGTGAAACATCAAATTTTGAGGGGGGGGGGGTTAAAATTTTTTATTCTTGGTCGATTCCTAAGGCTCATTATTGAAAATAATAAACCAAAATGGAGGTTCCCATTTGAAAAACGCTGCAAATCATTGCCCAAAGGTTTATTATTTTCTGTATAGATCACCCTTCTGTATAGATCACTGGTTCTCCATCAATAGCACCTACCACCATCTGTATTCTCCCTTGACCTTCCCTCTCAAATTTCAGCTTCCTGCGTTCAATAGGATTGAAAATGGCTTCGGAGCTCACTCAGCTGATCAGTGATCTGAAGAATGAAGAAGATCTCCTCGAATGCTGGAGACGCCTGGAAGAGCACTGATAAGCTGAGTGAGCTCCGTGCTTTCGGAGTGAACTTCGTGCTTTGGAGTATCTGGGAGTGACGAAAGAGAAGTATGCTGCCATGGTGGAAGCCTGTCTACCATTGGATGTCTTGAAGGCTTGTCGCAGGTTCCGAGTCGCTCCAGCAGCTGCGACCATCGGATCTGAGAAGACTCCGGACTCGATGGTGGCCAACATCATTAGTTTCCTCAAAGCAGAGGGCGAAAGCGACGAAAGGACCAGTCTAGCTACAAATGGGTTTTCCTCGTCAGAAAGTAAGACTATTAGTACTAAGAAATCGGGGGCAATTCCTATAGCTGCCACAATTCTGCCAGTCGAGAACGGCACAAAACCTAGAGAAATATCGGCTTGCAATCTTGAACTCATCAAACAGTTAGGAGAGAGTCAACTGATAAATAGCAAGTTACTCGGAGCTGTTCATCTATCAGTCGATCCCATTGATTTCAGCGCTCCGAAAATTTTGCCAAAACTCTCTCGGGAAACGGAAATACCTGATGAGCTGCCCTCGATATTCCTAAAATTATCACGGGCGTTCAATTCTGCTGATCTGCCCGCAAGAGGCTGTGGAGGAAGGGCTCTCTTGGGAAGTAGGTGGTGGGAAGAGCAAAATTGGTTGAAATCGACTAAGGACAAGTGGCCCTCATCTTCATTCATTGCAGCAGAATATGAAACGCAAAGTACACATTAACCAGTAATAGGCGAAGAGGTTTCCGAGAGGTTTTCATATTTTCCAAAATACTCGCAGCCAGTCAGAATGTTAGCATGGACACGTAAAAGAAGTAAGAATCGCAAAAGAATTTTGAAAATCAAACTAGAAAAGGATTTTGAGAAGAAGATAATAGATGTTAATAAAATCGAGAGAACAGAAGGAATACTAGCGTGGAAAATTCTACCAGACGATTATTGGAAAGACAGAGGAAAGGTGTGGGTGGTGCTCTTAACAACATGTACCGAGTATCGTGCGGTGCATTGCTAGCTCACTTCATCACTTTCAACTTCCAGGTTTTTTATGTGTCTAACGTTGTGGCCCTCAGTTAATAGGGAGGAAATTTGCTTGTTTTCAGATGCCCACCAGGTCAAGGGGACATTCAATCCTCAGACTGCAGCATGGTGGGAAAGATGGTCCAGGCTCCACCGAAGATCTAGTCATACATCGACCGAGGAAACATGCAATCCATCCGGTAGTTCGGAGGATGTTACGTCCAGTTTATGATCATGTTTGATTTTCATTTGTCCAAATTAATCATGTGCCGTTTCGGATTAATAAAAAAGGAGAGTCTAGCCCCCAGACAGTATTGTCGGGTTTCAGCGCTACCTACCGCCACTTCAACTAACTACCATTTCTGATATCTTATCAGGTGATCACGCTCGCGACCGCATTACCGTCGCTCCTCTAACTTGCAGTTATCCCAAGATTACAATGTAGCAAAGAAGAACAACACAACAATTGAAAACAACACAAAAATGCAATATCAAGTTCCTTTTCCTCGCAATTAAAAAAGGCAGGGAAGTAAATCCGCCAAACTTAGAAATTAGAGAGTGGTAAAACCGAGGTGGTAAAATCGAGGTAAGCCTACTTTTCAGAAATGCCGCTTGACCACGCTCACATCGAGCTGAAAAAGGATAATAGTTCGCTGAAGTGGCAGTAGGTAGCGCTGAAACCCGACAATACTTTCTGGGGTCCAGACTCTCATTAATAAAAATTGACTTGTTCCGAATTCGTTCGAGTACGTGGCTTACTTCCTATTTTCAATTATTCAGTATATTTTGTGGGAAAATAGAGAAGTAGGAGGAGATACGAGGGACGATCAAAGAGTAAGAATACAAAACGTTTTGCGCAGCAGGGGAATTTTTGTTTCCAAATGTGGCACCCCTGCGTTATGGGCGGGATCATTGTGAACAAAACAAGAGGTCCGGCGTTTAATTGCGACCGTTAGTTTGCCCTTGAGAGCCTTTTGAAATGTGCGCTTCCGTGAACGTTCCCGCCACCTCCAACCCCTCGCCGGCCCGATGCTGTGTACGCGAAGTGATTCGTTTTCTATTTGCTAAAGGTGAAAAACCAGCTGAAATTCATCGCCAGCTTGTTTCTGTTTATGGAGAGCAGGTGATGAACCGCAATAACGTCGCCAAATGGCGTAGGGAATTTAAAAACGGGAGACCTGATGTTCATGACGAAAAAAGAAGTGGCCGTCCGTCTGTGGTGACTCCCGAAATTGTGGAAGAAATCAACAATTTGATTCGTGAGGATCGCCGACGAAGAGTTGTGGACATTAATGAGCATTTTCCTGATCTCTCATATGGAACTGTGCAAAACATTATTTCAGAAACCCTTGGTTATCGCAAACTTTGCGCTCGCTGGGTTCCAAAAATTCTGAGTGATGAGCATAAGGAGAAAAGGCGTGCTGCTGGCCGGATGTTTTTGGATCGTTTTCAACACGAGGGACAGGACTTTCTTGACTCCATAAGACAGTCTATGGAGTGGCGTCACAATGATTCACCATCCAAAAAAAACTCAAAAGGACTTTATCGACAAAAAAAAATCATGGCAACGGTGTTTTTCGACAGAAAAAATGTGTGAAAAAAATGTGTTCTGCTGATTGAATTTATGCCTAAGGGGACCACAATCAACGCCGACGCGTATTGTGAAACTTTGAAAAAATTGCGTCGTGCAATTATGAACAAACGGCGTGGCATGTTGTGTAAGGGAGTCACTCTTTTGCACGACAATGCCACCCCTCACTCTGCCAGAAAAACGCAGTCTCTCTTGGAGTCATTTGGTTGGGATATTATCGCCCACCCCCCGCACAGCCCAGACCTTGCACCTTGTGATTTTCATCTGTTCGGCCAACTGAAGGAATTTTTGGGGGGGGGGAAACACTAGTCCGAAGACGAGGACCTCAAGAATGACGTTACCGTTTGGCTTCAACAGCTGGCGGGAGAGGAGTACAATTCAGGAATTACCAAGCTCATTTCTCGGTATACAAAATGTTTAGATTTGAACGGCGACTACGTGGAAAAGTAGTTATATACCTGAAGTACCCACCCTGTAAATTTTGTCAAAATAAAAATATTTTTGAGTGAGCTAGAGCGTTTGTATTCTTACTTTTTGATCGTCCCTCGTATAAGGGAATTGGGATTACAACAATATGTGTCCCCTTATATAATAGAATATATCTAATATAAATAGAAACAGCGTCAAAGAAATACATAGAAATCGCTCACATTGACGAACTGCTTGCAGTGCACCAAAGTCGTAGCTTTGTTTTTCGACTTGAAGTCTTTCTCCTGCTGCGACGTCAACTCGCTGGAAATATGAGCCAAGTGGATGGACCCGTTCTCTTCGTGAGCGAATGTGTAATTCTTGCCATCTCCCGAAATCGGCTGTTCCTGAAGTGTTAAAGCAAAATGACACCGCATTGTATAACATCTGTACAAAATCTGGCCATCAACAGCGGATGGAAATGAATAAAGAATATTGACAATGTGAATGTTTCTGTCGGTACAGCGAGAGTATAATATACAATATAATATAATATAAAATACAGTAGTTTGTAAGGGAGGACGAACCCAGGAGAAGGAGGGGCTTCCTAGAGGTAGAGTGGTGGGGGAAGACACTGAGGGTATACACACCAATTTGTGTGTATACATAAATTCGTATGGGTACATACATTCGTATGGGTACATGTACATAATATCCAAATCTCTCTCATCCCTTGGGGATCGTTTTCCCCTGACGGGCTCCAAACCTGCCCTACACTCGTCCCCATGCCTCTCTACTGGCAAGTGAGTACAGCATAGGTATGTATAAGCCATAACATGTTATACACCAAGCTGTATAGTATGCCAACCGCCATGTTGGTATAGGTATGTATAAGCCACACGCAGTGGCGGTATGTATAATTATGTCTAGGTGTCTGCCACACACCCAGACATACAGTTTGTATTGTATATGTGTATTGTATGAGTGTATACCTGGTATATGTATAGTATATGTGTATAGTATATTGCCACAGTATAAAGCTATAGTGTGTTTGGTATAGAGTATAAGACAAGGGGAGAGCTTGCTGATACAGAAGGTATAGGTATAATCGATCGATCAAATAAGTATAAGGTGTGTTTACTCACAGATACCTTCCCTGGTTGCCTCCAAGAGCACAACAAAAGGCGTCGGCTCGCCTGTCTTGCATCCCTCAGTCTCTCATCCCTCAGTCTCTCATCCCTCTTCCCCCACCACTCTACCTCTAGGAAGCCCCTCCTTCTCCTGGGTTCGTCCTCCCTTACAAACTACTGTATTTTATATTATACTAGCTGAAAAGCCTACTAAAAGTAGGCAAAACGCTTCTTCCGACTCTCCCCGCATCCCACTCCCTCCGGCTCCTCCCGCCTCCGATTCCCCCCCCCTCCCGCCCCTCCGACTCGTCCAGCCTCCCACGACCCCTCCGTGCATACGTACGTACGTACGGTTGGCGTTTTATTATATTAGATTATATTGTATATTATACTCTCGCTGTAGCGACAGTTTCGTCATTCTTTGGATATATGATGTAAGTTAATAATAGAAAATAAATTGTAGCTTCGTGAGTCAGAAAAAATGATTTTTGTGCTACTATGCGATGTAGAAAATAAAATTCCAAAATTATACTGTTAATTAATGCTAATCAAAAAATGAACGTGAATTTAACTTTGTTTTTACCACGGGATACGGGTAAATGAGAACGGCACTAATCAGTATAAAGACGGTGTAATAAACTGAATTAACAGCCGTAATTAACCCATTTCAAGCCGAGTGTAGAAATGACTGAGTAATGGGGGGAGAAGGATGAACTATTTTACAGAAAGCCGGCCGAAATAAGGCGTCATTTGCTCACCAATTGAGAGCAAAACTGCTCCAAATTTTATGAATTCTACATTTTAATAGGATTTCAGTGGTCTCCGTTTTCCAAATCGATTTATCCATTTCATTGTCAAAAATTCAAAAAAAAAATCTATATGAAATTTAAAAATTTATTTTTATGAACCGGAATCTATTTTGACTTATGACCCAGAACGCTCACTCTCCCAGGACCAAATTTGAGCAACCATAACCATGCTTTCGGTCAAAAGACCTCCTTTTCAAAAAAAATTCCCAAATCGCATTGAGCTCCCGAATGTCGAAGGCATTTTTCTTTGAAAAGTTTAGGAACAGCATGAACGAGAAAAAATTCTTCTGCAAAGATTTTCCACTATTTCAATATTAAACAAAATCATTACTATTACGATGCAAAAATGCATCAATGGCCGGAAATGGGTTAAGCAGCGCGAATATAACGGGGTAACAGTTTTGCCTGGACTGAGGAAAATATGGCGGGGCGATTCGGAACCGGGGTGTAGTAGAGTTGCTGTGAATTACTACTTTCAGGGGGTAAACTTATTCGGTGATAATCGGTTATGTTTAACGTTCTTGTATTGCGCGAAATTACACTCGTACTGGTTCTTGTAATCCGGTTTACGGATTATCTGGATATGGGTTTTAATCGGGTTGAGAACAGGGCGGTAGTGCTGACCTCTGTCGGGGCACTTTGGAACTGGGTCCAGGTGGTTGATTTGAAATCACCATTCGTGAAGTGGCGGGGGAGTTCAAACTCAAACAAACTTAACACTATAAATGTAACATTGAAACAATTTCAAAGAGATATGAGCCTCTTTGTCCCTGGAGATGACGATTTTCTTTGCTCTACCTGCTCTATCAACTAGCGGAGTTGACTACTCGAGGGAGGTCTCAGCAACAAAAAGTTGCTCGTCTAAATGGACCTTTAAGATCAATCAGGGGAGCTCAAAACTTCCCACCTACAACGGAAGATGATGATGCCATCGAGGGATAGAATTGGGAGACACACATTATTCACTAATAATAAAATTAAGGTAATAAATTCTTTCAAATTTGGCTTAAAGCGAGTTTGCTTATGTAGGTACTTGTAGGAAATATCGTCGAAGTCTGTAATAAACACAATCTGGATACCAGAAACAAATGGAAAGGTTCAACGTGGTATTGCATAATCCTGGGAATGAAAAACAATGGGGCTTCAAGTCAAGTCTGAATATCGATACCTTGAAACCAATAAATCGATCTAAAAAATCGAAATTGATGATATCGATTCATTATTTCAATCAGGATCCCTAGAATCAACGATCCCGTACCTCTTCAGAGCGCCTTTTTCGCCGACGGACCGGGTTGTACCAAAGGTCCTTGTTTGTGGCGTCGCCACTAGGTAGCGCTGGTGTCGTTCCTGTGTTGGAAGGCGGGTGCAATATGTAGTGGCACTGATCTGATAACACAAATTCAATCAGGTAAAAATATTGTACTTTACATCTAAAGCAGCCACTTGGGCTGTGTAGCATCCACAATCAAGACACGGCTCAAGTTCATTGAATCAATTCAAACACACCAACTAAAAAAAAGTTTTGAAGTTCAAAAGATTATTTTTAAAAAAATGTATGGGCTATATCCATTATGTGGTAATAAGGTTCCAATTTTAGGCACCACATCTCGAATTCGGAAGATTAGGCACCTTTTTGAACATCTTTGAGAAGCCCATTCAGTACAAAAAGTGAAAAATTGAAATAAGGCCAACACAGACACGATCTACTCCTCATTCGAGTTCAAGATGGTGTCCTCTAGGTAAAGAATAAATTTTTCATTATAACAGATGTGAAAAAGTAATTTGGCTTTACTGTAATCCGTAGTATAATATTGTGTAATTGTACAAGAATAACGATGTTGGAGCTTTGCTGCACAGAATATTGGAGTTTTTGCTGCCAATGGGCGACATTAGCTCAATGAGCTTGGGAACGTCAACCTAGAGCGCGCAATCACGTTGCTACCCCCCCCCCCTCCACTGGTGAGAAAGCCAACTGGAAAAGAGATGAGACTGTTGTCATTGATGTCCCAAGTGATGCAAAGTCCAAGAACCACGCTTTGTTTTTGTTTTGTTTGCTTAGTGACAGATGAAAAGCGATGAGAGTTGACAATTGAAAAATGTACTGTTATCAATAGAAAGGGGCAGAGTGGGGATAATGCACGCGTTGAAGAGAAACGGGATTCCTAAAAAGCTGATCAGGCTAATCGAAATCACCCTTCAAGGGAGCACTTCGAAAGTTATGGTTGGTGACAGCTGTGGGGAACCCTTTGAGGTAAGCTTGGGCGTAAAACAGGATGATTCGCTGTCAGCCACACTGTTCAACCAAGCTCTGCATGAGGCTGACAAGAATGCAGATAAGAAGGGAACTATTGTCGACAGAACATGGCAGATAGGGGCGAAGTTTCGATGCCCTGCATCAAAACAAGTTCAAGATGGTGTCCTCTAGGCAAAGAATAAATTTTTCATTATAGCAAATGCGAACAAGCAATTTGGCTTTACTGTAATCCGTAGGATAACATTGTGTAATTGTACAAGAATAACGATGTTGGAGCTTTGCTGCACAGAATATTGGAGTTTTTGCTGCCAATGGGCGACATTAGCTCAATGAGCTTGGGAACGTCAACCTAGAGCGCGCAATCACGTTGCTACCCCCCCTCCACTGGTGAGAAAGCCAACTGGAAAAGAGATGAGACTGTTGTCATTGACGTCCCAAGTGATGCAAAGTCCAAGAACCACGCTTTGTTTTTGTTTTGTTTGCTTAGTGATAGATGAAAAATGATGAGAGTTGACAATCGAAAAATGTACTGTTATCAATAGAGTGGGGATAATGCACGCGTTGAAGAGAAACGGAATTCCTAAAAAGCTGATCAGGCTAATCGAAATTACCCTTCAGGGGAGCACTTCGAAGGTTATGGATGGTAACAGCTGTGGGGAACCCTTTGAGGTAAGCTTGAGCTTAAAACAGGAAGATTCACTGTCAGCCACACTGTTCAACTTAGCTCTGCATGAGGCTGTCAAGAATGTAGATAAAAATGGAACAATTGTCGACAGAACATGGCAGATTCTGGCTTATGCCGAAGACATTGCTTTATTGGGGCGAAGTCTTGATGCCCTGCAGGAGGCTTTTGTGGTTTTGCATGAAGGGGGAAAGCCAATGGGCCTGCGAATAAATGAAAGCAAAACTAAATGCCTCAAGATATCTCCCCCGAGCTATGTCCAGCGAGTGCCCAGAGGAGTGACGTTTGGTTCTTTAAGTTTGATGAAGTCAGGTCCTTCACCTATCTGGGGAGCTTGGTCACGAATAGAAACCAAGTACAGGATGAGATATGCTCACGAATAATGGCAGGCAGCCGAGCATTTTATGCCAATATAAAACTCTTCAAGAGCCGTGTGACCTCCAGATCAACGAGGATAGATCCCTGGTGCGGCCTGTGGTTTGTTATGGATCGGAGGCTTGGACCATGCGGACTGAGGATGAGGCTAGACTACGGATATTTGAGAGGATTATAAGAAGGATTAATGAAGTGGTCAGAGAGGGCCAAGGGTGGAGAGCAAGATAGAATGCTGAAACTGATGAATTATTAAAACATGACGACATAGTCTGATTCATCAAGGCTGAGCACATCCAATGGCTGCAACATGTCGACCGCACGCCGGTGGAGGCCTGCCCGAGAATTGCGAGCTAGGATAGAAACTAGAAGACAAAGAGGTCGTCCTTGGATTTGCTGGCTTGATGATGTCTTGAAGGACCTCCGGGTGGTGGGATTGCAGAGGTCTCAGGCGGGGGACCGTACCTGGTGGCGGAAGGGAGTTCGGGAAGCCAAGGGTCACATCGGCCTGTAGTGCTGTGTAGTTAGTTAGTTAGTTTTCAATAGAAAGGTTATTCACGCGCTAGCCACAGTTTAGGGATTCTAAATGGACAGGTCATCACCAATCATCAACGTCTCATCAAGATGGATACCGCACTCGATGAAAAGGTTCCACAGACACGTTATTGACATGCAAAATCTCTCTATTAATAAATAATAACTTCCGTCGTTAAATTCATTTAGTGATTTGAGTTCATGGAATCTATTCAAACACATCCTTAAAAGGAGTTTCTTAGTTTATTGAACTAATGATCAATAATTGATAAATAAATAAATAAATAAATAAATGGTACCTATTCTTCCAAAGAAATCAACAATTATTGTTGATTTCTTTGGAAGAATAGGTACCATTTTGAAGACGAGTACGAAGCACCTTTCATAAAGAGAAGATAATATATAAGCCTTAATATATAACATGTTATATAATATGTAACACTTACATAACCTATTCAATACTTGGTTTTCAAAATGGCGTCCTCATGGCAATAGTTTTCTTTCATAATTAGGGTGTACACACTCGATGTTAAAAAACAATGTTCTTATCAAAACGGAATAGGCAATAAATAATTGCAGGTTTTATTTAAAAAATATCTTAAAAGTAATGTCGAATTTAATAATCATAAATATTATATTGTATTTATACCAATTGTATTGAATAAAGCATGTTTAATTACTATTGTTATTATAATTGGTATTTTAGTCAACGCAAAACTCGTATATCTTTTGGCAGATTAAAAAACAATGTTCTTATCAAAACGGAATAGGCAATAAATAATTAGGTTTCATTTTCAAAATATAATTGGAATGGATGAAAAGAGTACGAAAGAATTTGTTAATAATACATAAAATGGGGTTTAATGAGTTATGATTAACGAGTAGTTTAGTGTATGAATGAGTAATTTAATGAATAGCTTGATAAGTCGAAATGTTTTTCACAGTTACCTTCATCAAACGTTATGCGCCTTAATACAGTATATTTTTTTTAGGAGTGAAAAAATCGGACAAGGACTCTAAAAGCTGTTGAAATGTAAGGGATTTGCGAAAAGAAAACGCTGCAAATAATTACACAAAGGTTTAATATTTTTCTATATCACTCCAGATCACTCGTCTGCAAAGAACAAGGCTTTGCCATTGTCACTTTTTTTTTTTTCAAATAAACTCCCTACAAAGACGGAGAGAGCACGCCATAAATAAAAATGAATAAACAAATCAAAAATGAATGGGGAGGACGCCCAGGACTCAGCCGACGCCGGTCCTAGGGATGAGGAAGGTGGGGGTGGGAGAGAGGGGAGTTCAAATATGAGCTGAGCAGTACGTGTTCACTCCTGAACCGGCTCAAAGTATATTCAGAAAGTATTCTTTGGGAATACCAATGTGGATTCCATCCCGGAAGGGGGACCGTGGACCAGATATTTGTCCTAAGACAAGCCCTTGACAAGTGTTACGAGCTGGGCACAGACGTTCACCTTCCTTCATCGACTACCGTCAGGCTTTTGACAGAGTAGACAGAAATCAGCTTATCCGCTCCCTTCAAAGCTTCGGTATCCTCTAAAATTGGTGAACCTGATCATGATGACCCTGCATGAAACGCATTCCAAGGTACTAATTGACAACGGAGTAAGTAGGCCATTTAAGGTTGTGAGTGGTGTAAGGCAGGGCGATGCTATATCTGCCGTCCTCTTCAACCTGGCGTTACATAGGGCGTTGGCCTCCGTAGTACCAAGAGGAACAATAGCAAGTAAGTCCTGTCAAATCCTAGGGTACGCGGATGATCTGGTTCTCATGTGTCGGAACGTCGCGGCCATGCAGGAAGCCTTCACCGAGCTGGAGATGAAAATAGCAGGGAGGTTGGGCTCAAGATTAACGAGGAGAAAACTAAGTATATGCTGGTAGGCGGGTACTTAGAAGACTACAATTTGATGCCTACAGTTTTGAGGGCGTGGACCGTTTCACTTACCTAGGGACAGAAATTAATAACGAAAACAAGGTGAGTAGTGAAATCATGTCTCGAATTATGGCAGGCAACAGGGCATATTTTAGCTTGGTTAAAATGTTCAAGTCCTCTCTACTCTCTCGGCACACGAAGCTAAAGCTATATAAAACGCTAGTGAGGCCGGTTTTATGCTACGGAGCTGAGTCCTGGATTCTAAAAACGGCAGAAATGCAAGCCTTGAGGGTGTTTGAGTGGAAGATAATGCGTCGCATATTTGGCCCTGTATGCGAGTTGGGAGAGTGGAGGATTAGGACCAATGATGAACTCGAGCAGCTGATGGAAGGAGAGGATATTGTTCGGTTTGCTAAAGCAAGGAGAATCGCATGGCTTGGACATGTGAATCGGATGGACGATGAAAGAATGCCATGCAAGCTGCTGAATGCTCGTTTCGAAGGGAGAAGAAGACGAGGTAGGCCGCGAAGATCCTGGATCGACGACACGACTGGCGACCTGGCAAGAATGGGGATCAACAACTGGCGGACCGCATCGTTGGACCGCGTGGCTTGGAAAGCTGTTGTTCGGGAGGCCAAAATCCACACAGGATTGTAGCGCCGGCAAAGAAGAAAGAAGAAGTACGTGTTCACTTAGACTCATCAGAAGTAACTATTGTTTCTATTCTCTCCCCTTCTCTAGAGTAACATAACACTTTCCATTGGGTTCTTACATGCAAATGAACTCACCGCAACCGAAGTTGATGATCCCTTTTTGCTCTAAATAAGCGTGAACTCGCCCGATGAGGTTGACGTCGCCGCAGTTCTTCAAACCCTGCCGAGCGATCGACTTCGTGAGGTATTTCGGCTTGGAACCATTCCACATGGATATGATGTGAGATCGGATCTGTGGATATTTACATTTTCACTCACACTTAAGCTGTCACTATCAAGTGTTTTCTCTTAGTTTAAAACAATACTAATACAAAATGACTCTTAACGAGCGAGATTGCTTTTCTGCCAGAAATTATACAAGGTGTAAAGATGTCCTGTAACTCTTTGACTACCAACGGTACATATCGTCCCAACCGTGTAAATCACTATACTACTGGGTTTTCAAGCAATAATATTCGCCCCAATCTGTGTCCCAGTGGTAGAGGTATAACACAATGTCCTCTTGTTCCAATGGCAGCCGCTAGATTGCATGGCATGACTGATGATAATGCGAAGAAGCGTCTGGAACCTTCATTTGTGTGGAACACAGCTTTTTCTCCTAGTATAATCAGTGTTTCTTATCAGTTTTGGTGTCGGCGAGTATCAGAAGGTGTTTTTTCCTCGTGATAAAGTGATAAGTAAACAAAATCTACATGCAATCATAATATTATTCGATTTTACGAATTCTTCCTGGTCGTTGTTGTTGGTATGGGACGATACGTCCCATTGGTGTTTACCTACTTTTGTTCCCGATTTTTTTTGCCTACGTTTTTAATTCTATTTGAAGTTTGAAGCGAGCCGTTTTTTCATTTTATTTGCAGTTTGTAGAATGGATCGAAATCGACGCTTTACAAGCGAAGAATTGCGGGAAATAAATACTTACATGATTTGGATTATAATTTTTACATAACAATATAATTTCTATTGTACGGGGTTTTCTGTGATTTTTACAAAAAAAAAAATAAAAATGATTTGGGTTTTTTTACATAATATGTAAAATTAGTATTGTAAAATATGTAAAATTAGTATACATGATATTATCATTAGTATTGTTTGAATACGATAATAAAGTATTTTACTGAATGTTAGCGAAACTTTATATGTTTTACTGTACCAATGGGGAAATTAGTCCCACTTGATCATACCAGTGGGATAATAGATCCCATCTGATCATACCAGTGGGACAATAGGTCCCACCCCCTAATTACCCCCCCTCTCATCCTATTCTCAAGATATTGAATAATTACCATTCATTGGTCTTACCTAATGGATACAAATTAAAAACACTAATTTTCTTGATAAAAAAAATTGGAAGTCAAAGGGGTGAAGAACTGTGTAAGGAAGAAGCTCGCTACTCCATGTTTCCTTTCAATCCACGTCTGAATGTTTGGCACCAGCCGTGCAGTCCATCTTCCTCTACGTTCTCCCGTCCATATACGATACTCTGCCTTGGAAAGGACGATATTTAAATTTTGATATTAAAAATCCCGCAACTGACCTTGAGGTACCGTTGAAGCTGAGCCTGGTGATTCCTCCCCACGCCAAAATACTCCGGAAACAGAATTTCTTCCTCTTTCAAAATGATTTCCGGGTCGATGATTTTCGAATGCGTCGGCACTGGGAGGGAATAGACCATGTCCAGTCGTTGCTGGAGGCTAGCGGCGTATTTCAAGTTGGTCGCAGGCAAAGATGTGGGTCGCCATTCTGCGTCACCCGTACTGCAGCACGAAACACAAAAACACCTTTGATACAACATTCACATCATCAAAATTATAAAATGATGTTTGCTCTTTGACAGCCCCTTGAAAACAGAAACCTTCCAGAAATCACTTCCTCACAATCCAAATCAAAATGGGGAAGAATTAATTCAGGGCCAGTTTCACCACTGTGGATGAACCTCCAATCATCTTAAGCCAGGATTCAAAATAGATCCACGGATCAGGATCTTGACCGTTTCACGAAAGAGTTTCATCCATGGATCAAGGTTAATCCTAGTTTATTTAGTTAGCATCGAAATTGCTATCCCCAGCACGATAACGCTCGCGATGAAGGAGCATGGAAGAAGTAATAGCATGGAACTATAATATTTTGTCCGTGGATACTTACGTCTTGTCCGCCGTTGTTTGTGTTTTGACAAATAAGTGAGAGATGACAACTCTAGTTTTGTTTACTTTAGGTTTGTTCCAGCAGGGCCAACCGCGGTCGACCGCGGTTAGCCCAAAAACCACAGCCTTATACATCGCGGTTGTGTGACCATCACCGTGGTTCAACCACTGCTGGAACACTCAACAGCCAGTTGGTCGAAAATCGCGTTACTTCTGAGTATGTGTGACTTCAGGTTTCCATACCTGCTTATCATTGCATAGGATGCATAATGAATAAAATACCTTTTCTCATTGCTGTAATCAATCCTAAAAACTGTTTCTTTGATGAGGATGGAAAAAACAATTGTGCAGATCCAAAGCAAGCAAAGTCGGAGAGTTAGGTACACCTTTCTACTCAATAAAAACATCAAATTTCTAGCTGATTGATGTTTTTATTGAATAGAAAGGTTTTACTTCATCCTCACCACCATATCAACGAATAATGCGTTGGTATTTTATGTACGAAAAACGAAGGTTTTCTTCGAAAAATCCACTTTCTAGCACTCAGAATTATTCGGAAGTATCACCATTGGATTCAGCGAGAAAAATTGCATAGAAAATGATACTAAACTCGTCAAGTCATCATGAGATCGAGAGTGACCATACACCGCGATTTTTTGTAAAACACGCTTTCTTGCACTCAAACTTGAATTTAAAACTACCTAACTTTTAAAACTTGATATACCGTTGGAAAGCTGACAATTTAAGCAATTTTTTTCTGAAGAGCGCCCATCGAAATGGACAGGCGTTCAAAGTGAAAACTTCAATTTAAAAAGAATCATATTTCGAAAAAAAATTGAAGTTTGCTTTTTGACTTGATTTTTTAGAAATGGTTTGATTCCAAAATATTTTGGTTTTACATTAAGCAGCTTGGAAATTAAACGCTCTTCCCAACGATATCCTTAAATTTGAATTTATTTGGTAAATAACAGGAATTATGGCAATTTTAATGACATAAAGTCGAAAACGCGAATAAAAATTTCGAAGTGAAAAAAAGGCATTTTGAGTGAGTTAAGAAAAAATTGCCTGGAGACATTTTTTGTAGCAAATTACTTGTACAATCGATCCTTGAAGTTTGGTCCATCCAAATGGTAGACGCCCTGTATAGGTATGATGTTATAGAAAAGTCACAATTTTAATGCAAATTTATCTTCACGAGGGCGTAAAGAGATTTCAAGGTTTTCTTTGTGAGAGCGAGAAATTTGAGGACATTGGGTTGAAGCTTCACACGTTTCTGAAAAAAGTTCTTCCAACAGGAGGGTGAAAAAATCCACATCTACTGTCTACTGTACCTATCTCTGATGACTATAAACTCTCAACCAAAACACCTAGGGAGGTCCTTCCACTGCGGAGCTCGTTTTGAAATGAGAAGGTTAAGGTAGAGGTTTCTTTAGTGTGAGGTTTCCAATCTTGATCGCTCGCGACCGCACTCCTCAAAGCGGTCGGGTTTGGGTCGACCGTGGTCGACCGCGGTCGAGTTGCTGGAACAGTGGTTCAACCGCGAAGTTGGGCAGATTGTCGTGCTGGAACAGTGGTTAGTCGTAATGCGCATGCGCCGGTCGACTGCGGTCGACCACGGTCGCCTTGCTGGAACAAACCTTTTTTTCAATAGTCGGGCGTAATTTCGTGTTAAATTTTTTGCCATCAACAGCGTTGTTTTGATGTTAAATTTTAGTATATTTTCCCATCTTCAAGCGTCAAGCCTCCTCAAATCTCATCCACATCCACATCTCATCCACTTCGAAAATTGAAATGGTCCACTCTCTCCCGCACAATACGCCGTTTCGGCACCACGACTTCCAATAGTTGTTGGAAGTCCTCGTCGGACTCAGAAGACGACGAGGATGACGAAAATATAGGGAATAGTCGATTCATTTAAACAAAATGAAAACGAAATGAACACAAGACGGGTAGGAGGACGGCAATTTGTAAACAAAATTTGAATTTGTAAACAAAAAACAATATGGCGGCGCCTTTTTCGTAAAGATCCACGGATCAGAAGAGTTAAACCACCCACCGGGGTGGATCAAGTTAAATCGTGATAAGGCCGAGTTAAATCGTGATAACGCGTTCGTGAAACAGTCCTTTCTCGAAATCCGGGATTTAAATCTCTGTCGTGGATCAACTCTAGTTAATCCACTGTGGTGAAACCGGCCCTTACTAGATAAAACTAATACAGTTAAAGCAAGAAGTCTGATTCGTGAAATTTGTCAACGAAATCGACGGTACGGGAGGATCTTGGGTTGGATGGAATCACGCACTATGAGTATGATTAAAGTCATAATCACAGGAAAACTGTAAATAATCATAGAAAATCGGCGATTAATCACAGGAATAATAGAATTAAAATTTCATTCACCCACTATGAGTATGACTAAAGTCACAATCACAGAAAACCCGTGATTAAGACTTGAATGATACTCATAGTGAGTGAATAAGATTTTAATCCTATAATTTCTGTAATTAATCACAGATTTTCTGTGAGTAATTACAGGTTGTCTGTGAATATGACTTCAATCATACTTATAGTGCGTGAATAAAAATTTAATTCTATTATTCCTGTGATTAATCACAGATTTCCTGTTTCTATGATCAACAATGTATTCTTAATCATACGCTATGATTACGATTTCAATCATACTCTTACTGTGTGATTACGATTTCAATCATACTCTTAGGCCCACTTTCACTAAAAGTTGTTCTAAACTTGCTTAGCTAAACGCGTTAATAGTTAATCTGAAGGAATAAACCCGGCAAGATGGCGAGCGTCTTTCACCAACTCAAATCATAGTTAAACGTCGTTTAAGATAATTGAGTTTGTCTAAACTTGAAATGTCGAGCAGAACGAATGAAAGTTGGACATTATGACGTATTAGGGCAATAGAAACGTTGAACAACAACCACTCCCGCGCTTGCTATCAGCAGATTACCGCCTAGTGTATCTTTATCAGTGTCAGTTTTTCGAATTCCTTGTTTTTTTTATTTGCTGATTCCTGTGGTTTGTTTCGAGTTTTCCGGTTCCATTCGTTTTATTTTGCTGATTATTTTCATCACCTACCTATTGAGTTATTACACATCATCACTTTGAGCCGCAACGAGCATTTCTGCAGACTCAAGTACCTTCCTTGATGTATCCTAGTGAAACACAGTGGCCGCCGCCTTGTTCTGAACGGTAGGAATGTAATTCGATAATTTGCAATGTAAACTCGATGATGAGGGCCCCCAATTTCACTTTAATAGAAATTTATTTTGGTCGAACTGGTATTTTGTATAATGGTCAATTTGTATGATTCGTCCGAATAGAAACAACCAAGGAATGTAGGTTGCACTACTATGTTATTGAAAAAAACCATTATTCATTTTAAATTAACGTGTTGAACTTATTTGTATGACGGGAACTCGAGGCGAGTGTCAATCTAGTCGAGCACTTTGACGACTGGGGGCTTGGAAAGGCGGAAATTCAGTAACGTACATAATCTCGGAATGTGGAATCCGATCCAGGATTCAACTCGGACGTCGTCGTCATCGTCAGACGAGTCAAAAATAATTTGAAATGCAAAGATAATTCGCAATTTCATTTCGAAAACAATCACAAATCAATGCGCGGCCATATTGAATTGGCAGTTCAACGAGGTTTCCTAGTTTATTCGGCCGATTTTCGACCGTTTAAACTCGAACCCCCCAAGATGGAGTTTAAACTCGTAAATCGCTCTAGTGAAAGACGATTTTTACTAAACGTCGTTTATCTCTCGCCTCGTTTGGTTTAAACTCGTTTCGAATGTTTGGTGAAAGTGGGCCTTACTGTGTGATTAAGAATTTAATCTTAATCATAATCACATAAACGTATTCCTGTTATAAAAAATCTTAATCATATTCATGAGTATGATTTTGCCCAACTCTGCCGAAGGGCTATCTTAATCGTGATATTATGATTTACTTGCAAGGATCTAAACGGTTACTTACGCTGAAATCGTGTTGCACTTTTTGACCGATTTCTCCGGAGATTTGGGCATCAACTTGCGCCTAGGTTTGGGCGTGTACTCTTCATCCACAACATCAACGTACAGATCGTCTTCGATTTTTTGGAGTTTGACCTAAACAGGCAAAAACTATGAATGCAACTAGTTAACACTTAGATCGGAATATCCGCCTGAGAGGCGGATATAAATCACGTATCTGTCACCAGCAGCGCTGCAGATCGCACCATGGGCGCGGCCTTCCAGGAGAGTCTCAGTTGGCATCTAGACTTAGATGCGCCTCTTGGACACGGGTTTCCCGCCAAAAAATCTTCACGCTCCAAGGTCACTCCGCCTTCCAAGGTCACTCCGCCTGACAGGTGGATATTCCAGGTAAGTGCAAATATTTACCCGCCTCACAGGCGGATATTCCTGAACTCGCTTTTATTTCAATCTATCCGCCTCACAAACGGATAATCCAAGTTATTTTGGAGCTTATGATGTATTATTTTTTCTCCATGACATTTTATTATTTACTTACGTGACAATTCATTCATGTTTCAATGAGATTTCTAAAAGCATTTAAGAGAGATGGAATGTGTTTATAAATGCATAAGTAGGACATGTCTATTTTTTTCCTTTTTTAGTGCCATTTTTGGTTCATTTTATTGTGTCTACTTTCTCCTTCAGATTTTTGTCTCTTAGATTTTCATTTTCTCTCAATAGCAAGGTAGGTAGGTATGTATTTACTGTGCAGTGTAGTTGAATGTTGTTCTATTTGCATATCTAAATGTTTGTGTTGGTTGCTAATTCAGATTGTTCGTTTTACAGAGTGCAATGGCAGACAAATTACCAAGTACAATCTCCGAAAGAACCAGAAGAATTATGCAAATGACGAAGGAGATGTTTTCTGATGACTCAGATTCTGAAGTTGGCTCCAATGACTCATACGTTCCTGTGGAAGACGAAATAGCTTCTTCAGAACACGATACAGATTCAGAAATATCTGAAAGCGAACTGGATCAGGACCTTATCAATGGAGGTGATGCGGGCGATACTAGTCAAGTACAACAACAGAATGAATCCGTGAGTAATCCCACTCGTTATGTGACAAGTACGATAAACGGGGATAATGACGCTCCATTAGCACATGATCCAAGCTCTGATGGCTCAACTCTTGATGATTCATCTCAGGATGACCCCAGCAATTCTGTTAGTTATTTCCATGGAAAGAAGAACTGTTTTACGTGGAGTTCTGTACCTCAGAGTGCTCCTAATTGTAGATCAGCACGCAACATCATAACAGTTCGACTGTCAAAACCTACAGGGCTGGCTCTCACATTAGGGCAAAACCCATCCCCCATTGAACTATGGCGCCTATTTTATACCGATGATGTCATAGAAGAAATTGTTCTCAGAACTAACGTGAAATTGGAATCCATGCGTTCACATCTGAAGAATCCAGCAGATGTTTCTTACAAAAATACAAACTTGGTAGAGATGAACGCTCTGCTGGGACTTCTGGTGCTTTGCTGTATCTTCAAATCCTCTCGAGAGTCACTAAAGTCCCTCTTTTCTACAGGGTCTACAGGGCGTCCCATATTCAGGTGTATAATGTCTGAGAAACGGTGTCATGTGTTACTGAGGGGACTTAGATTTGATGACAGTTCCACACGCTCAGCACGACAAGCAACTGATCCAGCAGCTGCTATAAGCAGCATTTATCAAGCATTGATGAAGAACTTTCAGAGTAATTATGCGATTGGGGCTTTTGCATGCGTAGATGAAACCCTTGTACCATTTAGGGGTAGGGTCCGTTTCAAAATGTATATGCCACAAAAACCTGCAAAGTACGGCATAAAAATTGTTGCACTAACTGATGCTCGAAATAGTTACCTGTATGGCTCCTACATATACACAGGTAAAGGTAGTGATGGATTTACACTAACTGAAGTCGAACGGAAGAAGTATCAAAAACCTACTCAGGCCTTGATCAGACTCATCCGAAGCCTGAAAGATAGTCACAGGAATATCACGTGTGACAATTGGTTTGCTTCCATAGAAGCTGCGCAGTGTCTTTGGGATATGGGTTTGACACTGGTTGGAACTTTGAAAAAGAATAAACCCCAAATTCCTCAGGAATTTCTTCCAAGGAAGGGCCGAGTAGCAAATGGGGTAGTTGCATGGGTCGGAATTTCGTGTTTTTGACTTCAGATTCAAATTTAGCGCATTTAAAAACGTTCCTACACCAGTTTTCAGTTCGAAATTCCATTTAGTTTAGCCGTATTTCAATAAAGAAGTACCGTACTTTTTAGTGTTGGCGGGCCACTCCTCTTACGTCATCCATAAATGAGAATCTCACGATAGAGTGCGTTGAGATCACTGCCATCGAGGACAATTCGAGTCAGAAACGTTGAAATATAGTTGCAAAATAATGGTGATGATTCAAAAAACTTTGAAATATATTTTTCAAGCTTTACATGTTTGAATTGAAAGTTTTGAAGATTATTTTGGATGTTTTTCTTGTTGCAACGTTGGCGCCATGGACCTAGGTCCACTATGGATACTAGTCCATGCTTGGCCCCCTTCACACCCATGACGTAGCCCCCACCCCGCAGCGTCCAAGCCGTGTGTAGGTTTTCCCGCCTGAATCTGAGAATCCCGTTCTTTGAAAAAATCTCTAAATTTTTAGGAAGCGTTTCTGGGAGTTTTATTTGCAGGTACGTACTTCAATAGAGATTCTCTACACAGAAAAAATACAAAAAAATATCATGCAACTACCCCATTTTGCATTATATGGGTTTACAAAGGATCTCACACTCTTGTCATTTGTCCCCAAACCTTCTAAAGCTGTCATTCTCTTGTCTTCAATGCATCATAAAGAATATACAGATTCTATGAATGGGAAACCCGAAATAATTTCATTCTACAATGCAACAAAGGCAGGAGTTGATATATTGGATATGAAATGCAGTAACTACTGCGCTAATCGTAGGACTCGTAGATGGCCATTGGCCATTTTCTACCACCTCATAGCTGTAGGTGGTTCCAATGCCTATACCCATTACAAACTCTTAAAAAAAGGATAATATATCAAGGTTTGATTTCATGAATCGACTGGGAATGTCTCTCCTAAAAGATCATCTTCAAGAACGATTGAAAATACCCAACCTTACCGACGATTTGAGAACAATGATCAACAAAGTTTTAGAAGAAAACTCTCCTTCAAGATCAGCCAATTCAATCGTTTCAACTATGCCTGCCTCTACGAGTACGTCCGCAATAAGGAGTGATAAACTTGAGGGTCGAAAAAATTGCCGTTATTGTCCTTATAAGAGGAATCGGATGACGACATACAAATGCGTGAACTGTAACACCCCAAACTGCCTTGAATGTTCAAAAAAATTGTGCAATGTTTGTGTGATGGAATTGTGCACATCGAAACTCAAAAATTAGACTCTTTTTTTTAAACATTTTATTGGCTTTTACTGAATAACCATTATTTATATTTGTGAATTCAAGTCGACTAGTTTTTAAAATGGTTTTAACTCACCTTTCTCTTATTTGCTTAGATTTGTTTGTGAAATTCTTATTTTTGTGAATTAGTCATTTTTGATTTGTGATAAAGTTCCTGTATTTTTATAGTTACCAACGAGGTGTTCTACAAATTATTTACCTACAATACCTTATTTAAATTATTTGTATCGCGCTTTATAGGTAGGCATAATGTGTTAAAATTGTTCAAGACTAATGAAACTATCTTTGAGACTGTAAGATGTTGAATCAATTATTTCTGTAATAAAACTGTTCTATCATTCGTGTTCATTTTTATTACGGTTCCAAAAACACTGCCTATTAAAGAAATAAACAATTAAAAATGATAATAAACACAAAGACAAGATGTATTTGAAAAAAATGGTGATGTCCGCGTCACAGACGGATGTTCCAACCCCTCATCCGCCTGTCAGGCGGATGTTCCCCAGAACGCACCAAAAAAGGATGTTCCGTTCTAAGTGTTAAGCCAGACGACCCAAATTTGGGCCCAAAATAGGCCATAGGTATATAGTATTTTACCTTTTAGTTAAACCTTTTTCACAATGAGTTAAACCTGTTGTACTTGAAATTAAACCTTTTTTTCTTTCATTTAAACCTTTATCACTGTCGTTTAAACTTTTTTCACTTTCGTTTAAACTTTTTTCACTTTCGTTTAAACATTTTTCACATAGAATTGAACCTTCTATTCCCAAGTAGGAAAGTCAATTTTTGAACAAAATTAATGCATGAAAACTTTATTTCACACACTAGAAACATCAGGTGAAAACTTTATTGTATAAATATATACGAACAACAAAAATTATATATTATATGTAAACAAACTGACAGAAACAACGCAATCAATGGGCTCTTGCAGAAGTTTTATGGTGTCAATGTAGAG
This sequence comes from Apolygus lucorum, assembly GCA_009739505.2. Taxonomy (NCBI): domain Eukaryota; kingdom Metazoa; phylum Arthropoda; class Insecta; order Hemiptera; family Miridae; genus Apolygus; species Apolygus lucorum. The sequence goes on from CM019174.2 coordinate 14,444,930, forward strand.
GTTGGCCATTGACTGCAGCGGGTAATAATAAGTACATGTCTGTCACATAATTTTGACAATCACGTGGAGTGAGAGAAGCAACACTTGCTGCTATTACTTGGGAAAGATAGTGCTCTTCTCGGCGACTCAGTATGTCTCTTGCTGAATTCTTTATCTTGGAAAACGCCTTTTCCACAGGGTTGAGCATTGGCGAATAAGGTGGTAGGAATTTCATCCTCATTGTAGAAGCTAGAATCCCTAACAGCGTGTGAGCGATGAATTCGAGCGTTGTCTAGTATAAGGACAACCCCTTCGTCAACTTGACCCTCAAGTTCCCTCAAGAATTCCACGAAAATTTAGCGTACGCTCATGGTGACACGCAGTAGTAATGCTTATGCTCGTCTTGACACAAAGAAGGTACCCTAGTTACACAGACATGGGTAAATACGGATCGCCTTCTTCTTAGGAGAAATGAGGCGACTGAATGTTTTTTCCTCTATTTCTACCTCGATCAGAACCAGGGTAGGCACCACTTGACCGAGGAGAAAAGCGGCAATTAATGCTCTGCGTCATTGGGAAGGAATTCACGACACAAAGGAGTTATATATTTAGCGTACCTACGCTCATCGTGACACGCAGTAGTAATGCTTTTTTTTATGAGTTAATTTTTTATCCAAATTCACATTCTCTTCCAAGGTTTGATTCAATACGAAATAGGTTTAATTCAAAGTAAAAAAGGTTTAATTCAAAATACAAAAGGTTTTAATGAAAGTTTAAAAAGTTTAATTAAATATAAAAAAGGTTTAAATCAATGCGAAAAAGGTTTAACTAAAAGGTAAAATACTATATTACCATCGGCCCTCTATCTACTGCGATTAAACAACTAGAGATCTACCACAGAAACTGCATCCCTTTGTCGCGTTCTTCTAAATTAGTTTGAACTACTTATCTCCTAACATCGCGCAAATGGGGGTGCGCCTTGATTTTTTAAGATTTTTAATCGAAAGTAGATTACATCCTGAAAATTTTGGCACCAACCATCATACGATATTTTTTCGGAAATTTGTCCACTTAGCGTGCCATACTTTCGTTCTTATTGCAATTTGAAATTCGTTTTTGGATCAGAAAATAAAACGGATCTGCCACCTGAAGGGCGCCAAATGGAAGCACACTTTCCGCGGTAGGTCAATAAAAACAGCTGTCAGTTTTACCACTTTTTCGTTTTGACCACCCAAAAACATGGAGTTCCTGTTGAGCCTTGGACTGTTGGTTCCAGCGTGGATGATGCCGATCGTTTTTGGGATTCGCGACCTCTGTTTTTTCCTGCAATGAGAAATTAAATCATCGATTATCTCCAAAATACTGCACTTGTTACTACAATAACATGATCGACATGTGAATTTTTATAATATTGAAAAAATTACACGATATGAATAGTTTTTGCGCGTCAAATTAAAGGTTTTCCAAAACAAAATAAAGGTTTCTCATTCTCTCAAAATAAAGATCGTTAAAATACGTTCACTGTAGATGGTCCCCTATGAATAATTAATAATACGAGGGGGGACCCAAAAGTAACCGGAATTTCGTCATAATTTTTTCATTTTGCAATAATTTTACACCAAATTTTGATCACCTTCAAAGTAATTACCACTGACCGCAACACACTTTTCCAATCGGGTCTTTTATTGTTCAAAACACTTATGGAATTTGTTATGACCCACATTTCAACAATCAAATAGTTCTTAAATAAAGAAGTCCAAGAGGATCCCTGAGTGAGCCACCACCCACAAGGGAGGGACAAGGTATGGGGAGAACACGTCAACATGACGTCACCCTCACACCTCTCTCTCCCTCAACTAATCTCTCCGAGTAATCAGGGTGTCTACACTTAAGATGGGCATAACTTCAGGGTTCGATTCTACAAGGTATTTCCAACGAAAAATGTCTCTTAGCAATTTTCTTTTAACCCAATCAAAATTCCTTTTTATTTCCTGTTTTTCTTCGCGTTTTCGACCTTACGGCACTGATATGGTCATAACTCCCTTATTTCTCCTGAAAAATCAAATCTGACTACACCGTTAGAAAGAGCGTTAAATTCCTAAGCTACCTAGTGGAAAATCAAAATATTTCAGCAATAAAATAGTTTCAAAAAATCAAGCCAAAAAGCAAACTTTAAAAAAAATTTCGAAACTTGACTTTTTTCGACCAAAGTTTTCACTCTAAATCCCTGCCCTTTTCGATGGGCGCTCTTCGGAGAAAATATGCTCCAATCGTCAGCTTTCCAACGGTCTATCAATTTTTCTTTTTAATATTCAAATTGGAAGAGTAAATGAAGTTTGAATGCCAAAAAACGTGTGTTTTACAAGCAAATCCAGTGTTTTAATCGGTTTACGGTCCCCCTCGATCTCAGGATGAATTGACGATTTTGGTATCATTTCCAATGTAATTTTTTACGCTGAATCCAATGGCGATACTTCCGAATGATTCCGACTGCTGGAAAGTGGATTTTTCGGAGAAAACCTTCGTTTTTCTTACATAAAATACGCATTATTCGTAGATATGGTAGTGAGAATAAAGAAACGCCTTTCTTCTCAACAAAAACACCGAATTTCTAGCTGATTGAAGTTTTTGTAGAGTTCAAAGGTGTTACTTTATGCTCACTACCACATTTACGAATAATGCGTATTTTATGTACGAAAAACGAAGGTATAGGGTGTTTCATAAACATGGAAAAATTTGGATCGCCCGCCATTTTTTTTCTATTCAGTTGGCAGCATTGATGTTATCGTTTTTATCATCTACAATCACTCCCATTTGAAATACCCACCTAGATTTTGCTGCTGGTTGTTGTTACTGTTGTCATGGATCGCCTAAGTGTTGAGCAAAGAATTTTGGTTGTTAAGATACATTATCTGAATGGAGAAAGTGTGACAGCAACTGCGCGGAGGCTTCGTACCATAATGGGTCGTAATCAAGCCCCAAGTGTGAGTGCGATATACAAAATAATACAGAAGTTTGAAGTGAGTGGCTCAGTAGTTGATCAGAAACCGCCAGGACGTCCACGAAGCAGTCGCTCGCTCGTCAACCAAGAGATTGTGTTTGACAGCGTGATGACCAGTCCTCAGAAATCTGTTCGCCGACGATCACAGGTGTTGAACATGTCAGTGAGTAGTGTGCAACGCATGTTGAGAAGTGATTTGCACTTGCTTCCTTACAAGATTCAGTTAACCCAAGAACTGAAACCAACTGATCACAGGCAACGCAGAGAGTTTGTCGAGTGGCTGTTGTTACAGCAAAACAGGGATGCCGATTTTCACAACAAAATCATTTTTAGCGACGAGGCTCATTTCCATTTAAGCGGCTATGTGAACAAGCAGAACTGCAGGATTTGGGGTCTCGAGAACCCTCAAGCAATCCAAGAAACACAAATGCATCCGTTGCGTGTTACTGTGTGGTGCGGGTTCTGGAGTGGAGGGGTAATTGGACCGCATTTTTTTGAGGATAATGAAGGAAATGCAGTGACTGTCACAGGAGAGCGTTACAGACGCATGATCACCGATTTTTTGTGGCCTGAATTGAATAACATTGATGTCCAAGAAATGTGGTTCCAACAGGATGGCGCTACCTGCCACACCGCTCGCGACACCCTGACCTTGTTGAGAGAAAAATTCCAAGGCCACATTCTCTCAAGGAACGGTGACCAAAACTGGCCTCCCCGGTCATGTGATCTTACACCACTAGACTTCTTTCTTTGGGGTCACCTCAAAGCTCGAGTTTACCAGAATAAGCCTCGAACGATTGAAGAATTGAAGGAAGAAATTCGGGACAATGTCTCAGAAGTTGAAGCGGTCACCTGTGCGCGAGTCATCACAAACTTCTTCGATCGTGTAAACGCCTGTCGCCGAAGTCGTGGTGCCCATATGCCCGATGTTGTTTTTCATACTTAAATGGGAGGATACCACCTTGTATTTTATTGACAGAGAAGTGTAAAAAATAAGTTAATAATAAAAGTTTTAATAAAAGTTTTTACAACATCAAATTTTTCCATGTTTATGAAACACGTCACTAGCTACCACTCTAACGATCCTACCCAAAGCTTAGACGATGATTTTAGCATGATAGGTGACTTACCTAGATTCGTCAGCTGGTAATCGTTTTTTACTAGGCTTGTTTTTGGTGTTGACCCTCCGAGAAGCGACTGTAGGCTGACCCGTACTGACAGTCATTATGACCTACGAGAAAATGACCACAATATGAGTCTTGTAATTTAATGTAATAGTACACTCACATGGTGTGATGATTGAAACATTGCTAGGGATGCTAATAGCTTGAATATAACATAATTTAGTTAATATGAAGATGACAAGGTGAAATTACTTCTTCTATGGATGACGGAATATCGGTCACGTCAATTGAATCGAACAGCTGTTGATAATCAGATATAGAAGGCGTTTTGGCGGATCGTCCGGGCGATATTCCCGTTTTCTTGACGTAGTTTTTGACTTCGCTGGCCGTTTTGGTTCCGATGTACTGAGCAAGTCGGGTCCAACCTCTCCCGAAAAGTTCCTGGGTATAAATTAAACGTTTATCGTACATCATATTTTTTAAAAATTCAACCTCATTTATAAATAAAGGGACTTTCAACTCTAAAACATGTACAAACTGTCGTTAAATGATATAATTTTCCTCATATCAAATCAATCAATCAAATCGTTTTTTATTGTTCGAATCCACCAAGTGGCATAACAATCGTCAAAATTCATTCATTTTACATTAATCATTAACAACTCTAAAGGTGCGATTTCCCTGGCGCGTCTGCGGCGGGCGGCCGCGGCTTGCGACCAGAAGCTCCTCACTGCTTCAGTGGTTTTAAGTCTTTAAGAAAGAAAGAAAAATTAACGAGCCCCTTGAAGACTCCGGCATTCAAAGAATCTTCCCTCTCATCATGTCCACGCATGATCTGCAGAATCTGCCGATCCGCTAAGACCCAATGCAATGAACCCGGCCTCTAATGTATGCTTACCTTAAGGAGTAGTATGTAGTACCTACATCTTTTCATATTTTTTTCTACGACAGGACTAACTGTCAAAGTTTCCTGAATCTTACTAACCATCCCACGTTCAAGAAGATCCTTTTCCTTCTCCGTCCATCCATTTGCATCCAACAATTCTTCGGTGTTAATGAGAGAGCAGCTCCCAGACTGGAGGGTAGAGTCAACAGTGTGGTCGTCCCAAGAGGCGCTGGGCCCATCGAGGAACCACTGCGGTGAACTGGATGGATACTCGAAAGACCGCGGATCATTCGGGTCGCAAAGCCTGGGGAAATTCAAACACTTGTTAGTGCGCTGCTGACCAAGATGGCGCAAAACAGACAAACCAAATTGATTTACAACTTTGTACAAACTACTTCTGCCGAAATACCCCTCCTTTAGGTGTAAATGTACTATCCCTTGGTCTTCTTTCAAGTCTTGAATGATACAATAGAAGTAAGATGTAGGTATGTTAACTCAAGGAGAGATTATTCATAGAGAACGAATTGTTTTAACTACCAATGATGTGGATAGACAGAACACATCGCGAACAATGAACTTTTCCAACTGGAAGGACAACCCCAGGAAGAACCTGCGAAACTCGGGGCAACCGATTGAGATGTAGTTCAAGTTAACTTTTAATATTTTATTGTTTCAAACAATATTCGGAGAGTTCTACCAGGCAAAAATGTTAACACCAAATATCTTCTCAAAAACCGTGAAAATGCGATGATTTTTTAATTTTAAACCCTGTAAATTTTATTTCTATATTCATGGAGAAAAAAATTCATTGTTCGGGGAATCATGGATTTCTACGTAGCATCTAATGAAGCAGGGTTACATGTTTCATGCTCGTCAATGAGGAATTTCACCGAATTCTGTTTGCATTTTTCCTGAATAGTTAATGGTGTGGGATAGATGCAAATCGGGCTGATTTCGGAAAATAAATCTCTTGTTATTTTTGGGAGACAATCAAAATTTTTGATTTCAAAACTAACCGGGAAAACGGACGTGGAGCGGGAACGCTCGCTGATTGGGCTGTTCGGATCGCCGTCTCCTCCCAGTGTTGCCCATTGGGACGACAAAATTGTGTTTTCTAAGAGAAAAGTTATCAAACAAAAACAGGGGAAACCTAATTTTCCCCATCTTGCTTTTTCTATTTTTTTTCTTCAGTTTTTCGGTTTCGAACTTTACTGTTTCGTGAAATTTTGCATCTGGGGACTATAGATTTCTCGATCTCAGCGCTTCAAGCGGCTATAAATGAACTATTCCAGCATGACGTCATTTTCCCGGTTTTTTTAAACGTTCGTACTTTCTACACTGTTTTGTTTATTCGTAAATTAGGAACTTCGGGCTGAAAGTTAGCCTTAGGAGGTTTTTCAAGGTGCTAAATCCGATTTTGGGGTCAAAAATAGGAAATTCCGACATGGTGAAATTCCTCATTCGTGACCGAATGATTCGGAAAAGATCTACCTTTTTTCGGCCTAGCTCTTCAATAGCTTAATTTTCAAGTATTCTTATTTGGACCGTGTTATGCAACAACCATCTAAGTCGAATTTTGGCCAAATTGAGATAACTTCAGATTTCTCTTCTCTGGAGGTATCTGCGTAACCTCCAGTTGTTATTACTGAAAAATTTCAGCTCATGGCCCAAGAATTGTCGAAAATTTGTTATTGCATAACAGTCTCATTACCCACATCCCTATTTCGCAATAACCATCTAATTCCGGGTGGGCGGTATTAGTTAAGATTCCAGCTATGCAACAACCGACTAAGTCGACTTGGATGGTAGTTTTCTCTGACTTAAAATTTTGCTAAAAGCGTCGAAGTCGTGATAGGTGACTGTTTCGTTGTTTGTCGCCTACAGTAAAAATTCGCAGTAGGCGTTTATCATCTATTGTAGAGTTGTGTCGGTCAGGAGTGAACGTATTGAAAAGACCTTATCTTCAAAACGACCTTGTCTGAACTGAACGGGTTGCCAAAAATAACACATTCAATGCGGATGTCTTTATATGATACAAAGTGAACTCCCCCGTGTGCGGGCGTCTTCATATGATACACAACTGCCAGTAGAGTGCTCCTAACTAAAAACGCTCGCATATCGTGAATGGCTCTAGAAGGACGGGAGTTGTCATGTTCGCTTCATTAGATCACCAGGAACCCACTAGAGTTCGCCATTTTCACCTATCGAGTCAGGAACAACCACAATCTCAGTTGAAAGTGTGATAAGGGATCCAGGCCATCTGTTCCCGCCACCGCGCCTGGCGGCGTTTTCGGATACGCATTGAACATGTTAACACGGTCATTCGTTCATCATCCCATCAATCGAGTTTTCTGAAAAAATTCCGAAAACAACGGCAGAAGGCCAACAAAACAAATTAATTGCCCGCAACATGGATGTATAATGTATTTGTATACATCCATGTTTGTACATGGATCAAGAATGAGTGAAAATTACTTGGGAATACACATGGACCTAGTATCCTAGGATACTAGGTCCATGGGAGTACATCATAGATACTAGGTCCATGGAGTAGATCAACAGAATGGAGTGGTTTTCTATGGAAGTATCAACAACATTTTTACATGGAAGTATCAACGGAAAGGAGTGGTTTTCTAAGCAAAACCTTCCATCATCCAAGTGTAGTATTACGTCCGAATGAACTATGGACCAAAAAGAGTGTTGAATGAATCAAATGAGCTAAAAGACAAAAACGAACGAATGATTCATTCGAATCGATGACCTGAAAGACAAAAAAGACTCAAGACTGATTCATTCGAATTGATGACCTGAAAGACAAAAAAGACTCAGACTGATTCATACGATTCGAATCAATCATTCGTTCGTTTTTGTCTTTTAGCTCATTTGATTCATTCAAATCGCCTCCTCACTTACTCGGACTCGTTCGGTTTTTCGACTCAGCATTTTTTCGAGTCACGACCTGAATCTTAACATGGATCCTTATGGACGTTGTTTGTTTGATTCCAACTGGTTCGGTTTACCAACTCGCTCCTTTTTTGAGTGACTTCTGACCGGCTGGTTGTTAGTCTTGTGTTTGTGTTCTGATCGCTTCCTTTTAAATTCCAAATCCGAATTATTTGTTGGTTTCTGGACTCTTTGGTTAACCACTTTGGTAAGTGATCGTATTGTAAGAACTCTTTATTATTTTGCAATAAAAAAAACCTTATTTATGAATTACTGTATTTTGGTAATTAGCGCATTTTCTTATTTTTCTATGAGGAAAAAAAGCGCTAGGGTTGGGTATTGTTACAAAAGTATCGACACTGTATCGTATTCGAGTTGATATCCCATGCAACGTTTGGCTTGAGTGTCGATACCTACTTTAGTGTCTCAAAATAACAACTTAACCGATTTATCAGGGAAAGTATATTTTTTTTATTCATTTCTTGCCATCAAGAGCCCAAGCTAAGTATATTATTGAACAATATTTCTCCATAATATTAATTAGTTTTATCAAAGACCCAACTGCCTCTCTACAAACCTACAAAGGTTCATTTCACTGATTGAGTTGGTATGTGAATGTAATGAACGGGTGAACGGATTCAAAAGACCTGGTCTCTGTAATGAGTGACCGTTTGGGATTCGAATCCGCCAAATGACCGTGTCTTACACACCTCTAATCTATTGGCTGGTTATTTCATTTATTTGATCTGCTGTACCATGTTTTGCAATAAACGCAAATCTCTCAGGAAGAGGGAATCCCACTGTAGGATGGGATCATGCTCATTCATTAGGAAATTTATCTCCTAACTAACTTCAACTTCATGCGTCGCCCATCTAATTGCATGGGCCGATTCATGTGGGGGGCAAAATCGGAGCAATAAGACGTTCGTAATGAAGCTCCACCTTCTTCGCTCGGAGGAGTTTAGTTTAAATACCATTACATTAAAATATTTACTCTCAGGTCATAGTTTCCTGCCGAATTCGGAGATGTGGAGTGCTTATTAAAACACCAAGTCAGACAGTACACTCTTGACGACTATGTGAAAGTAATGAAGGCTTGCAGAAAGAAAAACAAATTTGTAGTAAACAAGATCGAGAAGGATGACTTCTTGTCTGACGTCATCAGTAGGATAGAAGAGAGAGAGCAAACTCCCCTGAAACGCTCTGTAAAATGAGAGAGGGCAACGAAATGCACTCAATGTTGTCTACCATGTAAGTCCTCCTGAAACGACTCGAACAAGAAAGTCCCCTCTGAAAAATGAGAGGGCGTTTCAGGGGGGGGGGGGGGTGCTCTCTCTCTTCTATCCTACTGTCATCGAAGGATAGGTACGGTTTAGAAGACATGGAAGAGCCAGAGGAGGAAAATGTTCCCTAACTGAGTTCCAGAAAGTTGTATGATTGTTTATTTCTTAAATTACAATTTTATAATTTTCTATTAAAAAAAAAAATTAAAGAAATTATGATGGCTATTAATTCAATCAAAGTTTTAAGAATTGCGGCAGTCATAATCTCTAGGCAGGAGTGGAAATAAGAGCCCCTTTTATCGCTTAAATGGTTATTGCATAAATGGATCACTATAAAATCAGTTATGCAATAACCAATTTATCAATGTTTAGTACTCAAAATTTCATTGGAGAGGATTTAATTTTGATTTCTCAAGGAAAACAGATCGTACTGGTTCTTTACAAATGAAAAAAGTGCAGTAAAATAGCAATACGTAAAGTGAAGGTAGCATTTTAGGAAAATATGCGTTTACCAAAATCAGCTTTTTTGAACTTAGATGGTTATTGCTTAACACGGTCCATTTACATGAAGGAACTTTGTTATATGAAAAAAGTAACATGGTAAAGAGGGAAAATTTGGAGTTTTGAGTCTTACAAATTCGTAAAATACCTACTAACTATTATTATCCAGTTTCTTATTTACATCTTCTTTTCTCTTTCTTTATTTACATCCACACCAACAGATTCGCAATAATTTACTTAATAAACTCTTCATCACTCATGAAAAAACTGCGATCAACTGCTCCGAAAATCATACACCTAGGAGACCTGTCATAAATATCCGAAATAATACTCAATAATAGCGCTTACACATTCCTGTCACGTATGTATCTTGCTTCCTCACTAGGTACCGAAGGTAGGGAAGCTTTGTATTCGTGAAAGAAGTGAAAAAAAAATGTCCTCCAAAATCAAAATTTCCACTTGCTTTTTGCGTTTTAGAGCTTCCCGAACAATTTTGGTTCCGTCTCTGTCTGTCTGTCTGTGGTCAATCCTTGTCCCGGGCAAAACTATACTAACCTGTCGTCCGATTTTGATGAAATTTTCAGGGATTGTGCGGTTTAGGTCCTAGACGGTCCCCTATCAATTTCAGCACCTTCGGACCAATAGGAGCGAGTGCGCAAGCGCAAACGTGAATTTCCTGGAACCTCGGTTTCTAATGAACCGATTTTGCTCAAATCTGGAGGTTAGTTAGGGACTAACTTCTAAGAGACACCCTATAAGTTTCAATCAAATTGGTCAAGAAATAGCCGCTGCGCATGCGCGAACTTTAAATTTATTGTTACAACCAAAACTCCGCAACTATTCAACTAATTTCGATGAAATTTTCAGGGATTGTGTGGGTTAGGTCCTAGACGGTGGACCGCTAATATTTTGGTATTCAATAACTCTTTGAATCATAATTTTTTCGCCAACTGATTCTATACGTCAATGTTACAATGAGTGAGGAAGCTATACTGCCCACCCAACTAGGCAGACGTTTTTATTTTTTATTATTTATTTTTTTTTTTTTTCAAATTAACTCCCCTCAAGACAAAATGTCTTTGGTGACGGAGGGGGCACGCCAGAAATTAAAAAAAAATAAATAAATAAATAAAATATAATGGGGAGGACGCCCAGGACTCACCCGACGCCGGCCCTAGGGATAAGGGAAGATGAGGAAGGTGGGGGTGGGAGAGAATGATGAAGGGAAGTGCCTCTATAAAACGACCAACAGTTCAAATATGAGCCGAGCAGGACACGGGTGGTGATACCACGGAGTACGCCTACCGAGATGCCCAACTCGTGCAACTCCGTGGCACTTTTCCCGCACCACATACCGCGCCATGACAAGGTTGCAGCCATCACCCTGATGTTGTTGGGTGCCACTCCTTTTAGCTCCGACACTACTTGCCGTAAATCATTTGCGTCATATTTCCTTATCTTGCCCCGCCAAGTCTGCTTCATGTCCAAGCTGCCATTGACAACTTGGACATCCAGGATAATGCAAGACTGGTCGGGCTTGACGGCAACTTGACGGTGATTACTTACTACTGATCGGCCTGCAATAATAAACATAAGTGAAATACGCATACGAACTCCTAATCGTATGTATGTCATTTACCCGATCCTGTCAGTCAAAATGGACCCAAGGCTGAAGTCTCCCAAAACGTCGATTTCCGCATCGTCTTCCATCCTGACACTCCGAAATCACTTCAACTGTGCATTTTGTGTCACGACAAAACACGCTAAATCAGAAAACGGAGGAAAAGTAAAAAGCAAAATGAAGAACGTAATAGAAACACAAGCCAAGCTCAATTGAAAATAAAAATACCTATGGCTGATAACAATGATAAGAAAGTTTGAGTGTAAAGATGAATGTTTGATGCGTGGAAGAAGAAATCACCCAAAAGAGTTTTGTTTCTAAAATTTAAAAAATTTACTGCAATTTGTGAGTTAAAACCTCCAAATAAGCAGTTGATTAATCACAATTAATCACAAATTACGTGTAAAATGCTCAATTTCGGCCGATCTCCATGAACGACAGATACACAGAGCAGGTTTACACAAAATTATCAATCACTTTTGCATGTTTTGTTGCATTTCTACGTGATTCATTCGTCGATTTTGGTATCAAAATTAAATATTCACTGGGTTTTATTTAAAATTTGAACTTTTTCGTTGTTTTGTTCAGTTTACGGAGTAATTTTTCAACTTGAAAAAAAATGTACGAAGAAGCCAAGTTGGCAGGAGTATCGAGCCGCAGTGCGGATGACAGCCATTTTAGGTCGAGATTTCATTGAAGAGGTGTCACAAAGTCCCTACAACCGTGAACCGTGTTTTGATAACGATTTCGTCCTTAGCCGTTCGCGATGGTTGTAAGTTCTAATTTTTATTGATTTTACGACATATTAACGTGTACAATCAATAGGCGTGTCCCGTGTTTCGAAGACATTAGGTTATCCGTACAAATCACTCGAAATTTCACGGTTTTCGTAGTAGAAAATTCTGAGTTGTAACTCCAATACAAAGTATTGATTCTGGGTTGTCGACCAGCCCACTCAAACTGTTACACTTTTTTGCCGTTTCATCCCCTTTTAATTTTGTTCTCTTCGCCGTAACTTAATAATCAATACACCCGAAACTTCTAATTTGTCTACGTGTTTTTTGCAGAATCTAAAAGCCGTGAAATGTCCCACGGACGAGCTCTCGTACACGAACTGCGTATACGGGAGTCCTACAGACTTCACCCAGGATATCCAGTGAGTGACCCAGATTTAATGGTTTTCGGAAATTTTGACAAATTGTTTTATTTTAACAGAAGTGGATTCATGCTTGTTGGTGTTCAAGTTGGAAACTTCCTAGCTTTGTATCTTATCAGATGTGTTGCGTCAGAAAAACCTACACCAGAATGAGTGACGGATTGTTTTGCAACATAGATGCAACAGATAAACCTCCTACTATGTTAAGGTCGATACTTCTATAACTAGTCTTGACAACTAGGCTACTAGACTTGAATTTACCGGACAGTTCTAGATCCGTGACAGTCTTATCAATTAGAATCACGATGAATCATCAATAGGCGAGTCATTTCAGTTTAAATGGACACATTCGGTTATCGGCGACTTGGGTATTTTTCCAAAATTAAATAATTCTGTCATGTTTAATAAAGTCTGCCTAGTTGGGTGGGCATTATATAGCTTCTCCGCATAGAATTTCATCGACTTACAAATTTATGGGAAGATTTGGAGTTTCGGGACACAAATTACATAAATGGCTACAACTCTCTCAAAAAGCAATATTTGTAATTATTTTTCAGCCCTATAGGGAGCCGCACACCTTTTTAAGCTTTCCACAAGCATCTTTCATGAAACTTTCGGATGTTTGAAAGCTCGTTTACTAATTCATAACTGTAAAATTCGACAGTGAACTTGCAAAACCATGTAAGTCCGATTTTTTTTTTCAAAAATAAGGTTATTAGCTATTTGGATAGAATGAGACCCCCTTGATCCATCAAACGGAGCCAAACTGGCAAAAACTCGACTATCTCTTCTCTATGCGTCATAAGCAACACATATGAACCAACGTGTTAAGTCCACTTTGAAGCAAGTTTTTCTCGTTTCCTGTAAAATTTCTGGAAAACGACTTTAGCTATTTGGATAGAATGAGACCCCCTTGATCCATCAAACGGAGCCAAACTGGCAAAAACTCGACTATCTCTTCTCTATGCGTCAAAAGCAACAAATATGAACCAACGTGTTAAGTCCACTTTGAAGCAAGTTTTTCTCGTTTCCTGTAAAATTTCTGGAAAACGACTTTAGCTATTTGGATAGAATGAGACCCCGTTGATCCATCAAACGGAGCCAAACTGGCGAAAACTCGACTATCCCTTCTCTATGCGTCATAAGCAACAAATATGAACCAACGTGTTAAGTCCACTTTGAAGCAAGTTTTTCTCGTTTCCTGTAAAATTTCTGGAAAACGACTTTAGCTATTTGGATAGAATGAGACCCCCTTGATCCATCAAACGGAGCCAAACTGGCAAAAACTCGACTATCTCTTCTCTATGCGTCAAAAGCAACAAATATGAACCAACGTGTTAAGTCCACTTTGAAGCAAGTTTTTCTCGTCTCCTGTAAAATTTCTGGAAAACGACTTACATGGTTTTGCAAGTTCACTGTCATTTAATACTTTTGTCCCAAACCTCCTCATGGTGAGGAGTTTCGTTGCGATTGAAATCATAGAAAGTGACCGAATCTAATTCCGAATCCCGATAGAAACGAGTTGTTGAAGGATTTTTCTCATGCGCAGAGACTATTATGAATCCTTGAAAATCATAGGGGACCACTTCAAAGCTATTCAGTGCAAATGCTGAAAATTGTCTCTGAATCGCATCATGATTTTGAGAGTTATGTTTGAGACAAGGAGTTGTAACATACCTATTAGCTTTTTAGCTGGCAAGGGAAGAAAACTGGTGTAAATCTTTTTAATAAAACTTGATTCATCTGTTTTTTCAGATATGTGGAGGTGTTCACCGCCCCAAACACGTCTTTCGTGTTCAAATTGGCGACGCACCCCGAAATCCAAAAAGGGGCTCTCGGATTCAACTATACCGGAAGGAAGTGGGGTGACATTTCTGTCAATCAGAACCTGGATGTACGTGTAGCGTTTTTATACTCGTTGTTCACAATAAGCATCAATAGTGAAGGCTATTATTTCATTGTCGATCGATACTAACATTAATGGATTATTTCTCGTAGCGAACCGAGAAGTGATAAGCGAATAAGCGATTAGCAAAGTGATTAGCGCTGATACGTGTGCGTCGGCCATCATGGAATTGTGGCGATTGATGACTGCTTTGATTGATTGGTTGTTATTTTGATCAATAGAAACGTGTTATTGTGGTTTCAGGAGCTCAGCTTCCCTACTTTTTCATCTTTTTACTCACAACGTTTATTTTCTGCTAAAAGTGTATCGATATCCGTTATTTATAAACATATAGAATCCATCGTATCGGTATCCAAAAGTATCAAATTAAAGATACAGAACATCGAGTATTGGTATGAAAGTATCGATATTTTGAAACAGCGGTTATGAATTGCTGGTTGTCTGAACAAAATAAATTTACGGAAAGCCCTGTATGAATTGAAAAAGTGCACAAATCGTTTACAAAATCAAAAATCTGAATCAAATGATAGAAAACGCAAGTTTTTGTTTCCCTTCAGAAAGGGAAAGAAAACCTCGAGGAGAAAAGAAGATATTAACACTCAGCGCGGGCGTTGCCATGTAGCAACGCGCTCAGCTCTTGCCTGTGACGGCCATTTCCTTTTGGCAACACAATGATAAGAAGCTCTCCCCAAGTTATTTTTGACCGTGATCAGATTCGGTAGCCCTAAAAGCCCCGTTAGGGTTCACTAGCTTCAGTATGTGCAGATCAACCAAAGGGTGCCACTCGTTTTCATGTAGTGCATAGTAACTTATTTAGCCCATTCAACACGGATGACCTCTTAAGAGGCCAAGGCGGAGTCTCGCCCGGCCGGCAGACCTCTTAAGAAGCCATGGCGTTCTCCCTACCTCACTTGATTCAAATAGTTGTCCGGGCTGGAAAAGGGCTGGAGGTCCTTTGTCTGGTGAATTCCTCGTTCAATGTTCAAGGTACTGGGAGATGTCGTTCGTTTGGGGTTCGGCCATTCTCAACTTTGTCTACAGAGCTGATAACAGAGCACTCGAGGTGTTGCCAGTGTTGCTCGGCTGGCGGGGTCGACCTCTCCGAGAGCGCCGTGTTGAATGGGTTAAGGGGAGTAGTCCAGTCTAAGCGTTCCGTGCACGCCTTTTTCACCTTTCAACCCCCATGTCTCCAAAACGTCTATACAAAACTACTTGAAATTTTGAGGTATTGTTCCTCACATAGTATAGTGTATCTCATCAAATTTTCGTTCGAATCAAATGATTACAAAAAATACGAAAAATCGGCAAAGCGGAATTTTTTTGGAGAAAAAAAAGGGCATTTTGAGGAGCACTTTTCTCAGAAACTGCTCGACCAATTTCGCTAAGATTTTGAGACAATATTTGTGCATAAATGTACTTACGTTTCCGCCAAGGATTTTCAAAAAAATTCATCCGCTGATTTTTGGGCTCAAGTCAGCTGAATGTGAAGTAGGATATTGCTTTTTTGGTAATTTTTTTGGTAGACAAAAATCTGTAACTTTCAAGGAAAAATAATAATAATAATTTCCTTGGCGGTAACATTAGAATACATCCATGTGAGTCGATTGCCGAAGTTTCAGGAAAATCGGTCAAGTAGTTCCAGAGAAAAGGGTATTTCAGTGTAGCGAAATGTAATTGTTCAGGACAGAGGTTTTCCCGTAGGAAGGTACCTACCATGACAGTGACGATGCCAATGAGCCGAACTTTTGAACTTCGAACTTGTGAAACGTTCCAATCTTGATTTTAGAAGGCAACACTTCTTTATGGATGTGTTTTCTATTCCATATTAGTTCTGAATGTTTTCACGAGCACCAACAAAATAGGAAGAAGAAGAAGAAGATGAGTATCAATGATAAGGTTGTTCATTGGAAATCCGTAGTAGTTTGTATTTTGCTGCCGTGTTATTTTCGTTCTATCGTGATATTTTTAATTCAAAATGGGTAAAAACCGTCGGGTTTTCAAAAAATTAAAACGGTACCACCTGTGCAGACTCGTGCATTTAGACAAGCTCATGAACAAACCCTTGATGTCAATGCAGATGACGGAAGATCGACGACTTCTTGCACCTCCTCTTTGTCATCGCATTCATCATCCTCAGAGAAAAAGCTTCATGAAAACTTGACAGAATACGACGAGTTTGTCAGCTCCAACATGCACAATGTTGTCAACATCAGTGAGTTTATTGAAAATATTTTCAGTTTTGTGTCTTGCAAGTGCAAATCATGTGGCGGCGATGTCAACATACGCACCAGGAGGGCACTAGGCGCTCGCTGGCCAGGCAGCGCTTGCGGAAGACCTGAACGAATAAAATCATATCTCCGGTTGTGACCATCCAATTTTAATTTTATTTTTTTTTAAATGTTCACAATATTATGTACTTTTAAACAAAAATAAAAACGAAAAATTGAATTTTTGAAGATTTTTTTGGACTACTCCCCTTAAGTAGGTTTCCTTCAAAATGTTGGAACATAAAATATTATCAATATTGACGTACATAATAATAATATATACAGTACTCTAACTTATTTACCCTGGAAACTAGTAAAATCTCCAGAAATTTCGGAACAGTCGACAGAAAAAAAGTTGTTGTTGCAGGTTACCCTATGTACGTTTTATGCCCCTGGCGGACGTTGCCATAAGGTAACATTCTTGGAAATTGATCAAATTTAGTCTACACCCATCTAAATACCTACCTCGTTGACAATAATTGAGAGGCTAATGTTTAAATTCAAGTTATTAAAAATCCCGTCAGAGGCGTTATCTATGAATATGTTGCCATGTTGAAAGTTTTACTTACCGCTGTCAAAATCATACTAAATCAACGATTTTTCCCCACAAGATGCGATTGTAGTGAGAGTGTATGAAAGCAAAATTCGTACTGAAGAACATGGCGTCAGCTCGCAACCCTACTTACTATAAAGCAGGTGTAAACACATGAAAACGTCATAAATATCATGGAGTGGGAGCACTGGGCTTGAGACCAGCGCCGGACTACGGCAGGGGGACGCACTCGCTTGTCTACTTTTTAATATAGCACTGGAGAGTGTGGTGAGACTGGCAGGGTTGAGCTCACGAGGCAATATCTTCTATAAATCCACACAGCTTCTTGCCTATGCAGATGATATCAACTTGATGGCAAGAACTGTTAGGAGTTTGGAAGAAGCTTTCGAATCTTTGTCACAGGCAGCAGCGGAAATGGGCCTCCAAATTAACATGGACAAGACAAAGTACATGGTGTCTGGCCCGACGCCCAGCTCAAGACTCCCCGATGCCATAACTCTCAGCTGTTCGACATTTCAGAGGGTTGAAATGTTCACCTACCTTGGCTCCACTGTGCATATGGCAAATGACAGTGTGGTCGAGATCAACAAGAGGCTGTTGTCTGCCAACCGGTGCTATTTTGGGTTGCTCCCGTTGTTCAGGTCCCGGACACTCTCGAGAAAATCAAAGCTCACTATATATAAGACGCTCCTCCGCCCTGTCCAAGTTTATGGAGCGGAAACATGGGTAATGACCAAACAGTCGGAGAATAGGATCAGAGCCTTTGAAAGGAAGATTTTGCGTAGGATCCTCGGCCCAGTCTGTGACCACGGGAGTTGGAGACGGAGAACGAATGAGGAAGTATACCAGCAGTACGACGATATTGATGTGGTCCGTTTTGCGAAGCTGGGGCGCCTCAGGTGGGCTGGGCATGTTGCAAGACTCCCAGACGATGATCCAGCAAAGAAACTCTTCAAAGCGCAGCCACTTGGGAGCAGAGGAAGGGGACGACCTAAACAGAGATGGGTCGACAATGTGGAGGAGGACGTTGCCAGGGCTGGATGCCGGGATTGGAGGAACGCGGCAAGGGATAGAGTGAAATGGAAAGCCGTCTTGAAGGAGGCCAAGGCCCACCCGGGGCTGTAGAGCCAAGAAATGATGAATGAATGAATGATGAATGATGGGAGCACTGGGCTGAATGCTAAAGCTGGGACTCGATTGTACATTTGAACTACTGGCAATAGGGACATCAACAATTGTAAGGGCAACTTGGAAATTACCATTTGTCTCGATTGGTTTTCCTTAGTAATTCTTGCAAATCTAAATGATGAAGAAATGAAAAACTATCAAATTCTGGTCATTCGAAAGGATTTGAGGGGTTTCCTACAAGAACAAGATAAGTCCAAAGTTTGAAAAAACCCGGTTAAGGCGCCATTTTGTTCCTGAATGTGTGCGATATCTAGTAACAAGTTCATTTCGGCAAGAACCGAACAGGTCCAAGTCTACGGGAGGCTTCAAAATGTGCGCATTTTGCAGGAGAATTCTAGTCCTCTCTATTTCCGCAAGAACGAAATAAGTCCGCGCGCGCGTGGCAACACTGCGCCTGAAGGTCAGGGCGTCGCATTCCCAGCTGTTTGTTTCCCATTCTTATTTATGTTATTTCGTTATTTCTGATGTTATTCCCATGTGTATATTTCTTCTTTTTTTTTGTATATTTCTGATGTGTATATTGTGTAAATTTTCAGTTATTTTTTCTCTCAAACCAAAATATTTGGAGTTTCTGAACATTTTCTTTTTTCCCTAATAAAGGTTTTTGATGAAACGACTGCTTGTCTACTTATCTATTCATTCATTTTTCAAATCCTTAAGATAGTAGGAACTATTATTTTCTCCTTCATGTTACTGATGGTGAAACAAAGAAAACATGGAAATTGAACCAGCAACATAGGCATCTAAAAACACATTTTAAATGTTCTAGTTGTCAGTTTTTAAACACAGTTCGGAAATAGCTTCATTATTATTATTATAAAAACAGAAAATTTGATTACCATCATAAACATGCAAAACGTGTTCACGTCATAAACATGCAGTACTTGGGCTTCAATGAAAATTCAGCAAGAACCAAACAAGTCACGTTTTGCAACAGGAGGGGGAAAATTCAGGAAAAGGCCTTTCACAAAATTCAGCAGGTTTAGAATTTTCGATTTCGGACTTATCTTGTTCTTGTAGGAAACCCCTCATTTGAAAAGAAGCGGCATGAAGAGAGTGTGGCCTCCCCCCACAACTTCAGTTTCCATAGTAGTTCTTTAGCTGAAAGTAGATGGCGCAACTGAGGCACCCTTAAAAATGCTTGCACGCCATTTTAACATTAGCTTTCTCCTCTGATAACTTGTCGCCAAGACAATGTGAGTGGGAGTGTAGGGAGGATTTCGCCTATGGCTTCCCATTGGCCTCACCACCCTGGGTTGTGACGAGCGGGAACTGCGACTGGCTTACCCGAAAATATGCTCCTGAGGCGAGCCCTGAACTCACGGCCCCGCAACCCGTCCGAGTCTCTTCTCCAGGGACACATGCCGCAACTCGCTCAGCCACAGCTGAACCCCTGATGTACCTTTAATACTGTCTGTCACATCATAAAATAACCTGTTATTTTTTTATTTTTTCAGGTTAAGCCGTTCTACTTTTCGCCCACCGCCACAGCGCAATGCCTCAGCACAATGACCTTGGAAGCTGACTACTTCCTGAAAAAACAGTGAGTACTTACATTGCATAGCGAATATTGGGGATCTGTTTGAGCTCAAGTTTAAAGTGTGGTGAACCTCACTAACTCCAAAACTTGTTTTACTTAAACTCAAATTTGGCTGTGGACTGAAAGGGAACACCTTGGACCAGGCCTATGAAAGCTAAGGCTAAGAACCGGAGAAACATTCTGATTGATGTTCCGAGATAGCATGATAGCGGCAATCGAGCGTTGTTTATTTCCTCAATGAAACGCTCATAAGCCTCGTGAGAAGGATTTCTTACAGTTTCATCTAATTTCTAGAGAAATAAATTGGAAGATAATTCCTACTTTGATGATTAGCATGAAACAATCTTTGAGTTGTTCGAATCTACGTGATGGAGAACAGGTCAGTGTTGCTGGAAGCCAACGTTTATTAACCTTCCATCGGCCGCGCCTGCAATGTTTACACTGCACTCTGAAGAAAACGCTTGCCCTCTGACCAAAGTTCCGAAAATTCACTCAACCCCCTTCTGTTTTTTTTTTTGTTCAGGACCCCACTCCCTAAATTGTATGAGTCGCCACTTTGTGAGCGACGTAAAAGTTGCTATTCAGTTTTGCTTCAGGCTTCGTCGAGTAAGGCATGCACTGAGTACCAAGCAGTGTTTGGTCTGCTGCACGACGAGTCTTTCTAAGGTTTTATTGTTTTGTTCTTGTTTACATATTCAATCCAATATTTTCCAATTGTATGAATAAAAATGTTAACTGAAGCGAGCGAACTTCAATTTATTGTCTCTCAGATTGTCAAATTTTCCAATTTTGGGCAAAAATGCAGCGAGAATGACTGCAGTGTAAACACAGCAGCACAACCTGCTTTGCGTGTGGGAAGGCAAGACCAATGCAAGGTTAAAAAGTAGGAATGGGCTGGCTCCTGGCTCCTGCCCCCTCCACCTCATCAATCTGTAGTACCTCAGGCATAGCATCACCACCTTCACGATATCCACTCATCCCTAGTCTCTTACTCCGTGCCTTTGGCCCACTTCATTGCTAACATAATAGGCATACAAGTCAAATCTGAATGACAATAATAAAAATTAATAAATCATTAACACGCATCATATTTTTTTAAAATCAATATTGATATCCATTATCAGCCTTCAGACTCGTATCAAGATTTGGTTTCATTAAAATTTATATACTGTACTTGCCATAATATGAATTAATATACATTTTAATGATATATGATAGTTTAATGATAGTTGATAATATCAACTATATTATAACTAACTGATAATGTAATATATTATATTATACTACGGAAGGACGGGATTTGGTATTTGACATTGGCAGCAGGCTCTGCTGTCTCTGAATACAACAACTTTCGCAGAAAAAAGGAAGTTTTAGGGTAAAAACCCTAGAACGACTGAGATTTTTCGTCCTAATATGTTGGCAACCCTGCTAGCAGGTCCCCATCGCCCGCTCGACGGCCATTTTCCTCATTATGTTTTGTTGTTCTGAATCGACTCTTTCACTCTCGAAAAAATCATTCCGCGTTTCCTTGTTATCGGAGTTTTTTCGAGTGTTTTATTGTGAATTGCCAATCTGATAATATAATATAGTATACATACTGATAATATAATATATTATATTATATCAACTATACATTCTTCATTCAGGAATTATTATTAAATTCCGCTTGTGGATACATCTGTACTGTTATACTCAAGCAGGGTTCACAAGCATCTGACTCTGCGATTCTGACTCTCTTTACTGCCTGCTGATTGGCCAGAAAGAGACAGTGAGAGTCAGAGAGAGAGAGAGGGGGGGGGGGGGGGGGTAATCTTGTCGGAAAGGCACTTTTGGGAGGGACTGTCCACATCGAAAAATTATATATTTGACGGAAAGAGTTGGAGAGAGGGTGGTGGGAGAAGGATGGAGGCGCGAGATGGTTCTGAATGATAACGCAGTGATAAGCGCGTCGGAAACTGGACGCCTGTGAACACTCAACCGGAATCTCGGAAAGAGTCGCAGAGTTGGACGCTTGTGAACTCACCTTCAGTCCTCCTCACTCATGGATGAAAGTGAGCCTTCAAAATTGGCTAGCCAGTGACCCCAACCTAACAGGAAAAAGTATTTCTGTGGCCAAAACTGATTCATTCTTACTGTGACCATACAGCTGTAAGCATCTCCTTTTCAATTTAGGTAATTTTGGACACAGAACCTAAATAAACCAGTGCCAGAATTAGGTTTTAACTTAATCAAATGGTAAACTAATCTTGACGTTATTGAAAATGAATAAAAAAACGACCCGGAAGGGAAACTCTCTCAGGGAAGGGGGAGAAGGGAAATATCCCTGGACACGGCTACACTGTCATGGAAGGGGGTGCTCAACATCGAAGGCACACTTTCTCACACCCATCCATACTGAAATATCTGACGGAGTATCACTACTAACCAGAAATGTTTACTTATTAGGCGAATCGAATGTCTTCGTACTAATATATTTCTACATGATCTTTAAAAATTACGTAATATTGCCAAATGTTCTGCTTCATCTTGTCATAATTTCTCAATAATAGTTTACATGAATATAAGTACCTGTAGTTAGGACATTTTCATAACATGTTGAACGTGGTTATAAGAAGAATACCGGCGGCTTAGTAATTGGCATTTTGACAATAATAATTTTGAGCTCGACCGATCAAGGGTCTATGTTAGGTAACTTTTTGAGAATCTGAGTAAGTTTTTGGCATCAAACTCTGAATCTCTTCTATATGATGTTCCAAAGCAAACAAATAAACTAGGCACATAGCCGAGGATTTTTTAATTTTTTTACAATTTAATTTAATTTATTTCATTTTGGCGTTTTTTTATTAGCGAATTTTTAAAGGTGCGTCCACACTTGTGCGTTTTCGTCTTTCAACTGTCAACTTGCGTCTTTCAGCGTGCCTCTTTCAACTTGGGTCACGGGGCATGCCCCTATGCCTGCGATTCCTGTCCACATTTGTGCGTCAGTTGTCTTGCAATCTTCGCGAGGGAATCGGTAGAAGCAACTTCGCTTCTCATGTTAAGTGCAGCGTATATTGTGATTTCGGATTCAAAAAAGAAGAAATCGAGAAAGAAGCAGTCCAAGTGGATGATTAACTTTTGAAAGAGCTGGAGAATTATGGAATTCTAAGCCGATTTAAAGCAGGCGACGTGCTATTCAAAAATTTTACTCGCATGTCAAAGGCCAACTTTTTTGATGTGTTGAAAATGATACAGCCCAAAATTGAAAAAAAGACACAAAATTCAGAAAAGCAATACCCCCTGAATATAGGCTGGCAATCACACTACGATTTCTGGCCAGTGGTGATTCAATTCGATCTCTTTTCTACATGTTCAGTATTTCCAAACGCTTGGAGGTCAACACTTTCAGCAGGTGATTAGTGATAAGATAAGATAATAGACTCATGATGAACGATTTGACGCACAGAAATCCAACCCGTTCGGTTCGCCGTGCGCTACCCCCTCCTCTTCATTCAACACCTCCGTGCCTCTTGGAAGAGGCATGCGTCTCGTGCGCTACACTGTGCACTGTGAGGCATGCGTTTGACGAACGTAAAGTTGAACAAGCGTAGACACACCTTAAGAAAGATGAAGCTATTGCAATGGCAAGATACATCCTATGGGCTGGACAGAGAATGTTTAGCAAAACCTGGGGACTCAAGCCAAAGATGATATTATGGTTGTATACAGCCATCATCAGGCCCATAGTATCCTACGCTGCTCTTGTATGGTGGCCCAAAACCAACCAAATGGCTGTCCGAAGGATACTCAACAAAGTCCAAAGACAAGCATGTTTGGGAATCACTGGCGCTATGCCTACTTGCCCTATTGCAGCAATGGAGGTACTTTTGGACCTCTCGCCGCTACTTATTCATGTACAAAGAGTGGCCTTCCTGGGGGCTGCGGCTGGGATACATAAGACCAGGATCCACTGTCAACCACCACAAAATTCTTGGGAAAGATGAAGGTATCTGATGAAGGCTGGATGAAGGTATCTGATGAAAGATGAAGGCTCTGACAGTCTCTGATCTTATGACAGAAAAACTAAACTTCGAAATACCCTTTAAGGTGGTCATCAACGATAGAGACTACTGGAAAAAGGGGATGCCCAACCTTGCATCGGGCTCTCTTGTATGGTATACAGATGGATCAGTCATGTGTGGAAGATCTGGCATAGGCATTAAAGGACCTTCGTCGAGCCTTGTAAAGTCCCTTGGGACGAATGCCACAATCTTTCAGGCAGAGGTCCATGCAATCCAACTGTGTGCTGAATAAATGCTGAACAAGCATCTCAACAAAGCCAAAGTATATATCTTGTCAGACAGTCAGGCTGCCTTGAAGGCCATTGCTTCATACACTATAAGTTCGAAGCTGGTCTGGGAATGCCTGAATACCCTCAAAACAGTGGCCCAGAAAAATCGGGTCACCCTTCTCTGGATTCCCGGACATGAAGGTCATGAGGGTAATGAAACTGCTGATCGTCTTGCCAAAAGAGGATCAGAGTCCCTGCCAATAGGGCCGTAACCGATCCTGGGAACCACCAAAAGCTGTTTACAGAACGTGGCTAACAACTGGGAAAGGAATGAGCGAGTAAGATACTG
The DNA here is from genome assembly GCA_009739505.2 of Apolygus lucorum. Taxonomy (NCBI): domain Eukaryota; kingdom Metazoa; phylum Arthropoda; class Insecta; order Hemiptera; family Miridae; genus Apolygus; species Apolygus lucorum. Next base: position 14,469,497 of record CM019174.2, read on the forward strand.
GCAAAACCTCCCAGGTCTAAGACAGGCAAAACTATTTGTGACGTTCTCAAAGAGACGGGCTGATGAACTCATCGCTATGCCTAAATAGGACGTCAGAATACTTGTGGGTCTGTTAACAGGCCACTTCAATATCACCTAAAGAAGATAGGCAAACTAACAACAGACATCTGCCGCTTCTGCGATATGGAAACGGATGATGCCGAACATATAATATGCTACTGTGAAGCATTGGGTCGAGCTAGATTCACAACACTCGGAAGTGATGTCCTAGCCCCTGACACCATCTCTAAGGTGACCTACACCGACCTTCTCCAATTTGCTAAAAAGTGGGGAGAAGGGGTTTTCAGTAAACCCTTTCTTGTAGGCTAATATAGCCTGGAGGCACTCCACAATAGACCTCATTAGGTCGCAGTGGAAGGAGTTTGTGAATCAACTCACCAAAGACCTCCTAAAGACCTACTACTAAAAAAAATCCCATTGAAATCCGTTGTGGAACATCTAAAACGATGTCTGGAGACGTTAAAAAAATGTTTCTATGAAAATTCGATCATTAACCCATTTCAAGCCGATTGTAGAAATAACAGTGATGGGAGGAGGAGGATGAACTATTTTACAGAATACCGGCCGAAATAAGGCATCACCTTATCGAGAGCTCACCAATCGAGAGCAAAAATGCTCCAAATTTTATGAATTTAACATTTTATGGGATTTGAGAGGTCTCAGTTTTCCAAATCAATATGATTTATCCATTTCATTGTTTAAAATTTTAAAAAATCTAGGTAAAAGGTAAAAATATATTTATTGACCGTTGTCTGTTTCGACTCGGCCCAGAACGCTCAGTCGCCCAGGATCGAATTTGAGCGACCATAATCACGCTTTTGGCCAAAAGGCCTCTTTTTCAAAAAAATTCCGCAAATCTCATTGAGAGCCCCCGAGTGTCGAAGAAATTTTTTTTGAAAAGTTTCAGAACAGCATGAACGAGAAAAAATTCTTCTACAAAGATTTTCCACTATTTCAATATTCAAAAAAATCATTACTATGACGATGCTAAAATGCATCAGTGGCCGTGAATGGGTTAACTCATGCTGCGTTAATGGAGTTTTTTATTTTAATTTTTTTTTTCTGGATATTCTAAAGTGGCGTCAGTGTCCCGACCAACATATTTGGTTCTTTCTCGTCAACTCTGAAAAGCGCCAGTCGAGCTTCCTTTCATGGACCGTGTCATTTCTACTATCGAGTTCTGTCTCTTTGCCTAACCTACTGTGTTTCCACTCCCAATTCATAGGGGACCATCCATATTAATCCTACCAATTCATGGAGTACCATCCTCACATTCTTAGAGGACCAGCCGTATGAATCGAACCAATTCATAGGGGACCATCTACAGTGAACGTGTCTTGAACGTATTGTGAACGTATTTTGAAATGGAAGATCTTCATTTTGAAATGGAAGACTTATTTTGAAATGGAAGACCTTTATTTTGTTTTGGAAAACCTTTAATTTATTTCAGAACATCTTTAATTTGACGCGGATAAGATACACTCTTTGTCACGATAACAACATTAATAATTTATCGTCTCAACAAGTCCAAATCGCGAACTCTCAAAATTAAATTAGAGATGAAAAATCGTCCCTTGACACCGAATTGAGACACTCCTCCTTCGGGGTTTTGGGTGTTTTGAAGTCTATCAAAAATGTGGGAAAATTCAGACGAATCTCTGGTCAGCTGTAAATTTCTAGCCGACATAAGCCTGCTCCAGGAAAGGTGATTTTGGCGTTAAGTGCCCCCGAGTCTGATTGAATGAATTATAACTCTTAAAATCTTTATTGAACATTTCCTTTGTGGATACTTTAGAACAGTACAAAAATGATTTTGATTGGTCGGAGGAAGGGAAGACCAGTTACTGAGCGAGACCCAATTGAAGAGCTGCTCTGTCGCTAAACCCTAAAAGTTCTTCAGCACTCCGCCATCTCTTCCTCGAGCCCCTGATGCACATTGAAGTGGCTCGTAGCACAGCCAATTCACTAAAACTCATGAAAAACTAAAACATAATGATTCACTAAAAATCAACCAAACTTTATACCATTTACTGTTAGCAGATTGAAAGAATGCGGCCGGACAATTTCCCGAGGGGTATGCCTGCTAAAGCCCCGATTTCACGACGCGTCCCCGATCTCCCTGCCACTGTTCCCCCTCTCCTCGACAGAGCGTCGTATTTTCACGACCCGTTCTGAAGCGCCCGTTGACAGTTTCCAATTGAGTTTCAAAGTTTCTTGTTAATTCGCCTCCTGGTCTATCCCCACCCTTCCTCCTGAAATCGGTTGGAAATCTCTCCCGACCTCCTTGCCTGGTCGCCTCCCCAAAACGTGACCAGCAGCATGGGTTTTCACCATCGGATTTCAGGGCCGACGGTGATCGGGCCCGATTTAGGGTCCCGAAATCAGGTCGTGAAATCCCCGCTTAACATAGACGACTACCTGTTCCAAAATCTTTGGTAGCCTGGTGAGTCGGGCTGGGGAAAGGGCCGAGCCTCCATATCTCACCCCTTCCGGGCATATAGCACACTCGAGTTATGATGAGGTAGATAATTCGGTAGATGAATGATAATGATAGTGGATAATGGATTGAATTTTACGCCCGTTCCCACAATGCCCTTATTTTTACATTTTTACGGTAAATTCAGGTAGTTGTGGTAATTTTAGTGACAGGGTCAAAAACACGAAAAAATTTTTGAGATTGAAAAAACTTGGAAAAACAAATGGTTAACAAAATTGATGAGACATTTTCATTAACAAATTAGTTGTACAGTCCAGCTTTGAAGTTTGGCCCATCTCAATAGTAGAAACCCTGTATAGAACTGGGAACCACTCCTTTAAGGTCAAACACCAAAGCCCTGGCAGACCTGACCTGTAATAAACCAACCCTTTCGCTTCATCATCCGTCAGGAGTCAATAACCCTCGGTCTCATTTTTCCTGGCTTGAATGGCAGGTAGAAGAAGGACGATGTTTTTGGGACTGTAATACTCATGGACACCTTACCAAGCCATCCGCATTCTTTCAATCTGCGAACAGTACCAAGTTTTTCGCTCTCCAGAAAAGTTGCAAAACCTTGCAAAAGGCCCTTGTTCGACCTAGCTCTTCAATTAATAGGATCAAATTACATAATTTTGAAATGGACACTGTATTGTTTGATTTTTTACAAACTGTAATTAAACTTGATTTATTCAAAATTTCAAGTTTAAAAAAAATTAATTTTCAAATAAATTATGAAAAATATATTTCGTTGGTCAAACGCAAACCATTTACAACCGGGGTTTTATTACACATTTTTGCAATTAAAGAGATTTTTCCTTAAACACGGGTATCAATAAAATATCAATTGGTTTCCCAATTTTTCAAGTAATTTTTGAGTGCCTTTTTCATTTTAAACACAATACATTTCACACGTTCCAAGCGATTCATTGTTGAATAAGAGGGTTTCTGAGAAATTTACTCATCTCTTGAACTGTTTGGCATCAAAGTTTCTACTTCTCTACGAAATTCGATTGGCTAATTTCATGTTTTAACATGTTAATGCTGTAAGGCTTGATTTAGAAAGTATCAAAAATTACGTATTTTGAGTTGTTTGTATGTAGAGTTCAAAAACACCATAAAATGAGCCCTACAAGGGTCATTCAGAAAGTAAATTTACAAAAAAGTTTTTTGTTGAAACTTACAAAATAAGTCCTCGTTGAATTCGAGAAATTTGTGACCCCAGCCTTGAATGATGTCAAAATGATGTCAAAAAGAATCTGAAAATTCGCTGCGCCTTTCCAGTAAATTTTCTACAAGTTTCCATTTATGCCGTGATCGAAGAATAATATTATTTTAGATTATTATAGAAATAATTCATGATGAATCCAATGTGTAAAGTAAATGTTTATGGACTAAAAAGGGAGTTTATTTATTTATTTATTATTATTATTATTTTTTTTTTTGATTTTTCAACATTTCAATTTGTTTGGGTTTTTGGTCAATTGAAGAATAAAGAGGCTGTTCTGTGCTACAAATTTGGTTTGCCATTTTTATTTATTAGGGTGACTCTGTACTTTTTCAAGAGTATTGCAATAGAAGATGAAGAGTGAAGAAGTAATGCGTTTGTTGAAATTTTTTCATGTCTAAATCTATATTTTTGAAATTTTCATGTCTAAATCTGATTTGTTTTGTTAAGATTGACTGTAAAAGTTATATTTACGAACGTATTTCGTGTTCCGCTCAGAACTGATGAACATTTCTTTACATTAGGCGTTCAAATATGGTTTTTCAACATGTTGAAAAAATGTTTTTCGATTTATACCTACAAAACAGTGCGGTTTAGAACAAAACATATTTTTCTCGAGCATCCAAAATATCACAAATTATGAGGTTTCAGAGCTCCCAGTGCTTCGAATTCAAAAACACCAAATTCCATTGTAATGGAGCTACTACTTCCATGGATACGCTAGTATTAATAGAAAATTGGCATCACCTCTATCGGTTTTTACTTATAAATTTCAATGTGTTCAATTTTTCGATTTTATTTTAACAAATTCCATTTACTATCCAATTTGTCGTGAAAATTTCATAATTGTAGACCATAAAATATCATAAAAGTTATCTTAACCGAACGTATTTCAGTTTGAATCGCAGAACAGTTTTCTCCATTAGGCGTTCAAACAAGTTTTTTTGACGATTTAAACGACGTACGAGTGTACCTTCAAACTAGTATGGTTTAGAACAAAACTTATATTTTTCTCGAGCATCCAAATTATCAAAATTATGGAGTTGTGATTAATTTTTATTTCAATTGAGGTAAAATTTTGTGACCTTAAAATAAGATGGAATTTCATGTTCTGAACTTCGTGGTTCTCCAAAATTTTATACTAAGATTCGGCCACGTATAAAATGTTCTGTATTTCTATAAAAATTAACTAGTGTGTTTTGTAAGAGTGAATTTGAATTTTACAGTACAACTGATTAATTCGAATAGCAAGAAAAACCACATCACAATGTTTAAATGGGAATTGTTGGGTGCTGGAAAATTAGGCTTGATACTAGGATGGATTTGCAATAAGGATAGTATTGTTGGTGTGCAGTTTTCATCAGCTTCGCAATAAAATTATGGTTTTTTCATTATAGAATTATGAGTACAAGTGAATCCACAAAGACTTGGTTTGAACTTTGCATCACGGTAGCGTTATTTTGTCTTGAACTGCTTGAAATTAAGCCTTCTATTTTGAGAATGTGGATAATAATGTGTTCTAATTATTACTGCTAACCATTTTTTTAAAGTTGCGATTCAGTCCAGAGTTGAGAGAGACTCAAATCATATAATTTCCAAAATTATCTTGTATTTCAGGAAGGTCTAAAACGTAAAACGCGAGTGAAAATTTTGATTTTTGAGAACTTTTTTTTTCATCCTTGAACAGTGAAAACAAAAGCTTCCGCTACCTTGGTAGACTCGGAAGCAAAAACTATAACAGCTAAAAACTAGGGTTGATACTAGGATGGATTTGCAATAAAAATAGTAATATTGTTGGTTAGCAGTTTTCATCAACTTGATCTTCGCAATAAAATAGAACTATGAGTACAACAGGGTGTCCAGCGATTTCCCGGAAAAATTAGTTGAGTTTTCCAGGGTCAATTTTCGACGTTTTCCAGGGTTCTAAATCATTTAAAATATTAATAAAAGTGACCATAATTTCTCAAAATTCAGGTTTTTAATGGGACCACTCCGCCCAGAAATTTTTTTTTCGTATTTTTATTTTTAAAGATTTTATTAAGACTACATGATATGAGGAAAAGTCGATATTGAACGCTGAAATCATCGAAACTTGTTGGTTTACTTGAGAGAAATGACCACTTCAAAGGCTTTTTTCACCTTCGAATGTTCTAAAAAGTTGATAATGAACGTTAAAATCATCGAAACTTGTTGGTTTACTCGAGAGAAATGACTACTTCAAAGGCTTGTTTTCACCTTCGAATGTTCTAAAAAGTTGATAATGAACGTTAAAATCATCGAAACTTGTTGGTTTACTTGAGAGAAATGACCACTTCAAAGGCTTTTTTCACCTTCGAATGTTCTAAAAAGTCGATAATGAACGTTAAAATCATCGAAACTTGTTGGTTTACTCGAGAGAAATGACCACTTCAAAGGCTTGTTTTCACCTTCGATTGTTCAAAAAAGTCGAAACTGAACGCTGAAACCATCGAAACTTGTTGGTTTACTCGAGAGAAATGACTACTTCAAAGGCTTGTTTTCACCTTCGATTTTTTTGAAAAAGTCGATTTTGAATGTCGAAATCGTCGAAACTTATTGGTTTACTCGGGAGGAATGACTACTTCAAAGGCTTTTTTTCACCTTCGAATGTTCTAAAAAGTCGATAATGAACGTTAAAATCATCGAAACTTGTTGGTTTACTCGAGAGAAATGACCACTTCAAAGGCTTGTTTTCATCTTCGATTGTTCGAAAAAGTCGAAACTGAACGCTGAAACCATCGAAACTTGTTGGTTTACTCGAGAGAAATGACTACTTCAAAGGCTTGTTTTCACCTTCGATTTTTCGAAAAAGTCGATTTTGAATGTCGAAATCGTCGAAACTTATTGGTTTACTCGGGAGAAATGACCACTTCAAAGGCTTGTTTTCATCTTCGATTGTTCGAAAAAGTCGACACTGAACGCTGAAATCATCGAAACTTGTTGGTTTACTCGAGAGAAATGACCACTTCAAAGGCTTGTTTTCTCCTTCGAATGTTCAAAAAAGTCGATAATGAACGTTAAAATCATCGAAACTGTTGGTTTACTCGGGAGAAATGACCCCTTCAAAGGCTTGTTTTCACCTTCGATGGTTTGAAAAAGTCGATAATGAACCTTAAAATCATCGAAACTGTTGGTTTACTCGAGAGAAATGACCACTTCAAAGGCTTGTTTTCATCTTCGATTGTTCGAAAAAGTCGAGACTGAACGCTGAAATCATCGAAACTTGTTGGTTTACTCGAGAGAAATGACCACTTCAAAGGCTTGTTTTCATCTTCGATTGTTCGAAAAAGTCGACACTGAACGCTGAAATCATCGAAACTTGTTGGTTTACTCGAGAGAAATGACCACTTCAAAGGCTTGTTTTCACCTTCGAATGTTCTAAAAAGTCGATAATGATCGTTAAAATCATCGAAACTTGTTGGTTTACTCGAGAGAAATGACCACTTCAAAGGCTTGTTTTCACCTTCGAATGTTCTAAAAAGTCGATAATGAACGTTAAAATCATCGAAACTTGTTGGTTTACTCGAGAGAAATGACCACTTCAAAGGCTTGTTTTCACCTTCGAATGTTCGAAAAAGTCGATAATGAACGCTGAAATCATCGAAACTTGTTGGTTAACTCGTTTACACTGCCAGGAAACCTCTCCGCTTAGTTTTCGTTTATAATAATTATAAATTATAATTAAAATAAATTATAATAATTATAATTAAACAATTATTGTGGTGTATTAAGCTTAATGGAGCTTCTTTGCAACTTACGTCAATCAACTTGTACCTCATTGATGAGTAGCTCTTGTTAAAATAGTTGATAGTGGACATAAACCAAATGTGATTAAACTATGTGTGATAGACCAAGAAAACATCAAAACTGCAAAAAAATTCCAGAAATCATCTCAGTGAATAAGACAAGAGATTAGGGAGTAGGGATTAAATTCATAAAAATAATTTTAAGAAAATTTTAGAGAGAAAATCAAGAGGAATCAATTTCTCCTTCAGACCAAAAAACAATTTATCATGGATATATATTTATCCACTGTGGTACGTGTAATTTGAAAATTAAAGTGATGAAATAAAATACACGCAAGACCTTTCTATTATTTTTTTGATGAATAAACAAAATTTTGAAGAAATAATGTCAAAATAATACTTCATTTAAATATTATGTACCTGCCTAATTCTATTTTTTTCAATGCATAAACAGAATTTTCTTAAAACAAAAAAAAAAAACTCCCCGATCGCACGTGATATGTATATTGCAGTATTCTAGAGAACCTTGCTTCGTAGCTATGATATTGTTTACTGGTATCGCGTTGTGGTACCGTCAACTGGTACAACTTTCGCCACCCCGTTCAACAATGTGCCACAAACGTTTTTCACAGTCAGCGCTACCTAGCGATTCCTGAGATGAAGCTATTAATTCAGAAAAATCACAGGGGCAGGGCAATAGTATAGGCACAGGTTAACCAACTCAACAAGCTTGTCAGTGGACATCAGCGACAGTGATAAAATTGTATCTGCTCCCGGTTTTTTTCGTAAGTTGCATTTGTCCAAAAAGTCTCCTTTGGGTACCCCACTAGCATTTGGTTCACGTTTCTGGTAAGTTTATATTTTCAAACGTATAATATCAGCATCGAATTGCCATATTTGCCTTTTTCATGAGTGTGTTACTTCCTTTGATATTTACAGGAAAGTAAAAAATGGGACAAACAGGGTACAACTTTGTGCCACCAACTTTTTCCCGTTTATGTATTGATATTAAGTGTTCTGTTCTATTTTTTGATCACGTGGACGATCCAAATGTCACAGTTCACGAATCAAACCAAATTGCGGAACCCAAACCTTAAGGGGGAGATCCTAACCATTTCCCCCATATATCCCCGCATCAGATAGGCCTACAGGGACTATTTTTTGTAATTCTTCATATTTTTAGTCAAGAAATAAGAGCAATGAGCTTACATTTTAGATTTTTAAATGTTATCATATATTTTTGTTGGTATCATACATTTGAAAAATTTAAATACTCCAAATATCTTCACTCCGATTTGTTAAAACTAACCTGATGGTTACCTAAAAATCTCAAAAAATCAAAAAACAAAAAAATTCAACAAAAAAAAAAAAATTCAATTCTCTCTCAATCTCTCTCTCTCTCTACCACAATCACAACACACACCCACACACATCACCCACATTCTCACTCATCTCTCTCTCTGTATCACAATTTTCAATAAAACAGTCAAACAGTCAAACAGTCTCTCTCTCTCTCTCTCTCTCATCCGTTCATCCATGGTTTTGGAATTACTTTTGAATTGAGCCATATAAATCAGGGTTATATTTTTGTTATAAAAAATATATATTTTCTGTTATGTTTACTGAATTTTATTAAAAAATGAAGAAGATAAGGTTTCGAGTTTTTTTGTGATCACACACTCCCTAAAAAGTTGAAAAGTATTGAAATACTTTTAGAAACAAGCTTGTTTTTGGTTCCTTTTTAAAGTTAACATGATGAGTAACAAAGAAACCAGGGCAAGAAGCGTCCACTGCTCGATATTCGTATATTTTCAAGCTAAAAAAAATTGTGGTACATTGTTGTACCCTTATGGGGTACAAGAATGTGCCATGAAAAAACATTTCTCTCTATTCTTGCATAAAAGATAGAAGTTTTCTCATGGTGGCATTTGATACTTGGAAAGTAGAGGTACGTTGGGTAAATTTTTCAATAATATACGATGAAAAGTACAGTACCTATTTACACGTAAAAAACCTCAAAAAAAAAACCAAAAAAAACCCATTTGGCAACCTTCAAAACCAATTATGGTTCATAATTAGTTATGCGAGAAAAATTACTATTATAATTAGTTAAACGAGAAAAATGTGACAAACGTTGCCCCATTTGGCAACCTTCAAAACCAATTATGGTTCATAATTAGTTATGCATAAATTAATTATGTAAGGGGAAAGCACCAGTAGTGGACATGTTAAGGAAATCGTGTGCGTTTTTTTTGTGTTTCCTCATACTTACATTTTTAGCTTCAAAACTGTTTTTTGGGTGTCTGCATGTTCTTCAGACCTTTTTTCATTGATTTTAATCGATGGAATCACAAATTTTATAAATTTTTGAAGAAATAGAGTCAAAATTTGTGGAATAATAGAATACACCAGTAGTGGACAGCTAAAATTTTTGAATGTCGATGTAGTGGACACTTGATGACCCAGTAGTGGACACGTGGTATATATCAACAAGACAATGTAAAATTTGGTTCATAATCATGTATAATCATTCATTCAATCATACAAACACACGGAAAAAATTGTTGCAAGGCACTGAAATCACAGAGAATTTTAAAATATGCGTGAGATAAATTGTTTTACAAGAACCCGTTTCTTGTAATCCATCCCTTATCGCCTGATCCAACTGTTCTTGGGAGTAATTTTGAATTTTCTTTTTTCGCATCCCTACTCTTCTTTTCTTCTGTGCTTCATTTTTGCTATGGAAGAAAGTAAAAATAAACAATCAATAGAAAATCCCAAAAAAATGCCATTCAAATAGAAGAATAAAGTGAGCACTAGTAGAGGACAGTTCATGTACTAGTAGAGGATACCTCTGTACTAGCAGTGGACATCTCTTGTACTAGTAAAGGAAACCCCTGTCCGCCTCTGGTCCGCAACATTAGATTCATTTGAAAATCGTATCGTGAGCTAGTTGCAATGTAAATGAATAAGTGGCAAATAAAAAAAAATAACCTCTCTCGAAAAGGGAAGATGCGCCAGTAGTGAACAGGGGTGTCCACTACTTGAGCATCCAACATTTTTGCTGCACTAGAAGCGGACATGCTTAAAAAGCCCAGTTTACCAACATAAACGAAGTTAAGCGGCCGGAAAATCATCTAATTAGTTACTGAAGTGATTATTCAATCCAATGGGCACAAATATTTCAAGATTATATATGAATATTTCTTAAAACTTACCTTCTTTTCCTTAGCATTTTTCACAACGTCCTGCACGAAATCACTACACTCACTGACTGGTTGTTTTGATTCTGAGTCATTGTTTTTCACCTTTAACCCTGACGTCTTCTTCTTGTTCTTCACGTTTAATTGGATATTACTTTAGTGAATCCAAAAAGCATCAAGTGCCCAGCTCAACCCAAATCCTTATTCTACAACTTGTTTTCCAAAGTGTCCACTACTGGTACAGTGTCCACTATTGATGCTTTCCCCTTATGATCTATTTATTGTGATATTGTACAAATGTTTTGAAACCTAAAACTGAGGAAAAACAAATAAGTAGATGATTGCCGTATCGAAGTAAACTTGCGCGAACTTTAAATATGTTTTCGAGAAGTCAGCTGAATAATTAGTTGATAGCTAAGGTTTTGAGGTGTGAGGTGGTGAAATCAAGTAGGGATGATAGCTGTAGTTTTACTGGGTGTCGTGAAGCTCCAAGTTTCAGCCTTTCAGAGCTTGACTTCCAATTTGTTTCTGAGTGGTCGTAACTGAAATGTTCGTAATGTTCATATCTAAACCTGATTTTGCATTCTTGGATCCAATAAGGGCCTTATGGTTGTATTGTACAAGGTTTTAATTTCAAATTTGTGCGTTTCGCAGCGAGAACTCGATAGGTATTTGTTTGAACGAAGTCGTAAGAATAATTTACATGAAAAGCAAGTACCTGCATTTATATGTACTTTCCGTATATCACGTACAACTCTTGTTTAATTATATTATATATATAGTGGAAAAACACGAAGCAAACAAGTAGATTGGGCGTCATCAAGTAGGTGGCTATTGTTGTTGTTTGCAAAGCTTCAATTTTAAATTGTTTCTATTCGGTCTTAATGTATTTAAAAAGCATATCTGAAGATTTTTTCAGAAAGGAATTGATTCTGATTGACTTTGCATGTATCATCATTCTACGGAAATATTGCCGGTTTTAATCATTCACCCGAAAAGGAATGGTCACATCCATCTTCCCATGGGTACCTGACGTGCTTGCATGAGAGCTTCTGTTTAAATATGGGGCTTAAATACGAGTAATATCAATGAATTTGATATTAATTTATTTTTATTAATTTGATTTATATTGAAGTTTTACAGCGTGTTTCTAATTTTCGTTCTTTCGTAATCTGCCGATAAATATGGCCGAGTAAATTCAGTTGTACGATAAACAAACAATTCCGTCTAGTTCAAAATTTTCACGTACTTTTTTCACATTCCTTATTGTTATAAATGCGTATAAATTTGTTTTCGAGGGCAAAACAGTTACACTTATTAGGTGGTATTTGGTTAGTTTTAAAAGTATTTTGTTCAAAGCGTGAAAGTCTGATTTTTAAAAAGTTGTACCCGATAAAATGAAAAACCGTATATTCGTCAGGACACTTATACAAAACATTGTGCTATAGCAAGCATGACGTTGTCAACCTTCTTCATAAACTGCATTTCTTGTTCAATTTACTCATTATCCACTTCACGAGAGAAAATATACCTAGTAAACTCTGATTCTGTATGCCGATGGTGGTGGTTATTCTATGATAGAAAAGTTGAGGAGTCATCATTTACACTCTTTTACTGAGGATAGAACAATTTTTCAATATCATCACTCAAGTGTGGTGCAGGATTGCCAGGTCTACGCCAGCAAAATCGGTAGACGGCTCAAGCAAAATACGGTAGATTTGGATATAGGTAGTGAACATTTCAACAGGAAAATATTTAGATTCTCACTAAGAACTTCTTGCAAAAAATTGTGAATTCCACAAATCCATCGGGAACATTTGAAATTCCACTAAGAATCCTTGGGAAACAGTTTAAATCCCACAAGGACCGTTGACATCCATAAGTTCTTGAAAACAGTCGAATAGCCACAATGTTTCCATGGGAAACATTTGAAGATTTCAAATCCCACTGAACAGTCCATGAGAAACAGTTCAAATGTCACAAAAAACTCCATGGGAAACAGTTCAATTTCCATAAAAGGCTGTTAAAATCCAACAAAGCCTTGGAAAACAGTTCAAAACCCACAAAAAGCTGTTCAATTCCCACATAGACCATTCAAATCCATGGAAAACATGTGTATCCCACTAAAAAATCCAAGAGAAACCGTACAAATCCCACAAAATCTATGGGAAAACTGTTGAACTTCCACAAAAATCCATAGGAAACAGTTCAAATTCTACTGAGAAATCCACTGAAAACATTTCAAATAGCAAAAAGGAATCCATGAGAGACAGTTCAAGTCCCACATTGGAAAAATCCACAAAAACTGTTCAATTCTCACAAAGACAACTTAAATCCGTGGACAACATTAGAAACCCACTAAAAAATCCATGAGAAGCAACAAATCCCACAAAAAATCCATGTAAAACCGTTCAAATCCTACAACGAAAAATCATTAAAAAACAGTTCAAATCCTTAAAAAAAACTGTTTAGTTTTCACTAAGACAATGGGGTATTTCGGTGGGTCAGAAATTCAGGTTTTTGACCTCAAATTTGGATTCGGCACCCTTGAAAACCTATATACTCCAACTTTAAGCCCAATGATACTATAACATGTGGTAGAAAAATTAATTAAAGAGATCAGACGTTTGAAAAAGGCGGGCCGCTATAAATGCACACACACTAGGCAAGGACTACGCCGCCGACTGCCCCGCGCGCGTGTGTGAGTAGAATGTTGTAGTATCCAAGAGGGGTTTCTGTGCATGGATACTTTTTCAAAGACAGTTGGCTAGCTACGTCACGATTGGCTAGCTACGTCACACCATTCAAATCTTCAACTTTCCTTAGCTTCTCTGATTTTTTAAAAACATTTTCTCGATGAACAGACCCGATTACCGTCATTCCTGAGCCATACTCTTTTGGAAAAAAAAATTAAAAAAATTGACTGAAATACCCCATTCCATGGAAAACATGTGTATCCTACTAAAAAAATCCATGAAAACAGTTCAAATCCTACAACAACAAAAAAATCAACTGAAAACTTTTAGTTCCCACAAAGACAATTCGAATCCATGAAAAACAGTCAAAATCTCACTTGATAAATCCATGGAAAACAGGTCTCACTATGAAAATAATTTGAATCCAACAAGTTCATTGGGAAACAGTTGAAATCCCACTAAAACTTAAGTCCAACTGACAGTTCGATGAAGAATCGTAAAATAGGGTGGTTGGATCTTCAATGGATTGTTACGAAACAAATTAGGTTAAACAAATGGTACACATACGCGTACGTTGTTTGGGTTTTTTGACATTGGTTTGATGATGTACCAAAAAACATGGATTTTCATGGATAAAAAATGAGGACTATCCAATAGGAGATCCTTTTTTGTGGGTTATTTGCTCAAAAATACGTACTCATCTCATTTTGCAACTTGACATTATTCACGATTCTCTAGGACTTCGGTTAGGGCTGTAGATGGTCCCTATAGACGATTTCATCAGCGCGCATGCGCCGCCACTTATCAATGATATCACGCGTTGTCAATCTTCGGACCAACCCGCTTGTCATACATTCTCGCCTCACATATCTGGCGGTTCATGAGCATGATGATTTTATTCGTAGCATTAATACCCTAATTTTCCTACTCCAAGTTTTTTATTTCAAGTTAAAACAAGTTGTTAAGTGAAAATGTCGAGAGTAGGAGCATACTTCTCCGTTCATTCGAACATAAATAGCGTGTCAGAGGCGCTTCTCCCATTGCCCGACGTTCAATCAAATAAAGTTCTCGACCTCAAAGTGAGTGACTGACTGGGGAACCCTTTCATTGTCACCGCTGTTGTGGGGAGGCAAATTCAAAGGTCATCCGCGAACTCCGAGCTTTGTGAAGAGGTTCCACGGGCCCGTTAATGGTTACCTCTATAATAATGGTAAACTCTCTATTCTGTTGATTGGGGGACAGTAGATCTGTAATCTGTCAAGTTGGTAAAACGGACACTCCAAGTTTAGTTTCGAAGTAATGGCAAACCGAAACATCGCCTCTTGGAAGTTCACAGCTGGACAGTGAGACAACACCTTCGACCTACTTGTTGAATTCCTTTAGATTCATGTTCCTCTAAAACAGTCGGGAAAAAATATTTGAATTTTTCTCAAGTTTCTTAAAAATTAGTAGTTATTGTGGTTTTGGAATACAAAATACATTTAACTCCCATTCTGCAATATGTACTTCAATTGCTTCTACATAATTTTACTATAAAATTTATAGTAAAATTATGTAGAAGCAATTGAAGTACATATTGCAGAATGGGAGTTAAATGTATTTTGTATTCCAAAACCACAATAACTACTAATTTTTAAGAAACTACATCATTTAATGATGTAGTCTATTCCCTACTTGATAAGATTGATTCCTCCTGAGACTCAAATATTGAACGAAGTGGCTTGAGTATTGAATTTTCAATCGTGTTTTTATAATGGTTGCTCGTTACCTGATAGAATAACATGAATTATATATCAATAAGGGTATTATTATTGTATACAATGTATCTCACATTTTTGCGATTCTGAAATCTACGGCATCGTTATAAATGAAATCTACTTGATTGAAATAGTTTCTGGTGCGAAATTGTTCACACGAATAAAGTTGTTGAGAAAGACTACGTGCTCATACAAATGATTTTGATAGCATATATCCTGCCTAGGTACTCCCCGAATTCTCACGGGGAGTTTGAACTTGAGGATGAGCCGTGTGGGCGGGAATTACAAATTAACAGATTGTCTGACTACAGTGTCTCCAGTATTTAGCTGGAGATATCATCTTGGAACGTATCAATAAATTGTATATGGTGATTACAGTATACTTGAACAATTCAAGTCAACTGGGATTTTCGAATCATTACTCACTTGATTCTCAATTAGGAACCCACTATAGCGGAATAGGTGAAATGCGACTACGAATAGTGAGAACCATAAACGTTCTTCGTACTATAAAAATGTGTGCCATATTGAGGTATTCAATTTGAACTGGTTAAAATCCCAGCTCATCGCGTACATATTAATTACCGTTGCATGTTATTTTAAGAGCGCGAGCTAAAGTGGCATATCAAAAAGTGTTTTTTATGTAAGATTTTTTATTTGATGCTTTATTTTTAATAATGATTGTTTATGGTGTTTTCTTGCCAAGTGTTTTCAAATGGACACAATTATGCGTGACTACATGACTGTCATTCCCAGTTTACATAGTGTCCATCTTATCCCACTGGGTTGATCCAAATTCCACCCTGACTCGTCAAATCTTCAGAATTTGGAGAAAAAACATTCCATTGCTGGATAATATAAATCCTGAATAACAAAATTACCAAATGTCTCTGCATTGATCGAAATTCCACTCTGACTTGTCAATTGATCGGAAAGAGACAAAACAATTCATTTTCTGGAAGACGGTAAATCCCAGGTTACACTGCTACCCATCACATCTTCCTGCATTGATCACAATTGGGAGACAAAACAACCATTTCTGGAAGACCGTATATCCCAGGTTACACTGCTACCCATCAAATCCTTCTGCATTTATCACAATTGGGAGACAAAACAACCATTTCTGGAAGACCGTCAATCCCAGGTTACACTGCTACCCATCAAATCCTTCTGCATTTATCACAATTGGGAGACAAAACAACCATTTCTGGAAGACGGTCAATCCCAGGTTACACTGCTACCCATCACATCTTCCTGCATTGATCACAATTGGGAGACAAAACAACCATTTCTGGAAGACGGTCAATCCCAGGTTACACTGCTACCCATCACATCTTCCTGCATTGATCACAATTGGGAGACAAAACAATCCATTTCCGGAAGACCGTCAATCCCAGGTTACACTACTACCCATCACATCCCTCATTATTGATCAGAATTGTGAGACAAAACAACCATTTCTGGAAGACGGTCAATCCCAGGTTACACTGCTACCCATCACATCTTCCTGCATTGATCACAATTGGGAGACAAAACAACCATTTCTGGAAGACGGTCAATCCCAGGTTACACTGCAACCCATCACATCTTCCTGCATTGATCACAATTGGGAGACAAAACAATCCATTTCTGGAAGACCGTCAATCCCAGGTTACACTACTACCCATCACATTCCTCAGTATTGATCACAATTGGGAGACAAAACAACCATTTCTGGAAGACCGTCAATCCCAAGTTACACTGCTACCCATCACATCTTTCTGCATTGATCACAATTGGGAGTCAAAACAATCCATTACTGGAAGACGGTCAATCCCAGGTTACACTGCTACCCATCACATCTTCCTGCATTGATCACAATTGGGAGACAAAACAATCCATTTCTGGAAGACCGTCAATCCCAGGTTACACTGCTACCCATCAAATCCTTCTGCATTTATCACAATTGGGAGACAAAACAATCCATTTCTGGAAGACCGTCAATCCCATGTTACACTGCTACCCTTCACATCTTTCTGCATCGATCACAATTGGGAGACAAAACAACTATTTCTGGAAGACCGTCAATCCCATGTTACACTGCTACCCTTCACATCTTTCTGCATCGATCACAATTGGGACACAAAACAACTATTTCTGGAAGACCGTCAATCCCAGGTTACACTACTACCCATCAAATCCTTCTGCATTTATCACAATAGGGAGACAAAACAACCATTTCTGGAGGACCGTCAATCCCAGGTTACACTGCCACCCATTACATCTTTCTACATTTATCACAATTGGGAGACAAAACAACCATTTCTGGAAGACCGTCAATCCCAGGTTACACTGCTACCCATCAAATCCTTCTTTTTTATCACAATTGGGAGACAAAACAACCATTTCTGGAAGACCGTATATCCCAGGTTACACTGCTACCCATCAAATCCTTCTGCATTTATCACAATTGGGAGACAAAACAACCATTTCTGGAAGACCGTCAATCCCAGGTTACACTGCTACCCATCAAATCCTTCTGCATTTATCACAATTGGGAGACAAAACAACCATTTCTGGAAGACCGTCAATCCCAGGTTACACTGCTACCCATCAAATCCTTCTGCATTTATCACAATTGGGAGACAAAACAACCATTTCTGGAAGACCGTCAATCCCAGGTTACACTGCTACCCATCAAATCCTTCTGCATTTATCACAATTGGGAGACAAAACAACCATTTCTGGAAGACCGTCAATCCCAGGTTACACTACTAACCATCAAATCCTTCTGCATTGATCACAATTGGGAGACAAAACAACCATTTCTGGAAGACCGTCAATCCCAGGTTACACTGCTACCCATCAAATCCTTCTGCATTTATCACAATTGGGAGACAAAACAACCATTTCTGGAAGACCGTCAATCCCAGGTTACACTGCTACCCATCAAATCCTTCTGCATTTATCACAATTGGGAGACAAAACAACCATTTCTGGAAGACCGTCAATCCCAGGTTACACTACTAACCATCAAATCCTTCTGCATTGATCACAATTGGGAGACAAAACAACCATTTCTGGAAGACCGTCAATCCCAGGTTACACTACTAACCATCAAATCCTTCTGCATTTATCACAATTGGGAGACAAAACAACCATTTCTGGAAGGCCGTCAATCCCAGGTTACACAACTACCCATCACATCTTTCTGCATTGATCACAATTGGGAGACAAAACAACCATTTCTAGAAGACCGTCAATCCCAGGTTACAATGTTACCCTCCACATTCTTCAGCATTTATCACAATTGGGAGACAAAACAACCATTTATGGAAGACCGTCAATCCCAGGTTACAATGTTACCCTCCACATTCTTCAGCATTTATCACAATTGGGAGACAAAACAACCATTTATGGAAGACCGTCAATCCCAGGTTACACTGCTACCCATCAAATCCTTCTGCATTTATTACAATTGGGAGACAAAACAACCATTTCTGGAAGACCGTCAATCCCAGGTTACACTACTACCCATCAAATCCTTCTGCATTTATCACAATTGGGAGACAAAACAACCATTTCTGGAAGACCGTCAATCCCAGGTTACACTACTACCCATCAAATCCTTCTGCATTTATCACAATTGGGAGACAAAACAACCATTTCTGGAAGACCGTCAATCCCAGGTTACACTGCTACCCATCAAATCCTTCTGCATTTATCACAATTGGGAGACAAAACAACCATTTCTGGAAGACCGTCAATCCCAGGTTACACTACTACCCATCAAATCCTTCTGCATTTATCACAATTGGGAGACAAAACAACCATTTCTGGAAGACCGTCAATCCCAGGTTACACTACTACCCATCAAATCCTTCTGCA
The DNA here is from genome assembly GCA_009739505.2 of Apolygus lucorum. Classification (NCBI taxonomy): domain Eukaryota; kingdom Metazoa; phylum Arthropoda; class Insecta; order Hemiptera; family Miridae; genus Apolygus; species Apolygus lucorum. The sequence goes on from CM019174.2 coordinate 14,488,545, forward strand.
TTTATCACAATTGGGAGACAAAACAACCATTTCTGGAAGACCGTCAATCCCAGGTTACACTGCTACCCACCACATTCTTCAGCATTAATCAGGCAAATTAACTGGTAAATTCCCTCCTCTTTTCTCAACCGGGCTTGGGACCGGCTATGGCAGAGTTGAATTTACCTTCATGTCCTATAGACATTTAAGTTCATTGATACAAAATAGTTAAACTTTTTGAAAAGTTAAGTCTTTACTTTAAACAAAAAGTTATCTACATTTTTTTAAGGAGGTTTATAATAAAACAAATTACATTTAATAAGATCTATTTAATTCAATGAATTCATAGTTTTTAAAATAAAAATATGTTCACTTAAGAAAGCATAATAATGTATATCATAATGCATTAATAATACGATTGTTACATTATTAATACAAAAATAGTAACGTATCATTTTACATTTTCAAAAAATGCAATGTCATTGACGATGAGATTTTGATCTTTAAAAAAATGAAAATTCCAATACTTTTTTTTCAATTTTCTATCAACTTTATAGTTGATTAAATTTCAAAAACATGTAATTACCTACATTAGGCTGGCTGTCCATGGATAATTCATTTCGTGTAAAATAATTCCAATAGGTGAGAAGCAGAAAAAATTCTCTTCCCCTACGTTATTTACCAGTTACACTATTGTTACAATAAATTTTCATGAGTTTACTCCTGCAAGGGTAAATAATTAAATAATTGAAAGCGATAGGATTGTTATGTACAATTGAGATTGTAGGATCTGTTAAGTATTTTTATATTAATCAAACTAGAAATTAAACGTTTTGGTTACGAAGGCAGAAAGTGCGAAATTAAAATAAAAACGGTAAAATTTGTATTCGATTTTTAGGACGTCCCACAGTAAGACTTGGGCGTCCTTATGCGATCGATCTGGGGTAAAGTTGGACAACACTCAACAGAAAAAAAAAATAACCACACAGTAATCCGTTTTAGACCATTCTGAATCCAAATCAGCGAAAAAAACCATAGGTGTATGTCTGTGTGTGTGTGTGTATGTGTGTGTGTGTGTGTGTGTGTGTGTGTGTGTGTGTGACAAAATCTTGTGTCGTCTGCACAGGCCTTAGTACTCAACCGATTTTCCTGGTTCTTTTTTTGTTCGACGCGGAAAACTATCTAGTTGTGCACTACGTCGCCGGAATTTCGAATTTTGCCTTTTAAGGGGGGGAAAGGGGGGGTTGATGCTCAAAAAACGTGCGTTTTTGGGCATAATCTTGTGTACTCTGCCCAGGCCTCAGTTCTCAACCGATTTTTGTGGTTCTTTTTTTCATCGACGCGGAAAACTATCTAGTTGTGCACTACGGCGCCGAAATTTCGAATTTCGCCTTTTAAGGGTGGGAAAGGGGGGGTTGATGCTCAAAAAACGTGCGTTTTTGGGCATAATCTTGTGTACTCTGCCCAGGCCTCAGTTCTCAACCGATTTTTGTGGTTCTTTTTTTCATCGACGCGGAAAACTATCTTGTTGTGCACTACGGCGCCGAAATTTTGAATTTTGCTTTTTAAGGGGGGGGAAAGGGGGGGTTAATGCTTAAAAAACGTGCGTTTGCGGGCATAATCCTGTAAACTCTGCCCAGGCCTCAATTTCCAACCGATTTGTGTTTCTTTTTTGTTTGACTCAAATAACTTCCGAGTTGTACATAATTTCACCTGAGTACCAAAATTCGCAAGGGGAGGGGGCAAGTGGGGGATAATATTCATAAAATATCCGATTTTTCAATATTTCGGTTCCTTTACTGCTTACTAATTGTACCCAAGCTTTGAAATTGAGGAAAAATTCTCATTATAGCTCCGTATTTTCATGAATTATTCTCTGTACCACCATGGAACTAATAGTGGTGCCACCGTGGTGCCAGGACACCATAAACCGCATATTTCGTGTTTTTTTTTCTTTTTTTTGTGTTTCACCTTGAATACGGATGTGAACCTCGACGGATCGCCTACTAAAACTAATAGATGAAAGTTCAATGTTACGACGTATTTCCGCTTTGGTGCCAGACTGGCACCATTGGTGAGGGAAGGGGGGGGGGGTGAGCTCGAAATCGCATATTGGGTATCGTAGATCATGGATTTTAAAATGCTCTTCAGATTCGAGGCTCCCATGCCGCTAGAAATGTTTTGTTAGATAAAGGTGAGGGGGGGGGGGTCACTATTTCTTGCCTAAACAAATAAACCAAATTACATCCAGTGAAACAGTTTTATCGCTTACCAACTGGTTAAGTAACTGATCTAATGCTTATCCAATGGGACGTCCCCTGGAATGCATGCATTACTAAACAATATGTTTGGATTCTACGTACCTTGAAACATAAACCAACAAATTTTGAGCGGGGGTTAATATTTTTTCTAAAGGTTAATCAATATCCAAAGGTTTGTTATTGAAAATAATAAACCAGAAACTCAACGTAATTTATTCAAACGCCTTAATATCTGATGAAATAGTTTGGATCAAACTAAACTATCTTCCTATTTTATAATAGTTTAATCATATTTATATCAGTCGCTCAGGATAATTTTACAAAATATAGAAAACCGAAGTGAAAACTCCTAAACTTGATCCCTTCGCTACCAAAACGCTTAAAATATAAACAGAAACACAAGCTTTGTTGGGTCTTCACGAGGCTTGAGGTTAGTGGATTCCTGTACACATTTAATAAGTACCCACGTGTACTAGAAATGTTCGGACTGCCTCAATTTAGTGTTGTACTAAACGATTTATTATACTGTTCAGATGATAGCGATTGAGATTAGTATGTAATATTGTGAATAAAAAATATCGAATATCAAACACTCGTTACCTACCGTCACCTAGATTCGTATTTTTCGTGTACGTATTTATTCTTTATTTTCATTAACCGTGGATTATTTTGAATGAAAATTCACTGAGCATTCAAATATAAATTGAAATTTGAGAGGTGTAATGAGAATGAATTTAAAAATCTGGCCTAACCTCGTTGATTCCGTGGTTTGACAAATCGGCCAAAATTAAATCAATTTACATCAAAATTTCGTAATTACGATTACAATATTATTTAAATATTAAGAATATTGTGCTTAATGTTGCGAAAATTACTCACTTTTTGGGTGGAAATTGATGAGGTGGCGGAGTAGAAGCGGCGATGTGAGATTTCGTTGCGGCGAGCCGAGTAACGGCCGTTGGAGATTTCGCGGGACTCCGCGACTTTTTCCGCGGTGCCGCGAACTCGCGGTTCGGAGGGGTGGGAGAATCGCGCGGCAGGTTGGCCAACCTACTTGCGATAAAAGTCCGTAGAAATGGGGAAGATGAGTCCGAAGACTGTCATAAATCCTGAGTTCACCTGAATCCCTGACTGCATCAACAAATTTCGCCAAGAGGGTGTTGCACATAGCTTCTTTGAACGTGTGGAAGTTATTTAGTTAGTTGTTACGAGAGAGTGCTGTTAATCCGGGGTGCTGTTAATTTCATAGGGGACCATCTACTCTTCAACGCGCACAATCCCTGCAAATATCATCCAAATCGGACAGAAACTTGGTATAGTTTTGCGCATTAAAAGGATTTGAGTAAACACAGCCCAAAAATTTCAATTTCAAAGGACATTTTTGAAAAATGAAAAAAATTCGTCAGCGTTAGCGAACTTGATAAACAAAGCAAAAGCTAAGTAGGTAGGTACCTGTCGTAAACCCTTCGTTTTCGAGTTATTTTAACATCAAACTTTTTTTTCGTGATTTTGATCTTATGTCATTAAATTGGTCATAAATCCTTTACTTTGATGTGTAAATTACAATTTGAGGATACCGTTGGAAAGAGCATTGAATTTCCTATGGGATAGATGCCTTAAATTTTTTTTAGTCAAGGTTTGTGACAAGAAAATATCATCTAAAAAGAGAATTTCACGTAATTTTAAAAACCTCGCCCTTTTTCAATCGCAAATTGAACTACGAGAACCCATATTTTTTCAAGATGCAAAAACAGTAAAAACTGCGCCAGAATCTCAGTTTTCCAATTGTATAACTAAAAAATATTTTACAACCAAATTTAGGGGAGAAATTTGTGTTTGAACGCGGAAAAACGTGCATTTTTTCTACGAAATCAGCGCGACAGATCTGAGGGGTCGGACGATGGAAGTAGAACCGCGAGGCCTCCGGAAACAGGATTTTGCTGAAAAAATTCACGTTTTTCCGCGTTCAAACACGAATTTCTCCCCTAAATTCGGTTGTAAAATATTTTTTGATTACACTATTGTAAAGCTGGGATTCTGGCACAGTTTTTACTGTTCTTGCATTTTGAACAAATATTGGTTCTCTTAGTTCAATTTGCGATTGAAAGAATGCGAGGTTTCCAAAATTACGTAAAATTTTCATTATAGAGGACGTTTTCATGTCTCAAACCTTGACTCAAAAAGAAAGTTTAGGCATCTATCCGATAGGAAATTCATTGCTCTTTCCAACGGTATCCTCCATTTGTAACTTACACAGCAAATTCAACGAGTTATGACCGATTTAATGATAAGGTCAAAATCACGAAAAAAAAGTTTAAAGTTAAAATAACTCGAAAACGAAGGGCTTAACAAAAAATTACTATGATACATTTTTTGTTGCAAATTAGTTATGGAATCGACTGGTACCGTATGGTAGACCAGTTAGGCTTACACCCTGTATACAGGGTGTCCCATGTTAAGCACCATAAAACTTCGGGAGTCGATTCTACAACTAATTTTAGTAAGAAAGTGTCTCTTAGCAATTTTGCGTTAGACGCTTATTTTCCGAGTTATTTTAATTTTAAGATTTTTTTCGTGTTTTCGACCTTAAGCCATTAAAATGACCATAACTCGCCTAATTTACAAGCAATTAAAAATCTAATTACACCGTTGGATAGGGCGTTAAATTTGCCATCTTTCAAGTGGTTATACAAAATTTTTTATAAGATCGTGATGGGTGAAAAATCAACTCGTAAAGTCATTTTTGTAAAATTGTCAAAATTTCCTACTTTTTCTTTTGATTATTAAGGTTTTACTCCCAAATGATTTTTCACGTACCTCTACATCAAAAACTGCGCAAAGATCTCAGCTTTCTAATGGTATAATTTGTTTTAATTTTACTCCGCTAATTAGTGGTGAAAAATACGTTTGAATGCTAAAAAACGTGGTTGCGCTCATGGAAATCAAGGTTTCTGGTGCGTTGGGCCTCGGGCAGGTTCGACGAATTAGGGGTGGAATTCTTCGTCATTTTCAAACGCCATTAGACTGATTCCATCACCGTGGGTATGTGAAAGCTCAATATTGAATTTTGGTAGGTCCGAATCTTTTTTTTTTTTTTTTTAATTTACTTGGTATTTATGCACGAATTAAATGTTCAATTCTCGCAACTTTCTCGATTGTATGAAAAAAGAGATATCTCATAAACAATAGCGTGTAGATGTGGAATGAAAAATAATGATATTTTAGAGAAAGTAAAAATGATATTTATGAACAAAAATAATCTTCATCATCATCGAAGTACGTTATTAACTAAACATAAATGAGATAATAAATTATCCTCTACTCCGTCTTTGACTTTGTTTGTCATTCGTCCGGATACCTGTTAACACAAAGCAAAGTTTTTTACAGCCAAGTAGAAAATAATTGAGGAATGAGCTGTCAGGAGACAGACATTGAGCACTTACTCTGAATCGGTAATATGATGACCACTGCTTCAAATTTTGACATTCCTCAATTATTTTCTACTTGGCTGTAAAAAACTTTGCTTTGTGTTTACAGGTATCCGGACGAATGACAAAGTCAAAGACGGAGTAGAGGATAATTTATTATCTCATTTATGTTTAGTTAATAACGTACTTCGATGATGATGAAGATTATTTTTGTTCATAAATATCATTTTTACTTTCTTTAAAATATCATTATTTACCTATCTTTATGTTTTATTCCACATCTACACGCTATTGTTTATGAGATATCTCTTTTTTCATACAATCGAGAAAGTTGCGAGAATTGAACATTTAATTCGTGCATAAATACCAAGTAAATTAAAAAAAAAAAGATTCGGACCTACCAAAATTCAATACTGAGCTTTCACATACCAACGGTGATGGAATCAGTCTAACAGCGTTGAAAATGACGTAGAATTCCACCCCTAATTCGTCGAACCTGCCCGAGGCCCAACGCACCAGAAACCTTGATTTCCATGAGCGCAACCACGTTTTTTAGCATTCAAACGTATTTTTCACCCCTAATTAGCGGAGTAAAATTAAAACAAATTATACCATTGAAAAGCTGAGATCTTTGCGCAGTTTTTGACGTAGAGGTACGTGAAAAATCATGTGAAAGTAAAACCCTAACAATCAAAAGAAAAAGTAGGAAATTTTGACAATTTTACAAAAATGACTTTACGAGTTGATTTTTCACCCATCACGATCTTATAAAAAATTTTGTATAACCACTTGAAAGATGGCAAATTTAACGCCCTATCCAACGGTGTAATTAGATTTTTAATTGCTTGTAAATTAAGCGAGTTATGGTAATTTTAATGGCTTAAGGTCGAAAACACGAAAAAAATCTTAAAATTAAAATAACTCGGAAAATAAGCGTCTAACGCAAAATTGCTAAGAGACACTTTCTTACTAAAATTAGTTGTAGAATCGACTCCCGAAGTTTTATGGTGCTTAACATGGGACACCCTGTAGAAAGATAATTAACCTTTGTGTAATAATTTGCAGCGTTTTAAGTTTCTACTCTTACCAGCCCAATTGGATGAGATCCTGGTTTGAACTGATGCATTTTAAAATTGAATTAGAACAGTTCCAGCAGTTTCTTGTGTATAAATATCGGTCATCGTCTATGTTCGTAATTAATGGTAGTAGGTAGGTACCTATTCGAAAAGTCAAGATTGTCAAAATATTTTCAAAATAGAACGTTTCAAGTGAAAAATGACACTAAAAGTGAAGCATCTCAAAAAAGTATAAAGATCTCTAATAATCATTATAAGCAGGTACTGTAAAGATACGATTACCATGAATTTATAGAGAAGATAGGTACTTGCTTTTTAAGAAATGGTTAGGTATGAAATTTTCCAGAACAAGAAGTATTTTTCTCACATAGACCTCGTTGTAGGTTAACCTTCCCGCATATTGTACGGAAAATGTTCCGAAATCAAATATTTGTTCTGCTTTTATGAGGTTTTAAAATTAATTGAGGTGTATAATTTCATAGAGCGAGCTATCGTTAAAACTCTATGGATTAAAATAATAATTTACATAATGGAAAAAGAGGTAGCATTGTTCCTTGTTAGCGTGGATTCCCTAACTTTGAAATATGGATTAAAATATTGTACTACTTATTAGTTTCACGATAAATTTATAAGTATGTCAAATTGTTTGAAATGTCGTAGTGTTATTTATTGTTCATAATATTGAGGCGATATTACTCACTTTTCGGTTCGATTTGATCTCAAAAGTGGCTGCGGGCGTTTCGAGCGTTCTTCGGGCAGGAAGCGGGATCTGGAATGGCCGTTGAGGACCTCGCGGGAGCCCGCGAGTTTTTTCTCGCGGGGTGGTGGGAGATCTCGCGGTTTCCGCGGGGGGGTTTTGAGACGACCAGTGGGAGGTGGAGACAGGTTGGCCAACGTGATAGGAACCTTTTTCCGTAGACCACCCATTTACAAAATTCGAAGAAATAAATTACTCTGCCCGTAATTTTTGGAATGCAAATTGCGAATAATTTTCTGTGTGGAAATGCGTTTTGAAATATTTGGATTTTTGGGAGTATCAATGTATTATTTCGATGATGAAGTGGCAACATGCCCTAACTAATTTTTCCTAAATTTTCAGGAGACACCAAAAACCGATTTCTTTTTTTTATGTAACAAGAAGTTTTTATAAGAAATAATGACACATCCGTTGCTGGTTCCCGTCTATGCAAACAACCATAATTTCCCCATAATTTCAACAATTCTTGCAATAATTTTCATAGGGGACCATCTACACATAAATTCGCATGCCTGAAAATGCCATACTTACATGGAAAATCCAGAAGTTGTGGCTGTAACAAGGATTTTACGTTTGCGCTTGCGCACAAAATACTTTTAATTCGAGGGCCATGATTATCTTATTATTCTTACACAAGCCTTGAAATTTTCATCAAAATCGGACAGTAACTTTGTATAGTATCACCCTTTTTAAGGATTTGCGGACAGACAGACTCAAAACCAAAATTGTTCAGGAAATTTAGATTTTGTAAAACTTCATTTCTTTTACCTTGAAAAGTTGAAACAATATTTCCTCTACCTTGGTGTAACTCTGAAGCAAATTGGCTTTAAAACTAGGAGTGGAAGTTTGAAGGAGAAAAATCAACACTTTTCCTTCTTTTTTGGCACTCTTTACTTTTAAAAATTGAAAAACTAAAATATTCAAAGTGGGTGAAAATTGTGCAAGTGAAAGTAGGTACTACGAAAATTTGCCCGTCAATTCATGTTGCATGAATAGTATTATAGTAATATATTGTTCCTCTTTTTGTTTCAGTGCGAACGCAGCGGAAACGTTTGATTCGGACAAAATGGCTCAGCAGTTCCACTTCCAGTTCACCAACTACCCCTTCACGGTCGGCCAGGAGATCGCCTTCAACTACATAGATGTGGAGAAAGAGAGGGAGAAGGTGCTTCTACTCAAAGTCGTCAGCCTCGAAGGTGACCATGGAATACACTTATAGAGCATAGCGTCGTCTAAGTTCTAACATTGTGCATCTCAACTTTTATCGTTTTACAGGACGAGCAAAAAACTGATTTCCTCTTAATCCTTAACCATTGTAATACTTCTGGAAGCTGTTCAACCTAAATCTCCGGTGCTATGTTCGTCTTAATTAGTTGAAAATCCCGAACAATGGAATTAACAAAATTTCGTTGATATGCACAAGGTTGCTGTAATTTTTTTCCTGAGATGCACAATGTTGACTAGGTATTGGATTTAATTTTTGTTAAATTCTAGGATTAAAATTCTCGCAAGGTATTCAAAATGCTGAAGTAAAGTGTCAGAATGTCACTAAAAAGGGCCGTTTGATAGAAATTTTGCAATATAAAATGAAATTTTTGTTAATTGAAAATAATTGCTACAATGCACTGTTTCATTGCAAAACAAAATTCAAACTTTAGGAAATTAAAATCTTTCAATATGAAGAAGACTCACAGCACTTATTCTTATTGGATGGGCAGTCTCAATAAAAATTATTTCCTTTTCCCTTTATCAAAAATTTGAAGTACTATCACTTGTTACACAAAAGTTTAAAAAAGTAAAATTGTTGGTAACAAAAAAAGAAAAAGTGTCATCTTGAGAGGAAACAAAAAATAGGTTTTGACATCTTATTAGGAACTTTCAGTCTTTCCTTCTCCTTTTCAGGAACTTTCAGCCTTTTTTAAAACATAACATCGTCGCTTAAGATACATCATGGCACATCTAACTTACGCCTACTTTTCAGGAGAGCAAAAAAAACCGATTTGATCGGAAACATTTAGTTTTTATCATTTTTATTCATCGGTCTATCTTTGTTTACAATGTACTAACTTGAATTGCATTCAATAGTACTGTAAATATTAAGTCAACAAATCTCGTAGATGTCATGCTGTTGAAATTTTTCCTTTCACTTGTGCTATGATGTTCCACACTTTCTCTCTTGTTTCGTGGTGAAATGGCAGTGCTTTTTAGATGCCTTGCTGTGATATAGGTTACTGAAACACTATGAAATGTATCCTTCTCCAAGTGAAAGTACGAATATACGGGAATTAAAAAAGTGAGAAATCATTGCAATATTCTGAAGTTGTGATATTAAAAAATTTCTACCAAGAGGTGAGGCATAAAGATTAATTGTATCCATAACCCGCTTGTATGGATGATACATTGTAGCCAATCTCAAAACATCAATCACTCAAATCATCAATCACCTCGCACTACCCTCATAGGGGACCATCTACACGCCAACCCGCACAATCCCTGAAAATGTTATCAAAATAGGGTAGAAAATGTAGAAGTTATGGCTGTGACAAGGAATATCGTAGCGGCTACTATCAACGCGATGATTTTCTAGGGGACGATCTGCACCCCAATCCGCACAATCCCTGAAAATTTCATCGAAATCGGACAATAACTTCGTTTAGTTTTATGACAGACAGACACGGAGACAAAATTGTCCAGGAAGGTCTAAAACGTAAAACGCGAGTGAAAATTCTGATTTTGGAGAACTTTTTTTTAAATTTAAAAGTGAAAACAATGCTTTTGCTACCTTGGTAGAATGGTAGCAAAATGAAATAGGTATTATGGAGAAGTCACAATTTTAATGCAACTTTATATTCACAAGAGAGTAAGGAAATTTCAAGGTTTCATTTTTTGTGAGATTGTGAACCACAAATAAATCACGTTCTTAGTTTTCCCAAGGCATAACCTCAAGTCAAGAACCAAGATCACCTAATGTCACATTAGGAATACTTACAGGGATATTGAAATTTTTCTAGTAGGTAATGAATCTTTCATTATCGCTTTGCTGTAGGCCACTCTGGGTGGAGACTCCATGTTGCATATGGGAACAGCTGAGAAGAACAATGTTGTCCTGACGTTTAGAGGTAGCCAATGTTGACAAAATAATTTTTTGCGGCGATCCTATTGGCCAAACACCAAAACTAATGTTTCCGGCGCGAAAATTTGTTTCCGATTATGTACATAAGTCATTTTCGATAAAAATTGAGATGCACAATGTTAGAACTTAAGCGACGATAGGATGAAGGAAAATAAACGTTGGTGGTACCTATGAGGTCTAGTCTACCGACGAAAGTTGGGGTTTAGCCTAACGAGGGAAGTTGGTTTCTAGCCCAACATAGGAAGTTGAGGTTTACACGTTGGCTGCGGGAGCTCATTTCTGAGTTTCGCCGTGTCCTGAAACGTTTTTTCGAGCTATTCAGCGCCTAATGCTGGTTTTCCATCGCTTCTGCGCATAATTATGACAAAACAAGAAATCTCATTTTTTTCGTCAAATTTTTTTGATTACCTGTCCATTATCCGACCCAGGCGAGGAATTTTGCTCGGCGCCTGCAGAAACAATGAGTAAAGGTGGGTTCACAAGCGTCCGACTCTGCGTTACCGTCTCTCTCCGTTCTGCCCGCTGATTGGCTCTTTCAGTCTGTTCTTGGCCAATCAGCGGGCAGAATGGAGAGAGTCGGAAATGCAGAGTCGCTTGTGAACCCAGCGTAATGCGCGACTAGACCCGAACAGCACCAACCTCTGCAGAAAACACCCCTTTTCCTGACAGTTTCTTCGTCTTCCTACGAAGTTCAAAGACTTAGAAACGATTTATTCGCACTCGGGAGGTGTTGAGGAGCAAAACCATTTAAGGAACTTTTTTTAATGCCTCACAGACGTAAAAATTCAAGAAAATCGATTCTTCAACTTCAAATGATGGCAATCGAAAAATATCCCATCGATCGTGGAACTGAAGGTACCAGTCCGTTATGAAATAAATATAATCCAGATTCAACATCGATTACAATATTAAAACGAAATTAGGCTGAGGAGCAATCGAAAACCACAGTCATGTCAGATGAGCTGTCCATCGACCCGCACTTGACGTGTTAATTGGCCCTCAGTCAATGAAAAACTCTTTTCTCTGGCAATGGGGAATTTGCCTCACATTTTTTTTTTTCGAATGAGGGTTTATTTTTATGGAATAAAACCATAGTGAGCTGCTCGAAAACGCATCCAAAAAATTTAGAGAATTTAAGGAAGATGGAAATTTTAAATGTGGTGGCAATGTGTAAGAGGCAGCTATGTTTGAAACGTAACGGATATTCTACCAATCTGACTTCAAAGGAGGTTCTGTGGCGCTTACCACAGAAGCGGAACATACACGAACTTTTAGCTTACAAGTAGTGAGCACAAGAGTGCGCCGCGAACTGGCAGGAAGAACCCAGACAAAAGTGACCAAAAGAAACAATATTACTCACTTTTTTACAATACGATTCTACCTACTAGTTTATCAAGCATTATTAGTCTTCATCTTCTCTTATTTAGTTTCAAGATTTGAATCACATTATTCGAGTAGCCATTTCACTGGATCGTTTTGTGTGGCGGTGCTAGAACTCTGTCTGTTGTCGGAGTTGTTTTCGCGTCGTTTTTTTTCGTATGACGTCAACAATATTCCTCGATTTTCGCGGTGTTTTGTAACAGAGGCTTCACTTGTTTAGGCATTTTCTCCTACGGTAATTTTTTCCCCTTGGTTATTCCTAGTGTTAAACGTTATTCTAGGGCCCTATTATAGGATTTGACTTGAAATTCCAGAATCTAAAATTGAGGCAAATTCCCCATTATTGGCCGAATTTGATAATTCCTGTGGCAACCATTTAGTTGTTCAATAACCTTATTATTTGGTATTCGCATTTATGAATTTCAAAAATCATTGAACATTTAAAATTTAGGTACAATGGGTGCACGGTATATAAAACCAAGAGGAATGCCACATGAAACATGAAAATTGGATGATTATTTCCTGAGAAAACAGGGGAAAACTGTTGATGAAAACTGACCAGGTGAAAGACGGCTGGGGGAGGCACTTAATGAGAAATTTTGAAGTCAAGCATATCGAAGGAAGTTGGGATCTAGCCCACCAAAGGGAGTTGGTGTTTATCCAGAGCCCCCTAAAACTTCACATAGCCCACTGAGGGAGTTGAGTCGGAGACTTCTTGGGAAATGGTAGGTTTAACCTACAGATGGGAGTTGGGGTCTAGTCCACCAAGAGCAGTTGTGTTTAAGACTTATTAACTGTAGGTTTAACCCACCGATGGAAGTTGGGGTCTGGTCCACAATGATAAGTTTTAGGTTTAACCCACCAAGAGCAGTTGTGTTCAAGACTTAACTGCAGGTTTAACCCACCGATGGAAGTTGGGATCTAGCCCACCAAAGGGAGTTGGTGTTTATCCAGAGCCCCCTAAAACTTCACATAGCCCACTGAGGGAGTTGTGTCGGAGACTTCTTGGGAAATGGTAGGTTTAACCTACAGATGGGAGTTGGGGTCTAGTCCACCAGGAGCTGTTGTGTTTAAGACTTATTAACTGTAGGTTTAACCCACCGATGGAAGTTGGGGTCTGGTCCACAATGTTAAGTGTTAAGTTTAACCCACCAAGAGCAGTTGTGTTTAAGACTTATTAACTGCTGGTTTAACCCACCGATGGAAGTTGGGTTCTGGTCCACAATGTTAAGTGTTAGGTTTAACCCACCAAGAGCAGTTGTGTTTAAGACTTATTAACTGCAGGTTTAACCCACCGATGGAAGTTGGTGTCTGGTCCACAATGTTAAGTGTTAGGTTTAACCCACCAAGAGCAGTTGTGTTTTAGGTTTAACCTATGTCAGACGCTCATGTTGAGAGTTTCATGTTTCTCCCTGGGAAAATGAAATTCTGACAACCTACTGATGGAAGTTGGGGTCTAGCCCACAATGTTAAGTTTAAGGTTTAACCCACCAATGGAAGTTGGGGTCTAGCCCACAATGTTAAGTTTAAGGTTTAACCCACCAATGGAAGTTGGGGTCTAGCCCACAATGTTAAGTTTAAGGTTTAACCCACCAATGGAAGTTGGGGTCTAGCCCACAATGTTAAGTTTAAGGTTTTTTTACTACCGATGGAAGTTGGGGTCTGCCCCACAATGTCAAGTTTAAGGTTTAAACTACCAATGGAAGTTGGGGTCTAGCCCGTCAAGAGCAGTTGTGTTTAAGACTTCTAAGAGAAGTTGTTTGTCTAACCAACTATGGGAAGTTGAAGACAAGCTCATGAAAGGAAGTTGCTCCAGCCTCCTCATTGCCCCTGGAAGGCGCTGAAATTCACTGGAGACCGTCTTGGTGTAAAAACAGGCACTCAAATGTTACTCTTCTGATAAGAAAATATGAACTATTCAATCAGATTACCTCAAACCTCTCTCAGGAGACTAATACACGTTATTATTTGTTCTTCAGCCGCCGACATGACTGCGATCAAAGCTGGCCAGGACGCCAAAACCATCAAAACCCGGATGGGTCGGTGTTTGGGAGACACGCTCATCATTTTCAACAAGAAAGAAGGTTCTCCACTCAACCTCGTCGGCAAAGCCAAGGGGTAAGCCAATCAAACTCCACATTATAAGCAGCACAATATTAAAACTAAGCATTTCTATTGGTAATTGATAAATACCCTTAAAAAAACAGAAAAATTACTATGTCTCAACCTAACTAGCTAAGCGGTGGGACCAACCGCAATCATGTCGTTCTTCAGTGGTTTTTCCCCGGTATAGAGTAACTACAACTTGCTTTACGGCGATAAAGACAAAGGACTGCATATTTAGAAATTGAACCTTAAAATCCTGTAGATAGCGTTGCTAAATCATTTTCGACCGGAATGGTGATGATGAGGTTTTTCCCCTGTGCCCTTCAATGAGGAATTTCACCATGTTGGAATTTCCTATTGTTGACCCCAAAATCGGATTCAGCACCTCGAAAAACCTCCTAAGGCAAACTTTCAGCCCGAACTTCCTAATTTACAAATAAACAAGACAGTGTAGAAAATACGAATGTTTAAAAAAAAACGGGAAAATGACGTCATCCCGGAATAGTTCATTTATGGCCGCTTGAAGCGCTGAGATCGAGAAATCTATAGTCCCCAGATGCAAAATTTCATGAAACAGTAAAGTTCGAAATCGAAAAACTGAAGAAAAAAAATAGAAAAAGCAAGATGGGGAAAATTAGGTTTCCTCTGTTTTTGTTTGATAACTTTTCTCTTAGAAAACACGATTTTTTCGTCCCAATGGGCAACACTGGGAGGAGACGGCGATCCGAACAGCGAATCAGCTAGTGTTCCCGCTTCACGTCCGTTTTCCCGGTTAGGTTTGAAATCAAAAATTTTGATTGTCTCCCAAAAATAACAGGAGACTTATTTTCCGAAATCAGCCCGATTTTCATCTATCCCACACCATTAACTATTCAGGAAAAATGCAAACAGAATTCGGTGAAATTCCTCATTGTTCCTAGAAAATGTTGAATTTATTTTGGAATATGTAGAACCTTGCTTGGAAAAGCTATATTCTGGTATACAGGTCTATAGAGGAATTTCGAATTTCAATTTGGAATAAACCTCAATATTGACAAGATAAGTTCAGATGAGCAAGTTCTGTCTAGCAGTTGTGTTTAGAAACATGTAATGAACTCTCGCACCAAGCTGGTAAGTAACTATCAAATAAACCGACAATTCTCTGATATTTTTATGGGAATATTTTCAGAAAAGAAGCTCGAGTGTCCATCATCAACCCGAATTGGGACTTCGGCAAAATGGGGATAGGCGGCCTCGACACGGAATTCAACGCCATTTTCCGACGAGCTTTCGCATCTCGTGTATTCCCTCCTGAGGTCGTCGAGCAGTTGGGTGAGTGATCTTATAAGGTAGCTTAGTTATTCAGGGTGCCCCAAATCCAGCCCAAAACATTGGACGTCAGGTTCTGACTTCAGGCTATGCTTGAAGAAGAGCATATCTCTTGTTTTCAACTCCCTATGTTTTTTTCGTGCACATTCACACATCTATACCGCTATTAAAATTAAATACGATTATTTTCAGGGTGCAAGCACGTGAAAGGAATCCTGTTGTTTGGACCGCCGGGGACGGGAAAGACTCTGATGGCTCGACAGATAGGGAAAATGCTCAACGCGCGGGAGCCCAAAATCGTCAACGGGCCGCAAATCCTCGACAAGTACGTGGGAGAGTCTGAAGCGAACGTGAGGAGGCTGTTTGCTGAAGCTGAAGAGGAAGAAAAACGGGTAAGAATATAAGTTGTTTTAGAGGGTGACGTGTATAAAATAGTGCAGAAGAGATGAGCCTCTACTTGTGGGGTCAAAAAGGACTTTAGGAACTCTGGTCTAACTCTTACTTGCATCTAAGTTACGGAGTCTCCAGGCCTTTAAAAAAATGTTTTCTGCAGCCCAAGCTCCATCTATGCTTATTTGACACATGGCTTTTTTTTACCTCTTTATTTTTTGGTTGAAAATTTTATATTACAAGTAAATATTAAAGGTTTTTGACGCTTGTTAGTATTTATAACTTGAAACTCCACACTTTCGTGTCGGTGGTCGACTAATTTTGGCATAGGTATCTCACTCCAGGCCAGTAGTTTTCAGCTTTGTTATGGGTGCGAGTTTACAAGCAACACTCAGTTTTTTTTCACGCATCTCATTGACTAGCTCAGTATACAAAACGCTCTAGATCAAAAGCTTCTTTTAACACCTTCTGTGCGTAGGACTGCCGAGGCGGTCATACCTGCTCAACCTTCCATGCAAAAGACCGTCCAGGCGGTCACACCCTCAATTCCAACTCTGGTGGAGAGGGGGCCTGGCGTCTCCCCACAGGACAGCGGTGTGGCTACGGTCGTTGGGATGTCGTTGTTTGGCGGTGAACTTTGGACCAACCTCTGCGGGGATCGTGGGTTCAAGGCTCATCATCGGCAGCGTGCGTTTTTCCGCGGCCGGGCTCTCATCGACCCCCTCGTCCAAACCCAGGGCGGTGAGGCAATGGAAAGCCATGTGCGAAATCATCAGAACAAATCCCAATCTTCAAATTCAAATTCAAATTCAAATTGGTTTTTATTTGCAAAATCCATGTACATGACAATGCAAACGTCGAGATTAAACAACGAAAAAAAAAACACAAAGCATCAAAACAGCAATAATTTAGGCTCTATGATACAGTTCACAAACAAACTCGACTACATGAAAATGGAGCAACCCAGACGAACTTATGGGCGTGAGGCGAATGTGATATCATAAAACTCATTAACACTGTACAACTCTGCCTCGATCAGAATATCCTTCAGGGCTCTCTTGAAAGCGGGGATGGGCAAACTCTGCAGCCTCTCCGGTAGCCGATTAAACATACGAGAGCCGTTCTGAGTTGGGTTTGTCCGCAGCGAGGCTGTCAGACGGACCGTGGGAATGGTAAGGTCCACACATTGCCTTGTGGAGTAATGATGGCAGTTGCTGTCCCTCTGCAACATGTTAACATTTTGTCGCACAAACATCAAAACTGAGTGAATGTACAGACTCGGCAAGGTGAGGATTCCAAAGCTCTTGAAATGTCCTCGGCAACTCCCATTCCATCCAAGGCGCTTCAGTATTCGGAGAGCCTTCTTCTGCAGGACGAATATACGGTGGCTGTGTGAAGAGTTCCCCCACAGCTGAACGCAGTAACTCAAACGGCTATGGAAGCAGGCAAAATACACTGATCTGAGGATCTCAGGGGACACACATCGTGACAATCGGCGCAGCATGAAATTGCAAGAGGCGAGTTTTGATGACAGTTTGTCGACGTGTTGAGCCCACGAAATTCTATTATCAACCTCCACACCCAGCAGATTCACTGAACGGGTGAGAGGGCCATTTAGCTGGAAGGTAAATCTCTGGGTCTTATCTGAATTGAAGCGAAGACCATTGTCCGAAGACCAGCTGTCTTCCCTTAAGAAGACAGCTGATGACGTCTCTGACGCCAGGAATGGCAGTCGGACGAAAATCCTACCTGAAATGGTTCTTTACTTTACTTTATTACCAACTTTAAATCCTTGGGAATTATATTCCGTTTGGGTTCTTCTCTGCTTTGCTAAGAAGTGGGGAGAAAGGGTTTTTGATGAACCCTCCTCAGTAGGCTAATGTAGCATGGAGGCATTCCACAATATACGTGTGGAAGTAGTGGAGGGAATCTGCTGTAAACCAGTTCCCCTCAGTCCTCCTACCTTGAAATTCAAAAAAAAAAAAAACGCCTACTTCCAGGCTTTGGAACAAGCTAGCGTGTAAAATCCAGGGTAGCACACAGCTGCTTGTGCAAGTTCTGTCCGTGTGAATTTTTTGTATACCTTCTTTACGCATATATTCTTGGGTGAGACTATCCTTTTTTCAACTAAATTGAGGGTGAGACGAATGAAGTCCTTTGTGTTATTTATAACTGCTTTTTATTCTGGGGAGCTTTCAACAACCCTCTGGTTGTCATGATCAGCCCTGTTGATGGTCCTGATAGCTTCATTTCCAAATTGTAGTCTGATTTGTGTGAGTATATGGTCGTCAGCCATCATTGAATGCATATATTCTTGGGTGGGACTATCCTTTTTTCAAATAAATTGAGGGTGAGACGAATGAAGTACTTTGTGTTATTAAAGGAACTTTCCTTTTGAAAAAAGGATAGTCCCACCCAAGAATATATGCATTCAATGATGGCTGACGACCATATACTCACACAAATCAGACTACAATTTGGAAATGAAGCTACCAGGACCATCAACAGGGCTGATGCTGACAACCAGAGGGTTGTTGAAAGCTCCCCAGAATAAAAAGCAGTTATAAATAACACAAAGGACTTCATTCGTCTCACCCTCAATTTATACCTTCTTTAGTTATACAAAACGAAGATAAGATTTGGCTTCCAATGATATCTCAACGATTCACAACTATGTTACTGATCAACGTCAACTAGTAGTTGGTAACATAATAAAAAAACCATGATAATTCTAGGAACTGAAAATTTTTATTGTGGATGAAACCTGCTCGAATTCAAGAGTTTTAATTCATAATTTCAATTGGTGGCAGCTCGGGCCGAACAGCGGCCTCCACATCATCATCCTCGACGAGATGGACGCCATTTGCAAGGCGAGAGGATCGACCGGAGGGAACACCGGGGTCCACGACACTGTAGTCAACCAGCTCCTCGCCAAAATCGACGGCGTCGATCAGCTCAACAACATCCTCATCATCGGGATGACCAACAGGAGAGACATGATCGACGAGGCCCTGCTCCGTCCTGGCCGATTAGAGGTACGTTCGTAGTCCTTAGTGAGGATCTACTGTGAAACATCTCGGAAAAAGTTTTCATGCGTAGTACCAAAAAACGTTTACAGTATTCTGAAGCTTTCCAATTCCAAGTTTAATTGTTCAAAATCCAAAATCAACGTACCGTTCGATTCAGATTTCCGTTTTGCTTCAGATACTGCAATGATTGGAATACTGGAATCCAATGTCCAATGTTGCGTCCGCGAGTTAATGGTCCACCGATAACAATTAACCGTACGTCCTCAGTATGAAGGTATTCCAGAGATCTGTAATTCAAACTGGTTCGATTTTTTCTTTCCTGTAGGTTCAAATGGAAATCGGCTTGCCCAACGAACACGGACGAGTTCAAATTTTGAAGATCCACACCAACAAGATGTACGAATTCGACAAAATCGCTCCAGACGTTGACATTAAGGTGAGGCTACCTGAAAGTAGAAAACAACAAACGTAATACTCTTATAATAGCTCAGTAACATCTTATTGTAACGTGTCTTTGTTGACAGGAACTCGGAGCGTTGACGAAGAATTTCAGTGGAGCCGAATTGGAAGGTTTGGTGAGGGCCGCACAATCCACTGCTATGAACAGGTGAGCAAACAAATACAAAAAGTAGTTGTTGAGTTTGGGGAGTGCCAAAAACTCGTCAACCTTGATGCAGCCTGGTTTTAGCAGAAGAGGAGCCTCAGACTTTCTGTTTTTTTGTCAAAACTCACCGAGCTTCGAAGCAGTTCTCACTAGGATGGAATCCTTCTCAAAAAAATACATCTTAATTTAGGTTTTGAGGTAATGTTGATGAGATCTACCATAATAGGTCTGGGCGGAATGGGAGGGGATACACCTCGTGCTCTCCAATTTCCCAGATTCCTTGAAATTCCAAAAGGAATGAAAAAACCTAAATGGTTAAAATTGCTCTGAAGGACCACTGGAATTAAAGGATTCCAGACCTGAAGGGTATATTGCTTTATTGAACTAAATTTTGAGTACTGATTTTTATGAGTGTGTGAGCAGAGGTTTGAAATGAGAAGATGCTATTGAAAAAGTTGTAAAGATAAGTGTATTATTCTGAAAGAACAAATGAACCCCTACCTATGGCCATAGGAATCATTTTATTTAATTGCGGTACCTTGTAGAGGGTATCTGAAGTGTGCTTCTGTCTGTGAAGGGCGGTCGTCGACGCCATTGCGGTCGGAGGCGGCGGCAGAACACGTGGAAAGGCCTTTTTGGAAGGCAGCCTTCTCCAAAGGGAAGATCCAACGTCGTCGGAGCTCCTTTTCGGGGTGGAAACAGCACCACAGGTCCAGATATCGATGGCCAAGGCTTCGTACTAGTTAGGTATATCTTCCGAATAAAACTATCGGACTTGAGGGTTTCGAAACGTTGTACAACGGAGGCAAAAAAGGCGTAAAAAGGTAAGACTAGAGGCAGCTTCGAACAAAGACGTTTGTAGTAATGGCGAATTCACCACGGAGGATGGTCCAGCTATTGTGGGAGGCTGTGATAACCTGACAACGGCTCATCTGTGCAGGGGAGCCAACCAGCTGGCAATAAAGGTGTTAGACGGGGAGCTCCGAAGGCGAGTGTGAGGGGGGCTTGTACGGAGAAGGTTCCCTGCTTCTTCTCGGGTGCAGTTGGTAAACCCGGATCACGCTGCGTGCGGTCCCTCTGCGCCAATTGCCCATGGTCACCGTCCGCTCGTGTAAGAGTGGGGATCGCGAATTTCCACAACGGGAACGCCTGTTCTGTCCAAGGTCCACTGAGTGTGTGACAAGTTTCTTCGGGTGGTTGATACTACTGGTCTCTGAGTCGAACCAAATCTCCCTACAAATGGACGTAGATATCTTCTCTTTACTCTCAATTTCACTCTTGATAAAATTAATTAAACTTTTCAACATCAACTTACTATAGTTGAGGGACGCTGGCAAAGTTGGATTCAATCATGGAGAGCAGTTTCTGGATCTGACTCTGAGGTCACGCCAAGGGAAGCTAAGGCTCGTAGCTGGGTCTCGACTTGGCCATACAGGCTGGACCTGCTGACTTATTTCTTGTTCGCATTACGCAACAATGTGATCAGCTCTCTAACAAAGATCCCAATAAGAATTCTCTACTTCCAAATCTCTCCCTTAGAATTTCGAGTTGGAGGGTAACCAGCCTCAGCCTCTCAAACCACAGTGTTTGGATCTACTATAAGCATTAAATCGACCATTGGAATTTACAATTTTCCAACATTTATCTTTCTACTTCAGGCTGATCAAAGCAGCTAGCAAGGTCGAGGTGGACCCCGAAGCCATGAAGAAGTTGAGGATCGAGAGAGGCGACTTCCTCCATGCGTTAGAAAACGACATCAAACCTGTAAGTTGAAAATCATCCACCGCTTGTGGGGCGCCCTATGGTTTTGAAAGATGAGATTCCTGCTCCATGTTGTTCAAGTACATTCTAATAATAATTGCCTTTGGCTTGTTAGGCTTTTGGCACTGCGGGCGAAGCTCTGGACAACTTCCTGAGGCGTGGAATCATCAACTGGGGTCATCCAGTGGCAGGAATTTTAGAAGATGGCGGTCTCCTCAGCCAACAGGCTCGATCCACTGAGACATCAGGATTGGTCTCTGTGCTTCTGGAAGGTGGAGTACCTGCTTACAGTTATATTTTCTCATATTAATAATCATCAATTGGAATCAGGCAAGTTTTGTGAACCTAAAATATCCAAGTTCCCCCTTGGATTGTTAAGAGTTCAAAGTATTGCCGGTAAACTCGAGCTGATGTTTTAACAAGGTGATTAAAATATCCGAATTTATGAGATGATTTCATTAGCGCTGTCTCAAATGTTTACAATATTTTGTTGAGTTGTAAAAATTTCAATTTTTTCTGTTTTTCTATGGTAGGACCACCCAATGCTGGGAAAACAGCTCTGGCTGCCATGTTAGCCAAAAACTCGGACTTCCCGTTTGTCAAAGTCTGTTCCCCTGAGGACATGGTGGGCTTTACTGAGCAAGCGAAGTGCATGATGATCAGAAAGGTAAGTTATTTCCGTCCTTTTTCCAAGATATTGGGCCTGGGAAAGCTGTTGGTAGCTTATTCTACTCCCTACCTTAGTTCATAATATTGTGACAACGTTTCCAATTCAATGAAGTACCTGCTTTATGACCTCTTCTTTCAAGAAGTGAAGGAGTTTTGCAAGAATGTTCGGAATTCCTTAAGCAAATTCGGCCAAAACTTATGATGCAACAGAGCATTCGCAGAATATGAGTAAATCTCTTTTGTGGCAGAGTTGACGTTCAGCTGCCCTGGCCTTGCTTCGTTGATGTGGTATCTCTGAATGACCAACATTGCAGCTCTTCAATGAGTTTCTGCTTTTGGAAATAATGATTCCCCTCTGCTTTTGTGTATTGCGCCAATGTTGTTGTTGTATTGCTCTTTAGTTGTCCTCCCATTTCTGAACTTATAGAGTAATGTAGGATTTACCAACCACGAGATGGAGTTCAGGGCTAAAAGGATCCCTGAATGCTGCTTGCTTCGATCCCTGAATGGAGAGGCAATCGGTTTCATCATTGCCGTTAACTTCATCATGACCAGGCATCCCGGAGAAAGGTCAGCTTGTTGTCCCTAGCTGTTATGACGTAGTTGTCCCCCGAGCCTGTTGGTCACACAGGTTCTAATTGAAAGCCACCTGAACGTTGAATCGAACAAGGCTGTCCTCCGAACAAATTGGTTGAGAGGGATGAGGTCAAGAAGAACCTCTAGCTCTGCTGTAGGAGTGAAGCTGTTTTGCTCCAAATATTCCAAGGCCTGCATATCTCTAGAGTTTAGTCTCCAGGAGTTCTGCTGTCCCATGATTGGTTTTCTACCACCATATTATTGATGCATAGGTGACTATAGGATTCCCTGGTGGAAAAGAATAGAACTATTACTGCACGTTGATTTATCCCATTTCCAGGTATTCGACGACGCCTACAGATCTTCCTTGAGTTGCATCCTCGTCGACAACATCGAGCGTCTCCTCGACTACGGTCCGATCGGCCCGCGCTACTCCAACCTCACGCTCCAAGCGCTCCTCGTTCTCTTGAAGAAGCAACCTCCTCTCGGCAGGAAGCTTCTCATTCTCTGCACGACCAGCAGAAAGTATGTCATTTAAGGGTCAATTCTTAAGACTTTCTTGTTCTTCTTTGACAACGAATTTCTTACCAATGTTGGATGAGCTTAAAATTCTATTTATTGCGTTTTTGACTGTGGTGGTATTGTTTTGAGGAATTGGCGGTCTTTGCGTCATTTGTTTAATGTTAGTTCAATTTTTCGGTCTCTCAGAATTCCAAATTATTTTTCACCTGCAATTATTCCCCTTTTTACGGTTCTGTGATGTTGATGGTCTTTTATGTGAATAGAAATAAACAAATTCGTCAATTTGTTTAATGGCTGGTACGCTTCAAGCGCCAAATATTGACTTTGTGTGCCCCTCCCAACATGAAGATGCTATTCTGGAGATCAACTATCTTGATGTGCTTGTCTAACTATCACTAAACGTACTCTTACTTCCAACAGGCAAGTGCTGGAAGACATGGAGATGCTCTCCGGCTTCACGGCCGTCCTCCACGTTCCCAACCTCAACAAGCCCGAGCACCTCCTCGCAGTCCTCGAAGAGTCTCACATCTTCAACCCCAAGCAGTTGCAGATGATCGCCAAGAAGGTTCACGGCCAAAGGTATGCCCCTGGGGGGTCTCCACCCAATACCTACCTAATTTTTGAGTTATCTCTACTCTTGGTACGTCTGTCGGAAGGCAACACAACTCTTGAAATAAAAGTTGTGCACTTGGAATTGATAAGTGTCTACTCCAAGGTTGAGAGCATGTCAATTCTGAGGATATCTCTCCAGAACCGCCTTTTCAGCATTACTTTTGGTAGATGGCGCTTTTTTTGCCTTCACCGTTTGATCTTTATAAACTACATAAAATACGCATTATTTGTAGATATGGTAGTGAGGATAAAGTAACACCTTTCTACTCAACAAAAACACCGAATTTTGTAACAATATAGGATGAAGTTCAGATTGAAATTCACCTTATTGCTCATAATTAGTCAGAGGAGGGTGCGACGACCCTACCCCTTCAAACCAGTGATTAGATTAATCAGCCGGCCTGAAGAGGATATCGATTCATATCTCTATGAATCGGATATCTCTAAAGGCGTAGCTCCAACAAATCCGGAACAAACCAATTGGTTTGTCCTGTATAAAATGTAGGGTCGTCACACTCCTCTCCCTAAAACATACTTCTGGGTTTCAAACAGAAGTATGTTTGAAAAAAGTCAAAGGGACTGAAAATAGCATGAAGCCCAGGAAAGGACGTCTGGAAGCTTCAAGGGAATTCCTCCATCGTAATGGTACTATTCAAAAAGAAGAAGAAGAATGCCACGAATGGGTCATTTATGCCACGAATGGGCCATTTATACATAGAAGAATAAATCAATGGAACTGAGGAGAAAGCAAACTAAATAAAGAATACGAACGGCGAAACATTCAAGTGTAATGATTGAAAAGGTAAACTTAGAAAAGGCTTATATAAAATAAAAACGTAATTGAAATTAATAAAATGCCAGATTGGCAAAGCCCTAACAAGGGAATGAGTTTAATATAATTTAATAATATAGAGATTCCTTCTGGAATTCTCTTTGGGTAATTCCTTCTGGAATACCCAAGAAAAAGTGGAGGGGAAATGATGAAATAAATTCAGTGCATTTCCACCAAACCACGCTCTGCTACCATGTAACAATATAGGATGAATTTCAGATTGAAATTCACCTTATTGCTCATAATTAGTCAGAGGAGGGTGATTAGATTAATCAGCCGGCCTGAAGAGGATATCGATTCATATCTCTATGAATCGGATATCTCTAAAGGCGTAGCTCCAAAAAATCGGGAACAAACCAATTGGTTTGTCCCGTATAAAATGTAGGGTCGTCACAATTTCTATCTGATTGAAACTTTTGTTGAGTAGAAAGGTGTTAATTGATGCTCACTACCATATCTACAAATTATGCTTATTTTATGTACGAAAAACGAATGTTTTCGTCGAAAAATCCACTTTCCAGCTGTCGGAATCATTCGGAAGTATCGCTATTGGATTCAGCGAAAAAAAATCACATAGGAAATGATACCAAAATCGTCAAGCCATCTTGAGATTGAGGGGGATCAGAAACCGCTTAAAACAGTGGATTTTCCTGTAAAACACACGTTTTTTGGCAGTCAAACTTCATTTACTCTTCCAATTTTAATGTAAAAAGAAAAAATTGATAGACCGTTGGAAAGCTGACTATTTAAGCATGTTTTCTCCGAAGAGCGCCCATCGAAATGAGCAGGGATTTAGAGTGAAAACTTTGGTCGAAGAAAGTCAAGTTTCAAAAACTTTATAAAGTTTACTTTTTGACTTAATTTTTTGATCTATTTTACTGCTGAAAGATTTTGATTTTGAACTAGGTATCTTAGGAATTTAACGCTCTTTCTAACGGTGTAGTCAGATTTGATTTTTCAGGAGAAATAAGGGAGTTATGACCATATCAGTGCCGTAAGGTCGAAAACGCGAAAAAAAACTTCAAAGTAAAAAAAAAAAAGGAATTTTGAGTGGGTTAAAAGAAAATTGCTAAGAGACATTTTTTGTTGGAAATATATTGTAGAATCGAACCCTGAAGTTATGCCCATCTTAAGTGTAGACACCCTGTATAATAAAACAATTTCTTCTTCTTCTTCTTCTTCTCTTTTCACGAGAAAGCTCGTGCTCTTCATGATGGATACGAGGAAGCTATGTGCCACACCCACTTGGCAGACGTTTTTCTTTTTTTTTTTCAACTCTCAATTATTGTTTCAGGGTTTTTATCGGCATTCGAAAACTCCTCGCTCTGGTCGACCTCGTCCGCCAAACCGACGAAGAGAGCCGAGTACGGAAATTCCTCACCAAAATGGAAGAAGAGGGCTGCCTAGGAGAAACCGGCATCAACTAAACCTCTCTTCATAGAAACCTGGTTTTTTTCTCCTAAGATTTTTTCCGGTTGATCCTTTTAAAAATCAAGATGCGCGTTTTAAAAAATGGCGCATTTAAAACTATTTTATCATAGCAAACGCTATGTAGTGTGTATATTTTCATTAGAGCGACCGCCATTTGTAATCTACTGTGTAGTCAGATCGAACTAACTGGCGCAGTTTAGTTCAGTCTACATTGTACAGAGTTCGTTGATTTTAATATAAACTTGTAGGTACTATTGTTGAGTACCTAAAAACCAAGTACAAGTTCTTACTTATAATTGCGAACTGAGTACAATCAGGTATTTGTATTTTGAAACTGCCAAAGATCATTTTTGAAAAACTTACACTGCGCATTCACTTCACTTCTAGTTCTTTCGCGTTTTGAAGAATCGACAACTAGCGCTACTTGTGGCATCATGTATAACTAAAGGTTTTCATTCTGAGTTCTACTTTGTTCTATGTAGAGTTTTCTATCAAAATGGCAGCATCGTAGGGACGTTCAGGGGGAAAATACTCAAAGAAATAGACAATTAGCGCTAAATGCTACTTGTATAATATGTGACTACTGATTTTTGGAATCTTTATACTTTCGATTTCCTCTAAATGCTTTCACTGGCTGACATTCGATCCACAGAAGTACAAGTAGAATATAAGTTAAGGGAATCTCAGCCGGTTGCCATCCCTTCTTCTGTCCAGGTTAGTCTAATCTCTTATGAACCGGAGCTCAAAGTTTAAACGTTCTACCTAAATTTGAAATATCCTAGGACTTTCGAAATTCATTATTGCATCTACTTAGGGAATTGAAAAACTGAAAGATTAACGATGGAATCATCGAAATCGAACAATAATTGCCAGAGAAAATTGAGAAAACCCGTTTATTCACTACTCTCACGCAATAAATAACGTGTTTTCCTTTTTTCTGGCAATTATTGTTCGATTTTGATGATTCCAGCGGCAATCTCTTAAGGTTCGTTCAGAGAAGCAGTCCTTAACGGTTGGGAGGAGTCCAGGCGCCTCTATCCCCTCCCCTTTTCAGTTCCCATTCGGTTCTGAACTGGTTCTGGATTTTTCAATCCCCTTAGTAGATTCACGGATGAATTTCGAAAATCCTTGAAAATGTCAAATTTTGGTAAAACTTTGAAACTTTGAGCGCCAGTTAGTAAGGGATTAGACTAACAAGGTTAATGTGTTGCTCTGAGCGCTAGTCGAGATTCTTCTCTCTGTGGAAATAAAAACGAACTTTAAAATCACATTTTGCTCCCGTCTTCCTCAAATTTTCCCGAATTTCAAGAAAAACGAGGGTCAATACATTTTGTGTCGTCGTATTTTGATTTTGTTCGCCACCTTCGTGTAGTTTTGATCTCATTTTGTTGGTTTTTTTCTCCTTACGTGTTGAAAAATGTGATATTTAATTGTTTCAAACTGTAAGAACTTTCGTTGAGATTCTGATACGGGATGTTGAAGTGATGCGGAAAAATGGAGATTTGATCAAGTGATGAGTTTAAGTGAAAACCGACGCCAAAGTATCAACTTATTACAATTTTGAGGGATTTTCACTGTTCGGACGTCTCTCGGAATTCTGGCTGATTAGGAGGGTCGTTCGTCGTGTATTTTTTTTTTTTTTTTTTTCCAAATATTCCTCAGTATTTCGTGCAATTCGAACCAGTACAACTTTGAAAGACATTTTTGGGCCTAATGTGACGGGTTTTTTGACGTAGTGTTTTGCTAACTTTTTCCTAATTTACTGATGAAACGACATTCACTCGCAAATATTCCGAAAAACCGCATTTTAATTGTACGAGGCATGTTCAGAGAGTAAGTGTACTCAATTTTCATTTACTTCTAAACATTTTTGAAAAAATTAAAGAAAAAAAAGGTGGTGACTGTGTCGCCATCTTTTTTAGTTCATTTGACAACCTCCCTTTCACCTCATTGTCTGTAGAACTTTTTTTTTCAACCCATTTGCTTCTTCAGAGCAGTAAATAGGTGGTAATTTGAAGTCTCCAGGTTGGAAAAATACGATGGGTGGTTCAAAACTTCACATCCGAGGGAGTCCAAAAGTCGCCTCGTCTTGTTGGTCCTGTGGGGTCAGGCATTATCCCCTCCATCGATTTTGAATATCTCTTTTCAATCAACTTGGTGCGTTGATGGTCTCTCTGGGAGGCAAAAATTTTATCAATATGATGCCTTTGTGGTCCTGAAACACAGATGACATGATTTTTTTGTCCAAGTGGTGGTTTCGAACTTTTTTGCTGAGTGTCTATCAGTGTGATGCAACTGCCTTGTTTCAGGCATATAGTGTGCAACCCAAGTCTGAAAATCATGACTGCAGTTCACAGCATTCCAAAAGCTTTTTAGCAGCCCTCGCTCAATTCAACTCGTGTTGTTCAATCAGCTGTTTTGGGGCCCATCTTCCAAGAAACCCGAGGGTTTATGTGACTATTTTTTCATCAGCAGCGAACCAGAAAGTTGCAGAAACATCGTGGAAATTTCGTCTATCTATCTATTACTGTCATGGATCTGTTACTGTGTCATGGATCAGATTGTTGATTTTTTGCACAAGTATCAGTCGAAATCAACCGTCTCCTGCTCTTGAAATCATCATGCACAGTCGTACGGCCGTTTTTGTACTCTCTTCGCCGCTTATACATTGTGCGATTTATAATATATGGACTTCACCACAATTGGTTGCCTGAAGCGGGGTTTTCTCACAAGTGGCGCGGATTTCGCACTCGGCTGCTGTGTCCTGACAAGAGAAACATCTCATTGGATGCCTCAAGCAGGGTTTTTACCTTAGAGGCGTGGATTTCGCATTTGGATGGTGACTCGTTCATCCTAGAGTGAATGATCTCTCGTGTCCTAACAGGAGAAACATTTATCTCATCGGATGCCTCAAGCGGGGTTTTTACCTGCGGTGTTCGGTGAGGTGCGGATTTCGCACTTGGCTGCTGACTCGTTCATCCTAGAGTGAATGATCTCTCGTGTCCTGACAGAGAAACATTTATCTGGTCTGCAATCGAGTCCTAGTTGCTCCATAGCTATGGATGCCACAGCTTCAGCAAATAATGCCACCCATGGGACTTGGACACCGGGCTGAAAGCTAAAGCTGGGGGGAGCCCTAGAAGCGTTCTGATTGATGGAGCTCCATGACCTAGTTATAGCAAACTGCAGCAAATCGCGTTCATGATTGCATTCTCTCAACATCATCGCAACTAGTCACCTTGTTTAACACATATTTTTCAGTTGTCGATTGAACATTTGAACCACTGACAATAGGGACAACAACAATTGAAAGGGCAATCTGGAAATTACCTTTCAACTCGATTGGTTTTTCTAAGCAATTCTTGCAAATCTAAATGATGATGAAATGGCAAATTATCAATTTCTGGTCATTTGAAAGGATTTGAAAGGAAGCGGCATGAAGAGAGAGTGGCCTCCCCCCACCACTTCAGTTTCCGTAGTAGTTCCTTAGCTGAAAGTAGATGGCGCAACTGAGGCAGCCTCAAAAATGCTTGCACGCCATTTTAACATTAGCGCTCTCCTCTGTTAACTTGTCTCCAGTAACTCTGTGGACTTGGAGCTGAACCAAACCCCATGGAGAAGAGAAGGCACAATCCTCCCTCCATCAACTCGAGGACAAGCTATTGGAGTGTTTTGGGGGGGGGGGGGGTGATATTTTTAAAAAATTCTGTATATTGAATCTCTAATGAAGTACTTATCTATAAGTAAAACTCTCAGAAACGCTTCTTTAGGAAAAATGGGATTGCTACGGCTTGAGGATCCTAATGTGCTTGGTTATAACGCACAATTGAGTCAGAACTTTAGTTTTTCGAGGTTTATATTATAAAATACTGCGTTGAAAATAAAAATCACTTTTGTGAGCTCGTTCTGGTCTAGTCTCGAAGGGGAGGGGTTTAGCTACACGGCAGTGTCGCCAACATAGGAAAAAAAATCTGTACAGCAATAGGAGCGTCACACTTAGTTTCTGGACATGCCTCGTAATGGCGATCAAGGGGTCTGGCCTATAGGTAGGTACTTTCTGACCTCGCTAGACAACCTAGTTAGTAACTGTGTCAACCAACTATACTTAATTTTGTAACCTCCGATATTTATGAGTAATGCTTCCTCAGTTAACCTACACAACCTCTCAAACATCCTCCACCATTACTCGAAATAACCCCTCTCATTCACAACTTATTTCACACCCAACTTTCAAAATCCGGATTGCGTTGATTTTGGAAATTTTCCTCGATAATGGCATGTTGCGACAAAATTTAGACTTAATAAAAATAATAAACATCGTAGACTATAGTGACTGTCGTAGGGTTTTTTCGTTTTTTAAAAATTGCTCTAGCGATAAGCGGATTAGTTCTAGACTACTCCAAGTGGTGATTTGACAAATTCCTAATCAAATAGGTGGTTTCGTGAACTTCATTGATTAATAAAATGCACTGAAAAAAAACATAATACTTGTAAATACACGAAAAATGACACGTAGTGCGGCTTATTATGTATTTAGTATGTACCGAGTCATGTACAGTATTTCAAAGTGTAGAAACTGCCAGATTTTACACTCTTAGTAGGTAGAAAAAATCAAGTTATATCGTTATATGATGAATTGGTGTTGTGTATTTTGGAATTTGAGGGATTTTCACGGGGTATATTTTTATGGGATGATTAATAAAAAAAAAAAAAGGGACAGTGTTTTAGTTCGAGGTTTGAGTTGGTGCAATATTTTGGTTGGGTTTAAATGAAGATGCGTGGTTGAGCCACTGGTCTATGAATCTTGTATCTTGAGCACACAGATCTTGATAATCCTAGTCTTCTTTTTCTTTTTCATTTTTTGAGCTGTACGAGATTGTCCATAGTGGATGGATACTGTAAGATGAGTGTATGGAGTGTGTAAGGATTATTTCGTGATTCATTCATGTAGAGGGTGCTTCAGAATCATGATGGCAACCTCAAGTCATTACGTAATTGATGGATGAATATTATATGGATCTTAGTGTGTATATTCGTTTATTCGTAATGCTTTGTATCCAGTGATTCTATTTTAATGTCAGTAACAGCATGCAGAATGGATGCCGAGGAAGCTGACCACAACAGTATCCATCCATTCTGCTTGCTGGATGGATGGATACTGTTGTGGTCAGCTTCCTCTTCGCATTTCTTGGCTCAGTGGTAGCAAGCCTGGATTCAGTTGGAAAGTGGGAAGATCGATCCCCAGTTGATGGAGGTTAGTTATTTAGTGGCACAGTCAGTAGGACACCAAATGGCTCCTCAGCATTTTTCAAGGACACTTGTTGTTATGTCATGAAAACTGGTCCTTCAAGACACGAGTCGAGCGAGAAGGAATACCAAACTCCTCAGTCAGTCAAACTCACTTCCCTGACCAGGTAACAGAGTACCGAAGATTTCCCTAAGGGATGGGGAGAGAAAGAGATGTGATCAGCTATCTCAGTGGCTTCCTTGGATCAATGATAAATATCTAATTGCCGCTACAGCCCAATGTGGGTTTTGGCCTCCCATCCAATTCCCTTCCAAGCTGACCGATCAAGGGCTGTCGTCCTCCACCTCTCCACTCTGATAGTTCAGATGTCGTCAGTCACGTCATCTCTCCAACTCCTTCTAGGTCTGCCTCGTTGAATGCTGTGGATAGGGACGGCACGATACTCCGATATAGCATTGGTATCGTGGTGTCCCCAGCTGTGGACCTCTTCCCCAAATACTTCTTTCGTCATCCTTCTGTCTTCCATGGGCCTACCCACATGAGCCTCTGAGATTTGACGAACCTCACAATGTCCTCACTCGTCATCAGCTCGTCCAGTTCCTCCTCCATTCTCCCCCGTCATTCTCAGGCCCAATTATCCTCCTTAAGACCCTCCTTTCCAACACGGGGGGGGGGGGGGGGCATTTTCGTTGGAGCTACTCATCACCCAAGTTTCAGCTCCGTAGCAGGCTATGGGTCGAACTAGGGCCTTGTATAATCCGAGCTTTGTCAAATGAACTGATCTGAAAAGGTTCACCAAGCCAAATGCACCTCAGGCTTCCTTGGCTCAGTGATAAAGAGCCCTACTTTGATTGGACAATCTAGAGCACGTACACAGCACAATATATAGTTCGTGCTTTTTCAATGAATGATCAAATTACTCTCGGTCCACAAATTATGGCGGTTATTACTGTTGGAATCTTCAAAATACTGACCATTCGACAAAAATTAAGAATTCGCAAATTTTTCCTTTTTTGAAATTCTACACACTATTGATCAATGGGTGCTAAAACTGTGAATTTTCATCCTAATTCCAGGCATAACTTTATAATATCCATACCGTATGACTCATCTGCCATCTGATGCATTGATACTGAAGCACACTCGTGCACCTTCAAACTACATTAGTGTTGGAGTCCATTCAACTTGGATCGTCTCCACAGAAAACTGCTCTGATCTGACAAAACTCTTTATTAAAGAATATTCGCGATTCAACATATCTAATATACAGTATCTACTAGGCACCTAATTTTTGGCGTAAAATTCGTTGACCATCGTCCTACTTAGTACTAAGACAACAATTTGGTATTCCTTGCTATCATCGTCCATGACTCATAAATACATGTTTGATATTATATTTTTTACTAGGCATTATCCGTCGAGGAGGCACCAACTCCTGCTAGGGGCGCTGGTGGTAAAAGTAGTTTCTCACACGTCCAATAGAGTGCTCTGATTTAAATTACCTTGGAGAGCTTGCATCATCTTTTTACGAGTGACAAAATTTTAAATTTTCTTCAGTTGATGGGCGAAACGAATGGGTTTTGTAGGTCCTTTTTGTAATTAAAAAGGGATCTTTTCGACATTATCTCACATCAGACAGAAGACATAAATCATTCTGACTCGGCAACATTTTGAAAGTTATCAATCACACTGTAATATTACTTGCTGTGGTTAGTCATCAGAGCACTCTATTGGATGTACGAGAAACTACCTTCAGCGCCCCTAGCGGGAGTTGGCGCCTCCTCGACAGATGACGCCTAGTATATTTTTCGTTGGAAAACCTCTCAATCTACCCAACATATGAGTTGCATGTAACTTGTAAATGGTACTTATTCTTTCAACGCCTTTAAATTGTCTTTAAATCTATCTATTACAAGTTCAAATCCAACTAGACTCTTTTTGTTAAACGTTTTTGAAGAGTGTTCGTTAATGTTGAATTTTTGTTCGTAATTTTAAGGATTGTTTGTGTTGTTTTTTCTACTCAATCTTCATGGTATTATTATTATTACATAATTTATATTAGTTGGCTCTTGGAAAATAACCTATAAACACACTTATTTCATAAATGTTATCAGAAAAGTGATTATCCAGTTACCTATTTAATGTAATCATTGTCCTGAAGAAATTATTGCTTTTACGAGGTCTAATCAAAAATTTCCAGGACTTTTTCAATGATGTTTTATTGAATCTTCGAATGTGTCCCCTTTAAAGTACTCGTCAAGGATCCGCTCATATGGGGTGTTTCTATTGGTCGGAAGGTCACTGTGGTTCTTTCTCGGAAGATACAAGCTTTCGTGAACGGTTGTCTTAGACGGATCTTAGGCGTGTGGTGGCCCGAAGTAATCTCGAACGAGGCACTGTGGGCACGAACAAAACAATCTCCTATCGCAACCGAGATTAGGAAGCGAAAATGGAAGTGGATCGGCCACACCCTTAGAAAGAATGAGGACTCCGTGGAGCGTCGAGCGCTGGACTGGAACCCGCAGGGGTCTCGAAAGATGGGGCGCCCTCGGAAAACGTGGAGGAGATCCGTGGAAGAAGAAGCGAGCCGTGCTGGGAAAGCTTGGAGCGAGATTAAGGTCTTGGCCAGAGAGAGGGAAGAATGGCGCAAATTCACACAGGCCCTATGCTCCTGAATTGGAGTGACAGGATATAAGTCAAGTAAGTCAAGTCTATTGGTCGATGCTCCTGGAAAACTCAGCTTCTGGGATGCTGCGCTTGCGTTTTATGTTTTCTATTGTCTGAATATGCTGTCCTTTCAACGGATATTTGAGTTTGGGGAATAAATAGTTGTTATTTTGATTGAGAGAGGACCGATTTATTTTGGATTTAGCAACCCCCTCCGCCAGCAAGCAGATGGGAAACCCTTGAAGCGCCATAGAGGGAGTGGAAGGAGCTTGCAATGAGTGGTTAAGACCATCAGTCCCACCTGAGTACCTGTTTGCAATGCACCTCAGGTCCGGCAGAACTTTCTAGCTCAAGTTCTACCAACCTGATTGTTACAGTGGTTATAACAGACTCACATGTCGAGTGACTTCTCAAAGGATTCTTTTTTTCAGTAGGCAGGTGAGAAAATCTTGAAGATCCACGGGTGGAGTTATCTCGTAAAATATCTTGAAGGGTCCGAGTCTTCAAGGTTATGCGGGATTCAAACCCACTAAACTTTGGGGAGCTAACATCAGCTATGCTAGCAGTTGATTTCTTTCAGCCGCCCTTTGTGCTGCATTTGAAAATGGTGTGTAGCACATCATTGTCTTCTCTCTTCTGGCTGTACAGTTGGGTCCAGGCAACCGACACATAGACTTTGTCGCAGTGTCACCTGCCTGCCCCCTGAAAGCGGTTGGCTTCGTGGTGGTCGTGGTTGATTACCCAGGCTGGATGGCCAAGTCTGAAAGTTAAGGCATGTGAGCTATGCAGCACGCCAATATCTCAGGCACCAACCCGCATAGTTGGTAGGGTGAGCTTGAACAGCCAACTCGACCTGTATTGCTTTGCAATCAGGTACTCACACCTGTCACTGTGGGTATGACAGTTTCCCACGGTATTTTACCTGGGATTTTCCTCTTTGCTTGCAGAGAGGGAGGGAGGACGTAAGCACAGCGTGCTGGGACACTCCCTTACAAATCAACCTTGGGATTCGATCCCAAGGTGGGAAAAATTCATGTACAGTCGGATTGGAGCAGTTACCTTTCCCATTTTATGCAGTCAGGCATAAAACAGTCCATGTTTTTATGTCCCAACTCATGGGAATGCCGACTCTCCCCTTGAAGTCTCTCAAAGAAGAGTATGCTCATCAACGACCACCAGTTTCAATCTCTGGGGACAGGCAGGTGACACCAAAGTCGGAGTGTCAGTAGCCCCCCCCCCCCTCCCTATGCTGGTGTTTTGGATGCGGAATAGGACATTTCCTGGTAGGTATTCCTGCTTTCCCCAGAAGCCCGACCTGGTAGCAGCTACCACAGCACTAACGTTATGGGGGTACAGGAGAGGTAGGCAAACCTAGTAGCTAGGAGAACAATGGATGTAGGTCGTCGTTCCAAAATTGAGGTCGATTTAAGGGGTCATGAGGTGCACCTTGTGGTCTCTGGAGAGGGATTGTTCACACTGCAGCAGTCAAAGTGAACAACTGAACTGTTACAGCCTGCATGCAGGTGGAGGAGCACGTTCTAGCTCGTACTTCCAAGTTTTTGGCAATTCGGAGTACCCTAAGTGCTGCCAGAAGTCACAGAGAGCCTGGACATGAGTTTCCTGGAGTTTTTGGCGAGAAACAAGAAGCACAGCGTGACAGGTCGTGGTGGAAAACCCACTCTTCAGTCGCCCATAAAGCTGGCACAAATCTCTCTGGGTTTCAAGGTAACCAGGTATGACTTAGACTTTCGATCTCACCTTGCGAGCTTTTTCAGTCTGGTGAAGGTTTTCGACTTCCAGTGTTTCAACTGTATCTACGTTTCCACGTCTTATCCATGAGTTCATGAAGTTTCGATTGAAATTTGCCATTTCAAAGGGCTCCTAACAAACCTCCATGCGATCCAACTTATGATCTTATCGTCCATCACAACAAACTCTAAAAATCACAGAAAACATCTTCGCCACCCAGGAGTTCGAAAACTCCTGGAACTTTTGAATCAGACCTCGTGCAAATTAATGTTATGCCTTAGTACCTAATTCAAAATGTATATAAAGGATATTTAATTGTACAGCCGGACTAATATGTTATTTGCTTTGTCCGTGTAAATGTGCTTGTTTTCGTACTAGTCACTGATTTATCTACTTTTTAACAAAAATCGTGAAATGAGGTGGCCTTTTTTTCTAATTTGGGGAGTTGTGATATTAATACTCCTTTTCGACGGATGCCATTTAAAGCTTTGCATTTAATGAATGACGAGGGAAGAGTAAATTTGTGTGAAATCAGTTTTGATTGTGAGATTTGCGACTGTACAAGGTGTTCTATTGGTGGTTTTACTGCGTCTTTATTGATGTTCAGCAGAGCAAACTGTCGAGTGATGAGAGATACGCCAGCTGAACTGACTAGAGATTGACGGTATTTAATGTTACAGTTAACACGTTGAACGCGGATCGCGTCTATGTCACACAAATCCCAGGGTCTCTGTGGCTGGCCGCGTCTATGTCACGCAAACACCTTTTTTGAAAGGTTCCAGAATATCTGCTCCTGTTCTTTCATTCTTGTTCACCGCTCTTTTCTAGTTGGTTTTCGTGATAGATGAACTAATTATGAGACGAACGGTTCAATCCGGAGATGAATCAGTCGATGTTGAAGGTCATGAGCAGTTATGAAAGTGACACCTTATCTTTGCGCGCTTCACAAAAAAAATGTCTCCGCGTCAGTGGACCAACGCGTTTTTTTCCTGCAGTCGAAGTGTTGAAAATAACCTGTTACCAGGTTTCGTTCTTCTGCTTGGAACTTATCACCAAAATAACCCTGCTATTAAATAACGTTACAGGGAATAACTAAAGGTTTGTATGCTAAAATAAAGAAGAAAAAAATCGTTTCCAAAGTGTGTAGAGCTAGAATAATAGCTTGGGTTTTTTTAAAAGAGTGAAAATACGCTGATACGCTGTTGATGTAGGAATAACATGATAGAAAAACCGAAACTAAGGTAATGAAAACTAGAAATCAAAGAAATGATACTTAGCAATGGAATAACATGATAAACAAACGAACGTAGGTAGGGAACAAAAAGTAGAAATCAATGAGCCGGTAAGATGAGGCTGAGATAACCTATTAATAAATAACAGGTTATTAGAACCTATTACCCACCTAGAGCGTTAACAGTGGAACCTAATACTCAAAGGTAACTGTTATGGCCATCTCTATAGGTCTACCACAGAAACTTTGCGTCCCCTAGGTGGCAGATATGCGAACTATAACGATCGAGTCAACCTTCCATGGTGAAACCTTGACACGGAAATTGGAGCCGTGAGAAATTTGATGTTCGTGTAGTGCCACGAAATTTCAATTTCGGAGATGCACGAATTTCAAGCTGTTGCAGGAGGGGAATCTGTTTGATGATAAGAGACAATAGGGGTATTCACGGTCGGGCCGTTCTCGACGTGTTAAGGGAACCTGTCCACCCCCCTCGAAATTCAAAATGCATTTTCAAAAAATTTTTTGGTCAAATTTTTTTATTGTTTTAAATGATTCTTGTAACTCTAAGGAACAGATTAAAAAAAAACAAATTGAAAATCGGACGGCTAGAACTGCACATAAGTACGTTTTGAATGTTAAAATGCTCCCGCATCGTAGGCTGGCTCTTCTTCGGCTGCTTCAAATTCCTCTTCCAACGCCTTGAACCTTCAAATTCCTCAAATCCCTCTTCAAATTCCTCTTCCAACGTCTTGAACTGCTTGAACTTGGTTTGAAGAACTTGGCGTGACAATTACAGGCAGTAAAGGCTCGGAAATCAAAGGCAGTAAAGGCTCAGAAATCACAGGCAGCACCACTGGCTGTGAGTTCTCTAGACTGATTGCACCACTTCGTTTCTTCAAATTTTCAATCGGATTGATCTTTTTGAAAACTCGTTTTACTCTTCCCATATTTCCGGAGAAAGCTGATCACAAACATGGAGAAGGAGATTCGAAAAACAAAACTAGGTAAATACGATCGCAGAACTCGACACCAAAACACTACAAAATCCACAGAAAGGTAAATACAAGAATAAAAATAAACCTTCTTCTTCTTCTACTTTGAGTTTCGCTGTCCTGGCCGCAGCCATGAAACAAAAGAAGAAGAAAAACGACAATAAAGCAAGATAACAGCTGTAGAAATTACGATCATGAGTCAAAAGAATGCGTGGTTTTCACTTGTCACAGAACTCAGACCAGGCGGTTACATCACCTGACTTCCGCGCGCTCTCCTGTACAATGACGTTTTTCAGCGTTTTCGAACACGTTCATGCACTTTTACGGAAAACTACTGGACCGATTTAAAAATTTTTTTTTTCTTCTATTCAGGAAATACGGACGAGCATTTTGCTGGAACAGTTTTTGGAAAAATTACATTCGTGAGTGGGAGTAAAAAGAAAGGTGAAGTTCAAATTGCTGGTCTTCAATAAATTGTAGTAAAACAACCGAACATTTTTGGAAAAATTCCCTCCAGCAAATTAAAGACCTTTTGGCGGTACAAAAGGGGGAAAAAAAATTATTATGATCGGACCACTGGTTGCCGAGATTTGTGCACTCGAAAAACGCCATTTTAGGGGGGGTGGACAGGTTCCCTTAACGTGTTATACATTGAGAACGTGTTAAACGTCGAACGAATCGGTCGTAAACATGTTATCAAAGTGTGTTATCAGTCGTTGTAAGTTAACACACCCAAATGGTCTGTTAAAGTGTGTGCTAAACGTGTTATCCGTCGCAACATCAGAAAGAAAATGGCCGACAACTTGCCAGCTGTTTTTCAATGAGTTTACTTGTGAATTAGTTTCGTCGTTAGCTTTTTGAGTTGGAGTCTGTTGAGTTCGAGTTTGTTTGTTTGTCTCGGTTATTTTGTGAGTTATTTCAGTTGGAGTTGAAGATATAGAGGTCTCTTGGAGGTATGGAGGGATGAGAAAAGTGGTTGAGAGGAGCAATTGGACGCAATGAAAGTGAAGGAAAACTTTGAAAAACTGTTCTCTTGACTACTTCATCAACAAGTTCTGGCTTATAACTTTTCTTCGGCATGACTGCAGTGAGTAATTCTCGAGTTTTCATTGTAAAAACTAAAAAATCTAGGTGTGGTATAAAATTTGTCTCCAGTAACAGCTTACTCTGTGTTAAAAAACCTTGCTTGTTTCTTTGCCATGGAACAAGCAATAATGGACATTGTAGATTTTTTAAAAATTTTTACCGAATTTATGCCATTTTTCCTTACTTGTTCACACTTCCTCCACCGAATCATGCCACACAACCATCTATGACCTTCATGGCTGCAGTCTAGCCACCTAATTGAAGAAGGAGTGATGAGACTTAAACAACTATAGCACGTTTAACACTAGTCGACTGGGGTTGCTCACGCTTTTTTTGTTTAACAAGTTTACCACTTAACATGTTTAATGCGATAAGCTCAACCGTGAATACCCCTAGTAAGTTCTATGTTCTCCAAATGTGCCAAAGGAACTGCGAAATGAATGTGCGAACTTTCTGTGGCAGACTGAGTATGAACTTGTAACAGTTCAACGCAATGACAAAAATTCAGCCCTTACTGGTTACATCTCTCAGGAGTGGGAAGCGTGCGTGGATATTTTACGCAGTGTGAAATATCCATAAAGGATGCTACTGAAATAACCGTTCTTACTGGTTCAATACCAGGGACTGGGAAGCACCCTTGCTGATTCAGTTCCACAGACCAAGAAGATATCTTCTCATGGAACAGCTCAGGACTCTTACGGTGTTGTAATCAGTATAGGTAATTTGGAACGGTTACATTTGTCTCTGTAACCTTTGGAACCGTTCCATGAAATACCTGAACCAACACACCCCCACCT
The DNA here is from genome assembly GCA_009739505.2 of Apolygus lucorum. Classification (NCBI taxonomy): domain Eukaryota; kingdom Metazoa; phylum Arthropoda; class Insecta; order Hemiptera; family Miridae; genus Apolygus; species Apolygus lucorum. The sequence goes on from CM019174.2 coordinate 14,528,169, forward strand.
GCATCCATTGACCGTTCTCTTATCAGATATTCCTACGTTCAAACTGTTTTATTTCTTGTTTTGTGAGTTTCTCATCTTCCGCAATGGCGTAAACTTTCTTGGCAAACTACCCAACTGGAGATGTATGCAAGCAAGAACTACCTACATTATTATTGTCTGTGAGTGGAAATTTCCCTGTTCTACCGGAATCTCATCTACGGAAGTGGTCAATCATGGCCGACAGAGGAAGGTAATCGCATATTGATAAGTCCACGTCGTGGTAAAACCACCAATACACACTTTCCTTACCTACTTCCAGTATTTGGAGCTGAAATAGAGAACCAAGTTTTCAGCTACACCCTGCAGGATCTATGAACGACATGTAATTTAGCATGCTATTTATTTTACAAATTAAATTAGTTCAAAACTAGGCATGTTTACTTATTTATTAACAACTTATTTATTTTCAGCCCATCAAAACCCGCGGATCAAAATCTGCGAAAATGTTTACCTGAAATCAACCAAAATATAAAGGCGTTCTGTTCCCTCGAATAAACTTATTAACGCTAAAAATTTAAACAAAAAGCTACACGTAGTTCATAGAGTTCAACTTACAGCAATAATATTGTCAATAAATCGGAAGGCTTTTTTCAAATTCAGACGAAGTAATGTTGAGAAAGGTTTACACGATGTTATGAAAAATTTGGATAGAAGTAAATCACATTCCATGTATCGTGAAAAAAATTGTGTTATACGAAATTGTTTATCGAAGAATAAAGATATTGTTGTTGAATTACGTAATTTTTTCGATCCCTAATGAAATTCGCCTGGAGAAATTTGAATGCGTAGGTTGATGAATTGAGGTGTTTTCATTCAGAAGGGCTTATATTCACTTTGAATGTTTTGTGGGAAATTGAGAAGGAATAATTTCATGGCGAAGGAAGCTGTCCAGTAGGGTGGTCACAAGGCAATAGGGAAATTTTTTTTTAGAAAATCACTTGTGGCAACCCCCTAAAAGGTGCCAATTGACTAGAAAATGAGATTCCCAAAGTTTTAGGTCGATCGGATAACATTAACCCGTGCCGCATCGAGGTTGAAGTTCAGAAAAACTCACTTTTTTTCATAAAAATATTCTTTTTCTCCTCATAACATTGTAACCATTTGTCCTAGAGACTTGAAATTGGTCTCATTTTATTTAAAATGTTATTTTCTTCAACTTTTACTCCCATAATTTTTTCGCTACATGCTATACATTTCATGTTATTCAGCTTTCCCCATCTCAAAACGTGGTCCGTTTTAGCAAATGTGCCTTTTTACGCATACCTCTAAAAACCACACTCCAGTCTATGAAACCGACCTCCAGGCGATTTGACACTTCTTTATCACTCAGGTTTATTGAAAATGAGTATGTTTCCGGTATAAATGTAAAGGTTGAGGCTGTAATAAGGAGAGGAGGGGGGGGTCATCAGTTGACTGATGAAGTGAAATTTGAGAAAAAAATTAAGAAAAACAAGATCGTCTCTTTGAAAAAAAAGTTTCAATTACAGACGATAAATGTAATTCATTATAGCACCTAGTATGGGAGGGGGGGGGGGGGCTTGTGTTTTGCTGGAGCATTTGTTGCAAAAAGAACTGTTGTACTTAGCATGCCGTCATCATATTTTGGAAATTATTTTGAAAGCCGTGTTTGATAGCAAGTTAAGCTCGACCACTGGCCCTGAACCTAGTGTTTTCAAAAAATTTCCAGTTGGGAGGCCTAAGTTCGACCAAACTAAATACAAAACTAGTCTACATGATGATAATACAAGTATTAGATACAAAATTAGTAATATTAATCAAGTTTCAAGTTTTTTAAGGGAACATTTGGAAACCCTGCAGCCCAGAGAGGATTACAAAGAGTTTCTTCAACTTTGTTTAGTGTTTTTAGGGCTTCCTCCCCAAAAATTTTCTTTTAAAGCACCTGGTGCAATTCATCACGCCAGGTGGATGGCCAAAGCAATTCACTGCCTCAAAATTTATCTTTTTAGAGATCAATTTTTATTAACTCAAAAAGAAATGAAAGGAATAGAAGGAATTTGTGTTTTCATAATAAATATTTACGCCAAGGCATGGTTTAATGCCCCCAAACCTGCTTTGGCACCTAAACAAGATCTGGAAATGTTGAAAGCATTAGTAGGGTATAGGAAAATCGACACAGAAGTAGCAAAATTTGCTATTTAATAAGGCTTTGTCGAAATTTGTAAACCATCTGTGGTACCTCAGCTCAGAGAAAATAGCGTTCTCGTTTTTCGACCACACTTTAGACGACAACATTAAAAAAAGTATGGCCATGAAATTATTTTCTCTAGGTGAACCCGATAGTGAAATTTATGGTAGGGATACAAAAGCGATTTTAGATTTTGCACATGTAGAACAAATTTTGGATAAGCAACTTGATTTTTTTGTCACGTCTCAAACCTCGAATTATTTCAAGCGGTTTTCCATAGAGACAGATTTTTTAAACACCGATCCAAGCTTATGGGAAAAAAATCTTCATTATTTGCATGCTAAGAACATAGTGAACGGTTTAAGGGTAGTGAAAGACACTGCTGAAAGGGGTGTGAAACTGATACAAGACTTCAACTCTTGCTTGGCTAAAAACGATTTTTATTACAAGTTGTGTCAGAATGTAGGAAAATTTACCCTGATATCGATAAAGCCTCACTATCTAATCCTTTAGTTTAGTACTAAATTCAGTGGTGTTGGAATAGATAAATTGTGTAGTAAAATAAGTTCCAGACTGTTATTTTCTATACAAAAAACTTTCATTTTGTATTATTAAAAGAATTTTTTCAAAAATTGTATTGTTCTTTTGTGCATTTGATAGCACCCACCCATCTCACCCTATACTCTCCTTATGTTATATTATATTAGATTCAAATGTAACAATTTTCCATATAACAGTGTGATAAAGATACATCAAATCCCCTGGAGGTCGGTTTCATAGACTGGAGTGTGGTTTTTAGGGGTATGCGTAAAAAGGCACATTTGCTAAAACGGACCACGTTTTGAGATGGGAAAAGCTGAATAACATAAAATCTATAGCATGTAGCGAAAAAATTATGGGAGTAAAAGTTGAAGAAAATAACATTTTAAATAAAATGAGACCAATTTCAAGTCTCTAGGACAAATGGTTACAATGTTATGAGGAGAAAAATAATATTTTTATGAAAAAAAGTGAGTTTTTCTGAACTTCAACCTCGAAGCGGCACGGGTTAATGTTATCCGATCGACCTAAAACTTTAGAAATCTCATTTTCTAGTCAAATGGCACATTTTAGGGGGTTGCCACGATTGAATTTCGGAAGTTGATTTTTTGTGACCACCCTACTGTCCAGGGTTCCCAAATTTTCCAAATAGGGTGTGCGCATGGGTAGGAAAAACTGTTTATTGCTATTTTTAATCTAAGGTAGACCTCATTCTGAGAATTTTGGTACCAACCGCGACCTTCTAGCGTGTGTAAATCTTTTCCTATGATTTTTTAAAGTTTCGACCGTTTATGACGTCACAGTGGGCTGGGGGGTCCCGCCCAGGCGAGAGGGGTGCGTGACGTCATAAACGTTCGAAACTTTGAAAAATCATAGAAACAGATCTACTCACGCTAGAAGGTCGTGGTTGGTACCAAAATTCTCAGGATGTAGTCTACTTTCGATTAAAAATCTTAAAAAATTTCGAAATTTTGGCATGTATGTTTGAGGGAGACACGGTAATTTCTTATTTGTATATAATTTATAAATAATTTTATAATTTTGATGAAAAACGATGGATTTGAGCCGTGCTGAAAAAAAAACTAGTTTTTGGTTGTGCGAAAAACTTAATCATTTTTATTTTCTTTTGTTTGCCCATTATTTCCAATAATGAACCTTCGGAATCGAGAAGAAAAAATATTCTAACCTCCCTCAAAATTTGATGGTTTATGTTTCAAGATAACATGTAGAATCTGAAACAGTATTGTTCTAGATCTGGATAATCTGATTAATTAATGAGAATAATTTAATCGTTGCTGTGTTCTACCTACGTTTCGTTTGAATACCTACTCCTTGGTGGAGGTCAACCTAGGACTAGGGATGATGAATGGAAGATACAAATTGAAATAGGAAAGATAAATAGATGTACAATCCTATAAACAACGAGGCTTTTATAGGTTTTCCAAGTCAGATTGAGAATTTTCCAAATCAAATTGAGAATTTTCCAAACCAAATTTAGAATCTTCCAAATCAAATTGGGAACTTTCCAAATCAAATTGAGAACTCAGAATTTCTTGACACAGGTATAATATTTTGTAGAAGAGACGAAAAGATGAGAAATGCAAGATGGAAAGGATTCATTTATTTTTTCAAGTTCATAATATGAACTTGAAAAAATAAATGAATCCTTTCCTTTAATATTATTAAAGTTATGAAAATTATGAAGTAACTGTAAATTCAAACTCATCCTTAAAAAAATTGAAGAAGAAATTTAAGAACGGCACTTTAGTGAAGTGGAATTCCAGCAGCTGCCTTTGGGAGTTGAACCATCATATCCATGACCCAATTTGAGCAGTCGGTGGTTCTGATAGTTCCGACACCGTCAGATATGACATCTGACAGGATAACCAAGTGGGTACCAAGTTGAGGCCTAAACGGCTGGACGGATTTGAAAAAAAAAAATTGTTTTTAATTGTTTAGCAACTTTTGGATTGTGCTATACTAACGGATAATCACTGTTCGTAGTTAAGAATGGAAAATTCTCAATTTGATTTGGAAAATGAGGAATTTCACCATGTCGGAATTTCCTATTTTTTACCCCAAAATCGGATTCAGCACCTCGAAAAACCTTCTAAGGCAAACTTTCAGCCCGAACTTCCTAATTTACGAATAAAAAAAAAACAGTGTAGAAAATAAGAATGTTTTAAAAAACCGGGAAAATGACGTCATCCTGGAATAGTTCATTTATGGCCGCTTGAAGCGCTGAGATCGAGAAATCTATAGTCCCCAGTTGCAAAATTTCACGAAACAGTAAAGTTCGAAATCGAAAAACTGAAGAATAAAATAGAAAAAGCAAGATGGGGAAAATGAGGTTTCCCCTGTTTTTGTTTGATAACTTTTCTCTTAGAAAACACGATTTCGTCGTCCCAATGGGCAACACTGGGAGGAGACTGCGATCCGAACAGCCCAATCAGCGAGCGTTCCCGCTTCACGTCCATTTTCCCGGTTAGTTTTGAAATAAAAAATTTTGATTGTCTCCCAAAAATAACAGGAGACTTATTTTCCGAAATCAGCCCGATTTTCATCTATCCCACACCATTACCTATTCAGGAAAAATGTCAACAGAATTCGGTGAAATTCCTCATTCTCAATTTGATTTGAAGTTCTCAGTTTGATTTGGAAAATTCTCAATCTGACTTGGAAAACCTATATCTACATTTAAAGGGGAAGAAGTATCAATAGAGTTTACCTATTAGATTAGATCTTCGGATTTGAACCACGAGGGTAAGGAAAGTGATCTTGCATGAAAGTAGGTACTTACAGCAATTTTAAGGGGGTCTCAGTCGGTCGCCATTCTTCCCTCGTTCTGGGTCAGTATTTCACCAAATTGAAGGCGCAAAAAACTTCAAGTTGTTCCTAAATTTGAAATTTTCAAGTACTTTAGAAATCCATTAGTGCACGGCCCTAGGGATTTGAAAAACTGAAATATTGCCACTGGAATCATCAAAACCGAACAATAATTGCCAGAGAAAAGTGAGAAAAACAGTTTATGCAGTAGTTTTCCCATTTTTCTTTGGCAATTATTGTTCAATTTTGATGACTCCTGCGGCAATGTTTCAGTTTTTCAATTCCCTAAAGCCGTGCACTAGTGAGTAAGTTTTTGCTCCTTCAATATCGCGAAATACTATGAACGACCCCTCAATGGGGTATTTCAGTCAATTTTTTTGGCTCAGGAATAACGGTAATTGGGTCTGTTCGTCGAGAAAATGTTTTTAAAAAATCAGAGAAGCTAAGGAAAGATGAAGATTTGAATGGTGTGACGTAGCTAGCCAACTGTCTTTGAAAAAAGTATCCATGCACAGAGAAGCGATGAAACCCTTGGAGGACCTCTTGGATACTACAAAATACTACACACACGCGCGGCGTAGTGTGTGTGCATTTATGGCGGCCCACCTTTTTTTCAAACGTGTGATCTCTTTAATTAATTTTTCTACCACATGTTATAGTATCATTGGGCTTAAAGTTGTAGTATATAGGTTTTCAAGGGTGCTGAATCCAAATTTGAGGTCGAAAACCTGAATTTCCGACCCACTGAAATACCCCATTGGTTACTAAATTTATCTCTAATAAAGCAAAGTGTGCAGTTTCAATAGGCAAACTTCGAATTCTGAGCAAAATAAAATTAGAAAAATTATTCTTTCTATAAAAACGAAGATATTTATTCCAGGGAATGATATTTATTGTAGAGAACAATTAGCAAAACATGATATTTTTACTTCAAACTCTGAGCAAATCACGATTAGAAAAATGATACTTTTTCTATTAAAAAAAAAAGAAAATATATTTAGGTATTTATGTTTTGAGAACAATCCCAATTAAAAAATTCTAGTTAAACTATTAATTCTATTAGCGAAACAAGATTTTTGACTTCAAATTCTGAGCAGGTTGCATTTAGAAATATGATTCTTCTCTTTAAAAATATATATTTATTCTAGTAAAAAATTCCTAAATTTAAAAAACATGATTTTTTTTAAAGTTTGTAGACTTAGGATTTGTGATGGAGTATGGGAGAGACACCAAAAACGGAACAATCATAGTGGGAAACGAATTGACTGATTTATTCAAATTTCATATTCAGACATACTTGCAAATTTAATTCTATTGTACAAATGAAGACATTACACGTATTTAAGAGAGAAACTGTGCGATGCAGGACTGGTCACGGAGCATCGTTGGCGAGGGTGACCTCCTGGAGTGGTAACTCGTTCCTGCCATCATCCTGGAACAGACAAATTCATCAAGACATACAAAACCAATCTAAATGAATAATTTTTAAAAAAAGTCTGCCAAGTGGGTGAGGCACATAGCTTTCTCGTATCCATAACCCGATTATACAGGGTGTAAGCCAAACTGGTCTGCCATACGGTACCAGTCGATTCTACAACTAATTTGCAACAAAAAAGTCCCTTAGCAATTTTCGTTTAAACCCTTCGTTTTCGAGTTATTTCAACTTTAAACTTTTTTTCGTGATTTTGACCTTATGTCATTAAATCGGTCAGAACTCCTTTAACTTGCTGTGTAAATTACAATTTGAGGATACCGTTGGAAAGAGCATTAAATTTCCTATCGGATAGATGCCTTAACTTCTTTTTGAGTCAAGGTTTGAAACATGAAAACGTCCTCTAAAAAGAGAATTTTACATAATTTTGGAAACCTGGCATTTTTTAAATCTCAAATTGAACTACGAGAACCCATACTTTTTCAAGATGCAAGAACAGTGAAAACAGCGCCAGAATCTCAGCTTTCCAATGGTATAATCAAAACATATTCTACAACCGTGTTTAGGGGAGAAATTCGTGTTTGAACGCGGAAAAACGTGCATTTTTTCAACGAAATCGGCGCTCCGCCTAGTCGATCTGAGGGGTCGGACGATAGCAGTGGGTGGGCGGGCGCCGCAGTAGACCGCGAGGCCTCCGGAAACAGGAGGCCAGAGCGCCGATTTCGTTGAAAAAATGCACGTTTTTCCGCGTTCAAACACGAATTTCTCCCCTAAACACGGTTGTAGAATATGTTTTGATTATACCATTGGAAAGCTGAGATTCTGGCGCTGTTTTCACTGTTCTTGCATCTTGAAAAAGTATGGGTTCTCGTAGTTCAATTTGAGATTGAAAAAATGCGAGGTTTCCAAAATTACGTAAAATTCTCTTTTTAGAGGACGTTTTCATGTCTCAAACCTTGACTCAAAAAAAAGTTAAGGCATCTATCCGATAGGAAATTTAATGCTCTTTCCATCGGTATCCTCAAATTGTAATTTACACAGCAAATTAAAGGAGTTATGAACGATTTAATGAAATAAGGTCAAAATCACGGAAAAAAAGTTTAAGGTTAAAATAACTCGAAAACGAAGGGTAAAAACAAAAATCGCTAAGGGACATTTTTTGTTGCAAATTAGTTGTAGAATCGACTGGTACCATATGGCAGACCAGTTAGGCTTACACCCTGTATAGATGATCCGATGCATAGTAGTTAATCTCAAAACACCAATCTCTAAGTACCTGTCACTACCCTCATAGGGGACCATCTACACGCTAATCTGGACAATCCTAGAAAATTTCATCAAATTCGGATGAAAAATGTGAGTAGCGATTGGATCAAAAATTTCTCAATATGGCAGGGAGTCGAACCCGGGACTCCTGGGTGGAAGTCAGACTCGCTGCGTATGAGCTATAGGGGCCTGGTAGTTTGTGTAGGATTTGAGATTGTGACGTACGCACGGCTGTTACAAGGATTTTACGATCGCGCATGAGCATCGGCTACTATCAGTCCGGGGGTGATGATTATCATAGGGGACCATCTACAATCTAATCCGCATAATCCCTGAAAATTTCATTGAAATCGGATGGAAAATGTAGAAGTTATGGCCGTTACAAGGAATTCACGTTTGCGCATGCGCAGTGGCTACTATCAGTCCAAAGGTGGTGATTTTCATTGGGGACCATCTAAATACTAATCTGTAACATCCCTGAAATTTTCATTGAAATCGGATGGAAAATGTAGAAGTTATGGCCGTTACAAGGAATTCACGTTTGCGCATGCGCAGTCGCTTCTGCGGACTTCAAAAAATGTGTAACAGTACCTCTCCCAAGGAAAGAAAATGCCAAAAAGTGTGAACAGCACCGTACTCTCAGTCTGTTAACACATGCTTCCAAAATCCTTACGACTATAATACTTAGAAGATGTGAAAGAGAAATCGATGCAACACTCTCAGAAGAACAGTTTGGATTCAGGAGAGGAAGAGGTACTCAGGAGGCAATTTTAGCCCTGCGAGCTATAATAGAGAAGCGACTCAGGAAGGACCAAGACACCTTCATAGCTTTCATAGACCTGGAAAAAGCCTTCGATAAGGTCCGCTGGAGATATCTTTTTGCACTGATGAGAAGAATAGGCTTGAAATATAAAGATCGACGCGTGATACATGCTCTGTATAAAGAAGAAAGAGCAGTGGTCAGGATAGGGGCCCACCAAGAGGAGGCTGACATCAGACAGGGAGTTCGCCAGGGTTGCTCATTGTCACCTGCTCTGTTTAACCTCTACATACAAAGAGCCATGGATGAAGTAGGTACTGGATAATATTGGTCAGACAGGAGGTGTTCGGATTCAGGGTGAAAGGATACACTGCCTCCGTTTCGCAGATGACAAGGCAATGCTGGCTGAGTCGGAACAAGATCTGATGAGGATCCTGGAAGAGATGGAGAACACATTCGAGAAGTTCAATATGAAAATCAATAAAAGAAAGACCAAAATCCTCGTCGCCAGCAGGAAGGGCACCCAAGCAGACTGCATGCTGGGAGGAGAGAAAATTGAGAATGTGGATGCCTTCACGTACCTTGGAAGCAAGATAACATCAGATGGCAAATCGTATACCGAAATATGGAGACGAATTTCAACAAAAAACATGCCCTTCTCACCTCCAATAGTACGACCATTCAACTTCGAAAAAGACTGATTAAGACCTTTGTGTGGAGTGTGCTTCTTTATGGAAGTGAGACTTGGACCATATGAGAAAGACGGCAAAAGAGGATCGACGCGTTTGAAATGTGGTGCCACTGACGGATGCTCAAGATTCCATGGACGGAAAAGGTCAAGAACGAGGAAGTTCTCAGGAGAGCGGAAGAAGCTGTGTCTCATGGACATGGTGCGCAGAAGGAGGAACATCTGGATTGGACACTTGATGAGGCACGGGGGGATTCTGGGAACGGTATTGGAGGGAGCTGTGGAGGGTACAAACGCTAGAGGCAGACCAAGGAGGGAATATATGGACCAGGTGGTGGAGGACGTTGGATGCGGGAGCTATAGGGAAATGAAGAGACTCGCAGAAGATCGCGAAGCATGGAGGACAGCCGTCACCAACCAATCTAACGATTGATTAACCTAAGAAGAAGAAGTCGCTTCTATCAGTCCGGGGATGATTTTCATAGGGGACCGTCTACACACCAACCCGCACAATCCCTGAAAATTTCATAGAAATCGGACAATAACTTGGTATAGTTATGAGCGTTACAAGGATTTCATGACAGACAGACAGACACGGAACCAAAATTGTTCAGGAAGGTCTAAAACGTAAAACGCGAGTGGAAATTTTGATTTTGGAGAACTTTTAACACAGAATGTGTTTTTGCGATGACCTACCGAAAAAAAATCGTCACGAAAAAGCGACAGAAAAAACATCTGGTGATATGTTTATTAGTTGTCATGTTAATGTCAACTCCACATTTATTATTGTTGTTTTTTATTTAACGGATGACTAGTATCGCAAAAACACATTCTGTGTTCCTATGATTTCATACAGAGTATGGAAAAAGAAATAAACCGGGGGGTGCAGGGGGGCGGAGCCCCCCGCCGAGGCGCAAAGCGCCGAGTTTTTTTTCATCCTTCAAAAGTGAAAACAAAGCTTCCGCTACCTTGGTAGACTCGGAAGCAAAAACGCTGCAAATCATTGCTCAAAGGTTTATTATTTTCTGTATAGGTCACCCTTCTGTATAGATCACTGGTTCTCCATCAATAGCACCTACCACCATCTGTATTCTCCCTTGACCTTCCCTCTCAAATTTCAGCTTCCTGCGTTCAATAGGATTGAAAATGGCTTCGGAGCCCACTCAGCTGATCAGTGATCTGGAGAGTGAAAAAGATCTCCTCGAATGCTGGAGACCCCTGGAAGAGCACTTCCATTCAATAGGAGTAAAAATGGCTTTGGAGCTCACTCAGCTGATCATCGATCTGAAGAGTGAAGAAGATCTTCTCGAATGCTGGAGAAGCCTGGAAGAGCACTTCCATTCAATAGGAGTAAAAATTGGCTTTGGAGCTCACTCAGCTGATCAGTGATCTGAAGAGTGAAAAAGATCTCCTCGAATGCTGGAGACGCCTGGAAGAGCACTTCCATTCAATAGGAGTAAAAATGGCTTTGGAGCTCACTCAGCTGATCAGTGATCTGGAGAGTGAAAAAGATCTTCTCGAATGCTGGAGAAGCCTGGAAGAGCACTTCCATTCAATAGGAGTAAAAATTGGCTTTGGAGCTCACTCAGCTGATCAGTGATCTGAAGAGTGAAGAAGATCTCCTCGAATGCTGGAGACGCCTGGAAGAGCACTTCCATTCAAAAGGATTGAAAATGGCTTCGGAGCTCACTCAGCTGATCAGTGATCTGAAGAGCCTTTGAGCAATAATTTGCAGCGGTTTTTACCCACTAACATTTTTTTTACCTACCAACTTTTTTTTACCTACCAGCTAGGTACTACCTACCACACCATACTGGCTTCACACCTTCACAATCAAGTTTATTAGAAAGAACTTAACGCTTCACACTCGATTGGAAAAATAGAAAGCTTCATATGGAAATTTGATTACTGGTTACGCAGAAGGCAAAACTGTATACAAATCGAAGAAATGAACAGCGATCGCATTTTAGTCCGATAAAATTTGAATGGAGATTAGACCTCTTTTGCGATTCACACTCATGATTCTGTTTTATCGAAGGAAAACCTTCAAGTACTCGTAGGGACCGAACGGTTTGTCCTACAGAGCTCCGGGTGGTCTCAAAAATTTTTAAAAATTCAATACTATTTAAAATTGGTGAAAAAACGATACCTTTATTTCGAGAGTTTTCGAGCTAGGGCACTCTTGAAAATTTCAACCCTTAATTTTCACCCCTTAGAAGTGACCTACATCAACCAAAAGCTTCGCGGCACAACTAGACCCCAAATGGAGCCCATATACCAAATTTGAACCAAATCGGTCCAGTGTTGCTAAGAAAAGTGCCGCGTACGGCGTACGGCGGACGGACGGAAATTTTTTTATTCGATTTTCGTATTCTACGTACCTTGAAACGTAAAACATCAAATTTTGAGGGGGGGTTAAAATTTTTTTTTTCTTGCTCGATTCCAAAGGCTTATTATTGAAAATAATAAACCAAAATGTGGATCAAAATAAGGTTTTAAAAAAATAGAAATGTTCCAGATAAACTGATTGTATCGCAAGGATTTCCAGTAAAAAGGGAAGGAAAAAATACAAAATAACAAAAGACGACAGTAGGTATCTTGAATTGACTTAAACGGCGTTGAAAGAGCAATGTAATGAACTGGACGAAATGTGCCTACTCGTACAGTACATAAGTATCTACTTACCAAAATGCCAATAGGATGACCTCGTCAATACCCAGCAAGGCAGTAGATTACGTCAGCAGCATTCTGTAACTAGAGATAATGAGGAAACCTGAGTTGAAGAATCGAGAAAAAATTGGGGAAGAAGTGAAACGAAGGAATTACAACCAAATGAAGAGAGGATGGAAAGGAATCTACTCACTTCGGGTGCAACGTGGAGAGGACGGGTCTCCCATCAGCTGAGTGGAGGTTTCCAGTAGTTGACCGCATCCACGGCAGCATCGTTGTCAGCGGCAACCTGAAATAGTGAATTAGCTGGCATAGATATTTCGATTAGCAGTGAGGAGGAAAATTTCAAGCGTTGCCAGGATAGTTGTCACTGAGTAGGTGTGAGATGCATCTCTCAGTAACAGCCAAACTGATGAGGGGGGAAAACACATAATAATACCCTCGTCATCAGAATGGTTGGTACAGAGCGGCAATCCTCACTGTAACAGCCAAATGACAACGAGAGTCAAGAAACTCGTAATGAGGGGTGCGCCTGAGTAGGAAAAGCTGTTTATTGTTATTTTTAATCTAAGGTAGACCTCATTCTGAGAATTTTGGTACCAACCGCAACCTTCAATCGTGTGTAAATCTTTTCCTATGAATTTTCAAAGTTTCGACCGTTTATGACGTCACAGTTGGCTGGGGGGTCCCGCCCAGGCGGGAGGAGCGCGTGACGTCATAAACGGTCGAAACTTTAAAAATTCATAGGAAGAGATTTACACACGCTAGAAGGTCGCGGTTGGTGCCAAAATTCTTAGGATGTAGTTCACTTTCGATAAAAAATCTAAAAAAAAATCGAGGCGCTCCCCCCATTACATTGAATGCCAGGTGATTGTCCATCTCATCATCAGAATGGTTATCACAGAGAAGGCAAGAGCAGCTGCAACAACCAAACTGATGATGAGAGGCCAAAACGTCATACTTACCTGTGATGCCTACTTGCCCCTCGCCATCAGAATGTTTGTCACAGAGTAGTTATGAACAGAACTGTCCACAACTCTCTGTAAGGATCAAACTGATGATGAGGTGCCAAAACCACATACTTACCTGTGATGCCTACTTGTGTACCCCCTCGTCATCAGAATGGTTGTCACAGAGAAGGCAAGAGCAGCCCAGCAGCTGCAACAACCAAACTGATGATGAGGGGCCAAAACGTCATACTTACCTGTGATGCCGACTTGCCCCTCGCCATCAGAATGGTTGTCACAGAGTAGTTATGAACAGAACTGTCCACAACTCTCTGCAAGGATCAAACTGATGATGAGAGGCCAAAACCACATACTTACCTGTGATGCCTACTTGTGTACCCCCTCGTCATCAGAATGGTTGTCACAGAGAAGGCAAGAGCAGCCCAGCAGCTGCAACAACCAAACTGATGACGAGAGGCCAAAACGTCATACTTACCTGTGATGCCGACTTGCCCCTCGCCATCAGAAAGGTTGTCACAGAGTAGTTATGAACAGAACTGTCCACAACTCTCTGCAAGGATCAAACTGATGATGAGGGGCCAAAACCACATACTCGTACTTACCTGTGATGCCTACTTGTGTACCCCCTCGTCATCAGAATGGTTGTCACAGAGAAGGCAAGAGCAGCCCAGCAGCTGCAACAACCAAACTGATGATGAGGGGCCAAAACGTCATACTTACCTGTGATGCCGACTTGCCCCTCGCCATCAGAATGGTTGTCACAGAGTAGTTATGAACAGAACTGTCCACAACTCTCTGCAAGGATCAAACTGATGATGAGAGGCCAAAACCACATACTTACCTGTGATGCCTACTTGTGTACCCCCTCGTCATCAGAATGGTTGTCACAGAGAAGGCGAGAGCAGCTGCAACAACCAAACTGATGATGAGGGGCCAAAACGTCATACTTACCTGTGACGCCTACTTGCCCCTTGCCATCAGAATGGTTGTCACAGAGTAGTTATGTACAAAACTGTCCAGAACTCTCTGCAAGGATCAAACTGATGATGAGAGGCCAAAACCACATACTTACCTGTGATGCCTACTTGTGTACCCCCTCGTCATCAGAATGGTTGTCACAGAGAAGGCAAGAGCAGCCTAGCAGCTGCAACAACCAACCTGATGATGAGAGGCCAAAACGTCATACTTACCTGTGATGCCTACTTGCCCCCCCCCCCCCCCCCCTCATCAGAATGGTTGTCACAGAGTAGTTATGAACAGAACTGTCCACAACTCTCTGCAAGGATCAAACTGATGATGAGAGGCCAAAACCACATACTTACCTGTGATGCCTACTTGTTTACCCCCTCGTCATCAGAATGGTTGTCACAGAGTAGTTATGAACAGAACTGTCCACAACTCTCTGCAAGGATCAAACTGATGATGAGGGGGTCAAAACCACATACTTACCTGTGATGCCTACTTGTGTACCCCCTCGTCATCAGAATGGTTGTCACAGAGAAGGCAAGAGCAGCCCAGCAGCTGCAACAACCAAACTGATGACGAGAGGCCAAAACGTCATACTTACCTGTGATGCCTACTTGCCCCTCGCCATCAGAATGGTTGTCACAGAGTAGTTATGAACAGAACTGTCCACAACTCTCTGCAAGGATCAACTGATGATGAGAGGCCAAAACCACATACTTACCTGTGATGCCTACTTGTGTACCCCCTCGTCATCAGAATGGTTGTCACAGAGAAGGCAAGAGCAGCCCAGCAGCTGCAACAACCAAACTGATGACGAGAGGCCAAAACGTCATACTTACCTGTGATGCCTACTTGCCCCTCGTCATCAGAATGGTTGTCACAGAGAAGGCAAGAGCAGCCCAGCAGCTGCAACAACCAAACTGATGACGAGAGGCCAAAACGTCATACTTACCTGTGATGCCTACTTGCCCCTCGCCATCAGAATGGTTGTCACAGAGTAGTTATGAACTGAACTGTCCACAACTCTCTGCAAGGATCAAACTGATGATGGGAGGCCAAAACCACATACTTACCTGTGATGCCTACTTGTGTACCCCCTCGTCATCAGAATGGTTGTCACAGAGTAGTTATGAACAGAACTGTCCACAACTCTCTGCAAGGATCAAACTGATGATGAGGGGTCAAAACCACATACTTACCTGTGATGCCTACTTGTGTACCCCCTCGTCATCAGAATGGTTGTCACAGAGAAGGCAAGAGCAGCCCAGCAGCTGCAACAACCAAACTGATGATGAGAGGCCAAAACGTCATACTTACCTGTGATGCCTACTTGCCCCTCGCCATCAGAATAGTTGTCACAGAGTAGTTATGAACAGAACTGTCCACAACTCTCTGCAAGGATCAAACTGATGATAAGAGGCCAAAACGTCATACTTACCTGTGATGCCTACTTGCCCCTCGTCATCAGAATGGTTGTCACAGAGTAGTTATGAACAGAACTGTTCACAACTCTCTGAAAGGATCAAACTGATGATGAGGGGCCAAAACCACACACTTACCTGTGATGCCTACTTGCCCCCCCCCCCCCCCCCCGTCATCAGAATGGTTGTCACAGAGTAGTTATGAACAGAACTGTCCACAACTCTCTGCAAGGAACAAACTGATGATGAGAGGCCAAAACCACATACTTACCTGTGATGCCTACTTGTGTACCCCCTCGTCATCAGAATGGTTGTCACAGAGAAGGCAAGAGCAGCCCAGCAGCTGCAACAACCAAACTGATGATGAGGGGCCAAAACGTCATACTTACCTGTGATGCCGACTTGCCCCTCGCCATCAGAATGGTTGTCACAGAGTAGTTATGAACAGAACTGTCCACAACTCTCTGCAAGGATCAAACTGATGATGAGAGGCCAAAACCACATACTTACCTGTGATGCCTACTTGTGTACCCCCTCGTCATCAGAATGGTTGTCACAGAGAAGGCAAGAGCAGCTGCAACAACCAAACTGATGATGAGGGGCCAAAACGTCATACTTACCTGTGACGCCTACTTGCCCCTCGCCATCAGAATAGTTGTCACAGAGTAGTTATGAACAGAACTGTCCACAACTCTCTGCAAGGATCAAACTGATGATGAGGGGCCAAAACCACATACTTACCTGTGATGCCTACTTGTGTACCCCCTCGTCATCAGAATGGTTGTCACTGAGAAGGCAAGAGCAGCCCAGCAGCTGCAACAACCAAACTGATGATGAGAGGCCAAAACGTCATACTTACCTGTGATGCCTACTTGCCCCTCGCCATCAGAATGGTTTCACAGAGTAGTTATGAACAGAACTGTCCACAACTCTCTCCAAGGATCAAACTGATGATGAGGAGCCAAAACCACATACTTATGTGAGCTCTCGCTCTCTGGGCCAAATTCCCAGTGAGGCGGGAGCTGGGCACCATTAGCCCCCTTCGGCCAGCCTCGTAGGTGACGTCATCAGCTCAGGTGGAAGAAGAACAACAGCCGACGCCGAACGCCACCCCGCGCGTCCCTCCCCCCTCAGCTGGGAGGGACCCAACGGTCTCTCCCCCACTCGACCAGTCGTCCCCACTACCATCTTCAGGCGGGGCGGAGGGGGGAGGACTCCACCTGAGCTCCCCGCCAACGACGATCGCCTCATACCCAGTCCAGCAGCGTTCAAAGTCAGTGACAGAGAGTCCGCCCCATCCTGACAAATCTTCCTCCCGTAACCCCCCCCCTTATTCGCCACGATCGCCACGACTTCGCGCTACGATCGTCACGAAATCTTCGCCATCGCCACACCCAGCTTGAGGATACCTCCGGGCCCGACAGTGAGTGTTGAAACCTTTAAGCATACATATATTGGCCAATTATTTATGCAACTGTGCTAGAGTAAGAGTAAAAGACATTAGTAAAACAACATTGAGTAAATTGAGAACATTGAGTAAATTGAGAACATTGAGTAAATTTGAGAACTTTAGTAGAATTGAAACATTGAACAAACTTAAACAAATACTTACCTGGATTTTGAAATTGATGACCTATGCATTGGAAACTGATTAATGAGATTGGAATTTTGAATGTACTTGTTGAAACTGAGAACCATACTGTGTTTTGTAAAACGTTAATTGAAAGCCTTCAGCTCCTAACCGCCACACTTGTGGGGAAGTCATTTGCCGTTCCTAATTTCTAATAAATCCACCTGCTAGTTGTACTTTGTAGTTCTTCTTCTGAGTATACCTGGTTCAGAGAAAGGTTAGAGGAGAGTGCAACGACACCCCTCAATTGGTACTAGGTCCCTTCAGGACGAACGTCAGCCCCTCTGGCAAAAGGACACACTTGTGTACCTGTTTTCTCTTTATTTCGCCCTTCAGGCTTTCAAGTTTTGCTGTACGACGATCGCCACGCAGTCGCCGACGTCGCCACGCTTTGTCGCCACAGGTAAATATCATTTGCTACCATTTCTAAATTCTAAGTGTTTTCGATATCTTATTTCAGCCAAATTAACTTCAAATCAATCCCCCCGAACTCGTGTGCAAACGTTTGGTGCTCGTGTTCGTTGATTTTTATTCAACCAACACGACCCCCAAACGCCCATCACCGCTTGTTGGCTTCATTTAAATTCAGCTGCCATCAAGCGTGGGGCCCATAAAGGCTTACAAAATTGGTGGCAGCGGTTTGGATTGCAATACCCTCTTGTCTCCCCAACTTGGTTCACCGTAAAAGGTGTATAAAGTTGTGGCGACACGCGGGATTGTTGTGAGTTCGCCTCACACGAATCCACACAAAAAAATAGTAGGTCTTGTTTCGCCACGAGTTCTAAAATTTAAAAGTAGAGTCTATCGAAAACACAAAAACTGACCAGGTATACAATTAGGTAGGATGTGCATCCGTTTATTGTATTCCTAGGAAAAGTGACGCAACGCAGCCTCCTATATTTTTTGATCGCCATAATCGCCACGAGAAGCTGATTTTCTCAATAGACCTAACTACTACCGACACACAACTGAACACACGCGTACAGATTTCCTTTTGCCTAAGTGGTAGTCCACATAAGTCGACACACTCATCCTCAATACCTCTTCAACCGACACGATGTCTTTAAATTTGTCGGGAGCTAGTGATAGGGGAGAAGGTACACACTCCTCCGCCGGCACAGAGGCTGTTGAAATCATGACACAAACGATGAGGGAGATGAATGTGCTCCTTCAGCGTTACAATACTGCGACACACGAGGGTGAGAGAGGGGACATACCGCGCTCGGTATTCCTCGAACTCGAACCATGGGACCCCGATACACCAGGTGCACTCAGTGTAGTTTCATTTTTTGCGAATTTTGATCTAGTGACCGCGGGCCTAACCTCACAACAACGGTATCGGCTACTTCGTACCAAAGCACGCGGGATAGCCAAACAGTTCCTAATCGATCGCGATGACGCCGTTGACGTGGATAACGTTTATGAAATCGTCCGTGAAGACATGTTGCGATGGTTCCAGAAAGAAAATCCGCAGCATGCCGCAGCATTATTGTGGACGGTTAAACGCAACACAACCGAAACGCTCCGTCAATTCGCCGATCGCGTGCGCGGGATAGCAAGATGTGCCGTCATGGAAGAGGGGACGCGCCTACGCCGCCACGAACGCAACGAATGGGTCGAAAAGAAGACAAAGGACGCCTTCATTCGCGGCGTCGGTAAGAACATGAGTGCCCTACTGATAACCAACCGACCACGAAATATTCAAGATGCATTGAGTAAAGCAGAAGAGCTTGAAGAAACCCTTGATGATACCACCGATATAGAGGAAAGATGGGACCTCGCGGCCGTCACGAACGACCGTCGATGTTATAGCTGCGGAAGCCACGATCATTTCGCAGCACGATGCCCTCGGAAAGATGACCATACACCACGACACAATCGCCACAAAGAAGAGGACTATCGCCGGGAGAAGCCAAGCGAGCCACGAAACGAGGAGAAGCCAAGCCCGCGCTATCCTTGTATGTTTTGTGCCGACCGCGCGCATTTCCCCGTGAATTGCCCATTTAGTCCGCAGAAGACCATTTTTTGCGACTTTTGTGGTATGAGAGAACACCTAGAGGCCGATTGTTTCAGAAAGAAGCGTTTGCTCCCTGTTTCGCAACCAATAGCGGCTCCCGCACACACGATGGAGATAGCTCGGTACAAGAAACCCGCAGAAGAGGACCACATCCCCGCAGTTGAAGCCCCGATGTCACGCACCCTGAAAATTACCGTAGGCTTGGGCCCCGAGGAAAGAGACATGATTGTCGACACGGGCGCCGCGCTTTCGGTTTTATCAACTCCCGTCAAGGGAATAAAATTGTACCCGACACGAGCGGTCGCGTGGGGCGCGGACGGGATGCCCTTGCATTTCTCGGGGGAACAACATCTAGTAACACGTATCGGTGGTTGCACGTTCGAGCATACTTTTTTGGTGTTCGCACGTAAATGCGCCACACTCGATTTGTTGGGATTAGATGTGCTAAGAAGAGTACCGATTACTTTCACCACGGGACCGAATATGAAGTACCACACACCGGAAGGGAAAATAAGACCTTTTACGCCCGTCGAGATGCTAGATGAGCCGTGCAGTGTGGGTGTGGTGTTGCGGCCGGAGGGGCGGGAAACCGGGTTGCTTGATGATCGTATCCACAATCGCGACACAAGCACACCTCTCCCTAGTACCCTTTCGGCGGCAACAGCCACACTCAACGTCGTAGAACGCGATACCTCTGTTCTCGACACACGTACCGGCGCGACGAGCACACCTACGACCTCCGCTAACAACAGCAGCGGATCCGGTGGAATGAAATTTTGGAGTAGACACTTCCGAGGAGTCACCACACCAATCGACACACCCGCCGATTTGTACGATCATGCGACTCGCCACGAAAAATTGGATTCGGTTCCCGCACCGAACGAGGAGGAACGCGATACGGAAGAAGCTAGAAGAGTCCGTTTCGAGATACCGGGAGTGGTACGCGATGCAGAACGCGTCGCCACGCCGCTACCGACCGTCCACCCACGTTCCGGTACGAGTTCCGATACGTTTGACGATTCATCTCTTGATCGGTACATCGACGCGGCCGTTGATCGAGCGGTACGCACCATCGATGAGTCCGCCGCCACAGTAAACCATCTGACCGCCACGACACCCGATTTATTTGTAAATAGGGTTGTCGACACACCATATCGGCACGCCAACGCCACAAATGACACCGATATCGACACACCATATCGGCACACCGACATCATGATGAAAGAGATCATCGGCACACCGACTCGGCATACCATCGCCACACCGGAGGCGGTTGTCGCCACACCAGATGTGGTCATCGCCACACCGAATTCGGTCGTCGCCACACCCGATCGACACACGAATACCAATGTCGCCATGGTCGTCGCCACACCCGACATGGTCGTCGCCACACCAAATGAGCATACCATCGCCACATCCGACACGGTTCTCGCCACACCTGAAAATAAAAATGAAATTGAAATTTCGGAAATTTCAGCAACCACCCCGATTGAACCCGCTATTGATCAACATCTTGATATGATATTACGCGAGATGAACCCACCCGAGCGAAAACGCCCAAGAAACGATCCACCAATTGTTCAAAACGATGAAAAAGAGGGCGTGATTAATTCTCTTCAAGAAACGTCGGATGAGGAAGAATGGGGAGAAGTTCCGACCGATCAATGGGATCCGCCTTTACCGCAATTTGAGACCGTCCTTGAACAAAAACTGCAACATTTAACTACACCGGACGCTGAGCCAACGAAGGAGTTGTTGAATACCTACCGGGACTTGTTTAAGCCACCGACGGGGGCGGGATGCAACCTCAACGTGTCCCACGAGATTATTCTCACCCAACCCACCGTGACTCAACAAAAACCTTACCCCGTTCCTCACGCGCTCCGGGAGGTGGTCGAAACGCAGATCAAGGATATGTTGGAATCCGGAGTGATTAGCCCATCTACCAGCCCGTGGTGCGCGCCCGTCTTATTAGTAAAAAAGAAGACGCCGCCGGGGGAAAAGCAGCTTTGGAGATTCTGTACCGACTTTCGTCAATTGAACAAGATAACCAAAGGAGACGCTTACCCCCTCCCACGTTTGCAGGAGACGCTCGCAATGCTCGGACAATGTAAATGGTTCTCAACAATCGATCTCATCGCGGGTTACCATCAGACCCCGGTCCACGCTGATTCCAAGGAGAAAACTGCCTTTTCGGTCCTCGGAAGACATTTTCATTACGAGAAAATGCCCTTCGGGCTCAAAAACGCTCCCGCCACGTTTCAGCGCGTAATGAACGACGCATTGGACGGAATTCTGGGAAACAATTGTCTTGTGTATTTGGATGATGTAATTGTTTTCTCAGCCACACGAGAAGAGCATCTTGAGAAACTCGCACAAGTTTTCGATCGATTGTCCGAGGCTCGACTGCAAGTCAACCTCGCGAAGTGCGAATTCCTCAAGAATGAAGTTCGCTTTTTGGGACATCGAATAACAACAGAAGGGATCCTCACTGAGCCGGAGAAGACAAAAGCGATCAAGGAATTCCCCGTACCGACCTCCGTAGTAAAGCTTCAGTCCTTTTTAGGTCTCGCCAGTTTCTACCGACGGTTCATTCCGAACTTTTCGGAAATAGTGGTGCCCTTGACCGAGTTGTTGAAAAAAACCCAGCCTTTTGAGTGGACGACCCGACAACAGAAAGCGTTCGATGACCTCAAAGAAAAGTTGACCAGTGAACCCATACTCGCCTATCCTGACCTGACTAAACCGTTTATCCTCGCAACCGATGCATCCGGCTTCGCCTTGGGAGCCGTCCTCTCGCAAAGCTTTAATGGGGAAGAGAGGCCCGTGGCGTATGCGAGTCGCAAATTAAACCCGGCCGAAACCAGGTACTCGGTCACCGAACGTGAGCTCCTAGCGGTCGTTTGGGCGGTTCGACACTTCCAGGAATACCTCCTCGGACAGACCTTCGAACTCCAAACCGACCATATGGCCCTTACCGCCGCTATGCACCTCCGTGACCCGACTTCGCGCATCGGACGATGGGTACTCAGATTGGCAGAGTACGACTTCACACCCCGCTACCGACCAGGAACACAAATGGGTCATGCCGACGGATTGAGCCGCGGAGACATAGCTGTAGTCACTCTCGAGTTTCCGCGAGAGCTTATGATGGCCGCTCAAGACCTCGACAATTGGATCCAATCGATCACTTTAGACCGCCACAGAGAGGACCTACGCAAAACCAACGGCGTATGGGAGACACGCGTTCGATACGACGGACAACATGAATGGGTGCCGCTCATTCCCTCCTCACTTCGGGAATGGCTCATCGATAGATGTCACAAAAATGAATGGGCCGGACATCCCGGAGCGGAGGTGACGGAAAAGATAGTACGGAAACTCGGAACTTGGCCTGGGTTAGCTAAAGACGTTCGCGAAAACATACAACGATGCGAAACGTGTTCACGACGCAACACCCCGCCCGGTCTCCGTAATCCAATCCAAAAACCTTTACTCCCCGAGCGCCCCGGACAAATCGTTGGAATTGATTTTGTCGGACCGATTGCGGGAGGAAAAACCACAAAATATCTGATGACGGTCATAGACCATTTTACAAAATATGCGGAAGCGTATGTCACCACGGACTGCACCGCCACGACAGTAGCACGAAACCTCGCAAGAAAGTATATACCCACTCATGGCGTTCCGGAACGATTGGTCTCGGACCGCGGAACCGCTTTTACGGCCGGATCAACAAGGGCGCTGTGTGATCAATGGGGTATCAGACAGATTTTTACAACGGCATACCACCCCGAGAGCAACGGAGTCTGTGAGAGATTTCACCGTACCCTCGCCAATATCATCGCTAAGATCTCGAAGAGAACGAAGGATTGGGAGAGTATGTTACCCGTTGCACTCGCGGCTTACCGCGCAACCCCACACAAGAGTACAGGGTTCAGCCCGAACTTCTTGACCTTCGGCCGAGAACTCCGGTTGCCGAACGAATCGCTACAAAGCCTGAAACCACGTCCCGACGAACCTACCACACTGAAGAATCTGAGAATAGCCCGAGAAGCCACTCAACAGAGCCTTCATGAAGCGTGGCGAAAACGAAGCGACGCCATCAACAACCGTCGAACGCTACGCTCATTCGAAGGCGGTGACGCCGTGTACCTCAAAGACATGCAAGCACCCCCAGGGGTTGTTAAGAAATTTTGGAGTCCCTGGAGCGGACCCTGGATAGTCGTGAAAAAGTATTCGGATGTAACATACGAAATAAGAGACTTACCGGATATCCGCCGCCAGACTGTCCACATCAACCGTTTGAAGCCTGCATTCGAGTTAGGTGTTCCGGACGAAGTCTTCGTTGACCCCGAACGGATCAGACCCGACACGCATGGCGCCACGACATCGACACACCAGGAAGAGATGACACCTGAAACAGAAAGAGAGTTTATTGAAGAGTATGGATGGTCGACCACTGCAAAAACCACCACCATTGATTCCACCTATCACCAGCCAAAAAGGGAATTCATCGAGGACACCCCAAAACGAGGCATCGACCCGACTAAGTTCCCCTTCGGACACACAAAGGACGGCGGATGCGGATCACCAATTTGATCGCTACGCCGAACAAGAAACACAAGAAGGAAGTACTCACCTCGGGAACGAGACGTTGCGGGACGAGATCGATCGCCACGACGATCGCCACGACGATCGCCACAGCAACCGCCACAGCGATCGCAACGAAAGTCGCCACGATGAACAAAGCCCAAGAAGTCCAGTGGAAATCCCAGTAGTCGACTTACCTGAACCACCCACCGTATCTGAATCGTCCGCAGACGAATTTGAAGAGGCTGAAGAAAATCCACCATCAAAGAAATCCCGTGGAGACGCCAATGAATCGACCTCTCGCTACCCGTTCCGAAAACGAGACGCTTCGATCGATTATCGACAGCTCCACTTAGGGAAAAAGACTAACTAACTGACTAATAGGGAGACATGTACGAACATACACACACACATTAGGACATAACACGACACTTGGATCCTTCAGATCACAACATTTCACTTGGATCCTTCAGATCACAACATTTCCCTTGGATCCTTCAGATCACAACATTACACTTGGATCCTTCAGATCAACCTAAACCTTATCTCTGCCAGTTGTCCTGAATTATGGCCAGCTAGGAAAATTGAAGTAGATGAAGTACGTAGAATCTTGAAGTCACTTTTCCTAGATCAGGATGTCACAGTAGGGTTTTTGTTTCCGATTGTTATAGGCTATGACGCAACAGCAGGTGGAAGATTGGGTGTTGGAAGGAGGCGCGAAATCGCCCGACCCGGCGGTGCTCCTCATGAGAAAGCGTGCGGAGCTGGCAACTGAGGAATTCAAGAAACTCCCCGAAGGATTCGTGAAAACCAAGGAACCCGTCGCCAACCCCTTCCCTTCCCTGGAGACCCTTACCAACCTGGTCCGTTTCACTATGTGCGGCGATACTCCCACGGTTAGAAACATAAATGGCAAGGCGGCACTCCTGTCTGTCCTCGAAATCGCCAAATGGATGCCGACCTACCAACGCATCGCCCAGGAGAGGGACCTTTTGGCAAAGCGTCAGGAAACCTGGTTGGAGGAACGTCAATTGCTCATGTTGGACCGCAATGCCGCCTGGGCGAAGGTGGAGCAGGCCAAAGCACAGGTGGTTGCTGAGCCACCTGCGGCAAGGACAGCAGCATCTGAGGCGACCCCGCAGGCATCCGCAGAGGCACCTGCGGCGAGGTCTGACGAGCCTGCGGGGGATTTGGCCCCCTCCACACCTCATCCCACATCACCGTCGCCGGCCTTCAGCCCTCTCTCCTTACCACCACCAGAGAGAGTGGCCTCCATCCAGGCGTCACCGTTTCAGTCCCTGCCAACATCGCCGAGCCTACCACCACGACCGAGCAGCCGGACAGGCATCTTTGCAGACTCGGACTCGTCGCCACCTCATTCTCCACCCCCGGAACTGCTCTCCACGCCTACTAAAGCGCCTCAGCCCTCGACATCCTCCAGGAGAAAACCACCCTCCAAGCATCCGCGGATCATCCTGAAGATTAACCGCAAGCCACGGCCCACCTGCCCCGTCTGCACCAAGCCGGTGGCGAAGCTCTTCAGCTTCCGCTGTCCAGCCTGCAAGGAATTCTGGCAGCGCATGAAGAGCTACCACCGGCAGGGCAAGCCGTTACCAACCTGCAGCCAGGACCACGCCACCAAGAGACGGCCAGATAGCTGCAAGGGATGTCGCCGACGCGCCTACGAGCTGGCCATTAAGAAGGCGCGCCCTCTCGCACCCCTGGAAATCCCCAGCGTCATCTCCGACGACGCTGGCTCCCAGGGAGGCGGGGGGTGTGAGCTCTCGCTCTCTGGGCCAAATTCCCAGTGAGGCGGGAGCTGGGCACCATTAGCCCCCTTCGGCCAGCCTCGTAGGTGACGTCATCAGCTCAGGTGGAAGAAGAACAACAGCCGACGCCGAACGCCACCCCGCGCGTCCCTCCCCCCTCAGCTGGGAGGGACCCAACGGTCTCTCCCCCACTCGACCAGTCGTCCCCACTACCATCTTCAGGCGGGGCGGAGGGGGGAGGACTCCACCTGAGCTCCCCGCCAACGACGATCGCCTCATACCCAGTCCAGCAGCGTTCAAAGTCAGTGACAGAGAGTCCGCCCCATCCTGACAAATCTTCCTCCCGTAACCCCCCCCCTTATTCGCCACGATCGCCACGACTTCGCGCTACGATCGTCACGAAATCTTCGCCATCGCCACACCCAGCTTGAGGATACCTCCGGGCCCGACAGTGAGTGTTGAAACCTTTAAGCATACATATATTGGCCAATTATTTATGCAACTGTGCTAGAGTAAGAGTAAAAGACATTAGTAAAACAACATTGAGTAAATTGAGAACATTGAGTAAATTGAGAACATTGAGTAATTGAGTAAATTTGAGAACTTTAGTAGAATTGAAACATTGAACAAACTTAAACAAATACTTACCTGGATTTTGAAATTGATGACCTATGCATTGGAAACTGATTAATGAGATTGGAATTTTGAATGTACTTGTTGAAACTGAGAACCATACTGTGTTTTGTAAAACGTTAATTGAAAGCCTTCAGCTCCTAACCGCCACACTTGTGGGGAAGTCATTTGCCGTTCCTAATTTCTAATAAATCCACCTGCTAGTTGTACTTTGTAGTTCTTCTTCTGAGTATACCTGGTTCAGAGAAAGGTTAGAGGAGAGTGCAACGACACCCCTCAATTGGTACTAGGTCCCTTCAGGACGAACGTCAGCCCCTCTGGCAAAAGGACACACTTGTGTACCTGTTTTCTCTTTATTTCGCCCTTCAGGCTTTCAAGTTTTGCTGTACGACGATCGCCACGCAGTCGCCGACGTCGCCACGCTTTGTCGCCACAGGTAAATATCATTTGCTACCATTTCTAAATTCTAAGTGTTTTCGATATCTTATTTCAGCCAAATTAACTTCAAATCAATCCCCCCGAACTCGTGTGCAAACGTTTGGTGCTCGTGTTCGTTGATTTTTATTCAACCAACACGACCCCCAAACGCCCATCACCGCTTGTTGGCTTCATTTAAATTCAGCTGCCATCAAGCGTGGGGCCCATAAAGGCTTACACTTACCTGTGATGCCTACTTGTGTACCCCCTCGTCATCAGAATGGTTGTCACAGAGAAGGCAAGAGCAGCCCAGCAGCTGCAACAACCAAACTGATGATGAGAGGCCAAAACGTCATACTTACCTGTGATGCCTACTTGCCCCTCGCCATCAGAATGGTTGTCACAGAGTTGTTATGAACAGAACTGTCCACAACTCTCTGCAAGGATCAAACTGATGAAGGGAGGCCAAAACCACATACCTACCTGTGATGCCTACTTGTGTACCCCCTCGTCATCAGAATGGTTGTCACAGAGAAGGCAAGAGCAGCCCAGCAGCTGCAACAACCTAACTGATGATGAGAGGCCAAAACGTCATACTTACCTGTGATGCCTACTTGCCCCTCGCCATCAGAATGGTTGTCACAGAGTAGATATGAACAGAACTGTCCACAACTCTCTGCAAGGATCAAACTGATGATGGGAGGCCAAAACCACATACTTACCTGTGATGCCTACTTGTGTACCCCCTCGTCATCAGAATGGTTGTCACAGAGTAGTTATGAACAGAACTGTCCACAACTCTCTGCAAGGATCAAACTGATGATGAGGGGTCAAAACCACATACTTACCTGTGATGCCTACTTGTGTACCCCCTCGTCATCAGAATGGTTGTCACAGAGTAGTTATGAACAGAACTGTCCACAACTCTCTGCAAGGATCAAACTGATGACGAGGGGCCAATACCTGTGATGCCTACTCTTATTAAAATGATTGTTTTTCGTTAAATGAGATGTAATACTAGATAATTTTGTAGATACCCCCAAAATTTGCAAAATTTTTCTTGTTGTTCTCAAATCTTAATTCCAACAACTTTTGCCTAAGAAAACTCAAGTTTCAGCGTTCCGTAGATTACTGGGTGACCAAATTTCGATTTCGGTGATCAAATTTCAAAAATTGCTTTGATGTAATTACATATAAAATTGCGACAAATTCGTCGTCATATTTCGAATCTTACGCGCAATTATTTACGACCAACGATGGGTTACGGTTATTTAGACGTTGACTTCCGCTTTTCGCCTGCACATCTGAGAATCAGGGTCGGCAACTCACTCCCTCCCTTGCAGTCTATCGATTTACCACCCCCCTTGGAGGCCGTCCGCAACGGCCAGGTTATGCTTTCTCCCGAGAAAGGTTACAAAAACCGACCTCTGTGGTAAACTTCTCGACGGATTTCTTTATTTATCGAAAAAAACCGGGCGAGAATTCGATAGTTTCACATTTCTCAACAGTTCTAGTCGTGTTTTGTTCCGTTTTTTAAAATTGTGTGTGTCCGTCATAACACTTGTGTCGTCTCACCTGCACCGCCTACCTGTTTGAATACCTCCACAAAATACAAGGTTGGATTTTCATGTATGATTGTCTTCTCACACATTCAACACAAATTGCTAACTGGGAAAATAGTCAACAACAAGAAATTTCAGTATTGAGCTACTAATCAATAGTGAGCCAATTAAAAAATTATATGGCACCTCCTAGTAGTCGTGAGCCAATCAAAAAAATATAAAGCATCTGCTAACCAGTAGAGAGCCAAATAAAAAATTATATAGTACCTACAAGTAGAGAGCCAATTAAAAAATTATATGGTATCTGCTACTAGTAGTGAGCCAATTAAAAAAAATTATATGGTATCTGCTACTAGTAGTGAACCAATTGAAAAATTATATGGCATCTGCTACAAGTAGTGAGCCAATTGAAAAATTATATGGTAACTGCTACTAGTAGTGAGCCAATTGAAAATTATATGGTATCTGCTACTAGTAGTGAGCCAATTGAAAAAAAATTATATGGTATCTGCTACTAGTAGTGAGCCAATTAAAAAAATTATATGGTATCTGCTACTAGTAGTGAGCCAATTAAAAAATTATATGGTATCTGCTACTAGTAGTGAGCCAATTGAAAAAAATTATATGGTATCTGCTACTAGTGGTGAGCCAATTGGAAAAAATTATATGGTATCTGCTACTAGTAGTGAGCCAATTAAAAAATTATATGGTATCTGCTACTAGTAGAGAGCCAATTGAAAAATTATATGATATCTGCTACTAGTAGTGAGCCAATTGAAAAAAAATTATATGGTATCTGCTACTAGTAGTGAGCCAATTTAAAGAAAACGTCTGCCAAGTGGGTGTGGCACATAGCTTCCTCGTATCCATAATCCGATTATATAGATGATCCGATGCATAGTAGTTGACCTCAAAACACCAATCTCTAAGTACCTTGCACTACCCTCATAGGGGACCATCTACACGCTAATCTGGACAATCCTAGAAAATTTCATCAAATTCGGATGAAAAAGTGAGTAGATGTATGTCAATGGATCAAAAAAATACTTAGCCTCGGCTGGGATTCGAACCCGCGACCCCGGGGGGACAGATGAAGTTACGGTAGTTACAAGTAATTCACGTTTGCGCATGCGAAGTCGCTTCTATCAGTCCGGGGATGATGATTTTCATAGGGGACTATCTACAACCTAATCCACATAATCCCTGAAAATTTCATCAAAATCGGGTGGAAAATGTGGAAGTTATGGCCGTTAAAAGGAAATTCACGTTTGCGCATGAGCAGTCGCTACCATCGGTCCGAAGGTGATGATTTACATAGGGGACCATCTAAATACTAGTCTGTAACATCCCTGAAAATTTCGTTGAAATCGGATGGAAAATGTAGAAGTTATGGCCGTTACAAGGAATTCACGTTTGCGCATGCGCAGTCGCTTCTATCAGTCCGGGGATGATGATTTTCATAGGGGACCGTCTACACACCAACCCGCACAATCCATGAAAATTTCATTGAAATCGGACAATAACTTGGTATAGTTATGCGCGTTACAAATAATTCATGACAGACACACAGACAGACAGACACGGAACCAAAATTGTTCAGAAAGGTCTAAAACGCAAAACGCGAGTGGAAATTTTGATTTTGGAGAACTTTTTTTTTCGTCCTTGAAAAGTGAAAACAAAGCTTCCGCTACCTTGGTAGACTCGGAAGCAATATATGGTATCTGCTACTAGTAGTGAGCCAATTTAAAAAAATTGCATGGTATCTGCTACTAGTAGTGAGCCAATTAAAAAAAATTATATGGTATCTGCTACTAGTAGCGAGCCAATTAAAAAAAATTATATGGTATCTGCTACTAGTAGTGAGCCAATTTAAAAAAAATTATAGGGTATCTGCTACTAGTAGTGAGCCAATTGAAAAATTATATGGTTTCTGCTACTAGTAGTGAGCCAATTAAAAAAATTTTATATGGTATCTGCTACTAGTAGAAGAATTGAAGTAGGTATGGAATTTGAAATAAGCAAGAATGTTCAACAAACCGAAATAGGCGTACTCCAATTAAAAGTTAATTTTCAACAGATATCAATTATTCCATAACATTAAAAACCATCAATAACTATAATTCAATAAGCGATTACACTCGTGTTTCTGATCCATTATGTTCATCTCGAATTCATAAAGACAGCAAATGACAGGTCTTGAAGATCTCTGCATGGTCTCATTCGATCTCCTTGTATGAATGTCTCGCCCGCTTCGTATTCAAACATTCCAGTTGTAACGAAAGAAAATCATAACTATAAGAATAAGACGTATAATCGGATTCTGCACGAAATTGCTGATGTAAGTTCAATTTCAACAATTGAATATTGTAAATATATACAAATGAACGACATGATTACTTCTCCCCGGACTGAAGACGCTCTATGCGGAATATTCTGTTGTTGTTATCAAAGTTCAAAAACTGAAAAAGTTCGGAAATGTCATGGTTTCAGAGCACTATGTCAGTAAGCACAGGGTTTTCGGGGAAAACTACCCTCAGGGGTTCTAACTATAAAATGACGTAAATACCCTCGCCATTGCGGTGTTAGATTAACCCTAGGATGGCACACCTATTTTTCGCATACATAAACTGCACACTGGGGTCAATTCTGACCCCAAAATTCAAATTCCTCTAATTTAAATTTATTTTGAGGTTGTAAAAATCTATTAATAGCCTGTTCGTTGAAATATATACAAAAAAAGAACAGTTTAAACCAGGAAAAAATTTCGGTTTTGCATATAGTTTTGTAAAAAGTCAATAAAAATATGGAAATAAATGAAATTTCTGAAATTTGAAATTATATTTTGTTGAAGGGTTTTTTAATAGATTCCTCTATCAGCATTCCAAGTTGACAATATTTGGAATCAAGAGGAGGTGGAGGAATAACCTAACATTGTACCAACTATTGATTCATCTGAGCCTTCATGAAACAGACTTACACCGTTAACTTTTCTCCAGTTTATTGTGTTTCGTTTGTAAAACTGAATTAAAATCACTAAACAAAACAAGAGTTTCCCAATTATGATGTCTCATCTATGACACATCTTTACTTGAAAAGTAAGTACATATTCGGATTCTACATGAAATTTCCTATAAGTCTGAGTATTTTTTTGAGGAGATTTGAGCGAGATGAGTGCTCACTAAAAAATGAAGAAGAGAGAGAACTAGAAAAATCGTAAAACTAGCTATATCTTGAAAATCCGACGTAAAAAAAAAACGTCTACCAAGTGGGTGTGGCACATAGCTTCCTCGTATCCATAACCCGATTATATAGATGATCCGATGCACAGTAGTTAATCTCAAAACACCAATCTCTAAGTACTTTCCACTACCCTCATAGGGGACCATCTACACGCTAATCTGGACAAACCTGGAAAAATTTCATCAAATTCGGAGTAGATGTATGTGATTGGATCAAAAAAATACTTAGCCTCGGCTGGGATTCGAACCCGCGACCCCTGGGGGACAGTTGAAGTTACGGCTGCTAAAAGTAATTCATGTTTGCACAAGCGCAGTCGCTTCTATCAGTCCGGGGATGATCATTTTCATAGGGGACCATCTAAATACTAGTCTGTAACATCCCTGGAAATTTCATTGAAATCGGATGAAAAATGTAGAAGTTATGGCCGTTACAAGGAATTCACGTTTGCGCATGCGCAGTCGCTACTATCAGTCCGAAGGTGGTGATTTTCATAGGGGACCATTTAAATACTAATCTGTAACATCCCTGAAAATTTCATTGAACTCGGATGAAAAATGTAGAAGTTATGGCCGTTACAAGGAATTCACGTTTGCGCATGCGCAGTGGCTACTATCAGTCCGGGGATGATTTTCATAGGGGACCGTCTACACACCAACCCGCACAATCCCTGAAAATTTCATGGAAATCGGACAATAACTTCGTATAGTTATGCGCGTTACAAGGAATTCATGACAGACACACAGACAGACAGACAGACACGGAACCAAAATTGTTTAGAAAGGTCTAAAACGCAAAACGCGAGTGGAAATTTTGATTTTGGAGAACTTTTTTTTTCGTCCTTGAAAAGTGAAAACAAAGCTTCCGCTACCTTGGTAGACTCGGAAGCAAAAAACTGATGTCAGATTCGGATTCAGCGCACCAAATACCATAAGAAAAGTGGTGAAAGAACGAGGCAGCCAGACCACCCCTAAATTTTGTAATCTTGTGTACCTAATAAAAACAAAGACAAACTAATAATGAAATGAAATGAAATAATGAAAAACAAATATTAAAAATGACAATAAAAATTGGAAATTTGACGCTTTTTTTAACGGTGCAATAAGATTTGAATTGGCGTGTGATTTAAGGAAGTTTTAGTTTAGTCAAGTCGGTAACACGAAAAAAGCAGTTTGCCGCAGTGTCGCTAGGAAGCGCGTGCAGCACCTGCGGGCCGCGTTCTAGATGCTCCTATAATAGCCCTGAACGCCACAGAAGTAGGTAGGATGTAAACCTGTAGGGGAGTGGGGGGCACATTTGACAATGGCTGTTTGTCACACAAGATTTGAATTTTACCGCGATTTCGTGTTTTTGTATTGTGAAGAAGAACCATTCCAGGTGAAAACCGTGCAGGTTACAAATCATCTAATTTTACCGAAATCGCGGTAAAATTCAAATCTTGTGTGACAAACAGCCATTGTCAAATGTGCCCCCCACTCCCCTACACATGTTTGAGCTGAAGTCAACAGTCTGAAATCAAGACACCTACGAAATTTGGAAACAACTACTCGATACACACAGGTACAGGCGTCACTCCTCATCCATTCATTTCATAATTAATTTTCTACTTGTTGGAAATAAGTCACGATATAATCGGTGAATATAACAATATCAACGGATATCGGAAATTCAGCGTTTTCCAACTCAGATTCAACCATTTCTTAGTCAAATTGAGCCATTTCTAAAACAAATTGAACCTTTTCTAACTCAAATTTGATCTTTTCCTAGTCAAATTCTACCTTTTTCAACTCAAACTCAACCTTTTCCAAGTCAAATGCAATCTTTTCCAAGTCAAATCCAACTTTTTCCAAGTCAAATCCTACTAGTTCCAAATCAAATTCAACATATTCCTAATCATATCGAAACTTAACTTAGTCAAATTCAGCCCTTTCTAGAACAAAATTTGTTTTGATGCAATCCTTTCCATGTCAAATTCAACCTTTTCCAACTCAAATTGAACCTTTTTCAAGTCAAATTCAACATCCTTCTAATCAAATTGAACCTTTTCCAACTCAAATTCAACCTTTTCCTAGTCGAAATCAACCTTTTTCAACTCTAACTCAACCTTTTCCAAGTCGAATGCAATCTTTTCCAAGTCAAATTCAACCTTTTCCAACTCAAATTGAACCTTGTCCAAGTCAAATTCATCATTTTCCAAGTCAAATTCAACCTCTTCCTAATCAAATTCAACCTTTTTCTAGTCAAATTCAGCCTTTCCAAGTCAAATTCAACCTTCTCCAAGTTAAATTCAGCATTTTCCAAGTCAAAATCAACCTTTTTCAAGATAATGCAATCTTTTCCAACTCAAATTGAACCTTGTCCAAGTCAAATTCATCATTATCCAAGTCGAATTCAACCTCTTCCTAATCAAATTCAACCTTTTCCTAGTCAAATTCAGCCTTTTCCAAGTCAAATTCAACCTTTTCCAAGTTAAATTCAGCATTTTTCAAGTCAAATTCAACCTCTTCCTTATCAAATTGAACCTTTTCCAACTCAAATTTAATCTTTTCCGAGTCAAATTCAGCCTTTTCCAAGTCAAATTCAACATTTTCCAAGTCAAATTCAACCTTTTCCAACTCAAATTGAACCTTTTCCAAGTCAAATTCATCATTTTCCAAGTCAAATTCAACCTCTTCCTAATCAAATTTAATCTTTTTTTCAAGTCAAATTCAACCTTTTCCCAATCAAATTGAACCTTTTCCTAGTAAAATTCAGCCTTTTCCAAGTCAAATTCAACCTTTTCCTAGTAAAATTAAGCCTTTTCCAAGTCAAATTCAGCCTTTTCCAAGTCAAATTCAACCTTTTCCTAATCAAATTGAACCTTTTCCAAGTCAAATTCAGCCTTTTCTAACTCAAATTCAACCTTTTCCTAATCAAATTGAACCTTTTCCCAATCAAATTGAACCTTTCCTAACTCAAATTAAACCTTTTCCTAGTCAAATTCAGCCTTCTTCAAATCAATTCCACGTTTTTCAACTCAAATTCAACCTTTTCCCAATCAAATTGAACCTTTTCCAACTCAACTCAAACCTTTTCTTAGTCAAATTCAGCCTTCTTCAAATCAATTCCACGTTTTTCAACTCAAATTCAACATTTTTCCAATCAAATTGAACCTTTTCCAACTCAAATTCAGCTCAACTCAAACCTTTTCCCAGTCAAATTCAGCCTTTATCAATTCCACGTTTTTCAACTCAAATTCAACCTATTCCAAGTCAAATTCAACCTTTTCCTAATCAAATTGAACCTTTTCCTAGTCAAATTCAATCTTTTCCAAGTCAAATTCAACCTTTTCCCAATCAAATTGAACCTTTTCCTAGTCAAATTCAGCCTTTTCCAAGTCAAATTCAGCCTTTTCCAAATTAAATTCAACCTTTTCCTAATCAAATTGAACCTTTTCCCAATCAAATTGAACCTTTTCTAACTCAAATTCAATCTTTTCCTAGTCAAATTCAGCCTTTATCAAGTCAAATTCCACCTTTTCCTCGTCAAATTCAGCCTTCTTCAAATCAATTCCACGTTTTTCAACTCAATTTCAACCTTTTCCCAATCAAATTGAACCTTTTCCAACTCAAATTCAGCTCAACTCAAACCTTTTCCTAGTCAAATTCTGCCTTTATCAAGTCAAATTCAACCTATTCCAAGTCAAATTCAACCTTTTCCTTATCGAATTGAACCTTTTCCCAATCAAATTGAACCTTTTCTAACTCAAATTTTTTTCCAAGTTTTTCAACCCAAATTCAACCTTTTCCTAGAAGCAGTTTTTTTTTGTTAAAATTTAATCTATTGATTCAAATTTTTTAAAAACTGCTTCGAGGAGAAGGTTGAATTTGACTTGGAAATGCTATAGTTAATATTTCGATAGCTTTGAAGATTTCTCTGAGAATTTGCTCACTAAATTCACACTGGAAGGACTTTTTTATTACAAATTTTATTCTCTTAATCAATACAGTTTCTTCATTTTATTCGCGCGCCCTCAACAAAGAAGTAATGTGAATTACTCCAATCATGAACGGTTAGGGAAAATCGAGTAAAAACAAAAGATACTACTTTAAGTATGTATTTAATTAGAAAAAATATTTCAATCAACTAGTCTATACAAATATTATTCTTACAATTTATATCGACTTAAATATTTACATAACAATATTTACAAAAAAATGATCGAATGCTAGATCTGCAGTAGTCACTCCTTAATCATTCTAATTTCAAGTATTGAAGGTAGTAGGTAGATATCTTCCAAGTATACTTAAAATACTTAACTTTGAAGAGAGAAATGGAGGCACCTAATTGAAACGTAAAGTGAACAATTACTTGATGCAAAGACAAAACATTTTGGAACCCTTAGAAGTGACCTACATCAACCAAAAGCTTCGGGGCACAACTAGACCCCAAATGGAGCCTACATACCAAATTTCATCAAAATCGGTCAATGCTAAGTGGCAAAAGTGCCGCGTACGGCGGACAAATTTTTATTCGATTTAAAGAAAAAATTAGAAAAATGTGAGGCGAATTCCCCATAG
Organism: Apolygus lucorum; assembly: GCA_009739505.2. NCBI lineage: Eukaryota > Metazoa > Arthropoda > Insecta > Hemiptera > Miridae > Apolygus > Apolygus lucorum. The sequence goes on from CM019174.2 coordinate 14,564,308, forward strand.
CCTTCTGGACAAATCATAATCCAAAAAGTGGCTCAAGGTACAGCACCTTACTCTACAGGCTGATCCTGTAGAGAACTGATGACTAATGACTCTTTTTGGGCCGCACTCAAACATAAACATTGCTTGCAAAAATTTGAAAAATTGATTTCTCAAGGTTGTGTAAATGAAAGTAAACCATCAAAATACAGAAGATTTCATTGGTCTCATCGAATTTCACGAAAATAAAATTGAAGGACGATACAAAAATGTATTTATAACACATAAAACTATTTTTTAAGCAAACGCACAATTTGCTTCTTAAATATTAATCACAATGCAGGCACCTACGCAAAATGGTAAAAACAAACCACATCGAGTTTTTAAATAATAAAATATTACATATAATATGAACATAGGTACAATACCAGAACAATAGGGATGAACTTATAAATAACATTTTTAAGTGAACAAAAATGACGAAACGATTAATTGGAATGGTAGAAAACGTCTGCGACGGCAGTACTTACAAGACTAAATATTTACAAATTATACACCTAAAAAGCATTTGTGGAAGACGAAATTAAATTATTCGACAAATTGATTTATTGGTGAAATTTGTCGATAAAATAAGTTCGGTAGGCAAATTCGAGAAGGGTGATTTTGAAGTTAAAGCCAGTTCATTCAAGGCGTTGATGGCTGTTATTAATTGAAGATAGAATGGAAACATATGGAGTAAGGTGGAGGGAAGGTCTCCAAATTTGGGGCGAAAATTGAGCCAAAAACTGAGTTATTATAAGAGATTCAACCATTGAGAAAATTTCACGACATGGACATTAGGTGATTGAAAATGAAGAAAAAACACGACAACTGTACAAAAGGCAGGTCGTCAATGGGGTATTTCAGTCAATTTAAAAAAAAAAATTTTTCGAAGGAGTATGGCTCAGGAATAACGGTAATCGGGTCTGTTCGTCGAGAAAATGTTTTTAAAAAATCAGAGAAGCTAAGACAAGTTGAAGATTTGAGTGGTGTGACGTAGCTAGCCAACTGTCAAAAAAAAGTATCCATGCACAGAGAAGAGATTGGAAAGTATCCATGCACAGAAAAGAGATTGGAATGTTCTCACTGGTAGCAGGTTCAAATTGAGGCTCCAGAACTTTGATCTTCCTCTTCTTTTAAGTCATATTTAAAACGAAAGAAACAAAAGAAATCGTGGGCGATACACTAGCTGGAAATATGATAAGTCGAAACTACAAACGAAGCGAACAGAAAACAACCGATTACAGACTGCAAACATGGAAGAAGATAGGAGGAAAGCTCACTTCAATGGGCCGATGCTTGCGCTTTTTTCGTTTATCGCGACAGTAGTGTCCTCTTTAGGTGGCGAACAGAGTTAAGAAGTACTATTCATGGTCACTAGAGCTCGTAACGCTTCCCCTCCCCAGCCCTGACAACAGTTACTTCAACGTACTTTTCAGATGTGTTTCTCGTTGCTAACGTATGTTTTCTCGTCTTTCGTCTCCAAGTTTAATTTTCTCGTCTTTCTGTTCACCTACAGTGTTCGTCTCTAGTTTGCTTTCAACTTATTCAAAACATGAAGTAGTGTTGGTATATGTCGATTCTGATAACTTGAGACCATCAGTAGGTTCGCCTCGGCAGCAATTCAATGATAAGAGTGGTGTAGATGATAGATGATGATATTGTAGTGTAACTACAGTCCCTGGATATAATTTTTTGTAGGAATTTAGTTAGTTGTTATATTGAAAAAGTTGTTGTGTTTTTGATATTGAAAAGAATTTACAGTTGTCATATTTTGTGCCAATCATTGGTTTTCTGGCACAATATTTTTGTTTTTCATTTTATGGTAGGTACGTATGTACATACCTACCTGCCGTTACTCCTTTTCTCCTGGTATCTTATTTCTATAACTATTACGATAGTTATAGAGGACAGAGCGTCCAAAATCGTACTCCACAAGTAATATTGATGAAGTGCAATTTTAAAAAACCCGCAGGAATGAGCAGGAGGGACGAAGCTGCGCTCTAGCGACTGAGTGGTATAATATCGGAGGACTATGTTTTTCTTCGCCACCTAAAGGTTGCGCTGAAAGCGGGGGGCGATTTTTCGTCACGTTTTTTAACGTTGACTGAGCTTTCCTCCTATCTTCTTCCATGCTACAGACGTAGGTAGCGCTAACGATTGAACCATAAAGTAACTCAATCTGATGAGAATCTATTGGATACTACAAAATACTACTCACACACGCACAGGGCGTAGTGTGTGTGCATTTATGGCGACCCGCCTTTTTTTCAAACGTGTGATCACTTCGAAAAAAAAAATAAAAAATAAAAAAATTAAAAAAAAAAATAAATAAATAAAATAAATGGTAGTGGATGGCATGGTGGATTACCATTGGTGGTTCTTTCTTTATCTTCTCTCTCTCGGATCTTGAAGAGGATGAAGAGATTGCGAAGCACTCCGGCGGATCCCTGTTCTGCTCAATCCAGCAAGGAGATATACCAGTGTATCTATGTGATGGTGACAATATTTTCAGACTACTGAACGACATCTCCATCTCTCAAACCACAAAAATTCTGTCAACTATAGCCACTTTATTTCCTTATGCTATTTCCGCCACCAACTCAGGAGTTTCTCTCCTTCCCTTCCTAGCTCATGAAGGGGCTCAAGTGATATCAGAAATCCCGGAGGAGCTTCTGTCGGATAGTGAAGCATCAGGATCAAACCTAGCACTCCTGTGTATTTATTTCCTCGGTCCCGCTTTTTCAAACAGAGCCCATGGACCAGGATCTTGCATAGACCGGAGAGCTGCATAGACTGCAGCGCATAGTGGTAGTGTGGTTGGTGGTTACCAATGGTAATTCATGTGGTAATTTTTCTACCACATGTCATAGTATCATTGGGCTAAAAGTTGGAGTCTATTGGTTTTCAAGGGTGCTGAATTCAAATTTGAGGTCAAAAACCTGAATTTCCGACCCACCGAATACCCCATTGTAGGGATGAGAATCGTTTGGAAACTATCGATAGTCACCATCGATGGTTTTCGATAGTATCGATACTTCTTCGATCAAGTATGGTAATCAAATATTGCCTAGGATAGATCAAGTATTGAATTATTGAATTGAATCATCAAACAAACAAGAAAAATACAACGACGAATTTCTCTTCAACTTGAAAATAATACGATAAAAAATGGGATTCAACTCGATATCGAAACATCGTACAATTTTGTCGTATTCTCCCCATCTGAATTATATGAATATTTGTCCCACCACAGCTCAGTGGACGGTTAAACAGAACAGATTGCCTTAAAGAGAACGACAACCAAACACCTGAATATTTGATACTGATTTGGCCTCACGATAATTTGAAAGTGGGCCCACGATAATTTGATAACAATAACGGAATGATTCGACACTGTCAAATGAAATCATATTGACGTAATTATTGAGGAAGAAGGATAGGTAGCCCCTTTAGCTATCTTTAGTCTATTGTTCCTCCTTCCCCCCTCTATTCAACTAACTCTTCCTGTCTAGTTAACCTAAGTTGTGCGATCGGTGTCCTTTTTCTAATACAATCGTTCTTTTTGATAATTGTTTCTTTTATTTAAATTGGCCAAGAGGTTATGGGCCCAGTAAACTCAATTTCGAGTCAATGAAGTGCCGACCAAAATCGAAAATTCGCTGTGGAATTGTTGTAGTGGAACCTCGCTACACGTGCGTGTCTGACAACGTTTCGATAATGGCCACGATAATTGTGGTGAAACGTAGGTTGACACCATCGATAGTGAAAAACATCGGTTCTAAAATATCGATGGTGAAAACATCGGTTCTAAACCATCGATTGTGTTGTCTCCAGGGGAGAATGGTGGCTGCCATCTTGACAGAACGACAGAAAGTCCGTCAGCAGATAGTATCGACCATCGATGCTCATCTCTAGTCAATTGAAATAATGAAGGGTTTTTGTGGTACTCAGTTTGTAGAATTGAGTATAAATTGTTCCCAAATTCGATAGTGTGTTGACCTTAGGGGGTAATTACCGTCATGTAAAACCTTAACCCATTCAACGCTGCTGACTTCATAAAGAATTCATGGTGGATTACCGGATGGTCCAGTCAGTATCACAACTCATTCAAACCTCTGTGAAAAACCGAAAAACCCCCTTTGGCTTTCAGTTCTGTTAAGCCAGATTCATGTAGGACAGAAAGGTTGGAACGACAGGAAGAAATAACGCAATCTGATTGGCTGATTGTCTCCAGTGGAGAATGGTGGCCGCCATCTTGACGGAATGGCAGAAAGTCCGTCAGCAGAATACAATTTTATACTGTCTTCAGTCTTTGCTGATAACCACTAGTGGAGGTTGCACTAGGAGGCAAGGATTCCAGGAGGAAGGTTATCACCCCCTCCACTGGTTTTCTCGTCTTTCCAACCTTTCCATCCAACGTGAATCCAGCTTCATTCCCCAATAGTACTTCCGAGATCACGCAGAATCGATGTATCGATTCTTCGACAAATCGATCGGTAATTCGAATCTCGCTCAAAGGCGGACATTTTGTTTCATCTCGACTCCAGTCGAAGATTGTATTGTAAGATTCAAGGTTTTGGCATTATTCTGTGTGCGGTTTTCGGGCTCTCCCTGTCCCGGGAGCAGTGTTATTTCGTTTTTTTGGTTTGCCAAAAGTAATCACAAACCAGTGTGAGAAGACGAGAGAACTTTCCAAAAAAAGAAGAATTACGGCCCTTAGGCACTGCTTTCCGGATCAAAGTTAGAATAGGAGTTATCGAGTAGATACTCAATTACATACCTTTATGGAGCTATTGACGATGAATAAAATAACTTATACACTGTCCATTGACTGATACGGTTTGTTACTGTCAAACTTCCTGTGGTCTGTAGTTTGGAGAATTATCACCCCAGATCGTCATCTACAAGAGTACTTCGTTTTACAAGACTTGATGCTGTCTATTATTTATTTAGAATCGATTTTAAATGGAAATAAGGTGCCATTTCATGAAGGAAGCCGATAGAAGGTAATTTGAATAGTAATTTAACTGTGATATCTATTTCAAAGAAGAAATGAACTATAAGAGTTCAAAATTCACATCGCAATTCCGTGAGATGCGTAGAATAAAATTTGTTTTCTCAACATATGAGAAGTTCTGGGCAAGATGGTGGATTTTGTCGAGTAAGGAGGGGTGAAGGTCATATAACTGTATAGTAATATTAAGGAGAATCAAACAATTCAAAGAAGAAATGAGTTCAAATGTGCAGTATTAGACATGTCACTACGCAACATGTAAAAAAAGAAATTTTTTCTCAACATGAATAAGTTTTGGACAAGATGATGGATTTTGTTGAATGAGGAGGGTTGAAGGTAATTTGAATAGTAATTTTACTGTGATGTTATGGAAAATCAAACCCACTTCAGAGGAGAATTAATCAAAGGAGTTCAAAATTAAAAACGCAATTCTGTGATGCATACGATTTTTTTTGTTGTTCTCAACACGAATAAGTACTGGTGAAGATGGCGGATTCTGCTGAATAGAGAGGAGTGTTGAATTTGAATAGAACAATAGCTGTGATATTGAGGACAATCGGACCCGTTTTGGAGAAGAAATGATCAAATTAGTTCAAAATTAAAAACATGACTCAGTGATAAATATACTACTTTCTTCTTTCAACATAAATAAGGTATGGAAAAACTGATAGACGATTTTGAATGTGGAGGATTGCAGGTGATCGATATGACTTTTCTAACAAGAAATGAACAGTTGAGTCCACAATTAGGTACTGCATCAGTAGTAAGCACTCGCTTCAAGCCAACCCCAAAATTGATTTTAAAGAGTTGAAATTCGTTGCGAGCTCGTATTTTTAGAAATTTGTTACATGTGGAGTCATATGACCCTAATAGGCAGCCGAGATGGAGTAATACTTTCTTCAGAGACCTTCAATGTGAACAATGAGGAAGAATTCCTAGGGGTCATATGATAAAGAAGCTTAAAACCAGGAACCAGGTTGATATCAAGGAAAAAAAGAATTTTAGATGCAGAGCTATTTTAATCAAGGCAAGGTAAAAAACTCAACTGGTGAACAAAATGTCCTCTCACACAGGTGGGATAGTGTAGCAGTGCTACCAACATTATAACAAAAAACACTGTAGAATAGAGAATCCTACATATGACTCCATTGGGATGTTGTAAAACCTCCATGGGTTCGTATGACTCCATCGGGTAGTAAAAACTCCATGGGGTCATACAACTCCATCTGTATGTTGTAAAAACTCCATGGGGGTCAAACGACTCCATTGGGATGTAAAAACTCCATCGGGGTGTGGAAAAACTTCCATGGGGTTATATGACTATCTAAAACTATATAAAAGAAGCCTATCTGATCCATGTCTGTATTTCAAGTCTAATATTTTCCTAATAATTTGGATTGATGATAGATATATTTTTATGGTGAGGTTTCGATGAGTGTGAAAACAAGAAACCCGGTGTCGAGGTCAGTTGAGGTAATCAAGATCGCGTCTGTCGACGCTCTACCAAAACCAGTGACCGGAGTGAAGGTGTTGTGTTTCAAACAGTCTGAGAAGGCGACATTAAGATCACATTCGGCCGTGACAATACATGAGTTCCAGGGGCAAGAGGCAGACGAGGTGTGGTTGGTCCGTTTGTCTAGCTTAGTGAATGAGCAGATTTACAAGTCGGCCGAGCACCAGGTGGTGGGGATCACAAGACACAAAATCAAATTGAAGTATTATACGGTCGTTGACACCGATGATCTGAGTATGAAACTGAAGTCTTATATAACACCAGCAGATCTTATCGCGACTGACCTGAAGGATACCAAGGGAGGTGCAATGGAGATACATAGAGACGAAGCGATTTTATTGCCCCGTTTTGAGACATGTCGTGACACCGCGGACGTGATTTACGGAGCTGGCTATTACGATATGCCCACCACCACGATAGTTGAACCGGTGAAAGAGCCCGAGAAAAGGATTCCGATTGTCCCTGGTGCAGTGATGCCAATGAGTGCACAACCAGTATGTCATCTACAACAATATTTCGATGACATTTATGGGAGTTTGATCAGTATCTCTGTGAGAACTCCCCAGAGAATTACTATCTGGAAGATTGTCGCTTCGGATGGAAGGGAGCTGTACCACGAGCGTTGACGTACGATAAAAAGAGACCGGTACTCATGACCGCGATACAAGACAAGCGGGAGACGTCACTCAATGAGGTTTTACTCGCCTTCCAAAAAAGAAACGGCGCCGTCCCGGAGCTTAGTTTGGACTCGGAAATAGATCATGAAGCGAATGTGCTGGTGAGAAACTTCATCAGTACCGCGGTCGACAAAAGTCGTCTAACTCTTTTGGGTGATTTCAAATCACAACCTGTCGAGTTTAATTCACAGCTCATCAGGGAATGGGTAGAATCACAGCCCACAGGAGTTCTGTCGAAGTTGGTTCCGGACGAGCCTGGGCTTCTGCACGAGTGGGTATTAGACCAATACTTGTATATGATCAAAAATAAGCCGAAACCTCCATTGACCGAGGAAGCTATGGATGAATATACGGCACTCCAAACCATAGCCTATCACGAAAAATTGTATTAATGCAGTATTTTGTCCGCCAATGAGAGAAAGGAGGGTGAAACTGTGTGGACGACGACGCGGCTCGGGAGAACTGAGATGGAGAGGAAACTGAAGGGAGAGAAGGGCATTGTGCACACTGTGGGATCAGTGTTGGTTAATGGAAAAAATAAGTGTCATGTGTTGGCGGATCAAAACGGATACAGGAGGGTTTTTGTCGATGAGGACATTAAGGCGCATGCTGGAGAAATTCTCGCACGTGTCGAGGAGTTCAGAATTAATGAAATCATTTGCCTCGGTGATTTAAAGCAAATACCATAACCTAAAGAAGCTTAAAACCAGGAACCAGGTTGATATCAAGGAAAAAAAGAATTTTAGATGCAGAGCTATTTTAATCAAGGCAAGGTAAAAAACTCAACTGGTGAACAAAATGTCCTCTCACACAGGTGGGAGGTAGTGTAGCAGTGCTACCAACATTATAACAAAAAACACTGTAGAATAGTGAATCCTACATATGACTCCATTGGGATGTTGTAAAACCTCCATGGGTTCGTATGACTCCATCGGGTAGTAAAAACTCCATGGGGTCATATGACTCCATCAAGTCGAGAAATCAGTCTGAAAATCATGCGGAATTTTCTAAACGCATTATTATCATTATTTTCTACTATGAACAATATCAGATACTTTTTTTCGATACTTTTTCTCTGCATCATTCATATTTCACGTGTTTAAAGTTTTTGTTTTTCCCTCACGAATCACCTTATATTTTGTTTATCTTCCCTTTCAGTCCGAACTGTCTTTCACCTCATGTCATGAAACTTTCTCTTAATGTGAGCAACATATTACAGAAAAATGATATCAAGTACTCTGACAATCCATGTCATTCGATGCAAAATGGATCCATATGTTTCCACAGAGCTATCACGAGTCAAAAACATTGAAAAAAACTTGACAAAAGTCCAACTGACATGAATACAATCGTGGAGTAAAATTTTACGTCAAAAAATGTAGTTCTGGCAGGAACTTCAAACAACAACCGCATTTTCTGGTAGAAAGTTGTGGGTTCAAATCCCGTCAAGGCCACATTTTTTCACGTCATATTTTAGTTCACAATTTTACAAAATCGCTTGAAGGGCGATTCTTCCTTATTTATAAATGAAAATACGAAACTTAGCGTTTGAATCGTTGAGTCGTGGAGGCAAAATGTGGTTTTCCGCCTCGTAGTCGAAATTTTTGAGCGTAAAACGAGCCGAGCGTTCTGAAAATCGAATCGTGCTGAAGTTACAATTTGCGAACTGCTGTTGTATCGATTGGTGAATTTTGACGAAATTGTTGTATATTTTATAAATACTTACATTTAATCGGGTACGTAGCTCGATTCTATAAATTTATTCGAGTTTTTTCAGCCCCTCGGCGGCTTTTTTCTGTTCCTCCAGCGCCCTTTGCTTCATCTTCCTCTCCTCTTCTCTCTTGTAGGCCTAAACAATTCAAAAAACGACGGTTGTAGGGATATTCAGTTAAATACCTAAAAAAACCTGACTTTCCAGATGCACCGTGGAGTGAATAAACGCCCTGCAGGTCCTGATTGATTAGGTTGTTTCTATTCTTTCTGGTCGGAAAATTGAAATAAAGCAATATTGAAGTCCTAGAAATCGAGGAATATAGTATGATAATCTGCTGCCAAGTTGGTTGGGCAGTATAGCATCCTAGGTAGACATAAATATTATTGCAGAATTAATAGGAAAAATAATAAGGACAATCAAGTAAATGAATCTATACAAAATAATCTAGCCGAACTTCTTCAGTTTATAGTATCCACCATTTATTATAATCCATAGCTATTGATAAGATGACATTTTCATCCCTGAACTTAGGTAATTGATAAACTTACCAATGTAAAAAGTAACGTTTCCATGCACATGAATTATCATTGCCTATCAATTACTTCTTGTATTATTGGAACCTGTATATTTTCTTCATAGAAACTAGAAGTAATGTGAGATATTGAATAACATAAATACAGTTTTAGCTTTGAATTATAAAAACATATTCAATTAACATTCGCTAAACTGAATTGTGTGTTGTGTTGGTATCACTGTCATGTGTCTACTTCCTTCAGCATGTCTTGCCCCCCCCCCCCCCATTTGCTCACCAGCTCTTCTCGCTACTGGATTTCGTTAAGGTCCCAAACAAGTTGACGATCGACTAAGACTTTCATCTGGCGGTTGGGAGGATGTTACGTCTAGTTGATGATTTATTTGGGTGATCAAAATGTGTTGAAGATGAATCCACAGCGTTTTGATTGATACAGTTAGTGATCCCGAATTCGTTCGTGTAATTCTTTAATTTTCTCATCTTTGATAATTTATATATTTTCAAGGGAAAATGTACAAATAGGAGGAGTATCACCCAAGTTCTCTCCACTTCATCAAACAGAAAGTATGTAGCACAGTCATCCTGGATTTCATTTCACCATCGAAAGTATCCATATAAGAGCACCCACCCTTGACAGTATCCATGCATTATGGCACCCACCTACTAGCTTTAACCCTTTAGGGTTCAAGGAACAGAACACTACTTTTCCCTGAAGGATTTGTGGTCGCTATATTAACCACCTGCTTTACTGCATTAGTTAGAAATGTCTAAGTCAGAGTGCGCGAAGGAGCCACTATATTGTTGATAGGTTCACTCCAAGAATTGCATTTTCAGATGTTTCCATTACTAGGTGACTTTAAAAAGTGGTAGTTAGGTAATTTTGAATAAAATGTTCAGTTCCGTGTTGGAAAGCGTGTCTTAATTTCGTAGACATAGAAAATATTCACACTGGTGTCAGAAGTTCCGGAGTAATGCCACAATCAAGACGACAAGAAGATGTACCTGAGGCTGAACCAGATTGGAGGGTTTCACTAGCTCAGATGCAGCAACAAATCAATCAGATACTGTCAAATCTGACGGTACCGCCTCAACCTCAACCTCAGGTTGCTGGAACATCACAAATTCCAACAACTATATCGATCCCCCGGCGAAGTTCAACTGCTCGTCTCGTGCCGTTTGATGGGACAACGTCGTGGAGAGATTTTGCTTTCCAGTTTGAATGGATCTGCAGAGTAAACGGATGGACTGATGAGGAGGAGAAGAAAGGACAGCTTGTAGCGGCTTTGAAGGGCCCGGCACTTACTCTCATTTCCCTGCTGCCAGGCGAGCCCTCACTTATAGAAATGATTGGGGCTTTACAGCGACGGTACTCAGGAGAAGGCCAAGAACACTTGTACATGAGCCAATTAAGGAATAGAAGACAAAGGCCAAAAGAGGATTTGGCCTCTTTTGCGTCGGAAGTAGAGTTACTTGCAAGGAGAGCCCTACCTGGGGCATTGCAAGTAACGGTAGATGCATTGGCGCTTCCTCAATTCTTCCACGGCATTGCACATGATCGTCTCAGAGAACAAGTCTTGGCTTGCCCGGCAACCACGGTGCAAGAAGCCTTGGGTTATGCTCAGCACATAGAAGATTGGCTTCTAGGCGTTGAGCATAACCCAAGGCTTCTTGCACCGTGGTTGCCGGACAAGCCAAGACTTGTTCTCTGAGACGATCATGTGCAATGCCGTGGAAGAATTGAGGAAGCGCCAATGCATCTACCGTTACTTGCAATGCCCCAGGTAGGGCTGTCCTTGCAAGTAACTCTACTTCCGACTCTGCAGATCCATTCAAACTGGAAAGCAAAATCTCCCCACGACGTTGTCCCACCAAACGGCACGAGACGAGCAGTTGAACTTCGCCGGGGGATCGATATAGTTGTTGGAATTTGTGATGTTCCAGCAACCTGAGGTTGAGGTTGAGGCGGTACCGTCAGATTTGACAGTATCTGATTGATTTGTTGCTGCATCTGAGCTAGTGAAACCCTCCAATCAGGTCTTACAATATCAATATTTTGAACTGCAAGGAATCGATAGGAACACAAAAATAATCGATCGAACAGTGGGATCGATTCCAACCATCGAAGTGGTCGCTAGAGTTACCACATGTGTGTATCTTGCCCCTGATTCTGGAAGGTTACGAAAGTGGTTCCGGTTTGTGGATGTTTCCGGCGTTTGAATTTTCTGCTGGCGGTTTTCCGATTGAGGTTAGTAAGAGATTTTCATGTACTTTACTTCAATCAAGTATTTGCAGCCATAAAAAACTTCCATTTAGATTGAAAACATTGGTATTTCATCTGATTCCCATGCTGATAACCCCGACATCACTCCTGTTTCCCCGATTTTTTCACTATTGAAAACTCTTCTCATGGTCAAATCAATTCGGTTTCATGAATCTGAAACCTAATACGCGCTTTGGAGTGTTTTTCCAATCGAAATTATGTTCGGCTTGGATAATCCGAGCTCCAGCCCCGATGCCATGTGACAAGTAGAGGTGGTCGCTGTAGCGACCACCAAGCCTTCAGCGTTTCAACTATGGGTCTCCCAAAATCAGTGGCGGATTTGGGAATTCTGTGCCATACATTCTTGTCATGTAGGTGAGTAGGAGGTAATAGGTACCAGTACCGGTACCTGTCATTATAGAGACCACTAAGCCTTGAGAGCCGTACTTTGTTTACAATCAGTGCATTGTCCTGAAAGTTCTGTGGTCGCCATATTGACCACCAGGAAACCTGAATTGTAACAAAACAGAAGCTTTTACAAACTGACTGTCATGTTTTTTCAAGTCTTTGTGGTTCTTTGTGCCTTACTAGCAATTTTTTTCTAGTTCCTGATATCTTTTCTGTGATTGAAATAAGCGTCTACGCTTCTAAATAAGCGCATGACCATTGTGATCAGTGCGACTAATTCCCAGAGCTGTGATGTCTATAACTGAATACCGTCAAACATAAATATATGAATAAAAATCTTATTCTGAGGTTCTGCGCATTTATTCCATGACCGCGTATCGCCCCCGATGAAAGTGTGGTAATTATAGAGACCACTAAGCCTTGAGAGCAGTACTTTGTTTACAATCAGTGCATTGTCCTGAAAGTTCTGTGGTCGCCATATTGACCACCAGGAAACCTGAATTGTAACAAAACAGAAGCTTTTACAAACTGACTGTCATGTTTTTTCAAGACTTGGGGCAATTATGAATGGAATATAAAGCATTTCAGCCTGATTCTCAATGAAAAATGGCTTGCGCTTTCAGGGATCAGATGGGTGGTTACTCTAGCGACCACACTTAAAGGGTTAAACCCGCAATGTTAATTATTTTACAATAAATCCATATAACGAAATAATTAACGACACAATAAATACAAGAAAGCTATTCCATATCAATGAATTATTACAAACCTTGAGATAGAAATCGAAGAACAGGCAGAAGAATATGATAGAGTGGAACAGAAGGAAGACAGCGATGATTTTGGGGTACCCGCAGTCGAAGAACAGAACTTGAGCAGAGTGGAAAAACACAACTATGAACTGAGCCTGCAAAAAAAATAAAATTTTAGATAACGATATTTATTGTTTTATTCATACCAATAATGGATAAGAAGTCGATATTGCAGAGATCTGAACTCAGTGAAAGAAATGATTTGGAATAACTGCTCGTTGTAGCTTCAGTCCCTTCATTGTATTTGACAGCATACGAATTTGCCTTGCTCTGAACTTGAATCCACAAGAGTTTCCCTTAATTCATGACGTCGATTATTGCAAGTTCTCACCCCCTTCTGACTACTGTCGAAAACCAAAAACCATTCTGGCTCCAGTGTCGGGAATATTGGGCCTTAATTGATCCCTGGCTGTAAGGCAAGACTGTGGAAGGGAGTTTTCAAGTGAATAGTGTTATGAGAATCATATCGAGGGTTGCCTGGCAGAAGTGACCAAGTGACTGGAAACAAATTTTAGCTGCGTAGGTAGCACTTGGTCATTTCTGCCAGGAAAATGCAAATCGGATACAAAAGGGGCGGATCGGGGTACTGGAAAGGGCATTTGAGCCCTTTATAGTTCCTTTATCATGGAGTTAACAATACTAGCGTGTAGAGCAGGCTTACGAGATATATGAAGCGTTAAAACCTCAATTTTGGGAAAAATGGACTTGGTCACTTCTGCCAGGCAACCCTCGATATGTTATAATGGGGTAGTTGCATGGGTAGGAATTTCTTGTTTTTGACTTCAAATTCGAATTTAGCGCACTTAAAAACGATTCTGCACCAGTTTTCAGTTCGAAATTCCATTTAGTTTAGCCGTATTTCAATAAAGAAGTACCGTCCTTTTTAGTGTTGGCGGGCCACTCCTCTTACGTCATCCCTAAACGTAAATCTCACGATAGAGTGCGTTGAGATCACTTTATTTAGAAAAATAAATAAATAAAATAGGGTGTGGAATACAGGATTTTGGCCTTTGGCCCACGATACGTTACCAGTTGGAGAGTGGTGAGGTGTTGCTTCCACCAAAGGTACTTCTGGTACTCGGGTCCCATGGCGGATATCATGTAGTACGAGTACATGATGATGTGAACGAAGTTGTTGACCAAATTGGAGAACGTACCGTGACCCCCTGTTCAACATAAAACATGTATCACCAAACATGACTTTTCACGTGGAATATCACAGGTATAACCAAACGTCGTTGGATTCACAGGTATAACCAATCAGACCTTTCGATAACCCAAGGGTCAGACCCTATTCTTGACTCGTTACTACCTGTAATAATGAACTACAACAATCAGCTCAAAATCGTAAGCTGGTGTGAGAAACATCCAGTGAATGTTCTTCTGCCTATTGCTGCATCCTACGGCCTAGCAGGAACAGAACCTGTCGCGATACACTTGCAAAATGCTGTGCTTCTTCATACTTCAATGCGAACGGTAGGTCATACTGAGCTCTGTGGTCTCATTCAATACTAAAAATCCAATTATATTATAATACAAAAACCTCAACTTTGTATCGAAATAGTTAATTTAGGGCATTAAAAATTGTATTCACTACTCCAGGAAGAAATCAAGATTCTCACCAGCGAGGAATTTAACGCAGACCCAGGTTTCAATGGGCGTCAGGGAGTGGTGGTATAGGTGGAGCAAGGTGATTTGATTGTCCTTTTTCCTCAACACGAAGAATATCTAGGTGAAAAGTGAATAAGGTTAACAGCACATTAATGAGAAACATCTAACAGGAGATGATATTACATCTAAATATGACGGCGGGAATAGAAGTAGAAGAATTGGTGGATATGGAGTGACCGACAGGTCTGAGAAATATGAAATCTATAATCAAACATATTGGGATCTGTTGAATCCTACGTGAAATCACTTGAGGTTATTATTATAAGCTCACCACAGGGTTCAAGGGTTCTACATTCTAGAGACAACCTGCACTCGTTGATGTCAAAACCTAAACTGACTTTTCATTCATTGTATCCAAATCATAACTAAGTAAATTAGGCTTCGAATAATGAACCTTTGAGAACCACTAATCAAAAATCAATCTTGCATCTAGGAAATTTGATAAAAATTGTAGTTATGCAGATCGTGAGAAATTATTCATTCTCGAAACAACCATTTTTCACTCCAAAAACGGTTTTCATTGCGCACGTTTCCCCCAAATCTCTGAGTCTTCAAATTTCACTCTTAAGCGCCTTCAAAGTGAGTTTTGACATGGAAAAATCCGATATTATGTAAAATTTTCCATTTCAAGATCTCAAACAATAAGGTATGCTCTATTCCCACAAGTTGGCTACATTCGATTCGAAGTAGAAAAAAATACCATCAACCTGTCAGTGTTCTAATAAATGAAAAGACTTTCAAATTTAAAACAAATAACGTAATTTCGGAAGGAACAAACCAAAAAATTTCCAAAATTTTAATGAACCAAACCGCGATATTTGATGTGAATTTGCTAGTTTCATTCGCGATATTTGATGTACAGTTGCTAGTTTCATTCGATGAAAAATAATAATAATAATAATAATAAATCAAAGATTTATGTAAATATAATCAAGTAACGTGATCGTCACCAACAAAACTCAGTTCCTTCCTGTCCTAATTTAAAATTCTGTAGCGGAAGAATCTAAGAATTCCTTCTGTATGTTCATCCATTCTTTACGCGCATCCCTTCTTCACAGGCATCTCTTCTAAATGCCTGACAGTTTAAAACTATCAAAGCATTCATGATCTTCTCTCCTAACGAGTTCAAGGCCTAGTTTGTGCAAAACTCGAATTCTTTGGTTCGGAAAATTTTGAATTGACATGGAAATGATATAATTGAAGCTAATTTCAATGAAGCGATAAATAGCTAATTACGAAGAAAAACTCAACGTCATCTCACCGTGTCGCAGAATTCCGTCAGCTTTGAGATGTAGTACCACCAGCATAGATTCGCCATCTGCAACAAATCGCAAAACGCCACGGGAAAGAATTATATTCCATACCGACTTCATTACTAATATTTATATCATAATTACTGCAGGTATCGTCCGCAGGTCCGTCAAACTTTACCCCAAAAAGTGAGAATCTTCAATTGTGACGTAAGCGTGGTAGAACTTAGATAAAAGTTAGCTATTGTGTTTCTCCACATCCTAGAGAATCTCGTCACAATTGAAGATTCTCACTTTTTGGGGTAGTTACCCTCGTTGGGGTAAAGTTTGACGGCTTTACAGTACTATTACTATTGGAACCTCAAAACTCCATGGTGCTACTCCATGCATTGTGTCTACCTCTGGCCGGACCTTCTTCTTGTTCCTGTTTTCCCCACCCCTTTTTCTTATTCTTTTTCCCCCCTTCCAGAGAAGAGGGGTAGTTACTTCAGTCCTTGCAAGGAAGCAAATAGAAAAGACATTGGAGAGTTCCTAAAGATCATTTTGGCATAATGGCAAAGCTAACGGGCGTCTGTAGATCACCTTCTGCGCATGCGCAGAAAATTACGGCGATCAAATACCGTCCGAGTAAATAACAGCGAACGTTCTGGCCGCTAACTTACAGCCATCTTGCTAACGTCCATGTGACTAACGGGCTGCCGTTGGAGCAGAGTGAACCTGACATGCCGGTAACAGTTTTGCAACCCCCAACATCAATTTCAAAACAAAGCCTCACCTCACCTCACGTTCCCAATTGTAAGGCAGATCTAAGCGAGGAACAACGACAACATTCAGTGTAAGTAAAATTACAGGTAAATTTTAGATATTTTTTGTACTCTGTTAACAGAATCTGATGATGCATGTCAGTGGGGAGTTAGGTGTGAAATTAAACGTACCTTGGTAGCTTGCAAGAAGATGACATCTTTGCACACATGTGTGGTACCCGTCCTGTGGTTTTCATCAAATACCTGCCTATCCACATTGGTGTTCACCCCCCCCCCCCCCTCATATGACTAATGACGTCTTCAAATCGTCATCATCATTGTGCGTGAAGTAAACACGACCTACGGAATGCTGCTGTTGGTTTCCGGCAGATTGGCCTTTCGATTTGAAAGTTATACTGATGTGTTCCTCAAGGAATGAAAAACGTCCCCACAAAGTTTCTTCAAATGCCCTAGCTGAGAGCTTCTGTGATCACACTTATCACAGGCATGGGGTTTCATCCCGGTGTGTCATGTGACTCTTCGAATGCCCAAACTGAGAGGCTCTGTAATCACACTTATCACTGGCATAAGGTTTCTCCCCAGTGTGAGTCCTCATGTGACTCTTCAAATGCCCTAACTGAGAGGCTCTGTAATCACACTTGTCACAGGCAGTAAGTACAGCCGAGTAAGAACAACTGACCACGGAATCGGTTTAGTTAGTAAAGTAGCAAAATTAGTAGCAAAGAAGAAGGGTACGATGAACTCGAACAGCACCTTCAAACAGCCTCCGACCTGAAGAAGGAATATGTGGATGGAAACCCTGTTGCCAAAAAACACACGGTGATCATATCTTCAGTGGAAAGTAGACTCGGTACTGTGACCGGAGAATCCCGCGCTCCAGATCCACGGGTTCGCCGCCGATGTCCACGCCAGCAGCCACGAAGTTGCCTCCGCCGCCACCAGTTGCGCCCCCACTCCGCGCGCATGCGCCCTCTCACTGCCCTGCCCCCTCCAGAACCGAAGGACCCCCTTGAAGCCGCTCCACCTCCTCATTCCTTGAGAGACTGTGGTTGCCGAGAGTACAAGCCCACCGAGACTGGGGCCCCCCATCAATTCACTAGTCCACCTCCTGGTTTCACCGACTCTGACTGCCTCCAACTGCCTTCAAGACTTCCAGACGCCGACCGAGCCTACCCATTACAGACATTCAACTGGTAGGAGTGAACAGTTTTGTAAATAGTAGAATAAGGTTAATTCTTTCCAAATCCTTCTCTTTAGAAGAGGCGAATAGGCGCATAGAATGCCTACCAAAAGACAGAGACTGAGAATGGCCCTTCCCTAAATTCCCCCGTAGATTTAAGTAATATTTCATTGTTCAAAACCCATAATTTCTTGTATAATTTTGTGATTGCGAAAACCTCGTGGTGCCCACCTTCAGTGACCACCACGAATACTCATTCTAGTGAAGATAAGTTCCTTTCTAAAAGTCGACTACATAGGTAGGTACGCTAACTACCTATAAAGAATACAATTTAATTTGTTGTTTACGTATTTCTTGTAATACATCTCACGTACGGAAGTACTTATATTTTCTTTGACTTCTCCCACTGGCCAGGTATACAACACAATTAACGTAAACTCATTGCTATTAACTTCACTTTATTATTGCAACATAACAGTAACGTAAATTCACTTGCTCTTAAATTCATTTATTTCAATCATACATTTTTCACTTAGTCTCCTGACCAAGTCCTACTTCATAAGTAGGTGGTCGCAGTACTACTCCAGAGAAGACGCTCAAGACAGCTAACGGTAAGTGTGATCCGCACTTAGCTTAATTAAATATCACAAGACTTGGTTAGGATTTATTATTACATTCCTAACGTGCTCCCTTCCGAGCACGTTAACCCTTATAGAAAAAAGGGTTACAGTACGTACAAATTCATAAAATGATCCATCTCGAACAAACACCTTGACAAGATGTACTTGAAATAGCGAACATGAACTTGAAAAACGAAGGCAGTCAACAATAGAGAACTGAGGATCTAACGGCGAAGCCAGAAATTCCTGTCACTTTAACTTTCGCGTCACTTTTGTCATCGCCGTTATTTTCGCTAACGTTCATCTAGGGTTAGCATCCGATTTGACTCGCCCTAGACAGATTCATAACGGCGATGCCTGAAACGTTCGCCGTTAAGCAAGATGCAGTTTAGGAACTCTCTGCCAGTGTTGAGTTAGTAGAGCTTAGTGGTGCCCCCCCGTTTCCAACTTTGAGGGACTATAGAAAAAAGACAGACTGAGAAATACTCTCTAGAAGACTTGTCTTCGAAAAATTATCCTTATCCTGCTTAGAAGGTGGTGGTTGTTAAAATATAGGAAATCGAATACCCCAAAAGGGTTACACTGTCACGATTATTCAATAGAGACTTAGATATTGATTGTTATGTAAAATTTCAGGAGGAATCGATTGGTGTCATTGCAGTTCGTAATTTTCATGTTCAATTTTTGATGAGATATCGTCATTTTGTTGGTGCATGGATATAATCTAAGGAACAGACAATTTGGGAAAAAACGTTTTTCCATAACTCAATATGCAAAGGAATTTAACGTTTTTTCGATTTATGGAAATTCACTCATTTTTTAATTTGTACCCTATATGGTCTGTTTGGAGAGGCAGTCCTGAACAGTTCAGAGGGGTTTGGAGGAGTCCATTCGCCTCTATCCTCCCCCCCCCCCTTTCAGTTCTGGTTTGGTTCTGAACTGGTTCCAGACAGCCTCTCTGAACAGACCCTTTGAAAAACCGTTTCCCCTTTGCTTTTGAATTATTTAATACCTATTATTTTCGGCATAAGTAGTTTCCATGTATTACTTATTGCTTCCGAGTCTACCATGGTGGCGGAAGCTTTGTTTTCACTTTTCAAAGTTGAAAAAAAAGGTCACCAAAATCAAAATTTCTACTCGCGTTTTACGTTTCAGACCTTTCTGAACAATTTTGGTTCCGTGTCTGTCATGAAATCCTTGCCACAGCCATAACTTATACAATTCTCATCCGATTTCGAGAAATTTTCAGGGATTGGGCGGGTTGACGTGTAGATGGTCTTCTATGAAAATCATCGCGCCGGACTGATACATGCCACTGCGCATGCGCAAACTTGAATTTCCTTGTAACAGCCATAACTTCTACAACTCTCATCCGATTTTGATGAAATTTTCAGGGGTCCCCTATGAGAGCAGTGGAGGGTACTTAGAAATTGATGTTTTGAGATGAACTACCATGCATCGGATCATCTATAAAATTGGCTTATTGATACGAGGAAGCTATGTGCCACACTTACTAGGCAGATGTTTTTGATTTCGAATGAGTCAAAGTTTTCACTAATAGTTACGAAGGGTATTGGTGAGGTAGTGGTGGTATTATAGTGCGTGCAAGTTACTGCAAGTTTTGTAAGAACAAATTTACATAAACTTTTCAAACTCTTCGAACCGTAAAAAACATCTGAAAAAATATGAATGAAAATGAACTAAATGAATGAAAATATGAACTATGAACGAAAATATGAAAAATATGAATAGGAAAAATATGAATTCTGAACGATTCTTCAAAACAATAATGAAATTCAAAGTTTTACAAAAATAGTGATCAATGCATAGGAACTGATGTCCAATGTGCAGTGTTGTTGCACAATGATTGTTTCTATTGTTGACCAAATACGTCGATACGGTTCCGAAATGAGAAAATTGTTAATATTTCGTAATGTAAGTGTTTTATATTAGGGTTAAACGTTGACTCACTCTGAGAGCTGTAGGATTCGTAGAGTAATCTACGGGCTGGCAGGCGTAGCTGTAGTCCCACAACCAGCCACTCATCAAATGCTGTGAACAATGAAGGAAATCATTAAATTAAGTAAGTTAATTACACGTTCAATTCGTCTTACAAATAATAAGAAATAAGTCGAAAAGAACCGGTTATTGGCATCGTGTAAACACTGGACTCAACGAAGGAGATTCGTGAAGGAATCCAAATTGTGTGCAAAAATTCTTCAGCATCTGCGACTTCTCCTGTGACGGAGATTACGTTTTAATGAAAAGTGAAAATCCCGTCTGAACTTCATAAGGAGAAACACGTCAGAAGGAATGCCGAGAGAACTGAACTTGACCCAGTCCAGGGCTAAAAAAGTTAGTCTCCGCGACGCCAGCGCACCTGTCGGTCACTGGGTCAGTCGAGAGACCAGAAGTTTTTTTTTCTCTATTACCTTCTTTCTACAACGATTTTTTTTTCTTCTTCCAAGTAGACTCCTCAGGTCTCGAGATACCTTCGTGTCGTCACTCAAGCCGGTTTTTTGCACATACGCGGAACACCTCGTTTGTAACGCAACGTCTGGCGAGCTTGGATGAGAAATCGAGAATAAATCAAGCTGAGCTGCCTAGGAGGCGTTGGTGGTCGAACCTCTTAACGAAATGAACCAATCAGTTCACAATTCCCAAAACCGAGCCTCTCCTGAGGGCGCAGGGTTGCTACATCAAAATTCCTCAGAATCAAAATCAAGAGACAAAAAATAATGAAAATTGTTCAGACTCGAGACAATTAGCAAATTTTCAAAAATTGAAGCTATTGCAATCGACTCAAAATTGTTAGAATTGGCCTCAAAACCGAGCCTCTCCTGAGGGCGCACGGGTGCTTGCTACATCAAAATTCCTCAGAATCAAAATCAAGAGACAAAAAATAATGAAAATTGTTCAGACTCGAGACAATTAGCAAATTTTCAAAAATTGAAGCTATTGCAATCGACTCAAAATTGTTAGTATTGGCCTCAAAACCGAGCCTCTCCCGAGGGCGCACCTTGCTACATCAAAATTCCTCAGAATCAAAATCAAGAGACAAAAAATAATGAAAATTGTTCGGACTCGAGACAATTCGCAAATTTTCTAGAAAAGTGAATAATTCACTTTTCCAGAAAAAGTTTTTATTTAAAAAAAAAATTTTTTTTTAAATAAAATACTTAAAATAAATTTTTAATAAAAATAAAATTTTTTAGAACGGGCTTTTTCGAAAAAAAGTCACTGAAATCCGGTTTGGAACATTTTGAAACGTGGTGGTGGAGATGCCACCATACTTAATTAAATTTTCATCGAATTTTAGGGAATTAAATCAAAAACGCTGCACATTATTACACAATGGTTTATTATTTTTCACGATAGATCACTCGTCTGCAAAGAACACGGCTTTGCCACTGTCACCACTAACCAACATGAAGAAAAAAGTCCATTCCCAATTTTGTTATAGCGACCTAGATCAACCAAAAACTTTGGGGCACAACTAGTCTCCAAATGCAGCCTATAAACAAAATTTCATCATAATCAATCACTGCTAAGTGACCGAAAATTTTTTTATTCGATTTTTGGATTCTACGTACCTTGAAACGTAGACCAACAAATTTTGAGGGGGTGTTAAAAGTTTGTCTTCTTGGTCGATTCCAAAGGTTCAATATTGAAGATAATAAACCAAAATATACATATTCATGTATAATGAAAACTTGCATATATTTGTTGTACCTAAAA
Source organism: Apolygus lucorum (assembly GCA_009739505.2). Taxonomy (NCBI): domain Eukaryota; kingdom Metazoa; phylum Arthropoda; class Insecta; order Hemiptera; family Miridae; genus Apolygus; species Apolygus lucorum. The sequence continues at coordinate 14,586,476 of CM019174.2, forward strand.
ATGCAATAACCGCGTGGGTCCTCTATGAGTTCGTGGAGACGAGAGGATATGGTCTACTAAGATCTTCAAAAATACCCCGAGCATACAGTACGTTGTAAGGATGGGTATCGATACTCGATATTTCAAAATATCGATACTTTCTTACCGATACTCGATATTTTAGTATCGATGCTGCACTATCCGATATTTTTGGATATCGATACTTTGGATCCGATATTTCTAAATATCGAATATCGATACTGTTCTCGCGGAAATTTCAACATAATGGCTAAAAAATTAAGAAGGTAGGCTTTTGGGTCATTACTCTTTGGTTGCACAAATAACATTTATTCCAATCATGGAAAAAAATGTCTCTGCTTGGACACTTGATAGTGAAAAATGAATGAAAGTTGTTGAAAAAATTATTTTTTTTTTCGAGATAATTGGATAATATTGATAGTTTGTGACACTAAAGTATCGATACTCGATACTGTAAAATATCGATACTCATGCCCAACGATACTTGGGATATCGATACTCGGACACGATACAGTATCGATTCAAAATATCGATATTTTTATAACGATACCCGTCCCTAGTACGTTGTTGTCAGACGCTCACGCTGACAAAGTTTCAAATTACTCCCTGGGAAACCGAGTAAAATTTAAAATTCCGGCGCCGTAATTCACAACTAGATACTTAGTTTTTCGCGTCGAATAAAACAGAACCACGAAAATCGGTTGGGAATTGAGGCCTGGGCAGAGTACACAAGATTTCGTCAAACACACATCGTTATTTCGCGGATTTGGATTCAGAATGGTCTAATACGGATTAGTGTGTGGTTATTTTTTTTGTTTTTTATTTTCAATAATGAACCTTTGGAATCGACCAAGAAAATGAAATTATTAAGTGCAAATCGTGAAAAAATACGTTTTTTAGTGGAAATGTCGTCGTAGTTTCTATACGGTTGGTCGTAGCGACCTGGGGTTGGTCTCATTCGATTCTGCGTGAAAAATCCTATAAGAATTTGAGAGCGTTTCGGATTTTGATTGATTCTTTTGACAATGTTAGGTCATAAATTTGTCCAGAGTTCGGAAAAAAGTTATAATTTTCAGGGAAAATCGTTTAAAATAATTCGATTTTTAGGGAAATCATAGAAAAAATAATAAAATCGTATTCAAAATCTTAGAGCCAGGCAACAACTATACCAAAAATGATTCAGTGCTAGTAGAAAAACGCTTGCATACGAGTCTGCAACGCATTGGGACATTTTCATGTCTTTACCTATTGCTTTTTACCTCACTATAGGATTTTATAACCCACCCTCCGTTGTTGTCAGAATGTGAAACGAATCATTAACATAATAACTATCTATAGCTATTTGTTGTATTTTTCAAACCTCACAATGCGTTGCTGTTGTTATATATTATGTTACAAATTGACACAATCTTTGATATTAAGAGGTAGGTACCTAATTTCAATAAAATAGACGATTCCAGATTAATTATCTTCTACACTCACGATCATTAGTTTGTAGACAAAATATGAGAACAGTCATGCCCATAGCTCCGCTATTCGTATAGTCAATATGTTATGGAGAACATGAAAATGTTCGTTAAATCGAGAGCTTTCCAACGAGTGGTGAACGATTTTTGTGGGTTAAAAAGTGTAGAAAAGGAACAAACCTAACAACGGGGTCGTTGTAAGCGGAAATCATTATAAAGGCACTGTAACACAATTTCGTTAGGCGATTTCGTGACAGTTTTTTGTGCTATGTGCCAGGGCAAAGACATGAAAATATCAAAAATTTTTTTAACACCCCCTCAAAATTTGATGGTTTACGTTTCAAGGTACGTAGAATCCAAAAATCGAATAAAAATTTGGCCGTCCGTCCGTCGTCCGCGGCACTTTTGCCACTTAGCATTGACCGATTTTGATGAAATTTGGTATTTAGGCTCCCCTTCTGGGGTCTAGTTGTGCCCCGAAGATTTTGGTTGATGTAGGTTACGTCTAAGAGTTCCAAAATCAATTTTGAAATCGCCCTAACTCAAAATATTTTGATATAAAGGTATTGTTTTTCCTTCAATTTATGCTTCTATAGAATTTTTAGAATTTTTTGAGACCACCCGGAGCTCTGTAGGACAAACCGTTCGCTCGCTACATGAATTTAAGGTTTGGACGTACGATAAATCAGAAACACGAGTGTGAATCGCTAAAGAGGCCTAATCTCCGTTCAAATTATAGATGACCGAAATACGATCGATGTTTTTCTTCATGATGGATGGTTGGTGGCTTTGCAGACGAGTGATCTATATAGAAAAATAAAAAATAATAAACCATTGGGTAATAATTTGCAGCGTTTTCTGTTGAGTGTTGTCCTCCTTCACCCCAGATTAATCGCATAAGGACGCCCGAAGGGACGTCCTAAAAATACACGCAATTTGACGTAGAATCCGAATTTGAGATAAAACCTGGGGGTTCACATTTAAAAAAATCAACATGGTGTCAAAAAAATCAAAATCAAAAAAAGAGAAGATCGACGTTTGTCTTGTTTTAAATGTTGCGAAAAGGGGAATTTCTTAGGGCAGGAAGCACCTTGTATATTTTACACATGAAAATATAAAATGTTCCAAAACCAATTTCCCAAAGAAACATTAACGAAATTTTCCACTTAAAGATCGATAAACTTTCAAAAATTCGCTGAAAATAAAAAAAGAAAGCGAAATTAGGAGGGAGAAAACAAGGTTTTTTAAGCACTCAACGTACTTTGTTTTCATTTGTAATGACTTTCTTCAATGACCGAAAAACTGGAAAGGAATGTATAGAAAAAACGACTTCTGATAAACTTCATGTTATATAAGGTTCTAGTTGATATCAATAACCCACAAGGAAATAACGGTTTATTAGTACAATAATGAACCTTTGGAATCAACCATACAGAAATCACCTCCTCAAAATAGGCTTTTATGAGTTATGAAAATCAAAAACATTGAATCCAAAAATCGAAAAAAAGCAAAAGTCCGTGGAAAAATGGGGGATTTTCACAAAAACTTGCGATGAGATTTTATCGGACTTTAAAAAATTATTGATGGATGTATTTTGATAAATCTGTAGAACATTTGAGTAGAAGGTTCCTAGAAGGCCCTATTACAGTATCAGCTCAAGGATGATCTTTCCAAGGGCCACACTAGCGCTATCTACTTTTGTTGAAGTAGAAGGAAACTTGGAAAAATCCTCGGTGGAATGTTGAGGTCAGTTATTTCTCATAAAGTAAATAAGCACAGAATAAGGTGGGAAAGGTTCACTTCATAGAGGGATTTGTGCTGCCTTAGACAGTGGCGCGCCATCTCTGACGAGGAAATCTGACCCTACAATATAAGAAATTAATGAGGTTAGAAGGTACCACGAAGGCCCTATTTCATTCTGTCAACTCGAGAATTATTTTGTTTCTTCTTTGGGTATCAAAACAGCCAATGGCCATCAATTTTAGCTTAAAAGTCGATAAACTGTATCAGGTAAAAATTGGACATCCCAAAAGATAGGTACTTCAGGTTATTAAGGATTAAAATCACCTCCTCACCTACTCATTGTAACCTATTCCGACTCGCTTGGTTTTTCGACACTAGTATTTGTGACTTCTGACCGGTTGGTTGTTTGTCTTGTGTTCCGATCTTTCCTCCTTCCAAATCCGAATTATTTGTTTGTTCCTGGACTACACATTTCCCTAATATTAATAATACAAAGGCAGTTCAACGTAATGGTCGAGAGTGATTCATTCCACTGAGTAGGTATGTGAACGTAATGAACGGGTGAACGGATTCAAAAGACCTGGTCTCTGTAATGAGTGACCGTTTGGGATTCGAATCCGCCAAATGACCTTGTCTTACACAACTCAAAAAGTGAGGTTTGTTGCGACCCAACCACGTTACTCATTGTGATTGTCTGTTTACAAATAACCAGGACGACGGGATTAAACTGACGTGTGAAAACTATAAAGCTGGGTTCACATGAGCGCGGTCAACGCGGTCAAGGCGGTTGCGGTTGACGCGTTCGGCCATTTGATTGGCGGCGCCTCAGCCGCCTGAGTACTTTTGGAGTGGACTGTCGCGTTTCAAAAATTCTGATGTTCGACGCGTCGACCGCTTCGTTATCACGACTTGTTATCACCACTTGTTTGAGCAGTGAATTCAACTGGTGTTTTCAACTGTGGTCACAGAAGATTCCGCCGAATCCGACAAGTTTTATCGAAAATGACAAGTTTTAGCGAATTATTAATTGAGCTTGTGAAGGAGAGACGACAGCTGTGGGACTTTAAGGTAGGGGTCACCAAGTATTTTGTATTTTACTTATAGGTATTTGTAATTTTCGTTTATTTTGGTCTCCTGTAAACATGTGAAGAATGCATCGTAATTAAATAAATGGTATATCTAATAAATATGATCTGTGATTTATGTAATGGAAACTAAATTTGATGAAAATTTCAACCACCTGAGGTGATTTCCAAGATTTTTTTGCATAATTAGCACCAACAACGAAATTATAAATTACGCTTTTCGTGGGAATATTCTACATTATAATTCACTTTGATAATAATGATTACAAATAAAATAAAGCTATCATAATTCCGATTTTTGGAGTAGGTAGGTAATGGTATCTATCTCGATTCAGTAAAATACTGTTTATCTTTGATGCATTTAAAAATGGAATGGATCATCGTAGGAACAGAAAAAATGTACCTACTTGACGTACCGCCCAGTCTCCCTTGATGAGGAGGTACATTGGTGATTTTATAGTGATTCATAGATTTTATATGTGGGCACCTGCATACCACGCACCTACATAATTATATTATATCATTTAAATTCACTTACCTACTGATTCGGATTCAATCACCACAACAGTAAAGTTCGGACGAACTCAATCACAATGTGAAATTTAAAAAATTATATTGAAATTAAAAGGATTAAAACGAGCTAGGATTCAAAACTGAAGCTTAGGATTTCCACTGAAGCGCGGGAAAATAGAAGTCGAAAAGGCGGGAAGCTGACGCGCAACCGCGACCATGTGAACCTCTAGATGCCAGCCGCGTCCCCATTGCGTTGACTGCCTCCTCGCACAACCGCGTTGACCGCGCTCATGTGAACCCAGCTTAATATTGCAAAATTGTGAAGATTCTTTCTAGTACCTACTATGGAAAATATTATCGGAAATAATGTAATGAGATAATACCGAGTATATTCGGTATCATAGACTCTCTTATTAACAAGAAATAGAGTGTTATCACGAGGTTATTAACGCATTTTTCGTTGTCATGTTTCGGGGTCAAATGCAACATAAAAATATGTTTTCTTCGAGCACAATTGAGCTCAGACAAAGAATATTCACGATTCATTTCATCAACGTAGAAACTCAAAATGAAAAAATCTGCGTCATTTTGAAGGTCTCGCCTGCTACTCCATAGTTCGGAAAATGCTGCTTGTACTCCAAAACGGCACTGAAATTTGAATAATAATGGGTTGACGCGAATGTCTAATGAATGGAAACATAAATGTAATCAACTTTCCAAAAATAGGCTCAAAAGCGTGTTTTTTTTTTTTTTTTGAGTTTTTTGTGGGTAGTTGAACACCTCACTAATACAAGTTGATGAAAAAATTAGTGAAAATAATAATAGTAATAAATAAAAAAAATGTACGGATCGAAAATAGATCGAATAATTCCTGGAAATTCAAATATTAGGTACTACATGAATGTATCATTTGAAAACATATCTTTCGTACTTTCAAAATATTGGGGAAAAACAAGGTGGATTTAACGAGACGAAAATATTAATAACAACATGGTATTCTTCGAGGGTTTCAGGGATGAAAGAAGATAAGTAGTACTCAACAAACATCATCTAATAACTTATAATAATACTGGGCATGAAACATAATACCTTGTGGCATACCTTATGAGTTTTTGAGGACACGATAGATCGAAGAGGCTCATTCTTAGTTACTACCTTCTTCCTAAGGGTTCAGAAAGTCAACAGAATACTCGAAGATATTTACCCTATTATAACTCTCTGATAGCAAACAAATTCAACTAGTAACTCCCGACATCTAATCTAAGCTCTACAATCTGAATGATTGGAGATGAGTAATACTCCTACAGGAGATCCTGAGAGGCTTCAAAGTGTTTTATGTTCTGGTGATGAGGATCTTGAGGAACTGGCTGATGGTGCTGGGGATAACCCCCAACTAGTGATGCGACATCGACATCGATGTTTTCACAACATCGATGTTTGGATGACGATGTTTCAATCGATGTCGTAATTTTCCCCATTTGTTTCTCAATAGTTTACACATTAAAATAATGAATGAAACAAGCGTTAAAATATCAATCGTGATGAATTATTACATACTTATCTCGTGGTGGCTTCAGGTGGCATCGTCACGAGTAAGAGAAGTTGGTTGAGCGGGGACAAGGTTGATAAGCTACTTTTTCTTCGTTCAGTAAATAAGAAGTAGGTACAAGGGAGCCAACATGTAAAACGGAAAAACCTTAATCGGAATGAATGTTCGAGATTTGGAAATTGAAAAAAAAGCCTGAGCACGAGCCATGAAAATAATGAACAATATATACTTGTTATTCACTGAGGTATTCATCTAATTTATAAGCGGTGTAACTGCTTCAAATATTCATTTGGAAAATGTACTGAGGTAGAAATTGACCTAGTGGCTAGAAATTGATTCATCAGATGAAAAAAAATCTTTTCGAAAAAAAAAAACTTTTCTTTTTTTTTGATCTTTTTTTTACAAGCAAACGTTATCAAATATTTATTATTATATTCACTTTTATTATCGATGTTAAGAAACATCGATGTTTTCTATCGATGTCGCATCACTACCCCCAACCTTTACGACCCATGGTCCCTCTATCTGAAGCTACCTCCCTTCTATCCTTGGGACGAAAGGAAGTGATACCTGCCCCACTTCATAATAAACTGTCAAGTATCGGGAATGGGGTCGTTCAACAAACGCTGTTATTGCCGAGCTTTCGGAAAATGTATTCCCTTCATCAGGGCTCAAAGCAGCTACATGTGAGGAGAGTGAACCCACTCTCCTCACATGCAGCTGCTTTGAGCCCTGATGAAGGGAATAAATTTTCCGAAAGCTCGGCAATAACAGCGTTTGTTGAACGACCCCATTCCCGATACTTGACAGTTCATGCATGCCGTGGGTTGATAAACACAACATCTTCCACTTCATAATACCCAGGATGGACCCGGGGTAACTAAAGGGCAGAAAATCAAGCAGTTTATACTAACCCCCGACTATAGCCAGCTAAGGAAGGTCCACCACTTCTTCCAAGCAAGCAATCCATCAAAATCCAATGGAAGGTGCGCCTGATTTTTTTAAAATTTTTAGTCGAAAGTAGACCTCATCCTGAGAATTTTGACACCAGCCGTTCTCTTTTTGGATGAGAAGATCTTTTTCAATGATTTTTCAAAGTTTCGAAAGTTTATGACGTCACGCGCCATCCTGCCTGAGCGGGACTCCACTCCCCAGCCCACTGTGACGTCATAAACATTCGAAACTTTGAAAAATCATAGGAAAAGGTCTTCTCACGGTCGCGGTTGGTGTCAAAATTCTCAGAATGAGGTCTAGTTTAGATTAAAAATAACAATAAACAGTTTTTCAGACCCACACGCACAACACACAAAGTAAATCAAAAGACGAAAGAGCCACCTTGGGGGTCTGGAATCATGCAAAAAGACCTAAATGTGAGTTATGACCTCTGATTGGAATTCTGTTCAAATAATCCACACGCATTCAGAGTGGAAGGCGCTGCAAGCTGCCAGAGTCGCAATGAAAGACTGGTAAAACCACACAATGCCATTCAATTGAACCAGCCACTTTTCCGACTAGGCTCAGGTTGGGTATCTTGAATGTTAAAAGTGGTGAAAAGAGTAACGATACCAAACTGCAACTCATTCTTGAACCAACATCCCTCAACATTGCCAGGCCAAGACTTCTGGAGTCATTGGTGGGGAGGAAAGTTGGGAGTTTCTCGTTAGAATCAACCACAGTGAAGAATGCTTTATCAGTGGAGCTCCTCAAACTTCGACCTCTTAATTCTAACAAGACCTTATTCGACCTTAATTCCAAACCAGCTTACTGCACTTTTTGTATGAATATTCCCATATTGGATCTGTTGCCAGAGGAGAAATCGTTTACCTGGGATCATTCAAAGTCGGAAATGAAGTGCCCCGTTTGAAGAGAAAAAATGAAACGCTCTTCGGCACAACCCCTAAATTAGGAGGTAATGAAGGTAGTGGGTAAGCAAGCGTAGACGATAACTACGAGGAAGTACTATTATTCAAATGGTAATCGACTACAGCAGGTACACGTAATAATCGGTCGAGATTCTCAACATAACACTCATCAGACAGAATCGATCTAGATCGGCGAAATGTCTGACATTTTAGTGAACCTTGACAAAGCGCTTGATTTGGCCGATCAGAGCGGAGTTTGTGAGCACGAAGGACGAATTCGCAGTTGCCTCAGACGCCGCCAGGATGTTTGGAAACCGTTGGAGTCTTTGAGGTGAAGACTTTTTCTTTAAAAATCCACTGACCTATGAAGAAAGACGTGGTTCGGGACGAAACTCGATAGTTGAGATGGAAGAGGAACCAACAAATCAAGCCAGGCGAGACGAAGCGGTTTCATTAAGATTCGAGGGATAAACTCGGGAGGTTATTTCAAAACGTACCAGTACCTGGCATCTAAACGTGAACTGTGACAAAGCAAGCTACTGACACGTGATTCGATGGAACGATTACTTTTGATCTATCGAATCACGACTCGTCGATGGCTCCCCCAGGCATACTTTCTTACTACCCTTACCCTCAAGGTTCCAATCCTGATCCAATAGCTAATACCTATTGATACTTGAGCCGTTCATTTGCCAAATGAGACATACGTTCATTTTTCTCTATTAGTGATTTGAACGATAGGACATATTGAACGAAAGGTCACTTTAGTTGGCCATGGGTCAAGTCCTAGTTTGCATGAATTTCGCTAGGTCGCATAGTAAATATAGTAAAGTTTTCAGTTGTCAATGGAGTCATGTCTGTCCAATATCAATAGATTTTCGGTTCGCTGTGCGAAATAATCGATTATCATGATTAGATCGACATGATGGAGGATCGTGAGTCAATATGGCCGATATCTTCGAGATTCAATAATCGATTATTAATGGTTTCAAATCCAGCCTTCTTAGCTGACCACATCAGCTCGTCGTGAAGGAGCGCCATTTCAGGGCTCGACTCCAGCAGGGTCTCTGTTCAAACTTAAAATTTCTTGGTATTTAAGCAGAATGATGATAATTATTTTAAAGCAATTATGTAATCGTAACTATTTCGTCTTCCTTTAGGTCTAGATGTCAGCCAAAAGTTTTGAATCTCTGAACGCGAGTTTACTTTCGGGTGACGACCTGAAAAAGTAGATCTCAATTCAGTTGTGCGAGGGATCAGAGATCCTTATGAACTGTGTTTAGTTGAGTTCACGGACTTCCCACACGTCACCCGCGAAGATCTGGTGGATTAGCACGTACTGAAGACGGATTTCATAACCCTGAAGCAACTGAAGTGCCGCAAATCCTTGGAGGGACAAAACTTCGCACTTCATGAAGTGATAATGACAATATCTTCAGACATCGAATAGAAAATAAAACACAAAATCGACTCATTTCTATAACCTCATTATTCTCAAGTTCCTAATAATTCAACGTTATTACGATACCAACTAATAAAAGTGTTGATCATTGTATCTCAACATATTCAATAGGGTTTTTTCACATAGAAAATAATTGTTAGCGAAACAATGGAATAAAATTTAGAGTTGCAAATAATTGTTGATATTGTTTGCTAATAGATTCAATTTAATAATAATAATAACACTAGTTTGAAATAATAATCCCTCAAATTGAGAGGGAAGAAGTTTAAAAAATAGGATTATTTAATTTGGTAGAAAAGAAGTGAGTCAGCTGTTAAAGGCAAATATATTGTACTTCCTCCTTGTTTCAAGGATGATAAGATGTATTCCCAACGTCGATTTGGCTGTAATTCTGTAATTTCTTTATTAAAGAATACAAAACATTCGTGAAGAGGTAATCAAAATTATGACGATTTTATAGTATCTTCGGATACTAGGAAATGAAAAGAGATCACAATATCGACTCATCAAGTGTTGAACACTAAAAATCAGAATATTCCTAAACGATTTTTTCACAAAGAAAACGACGGAAATTTGTCCGTGCAAATAATTTTTAGCAAAATATAGGAATAAGATTGATACTTGCAAATAAATTGTTGTAAAGGGGGTCTCAGTAGGTCGCCTCGTTGCGGGTTAGTCTAATCTCTTACGAACCGGCGCTCATTTGCCCCTTCCCACCCACCCGTCTGAAGGAGCTACATTGCCACCCACCACCAGCCTCATCATGGCTGGTCAATTTTTCCCAATTTTCTCAGGAAATAATCATCCAATTGACATTCTTCTTATTGCTTCCGAGTCTAAAAATGTAGCGGAAACTTTGTTTTCACTTTTCAAAGTTGGAAAAAAAAAAATGCCACTCGCGTTTTACGTTCCAGACAGACTTTCTTGAAAAAATTTGGTTCCGTGTTTGACTGTCTGTCATGAAATCCTTGCCACTGCCATAACTTCTACATTTCTCATCAGATTTTGATGAAATTTCCCGGGATTGTGCGGGTTGGCGTGTAGAAGGCCCTCTATGAAAATCATCTCCCTCAGACCGATAGTAGCTGCTATCAACTACTATGCATCGGATCATCTATCCAATCGGGTTATACGAGGAAGCTATATGCCACACCCACTCGGCAGACTTTTTTTATCATCTCTACACTAATGAATTTGTTCAATTCCAAAATTAAAATTCTAGAAGTTACACCTCGGGAATTGAAAAATTAGAAGATATCCGCCGCTAGAATCATCAAAATCGACCAATAATTGCCAGAGAAAAGTGAGAAAAACCATTCACTCACTGACTGAGACTGAATGTTTGTAATTAGCTTCACTGTAATAATAATAACACTGGTTTGAACAAATTATGCCTCCAATTGAGAGAAAGTTCGAAAATTGGAACTATAAAATTAGGTGGGTTTAATTGGTGAAGTTTTCACTTTCAAGCTAAAAAATTGTGAGAAAATTCAAAAATCGGGATAATTAAAATAGGTGGGTTTAATTGGTGAAGTTAATTCACTTCCAAGTATGAAATTTGTGAGAGCGAACTGGTGAAGTTTTCACTTTCAAGCTAAAAAATTGTGAGAAAATTCAAAAATCGGGATAATTAAAATAGGTGGGTTTAATTGGTGAAGTTAATTCACTTCCAAGTATGAAATTTGTGAGAGCCAACTGGTAAAGTTTTCACTTTCAAGCTAAAAAATTGTGAGAAAATTCAAAAATTGGGATAATTAAAATAGGTGGGTTTAATTGGTGAAGTTAATTCACTTCCAAGTATGAAATTTGTGAGAGCGAACTGGTGAAGTTTTCACTTTCAAGCTAAAAAATTGTGAGAAAATTCAAAAATCGGGATAATTAAAATAGGTGGGTTTAATTGGTGAAGTTAATTCACTTCCAAGGATGAAATTTGTGAGAGCGAACTGGTGAAGTTTTCACTTTCAAGCTAAAAAATTGTGAGAAAATTCAAAAATCGGGATAATTAAAATAGGTGGGTTTAATTGGTGAAGTTAATTCAATTCCAAGTATGAAATTTGTGAGAGCGAACTGGTGAAGTTTTCACTTACAAGCTAAAAAATTGTGAGAAAATTCAAAAATCGGGATAATCAAAATAGGTGGGTTTAATTGGTGAAGTTAATTCACTTCCAAGTATGAAATTTGTGAGAGCGAACTGGTGAAGTTTTCACTTTCAAGCTAAAAAATTGTGAGAAAATTCAAAAATCGGGATAATTAAAATAGGTGGGTTTAATTGGTGAAGTTAATTCACTTCCAAGTATGAAATTTGTGAGAGCCAACTGGTAAAGTTTTCACTTTCAAGCTAAAAAATTGTGAGAAAATTCAAAAATCGGGATAATTAAAATAGGTGGGTTTAATTGGTGAAGTTAATTCACTTCCAAGTATGAAATTTGTGAGAGCGAACTGGTGAAGTTTTCACTTTCAAGCTAAAAAATTGTGAGAAAATTCAAAAATCGGGATAATTAAAATAGGTGGGTTTAATTGGTGAAGTTAATTCACTTCCAAGTATGAAATTTGTGAGAGCGAACTGGTGAAGTTTTCACTTTCAAGCTAAAAAATTGTGAGAAAATTCAAAAATCGGGATAATTAAAATAGGTGGGTTTAATTGGTGAAGTTAATTCACTTCCAAGTATGAAATTTGTGAGAGCCAACTGGTAAAGTTTTCACTTTCAAGCTAAAAAATTGTGAGAAAATTCAAAAATCGGGATAATTAAAATAGGTGGGTTTAATTGGTGAAGTTAATTCACTTCCAAGTATGAAATTTGTGAGAGCGATCTGGTGAAGTTTTCACTTTCAAGCTAAAAAATTGTGAGAAAATTCAAAAATCGGGATAATTAAAATAGGTGGGTTTAATTGGTGAAGTTAATTCACTTCCAAGTATGAAATTTGTGAGAGCGATCTGGTGAAGTTTTCACTTTCAAGCTAAAAAATTGTGAGAAAATTCAAAAATCGGGATAATTAAAATAGGTGGGTTTAATTGGTGAAGTTAATTCACTTCCAAGTATGAAATTTGTGAGAGCGAACTGGTGAAGTTTTCACTTTCAAGCTAAAAAATTGTGAGAAAATTCAAAAATCGGGATAATTAAAATAGGTGGGTTTAATTGGTGAAGTTAATTCACTTCCAAGTATGAAATTTGTGAGAGCGAACTGGTGAAGTTTTCACTTTCAAGCTAAAAAATTGTGAGAAAATTCAAAAATCGGGATAATTAAAATAGGTGGGTTTAATTGGTGAAGTTAATTCACTTCCAAGTATGAAATTTGTGAGAGCCAACTGGTAAAGTTTTCACTTTCAAGCTAAAAAATTGTGAGAAAATTCAAAAATCGGGATAATTAAAATAGGTGGGTTTAATTGGTGAAGTTAATTCACTTCCGAGTATGAAATTTGTGAGAGCGATCTGGTGAAGTTTTCACTTTCAAGCTAAAAAATTGTGAGAAAATTCAAAAATCGGGATAATTAAAATAGGTGGGTTTAATTGGTGAAGTTAATTCACTTCCAAGTATGAAATTTGTGAGAGCGAACTGGTGAAGTTTTCACTTTCAAGCTAAAAAATTGTGAGAAAATTCAAAAATCGGGATAATTAAAATAGGTGGGTTTAATTGGTGAAGTTAATTCACTTCCAAGTATGAAATTTGTGAGAGCGAACTGGTGAAGTTTTCACTTTCAAGCTAAAAAATTGTGAGAAAATTCAAAAATCGGGATAATTAAAATAGGTGGGTTTAATTGGTGAAGTTAATTCACTTCCAAGTATGAAATTTGTGAGAGCCAACTGGTAAAGTTTTCACTTTCAAGCTAAAAAATTGTGAGAAAATTCAAAAATCGGGATAATTAAAATAGGTGGGTTTAATTGGTGAAGTTAATTCACTTCCAAGTATGAAATTTGTGAGAGCGAACTGGTGAAGTTTTCACTTTCAAGCTAAAAAATTGTGAGAAAATTCAAAAATCGGGATAATTAAAATAGGTGGGTTTGGTTTAATTGGTGAAGTTAATTCACTTCCAAGTATGAAATTTGTGAGAGCGAACTGGTATTAATCATTTCAAACCATGACCGTTCGAAATCGAATGCTGAATATCATTACTGAGCTGTCACATTTGCTCAACCGACTTCCTTTTGCCCTTGAGAGCCGATATATTTTTCGTAGGTTGACCAACCTTCGATGTCCTTTTCAAAATCACCCTCAAGGTCCTCGGTGTGCCTGGAAAGCGGAGAACCGGAATTCTTCCCGGGTGAGCCGCCCTACGGAAACCTCTTAGTCATGTAGCCGGCATATAATTTCCATTGAGAAGGAATGCTTCGTATTCCTTCATGACGGAAGTCGATAAATCTGTTTTATCACTCCCGTGATCCTGTTTGATGGCGACAGTTACTAACGTGCAATATCCACCTCGGCTACTTAGCTTCGATTTCATTAAAAAACCACAGTAAATGTTGAACCAACGGTTCATTACTATCCATCATCTTTCTACGCAGAATTACCAGTATCGATTTGGCTGCGGGTAGAATACTATTATCTGTTACAAAAAATCCCAATCGTAGGTAGGTAGGTACGTGTACGTCGCCGATAGTCTGAGAAACCCGGGTTCAATTCCAGGCCGTTACATCAACATTTTTTTCACATGTCTTCAATTTGTTTTTGCATACTTTTAGCAGGCTTTTCACCTATTTGTTATCATTATTATTTACTACTATTTATTTATTATTCTTTTAATACATGTCCTACATGAATGAAACACTTTGACTCTTCAAATTTCAAGACTAAAAGCTAGTGAAAAAAACAAATTATTTAAATCAAACTTCTTTCAAACGAAAAACGCTGCAAATTATTACACAATGGTTTATTATTTCTACATAGATCACTCGTCTACAAAGCCACCAACCATCCAACATGAAGAAAAACATCGATCACATTTCGGTCAGCTTTAATTTGAACGGAGATTAGGCCTGTTTTGCGATTCATACTCGTGTTTCTGATTTATCGTACGTAAAACCCTTAAATTCTCGTAGGGAGCGAACAGTTTGTCCTACAGGGCTCCGTGTGGTCTCAAAAAATTCTATAGAATCTGAAATTGAAGTAAAAACAATACCTTTATATCAAAATTTTTAGAGTTAGGGCGTTTTCAATATTTCAAAATTCATTTTGGAACCCTGAGAAGTGACGTAAATCAACCAAAATCTTCGGGGAACAACTAGACCCCAAATGGAGCCTACATACTTTTCATATATACAAATCTATATATTTATTTATATATAGAATACATAATATATCTATAATATACAGGGTGTTTCACGAAAAGGTTACACCCCCCTTAATTTCCGCAAAATACAACGTAAAAAATTCCGACCAACGCAATTCTTCATGATTTTTTGTGAGGATCTCAGCAAAAATACTTTTGCGCAAAAAAGTTGCGCGCAATCGTGCGCAATTGACACTAACTTCATTTTTTCAAATGGAACCCCCCTTTTTTATTACAGATTTGGGTTCTACGTCAAATTTCATGAGAAATTCATACCCATAGCGATTTGTTTTATTGCGCGCAACCTGGCTTTTTGAACGCTCTAAGTTGCGCAACTCCACAATTGCGCAAAAATTAGGTTTTGGAGAACCCCAAGTGTAGCACATGATTTTTCATCATTTTTTAACGCTGAATCACAGGGTGTCATCCGTTTTGAGAAAAACCAAGATTTAAGAGGAAAAATTAACATTTCTTTCACGAAAACGTCAGTTTTGAGGTCGAAATCATGTTTATTTTTATTTTCTCACCTCCTTTTGAACCACGGGCTTGGGGCCGTCTACGGTGGAGTATAGCGGTGTCAATGTAGGGCTAAAAATAAAAACTGACAGCATGATCATGCTTGAACTGAATAAAATTACTTAAAAACTCATAACGATTTAAAAAGAGCGATTTTTTCACTAAAAACAACCGAATATTTGGCTGCTATTTTGAAAAATTCCTGTCAAATTGAAAAACGGATGTCACCATGTGATTCAGCGTTAAAAAATGATGAAAAAACATGTGCTAAACTTGGGGTTCTCCAAAACCTAATTTTTTTTTCAATTGTGGAGTTGCGCAACTTAGAGCGTTCAAAAAGCCAGGTTGCGCGCAATAAAACAAATCGATTTGGGTATGAATTTCTCATGAAATTTGACGTAGAATCTGAATCTGCAATAAAAAAGGGGGGGTTCCATTTGAAAAAATGAAGTTAGTGTCAATTGCGCACGATTGCGCGCAACTTTTTTGCGCAAAAGTATTTTTGCTGAGATCCTCACCAAAAATCATGAAGAATTGCGTTGGTCGGAATTTTTTACGCTGTATTTTGCGAAAATGAAGGGGGGTGTAACCTTTTCGTGAAACACCCTGTATAATCTATACATATATAATATATCTATATGTACATACACACCTACATACATTTAATCAAAATCGGTCAATGCTAAGTGGCAAAAGTGCCGCGTACGGCGGACGGACGGCCAAATTTTTATTCGATTTTTGGATTCTACGTACCTTGAAACGTAAACCATCAAATTTTGAGGGGGTGTTACAAATTATTTTTCTTGGTCGATTCCAAAGGTTCATTATTGCAAATAATAAACCAAAATACGGTTTCTATTAGTTTATGGTGAGAGTTTTCAATAATCAGGGCCCCAAGAATACAAAATGGAAATACAAACTCTGGGAATAGTAGGCGAGTGACAATGGAAATTTGGTGTTCATTAGGGATATTCACATTATTTTTTTGGTGTTTATGAAACACAGAAAAACCGAAGAGGAAAATATTAGTCGAATATCAATTGGAATTGTTGGCCATCAAATCGGACTCACATTCAAAACGAGGCAATCAATATCCTTCCAATATCAAAGGGCATTGTTCGGGACAAATCGGATTCGCATTCAAAACGAAGAATTACAATATCTTTCCACTATGAATGGGCATTGTTAGGCATCAAATAGGACTCACATTCACAATAAGGACCAACAATATCCTTCCACTATAAATAGGCATCAAATCGGACACATTGAGAACGAAGAATTACAATATCCTTCCGATAACAATGGACATTGCTGGGTATAAAATCGGACTCATCGGACAATCGGAGTCAAAACGAAGAATTACCATGTCAATGGGCATTAATTCGGACTCATATTCAACACGAGGCATTACAATATCCTTCCAATATCAATGGGCTTTGTTAGGCATCAAATCGGATTCATATTCAAAACGAGGCAATCAATATCATTCCAATATCAATGGGCTTTGTTAGGCATCAAATCGGACTCACATTCAAAACGAGGCATTACAATATCCTTCCAATATCAATGGGCTTTGTTAGGCATCAAATCGGACTCACATTCAAAACGAGGCATTACAATATCCTTCCAATATCAATGGGCTTTGTTAGGCATCAAATCGCACTCTCATTCCTTAGATTGCTCCCAACGATTACGAGAGCCACAGAATTGATCGCAAGTATAATCCAAGATCTTTGCAACTGCTTCAAGTTCTATCCGTCAACTCAGTTGTTCGGACATCCTTGATATTGTTGATGTCATAAAATCGAAAAAAAAACTTCGGAATAACAAGACGAGTTTCTTACAGGGGAATTAAAACTGACAATACACGTTAATTCATTTACTAAACAAATAGTTGTTAAGTTTTACTAAGCAGACGTTAGACATTAGCAAAATTATTAGAGATTCTTCGATTAATTCTGTAGTAAGATGGTAAAAGATGATAAGTCACTTTTTCCCAAAATAGAGATTTTATACACTGCAAGGTTGCTTTAGATGGTTGCTAGATGGTGTCAAAATATTACGTCTCCACGGAAACCCCTTCAAAAGTTATAAACTGTAACAATAATGTGATAAGTCAAAAACCGTAAAATTTATGATGGCAAAATATGATAAATAATTTTATTGTTTTTGGTCATCCGTTGAAAACAAAATTTATTTGAAAGAATGGAGATGACATGAAATGATATTATCATTTCATGTCATCTCCATTCTTTCAAATAAATTTTGTTTTCAACGGATGACCAAAAACAATAAAATTATTTATCATATTTTGCCATCATAAATTTTACGGTTTTTGACTTATCACATTATTGTTACAGTTTATAACTTTTGAAGGGGTTTCCGTGGAGACGTAATATTTTGACCTTAGATGGCTATATATCATAGATCTTCTTATTAAGAAGATCTATGATATATAGCCATCTAAGGTTTTAAAAAATCTTACTTTCTCTCAGATGGCAAAAAGTGATAAACCTACTTATTACTTTTTGCCCTCTGAACTTCCACAAAATTACGAAAGATGTTACTTCGACTTGTTACATATCGTCATCTTATGCTCCAAGAAATTATTAATTTTTCGCAGTTGAAAAAAGGTGATTAATCGACTTATCATACATTGCTTTCGATTTTCAAATTCATATCCACGAATTCATTAGAAGGCAATTAATGGTAAAACTGAGATGCGTCATAAAGAAAAATATTATGAAGAGACAGAATGATGAGTCATTGACCAAACCAGTCTATTAAAAACCAACGATCTTGACGATTGATCAAAAGTTTTTGTTGCCTGGGCATACTCGTCTCGAGTGTGATAGCGACCATGCCAGGATTGAACGTGCCAAACAGCAAAATTTGCTGTTATCATGCTGGTATCATTATTGCATTATTTTTTATTTAATAAAAAATAATGCAATAATGATACCGAGAGATTGGTACTCCTTCGTTAGAACCGTTTCAAGGAACAATAAACCAATAATTGGTTTATTGTTCCTTGAAACGGCTCTAACGAAGGAGTACCAATCTCTCGGTATTATTCAAGTATTGAATTATTCAAGTAACTCCAATGAGTACCACAAACTTTCTCGCTTTCAGTAGTTTTCTTCCCAAAGGAAACATTATAATCAAGAGGGCTGCTGACACCAATGGGGAAAAGGTGGAGTGGATGAAAATGAAGTGGATAAGGTATGAATCTACTTTTGGGGTGATAAAATTTAAATATACACTTGACGAAGATTCGCCATTTCGAAAAGTAGATCTCCGAAGGCAAAAACGAGGAAGGCCATTATCAGGAAATAATAATTCATTGACGGTTCCTCAATCTTACACAGGACCAGTACCAATCAACCCTCTCAAGAAACAAGACCTTCTGTCGATTCTGTCATTGATTGACGTCGATTGCCATGATTTTTATAAACAGCTTATAACAACAACAGATGCAGCTGAGTTTGATGAACTTGAAGACAATAATATTGTTCTGGAAGACACTGAAATTGAGCCCAATTAAGCGCAAAATTTCTGTTTTAGTTCTGTTTTAGTTTTCATTATTTTTTTATCAACACATTGCTGTGATGTTTTGCTTTTAATAAAATAATTATATTATTTAATTTTATTATTGTATTACAATAATAAAATTAAATGATAATTTACAGCTCATTTTTCTGTATGTTTTATGGGTTTTTTTCGTTTTAAATTTTTTTGTAGTTGTGTTGAGAAGAGTTTTCAAATATGAAGTTTTGTGTAAAACAAATTTAATTTGTTACCTTTTCGAGATTTTTTTGAGGTCTACAATTTAAAAAAAAAAATCAAAAATTAATAATAATAATAAGATCAATGCTGTTTTACCTATATTCCTATTCCTGATTTTGAAAATTTTACCTTGAAAATTGAGCCTCTTTGTATAAAAGTTACCTACCTAATTTTTTTCAAGTTTAATGGGTCTGACTGACTCCATGCAAACACGGTAGTACAGGGTAACAAGAGTGCAAACACATGACTTATCATGTTTTACCATCTTCAGATGAAGTTGGCAAAATATGATAATTAGGTACATCGATCCGAAAACGGTTTATAGGCAACCATTGTGAAGAAGAATAAAAAAGTACTCGACTGAATCTCATTATCAGATGTTTTTTCAAATCATCTGTAGAGAAAAATTGCTTTTTAAGAAAACTGCTGATTTTTCAGGCCGGGCCAAAACTTAAAGTTGCCCTCCTGAAAATGCGAGAAATTTGACTCATCACCTTTTGCCATCTTGCCACATAATTATTATAGCTTTAATGATTTCAATGATCTTTGATTAATTTCTATTTTAGCGCGCTCATTCAATATGAACCCATAGAATTTTCAAATTTCAAAATGTTCAGAGTGAATTTTGGCCTTGGGTGACTCTAAAAAGGGGTTTCCTTGTCCCCTTACAATCTCAATACGAATATGAGAAAATGAAGCTACCGCAACAGACTTGAAATTAGAAGGTTGGACATTAAAATCCGTTCTCGAAAATCATGAAAAGATTTTTGAAATTTTTTTATTTAATATTACGTATGATGGGGGCTAATTAATTAACCCGGGAATACTAACCTGCGTGAAAAGCACGCATAAGAAAATGTGTTTAAGTGTTTTCCCGCGCTTGGGGTGCCCCTACTTCAACAGGCGCCCATGACATCCTCGAGGGGTCAGTTGGCTCTCGAACACGTGAATGAGCAGTACCCCAGCTGGCCAAGATTGAAGGTAAGAGCTTTTGTTCTAGACGTTGGTGAGTCAAAACGCTCACTGTTAGTAACACACGTAAATTTTTCTGCGTCAATATAACGCATGTTAGTAACCACAGGATATTATTTGTGCGTGCTTTTGACTCACAGTTAGTAACAACAGGGTATCAATCTTGCGTGTTTTTGACGCATGGTTAGTAATAATAGCATGATTCGTGTTCTTCACGTGATCTTTCTTGGTGGATTATAGTTATGTTTCCATCATTGTTGTAGGTTGTTGAAAATGGCACAGAGGGCAATTTTGAGTGATGAAGAAATCAGCAGAATAATTACAAGTTTAGAGTCTGATGATGAAGAGGCCGATAATTATCTTGAGGGGGTAAGTGACTGTGATTCTGATCCCGATTTTGAACCACATTCACATGATTTTATTGTCGATGATGAGGAGTTGCAATCAAATATACTTCGTCATTGCCAACCTGAACGAGAAGAAGCTTCCACTTCACATTCCTCCGGCGGACCCTCAGGTTCCGAGAAGCAAAAAAAAAAAAAAAGAGAAAAGTTTCAAGCTCAACAACAGCTCAAAAAATGAGCTTTCAAAGAAGAAAAAAACATCGGAAAGGACAACAGATGAGGAAATGAGACAGGGAGCGACACAGGGAAGACCGGAATGGGGCGTAGATGAAGTGGTTGGAAAAAATGGATTCAAATGGAAGACCAGACCTTTGAGACCTAGCACCACACAGGCCAGAGCCAAAAATATTATCCACTTTACACCAGGTCCACTGAACAATGCCCGATGTGCAGAAGAACCCATAGATTGTTTCAAAGTCTTTTTCAGTGAAAATGAGTCAAATGGTAATTCGGCACACCAATACCCAGATATCAGAGATGAGGTCAAAGTACAAAACACCAAATAAGAGTACAATTGGTGACCTCACCCAAGATGAGCTTTTTGGATTGTTTGGGTCCCTATACTATGCTGCAGTAATGAAGAACACTCATTTGAATTCGGACATCCTGCATAATAAGATATTTTGTGGTGATAAGCATGTTTCTATAATGTCAGACAGTAGGTTCTCGTTTTGACTTAGTTCTCTCAGATTTGATGATCGTGAAACACGACCTGAAAAAAAAAACAGTAGATTCGCACCAATATCTGATCTTTGGGATATATTTATTGAAAACTGTAAGCAGAACTATACGCCTGGTCCATATCTTACTATAGACGATATTTATTCGTGCAGACTTTAATTTTCGGTCAGCGAAATCGTTTATTGAAATTTTATATTGACATTTTTCATGTTTTCATAGTTTACAAGAAAATTCTAGTTTTATATTTACCTATATGTTGATATCAGGTTTGCTAGTCAACTAGAAAGAAACATAATGTTGAGTTCGAAGGAAAGATATGTTTTTATTGAAAGTTTTTGATTTGAAAGAAAAAAAATTTTGATCCCGAGGATTTCGGATTTTGAGTTGTGATATAAGAAGTTTTTGAATATTTGAAAGAATTTGGTTCGCATTTCTTTTCTATTCCATGTTTCTTTCTGGGAGGAGAAATGGACCTATGGTTTTCATGTCAAAAATTCTAATTTGAGATTCTTTATTTACCAAGAGACTGAGTTACCCATAAATGTGATAAACAGCATTCTGACTGTATTGACGTTAGAATAGGAACGTTCCAAAATGGGAATGTATTTGACTGAAATGAATACAAAGACTGAGTAGGTAGCATGTAGGTATCTTATGGATAGCCAGTACCTAAAATTGTGATCAGGTCATTTCAGACCAATACCTATGTAATTGCCTTGTTACTTACATTTCCTGTATGTTGTAGTTGCCAAGTCATTATGTACATTAGGTAACAATAAAAAATAATGTTAAAAACTAGAAACAGCCTATTTATTCCCAAAATTCCTGGATATGCGTCAAAATGACGCATGGTTAGTAACAAAGGGGTATCCTGAAAGGTTAGTATTCCCGGGTTAAAGCCGCATAATTCAGATGAGTATCAGTCGATTCTTCGATTTTTGTAAAGTTTCATGTATTATTTTGACGTAGCGAATTTTAGGGTATAGACAATTTTGTTTTGTTTTGTGTTTTTTTTTCTGTTTTTTTACGGACAATGAATGTTAACCCATTTCCGCCGACTGTGACGTACATGTAACACAGTTAGAGGCTTCTTGCGGTTTGGTTTACAGGTACCATCAAGTTCCCGGTCATTTAAATTACGCTAAGTTATCACGTAGAAGAGCCTTACTAAAAATTTCTACGAAAATTGTAATCCTCGCGGCAATTTTGCAGTGTTTACAAGCGTTTGTATTTGAACAAGTGCGCAGTGAAGAGAATTCAAGATTCCGTCATGTTGTAAGTACTGCATATCTATGATTACTGTTTTTCTCGTACCCTTGTTGGTAGTAATTCCTTCCTTAGGTTTATGAAACATGATTCGTGTTTGCTAACCTAAGTTTTATTGCAACGTTGCCTTGTGGTACTACTAGAATTAGTAGCGTGACAAATGTGTCACAGTCGTCATATGAAGTTCAAAAACGTGAACTTCATACCATGCTTCCAAGTTTTTCCCCTTTTATCATTTGTTAGGTAGTTGTTTAGATTTCAGTTTTCAATCGTATTTATCAAAATTTACTCATTTAAAACTCTTATTCACTTGCAATCTTTTCGATTTTCAGTAACGCCGTGCAACTAAAAGGAGGTTTGTCGATGAAATAGAATTCCTCGTGGATGCCCCCTACCCTCAAAAAAGACACGAAGATACAAGATGGTGGAACTTGGCAATACATAATTGAACACTGGGATGGCATATTCATTTGAGGGGTCCAGAGCACAAAGGGTATAAGTGACATTTTCGGGAAAATTGAGTTAGGGGTAGGAATGGAAACCTGATGGATGTGAAAATTTATTGCGAACGTAATAATATGCATCAGAGTTATACCATGGCCAAATCATGTGTTTGAAAAAAGACCCCTCAACGAAACAGGCAAATTGTTTGGAGCATTAAGGATATAATGTACTTAAAATCTTTGTGCTCCAAACTCATGACAGAAAGTGTTTAGAGCACTATGGATTTAATGGCACTTGTAACTTTTGCGCTCCTAACTCTTGACGAAAAATGTTAAGAGCATTTTGGATATAATGGCACTTATATTCTTTGCGCTCCCAACAGGAGAAGGATTTGCATTTAAGTAAGGCAGAAGCAGCTAAAAATTAAAAGGAGTCAGCAAGGATAATGGCTAAGGAGGACGAGACTAGTGCAGCTGTCTGCTTTGACCTGCAGAAAATGCTGCCTACACCTGTCCTAAGTTGCTCTTCAGCATACTACGCCAGGCAACTTTGGACGTACAATTTCTGCATCCACGATTTGGCTACTGGCAAAGCCCAGATGTTCATGTGGAATGAGGGCCAGGCCTCTCGAGGCTGTCAAGAGATCGCTTCCTGCCTGCTGAAGTACATTGAATGACTTCCTGAGAATGTGACCCAGATCCGTGCATTTAGCGACAACTGTGGGGGACAGAATAGAAGCAAGTTAATCGTGAAATTCTGGCTTTTCATTAGTAATACGCGGAATGAGTCAGTCCACCATCACTTCCTAGTATCTGGCCACTCATTTATGGAATGCGACCAGGACTTCGGCTTGATTGAAATAGCCAAACGAACTAGAGGTGGCATTTTTAATCCAGAACACTGGGAAACTGTGGTTGCTGGAGCAAGCAAGTCGTTCAAGGTGGTGCCAATGAGAGAGAGCGATTTCAAAAGTTCGAACACCTTGGAGCCGTACTTCAAAAACTCTGTGACTGGAATACGCAGTATGCAGTGGCTACACTTTGAAAAAAGCTCGCCTTGGACTCTCTTTTACAAAAACTCCATGGGTGAGGATATCGAATTTTCGATGATCAACTTGAAGGCACCCCAACGTGGGAACCCTAACCATCTCCCGTTCTTGGTGTGGAAGAGGAAAGGCCTAAAATAAAATACATGAAGTACAAGAACCTCCGAGACCTTCTAAAGTTTCTTCCTCCCATATACCACAAATTCTACTCGTCATTAGCACATGAAGAGCCCTAACAGCGGCGAGTCCAAAGGGAGGCCCACAACGAGGAATCAGAACAAGATCACTTCTTTGAGACCGACTCAGAATAATGTTTTGATTGATGTCTTGCAATAATTTTTTTGTCAAGATAAATCAAAACGTCGCGTCCATCCGTCCGTTCCATTATCTTTATTATTCAATAATATATTTTATATTTCTATTATTTAATAAAATCTTGTAGATTCTGTATTAAATAAAGAACCCAAGTTTTACTGGAAAAAAATTTGCCTAATATTGAAAACAAGTATTTAACTTTTTCGGTACCGGTCATCATGAAAACCGTTTTCACATTATGCTAATATTATTCCCCTACAGTACAATTAAGTTATCACTTTTAAAATAAGTCATATCTTTTCTATTAATTATTTATTGCCTTCTTTTGATGCATTATGAGACAAAAAGCTCTTAATTTGGAGCACAAAGGGTACAAGTGAGGTCGACTATTTGGAAAAAGTCGATTCGAGTATCGAAATCTGACCAATACGTCAGTTTTGCTTCAAGAACTGGAAGTTCATAACCTTACGAGAACATCTGTTAAATTATTATGGAGAAAAAGAATACAATCGAATTGCCATAGTTAACAAACTTTGACATCGATTTTCTCGATTCGGTAAAAATGTCACTTATACCCTTTGTGCTCTAGAGCACTCATTTGTAAAGGGGTTGACAATATAGTCGTCGCAGTGGGGTCCACAGTTCATGGGTATCAGCCCACAAAGACTATGGAAAAGAGATATTCAAGAGCTGAGAAGAAGCAAATAACAGTCCCTCAACCTTGATGCATTACTAATTATAACAAAAATATAGGGTTGACTGATCGAATGTATCAAGATATTTCCGATTCTGATAAAAGGATTCTTGCTGATTAGAGGAAAGAAATGGTGGTGGCCGTTATTCATTTGGTTAGTGGATGTTGCAGTAAATTACGCGAGGTGTCTCTACAAATTCGCAAATTACAAAATAAAACGAAAACTGGATTTCTGCTGAGATATTGTGCATACATATCTCGTCTGCTATAAAACACCTACGAAGCTAACTGGACCAAGACGACATAGCATGAACCTTTCACTTGATTCGTACTTCTAATTTAAATTTTAAAAAATGGTTCTTCATTTATTTGAAAAGCTGTTTTATTCACTTATGTTCCTTTCAATGACTTCATTGGTTCTATTTTTTTTTGGGAAAATTATAAAACTTACTCAAATTAACTTCGACTTCAGTAACATCACTTGATTTAGCTGAATAATTGAAAGACAGTATTTCATTGACTCCGATTTGTACCCTTTGATTTTTGATTTGTATTTTACTGATCTATGATTTGTAATTGATTGATCTCGAATTCGTTATATTTGATTGTGCTTGAATAATAAAGTCATATTCTGTTCCATAAAACATTGATGATTTATCTACCAAGATGCTCACTTCTTGTGAAAAAGTTCACAGAAATGTATGTCTGGTGACATATATGTCAACAACTGTGACATATATGTCACAGTTAATTCTCCCACTCCTAGGACCCATAGAATTTTTTTGGCATTTTTCTCAACTCAAGGGAGCCCAGTTAGACAAAACTAAGAACATTTTGAATTTTCCAATTTTTTAATTCTTGGCGGAAATGGGTTAAAGATGTGGGCATAATTACTCTGCGGTTTACAATTCAGGGAGACAGAATTTCGATTCTTGCAGTCTTGCACGACAATGAGGTAGCAATAACAAATCCTAACGAAAGAAAGAGGTTCAAGAAGCATGAAAACGAGATCGGGATCAGCACTTGACTTCCATATCCAGAGGATCCGGTTTTGCAACGGTGTTAACTCGTATAATAATTCAACTAACAAGGAGATAAGCTTGGAAAGAGCGATTCCCATTACCGAAAAAAATAAGAGAAAAAATTACGACAGGTCGGAAAAATCAAGAAAATCCGCGTTAGGCCGAGTGAGTAACCGAGACCTTGGCGGGACCCAGCCTTCCACGACAAGTCCTTGGCACACATAATTGTAATTTCGTTGGTATTAATTTTGAATGGAAATGGGGAGATTGAACTTTTAGTTTGGAAGGTAAAGATAATGATATCCTGCGGTGGGTATTTCACAGAACCAGACGTTTAACCTAATTCAATCGTTAATAATTATATTTTTAATGGAGTGTGCGCTTGGTTCGGAAAAACTGTTTATTGTTATTACTAAAATTCTAACCCCCCTCAAAATTTAATATTTTACGTTTCAAGGAACGCAAAATCCTAAAATCGAATGACAATTTTTCCGTCCGTCCGCCGTACTTTCCTTGGTTCCCATGGACCGATTTGGTTCAAATTTGGTTATGGGCACCATTTGGGGTCTAGTCATGCCGCGAAGCTATTGGTCAATGTCAGTCACTTCTAGGGGGTGAAAATTGAGGGTTGAAAATTTCAAGAGTGTCCTAGCTCGAAAACTCTCGAAATGAAGGTATCATTTTTCACCAATTTTAAATAGTATTGAATTTTAAAAAAATTGTGAGACCACCCGGAGCTCTGCAGGACAAACCGTTTGCTCCTTACGAGTACTTAAGGGTTTTCCTTCGATAAAATAGAATCACGAGTGTGAATCACCAAAGAGGTCTAATCTCCAATGAATTTTTAGCTAAACAAAACGCGATCGCTGTTCATTTCTTCGAGTTTTATTCAGTTTTGCTTCCTTAGAAAACCGTAATCAAATTTCCACATGAAGGTCCCTATTTTTCGAATCGAGTGTGGAGCATTTGGGTTCTAGTTGTGCCCCGAAGCTTTTGGCTGATGTCAATCACTTCTAAGGGGTGAAAATTAAGGGTTGAAATATTCAAAAGTGCCCTAGCTCGAAAATTCTCGAAATGAAGGTATTGCTTTTTCACTAATTTTGAATAGTGGGTTTGTTCGGTGAGGCAGTCCAGGGTTGACCACGCCTGCTTTTGGCCGTTCGGAGAGAACCAGTGTAGTCCCGGACGAGTGATTTGCCGTTCTGAGACATTCCTAGTGACGATTTGATACTTTCGATATTTCCAATATTTTTCTTGCGATATTATCGAATATTGAAAGTAAAATCTTGATGTTGAAAGAAGAGAAATATCGGTTGTGATGGTTATATATCTTACCACCGTAATTTATTAATTTCCCCTAAAATATAAAAAATAATAGAAAAACCAAAATAAATAGAAGCGGAAGATGAACGCCGACACATAGATAACAATGTTGAAATAACATGACATCCCACCCACTATGCGCGGAATTCACAGTCATTGCTCAAGGAAGCGTTGAGTAACTCCTCAAAGAGATAGGGAAGTCCTCGAATTTTGGTATTAATAGTTCAGATGAGGAACTCCTCATCTTTCGAGGATCTCCTCGATATGAGGAACTCCTCAAACTGGGCCTGGAGGATCTCCTCGAACTAGGCCTTGAGGAGTTCCTCAACCGGCAGTTGGCAACGCTGTTAGCTTGGTTTTTCCCATTTTGAGGGAGGAAAATGGCGAAACATCACTCCGGGTATAATGTTTTTGAGATATATGAAACACATTTTGAAATATTATTTTTTGAACAGGTTTTGAGGTGGATAACAGTTTTGATAGGTTACACTCAGGTTATTTATTATGTTCTGTTGATGGTACTTCTTCGTTGTTCTTCCGTCTACTTTTTTGTTGAGATGGAAAAGAAAAGGTTTGTTTTTCGTGAAGACGAAAAAGTTATGATTAGAAAGCTGGCTATGGAGAGAAATTATGTCGTAGAATGTAGAAAGAGCGACACAATTTGCGACATACAGTCCTCATGCTCGATATGGGAAGAGGGACAAGACATCGTCACTTCTTTTCGTTTCGATTCCGCATTCCCCATTTCTGTTATGTATTAATTTATTATGTTATGTATTAATACAACTTTTTACGAGTACAATTTGAACTGGCATTATGTTAGAAGATATCGATTTAAAAAAAAATGAAAAAACATTAGATATCAGTGAAATCAATATTTTTCTTTCGATAATTTATCGTAATCACTGATAATGATAAAATACGATGCAAAAACATATTCGATATCGGTATAGGCCTATCAGAGGAGGCATATCGTGATATGTAAATATAATATTAGTGTTAGCTTTGGGAGGTTTGAATAAATCGAATTTATTTGAATAGTAGCCAGGTAATAATCCTGTCACTGATTGCCATAACTTCTATGAAACCCTACCAACCTCAGAAGAAGCGCCAGAATTCGACGTCATCTCCGATGGGTCGGACAGCGAAGAGGATTAAAACTCACTAGCAACTTAGCAATAAATACTGATGTTTTCATATCTTTTACAAAATTCGGATGTCATATAATTTTATTCTAAATAAAAAATATAAAAAAATTTATAATTAAGAATGTTTTGGTGTAGTCATTTCCTATATCTTTTTATTGCGTACCTCAATTGCGTACTCAATTTTATCAAAATTTTTCAATTTACGCAGAACTTCAAGTCTGGAAACTGCTAATTTGAGGAATGAGTGACGTCAACGGCAAAAATGGTAAACTCGAGTAATTCGGAAGGTGGCAAGGTGTTTTTCGACAACGTGGAAAATGCTTTCCAATGACAATAGATTTGATATTGAAAACCACATGACTACTATAACGACTAGTTACTTTAATCAACTGTAGGAGAAACAATAATATGAGAGAATTTCCTGATTTTTGAAAGGTAGGTAAACTTTAAAATTGTTGCCCTGAAAAACTTAGAAAAAGTGGTGTAGGGTGTCTACTACTACTACTTTTATTTTTCAGTTTTTAATTTACTTATTTAATTATTTGAACCAGCTGACCATGTGTCAATCTAGTTACCTAGGAATTTTAAACAATAAAATATTCATTCTCTTCTGGAAGTTCTTGGAGTCAGGTTATTGCTCATTTAAAATTTTCTTTCCAAGTTAACAATCTTATAGGAGTGGTATAGGAAAAGTACCCTCTACAAGTGACACCACATTCTGCCATTTTAGCACAGATATATTCTTTGGTCATCAGGGCCACAAGCATTGGTTACAGACGGCATTTCAATATTCATTAGAAAAGTACACCACAACAGAGAAGTAGGAACACTGAAATTTATTTAAACGCGATTCACCAACGAGCGACGCACGATTAACATAATAAACGCATTTGTGGCTCAGCCGGGGACTTCATTTCGACCACCGGAAAAAAAGGCTTGCGAAGGACGTCTCTCTTGAACTGCCTTTGTTGCGATTGTGTGCTTAACGTGGCGGAACGCTGGAAAAGGAAACGCGATTCTTTCCAAGAAGAACCCTCTAAGTAGCAACTAGCGCCGCACATTGGGCAAAATGAGAAGCATCCGGCGACGAGCCACGTATGGAGACATTTGCGATGCATTTGAGCATTCCTCACTATACACTGTCACTACAAACAGGTAATTTCCTCCAACATCACAATTTCCACTCGCACTTATGGTCGGATAGGTAAACATTCGAACAAAATGATAAGAACCTCCACTCCGGTTTCCTCAGATATTGAACGGGTGGAGGATGGTCCTCTACGAAATTCATCGCTCCCGAATTGATGGTAGCGAACGAATATGTAATATTCTGCGCAATTCCAATAGCTGCATGGATTCGGAACATATCAGCAGATCATCAGTATTCGCGACATTCCAGTTATTCTCAAAGGGTGTTGGGTAAATGTACCAGTAGTAGACACTGCACCAAAAGTAGACACTTGAACTTTAACTTGAAAAATATAAGAACCCAGCTCATCAAAAATGTTTGCAATTGGCACCAATTTAAATAATATCATCTGCTGCGTTCCCACCAGAAAGACATTGATCATCAAGTCAGCCATAGAAGAATAATAGAGCATTTGTTAACGCGGCTTAGTTTGAGGTGCTGTTATTGCCACATCTGCTAAGGAGATAAGTTTGGTTTTAAGAAGTTCTTAATCAGTTTTTACATATAATCTGCACCAATTTGATTTCTACGTGCTATTTCATGTATTTCCTTCACAGTTGCGATGTTTATTTTGGTTAATATTGTATAATTTCGTTCAAACAGAGACTGTCTAATATTGGGTCATTGATAACGCGTCCTTTCCAGTAGTAGACATTCGTGTCTACTAGGTACTGGTTTTTTCTCTGCTTTTTAGAACATTATTAAAACTTATTCGTATTTCAATTGTGAACACGAGGATGCTTGAATTTTTGCCGGGAAATGACTGGTTCCAGTAGTAGACAGGGGTGTCTACTACTAGTAGACATGGGTGTCTACTACTGGAACCAGAAAATTGTGATGTTACCTATCTAAGTTAAGGAAGAAATTTATTGTGAAGGTTCTGGTGCTTTGACTCATGTTTAACGTTGTTTACAGTAGCACAGCCATGCCACCTGTGAAGGGGAAAATGTGGAATTATTCGGAAAACGCTGCAAATTATGAACGCTAAAATTTGAACTGAGATTAGGCCTCATTTGCGATTCACACTCGTGTTTCTGTTTTATCGTACGTCCAACCCTTAAATTCTCGTAGGGAGCGAACGTTTTGTCCTACAGAGCTCCGCGTGGTCTCAAAAAATTTTGAAAATTCTGTACTATCTTAAATTGATGAAAAAACAATACTATTTATATCAAAATTTTTTGAGTTAGGGCGTTTTTAAATTTTAAAAATTAATTTTTTGACCCTTAGAAGTGACTTACATCAACCAAAATTTTCGGGGCACAACTAGACCCCAAATGGAGCTTACGTAATAAATTTCATCAAAATCGGTCAATGCTAAGTGTGGAAAGTACGGCGTACGGCGGACGGACGGCCAAATTTTTATTAGTTTTTTGGATTCTACGTACCTTGAAACGTAAACCAACAAATTTTGAGGGGGTGCTAAAACTTTTTTTTTTTTTGGTCGATTCCAAAGGTTCATTATTGAAAATAATAAACCAAAAGCGCTCATAGCTCAAAACCGCGAATATGGGTGCATATTTGATCAGAAATACGTAAAATATATTAATTTAATGAAGTGTCAACTACTGGTGTGTTTCCTTGTCTACTACTGGCACACTAGTGTCTACTGTTGGTAAAAAAACTTGTTCTCCAAGATTATCAAAAAACCACCTAAATGTTAATGATTGAGTTATTTTAGGAAGAATTTAGGTCAAATAAGAGTGCTGTTGGACAAATATAGCAAAAACTCGGCGCTTTGCGCCTCGGCGGGGGGCTCCGCCCCCCTGCACCCCCCGGTTTATTTCTTTTTCCATACTCTGTATGAAATCATAGGAACACAGAATGTGTTTTTGCGATGCTAGTCATCCGTTAAATAAAAAACAACAATAATAAATGTGGAGTCTTTGGCAATAATAAAATAAATAATTGTTAGACATTTAATTTGGTCTAAAACCCTATAAATGTTATATAAATAAATATGTAACTACAAGAAAAATGCTATATAAATTGAGAGCTTTCCAACGAATGGTGAACAATTTCTGTGCAATGAACACTGCGGGAGTTCTATTTCCTTACCAACGGCTTGGTTGCACGTGAAAATCATTATAAATGGCGCGTAACGGTTTTTTCTGTCGCTTTTTCGTGACGATTTTTTTTCGGTAGGTCATCGCAAAAACACATTCTGTGTTAAAAGGGAAATTTATTGGAAATTAGTGAACTACATCTAAAATTAAGAGGAAGAGTCTCACAATAGTGTCTACTACTGGTGCCTTTACCCTTCTGGTTCATACCAAAATTGTTTCGACATGTCAAATTTTTTTTTTGAAAAATAACGGAAATTATGATTTAAATTGAAGAAAAAGGTTCAATTACTGACCTCGGAGAACATCAGGAGGCTGTATAGCGTCTGGAAAGCATTGTAGACGATCATGGCGTTATTCAGTTTGAAGGGTTTGCGGTTCTCCATGATTTTGGGACCGAGAAATATGATGACGTAGAGGTAGGAGCCGACCATGACGAGCGTTGGCCACGGCGAGTCCATGAGGGGCCAGTCGTTGACACGGGCATCTGTCAAAAGAGGACGTTCCAGTCATCGGCATGCATTTTAAGGCACGATCTAAACTAATCGTAATGTTCAATGAATGAAAAGGGGTTCTCATATGAAAATGAAGGGAATTTCGATTACAATATGAAAATTGTCAAAAGACGACGTCCTCATTTTGAAGCCCCATATAAACCAATATAAAATCATTTCATGTAAATTAAGTAATATACAAAACATTCAACTAAATAGAACAGCAAATAATTTTGAAAATTTTACAAAAAAAAAGGACAATATAAACAAATAATAAATAAAATGAACCAAAAAGAGGACGATGTAAATCAATATAATTTCATAAAACCAAAAAATTCATACACAAATATCTCAAATTATGAGTGACTTTTAAAAATTTGTCAAGAAACGGAACGTTCCAGTCATGGGCATGCATTTTAAGGCACGATGTAAACCGATCGTAATCTTCAATGAATGAAAAGGGATTCTCACATGAAAATAAAGGAAATTTCGATTACATTATGAAAATTGGTCAGAAGAAGAGGAAGTTCCAATAATGGGCATGCAATGGGCAGAAGGGCACCCAAGTCTTACTGTGGGACGTCCAAGAAAGGACGTTCAAGTAATGGGCATGCATTTCAAAGCATGATATGAATCAATCGTAATCTTCAATGAATAAAAAGAAGTTTTCATATGGAAATAAAGGTAATTTTGATTATATTAGGAAAATTCGTCAAAAATAAGAGGACGTTCCCATGGGCATAATATTTGAAAATGTATCAAAAGAAGGCAATGTAACTAATAAATAAACAAATACTAATGAATTAGATAAACCGAAAAGAGGAAGATATAAATCAATATGAATAATTTCATATAAATCAAAATCAAAAAAATTATTTTAGCATGACGGATTTCGAATGAATTTTGAAAATTTGTCAAGAAACAGGACGTTCCAGTAATGGGCATGCATATCAAAGCACGATATAAACCAGTCGTAATCTTCGATGAATGAAAAGGGGTTCTCATATGAAAATGAAGGAAATTTCGATTAAATTAGGAAAATTCGTCAAAAATGAGAGGATGTGCTCATGGGCATGAATTTTGAAGCCCCATAAAAACCAATATAAAATCATTTCATATAAATCAAGTAATATACAAAAAATCCAGTTAACTAGGACAACAAATGAATATTGAAAATTTTTCAAAAAAAGGGCAATATAAATAAATAATAAATAAAATGAACCAAAAAGAGGACAATATAATTTCATATATTTACCTAAACAAAAAAAAAAACTTCATCCACGAATATCCCAAATTTTGAATGATGTTTGAAAATTTGTCAAGAAACAGGACGTTCCAGTAATGAGCATGCATTTCAAAGCACGATATAAAACAATCGTTATCCACAATTTACGAGAAAAGGGTTCTCATATGAATATAAAAGAAATTTCGATTACATTATGAAAATTTGTCTTGAATTTTAAAGCCCCAGATAAACCAATATGGAACGATTTCATACTAACTAATATAGAAAACGTCTGCCAAGTGGGTGTGGCACATAGCTTCCTCGTATCCATAACCCGATTATATAGATGATCCGATGCATAGTAGTTAATCTCAAAACACCAATCTTTAAGTACCTTTCACTACCCTCATAGGGGACCATCTACACGCTAGTCTGGACAATCCTAGAAAATTTCATCAAATTCGGATGAAAAATTAAGTGAGTAGATGTATGTGATTGGATCAAAAAATTCTTAGCCTCGGCTGGGATTCGAAAACTCGATCCCTGGAGCACAAATCAAGACCCTATCCTCTGAGCTATTGAAGCCTTGTCACGTATAAGATTTGAGATTCTCACAGGAGACCATCCCTCTATGAATGAATCCCTCTATGAAAAACAATTCTCTATGATTTTCATGAAGGACCTTCTAAACACTACTCTGTAACATCCCTGAAAATTTCATTGAAATCGGATGGAAAATGTAGAAGTTATGGCCGTTACAAGGAAAATCACGTTTGCGCATGCGCAGTGGCTACTATCAGTCCGAAGGTGGTGATTTTCATAGGGGACCATCTACAACCTGTTAAATTAGGTGAGAACGAAGATGAAAACGGATTAATAATATAAGAACGATTTAATAGAAGAGGCACATGATATAAGAGAGAGGCTCAGGACAAATATGGCGTTTGTCCTGACGAATCTCAGTTTATCATTGATTACTTTAGAATCAGAGAAAAACAACTCCAAGAAGAGTGGAACATATACACCACTTACTCAGGTAATCCTTTACTCACACGATTACATCACGAATGAAGAGAAACGGTCTTATATGCAAACTATAATTATGCATGAACTATCAGAACAAGGTGTCCTTTCCAAAGAACCTTCAGAACTATTCCAGTTCTACAGACCCAGACAACCAACATCAATTCCAGCAACTAGAATTCCTCAGCCAGGTATTATTTTACTACCTTTGGAATATCACACCGGACAAATGGTCACACCATCAGCCGAGGTTCCTGAAACTGGTTATCCACTTCATCCACTTTTAGAGCATCTAATCCGCGAAAAGTATGTTCCATATCGCCAATTTACTCACAAGTACTGCAGGCCACTTGGTACAACAGACGCAACATTTGAAGACTTTAATAGAGAGCAGAAACCTTCTGCCCCCATTGAACAGTCACGAAAAGAACAAGTGACAGTTCACAGTTTGAACAGTCACACTTCTTAAGAAACACATGGCATGTAAACCATACCATTACCTCAAATTTACGGACATAATATTCTGCAAAACACCACTTCATACAGGTACAGGATACCATAACAGGCTATCGAAGAAAAGCTCACGCCAAAATATCACATCCTAAAGAATATTCTCAAAAAGCGACCAGCAAAGGATACTTCCTTAACGCTTTCTTTGAAGATACCCGAATAAGTACACAACATCAAGCAATGGGGTCACCGCTATCACATTCCATCAACATGTACAGGTAAGGATCGAGAAAATGCCATCAACAAGCAACTCGAAAACTATTTTAATAGTCATCCTACCGTTATGTACACCAGAAATCATATCTCAGAAAGAGATGGCAGACTAAAACAACGTCCTGTCTATGGAGTAGATGATACATTCATTGCAATTGAACTAGCTTTAACATTCCCTCTAGTCGTTCAGGCACGATCACCAGATTGTTCCATCATGTACGGCTTTGAAACATCCAGAGGAGGCTGTCAACAGCTTGACCATATCGCCAAGGACTACGAATCCTTCTTTACAATCGATTGGTCCCATTATGATCAAACCCTTCCATGGGTCATCGTAAACACATTCTTCGAAGATTATCTTCCTTCATTATTAATCACTGACAAAGGAAAAACTCCAACTTACATTAACCCCACACCTGACACCATGTTAAATTAGGTGAGAACGAAGATGAAAACGGATTAATAATACGAGGGTGGATCAAATATAAACGGGACTTTATTTTTTTTTAAATTTTATTTGTTAGAAAATAAAAAGCGGGTATATGTCACTTTTCTACATAGTCTCCTGCTTTTGTGACACATTTTTCCCAGCGAATAGGAAGTTTTTTAATCCCAGCATCAAAAAACGATGAAGATTGCGTCTGAAGCCAATTGCGCACGAACCCCTCATCATCCTCGAATCGCTGTCCGCCTAGGGCTTCATTAAGTGGCCCAAACAAGTGAAAATCACAGGGCGATAGGTCAGGGCTGTAGGGAGGATGATCAAGTGGAGTCCAATGCATTTCTTCCAATTTTTGAACAGTTAGAGCTGCAGTATGGGGCCTTGCATTGTCGTGGAGGAGGATGACGTCACGAATTGGTTGATTCCGTCTTTTGCTGCGATATGCAGCCCTCACCTGAGTCAGCAGCTCACAATAGTAGGCAGCATTGATTGTTCTTCGCTCATGCAAAAAATCAATGAGCAAAACGCCTCGATAGTCGAAAAAAACAGTTGCAAGGACCTTGCCAGCAGACAGTCGAGTTTTTGCTTTTACTGGGGCTGTCTCCCCCTTCCTCCGCCACTCCATACTGGCTTGCTTCGATTCGGGTGTGTAATGATGGACCCATGTTTCGTCGCAGGTGACGATGCTAGCCAAAAATGCTTCCCCTTCTTCCTCAAACCTTGCAAAAAGCCTCTGACAGACCTCCAAACGTCTCAACTTCTGATCTGCAGTCAAAAAGGCGAGGGACCCATCTGGCACACACTTTACGGAATCCTAGGTGCTCTGTAATGATCGTTTGGCAGCTCCCATAACTTACCCCTTCCTGCTCAGCGATTTCGGAGACAGTCACACGTCGATCATCTTCAAGAATGTCACGAACCGCTTGAATGTTCTCATCCGTAATGCTGCTCCGGGGACGACGATCGTGTTCCTCATTCTCTACTCGTTCTCTTCCCTCCTGAAACTCTTTGTGCCAGGCAAACACACGGGTCCTAGAGAGGGTTTGGTCCCCGAACTGGGCAGTCAACCTTTGAAAAATTTCCTAAGGTTTGACTCTTTAACGGGTAAGAAATTTTATGATAATTCGTTGCTCAATGGAAACGGGCACCTTTTGTTCAGACATCGCGATAACTACTCATGAAAGGTTGTAAAGGGGGAGACGCCCCCCTCATCCACCTTCTAATGAACCTGTTCAAACAATCTCGAAGTGACGGGCCTGCTTCTGTCAACCATCGGCGCTCAGAGGTCAGAGTCCCGTTTATATTTGATCCACCCTCGTATAAGAACGATTTAATAGAAGAGGCACATGATATAAGAGAGAGGCTCAGGAAAAACCAATGCCTTCCTGGAACCCTCAGCATCAGCTGATTTTATTACAAATTATTTGTTAGTTTATAGTTAATTAATTTTATTATATTAATCAATATTATTTTTAAACATTATTTTATACTAAATAAATTATCATTTATTTATGTAACACAACCTAATCAACATAATCCCTGAAAATTTCATCGAAATCGAGTGGAAAATGTGGAAGTTATGGCCGTTAGAAGGAAATTCACGTTTGCGCATGCGTAGTAGCTACTATCAATCCGAAGGGAGTGATTTTCATAGGGGACCATCTAGATACTAATCTGTAACATCCCTGAAAATTTCATTGAAATCGGATGGAAAATGTAGAAGTTATGGTCGTCACAAGGAATTCACGTTTGATTTTCACAAGGAATTCATGTTTTGATTCACGATGATTTTCATAGGGGACCGTCTACACACCAACCCGCACAATCCCTGAAAATTTCATAGAAATCGGACAATAACTTCGTGTAGTTATGCGCGTTACAAGGAATTCATGACAGACGGACAGACACACGGACACACAGATACGGAACCAAAATTGTTCAGAAAGGTCTAAAATGCAAAACGCGAGTGAAAATTTTGATTTTGGAGAACTTTTTTTTCGGCCTTGAAAAGTGAAAACAAAGCTTCCGCTACCTTGGTAGACTCGGAAGCAAAAAATTCGTGTGAAAAAAGCTCGAATTAGAGATAAATTATGGAAAATTGTCTTAAAGAATGGCATAATAAATCAATATCAATAATCAATGAACCAACTAATAAATAATAATAAGTGAAATAACCGAAAAGAGGACGGTATAAGAATAATTTCATATAAACCAAAATATAAATATTCATTCAAGAATAATTAGGATTTCGAATGAATTTTGAGAATATGTCAAAAAAAGGACGTAACAATTCTTGAAATACCACGCTAATGTTTGAAAATTCTAAATTTTGACTTGTCATTTACAAATTCGACCCAATTACGTGACAAAGGAGAACAAAAAATGAAATCTTTCTGTCTTATGAGGGTATTTCTCTACTTTTACTCCTCAGTTATTGTGACGTTGCATCACTCACTCCCGAGCCCTAAAGTGAAGTTTCTGGTCGTTCGCCCGACGGCTGCCGCATTTTCCCTTCTTTTTTGTCTTCTCTCACTGAAGGTAACGTAACTTTTTAAGTGGTTGTCCATGGTTTATCATTCCATTAGTATTTCACCGTCTCGGAACTACCTACGTAATTGTTCAAACAAATGTTGCAAAATTTTCGACTACCCCTGCTTCAGTCTAAACGTTCGTTACGCGAGAAAAACGCTTTAAAAAGACGTAGCAGTTCTGTAATAATTTTCGCTCTTCACAGCACAATCCATGAGAGTGGTTGTTACGAGTAATACGAGAATTCAAACGAGCAGATCCACGATATCACGTATTCAACCGAGTCAAAATCCGAACAATTTCTCGAAAACAAAACTTGATAAAACGAGGGAAAAAGACTACACGCATGCGAGAATAGATAGGTTTCATCATAACAGAGGAAATATGGGAATATTACAAAATTTCTTACAGGAGTTACTGGTGATGATTCGGAGATGTTTACAAATTATATATAAAGTGTAAATCCTGAAGAATTTGGACTATTTTGGCATTTCTACATAGGTTGTAAAGAAGTGTGCAGATGATTCGAAAATTCTATACATGGTGACACAGCTGATGATTCAGACATATTTAAAAACTTTATAAAAAGTGTTACAGCTGATTCAGAGAAATTTAAAAACTCTATACAAGGTGTCACAGTTCATGATTTGGTAATGATTGAGAAATTCTTACTTGTTACTGCTGATGATTCAAAAATCTTGAAAATGCTATGAAGGGGGTTGCGGCAGATCAGGAGAGATCAATACAGGATGTCACATAGGGGTGGGTCGAATAACGAGTAACTGCTACAAATAACAGGTTATTTAAAAATAACGAATTATTTATAATGAAATCCACGAAGTGACAGTAAGTAACAGCTAATTTGCGACTTTTTTGTCTCGTGACATTTTTTTCTTAACCCCCTTAAAATCCGACTTTTTTCACTCTAAAGATGTTTTTCGTATTTTCGACCTTACGCCATTAAAACAGCCATAACTCCCTTGTTACACAGTCAAAATTCAAATGAAGTTATACCGCTGGAAAAAGCGATAAATTCTCTACCTTCCTAGAGCTAAATTAAACTGTTTAAAGAAGACTCAGATGTTGAAAAATTAGCCCGAATGGTAAAATCTCCGAAATGCACGGTTTTTTTCAACGTTTGTAAGCCTAACAGAAATTGGCGATTCATTTATGACTGTAACCCCAAAAGCTCAACTTTCCTACGGTGTAATCGTAAACTACTTTACAATCGAATTTGAGGGAGAAATTTGTTTTTGAACGAAAAAAAACGTGCTTTTTCAAGTTTTATTTAATTTTATTTTTTAAAAGCTTTTATTTATATTTTATTTAGTTTCACCTGTCCAGTCGTCAGTCAGGGTTTTCATTATTTTGAGAAAATTTTCGGATGATGGATGGAAACATTCTGGAACAGGTTTAATGAGATCTACTAGCAGTAACCGAGAGAAAAACATAGGTAGCAACGAACCACCCTGAAGTTTGATAGTTAGGTATTAATGAGAAGGTAATGAAAACCAACCATTATATAGCCACGGTTATAATAGGAAAATAATGAGACAAATAAAATAATGACAGCTTTCCTAACAAGTAACGATGAATAAAACGAAAGGCCGTTCAAATGATAACGAGGCCAGAAAAAAAATGAAGAATTTCTTCAGGGTCTGATAATGTGTTATTTAGAGCAGATATAAATAAAAGTTACATTTTTGTTAAGAACGAAATGTAACGTTACAAACAGATAGCAATAACGCCCATCATTAGCTGTCACAGCAGACGATTTAAAATTGTATACATTATTATGGCAACTGAATACTAAATACAATCCATCTAGCAACATTACATATCATTATTACACTCCTTGAGAGCCTGTTTACAGTAAAACGCAGTCCCTTCTCATAACAGTATCTTCAACACTGCGCTATAATTGCACTTTAACAGCACTAAGTCCAGTGGTTTTTTTCAAACTTTAAACAAAATGTTACAATTGATTCTGATTTTTTATTTTTTATTCTATACTAGGTGTCACAGCTTATGACTTTGTAATTATTGAGAATTCCGTACGTGTTACTTCTGATGATTCGAAAAATCGGGGGGTTGCTGGCAACATTGAGGAGCTGATGAACAGGGTGTCACAGCAGATGATTTGAAAATTCTATACATGGTAACTTAGCTGATGATTCAGACATATTTAAAAACGTTATACGAAGTGTAACAAATGATAAACACAAATGAACATATAGAGTTCATCGACAAGGTGTCACAGCTTATGACTTGGTAATTATTGAGAATTCTGTACGTGTTACTGCTGATGATTCAAATAATCTTGAAAAAATGCTATGCTGGAGGTTGCGGCTGAAATTTAGGAGTTTTAAATACAGGGTGTCACAGCTGATGATTCAGCCTTTTTTGATTGTTGCATTGATCGTAATTACTTGACTTTGTCTCGGGATGTAAAAACGATTACGATAATAACTATTGGTTAACGCATCTTCATACTTTAGAACTAACTAAAACACGAGGACTTCCTTCGACGTTGCTGTTGAAAGTTTCAGCAAGATACATGTTAACCGTAAATGTGAATACAGAAGATGGGTTAACCAATGGTGCATGCGGCAGGCTCCGTAAAATTGTCCATGGGCTCACTGCTAAAAAAGAAAAGATTCCATGTACTGAGTATATAGAATTCGAACATGGGAAGGTCGGTGCGCAGGAGCGCCAGAGATATGCCAACAAGATGAAAGCTTCCAACATCAGTCCATCGTTGGTGCCAATTGAATTATACTCAGCCAACCTACAGTTGAGAAAGGACTCGAGGGTCAGGGCAATACGCAGGCAGTTCCCCTTGGTACCAGCAGAGGCAATGACAATCCACAAGTCACAGGCGTCCACCTACCATCAGGTTCTGGTTAAAGTTTCGCCACGAATGGACAGACGTCTACTATATTGTGGGCTCCCGCCCACTGGGACGCCTCTCCAGTAGGGTGGGGCCGGGTCAGACCACCGACCCCCTTCGGCCTGACTCGTAGGTGACGTCAACGTGGCCCAATCAGGAGGCGCCAACCAACAGCTCGCGCGCCCTCCCCCCCCCCTCCGGTGGGAGAAGCGTCAAGAGCTTCTCCCCCACCATCACCGCCGCCCCCGCCAACACCACCTCGCGGGAGGAGGGGGGAGAGAAGACGGAACCTCGGGTCAGGCCTGGACGACACTACTCCCCTCCCGACCTCTGCCAAGTTAACTTCCATTGAGAGCTCCGAGCCCGTGAGTTGTTTAACCGCCCCAAGCCTTCCCCCAAGCCGCCACGCTGTACGACCCTATTTGGACATCAGCCGCCACGGATCCAACCTCTTCGCCACACAATAGCGAAAGGATACCTACGGGCCCCAACGTGAGTGCACAAACTAATTTACATTTCATTCCATTGGCCAATGACTAGGAGTGACGTGTAGTCATAAGAGTAAACTTTAAACAACATTAACAATATTTCGCCACGAATCATATTTTTGAGATTGAACTTTAGTAAAAACTTTCCGATTGAACCTCTGATTTCTGACCATGCAATGAACTTGAACCACGAAAGATTAATTGATTGTATTGATGAACTAGGAAGCCATACTGTTTGAAAACTGTTTCGTACTTACCATAATCTCGCCTTCAGCAAAACGCCACGAACTTTGAAGTGGAGAAGTTGTCTCTTAATTGAATAAAAGTGCCATTTATTTGTATTTCCGTTTACCTTTCTGTCAGAGTATACCTGGTTTCCAGACTGATAGTTCGAGGCAAGTGCATCGCCACACCTCGAGGTTTTGACAAGTCCCTTCAGGACCGCCACGTAAGCCCATAAGGCAGGAACACATTTGTGTATCCAATTTGCATTTGGCCCTTCAGGCTTTTTAACTTTCAGCATAAACCGCCACGAGACGCTTCAGGTCGCCACGCAATTTCGCCACGCTTTCTCACCACGCTTTTCGCCACGCATCTTTAATTTCTAAATTCTTCACAGGTAAATACCTTTCATTATAATTTATCTGTGTTTCGACTTTTTGCCTTGTTTTCTTTTCAGCCAATATTCATTTTCAAATCAACCCCCCAACAACTCGTGCGATAGCTTGGGCTGTCGAGTTCATTAACCTAGTTGGTGAGCCCGACCACCCAAGCGCCTAGATCCTCTAGGACAAAACACTAAAGATATGCCTGCGAGTTGATAGCAGAGGTGAACCTTTTCCTTCACCGCTGGTACCCAAGTTGCCAGGTATATCCGAAGTCAACAACTTACAATATGTAGCATTTAGCAGGGCTACTAAGACACATAAACGGGGGTTTCAAACCACCTTCTCGGCCAGGCACCCGAGACAAAGTAGAACAGGAAATGAATCGACTCAGAGAGACTAAATTACTTTTGATTCGTAGCACTACCTAGTTAAAACAAATTAACACAGTAACATCAAATTTTAGCAACAAATTATAGAAAACAATTTTAGTAACTAATTATAGAAAAAATTTTAGCAACGAATTATAGAAACCATTTTAGCAACGAATTATAGAAACCAATTTTAGCAACAAATGCTGCACACTAGGTATGTTTTTCTTCCATATCAGCGAAGCCTCCTTTGAAAAATAAATAATAATAATTATAATAAATGTGAGGCAAATTCCCCATTGAGACAACTTTCCATCATTCCGCCTGAATTTCAGCACCCTTCAACATGGAGGCCGTTGCTATTTTTCGGAATTTTTGGAAGTTGAGACAAGGCTTTAAGAACGAAAAAAAAAAAGAATTTTGGAAGAAAACCCCGGCTTTACCAAAATTACAGTCCCAGAAACAACAGTTTTTGTTTGCCCAGACATGACAGAACCGACAAACACGATGAAAAAACTGACAAGGTCCTACTCAAACAAGGGAAAAACGAAGGTGGAATCAATCCACCATAATGGAAGCTCACTGATAACAGGAGCGCATGCGCATACCGGTGAAAACGTCTGATAGACGTCTCAAACCCACAATGCGACGCCCTACAACTTTCCTACAAGACAGTAACCAGAAAAGCGAATAAAAACAATAATAAAGGCGCAGCTCGTTACTTCCCGCGATTCCTACTGTTACGACGGCGTGTGAAGGCGACCGGCTTCACATCGGCTTGATTGGTCCCTACTCAACGAAGACAAAGGACGGGACAGCACTCGATGCCCGGCGCGGGTTACCGCAGACTGTGTGCAAGAGTGCTTAAGGACTTCAGCTCGGACACATACCTAGGCGCGATTGCTCGCCGACCAGAGGAATGCACCACATTTACCTATGCCTAGTTGGGGGCAGACAACTACTAGGGTAAATGGGAGCAGAAGCCGGCGCGATGAGCTTTATCGCATACCGAGACCTTCTGAGGAACTGTGGGCTTCAGGGTGAAGGCGAGGTAGAGCGAGAAATAATCAAGTCGAGTTTTCGAAGACGAATGCATGAAGAGGAAGCCCTGAGTCCTCCTTTTATATTGGTCAAACAAGGTAAGGGGAGAGTGGAAAAGGTGACGTCAAGTGATGTCACTGTTCCCCGTACCTCACCCTACCTACCTGGCATGATGAGTCACTCAGGGTTTCCCTTGCCCTTTATTGGAGAACTAAAACGGTTAAGAGTATGAGTCATTACACCGATATAATTGATAGTAATATATTTGGATAACGACACCAAATCATACGAGAAAACGCTAAAATAGGCAGAACGAAAAACTATGAGACAAATGATCAAATAATAAGGATAAACCGAGGTCTGATTGAGTTGAATTAAATCGAAGAAAAATTAGGTAGAACAATTAAAATACCCATCACTATTTGCAAAAAATTGTACATTATAATCATTGAAGAATTAAACGAGTATACCTATATATATACGAAACTCTGTGATGTAAAAATCAAATTAATGAACTGGGGATGCACCTGAGTTCAATGCAAATAAGAAGTCAGTGTTTATAATCAGCAACATGAAAATAGAAAATTAGACTTGGATGCACAAAAAGCATAAAAATGTTGAAACATCAATCACGAACAATGCGGTTTGCAGGCGGATGTTGAATTCTCTGAAGAATAAAAATTCGTATCGGGGAAATGTGGTAAATTTACTGTCAACTCAAGATGGAACTTGATGAAGTACTGAGAGCTCAACCATCAACTTGGACAACACTCCCTCCTGAAATGGCCACAGAGACTGCCAAAGCCATGACAATGTTGCTCAACTCAGCAAACTTCCTTGGACCTGCTTTCTCCCATTAAACTAGGTTGCCTGCCCAACTTAGCAGGAGAGCCAAGGCCGTCGCAGCAGTCTTAGGTCCACAAGATCCAGAGGAGGCTTGAAATGAGTCAAGTAAGACGAAGTAGTTTAACAAGGAAGAAGTTTAACAAGAAAGAAGTTGTTACCTAAGTGGTGATTGAATTTGGGAAATTCCATAGGGGATCATCCCACAGTAAAACCCCTTGGGGGTTGGTGGTTGGACCCCAAAATTTAGTTGGGGGGGGGGGGTACCCCCTCGCCTGTACGTTTTTTTG
The DNA here is from genome assembly GCA_009739505.2 of Apolygus lucorum. Lineage (NCBI taxonomy): Eukaryota > Metazoa > Arthropoda > Insecta > Hemiptera > Miridae > Apolygus > Apolygus lucorum. The sequence goes on from CM019174.2 coordinate 14,631,272, forward strand.
TAAAGTGCATAACTTGGACAGGAATTATCGGATTTGCACGGGACAAAGTCCTAAGGGGTGGAGCAGTCGCCCTCGACATTTTTCGGGGCGAGGGGAAACCCGAATCCCAGCAGGATGGCTGAGGTGGTCGACTTGTTCCCTAATAAGGAGCAAATGAAGGCGTCCAAGGCTGTGATGGACATGATGGAGAGATACAGTGCTGGAGAGGCGGCGTTCATAAGTGCCTGCAAGGACGCGAAGTTATCCACAGTCAAGGCTAGGGAATGCCTCGGCCCAATGCGTGAAATGTTTAAGGATATTGGACTCAGGGTGATCAGTATAGAGATACAAATGAACATGCTGGAGACAGAGTCAAGAGGAGTCAATAGAGTAGACCACACGGAGAGCCTGAAAGATATACTGCAGACCACCGCCAGTAGATTGGTCCAATTGGAGGAAAAAATGAATATAATTGGGGAGAAGGTCGATAGAAGAGATCTTCCAGTGGGTCCTGTTGTGTCATATGCATCTGCGCTCAGAGGTAGGTCAGTGAGCCGAAGTAGGAGAGGAGACGGTGAGAGGGAGATACCCCCACGGAAGAACCTGATAGTCCTGAGGCGAAAGGAGTCGAACGGTGACGAGCTAAGTGCCGAAGACATAAAGAAAAAGATAAAAAGGGCTGTAAAACCCGATGAGAAGGGATGGAAAGTGGTAGGAATGCGCGGACGGAGAAATGAAGAAGTTGTGATGGAGGTGGCCTCAGAGGATGAGGCAAGGAAGATACTTGCTGACACTGATCTGGGTGGTGCCGGTCTGCAGGGCGAAATGTTTAAGAAAAAAAGGCCAACAGTGTTATGCAGGGGGGTGCCTGGGAAGGTAAATGGTGAAGCCCTTAGTGATGACAAGCTGATACACATGGTGTGGAGCCAGAATTACAAGGAGATTACCGAGGAGGAATTTAAAAAGAACTGTACAGTGGTGAGGAGGATTCCTTGGGCCAGGGGCGGTGGAAGATCGGGCCAGCAGCCAGATACCTACAATTATATTATGGAGGTCGATCCAGGAATAAGGAGAAAAATGATGATCGAGGGGACCATTTATGTATCTTGGTATCGCTGTGCAGTACAGGATTTCACCGACATATTGAGGTGCTTCCGATGTGGAATCATCGGCCACACAGCCAGGAACTGCAGGATATGTGGAGAGGAAGAGAAATGTTGCAAGCGGTGTATGGAAAAGAATCATATGCAGAGAGAAAAACATGAGAAAAACATTCGGGGGGTTCCGCCCGAATAAGGCGGAACCTGTATGCGGCTCGTGCAGGGAGATGGGAATGGCGCATGACCACTTCATTAGTAGCGGCATTTGCGAGGCACATCGGAGGGCCCTGGCCAGCCTCATGGCAACGACTGATTATGGCCAGTAATATTAATGATTGTCCGGTGTGCAGTAGAGGGTTCACCGCTTCGCGGGGCCTCTCTCAACACATGAGGCAGACGCATCCGGAGGAATACATGCGCCAGCAGTTGGGAAGGGACACAGGAAGGGGGCGTCACAAGTATTGGACAGAAGAAGAGATGGTGGTGATGGCGAGGCATGAACGGAACCTGTCCTTCCCCCAGGCCAAACAGATGGCCGAGGCTTTGGCGGTATTGATGCCTGAAAGAACGGCGGAAATGATCAGGAGACAGCGAAGGCGACCGGAGTATATGGAGATACGGGAGTCGATTATCGCAACTGAAACCGAAGACCTGCAACCTGTTGTACCTGGTGAGGAACTAGGACAAGTAAACTTCCTGGACTGCAGGAGACACAGCTGTCTTAGTTGACGAATTGTTAGGAAGATGAAGGGCACAATGTAATGGGCTATTGTCCTCAGCAGTTTGTGACCTGCATGGCCTCAGTGAGGTATCCAGAAATGCTTTCTCAAGAAAAACATGTCTTCAACAACCGGCAATCGAGCTCCAAAAATTTTGTAAACTACTACTACTTTACCTACCCCTATCTATTTTGTAAACCTAAACTACTACTTTACTTTTAACTAAGTGAGACAATATCATAATCAACAAGAATTTTATGAAATGGGCAGTTGAAATACCATTTGTGAATCCACCGTTTGAAATTAGAGCAATTATTGTAATATAACCACAAATTTTGAATATTATCGGAGAAAAATAATACATCAAATACGTAATTTCTATGATTTAAAAATTCGATTAATAATCAGTTGATGATTGATTGATTGCTGGTATTTATTTATAAAATAGGACATGGGTTAGAACCATGACGGTCCTCTCTTACAACCCCCCCCCCCCACCACATGAACAAATTAGTTCATTATATCCCCATACATCATTTAACTTAATTTCAATTATATAATTGACAAAAATTAACAGTATACTTTTATTTACCAGTAGGTACCTACAATAATCATAAACTGATTATTGTAGGTATATAATATATACTACTTTAATATATAATATTGTAGGTATATAATATATATCATCCTGATATATATGTGTAGCCGCCCCCAGATAGTCTAGATCTATCCTGAGTAGGGATCTCCATGCCAAGCACCCTGGGAGAAGAGTGGTGAGGGCCTTGGGTTCTCCCTAGATACTTCTTCAATCGTCAGTTGGGTTCAGGACGAGCCAGTGAACTGACCGCAAGAGGAGTTTGACGGTCTAGAGCTATGTAATCGATTTATAATCCGTTTTGAGCCAAGTTATTGTAGAATACAGTTGTTTCTTTATACGCGAGTGATTTATGATCCTGACAACCAACTGGAAGAAGAGGAAATACCGGAGAATGGAATAAGAGGTATCCCATCTCCATCATATGATTATTGTAGGTATAGTATATCCATCCTATGTATATATTATATACATAGGATGGAAGCTCTTGAAAATAATTCCATCTCCTTATTATTCTATATGTAGCCGCCCCCACAGATAGTAGAGGCCTATCCCGAGTAGGGATCGTCATGCCAAGCACCCTGGAAGAAAAGGCCATGGGTTCTCCCTAGTTACGTCTTCAATTGCCAGTCGGGTTCTGGACAAGACAGTGAACTGATCACAAGGGAGTTTCGGCGGTCTTGTACTATCTAGAGCTATGTAATCGATTTATAATCCGTTTTGAACCAAGTTATTGTAGAATTCAGTTGTTTCTTTATACGCGAGTGATTTATGATCCTGACAACCAACTGGAAGAAGAGGAAATACCGGAGAATGGAATAAGAGGTATCCCATCTCCATCATATGATTATTGTAGGTATAGTATATCCATCCTATGTATATATTATATACATAGGATGGAAGCTCTTGAAAATAATTCCATCTCCTTATTATTCTATATGTAGCCGCCCCCACAGATAGTAGAGGCCTATCCCGAGTAGGGATCGTCATGCCAAGCACCCTGGAAGAAGAGTGAGGGCCATGGGTTCTCCCTAGTTACGTCTTCAATTGCCAGTCGGGTTCTGGACAAGACAGTGAACTGACCACGAGGGAGTTTCGGCGGTCTTGTACTATCTAGAGCTATGTAATCGATTTATAATCCGTTTTGAGCCAAGTTATTGTAGAATACAGTTGTTCGCTTCTTCATACGTGGGTGATTTAGGATCCTGACAACCAACTGGAAGAAGAAATACCGGAGAATGGAATAGGAGTTATCTCATCTCCATCATATATATTATTACATTTTATCTTCTTTTATATTTTGGTTTCGTTCAATCTGTACGTTTCTAGAAAAGTTTCTTCAACTTATTCCCACACTCCTTGACTGATGCACCTAGATCAAATGTGTATTGTCATTGTACAGCTTTACACCTTGCACCAGAAAAGACCTACCTACTGTACAGATTGGTTTTAAGCTGACGGATTTGGAGGGTAGAGGTGGCGTGCCAGGTTGAAACATCATACATGTCGTTACCGAAATTGTACTTGGAGAATAAACATTTTGGTTTTTTGTATTTAAGGATTTTGAAGAGCATAGTGGCGGTTTCCGGTTTTTTCTTTCGCGAATCTTGAGCCAGCCGAGTACACCGATAGTTTGTGGTTTTCGTTCCGAATTTTCATTCGTTGGATAGAAAGAACTTTTGACAATTTAAGCGAGAAGTGTTACACATGGATTTATCCATTATCTTTTCTATCGATACCAACCATCGATTGTAATGTTCGGTATGAGATAACGATGTTAAAGAGGTGGATTTCCTTGTAATTCCCTTACAGTAGTAGTAATCTAACTTGGGACTTAGTTGGAAGATGACGTTATTCATCCACTACATCTATCTAGTATATTTCGATGTTTTCAAATTTTTAGCCTGGAAGTTGGTTGTATAATTTAAAAGATTCGAGCTATGCGTCGTGCTACTCTCTTATATCGCTAATATTGTGATTTTCTTACCCATGGCTTCGAAGATTTCTTTGAAAATTTGTTCATTAACTCATGCTGCATGAATGGACTCTTATTTCGACTGTTCTATAATTCTCTATAATTCGATGTTTTAGAATTTTTAGCCTGGAAGTTGGTTACATAATTTTGAAGATTCGAGCTATGTGTCACACCCACAAAGCTGACTACTCTCGTATATCACTAATATTGTGATTTTTGTTAACCATGGCTACGAAGAGTTCTTTGAAAATTCCCTCATTAACTCATGCTGCATGAATGGACTCTCTTTGCTACCAGTTCCTTCACGTTCCAAACGCTTTTCATAAAAGTATTGATGATAAGGCCTCCATCACACCCCATAACCTATCACACTTAGTTCCTGTTCCTCACTGTTTTTCATAGTTCGAGCTCTTTATTGTCGACTTTTTTGCCTAAATATAATAGTTGTTGAACCTTGCCCTATATGTTAGTATTGGATAGTTAAGAATCAAGCTATAATAATTTGTATCGACTCATACTATGTACATATATGTACCAATAGTATGAAGAATAAAACATCAATATCAATGTCCAGGAACTTTACCATATTTTATACAACCAAAGTACCATCACCAGTACATCATTGCACTCTATGTAGGATTATGTGAATTACATTGCGAGAATCCTTCATCGAATTCATCTCCGTCTAGTCGGAACTACAGTTTTGTAATACATCTGAGAAATATCTTACCGCTGCGATTGTCGAAAAGGTTAGTATATTCTTCGTAGGCGATCCGAACCAGCCCTGCCGCCATGATTGTCTGTAAAATACAAAATTAAAGGATAAGAGAAGAAATTATTGTTGATCAATTTTTTTTAAATCACTGATAATTGTTAAACAACGGTTTATTATTTTTCAATATTTGAAGTTTTGTCTGACCCTACATAGTCCTAACTTAAAAGATTCTGTCAGCTATTGTGACTTTGTTTCCATACGCCTTAAATAAATAATATTCAGGGAATAACAATATCACAACGCATATCTGCCGATCCCAGTGTCCCTGGTTCGAGCCTTCCACCAGAGATGCTGCTATAGGTCTACCACAGAAACTTTGCATCCGTGTGGCGCCCCCTAGGTGGCGGATCCGCGAACTATAACGATCGAGTCAACCTTCCATAGTGAAACCTCGACACGGAAATTGGAGCCGTGAGAAATTTGATGTTCGTATAGTGCCACGGAATTTCAATTTTGGAAATGCTCAAACTTCAACCTGCAGTAGGAGGAGAATCAAGTCACTTTTAAGTGTAGAAATTCGCGAAAAATTATTGCACGCGCGGGAATTTGCTTGATGATAAGAGATAAGTAGATCTATGTTCTCCAGAAAACTGCGCCAAAGGGATGCAAAGTTTCTGTGGCAGACCTATAGACCCACAGAAGGCAAGAAGGAAACTTAGCACAACTAGTCTTCAATTCCTAGGACCATCTTTCTCCAATGCAGCTCGTCTTCCAGATCAACTCAGCAGAAGAGCAAAAGCAATTGCTGCTAATTGTACAGGGCTTTGGGCTAATTAATGGAACACTCCGAATACAAAAAACCATCACTTTTTAATGAGCACAGACTGATCAAATTAAACATCGCATACGAGATAGAGACAGTGGATAGTATAACACCCAATGATAGGATCCATGACGGACATCTATTTCCATCAATTGCTGCCGTTTTGGAAACTCAGCTCAATGGCTCAATTGATCACCAACATAGGTCACCGATGTCTCTATGTTTGTACCAATCCAAAATAAGGTTTTCTTCTCATTAAATAAGATTATATCAATACCTTAAAGCACAAAGGAGCTATGTCCATCCACCTTCCACATTTTGGTTTATTATTTTCAATAATAAGCCTTTGGAATCGAGCAAGAAAAAAAAAATTTTAACCCCCCCTCAAAATTTGATGTTTTACGTTTCAAGGTACGTAGAATACGAAAATCGAATAAAAAAATTTCCGTCCGTCCGCCGTACGCGGCACTTTTCTTAGCAACACTGGACCGATTTGGTTCAAATTTGGTATATGGGCTCCATTTGGGGTCTAGTTGTGCCGCGAAGCTTTTGGTTGATGTAGGTCACTTCTAAGGGGTGAAAATTAAGGGTTGAAATTTTCAAGAGTGCCCTAGCTCGAAAACTCTCGAAATAAAGGTATCGTTTTTTCACCAATTTTAAATAGTATTGGATTTTTAAAAATTTTTGAGACCACCCGGAGATCTGTAGGACAAACCGTTCGGTCCCTACGAGTACTTGAAGGTTTTCCTTCGATAAAACAGAATCATGAGTGTGAATCGCAAAAGAGGTCTAATCTCCATTCAAATTTTATCGGACTAAAATGCGATCGCTGTTCATTTCTTCGATTTGTATACAGTTTTGCCTTCTGCGTAACCAGTAATCAAATTTCCATATGAAGCTTTCTATTTTTCCAATCGAGTGTGAAGCGTTTAGTTCTTTCTAATAAACTTGATTGTGAAGGTGTGAAGCCAGTATGGTGTGGTAGGTAGTACCTAGCTGGTAGGTAAAAAAATGTTGGTAGGTAAAAAACGCTTTAAATCATTGCTCAAAGGTTTATTTAGGTTTTATCAAAAACCGAGTAGGAAGGATGAGTGCTTTTCGAAAATGCGCTAAAATCATAAATAAAGCCAAAATATAAATAAAACTCTGCAATGGAAGAAAAAGAACAGAAGAGAAAAAGGGTGTATACCCAATACTCAAGGCATCTCTCTGGGACCCTTACTCCAGAAAAGCTGGACTTTTATAGAGAACATCCAGATAAAGCCAGCAAGAGATACCGAGATTTTGATTGATTTTGATTTGATCTGAAGATAAACATACTCCATTGGTTGGAAACTCAGGTAAAGGATATTTGCAAGGTAAGAAAAACCAATCCAAAGTGAGCCTAAAACATCCCAGGTGCAGAACGCGATAAAAGCCCTGAGGGAAATGGCTACTGAGCGTAGTTCAAAAGCAAAAAGCGGAAAAAAATGAAGGTGACCGTTCAATCCTATGTTTCCAGACTATTCTACCCTTTTCTCATGAATTAATTCGATTTAATTCTATTAGGTACAACCAGATTTTTTGCCTGGCAGGTTGGTAAGGCTGTAAAGAGGGAAAAATCGTTTGTAGGAAAGTAAAGTTATGATCATGAAGGTTGTTGAAAACGACCTCAAATTCCAAAACGCTCTGATTCCTAATTTCAAATTGAAATAAGTTATTTTTCCTCATTACAAAAATTATGAAATTTTTGCAGCAGGAATTTAGTGACATTTTGAAACTTTTAGAAAAAACCCCATGTAGGGCGCGTCAGGTAAAAATTCAGCAGTATTATGCGTTTTACTGCAATGTCAGAATCTTGACAAGTACTTCGAATATGTAAAATAATAATAACCAAGTTTTTCTGAATACAATCTTGAGAGTAGTCATCTTGAAAATTAATCAATGATTCATCATAGGAATTCATTAGTACAGTGGTTTAATTGATCTATTCGAACATTGAAGCAAATTAGTATTTTCAATTAGGGAGCTCAAAATTAATGGAAGATAATGTGATTATATTTCATGGATACAGAATGGATGTGTTTCGACAAAGCCAATTAAGGATCATACAATGTGCAACATGTAAGTAGGTAAAGTAACTTTTTTTATGGCTTTGGCTCTTACTTGCCATTAACCAACATCATACATATATACAAATATTCATGTTACATTTTTTAAGAATTCACGTAGTAACAATAAAAATAAATTGAATTTCACGATTTCATTCAACAATAATAGCTGTTAAGGATTAAAGTTAATTGAACATACATATTCAAACACTGCACTATACACTATAGGTTTTTCGGTTTGTATTATTGTTATTAGTGAGTAAGGCTGGTTTAATTCACGGACGAGTACATTGATGAGTGACTGTCGTTGGACTTCAAGCGCAGAGCAAATCAGTAATAGGGGTTCTATGGTTTCCACTTCGGCGTTACAAATTCGACAAGTGTCATCATTCAATATTCCAATTTTATACAAATGTGATCGTGTGTTTGCTGTTCCACATCGAATACGTGAGAGGCATTTGTAAAATTGTTTGCATTTTCCCTGTATGTGATAAAACCAGGGTTGTCTGGATGGTTCGGGAAACATGAGAACATAGTTGTGGCCAGCACGGTGATTGGCGTAGATCTGTTCCCATTCAGTTTGAGCGGTAGTTTTCAAATGTTGATTCAGACCTGAGGGTGGAAATATAGGTTCAATTATTGCTTGTGGTTCATTTATGGCTACCTTCGCAATCCGGTCAGCATTTTCATTTCCACTAACACCTATATGGCTCTTAACCCAAAAGAAATGTACAGATCTGCCCATTTCTCCAATTTTCCCCACTTCATTCAATATCTTCTTTTTTAGTGCACCAATTGAGGATCCTGGTCCACACTTCTTCAATCTCGTAAGTGCACTGAGAGAGTCCGAAATGATTACATTAATATTGTAATTACTGGTACTGGTAGAGATGTATTTCAGCGCGAAGAGGAGGGCATACATCTCAGCAGAGTATATGGATGTATGATCCCACAATCGTTTGCTCCCGGAAATTCGGCAAGTCTCTGTAAGAATTAACAGTCTATCAAGTCAAATCATGAGACAAGGGGATGAAGTAGATGATTTAGCTCTAAATAATTAGACGTGCTGTGAATCAGATAAATTTAAAAAAAAACTGTTCAAAGTTGTATAGTTTTAAAATGAACTCAATCATAAAATATGAAAACTCCTCTTCCCATTTCTCCAATTTTCCCCACTTCATTCAATATCTTCTTTTTTAGTGCACCAATTGAGGATCCTGGTCCACACTTCTTCAATCTCGTAAGTGCACTGAGAGAGTCCGAAATGATTACATTAATATTGTAATTACTGGTACTGGCAGAGATGTATTTCAGCGCGAAGAGGAGGGCATACATCTCAGCAGAGTATATGGATGTATGATCCCACAATCGTTTGCTCCCGGAAATTCGGCAAGTCTCTGTAAGAATTAACAGTCTATCAAGTCAAATCATGAGACAAGGGGATGAAGTAGATGATTTAGCTCTAAATAATTAGACGTGCTGTGAATCAGATAAATTTAAAAAAAAAAACTGTTCAAAGTTGTATAGTTTTAAAATGAACTCAATCATAAAATATGAAAACTCCTGTTAGTTGCCTTCAGATGTTGTTTTGTATTGCTTAGCAACGATTATACTTTTCAACATTGTAAAAATGCTAAAATACAAGGATTGAGGTTTTTAACTAGAGACCGATTTTATTACGAGCAGTTATTTATTTAAAATCATACCTACTCATTAATAATCATAATATGATTAATATATTATATTAAATATTTTAGGACATTTTCATTGCTGTTTGAGAGCAATTACAATTTTACATAAAAATCATCAAGAACGACTATGGGGTCTGCGCCAACTCTCATAAAAAAGAATCGTTTCAGCGTGAATACTTGGTATTTAAGTGCTTGAACCCACAAAAGGGGGGCCTTGGTATAGCTGCGTTCGCTGGGGCGAGCGTTGTTTGGCAGGACCGATTTCTGCGGGGGTCGTGAGTTCAAATCTCATCGCCGGCAGCGTGAGTTTTTGTGCGTCCTGGACTCTCGTCCAGGCGGTGAGGCAACGGGAAGCCATGAGCGAAATAATCAGAACAAATTCTGATCTTCCCTTCGAAAGACAGCTGATGACGTCCGCGACGTCAGAAACGGCAGTCGGACGGAAATCCAACCTGAAATGGTCGTTTACTTTACTTTACGAAAGACGGGCTTTCCAGTTTAGCACTGCTGAAGAGAGAAAGGGAGAGTTAGAAGGTAAGAGGTAAAGTTGATGCCACGAATTTTGTTTCTTTGCACAACTGGTGAATATCTAATTTCATGAAATGAGGTAGGGTAAAGTGCTGTACCGGGCCCACCTGTGACATTTTGAATGAGGAGTAAGGATAAAAAAACGGCTTGGCCCTGATCCAACAGTGTTTCGGAGATGGTGTAACGGGAAGATGACTTTCTGACGGTTGATAAAACTGTTATCTCCGTGGAAGGTTACAAAGTTTTCTTGTTTGGTTCTTGTTGTTTGTGAAGGTGTTCTGCTAAGGTCACCAGGACGACGGTAAGTGAATATTTTCATCGAAATGTCACCAAATGTGTAGATAAACATTATATCTAACAGATCACCTGTTCAGTTTCCTTAAAAAAATGGGTAGGCATGAGCTATACCAAGCGAATTTTCGTGTTTGGAAGATATGTCTGTACCAGGCGCCACTCCAATGTTTGTACCAGGCGCCTGCTCGACATCCACCTCTTTCTGTAGTTTGAAGATGGTGATCCTGTTTCTAATGTTTGTAACTGTTCTTTTGTAGATGCCACGAAGCAAGGATGGTGTGAAGCGCCCTCCCCTCAATGTAGTAGCGTTGACCAGAGCAGTTTCATTACCAAATTCCTAATTGTGATATGAAACCTATTTTTAATCATTACCAAATTCCTAATTGTGATATGAAACCTATTTTTAATCATTACCAAATTCCTAATTTTGATCTCAGTAGGTAGGTAAGTTTTTTTCGAGGACTTTTAATGTGATTAGACTAAAAATGTGAACTCACCTAGTTCGTTGATGTTTGAGTTACCTAACCTAGTTTGCTGTTACCTAAAACTATGGTTTGAGTTACCTAACCTAGTTTGATGATGTTTGAGAAGAGAATTTTTGAACTTCTTTCTTGAATAGGTATAGTTGTTTTGTTATTTCTTTGATAACTACCTATAGGTAGTTTGTTCGTTATTTCTTTTATAAAACTTCTTATTTTTCATTTTATTTCAAAGATTGTATTTTAAATGTTGAGATTGAAATTTGTGTTCAATTTTTAGTCGAGCTTACGAAGAAATATAACCTTTTTTCAATTAGAATGCTTAATTTTTCTCCTAGTAATCGAAAACTGCTACAAATTTTGAGGGTGGCGCCAGGGACATCCATGGGTGGCGCCGAGTACATGCAAGTTTGTACCTGGCGCCAGTTTGGAAGGGTTTGGAAAAATCGTTGGGGCATCTAGTAAGTTGGTGATTTAAATAGTATTTTAAAACTTGGGTATTGTGGCCATTAAGTTTTTTGAGAGATGTAGACCAAGAATGTTGAAATCGGACCATATTTACCTTAAGGAAAAATCAAAAACTAAAAAGTGGCGCCCGGTACAGCACCTTACCCCTTACCCCTTTTTTTTTTTTTTCCAGCACCTTACCCTACTCACAACATACAGCAGGTAAGTATTTTTTACCTTCGTGTCTGTATTCGACACGAGCCTCAACTCAGTGAATTGAGGAGTTCTTCCGAATGGAATTCCCGGAGTTGAGGCTGCTCCGATCGTCTCAGAATTTAACATCACAGCCCTCCAAATGCTGAGATTTTCGAATACAAAAAAAGTAAAAATCTATCGATAGTGGATGACTATAGATATTTCGATAGCAACTACCGACTATCGTCCATCCCTAGCGACATCTTCAGATACACTTCCTTCATTTTGATAAATCGCACGAAGACATTTCAGTTGAGGTCGATCTCTTGAGCTCTTGACCTTAATGCATTGGCTCTAATCGGCTCAAGGTCATCTCGACGTAACCATCCTGTGCTCGCTCTGGTGCCGATGAAGGTGAAAGTCAGCGTGCGGTCGTTCCTGGGCTTTTGTGGGTCCATCCGAGGGGTAGACATGAGTCGCGGATTATTGCCCGTGTTGCTCAGTGGAGGAAACGTTCTCTAAACGATTAAGGTTACCGATGTGTTAAGATAACTACTGGACTCCAACTTAAAGGGGAATCAATTTTATTATACATAATATGAGAAATAACCAAAATACAGACTTGGCCAGATGGAAAATACGACTTTCAATGCGAAACATCTTTTCAAGTCGAGCCCAACCTGGACCCTCCAAAATCGAAAATTTTCAATCGCTTTTTGAAGTTCAGTTTCCTTTTGACAGATCGCGGCAGAACTTCAGAATTTCCAGGAAATAGGTTTGTCAATCCCAAGGTATCATTTGAGTATCCAAAATCGATCAAACTTTAAATGAACTTCATAATTATAGCTCGTAAAATTTGAATTAAATATTTATCTAAATCCAAATATTATTTTTTGACTATTATCATGAACTATTATCATGGCGCATAAGTATCATTCTAGAATCAAATCATGACCTATAAAAAATCACATTATAGGTAAGTATTGAAGGTTATCCATTTCGTCATACATTCGTAATACTCCGAAATCACTGAAATTCGGATATTTTGCTTCAGAGTCTACCAAGGTAGCAGAAAATTTGTTTTCACTTTTCAAGGAATCAAAATTTCCAGTTGCGTTTCAAGTTTCAGACCTTCCTGAACAATTTTGGATCCGTGTCTGTCAGTGATCTGCCATGAAATCCTTTCCACAGAGATGATTTCTCTATCTCTCATTCGATTTCGATGAAATTGTCAAGGATGGTCCACTATGAAAATCATCACTCTGATAGTAGCCACTGCGCACGCGCTAACCTATATTTCAAATGCATTTGCTAAGCAGCTAGCCAGGTGTGGACTTGTGGTTAACCCCGATAAGTGTGGGTCGGTCTCCTTGGTCCCGTCGGGTCGCCAGCACAAGGTGAAAGTTGTGGATGGGGGTTTTGTCGTAGGACAGTCCCCCATTCCATCTCGATCCGTGCTGGAGGTTTGGCGGTACCTTGGAGTCGACTTCATGGGGGTGGCCACCATTACCACCAGCCGTGTGGACCTTGGTAGAGCGCTAGCTCGCGTTACCAAGGCTCCATTGAAGCCACAGCAGAAGCTGCGCCTCCTCCGCACGTACTTACTGCCAAAGCTGACCTATGGGTTAGTCTTTGGCAGGCTTACGGCGGGGAGGCTGCAAGAGTTAGATCGACAAGTTCGCTCTGCTGTGCGCTCTTGGCTGAAGTTCCCACCTGGTGTCCCAAGTGCCTATTTCCACGCACCGGTCAAATCCGGTGGGCTTGGCATTGTGTCTCTCTCGGCATGTATCCCTTCATTGCGCCGCCAGCGCCTGCTAGCCCTTCAAGGGTCGAGCTGGGAGGTCGCCCGTGCGGCTGCTGATCTTGATTTTGTCAGGCAGCAGTTAGCATGGTGCGACCGAGCAACACCATCTGCTCCAAAACCCAGTTCGTCTGCTGAGTTTGCTGCTGCCCTGCATGAGTCAGTAGATGGTAAAGAACTCCGACAGTGCTCCGAAAGCCTTGTCTCATCCCAATGGGTAGATTGGGCTTCGGAGGGCATTGGGGCCCGTGACTACCGACACTTTCACGCCGTCCGCATGGCAACTCTGCCAACTGCGGTACGGTGTTCGAGAGGTAGTCGCGGGACAACCCTACCCCTTTGCCGTGCCTGTCGGAGTGGAAATGAACATCTTTATCATGTAGTGCAGCAGTGTCCTCGGACTCATGGGGGCCGCATTCTACGTTATGATGCGGTCGCCAAGCAGATAGCAGGTGCTTTGTCATCTAGCGGCTGGGATGTTGAGAGGGAGAGATTGTATCACATGCCAAGTGACCAGGGTAAGAAGCCCGACATCGTTGCCGTCAAGCCCGACCAGTCTTGCATTATCCTGGATGTCCAAGTTGTCAATGGCAGCTTGGACATGGAGCAGACTTGGCGGGCTAAGATAAGAAAGTATGACAGAGATGATTTACGGCAAGCGGTGTCGGAGCTAAAAGGAGTGGTACCCAACAACATCAGGGTGATGGCTGCAACCTTGTCATGGCGCGGGGTGTGGTGCGGGAAAAGTGCCACGGAGTTGCGCGAGTTGGGCATCTCGGTAGGCGTACTCCGTGGTATCACCACCCGCGTCCTGCTCGGCTCGTATTTGAACTGGTGGTCGTTTTATAGAGGCACTTCCCTTCATCCCTCTCTCCCACCCCCACCTTCCTCATCTTCCCTCATCCCCAGGGCCGGTGTCGGGTGAGTCCTGGGCGTCCTCCCCATTATATTTGATTTATTTATTTATTTTCATTTATGGCGTGCCCCCTCCGTCACAAAAGACATTTTGTCTTTGAGGGGAGTTTATTAAAAAAAAAAAAAAAAAAAAAAAAAAAAAAAAAAAAAAAAAAAAACAGCCATAAATTTTACTATTCTCATCCGATTTCGATGATATTTTTCAGGAATTATGAGAATTGGAGTGGAGATGGCCCCCAAATTCAAAGTATTTTGTGCGCATGCGCAAACGTGAATCCTTTCAACAGCCTTAACACCTACATTTTCCAACAATATTCAGAGAGATCAACATCTATGAGATTAACATCGGATCATCTATACAATCAGGTCATGGATACGAGGAAGCTATGTGCCACACCCACTTGGCAGACTTTTTTTCAATCAATGTTATAATTTTACAAAAACTTTCGACTCACGATTAGCAATAAAAATCGTGTAATGGCATACACATACGAGTATAATATTATGAGTTTTTATGGTCTATACATTTTTCAATAAGTTCTTAATTTGGAAAGGTTTTTTGATATGGGTCGAGGAAGTACATACCTACTATCATTTGAAAAAGAAAACATGTGAAACATTTAGCAATAGAAATAATATAATTGCCTATAAATATAAATATTATGAGTTTTTATGGTCTATACATTTTTCAATAAGTTTTTAATTAGGACAGGTCGTCGAGGAAATACATGATACAATTTTCAAAAAATTGTGACACAATTAGTAATAAAAATCATGTAATGTTATAGGTCATTATACGAGTATAATAATAATATCATGAGTTTTTATGGTCTCTGTTTTTTTTGTTCGATTCAGAAATCTTCCAAATTGCTCATTATTTCACCAGAGTATCAAAATTTGCAAGGGGAGGGGACGAGTGGGAGGACAATATTCACAAAATATCCGATTTTTCAATATTTCTGTTACTTTATAGCTTACCAATTGTTGTACCCAACCTTTTGAAATTGAGAAAAAATTCTCATTACACCTCCGGATTTTCATGAATTATTCTCTGCGCCACATTGGTGCCAGGACACCATTAACCGCATATTTCGAGGGTTTTTTTTAAAACCATTTCGAGGGATGAGAACCTTGTCGGACTGTCTACAAAACTAATAGTTAAAAGTTAAACGTTACGACGTATTTCCGCTTTGGTGCCAGACCATTGATGAGACCATTGATGGAGGGGGGGGGGGGGGGAGAACTGAAATTCGCATGTTGTGTATCGTAGATCATGGATTTTAAAATGCTCTTCAAATTCGAGGGTACCATGCCGCTAGAAATTTTATGGTAGATAATGGTGAGGGAGGGGGGGGGGGAGACCACTACGTATTTCTTGCCTAAAGTACTCAATAAATTAAATCGAGTGAAACAGTTTCATCACTTACCTCTTGGTTTAAATTGACCTAATGCTTATCCAATGGGACGTCCCATGGAATGCATGCATAACTAAACAATATGTTCATGGTCTATAAATTTTTCACCAAGTTATTAATTGGGATAGGTTTTTTGTTATGGGTCGAGGAAATACATAATGTATTTATAAAAACTATGTGACATAATTAGTAATAATAGACATAATATAATGGCCTATGAATATAATATTATGTGTTTTTATACAGTTTTCTATACATTTTTCACTAAGTTCTTAATTTGGATAGGTTGTTTGTTATGGGTCGAGGAAATACATACCTACTATAATTTATATTTAAAAAAAAATGTAACTCAATTAGCAATCAGAAACGCTGCAAATTATTACACAAAGGTTTATTATTTTTCTGTATAGATCACTCGTCTGCAAAGAACACAGCTTTGCCATTGATACCACCAACCAATTCGAAGAAAAACATCGATCGCATTTCGGTCAGCTAAAATTTGAACGGGGATTGAGCCTCTTTTGTGATTCACACTCGTGTTTCTGATTTATCGTAAGTCCAAACCTTATATTCTCGTAGGGAGCGAACGGTTTGTCCTACAGGGCTCCGCATGGTCTCAAAACATTCTAAAAATTCAATACTATTTTAATTGATGGAAAAACCATACCTTTATATCCCAATTTTTTGAGTTAGGAGAGTGAAAAATCTTTTTTCTTGGTCGATTCCAAAGGTTCATTATTGAAAATAATAAACCAATAATATAATGACCTATAAATATAATATCATGAGTATTTATGGTCTATACATTTTTCATCAAGTTATAAATTTGGATAGGTTTCTTATGGGTCGAGGAAACACATATCATTTTGACAAAATTTGTGAAACTATTAGTAATATGGGCTATACGGTTTTTTTCAATGACTTAACTAAAATAGTATCTTCGCGACGGCTCGAAGAAATGCATATTATAATTTAAAAATAATGTGACGCAATCAACAATGAAAATGATTAGGTATATTATACCTTATGGCCTATAAATATAGTATTACCTATTAGTTCTTTATGGACTATACATTTCTCAATGAGTTCTTAATTTTTTTATGTTATGGTTGGAGGAAATACATTTTTTCATTTTTAAGAATTATGTGAAATAATTAGCAATGAAAAACAAATAATGGCCTATAATACCGAGTTCTTGTGGTGTATATTTTTCAACAAGTTCTTAATCTGGATAGTCTTTTGTTATGGCTCGAGGAAATCCACTTTGTAATTTTGAGAAATCAAGTGGCACAATTAGCAATGAAAATAATATAATGGCCAAAAAATATGATAGTATTATGAGTTTTCATGATCAAAAAATTCTTCTATAACTTCGCAATACTCAAAAATCGCCAAAATTTGGAAGGATTTTTGTTATAACTCAAGAAAAATCCATATCAATATCACAGTTTTTGGGTAGATATAGTTCCATAATTGTCAAGAAAACCCCTCAAATTTGTATGGATTTTCGGGTATGGCTCGAAAAAATGGCTATTATTATACCATGGACTGAAAATATCATGTGATGTCTTTATGGTAAGTACATAAATTTAGGTAAGAGCTCGTAATACTCCGAAATTGCTCTAATTTGGATGGATTTGTTTATGGCAATAAAATGCACATACAAATCATACTACACACAATAATCGGTAAAAATCACACAATGCCCTAGAAAAAAATATAATATATCTACTTGTTTTGACGGTCAATATATTTCGTAATAATCGAAAAAATGTACAATAATATAATTAAAAACCATCTTGGCCTATAGATATCATATTTGGGTCATTTCAAAATTTGGGGTTATTTCTTGTCACGCAGCTTTTGTGAACACTCTATTTGTCTTGGAAATTCAGAATTTTTTCAGGGAGATACAGCAGGTTGGTGTCTACAAAGATCACATAGAATAAATTTCACTAATCAATTAACACAGATAATTAAAAATCATTAATGATCCCAATTCTCTCTCCCTACACCTGTCACAGAGGGTAGTTTGGGAACTTTGAAAATTTTTGGAGAACTCTATGTTCATATTTTAATTCAAGTAAAAAACGTTATTGGTCCAGGATACTCTCCTCTTCAGGAATAAATTAGAAACGAACGAAAATTCCATGAATTGGAAGGGTTTTTGCTATGTCTTGATGCTGTCACAAGGTTTTATTCTCTCTCATACAATTTTTTTGAAATGCCTGCCCACTCCTGGAAAACGATTATTTTGTGTCATGAAAAACAAAAGTTAACACTGCTGCAAGATGGCTTCTGAAGCTACTGAAGTTTGTTGAATTTCCAAGCTCCCAGTTGTGTGGGTTATGTTGTGAAGTGTTGAAGCTTTGAGAGTAGGTAAATACTTTCTCTCTCCCTACAACCACCTCACTCATCAGGGTAAGTGTTCAACTAAGTTTAATTAAACTCAAATTACAATTATGAATGCCATAGTGTTATGTATTGTTTCTAACGTTCAGAATCAATAATGGTTAGGCCAGTAGAGAGTGATAACCTCACAAATCTCTCTCCCTACAACCTCTCTACCTACAACTTCTGGGAAGAGGCTGGTTTGTAGGAAGAGAGATGGAATTGCAGGGAGAGAAGTTTTTTTTTCAAAGCCGTTTACATTTTCAAGAGTTACCTGAACTATTTACACCGCTGGGTCATATAATTCTGACTTTTCATTAACCCAAATTTTACGAAAGATTAGACTGATTGAAAGACTCGAAGAATCTGATAATTCTGATGTACCTAGATTATAGCTTCGGACTGTGATTGCGATAAGTAAAAGAGACTCCTAAACTAAGATTCTCGTATTTTGAAGGAATAAAAAGGTTTCATGAGTTCAACTCACACTTGGTTTTCTCTCTCCCTACAAAGTCGAAATTATGGGAAAAATTCAAAATTCTATAAATTTGAAACAACTTGATAAAGTGTGCGCCCACTTCAGGATCTGCCTCAGTGGCCAAAACAAAGGACGTTTACGGGAGAAAAAACATAAAAACTTCAACAATAATTTATGGAAAAGTTCGAGGACAAAATAACCCCAAATTTTGAAATGACCCATTTATATGTTCTCACGGTCAATAACTATTGTAACAAACTCGTAATAGACTAAAATCGCTCAAGTTTGGATGGACTTCTGTGTGTTGATGACATCCGAAAACGCATTTTCTCCAACGGCGGGAGACCATTTTGTGAGAAATTTGGTTTAGACCTTAGATTTCGTTCACAGATAACGGAATTGATCTAGTATCGCATGGTTCATTGTGGTTGTGACAGGAGGACCTTCTTAGCTCGTAACAAAAAATGTTAATGAATGAATGAAACGTGTTCAAGTCGTTCAGGAAAGTGTGAAAAAACAAACATTTGTCACATTATTAACATTGAAAAATTATTTCATCATATTATGAGCTTTTTGGTCTATGAATTTCATAATAGTCAAAAATCGTCCAAATTTGGATGAATTTTTTGGTTATAGGGTGAACAAAATTCACACAAATACGGACCTTAATGAGATCAAACTGCTTTACAGGACTCTGACCGGAGAGCACTAGTTTATCAACAAGATTTTTCCAGAACAATATCATGTCTTTTACATATAATATGATTTTCAGGTCTATAAATCTTCCCTTCGGGAGGATCAGAACGCTAGGAATGGAAGTTTGACGAAAATCCATCCTGAAATGGTGTTTGCTTTACTTAGTTAACAAATTTCGTAATAGTTCAATACTATTCAACTAAAAAACTATTGACGCAATTTTTTTGGGATTCTATCACTAGATTTCCTAGGAAATTCCATCCTTTCGCATTGCAAGTAACGTCTTCACATGCGGAAACAACAAATTAAATCCGTTTTAAATATAGATTTGAGGGTGAGTTCCAATAAGCTGCGAGACAAACGACAAAATGAGGAAAAATCGAGATAAATAGGAATGAATTAAACCGAAACTAGAAGGAATCAGTAATTGATCGTGAAGTTGGTCTTTCTGAATTGGTGCTTCGATCGTGGCAATCATTTTGGAACCTAAATTCTACGTGTTTGTGTTATTTGTGAAGAAATTTCACTGCACTCCCGACTTGGCAGACGTTCAGAAATGTATATTGTTCAGAAAAAGAGTCAAACTTACGAGTATTTTTAGATCACTAAGGATGGAAAAATCTTCCCAAACTGCCAATTAGGGAATTTCATAACGTATGCGTACAATATAAAAAGCAAATAGAAGAGGTACATATGAGCCAAGAGAAAATATCAATTCAACAGATAAACCGAAGTTCAAAAGAAACTCACTACAATCATGCTACGTAAAACGTGCAGAAATGACGTGTTAGTATCGACAATTGTCCACTGATTGTGGGAAGTCATCTTGAGTTACGGTCATCCGAGTTATTACCGATAATTGCGGGATGATTAATCATAATAAAAGAAAGAGAGAAGAAAACAATTATGCGTATAATAGAGACTGATCAGAACGCAAATCATCGTTTACTGAGCGTACAATCGAGGGGTTGTTTGCACGGAGGAGTAATGACTTCGCCACACAGAAGGCAAATCAGAGGAGGTAATTTCTTCTCGGTGTTATTCAACTTGACGTCACATAAATATCACACCGGGGTTCCAGCGAAGTTGGTCGACCTGTATGGATAGAGGATGTCGTTTGTGATACGATCTCGAAAATCACCTACTTGAGAGTAGGAGACGAGATAAACTGCATGCGAAAGGAGTGTGTAAGTCAACGAACGATTATTTTGATTTGTATCAAACAAAATGAGAGCTTAGAAGAGTGGCGAAATCAATGATCACATCATTGCTGAAATTTGGGCTTTACGTGACAACTCTTCAGTAGAAAAATGGTGTGAATATCAACTAATATAATAATATACTAAATATACTAATCGTCGAATACCGACTATCGACAGTAGAAGACTGTGGCAGCAGAAAACGTCACAGAACAATACAACCTCACTTGCTACACAATCCTACAGGTAAACAAGTAGCATCATCAACTACAGCTGTCTGGGTCCTTTACCATATCGCATCGTCAAAATAAATTAGCATGTAGGTACCAAATACCAATTATAAATAAATAAATGGCCGCCAATCCGCCGAGTGCAATTCCTCAACCAAATGGAGGGTTAAAAATAAAAATAATCTTAAAGCTTCGTTGGGTTCTGTTAAAGATATAATTAGCGTTCAAGATAATAGTGGAGTTTATAAGCTGAAATTTTCTTGTGGGCTTGAGTATTGTGGTCAAACTGGTAGGAAATTTAGGGAAAGAATAAAAGAGCATGAGAAGGATTTCAGGGATAGCAAAGGTGATTCTGCTTTTGCGAATCACCTGAGAGAATCCAATCATAACTTTAGTTTTGATCTAACGACGGACAGTACATAGAATTTCCTCATTTTTGCCCGAAGGGAGGTATGTTGGATGTGCTTGAAAAGTTCGAGATTCTTAAGAGTGATAGGTCTGGTAAATGTCTGAATGAGGTGGTCCCTCAACATGTTTCACCATTGATAGGTTCATTCCTACAATAGCTTGGTCTCCCCTTCACAATGTAACCCTCACCAATGTTTGAGCTCCCTTTCACTTTGTCTGCCTGCATTTGATGATCCTCCCAGGTCCCTTCACTTCTCTGAGCCAATAGGATTCTCCTTTCACTTATCTGATTGGGTATGACTTTCACTTTCTCGACCAATGGGATTCAAGCTCCCTTTCACTTGTGACTCTCTAATGCTCTCGGTGATGTACCTTCAGTTATTGTTTGTTACTGACGATGACCTAACCGTCGAAATCGATTCAACTTGTAACTCATTATTTTCGTGGAAATAGACAACATTCTACTCAACTCCGTTTTTGTTAAAATGGTTTTCCACAATCTCATCGCGAGTGATTTTATTCGTAAATGGAGGAGAGTTTGTGTAAGGGGGAAAAAACTGCAAATCATTACACAAAGGTTCATTATTAGATAGATCACTCGTCTGTAAAGAACACGGCTTTGCCATTGTCACCATCTACCAACCGTACATACTACCTACCTTCCACATACCTAAATAGCAATCAAGTTTATTTGGAAGAAATAAACGCTCCACACTCAGTTCGAAGAAACAGGGAGTTGAGGTTGCCTTAAGGGGGGTTCATGAGTCGGTTCTAATTTAACACTTTTTCATGTAGGTACCTGTTTCTCTGGGTATATTCGTGATATCTTCATAATTTTTTTTTTAATTCTTTGTCTACTCTCCAGAAAACCACTGAGTGAGTTTCAACTCTGTTGTGCAAATATTATTTTACCTAAAAGCAATATAGCAAAACAAATTTTTCGTGTTTTTTATGTTTATGATTTTATTTTATTCTAACCATGTTTCTGTTGGAGTTTTTCGTCCAAACTTGTTCAGTGAATGTAATAAAGACCCCTTGACAACATAAAAAAAAAATCAAGTTGCCAGCTCTATTGGTTGCCGAGAAACAGGTACCTAAGTGATGAAAAACAGGGGTTTTTCGGAGAAAAACCGCGATTTGTGAAAGGTTCCCGTTTTTTGAGGTATTCGATCCAATTGCGAATCATTTCATGTTGTGAATGATCTTCCCGGCTTTGTTTGTTGGTTTGGAACTTGTCTCAAACAAAATTTGTAAGTATGATAGATTTTCTTTCATGACTTATCGTTGAGTTTACTAGCATGAGTATGAGGTAAAGGAATGACGTAACAATAGCATTATTTGAACTCAATTTTCACCCAGCTTTCTCTCCGGTTTCGTATGAGACTAACTTAATGCTTCATACTTTCTTTACCTTTTGCATGATGGCTCCTACCTTAGTAGTTTTTCTGTTCTTAGATACAATGCCTCGGACTAAGAAGATTTCCGTAAATAGAAAGCAGAATCTAGAGAGAAAGAGGCTTCTTATCACTGTTGAAGAACTATGAGCAGTGCAGCTCCTGGAGCAGAGAACAGCCATCCTCCGGAAACAGCGTTTGGCTCCTCAGTCTATGGAAAACTCATATCTCCGTGTTCCACTGCTCAAATTAAATGTTGTTATATACCAAAATGTCTGGAAAGACCTACAGAATTTTATAAAAATAAAAACAAAAAAGTCGAAAAATTTTCGATTTTGACTCATGAACCCCATAAGGAAATTTGATTACTGGTTGCTGAGGAAGCAAAACTGAATACAACTCGAAGAAACGAATAGCGATCGCATTTTGGTCGGCTAAAATTTTAACGATAATTAAGCCTCGTTTGAGATTCACACTCGTGTTTCTGATTCATCGTAAGACCCACGTCTAGACCCCAAATGGAGCCCATATACCAAATTTCATCAAAATCGGTCCGTTGGAACTTAGGAAAGTGCCGCGTACGGTGGACGGCGCTCGATTCGATTTTCGGATTCTAAGTACCTTGAAAAGTGAACCAACAAATTTTGAGGGGTACTAAGAAATTCAATTTCATGGTCGATTCCAAAGGTTCAATATTGAAAATAATAACCAAAATTCAATGTTGGAGAAAATTCATAATTAATTTTTATTCGCGAAAATCAAAGGGGCCTAATCTGCAGCTTCACATGAGTGCCAATCCTTGCCCTAGTACCCTAACCTAGATGAATTTAACGCTAAATAAATCCTACTATCTTAATATTGAAGTGATAGATAGAATGAAGTGATAGATTGATTCCCAAAAAATGTATTCGAAGGTACTCGACGACAGTTGAGTACGAAATCGTTAAGAACTTTGACCCCAAGTCGGTAGAAACCAGGACCCTGAGTCGGGGATTCCACAACTTTTCGAAAAAATCGATGCTTCAGAATTCAGGATCCAATCAATTCAAACAGAGACATGGCTGATCCAAAAATGAAAGAGTACCTCAATAGGTGCAATGATGGAGCTTTGCGCTTAATAAGTATTTCCTGCTGCTCTGCAGAGAGCAGTACTTCCGATGTTCTCAAAAAAATTCTTCAATTGTTATTTATATCTGTTAAGTTTGCTGTACAGGCCTAAATGTTTTAAAAAAATAAATAATCTTGGACGTGTTAACAAGGAATATAAAAGGCACAGAGGCGATCACATGACGGAAACCACAAATTCCGCTCTCAAGGTGGTAGGTATTAAACAACCGACGCGTGAGCCTTGAAATTCAGACGGCGTAGTAAATGCGAACTTCTTCCCGATATTCAATCACTAGTCGGCGCCGGTGAATCCATAATTCACTGAAGTCTTTGTTTCGACTGTAATCGACCAACTAATTCAATCGATTCGAGGAAATGGACGGACTCAGATGTTAAGACTGATCAACAGGGGAGAAATTTTCTCAAGAAATAATGATTTCTTCCTTTATCCGGAGAATTGCGTAGAGGGGTAGTTATAGAGCAACGCTGCACTGGGAAGGGTATCACAGATAGCGGGGTAATTTAACAGGGTGTCCAGCGATTCCCCGAAAAAAATAAATATCTGAGTTTTCCAGGGTCAATATTCGTCGTTTTCCAGGGTTATTAGTGAGATAAATATGAATTGGAACATAATTTTTAAAAATTCCAATTTTCAAGGACATTTTGAAATGAAAAAGCACTAAAAACGTCTGTGGCACATAGCTTCCTCACATCCATAAACGTAGATGATCCAACGTAATGTAGCTAATCTAAAAACATCAATCTCTCATAACCTTTCTAACTAACTAATTGGAACTACAGCCCAGAGTGAGCCTTGGCCTCCACTAAGACACCTCTCCAGCTTGTCCGATCCTGTGCCGTTATCATCCATTCATAGCACCCAAGTCTTGCTGTGTCCTCTAAGTTGTCACTCCATCTCTGCCAAGGTCTTCCTCTCCTTCTTGTACCATTATTTGGTCTGGAGTGCAGTAGCTGTTTAGATGGGTCGTCGTCATCCATTCATAGCACCCAAGTCTTGTTGTGTCCTCTAAGTTGTCACTCCATCTCTGCCACGGTCCTCCTCTCCTTCTTGTACCATTATTTGGTCTGGAGAGCAACAGCTGTTTGGATGGATCGTCGTCATCCATTCATAGCACCCAAGTCTTGCTGTGTCCTCTAAGTTGTCACTCCATCTCTGCCACGGTCTTCCTCTCCTTTTTCCTCGTATCCATAACCCGATTGTAAAGAAGATCCCATGCAAAGTAGTTAGTCTCAAAACATCAATCTCTAAGTACCTTGCACTACCCCCCTCATAGGGGACCATCTACGCCCCAATCAGAACCCCAAATAGAACAATCCTACGAAATGTCATCAAATGCGGATGAACAATGTAGGTGTCATAGCTGTTACACGGATTTTACGTTTGCGCATGCGCTGCAGCTAGTATCAGTCCGGAGGTGATGATTTTCATAGGGGACCGTCTACCCACCAACCCGCACAATCCCTAAAAATTGTTATTATTTTATCGAAATCGGACAATAACTTCCTATAGTTATGCCCGTTACAAGGATTTCACGTGGATTACACATGGACGTTACAAGGATTTGACCGACACACAGACGAGGAACCAAGATTGTTCACGTAAAACGCGTGTAGAAAATTCGATTTTGAAGAACATTTTTTTTAAACCTTGAAAAGTAAAAAAATGCTTCCACTTTTGTATACCATAGTAAACTCTGATTCAAAATGAAGTCAAAAATCATATTTTCGACGAAATTGGCTAATTAGCTAATCAATAAGAAATGCATTCATGCAGCATGAGTTAATGATCGAATTTTCAAGGAAAACTTTAATATAATAGAGATTATATTATGATTTTGATTATGATTATTCTAGAAAAAAGAACGGGGTTTTAAAAAATTGTCTCCAGGGATCGTTTCAGAATATTCTAAAACGTATTTCAGTGAAAATCGTTTTTATAAAGTCTATTCTAAAATTTTTGAGGCCATTGCAATAGCTTCATTCTCCTAGAAAATTCGCTAAAATCCTACATAAACTCCAAGTGCATGGAACAATCCTCCAAAATTAATTTATCATATTTTTCTTTCATTTTCAGGTGACGATTTTACAGATGATTGACGGGAGTGACGATGATCGTTTTGCGACTATAATGGTACGTAGATAGGTAGAATGTAAAAGTAAAGTTCTTTGAAATGGGTCCGAAATGAGGAGTAGATTATAGTGAGAAGTATTAGGATCCACGGTTATAGATAATTCAAATATTCAATTGAGGAAGTGAAAAACATGTTATGTGAGAATCACAGTATATAAATTATCATGTGGAAGTCAGGGACTATCGTGACACAATTCAAATTTTTGAATCGATTCTCCGGGGGAAATTCCTTTGTTAAATTTTTCCCTTAGATGGAAAAACAATAGATCATGGATACGTCCATTGTTGTTGGTGTAACTTAAAAATTAAAATTATGACACATTTTATGAATAATTTATTAGCATGAAGTAGATTGATACATCTCAGTCAAGTTGAAAATCCATCGAATGACGAAGAAAAAGTGCAGGAACAGGTAAAACTTAATGAACTCAATCCAGTATCATCAGTTGATATCATTCCAGCAGTATCCAGCGGCGAAGAAATCAACTTGTTAGACAATGATTTGGAAGTTTTTAAGAACCTTCCCGTAAGTCTGGTGTGGGAAATCTCAAAAAAGTCAAACGACATTTTGATGTCATTAAAATCCAACTGGGAAAGCAGCAGTGATTATTTTCATGATGAAGGTGCCGAAGAGAAGAAGATAATAGCGGGTATTCAGAGGGCGGATACCAGGCCTTTTCTTGAGAACTCATTTCAACGCTGTTCAACATTTATCGTATGGTAACTCTATCAGAAAAGCAACTTACGGCAGCTACTCAAATTTAGAACAGCTGTCACAAATCAGATCATATCAAGATAGACAGTACGGTGAACCGCAAAACGTACGAATTTTCTACTTTCACGAGCTTAGAAAAAAAATTGAGTTTACCGCAGCTAAAAAAGCCGCGCAGGATGAAGGTGAAAAGATGGGTGGGTGATACCGTTTATGCTGAGGAAACGCCAGTGCTGTTCCCGTTGGTGGTAAAGTGGTCTCAAACAAGGAGGTTTTACCAGTATATTATTACGAACTCATGGGGGCCGCATCCTACGTCATGATGCGGTTGCCAAGCAGATAGCAGGTGCCTTGTCATCCAGCGGCTGGGATGTTGAAAGGGAGAGATTATACCACATGCCAAGTGACCAGGGCAAGAAGCCTGACATTGTTGCCGTCAAGCCCGACAGGTCTTGCATTATCCTGGATGTCCAGGTTGTTAATGGCAGCATGGACATGGAGGAGACCTGGCGGGCTAAGATAAGAAAGTATGATAGAGATGATTTACGTCAAGCAGTGTCGGAGCTAAAAGGAGTGGCACCCAACAACATCAGGGTGATGGCTGCAACCTTGTCGTGGCGCGGAGTGTGGTGCGGGAAAAGTGCCACAGAGTTGCGCGAGTTGGGCATCTCAGTAGGTGTACTCCGTAGGTGTACTCCCGCCGCGTACTGCTCGGCTCATATTTAAACTGGTGGTCATTTTATAGAGGCACTTCCCTTCATCTCTCTCTCCCACCCCCACCATCCTCATCTTCCCTCATCCCTAGGGCCGGCGTCGGGTGAGTCCTGGGCGTCCTCCCCATTATGTTTGTTTTATTTATTTATTTTGTTTTATGGCGTGCCCCCTCCGTCACCAAAGACATTTTGTCTTGAGGGGAGTTAAAAAGAAAAAAAAAAAAAAGAAAAAAAAAATGCATAAATTCAGGGCTTTTCAACGAATGGTGAACGATTTTTCTACGAACGATGAAGATAAATTTCCGTAGCAACAACTTGGTTGTATGTGGAAATCATTACAAAATTTCGTAATTTCGACAAGCAAAGCTAAAGCATGTTCCTCACTAAAACAGAGAAAACATCGATACCAATCTCTACAACAAATTCGCGAATCTATAGGATTTCCAAGTCTAATTCGGAATTGTCCAGACCAATTTCGGAAATTTCCAAACCATATTCAGAATTTGTTAAATCATATTCAGAATGCTAAATTAGAGACATTTTCTGTGTGCTTCACTCGCCTTGTAAATACAACAAAATTCCACTACACTTCACATACATAAGCATATGTACCGTGTCAGTGATATGCTGTACCGACAAATTCTGCCATTCCGTTCTCCGCTTCCTAATAGGAAAATTCCACATTTTGTACTTTACGTATTCTGTGTCAAATACACCTTTTTTCCTATTGATACAAAGTGTAGATTCTTCCAACTTCAGTACCTGGACAGCTAAGCTATTTGGGTGAGTTAATTTGGTTTATTACCTAAACTACTATTGATTGGTAACTTTGACTTAAATCACCTGGCGCCTTTTGAACCAATGAACCGACACAGAATTTTCCAAACCATATCATTGCAAAATATCTCACACATCATTAATTATTAATCATTAATTAATATCACACACCATCACAAAATTTCGTGACACATCGCCGTCTCTCATAACGAAACTCTTTTTGTCAGTTAGCTCAAGGCTAAAGCATGTTCCTCGCTAAAAGAGGGAAAACATCAATGATTGGGAGAAAATATCGATACCAATCTCTACAACAAATTCGCGAATCTATAGGATTTCCAAGTCTAATTCGGAATTTTCCAAACCACATTCAGAATTTTCCAATCCAGTTTCAGAACTTTCCAAGTCACGTTCAGATTTTTCCAAAACAATTTCAGAATTTTTCATTTCAATTTCAGAATGTGATCAATCTTTCTGTGTGGTGATATACCTATAGAATTTCTAAGAGAAATTAATCCTGTTCCAAACCAAATTAATCCTTCTACAAACCTGTAAATTCTGAATACGGTTTGGAAATTTCCGAAATTGGTCTGGAAAATTCCGAATTAGACTTGGAAATCCTATAACTCACTCTGACACAACTACAGTCATACTCGTGGACCACAGACTTCAGTTTCAGCCGCCAATAGGCTCACGGTTTTGGTCCAAACATGTGACTGTCTGTTACTGGTGTATTACACAAGTAATAAATAAGCGTACACAGGATCTGACGTGACCAACAAAATTTGCATTTCATCCACCAAAACAACATATCTGCAACATAATAGGTGTGGAGTGGAATAGTATCATTTCATACAGACAAAATTTAAAAAACGAATAAAACATTGAATTTTTGAAGAAAAAATTATTTCGACTGATTTTGAAATTTCGACAAATCAAAACTGGTTCACGAAAACGATCCACGCGGGGAGACACAAAAACAAAATTATTCAACGAAAACTGCCAGTACGAATTTCAATTTTGAATGACTCGGATTTAGCAACCGAGTGATCAACAGAAAGGTTAACAAGGACGAATAATAACCCGTTGCGTATTAATTTGCAAGGTTATTCCGATCACGATACCATCTTAGGCCAGCAGTTCACTAAGAAGGATGATTTCCTCTTCCAAAAGTCATGCACTACAATGGTTTATTTATGTTTATGAATAATTACGCCTATTTCCTTATTTCTATTAGTAAGTAGTTTACCGAAGAGCGCACACTGAGCCGATTACGGTATTAACGGAGAGTTAATACAACGTCGGTTTCCATCATTATGAACCGTTGTGAGCAATTATTCCTCAGAAAAATTACTTGTTATGTGAAATAAATTGGTTGTTACTGGAAAAAAAATTAATTCAACTAGATAACAATAAGAAATTCCATCGCATCAGATCGCGTACATAACTGATTGTTTTGCAATTGGCGAGTTCATATCCGTATTGAGAAATATTTTTCAACCGGTGGTGTCGATTGCCTCGAGCAAGACTTTCTGAAATGAGGCAGGTTTTTCGCAAATTCGACAAAGAAGTTGTGGGAGGGTTGATTGGAAACAGAGTTGATTTTGTTTACATTAGTGAAAATAGTAGTTTCGATTGTTCTGTTTTTGCCGTGATAGCAAATATATTTTGTATTAAAGAAAACGAGTTAACAAGGGTTATGGGCCCAAATCACGCATAAAATTGATAAAAAAGTTGATGAAATGACAGAGGAAGACGAGCAAGACTTTCTGAAATGAGGCGGTTTTTCGCAAATTGGACAAAGAAGTCGTGGGAGGAATTGGAAACAGAGTTGATTTTGTTTATATTAGTGAAAATAGTAGTTTCGATTGTTCTGTGTTTTTGCCGTGATAGCAAATATATTTTGCATTTAAGAAAACGAGTTAACAAGGGTTATGGGCCCAAATCACCCATCAAATTGATTTAAAAAAGTAGATGAAATGACAGAAGACGACGGGAGCAACAAAACGAAGGTGAGTGGCATTGTCGAGTTGAACCGGAGAAACCATAAGACATGGTCGTTCAACATTCGACTTGAACTAGAAGACCAAAATCTGTTGGACATAATCACCCCCGAAAACGATGGAAGCCGAGTTTGGCTCTTTGGCAGCAACTGCTAGAAGTTATTTGGCTAAAATTCATTCTGAAGGAAATGGATTGGTCAGTGAAAGTCCCACTTGTCAAATGTGACAACCAAGCTGCCGTCAATTTTGCCAAAGGTGATAGCGTGAGCTCCAATTCCCGACATATCGATATCCGTCACCATTTTGTACGGGACATGATCAAGAATGGTTTGCTGGAAATCGAATACGTGCCAACGGAGGAAAACAATGCCGATCTCTTCACGAAGCCTCTTTCCAGGATGAAGAATGAGCAGGTACCGGAAAGAACTGTCGTGAAAAAGTACTACAGTTATACGACTATACAGGGTGTCTACAAAACAGTTGTAAGGAATTCAAGGGGTCGATTCTACAACTAATTTCCAACAAAAAGTGTCTCTTAGAAATTTTTTTTAAAACGCCTCTTTAACCGACTTTTTTCACTTTCAAGTTTTTTTTCGTGTTTTCGACTTTACACCATTAAAACGGTCATAACTCTCTTGAATTACACTCAAAAATTGAAAATAAGGATACCGTTGGAAAGAGCGTCAAATTTCCTATCTTCCTGATACAAAATGACAAATTTTCAGTTGAATTACACGGGGAATAAAGCAACCTAAAAAGTGAACTTAGTAAATTTTCGAAAAATTCCCGTTTTTCAACGCCTAAAAACTGCGCCAGAATCTCAGCTTTCCAACGGTATAATCAAAACATATTTTACAACCGAATTTAGGGAAGAATTTTGTGTTTGAACGCGGAAAAACGTGCATTTTTTTCAACGAAATCGGCGCTCTGGCCTCCTGTTTCCGGAGGCCTCGCGGTCTACTGCGGCGCCGACCCACCCACTCTCATCGTCCGACCCCTCAGATCGACTAGGCGGAGCGCCGATTTCGTTGAAAAAATGCACGTTTTTCCGCGTTCAAACACAAAATTCTTCCCTAAATTAGGTTGTAAAATATGTTTTGATTATACCGTTGGAAAGCTGAGATTCTGGCGCAGTTTTTAGGCTTTCCGGCAACAGAACTTTACCAGTTAATATTTGGAGATTTTAGGCGTTGAAAAACGGGAATTTTTCGAAAATTTACTAAGTTCACTTTTTAGGTTGCTTTATTCCCCGTGTAATTCAACTGAAAATTTGTTATTTTGTATCAGGAAGATAGGAAATTTGACGCTCTTTCCAACGGTATCCTTATTTTCAATTTTTGAGTGTAATTCAAGAGAGTTATGACCGTTTTAATGGTGTAAAGTCGAAAACACGAAAAAAAACTTGAAAGTGAAAAAAGTCGGTTAAAGAGGCGTTTAAAAAAAAATTTCTAGGAGACACTTTTTGTTGGAAATTAGTTGTAGAATCGAACCCTTGAATTCTTTAGAACTGTTTTGTAGACACCCTGTATACAGTAAGTACGACAGTTATATTAATGAAATAACAGTTCTTGAGCATGTGATCCACCAAAAAAGCGGATATATTCATCGGTGGGTCCAGTTTGTAAGGATTCGTCGAAATTTGCGCCGAAACATCAAGGGAAAGAGTAACATCGGAGTAACAGTCGGATTTCCTCAATTTGAAATTTAAAATTGACTTCAAAATACCTACTGGTATTTCCAAAGCCTACACGAATTACATCGATAATAAATGTTTTTCTCGATTATGAAATATCAGTTATGAGCATGTGATTCATCAAAGCAGCAGATATTTTCATCATTTGGCTCAGTTCGTGAGAATGTTCGGCAATTTGCGCCGAAATGTGAGAAAAATGTATCCATACAGTCGGAATACCTCAATTTGAAATTTAAAATTGACTTCGAAATATCTACTGTGATATTTCCAAGTCCTGAACGAAATAAATCGACATTAAATACTTATCTTGACAATGGAATAACAGTTCTTGAGCATGTGATCCACCAAAAAAGCGGATATGTTCATCTGTGGGTCTAGTTTGTAAGGATTTGTCGAAATTTGCGCCGAAATATTAAGGGAAAGAGTAACATCGGCGTTGTGGCATCCTACTTTCTAGTAGCCAACTACAGCAAGCGGTTGAGAAGGACGCGTCATTGCTGAGCAACCGGACAACATCAAGATTCCGAATCGATTCGCGAAATATTCTTATTGCTATAATTTCATAGGTTCAATGTAAAACGTGTTCTTACAATAAATACAGAAGTATTCAGTTACTATAAAATGGCGACGATAAGAAAGGAAAAAGGTAAGCAACGCCTTGTTCACGATGATGACGATAATACTATGACTGGACTAGAATTTGATGAAGGATCCAGCCATTAATAATAGATGGCATCTTATCGTAAGATTGTAATCTTGAAGATGTATTCCTTTGGGTTCTTCCAGAACAGGTACAACAGGTAACTGATGACTATCCTCAAAATGACTCATACAGAAAATCAATTGGAGAATGTTTTCAATAGAACTACTATCAGCCAGCAAATTCCATTAAAATGTCTTCTCAGTGGTACTAAGGCTATTGAGGATCAGTTACCTGTTGTACCTGTTCTGGAAGAACCCAAAGGAATACATCTTCAAGATTACAATCTTACAATAAGATGTCATCTATTCAAGGCTAAATTAGATAAAGATGAGGCAAAACGCAGTCAAATACATCTTCGTTTCATCATGAGTAAAGAAAATAAGACATCACTAAAGAAATATACTATGGAGTATTCATCACAGCGTTCTCATCAATCTTTAAATTTAAGTCTAACATATCTTTTATTTCTCATCTCAAAACTGTGGGATTAGATTTGGAAGATATTCCATATTCAGACTTCGAGGAGAATATATTTAAGAGAGAGGATGAATCTCTGAGGGAAGAATGGGACGGATTCTTAATAGATGCTGCCAACCAAAGCTCTCTAGGTCTCATATGTATGGGGGTCATGTTATGCGCGACAGCAGGAGTAACAGTAGGATTTCCTCAATTTGAAATTTAAAATTGACTTCAAAATACCTACTGGTATTTCCAAGTCCTACACGAATTATGTTGCGGAAGGAAATGTACTGTATTATTATTAATTTTCGATAGGACTGAATTCTTGAATTTGGGACATGAAAAGTTAATTAGGTGAGGAACTTAGGAAAATGAATACTTCGAGAAGTACCTGTTGGCAACGCGCTGGTTACATCAGGGGCCCCTGGGCGTAGATTGATGATGGATGAGGCGTGAATCTTGTTGATGAGGAAATCAGGAATGATGGGGAAAATCAAGTCCAGGGAGAAGCGCGTAATCAATTTGACACTTGATCGCCAGGATGGGCCAAATACTCTAAGGACTGATTATCCTATCCATATTTATATTAATTTGGCGTGGTTTTATAGTGATTTTGAATTATAACAAACGTTACGGGAGCGGAGTGAAGCGGTCAAGGTGTTGAGGGCGAGAAAGGAGAGAAAAAGGCGTTCGCATGTTCGCACTCTCAGGTACAATTGGTGAGGGTTAAGAGGGGCGGAGCATCTGGTCCAAACAAATTACATCGATAATAAATGTTTGACTCGATTATGAAATATCAGTTATGAGCATGTGATTCATCAAAACAGCAGATATTTTCATCATTAGGCTCAGTTCGTAAGGATGTATGGAAATTTGCGGCGAAATATTAAGGGAAAGCGTATTTTCGGAGTAACAGTCGGATTTTCTCAATTTGAAATTTAAAATTGACTTCAAAATACCTACCGGTACTTCCAAGTCCTACACGAATTACATCGATAATAAATGTTCTTCTCGATTATGAAATATCAGTTATTAGCATGTGATTCATTGAAACAGCAGATATACTGATCATTAGGCTCAGTTCGTAAGAATTTATAGAAATTTGCGCCGAAATATGAGAAAAATGCATTCATACAGTCGGAATTCCTCAATTTGAAATTTAAAATTGACTTCAAAATACCTACTGGTACGTTCAAGTCCGACACGAATTAAATCAATTATAAATGTTTTTCTCGATTATAAAATATCAGTTATTAGCATGTGATTCATTCAAACAGCAGATATACTGATCATTAGGCTCAGTTCGTAAAAATATATAGAAATTTGCGCCGAATTATGAGAAAAATGTATTCATAATGTCGGAACTCCTCACTTTGAAATTTAAAATTGAATTCAAAATACCTACTGATACTTAAAAGTCCTACACGAATTAAATCGGAAATAAATGTTTTTCTCGATTATGAAATATCAGTTATGAGCATGTGATTCATCAAAACAGCAGAAATACTGATAATTAGGCTCGGTTCGTAAGAATTTATAGAAATTTGCGCCGAAATATGAGAAAAATGTATTCATACAGTCGGAATTCCTCAATTGAAATTTAAAATTGACTCCAAAATACCTACTGGTACTTACAAGTCCTACACGAATTAAATCGGAAGTAAATGTTTTTCTCGATTATGAAATATCAGTTATGAGCATGTGATTCATCAAAACAGCAGATATACTGATCATTAGGCTCAATTTGTAAGAATTTATAGAAATTTGCGCCGAAATGTGAGAAAAATGTATTCATACAGTCGGAATTCCTCAATTTGAAATTTAAATTTGACTTGAAAATACCTACTGGTACTTACAAGTCCTACACGAATTAAATCGGAAATAAATGTTTTTCTCGATTATGAAATATCAGTTATGAGCATGTGATTCATCAAAACAGCAGAAATACTGATAATTAGGCTCAGTTCGTAAGAATTTATAGAAATTTGCGCCGAAATGTGAGAAAAATGTATTCATACAGTCGGAATTCCTCAATTGAAATTTAAAATTGACTTCAAAATACCTACTGGTACTTACAAGTCCTACACGAATTAAATCGGAAATAAACGTTTTTCTCGATTATGAAATATTAGTTATGAGCATGTGATTCATCAAAACAGCAGAAATACTGATCATTAGGCTCAGTTCGTAAGAATTTATAGAAATTTGCGCCGAAATGTGAGAAAAATGTATTCATACAGTCGGAATTCCTCAATTTGAAATTTAAAATTTACTTCAAAATACCTACTGGTACTTACAAGTCCTACACGAATTAAATCGGAAATAAATGTTTTTCTCGATTATGAAATATCAGTTATGAGCATGTGATTCATCAAAACAGCAGAAATACTGATCATTAGGCTCAGTTCGTAAGAATTTATAGAAATTTGCGCCGAAATGTGAGAAAAATGTATTCATACAGTCGGAATTCCTCAATTTGAAATTTAAAATTTACTTCAAAATACCTACTGGTACTTACAAGTCCTACACGAATTAAATCGGAAATAAATGTTTTTCTCGATTATGAAATATCAGTTATGAGCATGTGATTCATTGAAACAGCAGATATACTGATCATTAGGCTCAGTTCGTAAGAATGTTCGGTAATTTGCGCCGAAATATGAAAAAAATGTATCCATACAGTCGGAATTACTCAATTTGAAATTTAAAATTGACTTCAAAATACCTACTGGTACTTACAAGTCCTACACGATTTAAATAGATAATAAATGTTTTTCTCGATTATGAAATATCAGTTATTAGCATGTGATTCATTGAAACAGCAGATATATTAATCATTAGGCTCAGTTCGTGAGAATTTATAGAAATTTGCGCCGAAATATGGGAAAAATTTATGAAATTTATTATTTATGTATTTATGTGTTATTATTTATATTTATGAAATTATTATGAAATATCAGTTATGAGCATCTGATTCATCGAAACAGTAGAAATACTGATCATTAGGCTCAATTCGTAAGAATTTATAGAAATTTGCGCCGAAATGTGAGAAAAATGTAATTATACAGTCGGAATTCCTCAATTAGAAATTTAAAATTGACTTCAAAATACCTACTGGTACTTACAAGTCCTACAAGAATTAAATCGATAATAAATGTTTTTCTCGATTATGAAATATCAGTTATTAGCATGTGATTCATTGAAACAGCAGATATACTGATCATTAGGCTCAGTTCGTAAGAATTTATAGAAATTTGCGCCGAAATATGAGAAAAATGTATTCATACAGTCGGAATTCCTCAATTTGAAATTTAAAATTGACTTCAAAATACCTACTGGTACTTACAAGTCCTACAAGAATTAAATCGATAATAAATGTTTTTCTCGATTATGAAATATCAGTTATGAGCATCTGATTCATCGAAACAGCAGAAATACTGATCATTAGGCTCAGTTCGTAAGAATTTATAAAAATTTGCGCCGAAATGTGAGAAAAATGTATTCATACAGTCGGAATTCCTCAATTTGCAATTTAAAATTGACTTCAAAATACCTACTGGTACTTACAAATCCTACACGAATTAAATCGGAAATAAATATTTTTCTCGATTATGAAATATCAGTTATGAGCATGTGATTCATCAAAACAGCAGAAATACTGATAATTAGGCTCAGTTCGTAAGAATTTATAGAAATTTGCGCCGAAATGTGAGCAAAATGTATTCATACAGTCGGAATTCCTCAATTTGAAATTTAAATTTGACTTGAAAATACCTACTGGTACTTACAAATCCTACACGAATTAAATCGGAAATAAATGTTTTTCTCGATTATGAAATATCAGTAATGAGCATGTGATTCATCAAAACAGCAGAAATACTGATAATTAGGCTCAGTTCGTAAGAATTTATAGAAATTTGCGCCGAAATGTGAGCAAAATGTATTCATACAGTCGGAATTCCTTAATTTGAAATTTAAAATTGACTTCAAAACACCTACTGGTACTTACAAGTCCTACACGAATTAAATCGGAAATAAATGTTTTTCTCGATTATGAAATATCAGTTATGAGCATGTGATTCATCAAAACAGCAGAAATACTGATAATTAGGCTCAGTTCGTAAGAATTTATAGAAATTTGCGCCGAAATGTGAGCAAAATGTATTCATACAGTCGGAATTCCTCAATTTGCAATTTAAAATTGACTTCAAAATACCTACTGGTACTTACAAATCCTACACGAATTAAATCGGAAATAAATGTTTTTCTCGATTATGAAATATCAGTTATGAGCATGTGATTCATCAAAACAGCAGAAATACTGATAATTAGGCTCAGTTCGTAAGAATTTATAGAAATTTGCGCCGAAATGTGAGCAAAATGTATTCATACAGTCGGAATTCCTCAATTTGAAATTTAAATTTGACTTGAAAATACCTACTGGTACTTACAAATCCTACACGAATTAAATCGGAAATAAATGTTTTTCTCGATTATGAAATATCAGTTATGAGCATGTGATTCATCAAAACAGCAGAAATACTGATAATTAGGCTCAGTTCGTAAGAATTTATAGAAATTCGCGCCGAAATGTGAGCAAAATGTATTCATACAGTCGGAATTCCTCAATTTGAAATTTAAAATTGACTTGAAAATACCTACTGGTACTTACAAATCCTACACGAATTAAATCGGAAATAAATGTTTTTCTCGATTATGAAATATCAGTTATGAGCATGTGATTCATCAAAACAGCAGAAATACTGATAATTAGGCTCAGTTCGTAAGAATTTATAGAAATTTGCGCCGAAATGTGAGCAAAATGTATTCATACAGTCGGAATTCCTCAATTTGCAATTTAAAATTGACTTCAAAATACCTACTGGTACTTACAAATCCTACACGAATTAAATCGGAAATAAATGTTTTTCTCGATTATGAAATATCAGTTATGAGCATGTGATTCATCAAAACAGCAGAAATACTGATAATTAGGCTCAGTTCGTAAGAATTTATAGAAATTTGCGCCGAAATGTGAGCAAAATGTATTCATACAGTCGGAATTCCTCAATTTGAAATTTAAATTTGACTTGAAAATACCTACTGGTACTTACAAATCCTACACGAATTAAATCGGAAATAAATGTTTTTCTCGATTATGAAATATCAGTTATGAGCATGTGATTCATCAAAACAGCAGAAATACTGATAATTAGGCTCAGTTCGTAAGAATTTATAGAAATTCGCGCCGAAATGTGAGCAAAATGTATTCATACAGTCGGAATTCCTCAATTTGAAATTTAAAATTGACTTCAAAATATGATATTTCCAAGTCCTGAACGAAATAAATCGATATTAAATACTCGACTTGATAATGAAAAAACAGTTCTTGAGCATGTGATCCACCAAAAAAGCGGATATTTTCATCGGTGGGTCCAGTTTGTAAGGATTTGTCGAAATTTGCGCCGAAATATTGAGGAAAAATTGAAACCACACAGTCGAATTTCCTCAATTTGTAATTGATTTTAGTAATAATGAGTTTAAAATATTTACGGTGATATTTCCAAGTCCTACCTCTATAAAACCGTATTTTCTGTAACAATTCTTTGATTTAATCTGCATTTTTTCTGACGATTCGAATATTTCATTTGAAAAAAATTCATTGGCACGATCAAGAGGTCTATTGGTAGCCAAAAATAAAACGAAAAGAGGTTCTTTTCCCACTTTAAAATAAGCCAAAAAATCCACCACCGATCAATATTTTGATGATTTTGTATAATTTCGAAATTGAGGATTACTATCCAGTAAATGGAAATGTTTTAGGCGTAAACACAATTGGTGGCATGTAGAACAACTGCAATAAATTCAGAACTTTAGGAGACCCATCGAATGGCATTTATAGAAGTTTTACCTTAGATACTTGCGTATAATTTCTGATTAGATAGAAGAATATTCGATTATTATATGAAGATTCGAACATCATTTTTTAGCTTGATTCATATACTTGGTGAGGATTACTTCGTGGTGGGACACAACTACACTATAGTTTGTAATGTGGCTGGCTATTAGAACAATTCATTGACGAGATGTTGGACATTTTCAACTTATTACATATTATGTACAAGGAATACATGAACATATATTGATGATACTGCTCAACACGATATCTGTAATTCGAACTAAGTTATTAAGTGGGATCTTTCAAACTTGGTGGAGTCCGTTCATCATCATCACCTAATGTGAATCATTGTTAAGAGGGTATAGGAAAAATTACCTAGAAGTAGAGCTCACTTAGTCGATGCCTTTGATTTCCGAGGAGATTTTCCCGAATCTAAGCTAAAATAAATGAGTCCAAATATTGACCGTTCAAGATTAACATAAGCATTAGTCAGGAGGTAGTAGACGAGTTTCTTTGAAAGAAGTCTTAGTCAGTGTATGAACGCCTTTCCCCTCTACTCAGGCAATTAATAGTCGACTTTGATGATTCCTGCAACAATCTTATAATTTTCAATTCCCTATTCCCTAGGTAGATGCACTAATAAATTTCGAAAATTCTTGAAAATGTCAAATTTAGGTGCAATTTTTTACTCATTTCTTTACTTTTGGAACTGAAAAAGTATATAGGTGTAGAGATTATAAAATTAAGAAAAATGCGACAAGATAGATAAAAATTGGATGATTATTTCCTGAGAAAACTGGGAAAAACTATTGATGAAAACTGACCAGGTATGAGAAGGGGTAGCATATAGGCAACCGAGCACAAGTTCGTAAGAGATTGGACTAACCCGAACGAGGAAGGAACGGCGTCCGGCGGAGACCCCCTTAAAATCAATCAAGAATGAGCAGCTCAACTAATGAACTTGGAAATAATTCGGAGGGTTTCATTTCTACAATAAGTAATTTTCATAAACGAGGAAAATATGATTTCAACTTTCTTGAGTAGAAACAACTCAAAGGTAGATTGAAAAACAAAACTTTCAACATCGCTGCAGCCATAAAACAGAAAATCCAGAAGGCGAAAAAGAGTACATATTTTTGGAAAATCTAATCCTATAATAATCCCAAATTGTCATGAAGAACGGTAAATGACGAAATACAAACAGGGTGACCAGCGTTTCACCGAAGAAAAATTCCCTGAGTTTTCCAGGGTTCTAAATCATTTAAGATATGAATAAATGTGATTATAGTTTCTCAAAATTCAGGTTTTTAAGGACATTTTGAAATTGATGAACATTATGAATATAGTGTCTTATCTCGACACATCATCAATCACTTGTTGGTTTACTCGCGATAAATGGCCACTTCAAAGGCTTGTTTACACCTTCGATTGTTCGAAATCATCGAAACTTGTTGGTTTACTCGAGAGAAAGGACCACTTCGAAGGCTTGTTTTCACCTTCGCATGTTCAAAAAAGTCTAGAATGTAATTTGAAATCATCGGAAAATGTTGGTTTAATTAAGAGAAACGCTTCAAAGGCTTGTTTTCACCTTCCGATTGTTCGAAAAAGTCGAAACTGAACGTTGAAATCATCGAAACTGGTTGGTTTACTCGAGAGAAATGACCACTTCAATGGCGACGTTTTTAGAATCGAATGAGACCGCTCAGAACGGGAGCAACCAACTCCATGTAAAACACATTCTGCCCCAAAACACATCGTCTCTTAGCAACGTTTTCTTTGTTTTCATTCGTTTCAATGACTTCTCTTAGATTTTGGCGATCACAATGACGTCTGATTGGTTCGATAATTCATATTCATGACGCAAAGACATTGATAAATTTTACACAATAATTTATTGTTGTAAATAATTTTAGTGAATTAATTGGAAAGTGTTTCTACATTGTTCAAATACAAACTTTAGCTAGTTTCATGATCATGTTGGTAAAGTACTTAGTAATAAGGTTGTTAGGTGATAAATAACTCAAATTCGATAATATTAATGCAAATTCAAAAAAGGAATGTTCAATTTCTCCCTTGCGAGGGAAAAACATTAAATCATGTTTAATGTTTTTCCCTCGCAAGGGAGAAATTAGATTGCCGATCACTCAGCTGATCAGTGACCACTCAGGCGCCTTCAGCATTCTCCATTGACCCTGCTTCTCAAATTTCAGCTTCCTGCGTTCAACAGGAGAGAAAATGGCCTTGGAGCTCACTCAGCTGATCAGTGACCATCTTGGTACAACTAGACCCCAAATGGAGCCGATATAACGTGGTAACTAAGAAATCGGTCCGTGGTAACTAAGAAAAATAAGCGTTGCAGATTTGCGTGTCGGAATTCACAGAATGACCCCCAGCCCTAAAACATTAAACATGTTAAAAATACAATACCTAGGAAAGTAGTACTTATAACATTCTACATTAATTCGAAAAAAGAAGTATTATAAATTCGAACTATGAATGCTGTCCATTTTGATAATCATTTGAGACACTATTAAAAATAATAGCTACGATAAAAAATATCAATTTTGTTATAAATCAAGAGAAATGCTTCATCTGTTTAGATTTTTACTCACAATTACCAAATTTGACTTTGAATAGTAAGAGAAATCTGACCAGTTTTGGGCTACTGCATATGATCGAACTAAAGCTGGCTTCTGAAGGCTGCGGCATGAGATTTGGCAATGCTGCATTCGCTTCCCCCTTTAGGCTGGCCACTGCCAAGACCAATGATCTAATCTCCTAGCTGAATTATTTATGACGATTTTGATGTTTGTTGTGAGCTGCCACTCAGAAGCTCGATGTACCCCATTACAGGCCATGCCTGTAAATAAGCCCACCAACAATGTGTTGCCCTCAACATCACGAACGCCACCCACAAGTCGTCAAGCTCATGGAAGAAGGTGGAAACATCCACTCAACCAAGGGCCAAACCTGCAAACTGTCAGGTTGGCACCACTGATAGAGGGGAAAAGACGGATGATAACACTGTACCTATCTTCTTCCATGTCCATACTCTTCAATCCCTCCCCGAACGTCTGGCCAACAAGTCTGTGAAGCTTTCTCTCCCCTTGTCGGGTGTAATGGATTAGGGTGGTGCGGATAGCCGAGCTTGTTCACTGAAGCAATTCTGGGTCAGAGACACGAACCGATCCTTGCGGGAGATCTTGAGTTCAAATCTCGGGTGCCTGGCGCTTTTTCGGCCGTTCGCGGCTCGCCACTCCCCTCATCCCAACCCAGGGCAGTGAGGCCAATGGGAAGCCATAAGCGAAATCATCAGAACAAATTCTGATCTTCTCTTTGGAAGACAGGTGATGACGTCCGCGACGCCAGGAATGACAGTTGGACAAAAATCCAACCTGAAATGGTTGTTTACTTTACTTACTTACTGTGAGCTGGTTCCCAACAGCTCACTGTTTCCCATCACAGGCCCGACAGGCCAGTAAGCCCTGATCGCCCTCTGGGGCCAGTAAATCATTATTATTATTATTCTCCACTGACCTTATTCAAAAGTGCTCTGACCAACACCAAAAGGGCACAAGAAACACCAATCTTCACGGACATGGAAGTAAGAGAGCATCAAGAAACATCAATCTTCATGAACATGGAAGTAGACTGCTCAGCATCCATTCAAGAATTAGAACAATGACAACTTTTGCCTTGTCAGGTTGGCGCCCCTGATCAAGACAATGAAAAGCACTAGTCATCATCATAATTGATCAGATCCCGTTATTCCGCCTTGCCAGCAGCCTTTGAAGTTCTCTTCCCCTGTCCGTGATGCGCTCATCCCCGTAATTCACGATACCTCATTCAAAGGTATCGCAAGTGTATCGCCCTCCTGCCTCCCCCCAGAAGCACTTAGGAAGAAGCTGTCTTCTGGTATCGTCCTGCCTCCCCTGGATTCCGCTGTGTCTCCAGTCCATTCCCGGCTACTCCCCTGTATCTTCGCCTCTCCGTGAAACCTGGACTCGCTTCGGTACCCCAGCACGTGAGTGAACTAAAGGTGTATCTATGCTAGATTGGCCAATACTAGGTAGATATAGTGAGAAGTGACTCAAAAAACTAACAGTATCTTGTCAAGTAGAGTACTAAAACCAAGTTGAACTAGTGTATCGTAGTAGAACTATTAAAAAAACTAACTGTATTGCTTTGGTATTGAAGACTGAACTAATTTATTTTGAACTGTATCGTACCTGTATCGCCCCTCTGGCGCATCGGATCATTGGATCCGATAGAACTTTTCTGGTCATTAAACTTACTGTATCTCATACCTATCTTCTCCTTCTACACCTGCACCCCTGGTTCTGAGTATCATAAAGTGTATCGAATTAGGTAGTTAGAGTCCTTGAACAAAGAGTAACGTAAAATCCTTTTATTTCTTGCAACATATCGATACAGAACGCCCTTCAGGCACAATATCACAAGTGAACTTTCAAGGTATCGTAACTGGAACGCCTTCGCCTGTTCGCCTCACTGCTCGGGAACACCGCTACCAACAGAACCAGTTAAGTACCAAATTTCGTAACTAATCATAAGTTTCCCGATAGTTTTGTGTTAGGAACAGGGTCGATACCCTTCAGGTGAAACCCCCTGTAACGTTAGTGAACTCACACACACAGTAAACCCAGTAACAGCTTACATTACTAATGGATTAGGAACGGCCAAAAACGACCTCACAATTGGCAATGTGGTTGAGACCCCTAGCAGACCAATTTCTGCTGAATCTGAAATTTCTTCCTTTATTACCACCTGCTGCTGTTGTTTGGACTTCCCGCCTATTCTAGGAGGGAGACCAAAGTCAGTTCCAACAACCACTACGCAATTAGTTCATAGTCCCACCACTAGGCGGCCAAGCCAATCAATTCATTAGACCCTATCATGCAACCATTCAGCTTTCGCACTAAATAATAATGAACCAGCACTAGAACAAAAAGGATTAACAATAACAAATAGATCAAATAATAAATAATCAGAGCTTTATTGTGCAGAGCAGTTCTGTGTGTCCATTAAAATTGTCGGGTTAACCTCCCTCGAAACCTACACCCGCCATGTTGCTCGGTGCTCCTAAAAACTGTAAACGGTGTCAAAAATTATCTTAGTTCATCTGCCCATTTTCAATATAGATCGTTGTGAAAACGGATATATTGTGTTCGTCTAGTTCTTTATTATCCCGAGGAATCAACAGCTGTGGAGAATGCTTTTTGTGAACTTGTAACCAGTGCTTACACCCCAGCTTGGAATACTTCCTTGCCAACTACATAGATGCAGATTCAACGTTTCTCCAATCTATGTGGGCAAGTGAACCAATGGATGAACCTCGTCGAACCACAAATGATAATCCATTGCTTGGTATCGCGATACAGAGGCCGGATACTAGTAGTGTTGCGTAGTGTCTGCTTTTGTACCACGATACCACGCCAAATGGTATCGAGTTGCTCACCTGCCTCCCTCAAGTCATCACTCGAGTTGAGGTCTGTAAAACCCGGAGTGTGATCTAGCCCAGTCCTGCCACCCTGGAAGACTACATGACGCTCCCTGGACCTCATCGAGCTCAACCTGACCTGCCCAGGCTTCGTTATGAATTATTCCATGATACATAATTATAATGCTGTTGTAAGCTTTACGATTTTGGTGCAAAACGCAACTTCATTAAACTCAATAAAAAATCGAGCACGAGTCTGGAGAAATTCGAGGTGACCACAACACTATTCTAACTCAATATCAGATAAAATTTCAACCTTTTCTGTTCATTAGGCGCCAAGGCATAAAATACCGAGTTCAATTAATCAACATACACTTTCAATAATTCAATCGATAAAACAAAGCGTACAACCAAAAAGGGTAACAATACGGTTCTACGAACTTACATTTAACAGAAAAAACTGATCGAAAGGATGTAGCGATTAGAAGCTTTTCACACACAAAATTACAGGATTTTGATACATTATATATTTGATAAGAACAAAGGAGAAGACAGGATTTGGGATCATTAGAATTCAGAAAATTCGTAACAAGCCGTTTTTGAGAGCGCAACCGGAATGCAAAAAAATCAAAATGGAAAAAATAAATAAATTTTTCGAAATGTTGAACAAGTGGGGGTCATTTGGACAATGGAAAAATTGTGAGATTGCAGGCAAAAAATATAAATATTTTGGAATTTCTAAATAATTTAGAAATTCCA
This sequence comes from Apolygus lucorum, assembly GCA_009739505.2. Classification (NCBI taxonomy): domain Eukaryota; kingdom Metazoa; phylum Arthropoda; class Insecta; order Hemiptera; family Miridae; genus Apolygus; species Apolygus lucorum. The sequence goes on from CM019174.2 coordinate 14,676,261, forward strand.
AAATATTTATATTTTTTGCCTGCAATCTCACAATTTTTCCATTGTCCAAATGACCCCAACATTATTTGTAACATATTATTTGTAACATTCGAATAAGTCATTGTTGAGAGAGGACCAGGTATGCAGGAAAGAGTCAAAATTTGTCGAATTGAATTTTGTCCTGTTATGGGATGAAAAGTAATATTATTCCTGAACAAAAGGCGGAGAAACAATTGAGTACGTGCAAATAGCAAAAATTAAAAATCTTTCGAAATGTTGCAAAACGTGTGGGTGGGTCATTGCGAAAATGTAGGCAAAAAACGAACATTTTGGATTATTGGAATTCAGAAAGCACGAAATAAGTGGTTATTTGTTAAATCGGAACGCAAGTAAGCATGAAAGAATCAAAATTTGTCGAATTCAAGGATGTATTATTGAATGAAAAAAATGATTAATACACCTCCCGAAGTCCCAAAAATATTTCAGTACAGAATATTAGGAAAGATTGAGATGGAATCAAAAGAGAAATAAGACATTTTTAGAAGAACTGCATAACCTGAAGTAGTCTCAAGGAGGATAATTGCAAAAATTCAGGCCACAAGAACTAGAAATTTTTGAATTTAAAATTCAGAAAATCGAAAAAATTCAAGAAAAAACAATTGCAAGCCACATTACTGGGTGACCACCAGTCTGGATAATTTTCACAATGAAGATGGAATTTATTTTTTCATACGTTAGGCGAAAGTTTCACGATAACTACATTATGCCTGTCAGAACCAAGAATTACGGGACAATAGGTCATACTTAATCTCAAATTTTCAGATAGAAGTGACTTTCGATTCAGCAACGTAAATATACGTGAAAACATGATTATCATTAAATACAAACAATCAGTAAAATTTGATAAAAGTTTGAGTTGGGGAAAATTTTTCGATTTTAAGGCGATGAAATGTTCAACTTTCTACCTTCATTCCCTCACTAGCGTTGCTTTGAAGCAACTTTGATTTCGATGATTTTTTAAAAAGAACGGGAAGAGTTACAACATTGGGAAGGTATTCTGAAACTCCTTGGAATCTCGGTTAAACAGCGTTGCCATTTTTGTTGAGTTTAGGCAAAATAGAACATTGGTAAACCTTAACATTCGTGACCATGCCATTGAAGAGGAAGGGTGACTCTGAGAGGGTAAGTTTGAATGATGTTTTACATAATTATTCTTTCTCCTAGCGATCAGCATCCAATTTTTCTAGTTGAATTGTGTTCTACATTACCTAGGAATAATTTGAAATCGTGATTTTCTAGTTAATATTGTTGTCACGACCGTATCTAGTAGTGTTGCTTCAAAGCAACAGTAGGCAAGCAACATGTCAGTTTGCCGATATAAAATGGCTGTTTTCACAGAAAAATGTTTCACAGACGTTGTCAACGAAGTGATTGATTTATTGAAAATTACGATTTTCAATAGGTCGGTACACTGAATCCTGCAGTTCTCGATTGTTGAAAAACAAATAATATTGACTAGCTGGGTGAATCACCTTCTTAAAAACGCTGCAAATTATTACACAATGGTTCATCTTTTTTTTTATAGATCACTCGTCTGCAAAGAACATCGGTCATTGTTCCCACCAACCAACATGAAGAAAAACATCGATCGCATTTAGGTCAGCTAAAATTTGAACGGGCGGCCTCTTATGCAATTCACACTTGTGTTTCTGATTTATCGTAATTCCAACCTTCAATTTCGCGTAGGGAGCGAATGTTTGTCCTACAAGGCTCCGCGTCGTCTCTAAAAATTGGAAAAATTCCATACTACCTTAAATTAACGAAAAAAAAAACCTTTATATGAAAATTTTCCGAGTTAGGGCTTTCTCAAAATTCCAACCATCAGAAGTGACCTACATCAACCAAATCTTCGGGCACAACTAGACCCCAAATGATACCAAATTTCATAAAAATCGGTCAGAATTTCAGTTACTGAAATCTATGAACGGCGGAAGAACGGCCAAATTTTTATTCGATTTTTGAATTCTTTGTGACTTGAAACGTAAACCAACAAATTTTGAGAGGGGTTAAGAAAAATTTTTTTCTTGGTCCATTCCAAAGGTTCATTATTGAAAATAATAAACCAAGAGTAAGCTGACTAATTCAGCAGCTCCTGAATTTTTCCGGGGCATTTAGAACCTTGGTGGCGCAGAAAGTATCATTTATCCTCATTATAATTGGTTTCAACCCCAATCATAAAATCAAGAGGCGAGTTGTTGCTGAAAGCTGCCCTCACGAAACCAGACAGTCAGAGCCATCTTATCAAATTAATGTTCCGCGGTGATGATTTTCATAGGGGACCATCTACACGCCAACCCGCACAATCCCTGAAAATTCAGTTATGGCTGCGGCAAGGATTTCATGACTGACAGACATGGAACCAAAATTATTCAGGAAGGTCTGAAACGTAAAACGCGAGTGGAAATTTTGATTTTGGAGAACTTTTTTTTTCAACATTGAAAAGTGAAAACAAAGCTTCCGCTACCGGTAGACTAAGCAAAAATAAGAAAGGAACTCGACAGTAACCTAAGAGATCAAACAAAACTCTTATCATATGGAAGAAAGAACCTCTTAAAAACATTGTTACTGCCATTGTGACCGACTTACAACCAATAGATCCCGGATCCGATGCTCCATGTTGCTTTCAAGCAACACGTGTATTGCGGGTTTGGAATAAGTCTGCCCCTTGTTGCTTATAAGCAACAGTCTCAGTAATGTTTGAGAAAATAATATTTTTGTTTTTTCCCTTCATTTCCCTCCCCTTCAAGCCAACTGATTAAAGAAATAATAAAAAACGCTGCAAATTATTACACAATGGTTTATTATTTTCTATATACAGGGTGTCCAAGTAACTACGCTCCCCCCACTTATTTTCTCCAATAGTGTAAGAAAAAAAATCGGATTAACGGTATTCTTCATAACTTTTTGCGTAGAATTCAAAAATTACAAAATTGCGCAGTGCGCAATCGCGCAACCATGCGTAATCATGATCAACTTTGTTTTTTCAAATGAGAACCCCCATTTTTTATTGCAGATTCGGATTCTACGTCAAATTTTGTGAACATTTTACTTCGACAATTTTTTTTTTTGGACGTGCGCAGCCCGCTCAGCGAGCGCTCAAAGATGCGCAACCCAGAGATTGCGCCAAAGTTGAGATGAAGGTAAACCTCAAGTGCGGCACATCACTTAGCACTGTTTTTCTACGCTGAATCGCGTGGTGATGTCCCTATCTTGATTTGATTTCATTTCACCGTATCTACAGCCGAAAAAGTCACTTTTTGAGGTGGAAATCATCGATTTTCTTACGAAAGGTAATAAATCATCCTAATAAAATGTAAAAAAATTAAATTTTTAAAATTGTAAAATAACGGGAAACTATCGCAAACGCTATCGATGAAAAAATGTTGCTCAGAGCAGGGGCGTACATTCCTGAAGGAGGAGCCCAGTTTGAACAGTTTATCGCTTAATTGTTTCAATCATTGTTCATCCAATCATGTTTTTAGAAGACTGAAAATTATTTTGTAAAATTTTGTGATAATTATGTAGAAGTTTCCCGTTATTTCACAATTTTAAAAATTCAATTTTTTACATTTTATTAGGATGATTTATTACCCTTCGTAAGAAAATCGATGATTTCCTCCTCAAAAAGTGACTTTTTCGGCTGTAGATACGGTAAAATGAAATCAAATCAAGAAAGGGACATCACCACGCGATTCAGCGTAGAAAAACAGTGCTAAGTGATGTGCCGCACTTGAGGTTTACCTTTATCTCAACTTTGGCGCAATCTCTGGGTTGCGCATCTTTGAGCGCTCGCTGAGCGGGCTGCGCACGTCCAAAAAAAAAAAGTTGTCGAAGTAAAATGTTCACAAAATTTGACGTAGAATCCGAATCTGCAATAAAAAATGGGGGTTCTCATTTGAAAAAACAAAGTTGATCATGATTGCGCATGGTTGCGCAATTGCGCACTGCGCAATTTTGTAATTTTTGAATTCTACGCAAAAAATTATGAAGAATACCGTTAATCCAATTTTTTTTCTTACACTATTGGAGAAAATAAGTGGGGGGAGCGTAGTTACTTGGACACCCTGTAGATCACTCGTCTACAAAATCACCAACCATCCAATATGAAAAGAAGAAGAAAAAAAAAAAAAAAAACTCAAAAAAAATCAAAAAAAAATCAAAAAAAAAAAATTAAAATCACCAACCATCGATTGCATTTCGGTCAGCTCTAATTTGAACGGAGATTAGGCCTCTTTTGCGATTCACACTCGTGTTTTGATTTATATATATATATATTTCAATATAAACACTTAAATTTCCGTAGTGAGCAAACGGTTTGTCCTACAGAGCTCCGCGTGGTCTCAAAAAATTCTAAAAATTCTATAGAATCTTAAATTGAAGGAAAAACAATACCTTTATATCGAAATTTTTTGAGTTAGAGCGTTTTCAAAATTTCAAAATTGATTTTGGAACCCTTAGGAGTGACCTACATCAACCAAAAGCTTCGGGGCACAACTAGACCCCAAATGGAGCCTACATACCAAATTTCATCAAAATCGGTCAATGCTAAGTGGCAAAAGTGCCGCGTACGGCGTACGGCGGACGGACGGCCAAATTTTTATTCGATTCTTGGATTCTACGTACCTTGAAACGTAAACCATCAAATTTTGAGGGGGTGTTAAAATTTTTTTTTTCTTGGTCGATTCCAAAGGTGCATTATTGAAAATAATAAACCAAAAATTAACCAGTCAAAATTTCAATGCTTGGGTTCTCAAGGGTTAGGACGCTACAAATTATACACATCTCGGTCATGATAAACCTCAAATAAATAAGGCGTGGTTTTATCGAGAATTGAATGCCAATACTGCATTCTGAATGTTACCACGGAGTCTAATTATGAGAGCACGTATCGACGAAATTCGAGCCTTTCTAACAGCATTTTGAATTTTACTAAATAGTTTCATTTTGAAAGTACCTGTTAACATGATTCGCAAAAAAAGTTAAATAAAATGTGTTATTTCACACAAAAAAAGAGAATAATTTGGAGGAATATATTCGTAACTGTAAAGGATCCACCCATAGAGTTCTGAGTTGAACAAATTTACGTGAAAATGGAAGTCTTCCGAGTTATGAGGAAAAAACTTCAAATTGATACATGAACGATGATTATTTAAATATTCGAAACCAAAAATGAAACATAACCGGTGTTTTAAGGAGTTTAGTTAAATTTGTTTATAACTCCAAGGAGAAGAATTGTCGAAAAATGTAAAAAAGTGCTTAATACAAAAACCACGAATTTAGTGGCGTTTATCGTAACTAAAAAACCCGTAGGGATTCTGAGTGGAAAACAGTTAAGTACGCGAAATCCGAAGTCTTCGAAGTTTCAAGGAAAAAAATCAAATTCATCACCGATCAATAATCATCAACATTCCATATTCTAGTTATCAAGCGTTTCTCCGCTTATATTCCAATTTGACCAGATTCTGATAATAGCAACATTAAATCCAATATATTCCTCTCATGAGCGAATTCGTAGAAAGTTGAGCAACAGCGGTGATTTCACAATTTCGTGGATTATGATTATTCGTGAAAATCTGGATTGCAAATCTAAAAAATAATCGATGTTGTACACTATTTGTCCCGTGTAAATCAATTGATATTGATTTATTTGAAAAAAGCTCTTGCTTCGGGATAAAACCACAAAAATAGAAAATAAACAAGAAAATGATAACTATATCCTATAAGAGTTTGAATATAGCACGACCACGACTTCCAGAAGGTGAAAACCAGATTTGGGTCACGTTCCATATGGTCTTGAACAATGGAATTACACTTTTAGGAGCCACCAGCAATCCTACATCCTAGAAACAATTAACACATTGTTTGATGTGGATCATTACCGATATATGCCCCAGATATTCACTGACAGTCTCCTGGTTACAGCCAACAAGTTTACTCTACCTGGGACTCCCGGTCAGCTAACCCACTGGGACTGCCATGCTGGGAGGAATCAAGGGATACTACAAAAATTATGGACGTTAATTACTATCTTGATAATACGAGAAGTTATGCATGATTTAGACCTTAAACACCGACTTACAGGTTCTGGAGATAATCAAGTTCTATTTGTTCATATGGAAAAGGGAGATAATTAGCCAAATTAAATAAAACTAATCAAGCAGACTTTGTACCAGGGTTTTAAAAAGATTGGCCTTTCTCTCAAGTTAGAAGAGACATGGGTTTCGTCAAGACTTGTTTGTTACCAAAGAGCATACTATCTAGATGGAGTCAAATTATCTAATGGACTAAAGTTTTCTGCCAAATCTTTTGCAGGAGAAGGAGATATCAATTCAGGATTGAACTCAATTGTTACAACTGCTATGAACGGAGGAATCAGCCTAAATGAACAAGTTCCTGATCCAATTTTAGGCATGGGCTTTGCTTATTTGGAAGTAATGAACAATTTGCTATTAGATCCTCGCCATAAAGATTCCACACCATTTTCAGCCAGGGATTAACACTATTGACTTTCCTATCCTCTGATTTTGGATTTCTTCCTATGTTGCAATAGACCAGCTTTCTATATGCAGGACACCAAGATACACTGAGCGAATCCTTCTCCTTGCTCAGGTGGGTATGGGAAACACAACCGGAATATAAAAGATGTATGAGGAATACATTTAATTTTAAGAGAGGAGAAAACAATAATGAAGCGAAATTACAATTAGTATTGGAGCCAACATCTCTGAATATAGCACGACCACGACTTCCAGAAGGTGAAAACCAGATTTGGTCACGTTCCATATGGACCTTGAACAATGGAATTACACTTTTAGGAGCCACCAGCAATCCTACATCCTTGAAACAATTACCACATTGTTTGATGTGGATTATTACCGATATATGCCCCAGATATTCACTGACAGTCTCCTGGTTACAGCCAACAAGTTTACTCCACCTGGGACTCCCGGTCAGCTAACCCACTGGGACTGCCATGCTGGGAGGAATCAAGGGATACTACAAAAATTATGGACGTTAATTACTATCTTGATAATACGAGAAGTTATGCATGATTTAGACCTTAAACACCGACTTACAGATTCTGGAGATAATCAAGTTCTATTTGTTCATATGGAAAAGGGAGATAATTAGCCAAATGAAATAAAACTAATCAAGCAGACTTTGTACCAGGGTTTTAAAAAGATTGGCCTTTCTCTCAAGTTAGAAGAGACATGGGTTTCGTCAAGACTTGTTTGTTACCAAAGAGCATACTATCTAGATGGAGTCAAATTATCTAATGGACTAAAGTTTTCTGCCAAATCTTTTGCAGGAGAAGGAGATATCAATTCAGGATTGAACTCAATTGTTACAACTGCTATGAACGGAGGAATCAGCCTAAATGAACAAGTTCCTGATCCAATTTTAGGCATAGGCTTTGCTTATTTGGAAGTAATGAACAATTTGCTATTAGATCCTCGCCATAAAGATTCCACACCATTTTCAGCCAGGGATCTAACACTATTGACTTTCCTATCCTCTGATTTTGGATTTCTTCCTATGTTGCAATAGACCAGCTTTCTATATGCAGGACACCAAGATACACTGAGCGAATCCACCTCGATGCAGCCACCACCACGTCAGTGCCCACCACGACCCTGTCGCTGCCGCAAGAATCCTTGTACTCAATGTCAATGTCAAGGACATCCAATTCCTTTCCGAGCATTTGAGGGGTTTCAGTACCCTCGCACTCCTCATCTTCGTCGCCCTCTCCTTCCTTCTTCCTGCGGAGAGCGTACGTCATCCCCATCAGGTCAAGTCTTCGCCTTCATCGGCTTTACTCAGGGATCGATTTATAGCTACCTCCTAGGATTTCCAGTCGATTTCCTTGGGCACTTTGAAGTGAGTTGGGGCACCCAGTTCTCATTACTGTCCTGGACGGTCACGGGGTCGCCACACTGGGGTCCAGCCTTACCAGCATTGTTTCCCGATTCCCGAATCTGGGTAATAAATACTGCACGTTTTCCGGTAGCCCAGCCCACTCATCAGGATTGGTAAATCTGCTCGTGTTGTGCTCGTTGTCAAAACTTTCCCAATTTTCCACGTCCTTGGAGGTGATTAGTTCCACCTAATTGGTCTGGTGCCAGTCGTCCTTAACGTTATCCCAGTCCCTTGGTTCCATCCTGTTCGGTTTGCACTCACACCTGTCCTGTTGCGGCGGATCGGAGGTTGTATTGCCTTCCTCCTCGATCACCTTCGCGAGGTCTGTCTTCCCTTGTCTCTCTGGAACATGCGACCACCTCAACCTGGGCCATTTTGGCCACGACCACCTCTGCCTCAAACCACAAACCTGTCTTTACCAAACTTGGAAGCAAACAAACCACTGTAAATTGTCTTGTATGAGGAGTTAGAGAAATTGATTTATATCAAGAGGAAATTATCGGGGGAGGTCATTTCGTGAAAAGCATTTAGTTAATAATTCATCAAATCCACTTTTTTGAATGTACTGATAGAAGATTTTCATATCGCTTAATTTTAATTCATTTTAAAAATTAACAAGCTACATTTAAAAAATTTTCTAAAATTTTGGGATATCATAAAATTTCAAAAACTAGGCCATAATAGGCTACAAAAATGCAGCACTCATGAAGTGATTGTATACAAAATTTTGATAATTCAAACTTGTCCATATCTGAAATAAATTGAACCCAAATGTTCTCTTATAGGTACGGTAATTTTTGAAGTAAAACAATTTCAATGTACTAGGAATTATAGTATAATTTGAAACACTTACGATTCCAATAAAAACATGATTCGAGTTAAGTAACATACTAAATTCACTCATTTCTGTAAATTTTCATTGAATTTTTAAAAATTTCGTTCATTTCTAAATCAATCACAAAATAATTGCAATGAAAAAATAAAACCATTAATTAATTAAAAACGCTACAAACTATTACACACAGGTTCATTATTTCTATTCAATTTTGGATTCTACGTACCTTGAAACGTAAACTAAATTTTGAAGGGGGTGGGGGGGAGGGAGTTAAAAAATTCTCTTCTTGATTGATTCCAAGTGTTCATTATAGAAGATGATAAACTAGAGTGTATGATTATACTCGTATTATATTGAAGACTGGAAAAATTACTCTCACTGGAAGATTTAGTAATTAGTGACTTCCAGTAATGAGATATCTATTAATTAGAGACGTCTGGTAATGAGATATCTAGCTGGAGACTTCTAGTACTGAAATATGTAGTTATTAGAGTCTTTCAATCAACCTGAACATCTGAATGCTTGATTAGGAAAAACCTTGAAAATTCACAGCCAAGAGAATTATACTGTCTGTGAAAGAAACTGGTACATCTGTTAGGGATTTAGCACACCAATTCAAATTATTCAAAATTCAAATGAGTACTTTTTGAACTCTTATAAGTGGCAGCATGGCAGTGTGCTCAAATACAAAAACACTTTGGTTTCTTCTTTGTTCATAAACAAAATTTGTGATCAAAATATTTATTGTCTGATGACGTCCGAAGACAGACCCTTCAGTTGATGGACGACAAAACTTCAAATTTCATAAATTAAACGACAGAAAAAAAATTAACCTAAAAATCAATATTTTGGAGGTAATTTATCACTGCAATTAGCATTAACGTTGTGTAGTAAAAAAAATACCATTATGGGGTTTAAATTGGACAAATTTGTGAAGAATTCCGAACATTTCGAACAATTTTCAACACGAGAATTTTGGAAGAAAATCAATTTAATGGCTTAAATACTACGATGAAATTTGAGAAGTTTATGATTCTTATAAGAACATATTTGAGTTAAATTTTAATCAAATTTCGAAATTATGCTTCATTTTCAAATTTTTGATATAGCATACAATATTCAATCTTCAAGTGAATGCTTATTTACGATTTTGTACATTGAAAAATTGACCCGATCCAAAAAAACATGGACCCTAATTTTGTTGAATGTGCAAATTTTTCGAATTTGATAATAGTACAATTTGAGATACTTTCGGTTCCAATAATAACATGATGTGAGGTAAATTGGGAATTGAAAAATAATAATAAATATACCCACTAAATAGCCAGATTTTTGAGATTTCCAATGTGGTACACAGAATTTCACATCATCAAAATGTTTAACAATTCAAGAATTGATTGCTCTCACCAGATATTTGTTGTCAGGAGAAGATCGAAGACCGATCTGCCGATGGTGAACGACAAAGCGTCAACTTTCACAAAATAAGCGACAAAAAAACTGTAAAAAATAAGAATCTATAGAAATTTATCACTGAAAAATCCTCACAAACGTTTTTATGTATGAAAAGACCCTATTGAAATTTGAATTTCAACACTGTGCAGAGATTTGAGTCGGATTCGAAGAGCAAAGTTCAGAGGCGCGCGCGCGAATGTTAAACTTGAGCAAGTGGAGACAAGTTGGAAGAACTGTTGCTGCAAGACGAGGATATAAGTGGGGAACAGGCTTTGAGACCTCCTCCCAGCGTTTGAGCAAAATCCTGAATATTTCAGCCTTGAGCAACCCCTTAAGGGGTTCCTTTAAGACGCGATCGCTCCCTTCATAATCAGTCGCATTGGCGTTTCGACCACATATGCTCGAGTCCTGGCCCATTTTGGAAAAAAAATTGATAATAACTCGGAATTGGGCGATTGATAAATCCCAAAAAACCGGTTTATTTCTCTTCCGAGGGAGAGGGGGCGTGTGCACACCGAGTATTGGGTCAACTTGAGTCAGGTAAGTTGTAGGTCAAGCGGAGGATGAGGTGGTGTCGTAATCGGTCACTTTCGATCTTTTACTTTAGCTTGCTTGACCTACAGAGATGAAATGGGAGGGAAGGCGATCGGGAAGTGTTACAATCTGTGGACATCGTTCAAGAAGAATCTCATTCTGCAGCATCCTCAGTCTCCGATTTTCGACTTCAAAAACATCGAAAAATCTCCCCGTCACTCAGAACTCAAAAAGAACCCACATTGGGAGTAATTTCTCAAGAATGTAACTTATTCTCCAATTATTTATCCTAATGGTAACCATTTGGATTTAAGAAAAATGTTCACTCTATGATTAACCCTTTAATTTACTTATTTATCGTATTTAATATAGAGGGGATTCATTTTTGCTTCCGAGTCTACCAAGGTAGCGGAAGCTTTGTTTTCACTTTTCAAGGACGAAAAAAAAAGTTCTCCAAAATCAAAATTTTCACTCGCGTTTTGCGTTTTAGACCTTTCTGAACAATTTTGGTTCCGTGTCTGTGTGTCTGTCTATCTGTCCGTCTGTCATGAATTCCTTGTAACGCGCATAACTATACGAAGTTATTGTCCGATTTCGATGAAATTTTCAGGGATTGTGCGGGTTGGTGTGTAGACGGTCCCCTATGAAAATCATCATCCTCGGACTGATAGAAGCGACTGCGCATGCGCAAACGTGAATTCCTTGTAACGGCCATAACTTCTACATTTTCCATCCGATTTCAATGAAATTTTCAGGGATTTTACAGATTAGTATTTAGATAGGCACCTATGAAAATCACCATCTTCGGACTGATAGTAGCCACTGCGCATGCGCAAACGTGAATTCCTTGTAACGGCCATAACTTCCACCTTTTCTACCCGATTTCAATGAAATTTTCAGGGATGTTACAGATTAGTATTTAGATAGGCACCTATGAAAATCACCATCTTCGGACTGATAGTAGCCACTGCGCATGCGCAAACGTGAATTCCTTGTAACGGCCATAACTTCTACATTTTCCATCCAATTTCAATGAAATTTTCAGGGATGTTACAGATTAGTATTTAGATGGTCCCCTATGAAAATCATCACCTTCGGACTGATAGTAGCCACTGCGCATGCGCAAACGTGAATTCCTTGTAACGGCCATAACTTCCACCTTTTCTACCCGATTTCAATGAAATTTTCAGGGATGTTACAGATTAGTATTTAGATAGGCACCTATGAAAATCACCACCTTCGGACTGATAGTAGCCACTGCGCATGCGCAAACGTGAATTCCTTGTAACGGCCATAACTTCCACCTTTTCTACCCGATTTCAATGAAATTTTCAGGGATGTTACAGATTAGTATTTAGATAGGCACCTATGAAAATCACCATCTTCGGACTGATAGTAGCCACTGCGCATGCGCAAACGTGAATTCCTTGTAACGGCCATAACTTCTACATTTTCCATCCAATTTCAATGAAATTTTCAGGGATGTTACAGATTAGTATTTAGATGGTCCCCTATGAAAATCATCACCTTCGGACTGATAGTAGCCACTGCGCATGCGCAAACGTGAATTCCTTGTAACGGCCATAACTTCTACATTTTCCATCCAATTTCAATGAAATTTTTAGGGATGTTACAGATTAGTATTTAGATAGGCACCTATGAAAATCACCATCTTCGGACTGATAGCAGCCACTGCGCATGCGCAAACGTGAATTCCTTGTAACGGCCATAATTTCTACATTTTCCATCCAATTTCAATGAAATTTTCAGGGATTTTACAGATTAGTATTTAGATAGGCACCTATGAAAATCACCATCTTCGGACTGATAGTAGCCACTGCGCATGCGCAAACGTGAATTCCTTGTAACGGCCATAACTTCTACATTTTCCATCCAATTTCAATGAAATTTTCAGGGATGTTACAGATTAGTATTTAGATGGTCCCCTATGAAAATCATCACCTTCGGACTGATAGTAGCCACTGCGCATGCGCAAACGTGAATTTCCTTGTAACGGCCATAACTTCTACATTTTCCATCCGATTTCAATGAAATTTTCAAGGATGTTACAGATTAACTTGTCTTGATGTTTAGAGATTAACTACTGTGTATCGGATCATCTATATAATCGGGTTATGGATACGAGGAAGCTATGTGCCACACCCACTTGGCAGACGTTTTTAAAATTAAGTTTAAAAAAAAAAAAACAACATGGTGACACTTCTTGGTAACAACTGACCCCCTGACCAACAAACCCCTTGCTATGGCCTTACCTCGCCTTTGATCTCAAAGCTGTCTTATGGGCGTCAATTGAGGGCTGAGATAACCTAGTTGAGGTGTCGAGGTTCTTGAGATTGTCATAAAATCAATAAACACAATTATGCCGACGTTTTGGTATATTTATATACCATCTTCAGGGCTACAAAGAACATTGAAACCAGAGTGGTATAGACATCTATAGACAGTATATACCTGGTTTCAATGTTGTTTAAAGCCCTGATGATGGTATATAAGGGTCATTTCAAAATTTGGGGTTATTTCTTATCACGCAGCTTTTGTGAACACTCTATTTGTCTTGGAAATTCAGAATTTTTTCAGGGAGATACAGCGATTGGTGTCTACAAAGATCACATAGAATGAATTTCACTAATCAATTAACTCAGATAATTGAAAATCATTAATGATCCCAATTCTCTCTCCCTACACCTGTCACAAAGGGTTGGTTGGGAACTTTGAAAATTTTTGGAGAACTCTATATTCATATTTTAATTTAAGTAAAAAATGTTATTAGTCCAGGATACTCTCCTCTTCAGGAACAAATTAGAAACGAACGAAAATTCCATGAATTGGAAGGGTTTTTGCTGTTTTGATGCTGTCACAAGGTTTTATTCTCTCTCCCTACAATTTTAAAATGTTATTAGTCCAGGATACTCTCCTCTTCAGGAACAAATTAGAAACGAACGAAAATTCCATGAATTGGAAGGGTTTTTGCTGTTTTGATGCTGTCACAAGGTTTATTTTCTCTCTCCCTACAATGTTTTATCTCTCCCTACAAAGTCGAAATTATGGAAAAAAATTCAAAATTCTATAAATTTGAAACTACTTGATAAAGTGTGCGCCCACTTCAGGATCTGCCTCAGTGGTCAAAACAAAGGACGTTTACGGGAGAAAAAACAAAAACTTCAACAATAATTTATGGAAAAGTTCGAGGACAAAATAACCCCAAATTTTGAAATGACCCATAAATACACCAAAAAGTTGGCCTAAAGAAGTGTTTATTGATTTTATGACTGAACCTCAAGAACCTCGACATCTATTCTTAATCAAGCAGTCGAGAAAAAAGATCTCACCTTGTTTGTCTAATTTTCTGTTTTAGTCAGATTAACACCATAATTATTTATTAAGTTTATCGAGAAAGCTTCAACTATGCAGAAAATGAGGAAAGTAAGGGGTGTAAAAAAAATCATTTGTATATAGCAAAATGAACATTTTGCCTCTGAGTTCACCAGGGTAGCGGAAGCTTTGTTTTCACTTTTCAAGGTTGAAAGAAAAAAAAATGTCTTCAAAATCAAAATTTCCACTCGCGTTTTACGTTTCAGATCTTCATGAAGAATATTGGTTCCGTGTCTGTCTTTAATGAACTCCTTGACACAAACACAACGTCTACATTTTTGCTGCGCATGCGCAATTGTGATATCCTTGCCACAGCCATAACTTCTACATTTCTCATCCGATTTCGATGAAATTTTCGGGGATAGTGCGCGAGTGTGCGTGTAGATGGCCCCCTATGAAAATCATTACCTCCTTACTGATAGTAGCCTCAGCGCATGCGCAAATGTGATATCCTTGCCAGAGCCACAACTTCTACATTTTTCATCCGATTTTGATGAAATTTTCAGGAGTGTGCGGGTTTGCGTAAGATGGTCCTCTATGAAAATCATTACCCCTGGACTAATAGTAGGCGCTGCGCATGCTCAAATGTGAAATCCTTATAACGGCCATACCTTCTACATATTCCAACAATGTAGAGTCCTTTAAGAGGGTAGTGCAAAATACTTGCAGAGATTGATGTTTTGAGATTAATCCCTGGTGTGTACAAACCTCTGACGAACTCCCAGTGTATAAAGGGTATCACAGACACGCAGCAAGTGTTTATGGGACACATGATAATTAATATATTTTTCGTCAACCAACATTTTATTAGTTAAAACAAAGTAATTAGACTTAATCTCAAGTACCTACTATATGGGGATCTCAAGGTGTAGTTTTTGAACAGAATTTCAAAAATTATGATCTACGATACCCAACATACAAATTCGAGTCCAGGCAGGCAATCCGCAAAAGTTCAAGTTCGTGTTCAAGACGAAACACACAAAAAACCAAGAAATATGCTGTTTCTGTTGTCCTGGCACCAAGGTGGCACAAAGAATACTTGATTCATAAAAAACCAGAGCGATATTGATAATGTTCCCTCAATTTCATAGTTTGGGTACAATTATAAGATATAAAGGAACAAAAATATTGAAAAATCGGATATTTTGTTAATATTATTCTTCCCCCTCTACTCGACCCTCCCCATGCTAATTTCGGTATTCTGATTAAATGATGTGGAACTCGGAAGTCATCTGAACAAAAAAGAATTTCGCAAATCGGTTGGAAATTGAGGCAAAATTATGCCCGAAAATGTACGTTGTTTTTTGGTTGTCTGTGTATAAAGTGTCAGAGTGCCTGGGATATTCTAGATGCTCACTGCTGTCAAAATACTTCATTGAAATTTCCTTCGTGTCTGTCAGACACTTTATACACACCAGGGGTTAACTACTATGCATCAGATCTTCCATATAACCGGGTTATGGATACGAGTGCCACACCCTCTTGGCATTTTGGTTTTAATTCATTTTTGAGAAAACTATGATGGCTACAGGTAAGATTACAATTTCAAATTGAAGTTAATTAAATGCTTCTCTCTGTCTCTTTCTCTCACTTAACTTTGTTCTTTGTTGAGTAATTTTGCAAGTGCAATAATCTAGGCGTTAACACCAAAATTTCACTTCATGGAATAAATTATTAATTTTGAATTGTAGTATTTCCGTTATTCATTTTAACTAGAGCTCAGGAAGGGAAGCTATGCGCCACATCCACTTGGCAGACGTTTTTCAAGTGTTCTTATGACTCCTTCAGTAATTTCAAAATACATTTAGAATTGAAAATCGACTGGTCGGTTGAGGAGATAATCGAGGATAAAGTTTGGTATTTTCTCTCCCGCATGCATGTTATTCAGTTATTTACCTCCACTATTACTGCGCCGAAGGCGATTTATGTAGAAAATTGAACTCATCATAGACTTATCATATCATATACTTTTATCATAGAAAAAAATGTAAACAATCGTGAAAACATATTGAGTCTGACATTGCCCTACTGTCACCTTCTCGTCAGCGTGTGTTATAATAGGCTGTTTTATTCAGTTAATTTCATCATATACGAAACTTATGGGAGTGAGAACGACGGAATGTCCCTGTACAAAGAAGGATTTCATTTATCTTTGAGAATCAGAACACTTATTTGATGTGATTTCAGAAACAGAATTGTGTGACGACAATAAAGAAGACATTGAACACTAGACAAATCTCCTGTGTGGGAATGTGGCGGATAGAAACATAAAAATAACTTCGTTGTTGGATGGATTAACCTGAACTTTCATTGTGTGATTGTTATTCGTCATTATTGATTGCACATTCATCAAATTTAATACGTTTGAATTTGCAGTTGCTCTGTATCGATTCGTAATGTGATCCACGAGATCCAGTTAGTGATGTTTTTCAATCAATTTGTTTTCAATAATTAATATTTAACTATGTTCAACTTTTTCATTCTGATTCAATCAACAACATTCAAAACTCCGTTAGATTGTTTTCAAAAAAACTCGGCGCTTTGCGCCTCGGCGGGGGGCTCCGCCCCCCTGCACCCCCCGGTTTATTTCTTTTTCCATACTATGTATGAAATCATAGGAACACAGCATGTGTTTTTGCGATGCTAGTCATCCGTTAAATAAAAAACAACAATAATAAATGTGGAGTCTTTGGCAATAATAAAATAAATAATTGTTAGACATTTAATTTGGTCTAAAACCCTATAAATGTTTTAAAACCCTATGCTTTTCAGTTGATATGAACCTTCAGTTTATGCTGTATGAACAGATGACACCTCGTCCAAAAAGGAGAATCTCTCTTCCTTCTTTCAAGAGAAGAGCTCCATCTAACCAAGAAGATGAAAATGAAGAGTTATAATAAAAGGGATTTTATAATAAAAGTTATTATAAAAGGGATATCCTGCTTTGTGGATGCGCACATTTATAGGGTTTCAGACCAAATTAAATGTCTAACAATTATTTATTTTATTTTCAATCCACTCAGGCGCCTACAGCATTCTCCTTTGACCCTGCCTCTCAAATTTCAGGTTCCTGCGTTCAACAGGGGAGAAAATGGCCTTGGAGCTCACTCAGCTGATCAGTGACCACTCAGGCGCCTTCAGCATTCTCCATTGACCCGCCCTCTAAAATTCCAGCTTCCTGCGTTCAACAGGGGAGAAAATGGCCTTGGAGCTCACTCTACTGATCAGTGACCACTCAGGCGCCTTCAGCATTCTCCATTGACCCTGCCTCTCAAATTTCAGCTTCCTGCAATCAACAGGAGAGGAAATGGCCTTGGAGCTCACTCAACTGATCAGTGACCACTCAGGCGCCTTCAGCATTCTCCATTGACCCGCCCTCTAAAATTCCAGCTTCCTGCGTTCAACAGGGGAGAAAATGGCCTTGGAGCTCACTCAGCTGATCAGTGACCACTCAGGCGCCTTCAGCATTCTCCATTGACCCGCCCTCTAAAATTTCAGGTTCCTGCGTTCAACAGGAGAGAAAATGACCTTGGAGCTCACTCAGCTGATCAGTGACCACTCAGGCGCCTTTAGCATTCTCCATTGACCCGCCCTCTAAAATTTCAGCTTCCTGCGTTCAACAGGAGAGAAAATGGCCTTGGAGCTCACTCAGCTGATCAGTGACCACTCAGGCGCCTTCAGCATTCTCCATTGACCCGCCCTCTCAAATTTCAGGTTCCTGCGTTCAACAGGAGAGGAAATGGCCTTGGAGCACACTCAGCTGATCAGTGACCACTCAGGCGCCTTCAGCATTCTCCATTGACCCGCCCTCTAAAATTTCAGGTTCCTGCGTTCAACAGGAGAGAAAATGGCCTTGGAGCTCACTCTGCTGATCAGTGACCACTCAGGCGCCTTCAGCATTCTCCATTGACCCGCCCTCTAAAATTTCAGCTTCCTGCGTTCAACAGGAGAGAAAATGGCCTTGGAGCTCACTCAGCTGATCAGTGACCACTCAGGCGCCTTCAGCATTCTCCATTGACCCGCCCTCTCAAATTTCACTGCGGGAGTTCTATTTCCTTACCAACGGCTTGGTTGCACGTGAAAATCATTATAAAAGGCGCGTAACGGTTTTTTCGGTCGCTTTTTCGTGACGAAAAAAAAAATTTTTTTGGGGTAGGTCATCGCAAAAACACATTCTGTGTTAAAATTTCCAAACAATTCTGACATGGATATGTCTTAGTTCTGGGGGTCATTCCAAACTTTTCGACACACAAAACAATGCAACGTTTTTTTAACATGTTTAATGTTTTAGGGCTGGGGGTCGTTCTGTGAATTCCGTCACGCAAATCTGCAACGTTTTTGACATTTTCATGTCTTTCATATGGCACATAAATTGCTTTTGGTTATTGTCAGTCACTTCTAAGGGGTGAAAACTAGGGGATGAAATTTTCAAAACGTCCTAGCTCGAAAACTTTAAATATAAAGGTATTGTTTTTTCATCAATTTGAAATAGACTGGAATTTTTAGAATCGAATGAGACTACACGGAACTCCGTAGGACCAACAGATCGCTCCCTCGGAGGTCCTTCAGTTTGGACTAGTGATAAATCAGAAATATGAGTGTGAATCACAAATTAATGTTCATTGTATAGAAACAATTTTCTCTCCTATTCAACGCAGGAAGGTGAAATTCGAGATGGTGGGTCAAAGGACAGTAATGAAGGAACCTGACAGATCACTGATCAGATGAATGAGTTCCAAAGCCATTTTCTCTCCTATTCATCGCAGGAAGCTGAAATTTGAGAGGCAGGGTCAATGGAGAATGCTGGAGGCGCCTGAGTGGTCACTGATCAGCTGAGTGAGCTCCAAGGCCATTTTCTCTCCTGTTGAACGCAGGAAGCTAAAATTTGAGAAGCAGGGTCAATGGAGAATGCTGAAGGCGCCTGAGTGGTCACTGATCAGCTGAGTGAGCTCCAAGGCCATTTTCTCTCCTGTTGAACGCAGGAAGCTGAAATTTGAGAAGCAGGGTCAATGGAGAATGCTGAAGGCGCCTGAGTGGTCACTGATCAGCTGAGTGACCTCCAAGGCCATTTTCTCTCCTGTTGAACGCAGGAAGCTGAAATTTGAGAAGCAGGGTCAATGGAGAATGCTGAAGGCGCCTGAGTGGTCACTGATCAGCTGAGTGACCTCCAAGGCCATTTTCTCTCCTGTTGAACGCAGGAAGCTGAAATTTGAGAGGCAGGGTCAATGGAGAATGCTGAAGGCGCCTGAAGGGTGACTGATCAGCTGAGTGATCGGCAACTTGATGACGATTATGCCTTTAATGTTAATATCAAACGGCATCAAATCCACAAGTCGTCCTATTTGAAATCAAACATCTATTGATGCTGTATTCATTCGCTACTTGGAAAATGTCTCTACTGTAAATTATATTGTTATTTTTCATATCATAAGCCATTATTGAGTATTTCCTGTAAATAGATGTATATAAATATAATAAATTGTTTCGGTTAATTAGAATATTTTCTTTTTTCTTGACCTTAAAAAACTATATCTAATTTCTCCCTTGCGAGGGAAAAACATTAAACATGATTTAATGTTTTTCCCTCGCAAGGGAGAAATTGAACAGAGTCTTCAGAAGGTTTAAAGAAATCCTTGGTTCAACTCAAAAAACTGAAAACAGTGCTTCCGCTCGGTACCATTGTACCATAGGTACCAAAACATCATTCACTAAGGAGGGCAGTATAAAAATAAATTCCTCCTTCAAATTTCGCCAAAAAACCTTTTTTCTGATGCTGTTCAACGCAGGAAGCTGAAATTTGAGAGGTAGGGTCAATCGATACATACTTCACTACATCATCAAAGTTGATGATCACTGATCAGCTGAGTGAGCTCCAAGGCCATTTCCTCTCCTGTTGAACGCAGGAACTAACTTCCTCATTTTCCACCCCACAAAAATCGTTCACCACTCATTGGAAAGCTCTCAATTTATTAAACATGGTACATGGTCCCTAATATGAATGTACCAGTACGGAAAGCTGAATTATACGCATGTTTACTAACATATGATCGTGAGTAACAAATGAGATGTCAACATGATCGTGAGAGGAAAATATATGTATCGTCATCCAACAGATCCCTTTGAAGCGTTACGGAGGCAGGGTCAATAGAGAATGCTGAAGGCGCCTGAGTGGTCACTGATCAGCTGAGTGAGCTCCGAGGCCATTTTGTCTCCTGTTGAACGCAGGGAGCTGAAATTTGAGAGGCAGGGTCAATGGAGAATGCTAAAGGCGCCTGAGTGGTCACTGAGCAGCTGAGTGAGCTCCAAGGCCATTTCCTCTCCCGTTGAACGCAGGAAGCTGAAATTTGAGAGGGCGGGTCAATGGAGAATGCTGAAGGCGCCTGAGTGGTCATTGATCAGCTGAGTGAGCTCATCATTTAAATTGCCATCATAAGACATATCCATGTATAGATGTATCTGCATGCAGTGTAGATACTTTTTTATTCAACTTGTACTTTTATTTTGATTACTATCTGGGACATGTCATGTTGATATCAAATATTCAATGCATGATAATTCTAATTTGCATCCTGATGCTATTTTCTACAGTAAAAACCTTAATTTCAATAAAATTGTTCAATTACTGCCGTTTTTTTTTTTCATTTCAAGCAATGGATGTGATTCCCTCATCTCGACAGTGAAAAATTTCAGCCCTTATTTTTCCGCCCGTAGAAATGACTGACATCAACCAAAAGCTCTTTTATGGCGGACGGACGACAACATTTTTATTCCATTTTCGGATTCTACATGCTTTGAAACGTGAACCAACAAATTTTGAGGGGGGTTAAAAAAGTTTTTTCTTGGTCGATTTCAAAGGTTCATTGTGGAAAGTAATAAACCGAAATGGGGGTTCCTCGACGTTTTTCATATCGTAAACTTCGGGTTTCGTACCATTGGTGATTCTGAGCACAGAAACCATTGGAATGGGCGCCACTCAGTTCATTATCCTTGTTTAGCTGTATGGATTCTAGCCCTTGTTTCATCAATGTCGATGAGCCAGAAGTTTCGGATTCGAATTTGGATCCAGTTTTCCTTCTTTTTTTTTGGTTTGTAGTTATTCTTGTGCCTTTTCAACATTCAGCCCTTTCAATCACTCATCTCTCGCCTAGTACAGGCACAAAATCAAAAAATCTAGAAATCTGCGCTGCTTTATCATTTCAACTCTTAACTGCTGCATTTCATCAGTTGCCCCCTCGCTTATGGCTATGCTATTCTACATGGAAAAAAAGTCAGAAAAACGCTTGCATACGAGTCTGCAACACATTGATTCAATGTCATTGAAATATTTTCATGCCCCCCCCCCCCCCCCGATTTTCGCCTCAGCTGATCTGGGAGCTCGATTTTCGCCTCAGCTGATCTGGGAGCTCGATTTTCGACTCAGCTGATCTGGGAGCTCGATTTTCGACTCAGCTGATCTGGGAAATCAATTTTCGACTCAGCTGATCTGGTAATATCGAACTGTAAAGTACCTACCTAACCGTAAAGTACCTACCTGTAAAGTACCTAACAACTTCACTTCTGATGGTCATAATCATCATTGTGGCGACTTGGGACAAATTTCGTTAGCAAATTTCGTCGCAACAAATTTCGTCGCAACAAATTTCGTGACGATTTTTTTTTTTTTTTTTATGTGCCATAAGAAAGACATGAAAATGTCAAAAGCTAAACATCGTCATTGAAAATGCATCATCACTAACCTCATGTTTTACAGTCACAAAAGGGAGGTTTCAGACTTAGGTTATTACGAAACATCACAGAGAAGAAATACGACGACCTGATTAACTTTTCTCGTTGCTAGGGCGCGAGCAAGGCCACGGTTGACTCTAGTCAAGAATAAATAATTGTATCTCCAAGTTCCGAGAAATTCGAGTTGTTTCGAAATCTCAATGAAATCGGTACATCACAAAGTTCACTTAAGGACCATGTAATATCTAGTAACTTTGTCGAAATGGAATATCATCGAATCGGCACTGAAGGTGTTAAATCGGTTGAGTATTTTAGTAGGAAGACGATGCACTTCATAGGGGACCACTTAAGGACCAATGTTTTATCCAGACCTACTGTTTTGGATGCAGTTCGTGTCCGAGATAATTCTTGTATGATAGTTAATTGATGATAATGAAAAGAAAAGGTAAAGAACTCTAAGGACCACCCCTATTAGGGGAACTGACTCTAGCTAGGTTAACTACATTTAAGCAGCATAAGTTAAGATGCGTCACTTGCGTGCGATTTTCAAAGTCGGTTACCCAACCGTTTATGGGTGATCTGCCTAGTTCAAGGTTCAACTGTGTCCGACCATTTTTCAACACTGGCATAGATTTCGCTGGGCCATTTCTCTGCAAAACATCTATCCGTCGCAATGCTCCTTCTACCAAATGTTATCTGTGCGTTTTCATCTGCTTGTCCACTAGAGCTGTCCACCTGGAATTAGCAACTGCACTATCTGTTGAGGCATTCTTGGACGCCTTTGATAGGTTTGTTGCCCGTCGAGGTCTACCATCACATATATATTCCGATTGTGGGACAAATTTTGTCGGAGCTGCAGGTTACCTCAAGAGTCTTTTTGAATGGTATAACCAGGAATCCACACAGTCATCAATAATTCACCATACATCGCATCTCTCTGTTCAGTGGAGCTTCAACCCTCCGTCAGGCCCACATTTTGGCGGCAGCTGGGAGTCAGCAGTAAAGGCTGCTAAGTCTTTGCTGTATAAGACTTTTGGCAATCATCCATATACACAGGATGAACTATCTACCATCTTTACCAAGATAGAAGGGTTGCTGAATTCTCGACCTCTTCTTCCCCTGTCTGACAGTTCTACTCAAAGCCTCCTTGAATAATCATCTATCTGCCATCTTTCTTTTTGTATATCTTGTTCTGCTCGCCAAATATCTTTATCCAGTTGTATCTCTTGTACCAAGTGCCATCCATAACTCATCTTGTTTGAATTTGCATTCTCTGAATCCAAATTAGTATTTTCAAAAGAATTGCACAGTGATTTTTGTCCAGTGATTTTTCTGACATTCCTGAACCTCATGGGAAGAACCCTGTGTGTGCCTGATATCTGGTCCCTAGAAAACTGTTACTGGTGAATCAAATCTCCCAGGAGCCTCATAGAACACTGTTTTCAACCAACAAAGGCTATTTTTACCAGAAAGTTGAAACTTGGGACCTAGCATCTTGGAGCAGGGAGTTTCCCCTCACTGAAGTATCTCTGGATTCTTGGGCTACTGGAGCTACCTCTCCCTCCTTCCCCCTTTGGACTGTGTAAGTACTGGTACTGAGGATCTCATCTTGGATCTCCAACCTGGCACCTTGGATCTCCCCCATCAGTGGCACTACCTTCGACTGGAGGAACCTGGACTTCATCTTCAAAAGCAGATAAGCCTAGGTCAAGTTCAGCAAATAGGAATTGTGAATTTAAGGCATTTACTTATACCTAGGTGGCCACCTGTAGGATTCAAAGCATTCATTAACACTGAACCACTGCAAGGTATTTAATAAACTGAGCATTTATGTTGATGTTTCATCAATCTAACAACTTTGTCTTCTTTGACTCACCCATAAGCACCACACAATACTTTAGGTAGGTAGTTAACCTAGCTAGAGTCAGTTCCCCTAATAGGGGTGGTCCTTCGAGTTCTTTACCTTTTCTTCTCTTTATCATCAATTAACTATCATACAAGAATTATCTCGGACACGAACTGCATCCAAAACAGTAGGTCTGGATAAAACAACCAATATCGATAAATAATTTGAATTGGAAAACCTTCATTATTAGGCACATTTGGTGCGATATTTTCATCAAATCGGTATTTCTAGTGCGAAGGCGATGACAATTTTTGGAGGACCAAAGTCTGACAATAACTGTCATCAAATCGATTTAATAAAAAGTAAGGTACGCTTGATACACAGTTGTCACTTTCGTTGAGAAACATCATTCAATTTGCACGATAGGTACAAACTGTAAGAAAGCAGTGCAGTATACAGAAGACCATCATCTAATGACCAGAATCGAACAACTCAAATCGGCAGCAGTTGCAAAATCATCATAAAATTGGTTCTTTTCGTCCTCAAAGGTGAGGAGGAGAAAAAAAAGGTTTTTGCAGTTTTTGAAGTTACATGCGCCATTAGTTAATGAGCGAAATTTCATTTTACAAAACTATAAGGATATTTCACAAAATTGAAAATTAGCAACACAGAATTGTTAATAGCTGGCCAAAAACAAAGTTGTGCAATTTAAAAATTAGGAATTTTTGAATTTTTAAAATTTTTTTGTCAATGAAGGGAGGGGGGGGAACAGTTACACCAATTTTTTGAGTCACCTAAAAATTTTCAATTTGACAAGTTATGAATTTTTGTAGCTCCTCAACATTAATGTATCAATAAACTTGAGGAAACGAATTTCATACTGGAGAAAACGCTGCAAATTATTACACAAAGGTTTATTGAAGAACACTTCTTTGCCTTTTGCCACTACCAACCATATTTTTGCTTCGATAATATCAAGGTTATTTTGAATACACTTCACATTCATTTCGGAGATATTAACAGTTGTGGGTACCTTCATTAAAGATTCGATTAATGGTTGCTAAAGAGGCAAAACTGAGATATTTTTCGCGATTCACGTACGTGTTCCTGATTTATGGTAAGTTGGAACGGTTGGTCATACAGAGCTCCGGGTGGTCTCATTCGATTCTAAAAATTCAATGCAATTACAATACAATAGGTACCTTGACATCGAAATTCGTTGAGCTAGAGCGTTTTTTAATTTCAACCATTAGAAGTGACCTACATCAACCAAAAGCTTCGGGGCACAACTAGACCGAGAATTGAGCCCACATACAACATTTCATCAAAATCGACTAAGGAAAGTGCCGCATACGGAATAAAAAATTTTTATTCGATTTTTTGATTCTACATACCTTGAAACGTAAACAAACAAATTTGAGGGGAGTAAAAACGAAAAAGTCTTCGTCGATTTCAAATGTTCATTATTGAAAATAATTAACCAAATAGGCGAGGTTAAATAGGTGAGATTTGAGGTTTTAAATTTATGATTCTTTTCACCTAAAACAGTGGAGCTATCAGGCACATTCAGGTCAACCATCCACCAAAAAAGGAAAGAAGAAAATCCAAAATTGATAAGTGTCCCTCATACGGCAGTCCACGGAAGGCTCAAGCCTAACAATTCGGAAGGTTCGGACCACCTGGTAGTTATTCAATGCTCTGTAACTTTTGGCACGCGAACTTCTCGAACGAATTCATTCGATATGCATTCTGTTTCCCTGCTTGTCCACATATAACGCGGACGTTGGTTCCTATTGTGTTTAACAAGGCGCCTCTATGCACCAGCAGATCTCTTGATGGGGCCGCCATAGAGTCGCTCCAAAAAAAAATCATAGTCGAACGGGCGAGAGATGACTAGTGAAAGTGAGAAGTCAGCATCCGTGGAAATCATAGTTAGCTGTGCTTGATTGAGAATGAGTGACTGCACACAGGAACAGGCAATAAAAACACAAGTAGATAATTTGAACGGCTTCAAACCTTGACGTGAGTACGTCTTACAGCTGGAGGTCATGAACAATTTTGTTACGATGAAAAACATACATCAACATGCAAGATGTCTCAAAACCAAACAACTCGGGGATTCAGGGATCAATATACAACTAATTTACAACAACTTTCTTTAAAAAAATCAATTATCGATGAAATAACACACTTTTTTGCATCCATGAACCAAATCCACGTTTCATAGTAAACCTAGAAGTTGAATTAGCGTTGGAAAGCTGATGACATGGAGCATGTTTAAAGCTCTTGAGGGCCTCAGAAGAAGACTGTTCATGAGGTAAACAATTATCAAAATGTTTAGAAAAACAGTTATTGACAAGTTTGACTTAGAAAAGCTATTCTAGTGTAATTCTTTTCTCATCAAAGGGAAAATTCAACACTCTCTCCTACTGTGTGTGTAATTTGATTTGAATTTGCATGGAAAATGGAGGAGTTATTGTCATTTCAGTGCCACAAGATCGAAAACACAAAAAACCGAAATGCAAAAAAATCAAAATGGAAAAAATAAATAAATTTTTCGAAATGTTGAACAAGAGGGAGTCATTTGGACAATGGAAAGATTGTGAGATTGCAGGCAAAAAATATAAATATTTTGGAATTTCTAAATTTGTAACATTCGAATAAGATTTATTCTCAAAAATGACTTAGTCATTTTTGAGAGGACCAGGTATGCAGGAAAGAGTCAAAATTTGTCGAATTGAATTTTGTCCTGTTATGGAATGAAAAGTAATATTATTCCTGAACAAAAGGCGGAGAAACAATTGAGTACGCGCAAATAGCAAAAATTAAACATCTTTCGAAATGTTGCAAAAAGTGTGGGTGGGTCATTGCGAAAATGTAGGCAAAAAACGAACATTTTGGATTATTGGAATTCAGTAACGAAATAAGTGGTTATTTGTTAAATCGGAACGCAAGTAAGCATGAAAGAATCAAAATTTGTCGAATTCAAGGATGTATTATTGAATGAGAAAAATGATTAATACACCTCCCGAAGTCCCAAAAATAATTCAGTACAGAATATTAGGAAAGATTGAGATGGAATCAAAAGAGAAATAAGACATTTTTAGAAGAACTGCATAACCTGAAGTAGTCTCAAGGAGGATAATTGCAAAAATTCAGGCCACAAGAACTAGAAGTTTTTGAATTTAAAATTCAGAAAATCGAAAAAATTCAAGAAAAGTTTCTGACTATAAGGATGACTAATCTTCTAAGGGAGGCTAATTTTCTTCTGATCCGAAGCCCCTTGGTTGACAAACTTATTAAAAAACACTGGAGAAAGAGAGCAAAAAGAGAAATCGCGATGAAAAGTCTTAAACACGGTGGATACAGCTTTCGTACAAGTACGCAACCACGAGAGACATTTTATGTCTTATGTTTAATAAATTGAGAGCTTTCCAATGAGTGGTGAACGATTTTTGTGGGGTGGAAAATGAGGAAGTTAGTTTTCCCTAGGAACGATTGGTTGTACGTAAAAATCATCAGAAATTTCCGCGTAACGCTCCCCGCGTGACGATTTTTCATTCATGTGCCATAGTAAAGACATAAAATGTCAAAAACCAAAGTGAAAAAAGTGGTGTTTTGAGCGGGGTCAAGTTCTATAAGAGGAAAAGTTATTGCAAATTAGTTGTAAAATCGAACCCTGAAGTGTTGTCCATTCGTCTTACGATATACATAATATACGTGTCACTTAGAACGATATTTGAGCCATTTTTCCGCAAAAATGTCATGTTTTGCCAAAATGTTCATTATAACAAACGAAAAGACGAGTTAGTCAGGAAATTTAGACAACCACGAGGGGTTAACCCTTATTGGACCATGGCATCACTAGTGTCACCGGAAACATCTCAGGAACTCCACAGATATTTCAAAGAGACATCGAAGTAACCAAAATCAAATTGCACTTTTAAATTCAATGGATAACAGAATTATGTGGGCTATTAAAAGTCTCAAAATAGAGTCGAGACAACATATCTCGAGGAATTCAATGAAAAAAGTTTCAACATTTTTGTCATAACATCTTTTTTAGATTTCTACTAACTTACAAAAAATAATTTAAAAAATTAAGCTCAGTCCATCAATTTTAAAATTGAAATTCAAAACTAGTTAATCTGGTGACACCTTGGGACACCTGTGGAATTACCAAGTTGTTTTCGGTGACACTAGTGACACCATGAATCAGGGTTAAATAATCGATCAAAAACCGGCCATAAAACGTGATTTCATAATCATAGTAATGAATGGTTTATTCTGATTCAGCAATGAATTTCTGATATAAGTACAATTTCAGACTCTGAATAGAAAATAAATAGGTACCTATATAAATTGTTTATATAAATCATTTTAAAAAAACCTGTGTATATTCGCAGTACTCAAAGAAGCAATAGCCGAGTTGGTACTCTGAAGAGTTCGTGGTGACGAATAGAACATGAATATCAGTTAGTAGTACCGTACGTTGCTATGCTATATTGAACAAAAAAAACTATATACGTGTACTACTCTACAAGTTCAAGGTAACGCGGAGTATTTTCAAGTTTTCTAAATATTTTCAACAAAGGGACAGATTGCATATTAACATGTTTAATGTTTTAGGGCTGGGGGTCGTTCTGTGAATTCCGACACGCAAATCTGCAACGTTTTTTTTTCTTAGTTACCACGTTATATCGGCTCCATTTGGGGTCTAGTTGTACCAAGATGCTTTTGGTTATTTTCAGTCACTTCTAAGGGGTGAAAACTAGGGGATGAAATTTTCAAAACGTCCTAGCTCGAAAACTTTAAATATAAAGGTATTGTTTTTTCATCAATTTAAAATAGACTGGAATTTTTAGAATCGAATGAGACTACACGGAGCTCCGTAGGACCAACAGCTCGCTCCCTCGGAGGTCTTTCAGTTTGGACTAGTGATAAATCAGAAATATGAGTGTGAATCACAAATTAATGTTCATTGTATAGAAACAATTGTCTCTCCTATTCAACGCAGGAAGGTGAAATTCGAGATGGTGGGTCAAAGGACAGTAATGAAGGCACCTGACAGATCACTGATCAGATGAATGAGTTCCAAAGCCATTTTCTCTCCTATTCATCGCAGGAAGCTGAAATTTGAGAGGCAGGGTCAATGGAGAATGCTGAAGGCGCCTGAGTGGTCACTGATCAGCTGAGTGAGCTCCAAGGCCATTTTCTCTCCTGTTGAACGCAGGAAGCTGAAATTTGAGAAGCAGGGTCAATGGAGAATGCTGAAGGAGCCTGAGTGGTCACTGATCAGCTGAGTGATCGGCAACCTAATGGATTATGCCTTTAATGTTAATATCAAACGGCATCAAATCCACAAGTCGTCCTATTTGACTGGTATGGTTAAAAAATCACACGTAAAGGCTTGGTTGGGATATCTACAATCGAAACCCCTGTATGCTAATATAAAAATCGATAAGTCGTTTTTAGGGGTAAATGATGCTGATGGTGATGTAGATCGTAACGAAGAAATAATCGAATCAATTTCTGAGGATCAGGAGCATGTACATGAAATGTTACTGGCTAAGCAGCATACACTTATGTGGAGTGAAGAGAAATACCTAGATATTGCTCCGGGAATGAAATTGATGGACACAGAGCCTTACTCGTATCATTCTACATTACACCGGGTATATCCCCTAAAGAATTGAGATATTTCTTTGAATTGAATATGATGGCATATAGTCCCAAGGCTGCTATCTTTGAGGTTGTTCGGGACAGAGGTTACCATTTACTACCAATTATACTTTGTGGAGATTTGAATCTTGATCTCAAGAGTCCCGATGGAGTGAAGTTTCAAGAATTTATGGATGAAACCTTCAGTCTCAAACTGAATAAAGACCCAAAGAACTCTACAACAAGAAATCAAACATCTATTGATGCTGTATTCATTCGCTACTTGGAAAATGTCTCTACTGTAAATTATATTTGTTATTTTTCATATCATAAGCCATTATTGAGTATTTCCTGTAAATAGATGTATATAAATATAATGAATTGTTTTGGTTAATTAGAATCTTTTCTTTTTTCTTGACCTTAAAAAACTATATCTAATTTCTCCCTTGCGAGGGAAAAACATTAAACATGATTCAATGTTTTTCCCTCGCAAGGGAGAAATTTAACAGAGTTTTTTTTTTCAAAGTATACGTGCTATGTGCCACACCCACTGTAGGAAAGATGTGGTTAAGTAAATCGAACTATGACAATATGGGTGGGCACCCACAGTCATATTTCGATTTTCTCAACCATAGCTTTATAGATTTCTTTGAAAATTCGCTCATTAACTCGTACTGCATACGTGACGTGTTGTATCGTAGTTCTTGTATCGAGTTCTCGAGATTCATACGAACTAGGTGACATATATTCACTTACAGCATATGAGAGAAAGAGTGTTTTTTTCTTGGCAATCAAGTATACAACCAGCATTGATGTTTTCATATCACACGGAAAACAAAATCAAAATCACAAACGGTGATTGAGCTTGTACTTTGAAGATACATCATCAAGAGATTCATTCGAAATAGGTGATATGACATTATTCATCTACAGCATTACAACGAAGAGGTGTATTCTCGACAATCTAGCATGCAATTAACTCAAACATGCATCTTCTAATATCACACGGAAGAAAAAAAATCAAAATCACAAAATTTTGAAAACAATTCAATTACCCACCACTAATTCCAAAATTTCCAAAATAATGCAATTATCATTTCCTATTTTACAGAAACGAGACACAAAATCATGAATGCCCAGCATAACAGGATGGTAAACAATTTATTAACGAAATATTCAAAAATCAATTGAACTGAGGTAAAATAGGATAATAAACAGAATAAAAATAAAAACAGAAATAGGCATCAACAAGTAACTACGAAAAACAATCAAAGGAGGAAGAAAAATGTTAATATCTTTGTTGAATACACAAGAAAAATTACTTACTACTTGAGTTGTGACTCATCTCCTGATAACGCCATTAAAATTGAGACAGTTTACGACGGTGTTAAACGAAGAAAGTAAATTTATCGACTTCATTATCAAAGTTGTGACTAAAAGAGGAAATAAGACAAAAAATCCAAAGGAACTCATACGGTCGCCTCATAACAAGGTGGATCCAATGCCTCGTAAATCACGGGAAGGAGGGTGGGGGGGTTGCCCCACACAGAAGGAATAGGCTTGTTTACTCCGGAGATAGTTTCGCCGGGGGCCTCAAGGTGGACCGGCAATCCCTTCTCTGTGCAAGGACGAATCCTTCGAGGGCAAAATACAATGGTCAACACCCTGAAGAGTCGAGGCGAAATCAGCGGGGAAGTACCTTAAAATGGTACAACTTGGTGGTAAGAAGGGGGCACAAACTCAGATGATTTTGCTCTCTAGTGACTGAAAAGTAGAATTTACAAGAATAAAAAATAACCACTAAGACGCTTTTTTGTCGTTAGTAATTTTTGTTGTATGCCGTAACCTAATTATACCAACTTAGTGGGTGGTTCGACCGGTTTTTGGAAGTCAGAGTCTCCTCTGGGCCGCGATCTGGTAAGCTCAGATTATCTTTATTTCGTCAGTTACAAATTAACTCACTTGAAACGTTCCATAGTTTACAAAAAATCTCGTCAATTACTGAAAATGGGGACTTCAAGGTGCTAGAATAAGCCTATTTTCCTTGGTTTTGGCTTGGAATGTGTTTTAGAAAGTATTGTGTTCTTCGTTGAAGATTACAGCTAGACAAGAAGAAGAAAGCTTGGAGGTAGCCCCACTCGTATTCCGAGTATTTTTTTCAAGAAGTGCTGACAGAGCTGACAGTTTTGGTTTAAACATTTCCGTCAAATATAATTTCTACAAGTCTTTTCGGATATTATTCTTTTGAAGTCAGATTAAACGAATATCGTTGTAGTTCTCCTCAAAACATTCAACAGCATCTTCCTCATGAAAAGATTCCACAATAAATTACTCGGTAAGTAATATATTATTAACAGAGTGCGAAAGAATTTGTAAGTAGACACGACGAATACTCCAAAAACAAGATGAGTGTCGAACACTGCGGGTTGGACCACAAGTATTAAACAATTTTGAGCTATACGAGATGAAGTTGAATAAATATTTCAAGTAATCATGACATTCAATGGGACGACAACCACGATTCGTGCGAGTCCCCGAGCACTATTTAGGTTGAAATGAGAACGAAACAATAAAACATCAATCAAACACACAAATAACAATAACATCGAAATTCGAAAAAAATTGCTCGACTTGTTCGCTAAAAAGATGTATTCATTTTGGACTTGTGCTATATGGTGAAATACTAATCACTCTGATTAATAATTAATCATTATTTCAGTGAAATTTGATTTAGAGGTATGTAGAGACGATGGAGAATAAGCAAATCGAGTCTTACTTATGAATTACTATGAAAGAAGTCTAGTAGGAGTGATTTCTATGCAAGGTTAGGTTATATTCATGCATGATGAAAATTCAAATTATGAACCATTTTTTTGAAAATCAAAAAGGGAACTCCTCTACCATTTGCGATGAAATAAGGGAAATTTATGCAATAATGCATGATTTCATCATTCCTTCACTTTATTATTTTTTCATCAAAACCTACGCAATATATTTTCCATCTTATCAACAGTTGAGAAGCAAAAACTATAATTGATATTTCATTGAAAAATCCAGAGGTCATCTTGGACGTCGAATATTCGGATACCAAAATAAATTCCAAAAACTAGATTTGGTCAAAATTACGTTATATTTCAACTTGTATATAAAGGGACGTAGAGTGAATATACGAGTGAACTGGGGCTCCTAGAACTATTCCCCATAACAGGGTTTTTTTCTCATAAAATAATTTATTGTACAATTTATTATACTTGTTCTCGTTTGATTAAACAACTCCATTTATAAATCTGCCTCCAAAATAATAATTATTGTGAAATTTATCTAACCCAAGCCCTCAGCCTCTTTGAGGTCGCTGATAAGTCTTGTGCCTGTTACTCCAAGTTGGACGAACGATGATCAGAAACACGAGTGTGAATCGCATATGTAGGTTCAGTGCCGGAAAGAGAGCTAGAGATCAAATGTGATCTCTAGCAGACGGGTGACCTCCACAGATAAATAATAAACCTTTGTGTAATCATTTGAGCGTTCTTGCTCTTCAGCTTGAAAACACCTCGAATGTTCAATTTTTCACTCCACAGACTCACAAGTAGCTTACATACTTCTCAATAGGCAAGGGGCACTAATGTAAAAAAAATACACATCTTAGATACATAATTTTAGTGAACAATACATTTAGTGGTGGTGACTCAATGATTTATTATTATAATATAATATAAAAGCAATATTTGATCCTAAACAATTCTCATATATGGAAGTGAACTCCATATCATGATGGTAAGCACTTTTCAGCTCTCTGAGGACCTCTGGGAGAGATCGGGAGCGAATCGAATCAGCATTGAGCTATTCAACGGATATTAGATCCAACGCTTCTTTGGAAGTAATTGGGAGGGACGCTGAAGGAAGACACAGTGATTACAGACGAATATGGAAGTCACAGAGTTATAAAACCGTAACATCATTGGCATTAATAAACTTTTTTTTCAAGATTTAAAAATTTTTACAAGAATCAATCTACCTTTGTTTAATTAAATTTTAACTGTGAAAAACACTTAGATTCCTCTGGTTTGATTATGGGAGTTTTTCAGTCCAACTTTTTGAAACCGATGCTAGCGTACTCTCTGAAGCACTGACTGCAGAGGTGGAGGTATTTCTTGATCAATGTTATGATTGATTTAAATGTCACTCAAAGTGAGACGGTTAGAAGTGTTTAATTAGGTGAAAACATCTAAATTATGATTCGCAGGCACTAATCAAACAAAATTCATGATATCAAAAACATTATATAACATAATTTCAAAATATAATTATAAATATTATTTCAAAATGGGGGGAGGGGTTTCTTCGAAGACTTTTTCCATGTTTCCAAATAGGGAAATTCATGCACAATAGATTGAAGGAATACTTGAATCAAGTATTGTTAATTATCATTATAATATTATACACTCGTATTTCAAGTTGAATTATCATGATGTGGAATAATACATTTATTTCAATACTCTCCATTGCGATTGAAACAAGGTTTTCAAATGTCCAATTTCAATCACAGAACTATCAAATCATGAGTTTTGTTTCGTTCGAGATATCGAAGTGCTGCTTCGTTGTCTAAAACGGACAGCTTTTCACAGTTTTCATGTTTGTAGAGGCGAAGTTCGTGTTTCTTTGGGTATGTAATTATTCAAAGGCCTTTGAAGATCAACACCAATACTATTAATTACCAATTTGTACTGTTATTTGTTGTACACTTGTCTAGTTCCACCACTAGCGCCATTATCGACCTTTTTTCCTTACTACTTCCATGTTCTTGTTTGCTCGCCACCTCCTAGCTCTAGATCATTTTCGCTCATTAAAAGTTAATTACTTATGTGGTCACCACATCAAATACGGCACCAGCATAAGTGATGTATTTAATGGTCAATTTCAAGATGTCGAAGAAATCAAATACAATTGAAATCAACTGGTAGGGAAATTTTGAACATGGTAGGTGTAGAAGAATTACCTTGAGAATAAGGCTTTCTTCTTCTTCTTCTTCTTGACTCTACGGCCCTTTGAGAGCCTTGGCCTGCTCAGTAATTTGTCTCCAGACTGATCTTTCCTGTGATTTTCTTCTCCACTGTCTCACTCCCAGCTCCTCAATGTCATTCTCCACATCCTCCAACCACTTCTTCCGCGGTCTTCCCCGAACTCGACGTCCTCCAGGGTTTCCATCTAATACTTTTCTTAAGGCACTCTCTGGATCAGCTCTCATCACGTGTCCCAACCATCGCAGCCTCGCGCTCTTCACAATCCCGACTATTCCATGCCTCCAGTAGCTCCAAGTTTTTCCGGATCCTCCATGTTCCCTGATCACATACCGGCCCGAATATCCTCCTGAGAATTTTCCTCTCTCATTCCTCTAGAGCTCTCATATCTTTGCTGGTGAGAACCCAGCACACTAAGCCGTATGTCACTATGGGGCGGATGATTGTCTCATACAGTTTGATCTTAAGATTTCTCGAGAGCACCTTCGACTTCATCAGGCCTTGGAGAGCAAAGTACGCCCGGTTCCCTGCTGCCAGTCTAGAACGAATCTCTTTGGAGCAGTTGTTGTTGCTGGATATCATAACACCGAGGTACTTAAACTCTTTGGTGGATTCAAAAATAGAGCCATCTAACTTCACAAAATCAGGATGATTTTCCTCGCTGCGGGACATCTTCATGTACAAGGTTTTGTCGTTGTTAATGACCAACCCAACATCTTCAGCTGCAGCCAGCAACTGTAGGAAAGCCTCTTCGAGGTGCCTCTCTGACCTTGCAGTTACTACAATGTCAGCAAAAGTTAAGAGTTGTGTGGTTCGGTGGTAGATGTTCCCGGAGATGTTAACCTCCAGCTTACGTATGACATATTCCAGTACCAAGTTGAACATAACGGTGGAAATTGGGTCTCCCTGACGCACGCCGGAGGTGACTTCGAAGGCATTGGCTCTCTTTCCATCAATCTTAACAGCACAGTTGCTACCTTCCAAAGTCATTGACGCTAACCTAACCAATTTTCCAGGAATTCCGAGGCTTTTCAGAGCTTCGTTTAGCTTACATCTGCTTATACTGTCGAAGGCTTTGAGAAAATCGATAAATAAGTGATGCAAGGTGATGTTCCTTTCATAAGCATTCTCAAGCTCTATTCTGAGCTTGAAGATTTGGTCTGATGTGGAACGTGCCGCCCTGAAACCTGCTTGATATTCACCCAACATAACTGAGAAGAGAATAAGGCTTTATTCGACATAAAATGGACACAATAATAATTTCGTGAACATCCAAATCAGGCAAGAGGCCATATGATAGTTTAAATATAATAATAACTAAAACGCATATCACTCTTCTCTCCTCAAAGAACAGTCATCAAATTTTTGGGGAACCTTCTGGGTCCTGGACGATCGCCGTAGCGGAGGTTCTTGAGGCACTTCAGGCTCTTCTTGTTGAGCACCTGGATCTCGGGGCTGTTGTGATGGAGGGTATCCTGACGTGGATTCCTGTACTGAAATCTCAGAGCTGGGATGATGGGCAGTCTGGTCCAATAAATCTTCTTGTTCCGGGTCGCAACCACCCCTTGGCGCAAGATGCTTCAGGGAGACTGTAGTTTCTCGTTCGTGAGACTCTTGCATATTGAGGGTTGACGTGTACTAGGTCCACTTCCTCCACAAGTGGGTCATACTTGCTAGGTTGTGGGTTCTCACCCAGTGTACCATTCTTGCCACACCTGGATGACTTGGCTGTGGAGGGTATGAGTAATTTATCAGGGTGGATAGCATTGCAAACCCTCGACAATAAGGATTTTCAAAAAGTCGGTAGGGAATTCCGAGGTAAGTTATTTGGCATCACCGCGCAACCCACTAAGCTTTAGGTTACCCAGATTTATTCCATTCTATCCTTCATAACTGTTGGGAAGCTAATCTATAATGTATGTGTAATCGTTTCCCCCATTGGACGAAACCATTGTATCAATCAACTGTTGTTCACACAAGTGAATGCATAAGATCAGAGGGCAAAAATCAAAGTAACTGAGAGGCAATGTAACACAACTGTAGAAACAGGCTGCCTAATGTTGAAGACGAATAATGCCGTTCCTGAAACGGACCATAAAACATATTTCATTATACTTACTTCGTAGCTATATTTTCTTTCCGTTTAGAGTGATGATCAGAAAACCAAAATCTTTGAGGCACATTCGACTTTGATGGAGCCCATAATGCCAAATTTCATCAAGATCAACCAAATTATTGAAAATAATCAACGAGTATTGGTTCCAAAAACGTGATTTATGAAGTTATAGATGACAGTTCCAACATGTAGGGTTTCGAATGAGCTAATTTTACCGATAATTGTTTGTTGAGAAGAAAAAAAATTATTTATGTTCAAAAATGGATAAAAACTTGATGAAATATATGTTTTAAAGCTCGCTTTAATTAACTGAAGCTTCACGACAAATGATTTCTTTCAGTTTCCTAAATTGAGTTTGAATTTATATTTTATACAGGTGGCATAGAATGGATCTTTCAAAATCTTTGCCGTTGAAATACCGACATTCAAATATCCAAGAGTTGGGATACGAATAATCAATATCGGAGAGATCGACCGGATGGAAAACGGTGCATTCCTTCTCTATGTAGACAATGTAGGTCTGCGGTCATAAGTGCCTACTTTCGTACGGGGTGGACCGCAAATTGGACTCGCCGCGTTCAGAGCAGATCAGACGTTGAAAACCTTGGACCTCTTCATTTCTCTGCATCCACGGGACCTCCCGAACGGGCCTTCGACAATCATCTACTCTCGCCCAGAGAAAGATTTGACTTGGGAGGAAAACCGCAGAGCTTAAAAGCGAAGAACGGGCCACCATGACCTCTACTATCAGCCAAGGGTGGGGCCTCCATGAAGAGTGAGTGTATTTTCAATGGCTAGGGTTGGCAAGTAGCATGTTCATTCTAGTCCTAAAAGGATATCACAAAATTATTAACTTTTCCTCAATCTCTCGTTGGTTTTTTGTTCAACATAGCCTTTCCGAGTCAAATGGCATTACAAAAATGGGTCATTTTCCTAGAAAGGGACAATCGGTATCCCAAGATTTCAAAAAACTCAAGGTCCGACTCAAGTTCGTCCAAAAATCAGGGATTAACCTCACACCATACTGATTGAATTTCGACGAAAGAACACACAGTAGGACGCTTAATTAATTAATTAAAAATTAAAGAAGAAAACCTATCGAAAGAACTTGGATTCCGCGTAAAGGAGAATAATCGGAACCCCATCTCCATGAGCGAGAACTAGAAGTTATTCCAAAAATTTAACCAGGGCGGGCCGCAGGTGGAGAAAAGGGTTAAACGAACGAGGCACATGGTTTTTCTGATAGCAACCTAGAAACCTCCTAGTTTTGAGGTCAAAAAATGTAAAGTTTTTAAATTGCAACGGAAAATTCAAATTAAATTGTTAACAACTTGAAAAAAGACTTTTTTTGTCTTTTGAAAAAGGCAGATGAAAGACACAAGTTCCTGAGTGGCACTTAGGTTTTTCAGCTTTTCCCGCGTTGTGGTGCTGTTCTGCTGAAGTGTAACCATATCGCTGGAACCAGCTCAGTAGAAACAAGAACTAGAGACCAAAAAGAAAACATAATTTCGATTTCTTGCCGTTTTACGGAGGGCAGATGAAAGACAGACGGTGACTGTGACACCACGTTTTTGCAACTGAAACCACTTGTGCACGCCTCCACATAGAAGAAATACGATTTCCGCTGCTTTCTTTGATAACCTAACGACTAACCTCGCCTCTTACAGTGGTGGTAAAACAGCGGGAAACAATAAAAAGCCGCCAAAATACGAAAACACAAAAAAGGCAGAAACCTCCGGACAAGCACATTTTATCCTCCTGCTCGCTTTATTTGCTTCTGAAAAAATCTGCAAACCCATTTTTTTCATGTCTAGGTATATGCAATAAAGAATCACTACAAATTCAGGCCGCTGCTTTCGTAGGTGATTCACAGTATTCAAGCAAAGTTGACTACCTAGGGGTCCGGACATGGCAGATTACTGGACATTTAGCAGTTCAAACTTTAATTTCTATATTTTAGCATGAATAAGTGCATATTTTATTGATTGCCCGATGTAGAACAAAGTTGATAGCTTATGGGGAATTTTTTTTAAACGCCTAAATCATAAATGGCCATTCGGAATCTTCTCTGGACAACGATTGGCCCTTTCTGGGAAAACGACCCAAATAACTTCACTGGCAGCATGACTCAAGTAAGACCAAATATGAGATCAGCATATAGGTCTCGAGGACTGGTGTGGTGTGAACGTTTCCTCCTTCTTCCACTGTCCTAGGATAGACTCAAGTCCTAAAGGAAGGTACAACCTCGTTGACAACGGGACGTACTTGTATTTAGAAATGTGACCTACAAGTGGGTATTCCGAGTCGATGAAGATGAAATAGTATGAATATCGAGTACTATCAATGTTCAAAGATTCGCTTGCGTTGTTTGGTACGCATAAAATCGAGAAAAAAATCAACAATAGGGAATGTGGTCCACTGAATCATCAACTCCTCCGCCGAGTCTTCAGGGCCACTAACAACAAACACGATATTCACCCTTAAGGCGTTAAATGTAATAGTCCTACGAGTACAAAATTACGGATCAAAACAATAACGGAAACTTAATAATATTATACAGATTTACTCACTCGAAGGATGGTTCACTCAGTGAGCATACCAAGCGTCAATTTGAAATGTGCTCGTGTAGATGCCACCACGAATAAACAAGTAGGTAGTTTAGAATATTATTAGGTTTTTGTTGTTGTTTCGATTCGTAATTTTGTTATTTTTGTGCTTGTAGGACTATAAGATACGTCAAAGAAGCAGTTGATATTCAGTGAATCCCCATTTCCCAATCCGTTGACGTAAAAAATGAAGTAAATAAATATAATTTTTAAAAAATCCAACAACACAAGACAAGATCTAATTACTCAATTAGGAAGTGCATAATTAATTAGAAGTGAGAGATATTATATAATCATCTCCCTTTATTGGTTCAAGAGCAAGCTTGCCTGAGAAATTCCGCATAAAACGCTTCCCATGTCTTGATTATGGTGGCCTAGTTCATCACAAGAAGAGGATAGGAACCTGTTCGGTGAATACAAGGTGAATGTAATTAGAAGGCACATAACTTCTCAGGCCTCTCGTACAGTATCACAACTTGTGGAAATTTTACCGGTTTTTTTTGTCGGGTCGATCTACATGTTTGCTGCTATAATTCACCAAGTTCAGTATTTTATGTTTTCAGGGGGAACAATGCATCAGCATCCACGCATATGGATGCAATAGAATAGGAATGGGTATCGATACCCGAAATTTTAAAATATAGATACTTTTGTGCCGTAGGTACTCGATATTTTAGTATCGATACTGCACTCTCTGATTTCGGATTTCGATACTTTGGATCAGATATTTCCAAGCATTGAATATCGATAAAGATCTCGCGGACAATTCAACAAAATGGCAAAAAAAATGAAAAGATGAAGAATGTAGGGAGGCAGTTGGGCCTTACTCGGATGAAATTCATCATTATTACAGGAAATATTCAAATAAAATTTGCAGTGGGTATTTTCTACAAATTTTCAAATGTT
Organism: Apolygus lucorum; assembly: GCA_009739505.2. Classification (NCBI taxonomy): domain Eukaryota; kingdom Metazoa; phylum Arthropoda; class Insecta; order Hemiptera; family Miridae; genus Apolygus; species Apolygus lucorum. Next base: position 14,716,309 of record CM019174.2, read on the forward strand.
TTGACATCAAAAGATGCCTAATTCACTAGTTAGCGAATTTTCAAGAAACATGAAGCTATTGCAATGGCCACAAAATTTTCTGAATGGAGTTCTTTGAGAAACCAAAGTGACTGAAATCTGTTTTGGAGAGTTCTGTGCTGACTTCTGTTCTGACTGTAGAAAAATCATACCAGATTTCTATGAAAATTCGCTCATTAACTCATGCTGAATGAATGGACTTTTGTTTCCTATTCAGTCTGGAGAGCCGAGAGGTATTCAGATTCACACACAGTAACTTGCTCCTCTTGGCGATTCTAGGAAAAGATAGGTTCTTGGTACCTGGGGCTCAAGACCTTCACGTGCTGGTTCTTCAGAGTTCTTACCCAGAATCCAAGGGTTTCCACAACACTGTTTGTTGTACTTCGAGCATCTCAGACGTTGAGAGGGCTGTAAAATCACCAGTTATTTCGACTTTTCCCAGAATATTGGCTCACGCAGGTACCTTCATGCCTTTTCGCATTAACAGCTAGCCTGATCCAATCTTGGGATTTCTAGGAAACGTCTCAAGAAAATAACAACACCAGGACTGGACTGTGACCCATATGGGTAGGAGGAACCCTTTTTCTACCTGACCCTAGCTCCCTTGAATCTACCAAGTATTGACTCTCATTTTGAGACCAAATAATTTTATGAAAACAATGAATGAATACGTACCTACTTCTAGGTTTCCCAGTTATGACTTTATAATTTGAATATTTCGGAATTTTCAACTTTTGTCGCTCCAATCACTTGAACCGAAATTTCGATTTCTTTTTGTTGTTTCGATAATTCACATTTCCAGACTAGAGTAGGGTGATGAGTAACGTAATGAAATACCTAGTTTACTCGTAAACACGATAGCATCAAACGGTTAACTACTTAGGTACCTTTAACATTTTTGATCACGATCACGCTTTTTTTGTCATGACATATATGCCAAAAGAATAAATGTAAATGTGTAAATAGGGCTTGGACTCTCGATAGCAAGAAATGAATAAATAGTGATGAAAAAATATTTTCCTTGAGAATATTAAGTAATATTGATATTTCATGACCCCAAAGTATCGATACTCGATATTTAGAAATATCGATACTCATGCCTGACGATACATGGGATATCGATACTCGAATACGAAAAAGTATCGATACTTTATTAACGGTACCCATCTCTACAATAGAAACTTTTCCATCTCTATCGAAATTTGGTGTTCGTCACTTCAGACTTCGTGTAACGTTATAATTCAGCCAACTTAATCGGATGTGGCCTCCACCAAACCAACGAAGTAAATTCTGGTAGATCGAAATTTCGCATTTTTTATTATTCGAATCTGAGCGCCCCCATGAAGTTCACTTTATTAGAATAATAATTTATGTCAATTAATATTCAAGCCAGAATAAATATTCTCGTGTGCATAATGTGCGATCACATCTTCATATCATAAAAAAACGCTGCAAATTATCAAAGAATGGTTTGTTATTTTTCTATATAGTACATCACTCGTCTGCAAAGCCACCCACCATCCAACATGAAGAAAAACATCGATCGCATTTCGGTCAGCTATCATTTGAATGGAGATTAGGCCTCTTTTGCGATTCACACTCGTGTTTCTGATTTATCGTACGTCCAACCCTCAAATTCTCGTAGGGAGCGAACGGTTTGTCCTACAGGGCTCTGCGTGGTCTCAAAAAATTATAAACTATCTTAAATAAGGAAAAACAAACCTTTATATCAAACTTTTTCGAGTTAAGGCGTTTTCAAAATTTCAAACATCATTTTTCGACCTTAGAAGTGAACTACATCAACCAAAATCTCCGGGGCACGATTAGACCCCAAATGGAGCCTAACATATCAAATTTCATCAAAATCGGTCAAAGTGGGAAAAAAGTGCCGCGGACGGACGGCCAAATTTTTATTCGATTTTTGGATTCTACGTACCTTGAAACGAAAACCAACAAATTTTGAGGGGGTGTTAAAAAAAATTTTCTTGTCGTTTCCAAAGGTTCATTATTGAAAATAATAAACCAAAACGAAAGTTCATGAATTTCCGATCATGTCAAGCATCCACGTTTATGGATACTATAAAATTATTTTACATTCTTACATGCATGGAGAACGATATTTAGAACTTATTGCAAAAACTCTGCAATTAATTACATAACGGTTCATCATTTTTCTGAGTAGATCACCCGCCTGCAAGGAATACTGCTCTTCGAACCAGTACCTACAATATCAGACACAAAATTCTATTCGGAGAAACGAAAAAAGATCGCATTTCCATCAGTAACCATTCGTTCTTGTCCCAACTTCAGATGAGTGAACAGTTGATCCGGGTGGTCTCATTCGATTCTAAAAATTCAATACTATTTAAAATTGATGAAAAAACGACACTTTTATACTCTGACTTTTGTATTATTATTCGAATTTTCGAGCTAGGGTATTCTAAAATCACAACCCTTATTTTTCAAAGTGACTAAAATCAAACCAAAAATCGGGGTAAATCAAGACCCCATATACCAAATCTCATCGAAATCGGACCTTGGGAACAGGGAAAATTGCCATTTTTGGATTCTACGTACCCTGAAATGTACATGCATGATCCAACAAATTTTGAGGCGGTCATTTTTTTCCTTCTTTGAAGATTCCAACGGTTTATTATTGGAAATAATGAACCAAATAGTCCATTTAAAAATCACAGTAAAATGTCCTTTAAGATGGTTGTAAAATGAGAAAAAAATTTATATTCCAAAAAATGGCTAAAATTTTGTTGGAATATTCCTTTGAAAATTCGCTTATTAATAAATTTAAAGCTCCTCATCTATGAATTTTGATATTTACTTAGTGCTAGAACCTAAATATTGCTTTGCTACTTTTGCTGGTGAGGAACCAGGCAGATCAAGTGTTGTGTGCCTTGAGAAATCTCTCAACTCTCGTCTTGATGGCTGATTTCAATACTTCCCTTTTTCACTTTCGGGCTTGCAAGGAAAGTAAAATTACTCCGTTCACGGATTTACCAACGCGCAATTCGTAACTACTCCTCATCATGTCTTCCTCATCGCGGTAAACGGTCGAGAAAGTGCGTTTCAAACCGTCTTTGCGGTACTAAGTGCAGGGAAGCTGGTTCGGCTAGTTCGTAGCGTGTAATTGGCAGGTGCAGGCGGGGTGCAACTTTCCGAAGGTGCCCAACTGGGTGGATTCCTTTTCAACCCGGAAATGTCGACTGTCCATCTTCTTCCTCTTGAATTTCTCACTCATTAATAAAAACTAGGTGACGAGGAATAAGTGAACGACCGAACAAAGCCCAAGTCGAGTAAAAAGAACCGTGCATTTCATCATACAGCATTTCACCTTTCAGTTACACCTTTTTCACAATGAAATAAACCTCAAATTAATTGAATTAATTACTTTCATTCAAACCATTAAGACTTTGATTGGGGTGTACGCATGGGTCGAACGACTGTTTATTGTTATTTTTAATATCAACTAGACCTCATTCAGAGGATTTCGACACCAACCGCGATCTTTTTCTATTATTTCAAAAAAGTTTCGAATGTTCAAATTAAAAATATAAAAAACCATAAACCTCACTAAACTCCACCAACAACCATGGCTCCATCACCAGCATCCCCAGAAGTAGCCCAAGCCTTAAGGCAAAAGGTACTTGATCTTTACTCGGTTGGGACTCTCACCCTAGAGGGGAATTTCACATTGTGTATTTACCGAGGATTTATGGGCCGAGAAAAGACTACGCACACGTTACATTTTAAGATATCAATTTATTACAGAATGGCGGCGGATGATAACAGTAGGAAAGAAGACATAGGACTGATGTGTGGATGAAGGATGTTACATTCTCCCCTACTAATTGAAAAAACATGACACATAACTGGCAAACAATTCTTACACAACACAAGATCAGAAGCGCAGGACCACGTTTGGATCTCGTAACCTTTCTGGCAACCTCCTTGTACGAATAGGCCTGGCAATAGGGCGCAATGGCGTGGAAGGAGGCAGTGGCGGCATTGGAGACAGGCTTGAGCGAGGAGGCGTGTGCTGTAATGGTGGCGTACCCTGTTGGCGTAGCATAGACTGATTACTGTGTGAAGGAAAACCAGGAACTTCAAACGATTGTACAGGACCAAAGGAAACAGTCTTCTTAGGGGGCACCAGTGTATCCCGCAGTTGATTAATATGACGTTTCAGCGTCCTCCCTGATCCATCCAAACGAACTAGATAGTGGCGGTGCCCAAACCTCTCCACGACCTCTCCAAATTCCCAGACTGAGTTAATACCTTTGTACATGCGTACTTGCACTCTCTCCCCCACATAGAAGAACCTCTTAGTAACCTGCGAGGACTGAGAAGCATGAGACTTGACTGGGAAGAATGCGTCAAGGCGGGTCCGGAATTTACGCTTCAAATAAAGCTCAGCAGGCGAATTTCCACTGGCAAGTGGCGTTGCTCTGTAGCGGAACAAAATCTTCCTGATCTTATCATGCATGGGAAGGACCTCGTCCGCAGCAGCGCGTAATCTATTCTTGAGGGTCTGCACATTCCGTTCAGCAAGACCATTGGTAGCCGGATGGCCAGGTGCGATGAACTTCTGATAAATTCCATTAGAGTGGCAAAATTTGTGAAACGCTTCACTCTGGAAAATGGTAGCGTTGTCTGACACAAGATGCGACGGAAACCCATGTGTAGCAAAAATCTTGTTCAGAAGCGAAATTGTAGAAGCAGTGGTCGGTGCATCTCTTACTGGCTCAATCTCTGCCCACTTTGACTTCGCGTCAATACACACCAAAAAGTGGTAACCCTGGAATGGCCCAGCGTAGTCAATGGGGATACGCTCCCAATTCTCTGACGGCTCATCCCAAGGGTGGTGAGAAGCTTTGGGTGGATCAGCTCTGGTAAGGGCACATTGTTCACAACTCTTGACCAGTCGTTCAATTTGGCTATCCATGCTAGGCCAATAAACGTACTTCCGAGCGAGTTGTTTCATCTTCACTATGCCGAGATGTGTCTCATGCAATTCTGCCAGAACCAGACTACGAAGGGATGCAGGGATACAAATGCGGTCCTGTCGAAAAAGGGTACCCTCATGAAGTGTGTATTCAGAGTCGATGCACTCATTCTTGAGTGACTCGATAATCCCCTTAAGCTCAGGATCCTTGCCAGTCTCATCGCGTATTGTCTCAAAGGTCACTTCATGGCTTGAAATTTGCATGATTTGTTCAGCAAACACTTGGTTGACTTCTTCCCCAATCAGTACATCGGTAGAAGCAAAATGTTGGTGTACAGGAGCGCGTGACAAGCAGTCAACATTTTCATTCTCTTTACCAGATTTGAAGCGCACTTTATACTCGAAACCTGATAGGAACGATGCATAGCGTAGTAGACGGGCACTAGTCATCCGTGGCAAGCTCTTGTTGTGTTGGAAAATGCGTGTAAGCGGCTCATTGTCTGTAACAAGGGTGAATGGCCTACCAAAAACGTAATTAAAAAAATGGTTCACCCCGAACACAATAGCCAGAGCTTCCCTATCCAACTGGCTGTAGTTGGTTTCGGATGGTGTCAATGAACGGGATGCATAGGCAATAGGCCGCTCTGCTCCATCCATGGGATGGCTGAGAACAGCAGCAACCCCATCTGGACTGGCATCACACGTGAGGATCACAGGTAAGCTTGGATCAAAAGGCATTAGCACCCTGTCCCCACAGAGCTCCTCTTTCAGTCTCAGAAAGGCAGACTCACACTCTGTGGACCATGAGAACCTGTGGTTTGTCCTTAACAGACGTCGAAGCGGGAACGTCAGAGTTGAAAATCGTGGAATGAAGCGTGAGTAGTACGTGAGGAGTCCAAGAAACCGACGAACCCCATCTGCGTCTGTAGGGCGTGGCATCTCATTGACAGCTCTGATCTTCTCAGGTGATTTCCGAATTTGATTGTGCTCTATGACATGACCGAGATACTCTATCTTCTGCTCAAAGAAGGAACACTTACTGCGGTTAACGTGAAGGTCATGCTCCGCAAGGCGCTTGAGACATGCTCGCAAGTTGTGGGCACACTCGTCCAAGGTAGCTCCATGACAAATTATATCATCAAAATATGATTCAGATTTTGATAATCCTTGGAGAACCTGCGAAATGATACGGTTGAACTCAGCTGGCGCAGTTTTTATGCCAAAACTGAGGCGATTCATGTTATACATTCCCCGATGCGTAGCTATCGTTTGTATCTGACTGCTCTCAGGACTAACTTTTAGGTGCATGTAAGCCTTGAATAAATCAATTTTGCAAAAGTACTTAGATCTGCGTAAACTATGAAGCACATCCTCTATACGTCTTATAGGAAAATTAGCAGAAATCAGCCTCTCGTTAACTCCACATTTGTAGTCCACACACAAACGTATTCCACCATCTGCATTAGGTATCACAACGAGAGGTGAGCCCCAATCGCTAGTCGTAACAGGCGTGATAATTCCTGAAGCTTCAAGTGAATCCAACTCCTTCTCTACACGGTCGCGTAACGCATAAGGAAGATGACGCTCTCTTGTAAAAATGGGTTTGGCGCCCTCTCGCAGCTGTAATCTGACCTCATAGTTCGGTACGCACCCTATTTTCTCTGAGAACACATTTGGGAACTCAGTAATTATTTCTTCTGGAGTGGTGACTGAATTTATCAAAGGCACTCTAGGAACAGCGTGACTCACAGCATCAATGTCTTTGAGTTCAATGCCTAGACCTCTGATCCATATCCGACCCAACAACGCGGTATGACCTGTGGGTACAATGAATAAATCACTGAGTGTTTCCTTGCCTTTGTATGATACTCTCACAGCTACTTTCCCCTTTGGCTGTATAACGTTGCCAGAATATGACCTGAAAATCGTGTTAGTGGGTTGAAGTGGCAACTGTAAATTAAGTTTATTGAAATCATTTTCATCCAAAAGTGAAAATTTAGCTCCAGAATCAACCTCCATGCATTGTGATTTGCCATTAATGAGCACTGAGACAATGTATTTGTCAGCATCTGCAACGACTTCAAACAGATCAACGACTTCAGCTTCAAGACGTGAAATACCATACGGGTGGTCAACCTCTACATGCGTGACAAAATTTGCTGAATCCGATCTGCCAGATTCCGATTTTTGCGACAATGTGGCTATGCAAACGCGTGAAACATGCCCTTTGCGATTGCAAGAGTTACACTGAACTGCATTGTAGTCCACCCGACACTCTGCCACTCGATGCGAATTTTTGGCACTTCTTGTACACAAATCCTGTATTCCCAATGCTTTGTAATCAATGCGATTCCTGGTCTGATAGCGATTCCTACCTCCTGTCGAATTAAATTTGTGACTTCGAAATTGAGGACTAGGTGAACGGTAATGACTATCTCCGTTGTTACTCCATGAGCTGTCACGAGAACTGTGGCGAGTACGTGAACGTTGAGGTGATCCAGAGAGGCGATATGTGTCACTATGACTACTAACAGCAGGACCTGTATTCAACTGTTTTGACAGTTCGACACTCTCAATGCGTGCAGCTTCTAAAGCTGTAGCTTTTTCCAGAATTTTATCGAAACTGGCCACTGTAGACTGTAACAACTGTTCACGGATCCAGTTATCCCGCAATCCCCTTATAAACTGTGCTCTAAGGAACATGTCATTCACTGAAATAGCTTTCTTACATGCACACTCTACTTTGAATTCACACACAGCTAGGTCCTGTTGTAGTGTAGCAACAAATTCCGAAATTGATTCACCTTCCTTTTGGTGAATATTTAAAAAATAGTGTTGGGACACAATCATACTTCGTTTAGGCGTGAGCATTTTTTCGAGTTCTGCAACGAGTGTTTTATAATCCAGTGAAGTGATTGACTTATCTGGTCCCAGAAAAACAGACAGAGCATTATAATGCGTAGAACCAACAGACCCACACAATAACTGTGCTTTTTTGGTGGTATCTGACAAGTCTTTCATGGTACAATAATTTTCGAATCTCTCGTAATAACAAGCAAATTTTTCCTTACGAGGATCGAAGTTTTCGAATAAGCTTACTTTGGCAAGGTTATCCTTATCAGGCCCACTGCGTAACTGTTGAACCAACGTTTGTATCAAAGCAGCTTGAGAGGCGGTAAACGCATCCATGAATTTCTTCAATTGAGCTTCATCCATTCTTGCAATTCTTGTTTAAAAATCGTGAAAAAGCGCGTGAAAAAAACGTACAATATTTCGACAAACGTGAGTGGCGCTGATAGCATTAGAACTCAATTCGCATGGGTAAAATAGTGCCGTCTATTTAACCCATGCGAATTGAGTTCTAATGCTATAATTCTCAACAGAAGTGTATATTTGTACTCCATTCCATTTGATCGTTTTCATGTCCAAACGACGTTCTCGTAGGCTTTCAACGACTCATTCCGTTACGCCCTCACCGAAGGAGACAAAACAGTCTCAGACTCTTCCCCGACCTCCTAGGCAAAATGAGCGCAACACCTCAACCAGGCGCTCCCTCAGCTCAGCCAAGCACGGCTCTTCCGCCGTTACCCAGCCAGGCTCAGGCAGCAGCAACCTCAACTCCTCACCCTCCAACATCTCAGATGTCCAACCTCATGAAGGCACAGCGCAGCGGTGGATCTTATCTACCCAGCCTGCCATTCTTGCAAGGCTCAAACCTTCTGGACTTTGGTCGCATGGACCGCAATTACACCGTACTCGATTATGTTGTCATTATCGACAACCAGAACGCTGTTGCGACTGCGACGTTCTACCAACTAGTTCAACTAGCGGTAGTGGACCTTCCCCTACTTCTCGAAGACTTCATTCGAATGTGGAAGACCCTAATTCTGAGACGCGTACACGATGTGTACGAGATGGAGAAGAAACGGAGACCTGACCACTTCGTCAGGCTTGCCAGGAACATTCAAGTTCCCGCTCCCCTTGGAGATTTTCTCTATTCCCTGGGACAATTGCGATCACCAGTCGATGGTGCTACTCACGATATTATCCCATCCTCGTCGCCAATTATTGTGTATTTACCGAGGATTTATGGGCCGAGAAAAGACTACGCACACGTTACATTTTAAGATATCAATTTATTACAGAATGGCGGCGGATGATAACAGTAGGAAAGAAGACATAGGACTGATGTGTGGATGAAGGATGTTACAGGCATACCATCTCATAAACATGTCCTATTTGCTTGCTGCCTCAAAAAAGTAGAATCTAACAATCCATTTGGTGTGCATTCAGGCCGACTACTTGGTGAGCACAACCCCAGGATTGTTCATGAAGGGTTCAGCAATATGCCCAAAATTAACAAGAGTGACTTTGATGACGGGGGATTTTGCCATTCCTCAGGGAAGATTTAACAGAATAATAGTTGTGGAAACCCATAAATCCCAATACCCTTTATTTATGTCTCTTGGAAATGAGGGAACATCAATAGCCGCATCTTTGTCTGACCCCAGTCCAGCAGTTTTCTGCTGTTGTGTGTGTTGAGACGTCACAGTGGGCAGGGGGGTCCCGCCCAGGCTGGAGGGGCGCGTGAACGTCATAAACATTCGAAACTTTGAAAAATCATAGAAGAGATCTACTCATCCAAAAAAAGAACAGCTGATGTCAAAAATCTCAGGATGATGTCTACTTTCAATTAGAAATTTATGAAAAAAAATCAAGCGCACCCCTCATTATTTTTTGTGCAGCTTTGAGTGAATGATATATTTCAAGAATTTTTCATCGGACAATAACTTCGTATAGTTTTGCCTTACAGACAAACACGGAACCAAAGTTGTTCAGGAAAGCCTAAATTAAACGCAAGTGGAAACTTTGATTTTGGAGAACTTTTTTTCCTCCCTAATGAACACTTTTAACAAATGTTGAAGAAATGAATTGCAGCAATTGCAACGATATCATAAATTTTAATAACCATTTTTCTACATTTTGGAAAATCCATAATTGAAAATTCCTCAAAATTTTCAGTGGAGTAAAATTATCTGAGTATTTCAGTAGAGTAAAATTATATGAATTTTCCAGTAGCGTAAAATTCCTTGAGATATCCAGTGGAGTGAAATTATCTGAGTATTCCAGTAGAGTAAAATTTCCTAAGCATCCCAGTAGAGTAAAATTACTTTCCAGTGGAGTAAAATTATCTGAATTATCCATTGGAGTAAAATTCCTTAAGTATTCCAGTAGAGTGAAATTTCTGAGATTTCCAGTAGAGTAAAATTCCTAGAGATTTCCAGTGGAGTAAAATTGTCTGAGTATCCCAGTAGATAAAATTCCTTGAGTATTCCGAGAGAGTAAAATTCCCTGAGATTTCCAGTAGAGTAAAATTCCTAGAGATTTCCAGTGGAGTAAAATTGTCTGAATTTTCCAGTACAGTAAAATTCCTCAAGTATACCAGTTGAGTGAAATTTCTGAGATTTTCAGTAGAGTAAAGCTCTCTGAGTATTCCAGTAAAGTGAAATTTCTGAGATATCCAGTAGAGTAAAATTATCTGAGTATTCCAGTAGAGTAAAATTACTTGAGATTTCCAGTGGAGTAAAATTATCTGAATTTTCCATTAGAGTAAAATTCTTCAAGTACTCCAGTGGAGTAAAATTACTTAAGATTTCCAGAGGAGTAAAATTATCTGAATTTTCCATTAGAGTAAAATTCCCTAAGTATTCCAGTAGAGTGAAATTTCTGAGATTTCCAGTAGAGTTAAGCTCCCAAATATCCCAGTAGAGTGAAATTCTCTGAGAATTCCAGTAGAGTAAAATTATCTGAGTATCCCAGTAGAGTAAAATTCCTTGAGTATCCCGAGAGAGTGTAACTCCCTGAGATTTCCAGTGGAGTAAAATTCCTAGAAATTTCCAGTGGAGTAAAATTGTCTGAATTTCCCAGTACAGTAAAATTCCTCAAGTATACCAGTAGAGTGAAATTTCTGAGATTTTTAGTAGAGTAAAGCAAAGCTCTCTGAGTATTCCAGTAGAGTGAATTTTTGAGATATCCAGTAGAGTAAAATTATCTGAGTATTCCAGTAGAGTAAAATTACTTGAAATTTCCAGTGGAGTAAAAATATCTGAATTTTCCATTAGAGTAAAATTCTTCAAGTACTCCAGTAGAGTAAAATTACTCGAGATTTCCAGAGGAGTAAAATTCTCTGAATTTTCCATTAGAGTAAAATTCTTCAAGTACTCCAGTAGAGTAAAATTACTTAAGATTTCCAGAGGAGTAAAATTATCTGAATTTTCCATTAGAGTAAAATTCCCTAAGTATTCCAGTAGAGTGAAATTTCTGAGATTTCCAGTGAAGTAAAGCTCCCTGAGTATTCCAGTAGAGTGAAATTCTCTTGAGAATTCCAGAGGAGTAAAATTATCTGAGTATCCCAGTAGAGTAAAATTTCATGAGATTTCCAGTGGAGTAAAATTCCTTGAGATTTACGGTACAGTAAAATTTCCAAGTATTCCAGTAGAGTGAAATTTCTGAGATTTCCAGTAGAGTAAAGCTCCCTGAGAATTCCAGTGGAGTAAAATTACACGAGTATCCCAGTAGATTACAATTCCTTGAGTATTCCGAGAGAGTAAAATTCCCTGAGATTTCCAGTAGGTAGAGTAAATTTCCTTGAGATTTCCATTGGAGTTAAATTATATGACTTTTCCAGTAGAGTGAAATTCCTCAAGTATTCCAGTAGAGTAAAATTCCCTGATTTTTCCAGTTGAGTAAAATTCCCGCGTATTCCATTCCGTGTTCTCCAGGTCGCTGGACACCCGCAAATCAACACGGCAAAAATAGCCTTATGTTGGCGGATAAGGATTACAAGTAAACGACTGAGTGTTAGATGACCTCTCACCGCCGTCAAGGCCCGTTAGCGGTAGCTTAATTGAACGCACTCGGCCCGTAATCGATCATTGGATGTCGACTATTTTCGAAAAAAGGAACCCGAAACTTTCACTTTTCCCCGGTGATCCCTTCTCAACTGTTATTCTTTCATTCCTCCACAACCTGCCTTCGGAAAAACAGGGTAGGGAGGGACGCTCCCGGATCCCCACTTGGAAGACGATCTGAACAGGAAACATGGACATGGGCAGTTGTCTTCCGTCTCGGACACGCGCAGGTAACTCCTTAGGAATTGGCCTTGAAAGTGCATCTTGAGTATCGCTTAGTGCAACCCGGCTCGATAAGTGCATTTTCCCTTCGAACGGCACGAAGTTCGAATTATCGAAGGTTCAACCGGAGAAAATTGTCGAATTCTTCATAATCTAAATTTGGGCGACTGTCGTGTGCATCCGGACATTCAACACTCAAGAACCGTCAAACCACAGAAGGTAAAGGTCAAAAAAATTATGTCAATAAATTTTAGTGAATGAAAAAAAACCAAGGATTTCAAGGATTTTTTTTTTCAATTTTTCTCTCTTGTATATTAATAAATATTAATTTAATAATTAATTTAATTTAATTCATTTCTAAATTTCATTGAAACTAAGATATTTGTTTCAAATTATAATTTTCTGTTGGTTTATTATTTCTAATAATAAGCCTATGTGATCGTATCGCAAAAAATTTTTATAATCCCCCTCAAACTTTGTCACTTTACGTTTCAAGGTGCGTAGAATCCAAATTTGCAATGTCCGTCCGCCGTCCGGGCCATAAAAGGCCTTAGAATCGGTCTAAAAAAACCCGTTCTTTTGCACATAGACTCCATTTGGGGTCTAGTTGGTCCTAACGTCGAACTATTCCGATCGCTTAATTCGTATAGAAGTTATGGGCAAATAACCGGCCAAAAAAGAGGTTTTTGCTTAAATATGCGTGGGGTGACATTTTCCAAGTATTTTTCTTCATGTTGGATGGTTGGTGGCTTTATAGACGATTATATAGAAAAATAATAAACCATTAAAATAATAAACCATAAAAATAATAAACGTACGATAAATCAGAAACACGAGTGTGAATATTATTTGAAAAATTGATATTGATATAGTGAAACACCTACCTACCTACCTAATCACAACTCAAGTGAGTACTGTGGGTAGATTCTACAGTAGTTGTGTTTAATCGCCCCAGCTGTTCTTTCATGTGTTTTTAAATTTGAGAGAAAAGTCTATTGTTCTCGAGTCCGTTTTGCGTTCTCCTTTGTACCGTTCTACCTTTGTACGTTACCAGGTATAAGCTCTGTAATCTTCAGTTATCTGGAATCCACCGAGTCTTCTTTAGGTAAGCGACTTCACGTACCTAAGGGTTAGGGTAAGAACGAATGATGTTATTCGAAATGAATTCTTCCAACAGAGATATCTCTGAGGGTGGGAACGATTTGGCTAAACCTATGCCCTCGAAACCTCCTTCTCAGCAGTCTAGAAAAAAGCTAAAAAGCGTATAAATCAAAAGAAGCATCTAGCTGATGACAGAAGGCGGAAACAACTTGCGCGAGAAAATCGGGAAATGCGAGGAAATGAGGCTCAAAAACGGAAAGAGTCGAGGGAATTAGAGGGTGAGCAGGGTCTAGAGAAGGATCGAGGAAGAAAGATCATATTGGATGGTTGGTGATTTTGTAGACGAGTGATCTATATAGAAAAATAATAAACCATTGTGTAATAATTTGCAGCGTTTTTTTTCTTCGAATAATTATATTTTTAGAAACTTACCGAATACGTTCAAATTGCGCTGATGGGATTTACCAAAACCACATCTCAACGGATTTCCATCAAACCATACATTGAGAAAGTCGATGAATTTTCGATCAAGTTCAACTCATGCTGGATGTCGAGTTTTTGGGGGAAATATTGATTCGAAAATCTGACGAATATTTCATAATATAAATTTGGGCGGCTGTCGAGTGCGTCCGGATATTCAACTCAAGAATAAAACCATCAAAACACAGAAGGTCAAGTTCAAAAAATAAAGTCAATAAATTTTAGTAAATGAAAAAAACCTAAGGATGTTCTTGATTTTTTCTCTCTTGTAACCCAATATTAATAAATTTTACTGAAACTAAGATATTTGTTTCAAATTATTATTTTCTGTTATTTTCGAATATTTATATTTTTAGAAATTTGCCGAATACTTTCAAATTGCGCTGTTGAGATTTACCAAAATCACATCTCAACGGATTTCCATCAAACCGTACATTGAGAAAGTCGACGAATTTTCGATCAAGTTCAATTCAAGTTGAGTTTTTGGGGGAAAAATTTATTCGACAATCTGATGAATAGAAATTTCATAATATAAATTTGGGCGACGAGTCGAGTGCATCCGGATTATTCAATTCAAGAATAAAACCATCAAAACACAGAAGGTGAAGTAAAAAAAAAAAACGACAATAATTTTCAGTGAATGAAAAAAGCCAACTTTATCCAATAATTCGACAACAATAATAAAAATTTTGTAAATTTTTTCCAGAATTGTTGCCTTTTGTAACCCAATATTAATCAATTTCATTGAAACTAGGATATTTGTTTTAAAAATTTAAATTTTCAATCTTTTTCGAATATTTATAATTTTTTAAATTTGCCGAATACGCTCAAATTGTGCTAATTGTGCTAATTAAAATTGACCAGAACAACGAAACATTTCATTGGATTTTCAAGCATAATTAACAACTACCAATACATTAAGAAATCAGAAATATTTTCGATCAAGTTCGATTCGTGCTGAATTGTGAGTGTTATATAAGCGAAAAATATGATTCGAGAAACAGACTCTTAGAAATTTCAATCATGCAGTATCAGAACGAGAGTATTGTCGAAACAACGTCTCAACTGAGTGTTGGACAATTTTTCGATTATTTTTGGGAATAATGGGATTTTCGGTGGAAGGAGATCAAATAATACGAATGAAAAATCATGGAATCGGGTTATTTATCAAACAATTCTGATAATACACCACAAATTAATCGATGCGATCAATTTTTAGACGAAGAAATAAATTCATTTTGATTTATAATAGTAAATGATAGAACTTGGGAATCGGCCAAAAATTATATTTCAAACCCCCCCCTCAAAATTTGTTGGATTGCATTTCAAGGTATGTAGAATCCGAAAATGGCACTTCATCCTGTTTTCATGGACCAATTTTGATGAAATTTGGTATACGGGCTAAATTTGGGGTCTAGTTGTGCCCCGAAGCTTTCGGTTGATGTCAGTCATTTCTAAGACGCGAAAAGTAAGGGCTGACATTTTCAAAAACTTTCGATATTAAGGTAAGTATTGTTTTTTCATCAATTTCAAATATTGAATCTTTAGAATCGAATGAGACCACCCAGAGACCTGTTGGACTAACCGATCGCCCTCTATGAAAACATAAGGGTTGGACTCGCAAAAGAGGCCTAATCTCCTTTCAAATTTTAGCTGATGAAAATGTAATCGCTTCGTTTATTCGAGTTGTACTGAGTTTTGCGTCTTTAGCAACCAATAATAAAACTTCACAAGAAAACACCCTCGACTCTTTATTTGTTCAAATTAAACTTGATTGTTAGTTAAACTTGGTTGAAGACTAATAATAAACCAGCAATAACTGAAAAAATTCCCGCTTTTCTACCGTTCAAACATAAATTTCTATAAGTCCCACTTTTAACATTTCTAGATCGTTGGAAAACCGAGATTTTGGTGCAGTTTTGACCGCTTTATCTTGAAAAATATTGGTTCTCGCAGTTTAATTTCCGATTTTGAAAATCCCAAGTTTCCGAAATTGGGTAAAATTTTCTTTTCAGAGCGTTCTCAAAAGTTGACTCGAAAAAGGGCAGGCATCTATCCGATAGGAAATTTCATGCTCTTTACAACGGTGTCCTCAAATTTGAATTTACACAGCAAATTAAGGATTTATGACCAATTAGGTAAGGTAAGAACGGGGGAAAATCTTCAAATTGAAATAACTCTGAAACTGTCTCTTTTTGAAAACGCTAGGAGGGACTTTTGTTGCAAATTAGTTGTAGAATTGACTCCTGCAGTTTGTCAGGCCTGAATTGTTCTAATCGGGAGAAGAAAATATAGTTTTGAGGGGAGATCCCCTCCTACCATACGAATTTTTGAGCACCAACACCTGGCGTTTGGACATCTCATCATCATCCACCCTGTATTTCAGACATCTCGCACAAATGGGGTGTGCGCCTGGGTCGGAAAAACTGTTTATTCCTATTTTTAATGTAAACTAGACCTCATTCTGAGAATTTTGACACCAACCGTGACCTTCTAGCGTGTGTAAATCTTTTCCTATGAATTTTTAAAGTTTCGACCGTTTATGACGTCACAGTGGGCTGGGGGGTCCCGCCCAGGCGAGAGGGGCGCGTGACGTCATAAACGGTCGAAACTTTGAAAAATCATAGAAACAGATCTACTCACGCTAGAAGGTCGCGGTTGGTGACAAAATTCTCGGGATGTAGTCTACTTTCGATTAAAAATCTAAAAAAAATCAAGGCGCACCCCTCATTGTGGACCATAAATTTGGAATTTCAGGGCACGCAATCATGATCAAATTGTAAATTTCACAAAACATGATGATCGGATTTTGTTCAGAATTGTAAGCTAGTTTAAGCTGAATTTGATGGTTTTGTGTTATCTCAACGTTGGAGCAATGTAAAATGTGAACAGCGAAAAATCGTCAACATAATCAGGAGTAACGACCTCATGAATTTCGTGAAACGATCGTTAAACTTCTGAAGAAACTTGGAAGTGCCCACATAAATTGGCACGCGTTCTTCGAAGCAATTGGGAAGGCTGATCGACATCTTCCAAGATCAACCATTCAAAAATGTTTCTCGTAATCGACTCTACATCTGCCGGATTCTTGCCTTCAAAACCCTCCAAATAACAAGGCCGACAGTCGGATCTGATACACGCTTTTGTCGAAATCAACTTTTTCAAAACATTTCAACCACGAAATACACGGTGAGCAGACAACAATAAAATTATCAGTGATCTTAACGAGGTGGGCCTCATCACTTTCACCTGTAGGTGAGCTGTTGGTTTCCCGTTTCGAACGAATCCTTCAAAGTGAATTGCGCTGTTGTGTTTTTTTTGGAGTTTTGAAACCGAGTGAGGCAAAAGCGTAATCTGATGATACACGTGGACAGGCAGAGCTGTGCTGAAAGGATCTCTTGAAGATGGGAGAGGGTCAGAATCGACAATTACGACCTTGAATAGTTCCACGCGGCACCATGCACCACAGGATATCCTTGGATTATCATGGCATGGCATCCAAAGAAGATCATAGCAGAATATCCTCGGAAGAACATTGCACGGCATCCAGGAAAAACATGGCATGGCATCCATGGAAGAGCATAGCAAAGTATCCTTGGTATTGCATTTCATCCATGGAATAACATGGCATGGCATCCATTGGCAAACGTTGCATAGCATCCTTGGATTAACTTGGCATGGCATGGCATCCAAGGAAGATCATAGCAAAGTATCCTTGGTATTGCATTTCATCCATGGAATAACATGGCATGGCATCCATTGGCAAACGTTGCATAGCATCCTTGGATTAACTTGGCATGGCATGGCATCCAAGGAAGATCATAGCAAAGTATCCTTGGTATTGCATTTCATCCATGGAATAACATGGCATGGCATCCATTGGCAAACGTAGCATAGTGTCCTTGGATTAACTTGGCATGGCATGGCATCCAAGGAAGATCATAGCAGAGTATCCTTGGTATTGCATTTCATCAATGGAATAACATGACATCCATTGGTAAACGCAGCATAGTATCCTTGGATTAACGTGACATGGCATGGCATCCATGGAAGAGCATAGCAGAGTATCCTTGGAAGAACATGACATAGTATCCATCGACGAACATAGCATAGTATCATGAAGAAAAATTAGTTCGTCGTCACACCTTGTGTTGAATTACTTTAATTTCAATTTCAATTCTTCATTTTTTATGAATCAATATAGCTATATTATAGCTGTAATAATATAAATTTTTCGTGAAATGAATTGCAGCAGGAAAAAAAAACGGGAATATGAGGTACAGGTAGTTGATTATTTGAAACTTGATAAAATCTAAGTGAACTTTTCTAAACTTAGGCATTAAAACTTACCTGTAGCTGTTGGTAATTACTTGATGAATGTTCTAGGAGGAATGATGTTGTCGGAGGAGTTAAAATAAACAAGTAAATTTTTTTCAAGGGAGCTGAAATGAACAAGTAAATTTTGCACAGGCATTATATCGACATCATATCATTTAGACAGGCATCTTATCGATTTAATAGTTGTACAATATTATAAAATCATTATTATAACTGGTTACCGCTCTCCGTCATCACCTTCTCCACTTTTCTTTTCATTATTTGACCAATGCTTGAAACATTTGCATACGATGGATAAATTTGTTTTGATCGGGGATTTCAATTGGGACACATTTACTGAAAATTCAAACTTTGCAGCCACTCTGGAATCCAAGAACAACATAATAAGGGCCCTTCCACCAGGAATTTCGACCACAGATTTTATTAACCAAGTAGATGTGATCTTCCAGAGAAACATTCCATCATTTTTAGCCAACACTTACGAAACGTATTTTTCTGATCACAAACCTATATTCATAAATATTCCATATAGTAATTGTTATGACGGCGTGTCGGCGTGTGAAGGCGATCGGCTTCACGTCGGCTTGTCAATTTGATTGGTCCCTACTCAACGAAGACAAAGGACGGGACAGCACTCGATGCCCGGCGCGGGTTACTGCCTGACCGTGTGCAAGAGTGCTTTAGGACTTCAGCTCGGATACATACCTTGGCGCGATTGCTCGCCGACCAGAGGAATGCACCACATTTACCTAGGCCTAGTTGGGGGCAGACAACTACTAGGGTAAATGGGAGCAGAAGCCGGCGCGATGAGCTTTATCGCATACCGAGACCTCTGAGGAACTATGGGCTTCAGAGAGAAGGCGAGGTAGAGCGAGAAATGATCAAGTCGAGTTTTCGAAGACGAATGCATGACCGAAGGAGAAGCCCTGAGTCCTCTTTTTATATTGGGTGAACAAGGTAAGGGGAGAGTGGAAAAAGGTGACGTCAAGTGATGTCACCGTTCCCCGTACCTCACCTTACCTACCTGGCATGATGAGTCACTCAGAGTTTCCCTTGTCCTTTATTGGAGAACTAACATGGTTAAGAGTATGAGTCATTACAGTAATCAATCTGTGTTTTCCATTAATAGCAATCCATCGAGTACATTCAAGAACCTGAACTAACTAGAAATTAGCCAACCACTTTTCTGCCGATAGACTATTTGAATCCCCGAGGAATGGAAAATCTTCCTGGTAACAATAATTGTTACGTAAATTCCACTCTCCAATCATTGTTTCGTCTCAACGACTTCGCCTCAGCATTGTGTCAACATTCAGCGACTTCAAACCTTGTTAACCAGTTATCTTCTATACTGAACGACCAAAGACAACCAGTCGAAACTTTGCAGTAAAGAAAATGCCTTGATGATATTACTGGATTGAATTATTTTGCATTAAACGAACAACAGGATGCTGCGGAGTTTTTACAATTTCTATTAACCGAGACCCTCCCACACTTGACGCTTTTCAATCATTTTCATTTTACCTCAACGTCAGTCAGTTATTGTCCTGAATGTAATTGAATCAGTGAGAATGACAACAGTACATGTCCCCAATCAGCTTATCGAGATATCAGGTGTCAGGTGGTATAAGTCCATGGACTCCTACTGTTTTTTCCCTCAATCATTTTCATTTAGCCTCCGTTCAAGCTTACCGAGTGTGGTTAGCATACTGCTCTTGTGCTCAATGCGTAGTTCTACTGGTTACAACCTACAAAAAGCCATTTTGATTTCTTATTTTCAATAATGAACCTTTGGAATCGGCCAAGAAAAAACAATTCAACACCCCCTCAAAATTTGATGGTTTACGTTTCAAGGTACGTAGAATCCAAAAATCGAATAAAAATTTGGCCGTCCGTCCGCCGTACGCGGCACTTTTGCCACTTAGCATTGACCGATTTTGATGAAATTTGGTATGTAGGCTCCATTTGGGGTCTAGTTGTGCCCCGAAGCTTTTGGTTGATGTAGGTCACTCCTAAGGGTTACAAAATCAATTTTGAAATTTTGAAAACGTCCTAACTCAAAAAAACTTCGATATAAAGGTATTGTTTTTCCTTCAATTCAGATTCTATGGAATTTTTAGAATTTTTTGAGACCACGCGGAGCTCTGTAGGACAAACCGTTCGCTCCCTACGAAAATTTAGGGATTTATATTGAAATATATAAAAATTATATTGAAATATTATATTGGTATATATACCTATATATCAAAACACGAGTGTGAGCTGCAAGAGGCCTAATCTCCGTTCAAATTTTAGCTGACCAAAATGCAATCGATGGTTGGTGATTTTGATTTTTTTTTCAAATTTTTAAAATTTCTTTCGATTAAAAAAAAATTTTTTTGATTTTTTTTTCTTTTTTTCTTCATATTGGATGATTGGTGATTTTGTAGACGAGTGATCTATATAAAAATAATAAACCGTTGTGTAATAATTTGCAGCGTTTTCAACAATCGTCAAAAATGGACTTGTACTGTTTTTATTCTCATCGATTCAATTACTCTGGCCTCCCCTCCACGTCGCAACGCAAGATATGTTATTCAGAGGTTATTTCCCTGAACATTCAGAGGGTCGAGTCAATTTTAATAACCTATTTGCCCCCAAAGAAACTGACTTAACATGTCCCTCCTGCACATCCTGTTATCTGAAATCGAAAACTTCAATTTCATCTACCAGCAAGTATTCAATCATTGAACTTGTACGACTTGTACGCATGTTCAAGGTAACAGATCTCGGTGACGGATTCCATCCTGAACACGTCCAAGTTTTTGGAGTATCATATGCCTGCACTGCCGTCGTCTCAAAACACGGCAGGGCTGTGTTTTCTGGACATTATACGGCCACTGTGCGGATGGATGACGGCAGTTGTGTTCATTGCAACGACTCACCAAAAGTTTTGCCCACTTTCACCAAAAGTTGTTCTAAACTTGCTTAGCTAAACGCGTTAATAGTTAATCTGAAGGAATAATCCCGGCAAGATGGCGAGCGTCTTTCACCAACCCAAATCATCGTTAAACGTCGTTTAAGATAATCGAGTTTGTCTAAACTTGAAATGTCCAGCGAAACGAATGAAAGTTGGACATTATGACCTTTTGGGGCAATAGAAACGTTGAACAACAACCACTCCCGCTCTTCTATCAGTAGATTCGCGCGTTGTGTATCGTTATCAGCGTCAGTTTTCGAATTCCTTGTTTTTTTATTTGCTGATACCTGTGGTTTGTTTCGAGTTTTCCGATTCCCTTCGTTGTATTTTGCTGAATATTTTCATCACCGACCTATTGAGTTATTAGGTAGGTGCCTACACATCTTTCACATTTGAGCCGCAACGAGCGCAATAACTCCAGTATTTCTGCAGACTCAAGTAGGTACCTTCCTTCATGTATCCTAGTGAAACACAGTGGCCGCCGCCTTGTTATGAACGGTAGGAATGTACTTCGATAATTTGAATGATTACCGATGGATGTGAACTCGAAGATGAGGGCCCCTAATTTCACCTGAACAGAAATTTATTTTGGTCGAACTGGTCTTTTTGTATAATGGTCAATTTGTATAATTCGTCCGAATAGAAACAACCAAGGATTGTAGGTTGCACTATTGTTATTGAAAAAACCATTATTCATTTTAAATTAACGTGTTTAACTTATTTGTACGACGGGAACTCGAAGCGAGTGTCAATCTAGTCGAGCACTTGGACGACTGGGGCTTGGAAAGGCGGAAATTCAGTAAAGTACATCACCTCGGAATGTGGAATCCGATCCAGGATTCGACTCGGACGTAGTCGTCATCGTCAGACGAGTAAATAATTAGAAATGCAAAAATTATTCACAATTTCATTTCGAAAACAATCACAAATCAATGCGCGGCCATATTGAATTGGTAGTTAAACGAGGTTTCCTGGTTTATTTGGCCGACTTTCGACCGTTTAAACTCGAACCCCCCGAGATGGAGTTTAAACTCGTAAATAGCTATGGTGAAAGACGATTGTTACTGAACGTCGATTATCTCTCGCCTCTTTTGGTTTAAACTCGTTTCGAATTTTTGGTGAAAGTGGGCCAACAGTGAGGCCAACAGTCCACTCTAAATCATTCGACCCATCTTTAAACGACGCATATATTTTATTTTTCGAAATGCTGTGATCACTAAATTATTCATTATATAATATATAATGAATTATATTATTGATATATTATTATTGATATATTATATCAACAATTTAATATATTTGCCATCAACAATTCATAGTAACGTTAACCGATCACTCCTCCGTCGTTTCATAATTTGATAATAATAAAATATATTTTCATCTTTTTCGTGTTAGGCGTCTGCATAACAATAACCAAACTATATTCCACATTCTACCCTAATCTACAACTCCGAACTGATAATTGAATTTATGATTGAGAAATTTGATTGAATAAATATTTTCAATGACGTGTACAGTGGTTACGGTGACGAGGAAGCTATGTGCCACACCAACTTGTTTGGTTTGTGTGCCTTGTAGAGGAAGAGGTACTTCCTGGGGCCTATTTATACTACCGATGAGACTGGAGTGTAATGAAATTATTATGACTCGACCAGTTGTTGTATAGGATGTTATTCCGTTACCGTTGTAACCGCTCTGAATTACGTTTTCTAATTTTATACTTCATTCTATGTTGGGATTTAAGCTTAATAAAGCCTTGTCTAAGGTTTTCGATGATCAAACAGTTTCTACTTTCATAACACTGGAGGGAGTATTTTATCTCAGATATTTATTTGAACATTTGGAATGCTAATGTGGGATGGTTAAGGTACCTCCAGCTCTGCTCCATTCATTTGTAACATATATGCCCGTAGTAAGGAGTACGTTCACATGATTTGAAATGATAATTTTATCAATATTTTCCTTTCTAATTGGTTGAAAAATTGGGTGGTCACCCAATGAATATCTGTGAAATGTTCGTCCTTCTAAACAAGCCGGCTCATCAAAAAAATCTCCAACTTCAAGTTTTCCGGACAGGGTGAGCGCCTTAAGCGGAAAATCCAAGGCGTAGGAGGGTTTTTCGACGGAAATGACACGCATATGGTTCATTCGAGCGACCTTGAGCTTCCCAAAGTTGCCTCACTATAGTCGCTGATTATGCCAGTTTTACTGGTTCAAGGCCCCGAACCGGTCTGGTGGTCAACACCCGTGAAATTGAAGACAGGTCCCGAATTCTTCTTTTCACTCCGGCAAACTAGGATCTTCGGGAATTTCCCGAGCTCGACTGCGTGGTATCGTGGAGAAGAATCAAAACCAATTGCGAATAAAGTCTTAATGTGAATAAAGTTGTCCGTAACAATTGGTAAAGTCTCTAAGTATGCAATATAATATCGCTTTTTCGAACAAAATTGAGAAATTTTCAAACCAAATTGACCTTTTTTCAAACCGATTGAAAATTTTCCAAACCAAATTCAGCATTTTTCAAACCAAATAAGAATTTTCCAAACCAATTTGAGAATTTTTCAAACCAAATTGAAAATTTTCCAAACAAAATTGAAAAGTTTCCAAACCAAACTGAAAATCTTCCCAAACCAAATTGAGAATTTTTCAAAACAAACTGAGAACTTTTCAAACCAACGTGAGAAATTTCCAAACTGAATTAAAAACATTTCAAACCAATATGATAATTTTCCAAACATATCTGACAATTTAACAAGCCGAATTCAGAATTTTTCAAACCAAATTGACAATTTTTACAAACCAAATTGAAAAGTTTCCCAACCAAACTGAAAATCTTCCCAAACCAAATTGAGAATTTTTCAAAACAAACTGAGAACTTTACAAACCAATTTGAGAATTTTCCAAACCTATCTGAGAATTTTACAAGCCGAATTCAGAATTTTTCAAACCAAATTGAAAAGTTTCCAAACCAAACTGAAAATCTTCCCAAACCAAATTGAGAATTTTTCAAAACAAACTGAGAACTTTACAAACCAATTTGAGAATTTTCCAAACCTATCTGAGAATTTTACAAGCCGAATTCAGAATTTTTCAAACCAAATTGAAAAGTTTCCAAACCAAACTGAAAATCTTCCCAAACCAAATTGAGAATTTTTCAAAACAAACTGAGAACTTTACAAACCAATTTGAGAATTTTCCAAACCTATCTGAGAATTTTACAAGCCGAATTCAGAATTTTTCAAACCAAATTGAAAAGTTTCCAAACCAAATTGAAAATTTTCCAAACCAAATTAAGACCTCTTCAAACCGAATTGAGAATTTTTTCGAAACCAAACTGAGAATTATTCAAACCAAATTGAGAACTTTACAAACCAACGTGAGAAATTTCCAAACTGAATTGAGAACTTTTCAACCCGAATTGAGAATTTTTGAAACCAAATTGAGAATTATTCAAACCAAATTGAGAACTTTACAAACCAACGTGAGAAATTTCCAAACTGAATTAAGAACTTTTCAACCCGAATTGGGAATTTTTGAAACCAAAATGAGAATTATTCAAACCAAATTGAGAACTTTTCAAACCAAAGTAAAAATTTCCAAACTGAATCAAGAACTTTTCAAAACGGATTGAGAATTTTCGAAACCAAATTGAGAACTTTACAAACCGAATTGAGAACTTTTCAAACAAACTTGAAAATTTTCCTAACTGAATAGAGAACTCTCAAACCAAATAGAGAATTTTTCAACCCAAATTGAGAATTTTCTAAACAAAATTGAGAACTTTTCGAAACCACTTTGAGAATTCAAACCAAAATAGGCACAATCCCAAGACTCTCTTGTTTTGTGTTTTCAAGATTTGTCTTACCTTCGATGTACAGCTTAAATGCACAAATATGACGATTGTACACATTGGAAGATGGACATGGTGGTGCAGCTACGCAGCAGCTGGTAACCCCCCCCCCTTGCAATGAATTCTTACTGGAATTTTTATCAAAATAAAGGTGATTTTTTGTTGATGAAAAATTCGATTTTTCATTGTACATATGCTCTTTAATTATATTGATCCTAATTAACCTTTTCGAATTGAATTTTTTCTAATAGCCGAATTCCTGGTCGAACGTTTGTTTGGAAATTTCTAAATTTGACTTTAAAAAGCTACATAATAATAATGGTGCCGTGTATATTAAAGGGGTGTATATTAAAGTTCCCCATGATGTAATATAATAACAATGTAACACTTCAATTCAATTTGAAGAAGTTTATTATGCGGAAGCCACACAAAAACACTTGAAACGGAGTGATAAAGAGCAACAACGGGGGAACAGCAACTCAGTTGGTGGAAGTACATGGAAGAAGGACTACATATTCATATATCAGATCATTCGTGAATGAGCGATTTTTTCAAGACAACAGCCAAATTTCAAGCTACCTTGAAATCGACCAAGAATAAAACTTTAAAACTGTTCAACATTTGCTCGTTTACGTTTCAAGCTTACTAACCATGTTACCATCCTTACTTACCACAACTCTGTAGTTTCGCGTATTTTACCGATTAATGTTAATTGAGTATAATATAATATATAATAATATATATTATATAATATAATATATTATATATAGTATAATATAATAATATATAATATATAATATAATATTATATATTATCATGTCATGATTTACAAAATATACTGGAAACGAGCTTCATATGGAAATTTGACTACTGGTTGCTGAGAAAGCAAAACTGAATACAACTCGAAATGCCTTAGGAAAAGATAGCCAGATTCAAGGCCAATGGCATGGTAAAGGAGTAATGTCGATAGCTCAAATAGTTTAATTGGGAGAGCTCTCCAAAGATGGCACTCGAGCTAACTCCTTTGGCGCAGGAAAAGTGATAAGTCACGGTCACGTGGTAGGACATGGGGAAGGTCATTTTTGTTTAGATGAGGGTTATGTTTACACGATTTCGCCTGTTACTGAATGTTTCGATGCTTCCGAATGATCCTCATGATGTTGGTAGTTGCTATGAACTACTACGAGAAGGTTGACTTGACATTTCTGGTATCAGGGCATTCGTACATGCCATGCGATCGAGACTTTGGCATCATCGAGAAGACGAAGAAAGTATGCAAAACTATGGTGCCAGGAGAAGTCGCGGACATGATTAGAGATGCAAAGTCAACTCAACCGTTCCAAGTTGTTAACATGGGCCCTGCTGATTTCAAAAACGTAGCTAGTATGCAGTGACACATTCCTGAACACAGCAGGGTTGAAGATCAGCACGGTATCCTGGATTCAGATATCAAGAGCCGAATTCCCGACCATTAAGACTCGCGGTACTTTGAACGAATTGGAACAGCGGAAGGAGTTGAAAATATTGAAGAAAGGCCAATCTATTCAAAATATTGTTGAGATGGGACCTTTTCCAGAGCTTCAGAGCAGGCGGACTATTGCTGACGTCAAAGAAGAAAGGACTTGCTAGCCATGCTAGACTTCATGGACTCAAAACATCGCAGTTTTTATGAAAATATTTGTTCCTAAATTCGACATTTTAATTATTATATCCTGTTTTCTGCTTTTGTTTCGTTTTTGGACACTTACTTGTCACTTACGTGTAGTTTGTTCAATAAATATTGATGTAAAAAGTAAAAAAAAAAAAAATAGTTTTTTGGCTCTCCTGTAAAATTTGGGTTTTTTGACTCAACACCTTTTCCATGTCAACAAGAATTATTCTTGTAGCAGTGCTGTTCTGTAATCACTCTCCTTCTGCAGTATTTGTTCCGAAGTGTGTGCTCAAATGTTCTAGCTGTGAGGCTCTGTAATCACTAGGGATCGGATTTTTTTAAAATTTAAACATGTAAAATATTTGACGTATCTATGTATTTATAATATGCGGTAAGTAGAAATGTTGAAATACTTTCAAAAATGTTCATAAGCTCGAAACGGTCAACAAGAATTATTCTTGTAGCAGTGCTGTTCTGTGATCACTCTCCTTCTGCACTATTGTTCCGAAGTGTGTGCTCAAATGTTCTAGCTGTGAGGCTCTGTAATCACTAGGGATCGGATTTTTTAAAAATTTAAACATGCAAAATTATTGACGTATCTATGTATTTATGATATGCGGTAAGTAGAAATGTTGAAATACTTTCAAAAATGTTCATAAGCTCGAAACGGTCAACAAGAATTATTCTTGTAGCAGTGCTGTTCTGTAATCACTCTCCTTCTGCAGTATTTGTTCCGAAGTGTGTGCTCAAATGTTCTAGCTGTGAGGCTCTGTAATCACTAGGGATCGGATTTTTTTAAAATTTAAACATGCAAAATATTTGACGTATCTATGTATTTATAATATGCGGTAAGTAGAAATGTTGAAATACTTTCAAAAATGTTCATAAGCTCGAAACGGTCAACAAGAATTATTCTTGTAGCAGTGCTGTTCTGTAATCACTCTCCTTCTGCACTATTTGTTCCGAAGTGTGTACTCAAATGTTCTAGCTGTGAGGCTCTGTAATCACTAGGGATCGGATTTTTTTAAAATCCAAACATGCAAAATATTTGACGTATCTATGTATTTATAATATGCAGTAAGTAGAAATGTTGAAATACTTTCAAAAATGTTCATAAGCTTGAAACTGTCAACAAGAATTATTCTTGTAGCAGTGCTGTTCTGTAATCACTCTCCTTCTGCACTATTTGTTCCGAAGTGTGTGCTCAAATGTTCTAGCTGTGAGGCTCTGTAATCACTAGGGATCGGATTTTTTTAAAATTTAAACATGCAAAATATTTGACGTATCTATGTATTTATAATATGCGGTAAGTAGAAATGTTGAAATACTTTCAAAAATGTTCATAAGCTTGAAACGGTCAACAAGAATTATTCTTGTAGCAGTGCTGTTCTGTAATCACTCTCCTTCTGCACTATTTGTTCCGAAGTGTGTGCTCAAATGTTCTAGCTGTGAGGCTCTGTAATCACTAGGGATCGGATTTTTTTAAAATTTAAACATGCAAAATATTTGACGTATCTATGTATTTATAATATGCGGTAAGTAGAAATGTTGAAATACTTTCAAAAATGTTCATAAGCTCGAAACGGTCAACAAGAATTATTCTTGTAGCAGTGCTGTTCTGTGATCACTCTCCTTCTGCACTATTTTTTCCGAAGTGTGTGCTCAAATGTTCTAGCTGTGAGGCTCTGTAATCACTAGGGATCAGATTTTTTTTAAATTTAAACATGCAAAATTATTGACGTATCTATGTATTTATGATATGCGGTAAGTAGAAATGTTGAAATACTTTCAAAAATGTTCATAAGCTCGAAACGGTCAACAAGAATTATTCTTGTAGCAGTGCTGTTCTGTAATCACTCTCCTTCTGCAGTATTTGTTCCGAAGTGTGTGCTCAAATGTTCTAGCTGTGAGGCTCTGTAATCACTAGGGATCGGATTTTTTTAAAATTTAAACATGCAAAATATTTGACGTATCTATGTATTTATAATATGCGGTAAGTAGAAATGTTGAAATACTTTCAAAAATGTTCATAAGCTCGAAACGGTCAACAAGAATTATTCTTGTAGCAGTGCTGTTCTGTAATCACTCTCCTTCTGCAGTATTTGTTCCGAAGTGTGTGCTCAAATGTTCTAGCTGTGAGGCTCTATAATCACTAGGGATCGGATTTTTTTTTAATTTAAACATGCAAAATATTTGACGTATCTATGTATTTATAATATGCGGTAAGTAGAAATGTTGAAATACTTTCAAAAATGTTCATAAGCTCGAAACGAGCAGTTGTTTCAAAGAAGAAAAAATTGGTTCGTTGAAAAAGAAGAGAGAAATGTGGAATTCACTCTTTGAAATTATTCGCCACGACATGGAGCTTCTAGGATCTGGTCGAGAAATTGACCTAGTACCTACTGAACTACCATTCAACCTCCACAGAAGTTTCAAGTGCGTTCTTGAAGGCGGTGAATCGTTGGGGGTGAAGGAGGCAGCACAATTACTGGAGATTTGAGACCCTTTGAGACTATCCGCTATAGTAGAGACGTATGGGCGGCAACCACCCCCTGCGCAGATATTGAAATCAATTGTCTGAGGTTTTTATTTAGAACGTAACAAATCGCACTCAAAACCACAAATAGAAACGTAAAATGCGAGTGGAAATTTCGATTTTGGACAACAATTTTTTTTTCTCGGTAGACTCGGAATCAAAATGAGTTGTTTACTCCGTTAAATAATTGTAATTATGTAATTACAGCGAAATATTTGAAATTATGTAAAATAAAAGTAGGACTAACTGGTTCAAAAATTGCTCATTTGAACATTTCTTCTTGAAGAACATCAATACATTGCCTAGAAAAGGATATGTAAAAAAATATAAATTCGATCCCTGGTAATCAAACTCATCACACGCACAATGCTGTGAGGCTCTGTGATCATATATATCACAGGCATAGGGTTTCTCTCCAGAGTGTGTTCTCATGTGCCTCGTCATACACAATACCTCAAAGAATATGATATAATATAATGATATGAAATAATATAATATAATGCTCCACCAAAGCTCGCGGCAGACGCACTGCAAGGTGGAGGAGCCGGAATTCTCCCTGGTAACACCTGCTATTCCTTTCCAACTCCTGTACACTATAATTCACTCGCTCATGTGTGGAAGTTCGACGGTAACACTTGTGAATGATACGTACGAAAATTTCCTTCCAAATCTCCGAACCAAATTTAATCAAATTCTAAAGCTAGTACCTAATTCTTATTTAGGATACGCAAGATAGTGAAGATCGAACAATAGTTCCTTTCCTTCATCTCTCCAGTGTCTATTGAAGTGTCCTAGCTGCAAAGCTCTATCACAAGCATAGGGCTTACCCCCAGTGTGTGTTCTGTACTCATTCTGAATTCATTAATATAGCTGTTTCAACGAAAGAGATAGCTATGCAAATACATAATACGAAACAGTAAAATGAGGCACTCGCAGTTGCTCCAGGGAAATATATACATAAATCCAAATTAATCACCAATATTCATGTGTCGTTTGTTTGGTAACTTGTTCATGGTGTGTCGTAGGGAATTGTGAAATTCAAAATGCCTTTTTTAGTCGCATATGAGGAAATAGTTCGATTTTCTAACAAAAGGAGGGCGCAAGTACTCAAAGAAATCGATTCTACTTAGCGAAATGAATCCGTTTGTATTGTAGGTACGACAGGTATTCTGTCACTTGAGAGATATTTTCGCATAACGCGGTCCAATTGATGTTAAAGCGTGATTAACAAGACTTTGACAGTAAACTAGGTTTGAGATCATGATAAGAAAATTAATACTAATGCTAACGTTTCACCCCAGAGAGGACTTTCTTCTGCTAAGAAAATTTAAAAGAAAATGCTTGCATACGAGTCTGCAACACATTGGGGCATTTTCATGTGTGTTTTCTTCCACTACACAAGGTTGTTAGTTATGTACCCAAGCATCAAAACAGTTGATTGTTCTCTACGCAACACAGTGAGTCTGTTTTATTTACTGATCGCGTGAGCAAGTTTTCGTGACGATTTTTCAGTTTGTGTGCCAAAGTAAAGACATGAAAATGTCAAAAATGTCTATAATTTGCCTCTGCTGCACTGCTGCTCTCTCGGGGCTGTCTTTTCAATCACTCATCAACGCCAAATTTATCGGTAACATCGGTCATTCCAATTATCCTGCGCTTCCCGAGGGGCCAGGGAGAGCTAGCGCCGGTCTGACACCTAACGTCTAGCGTGATAACATTGAGTAGGTCGTTAATTCTGTAGAATATATTATAAAAAAGTATTATATGAGTCCTTGTCTTCAATCTCAGCAACTCAACGATTTTCAACTTCGTCAAGCGTTCGGACAAGAGATCTAATGAGATTGGAAAAAAACTTTAATTTCCATTGTACGCTCATCCGAGGGTTTTTGTAATCATCCCGTAACACCACCATTATAGACCTGGAAAATAACTAGTATAATTCCAAGATCCTCAGGCGATGTCAGTAATAGGGTTGCAATTAGTTATGCAGTTGATCATGAATAAAATTGTGTCAGAAACGGCATTTTGTTTCAACGAACGTAATAAAAACTTTAAATAAATTGTTAACGATAAGTTGAATATTCATCTGAATCGGATAATTAATGAAAAAAATCATATGAGAGGATGGTCAGTACTGTCAACTACAATGTGCTGCGTAAACAATGAGAAAACGTAATACCACAGGAGGTTGTACACAGACAAACAATAAATTTGAAGAGAATACGAAGAGACGACGCAACGACCACTTGAAATTGGGTACAACGGAAATGGAAATACCCGATGCTGAAATATGTAAAAGTGGATGGGAACAATTAATGGATATTATTTCAAGAATACCCGTAACACAAGATATTATACTGATGAGGAAATTGTAGAAGAAAAACGTCTGCCAAGTGGGTGTGGCACGTAGCATCCTCTTATCGGTAACACGACTATATATCGCACCCTCAGTGCAATAGGGCCACAACTCGAAATTTTGTGATTTTCGGTTTTTTGGCCTCAAATACTCACCACAGTTAGCTCTATCAGCCCACTCGACCATTTATTAAAATAAAATTCCTAGTCATCTGTATCCATGGAAACGGCCTTGTTGCACGGTCGTTTTTTTCTCAAATTATGAATGGAACAGACTCTGTTCAACAGAGCCACAAGTCGACATGTGGCTGTATTCAATACAGTGTATTGCACTGACAATATTTTTTTTTCTCCATTGAATGGAGTCCATTCACTAGGCCATAAGTCTAAATGCGTCCCTGTTGCACTGACTTGGTTGCCTAGGTAATCCATCGACTGTCTGTGGTATTTCAATGTTGTGCCTATTGAAATTGGACCTGGGCTGAGCCACCTCCACTAATTATTACAGACAGATCTCCAAGCCATTCTTCAAACTCCTTGTGGTGAAGAATGTACTACAAAAGGAAATTGAACTGCTACAATTTTACACTTTATGACATTGGCGTTCTTAGAATGGCCAAAGGAGCGGATGGACAGTCAACGAACATTCCAATTGCGGTACCCCAGCACTGGACGCCAGTTTTAAGAAACGCCAAAAAAACGGGGAAGCCCTTCATCGTGAATGAAGTGGCTACAGAAGAGGTAGTGGACTTGAAACAATTGGAAGCTGACATGCAAGTCAATTTTAAAATTAACAGTGACAAGGAAAAGGTTTTGTGGACGGAGATGAAGGTAATTAGAATAGTGAAGGGAGAGTCTAAGCTGAAGTACAAGACGGACCACAGGGCAGAAGAGTTTAAAGAAATTTGTTTTGAGCGTCCACCTTCCAAGAAGTTGAGTCCAGCCTACAAGAAGCCACCGAAGATCCCGGCGGCCAAAGCAAAGGACTTGTGCCAAAACAACATCATCCCCAAAGTACACCAGTTTCCACAAAAGTTTGAATTAATGTTTAATTTGATTTTATTTCCCATTTTTTTACCAATTTTATCTTATTGTTCCATTTTCTGTCAAAAAAAAATCTAAGAATACTAGTAACCAACCTACGAGGGTAGGTCCATTAACAATTAATTATTAATAAAAAATCATAAACTGCGTTAAAAACGACATTATTACGTGGTTTTTATTGTTGTATCGATAGTCCGCAGGAAATAAGGTGTTTAGGATTTTATAGCCTATTATAGCCTATTATAGCTATTATAGCCTATTATAGCCTATTAGGCTATTATAGCCTATTAGTATAATTATACTATAATAGTATAATTATACTAATATACCTACGATGATGAAGCCGTAACTTCAAACATTTGAGATATTTCAATGCAACAAGGCCGTAAGTCGTCTAGGGCATAAACTACCTTATGCTCATAGAAAATCTGGACAATGCCCGTTTTCAGACGAGCAAAGGAAGGGATTTATAGCATTTTCAAGTTCTGAAACATTAGTTTGAATTTCCTATACAAGTTCAGAACTTTTAACCGAGCGTCCTGAAAAATTTGAATTTTTGAGTTGTGGCCCTATTGCACTGAGGGTGCGATATGATGGGTCTTCCATAATCAAACAGAATGCTGACTTCAACGAATAGATTAGTTTAATAATTTAGCAATCAAACACAATACTTTGGTATCAACCAACATCCGAAACTTCCGTTCATAATAATCACTTCTCTCTTGATCTCACTCTCTGTCCTTTTTTGTTCTTCATGGATGTTATACAATACTCTTTATAACTTCATTTCCCGCGCTCACATACAGATCGCACTGCGAGTTCACAAGGGGCGTTTTACAAAAAGCGCCCCTTGTACCTCATTTTTTGAAATTTCACTGTCGGAACCGCAAAACCAAGATCTACACGTTGGTACTACTGGCTTTTCGATACCTCCATCCGTTACCGAAAGAAAGCACTATAAGCCCTTATGGAATTCAGAGAAACAAAGGAAAAATTTCATAACCAAGGGGTGCTTGATGAGACCCTCAGTTGGTCGGCAGCGCATCACAATTTGATGATGAACATGACATGTTCGGGTAGGAGGCCAAAAGGCGTGTTACAAAAAGCGCCCCTTGTGCCCTGAGTTTTCTGTGAAACGCCTTCTTCTCAATAAAAAATACACAACTTTTTTCTCAAAGGGTCTAATGTGAATGGGCTCAACTTGATAAAGTAAGAAAACACAAGAGGCGCTTTTACAAATTGCGACGTTTTTCGGTGATTTTACGTCTTTCTCCCTACGTTATTGGTTGGATCCGATTCAGTTCTTAGCTCCATCGATAGTACACTAAATTCTCAACAGAGTGCGAAAAAAATTTTAAAATTAGCTAAAATAGCAGTGACACAATTGAGTTGGGAAAAAAGTTAAATCTTCAAGCGTGTTTTACTCATAGTTTTAAAACTTTAAGCGTCCCTTGTACCCAAAAGAGCCCCATGAGAACTCGCAGTGCGAGATGATCCGATGCATAGTAGCTTATCTCGAAACACCAATCTTGTAGCAGTTCCACGAACTGCTACGCGGAATAGGCCTGACGAGGCGCCACTACTCTCCTAGACTGGGAACGAGCTCGGCATTAGGCATTAGGGCCGGTTTATCAGTCACATTTTACCCCCTCAATCGTACGCATTCATCAGTCCCCAGATAGCCTTTATCCGTAGTTTAAAATTAACTGGTCGTCCGAGGACCGGACAAAAAGTTACTGGGGGTAACTCGATTTATGCAAGGCTTTTTATCCTCAAAGAGTCACTTCTCGTGTTTTTGTTTCCCAGAACGTTCGTTTTTGCAAATTGCGTTGTTGATTGTTAGTGAATTATGCTACAATCGAAAATGGATGTGTGGGGCTCTTTTTCAGACAGCAGCGACGAAGATGTGTGTTAATGGTCGAATTCCTGCAGTGGGGAAGAAGGCGGAAGGAAGAAAGGCGGCAAATAGATCGCGAATTGACCATTTGGAGAAGTGGGACGATTGCGATTTTTTGATGAGATTTTGATTGGATAAAAGAATAAAAAACCATGTTGGTGTCTGTCGGCGACTTTTTTGGCGTCAGTAAAAGCTCTGCCTGTAAAATTGTCAAGCAGGTGAACTGCCAGGCTATCCGCCCAATTTATCAGAATACCAGCAACCGAGGAAGTATTATTTCAATCTCGGTTGGAATTTTATTTAAAAAACAAAAAAAGCCAGGTTTCCTGGAGCTATGGACTGCACGCATGTGAAAATTCAGTCGCCAGGATGGTCACACGCCGAAAATTTTCAAAATCGAAAAGGGTACCTACTTTCAAACTATTTCGTCTGCGAATTTGAAAATTCTGGACATAGTGGCTCGGTGGACGGGATCTTGTCATGACCAGACAATTTTCAACAAAAAACAATAGGTTTAAGTGCCAAGAAGGAAATAGGTACCGAGATCGAGAAAAGAAAACGCAAAAAAAGAAGCACATTGCGTCATCCTCTTCTAATTTCTTCTTTTTCTGATGCAAAACACACTGCGAAAACGATTTTTTATGTGGAGGAAGCTAGATTTTATTGCATGGAAGAAGTATTTCTTCCATGCAGACAGGCCTAACAGACAGTTAATTTTACCAGCCAGTTAATAGTTACCAGTGGGTTAATTTATCACTGATAAACAGCACCTTTATAGTATCCATAACTTATCCCATCGTTAAAGTTAACAGTGGGATACATAAACCTCCGTTAACTTTTGTGACTGATAAACCGACCCTAAGGGTCGGTTTATCAGTCATTTTTCTTCGGTCAGTTTATAGTCATTTTCCTGCCTTGCTAAGTAAGTGATCTCTCCACATATTTTAATATTTTGTGGTTTCCCTTGATACCCAAAATCCATTCTCAACTCATTTCGAACCTCATATATGATTAAAGAGTTAATCGATATAAACCACACTCCGTTTTGTTATTGAACCATACCCAATTCATATCTATTATAATTATTTAATTAATAAAATAAAACTATATTTTGAATCATTGGGTAGAAATACGAGCTGGTTATTCCATCAGAATGTTTCCAACTCTTATTTCATGGTAGCAGAGCGTGGTTTTGAAAAGCTCGGTACCATGAAATAGAGTTGGAAATATTCTGATGGAATAACCAATGAGCAATGAGCTCGACCCAACAAAACAACGCTCTTCCAGCCCAGCCAAGCACGGCGCACAGTGGGCACAATGACCAATCTAGGTGGACAAAATTATTTTTTGGTCGGTTTTTTTCAAAATTGAATAAAAAGACGCAGATTACGGGAGAAATAATGAAAAGCTTTCTTGACTTCAATGAAAGTGGGCAAACGGTATATCATGATATTTTTGTACATGTTTCATCCTAAATTCTTGACATTATGATTAGGTACTGATTAATGACATTATTACAGTGTTAAACGGATATAACTCTGAAAAATTGAATTTGAAAATATTATAGTCACGTTCTTATTTGACTTTGTAGAAGATTCAACTGTTGATGTGCTTGAAGTTGCTTCAATGTGATGCCTTGCCTTGAACATTTATGCAATTCAAATAAATTGGTGTGAAAAGGGGATAATTTCCCAATACATGACAATTTTCGCGATCATGTTGCAAGTTTTTCGAGACAATGAACAGCATCATGATTGAGAAGAGCTCAACCAGTCATTCCTGCTAGGTATCGGTCAATCGAAATAATCAATTAATTTGTCGAATAATCGATTATTCGCTGCTAGATACTCATCCCCAATTCCTAATTAGAGAAATTGTGGAAAATAGATCAAAACATGGATGATGTAACGCAATAACAGAAAACTTCAGAACTAACGATCTCAAGTACATTAAAATATGGAAATCACGTTTCGTACAAGAGCACGTTTTGGACATAAATTTCGGTAGGTATCCTATTCTGGATCAGTCAGAACTGTCGAAGATGAATAACTCTAATAACGAATATGCGCAATAACCCAAAAATACCTACAGTTTTCACCCCGAAGGGAAACGAAAACTGATATTTTGGGGCAAGCAAAGCTCGACCCACCTTGAGATTTAGCCTACCCTCCCTACACCCCCACTCCATGATAGTTATGACGTTTTCATGTGTTTGCACTGGTGGTACACCTGATTTATAGTAAGTAGAGTTGCGAGCTGACGCCATGTTCTTCAGTACATTTGGAGCTGACTAGCTTTTAAGCGGGTGGGTCGAGCTTTGCTTGCCCCAAAATATCAGTTTTCGTTTCCCTTCGGGGTGAAAACTGTAGGTATTTTGGGGTCAGAGCTGCAGCTCGACCCACCTTGAGACTTGTTTGTTATCTGGCAGCTCGCAAGTTAATGATTTAAGGCGTACTGTGATTTACATTGAGGAGGTAAAGGTCCTATGTGAGAGGCATGAGGATTTGCTGGAAAGAGAAATGGTCTTCAGCCTCAACTCGTTGAAATGACATAATATATTTTAAGTAGACATGTACCAAGCGGTAATAAACAGCCCAAAAATAAGTGTACTAAGGTATGTTGAACAATGGTTAAGCTGTTGGCATGAAAGAGCTGATTCCAATATCGCAGTTGGAGGAACCTGAGATAGGGCGGTAGTAGTGTTTTAAGAAGGTTCCTGACGATTTCCAGTTGGCCCTCGACAGAGTATCATCTAGTGGGACCTGGAGACGAGCCAGATGCGAATTGACAGCTGACCGGAAACTGCCAGGTGCTGCTTCAATGCCAGCTGCGGTGAGGGCAGTTGCCACCCATTTGGCTATGATAGCTCGGGTTGCTGCTTTCACACGGCCTCTGGAGGAGATGAATAACCTTGTGATGTGTTTGGATCCGCATCTAGAGTGGCGCATGTGCAGGAGTAGCTTTGTCCATTTAACAATATCCCAAAGAGGGTTATTAGGATCTGGTGAGAGGCGCCAGCCCGATTGTCTGTAAGAGGCATTGTCAGTCTTTGCCCCAAATTCAGGCCAAAATACGAGATCTGGTGGTACCTCCTGGAAGTGGCTAGCGTCCACACTGAGGAGGGTTAGATCATGGACCCGGCGTCCCGAGGCCAATAGTAGAAGGATTGCGACGTGACGCGACACCTGGAAAAAACTAGTTTCCTGTGGTGGGTTTTGTTGAATCCAGTTTTTAAGCTTCGAGATATCCCAGATCGATCTAACTTCCTTCTTTGGCTGGGAGCAAGTTATACCCTTCATCATTTTCCTTACAATGGGGTGAGATGCTAGGCCTGATGTATGGTGGGGGTTTGACCATGAAGCCACCACTGACTTGTGGACTGCGATTGATGCTGGTGCCAAGCGAACTGTAGTGTGCAGGAAGGCCAGAAACCGAGCGAGAGCCACCGGTGAAGGCTGAAGAGGGTCTAATCCCTCTTGTTCAACCCAAGTACGCCAGCGGGCCCAGGGATGGCGATATGATGATATAGTGGAAGGTCTCCATGCTGCTGACAGTAGCAATTGTTCAGAGTGTGACCAGTTGGTTATGTGGGACGCCCACCCCGTAGTTTCCAGATCTCTAGGGTCATTTCACTTACTTCTGGAGGTGGTTTGCCCGTTGATAGGTCCATAAGATGTTGAGGAAGATTCGGCACTCGGATTGGGGCATCCACTGCTCTTGCTTTGATGTCGGGACGCCAGAATGTTTTGGGCCACCGAGGAGACACCAACAGGTATGTCCCTTTTGCTGTGTTTAGGCGGTGAAGGACTTGTGGGATCAGAGGTGGAGGGGGAAAGATCCATGCCAACTGAAACTCCCAGGGTTGGGTGAACGCATCGATGAATGTTGCCTCCTGGTCCTTTGGATTGATTGACACATACCTCGGGACCACTGCTGACTGAGCTGATGCGAACAAGTCTATCACCGGGGTACCCCATCGGCGGAATACCATATTGGTTATTGATGGTAGTAGATGCCATTCCGGTGGTGGTGCGTCTCTGGAGAGGCGGTCGGCTAATGTGTTGTATTTGCCTGGTATAAATTGAGGTAACAGATGGGCATTCAGACGAAGGGCTTCTTGGAGGAGGAGTGTTACTTCCTGGAGCAATGTGGCCGATTTTAGACCTCCTTGGCGTCTGATGTATGCTGCTACTGTTTTGCTGTCCGTCAGCAGTGATACCGAGCTGTTGCGAACCACTTCGGGAGCTGAAGATATTGCCCAGCGAACTGCAAAGAGTTCTCGGCGGTTGATGGACCAGTGGCGTTGTGCTGGAGTCCACTGTAGGGAAAGGCGATGTTGACCTAGAGTTACCCCCACTCCCCAATCTGATGCATCTGTGGAGAGAAACACGCGATGCAATGGGTGGGAATAGCAGTTGTTGCTGCCAATGTGTTTGCTCCACCAAACTATTGACCTCCGTGCAAGGGATGGGATTGGTGCTTTCTGAAAGGGCCGATTTCGCTTTAGGAGTCGAGAAGCAATTTGTATTGGCCTGAGCATTAGTTTCCCCAAGGGAACTGCCATGCTGGCAAAACCCAAACGGCCCAGGAGTTGTTGACTCGAACGGAGTGACCACACTGGTTTCTGTCGCAGCTGTTGGAGCAGTATTGCAAGGTTTTGTTGCATCGTGTGAGGTAGAGACACCTGTTGAGTCGTAGAATCCCACCTGAGGCCCAGGAACCTGCGTTGTTGTCTTGGGATGAGCCTCGACTTTTTGCTGTTCACAGTCCATCCCAGGTGTGAAATCAATTGTTTCGCGGTAAGGGCTTGTTGCATTAGGGTTTGTTGGTTCTGGTGTGCTAACATGAAATCGTCGAGGTACACTACCACTCTGATACCTTGAGACCGCAGTATTGATGCTGCCCAGTTTGTTAGAGATGCAAACGCCTGAGGTGCTGATGCGAGGCCGAAAGGTAGTGCCTGCCATGAGTATGTGATCCCTTGATAGTGGAAGCAGAGGAAGCGACGGTGTCGATGAGCAATGGGAACATGGCAATAGGCATTTTCTAGATCGAGTGTCACCATGAAGTCTCCCTCCTGGAGAAAATGTGAGACTCTCGCCTGGTTGATGAGTCGGAATTTCTTTACAGTCAGGAATGAATTGAGATGCCGGAGGTCGAAGATCGGGCGCATTGTCCCATCCTGTTTTGCTCTGAGGAACATAGGGGACAGGAATCCTGAAGTTGCAGGCGTTGGGGCTACAGTTCCATTGTGAATCAATTTCTTGATTTCTTGTGACATGACTGGGGAGATTGCAGTTACAAGGGGTTGGGGGATGTTGTCCAAGAGGCTTCTGAAGGGAGGGGTTTTGCAGAAAGGGAGTGCATAACCTGAAATTATCGATAGTAGGGGTTGGGGTGCCCCCAATGCAGCCCATTTGGACACAAAAGTGGTGAGTTGTCCTCCCCTCATCCCCTTCCCCCTCTTCCCAAAAGGGCTTTGAAGATTTTTGTCCCCCTTTTCCCCTTTGGCGTTGAGAGGTATAGACCTTAGACCTGGATGATCTGCTATAGTCATTTTGAGCACCTGGGTTTCGATTTGTTGTACGTTGGGTATGGTTTGGGTGTTGGTAATAACCTGACTGTTGGCTATTAGGGTACTGGAGTCTCTTTCTTGGTTGGTATGATGTTGGGTTGGTTCTCATTCTTTTCTGGTTAGCTGGTGCGGACGTGGTTGCAGGTCTCTTCCTGAAGTTGGGAGGGGCATTGCGACGAGATGGCAGGGGTAGTGCGCACTTGGCCAATTCTCCCTCATCAAAAAGATGTGAAGCTGATGGGGGAATTTCATTCAGTTGTCTTTGCACGTTATAGTTCTGGGGTATAAAATTTCTCCTCCGTTCAGCAATAAGCTCTGCCCGCTTTCCACATACATACTGTAATAGGCCATCTGATTCCTGTCGAAATTCTGTCGATGCATTGGTAAAGTCTTCCCGGAGGATAGAGGCAAGTTCTGGGTTAGACACTGCGCGTCTCGCTATTGCCTTCTGAAAAGCATTGCGTTGCGCCAAGAGGCCATAAAGTATGTTGCCCATAATTCGTTCTTGCTGGCGGAGAGAGAACTCCTTGTCATGTGAAGCAGCAGTCAGTTGGTGGTTTGATTGTAGGGGTCGAAAAGACCCACCATGTTTAAGCTTTTTCTCTGCATCAGTATAGCGTATACGATCCCAACTTGAATGGCCAAGCCGAAGGCAATCTACCACCTGAGCTTGCAGTACAGCATCTGGTTCTGGTACCTCAGGTTCTCGTTCTATTGTTGTTGGTGCGAAATCAGGAAGCCAGGAAGTTGAAGATGGGCCTGCGAGTGTTGCTTCAAGCTGTCCATCTCCCCATGGGTCAGCCGAGGCAGTGTCTAGTCCCGCTGGTGTGCCTGTTTTATGGGTAGATATTTGCGAATTTACTCTGGGATCGTTTAGTTCTGGAGACGTGACTCTGTCAGAGTCAGATTCGTCCTGTGATATCGCAGATTCTATGTAACTTTCAGGTTGCTGTGACGACAGTGCTGCTAAGATCTCATCCTTCATCGCTTCAACCCTCTCTTCAACTGGGCATAAGTGCTGGCGAATCAATTGAACCATAGTGGGGCGAGGAGGGGATATCGATTCATATTCCGGTCCTTCATCGTCTGTAGCAGAGGGTTGTTGTGGTGACACGTACCTTGCAGCTGGCTGTGGCTCATTGGTTGTCGCAAGAGGAGTTGTATCTTCCATGGCACTTCCTTTCATTTGTTTTTCACTGGTTAAGATCGAATTCACCCGATCTCGTGATATGAACAAATGTTTGAGAGGTTTCATGTTTTCCAAGAAATTGTCATAATCCTGTTGTGAGGGTCGGAAGTCACTTGCAAATGAAGGTGGGCTCGTCAGCAAAGCCTGGCCGAGTGGCCAAGAGAACAGTGCTGCTTTCATCTGTTTATAGCGCCGTTCAGAGATGTGAGTGGCACCAGGAGTGTACGCTTGTACCAATAACAACGTAGGTAGTGCAAAGCGCAAGCGATTGCGATCCACCTCCTTGGTTAAGGGCGGTTTGGGTTTTAACCGCCAGTCTTGCCATCCTTCTGGGTAGGTATTGGTGATGATCTTCTTCACTTCATTCAGGAACGGATCCTCAGTGGTCTGTTCGAATAGGGCGCCAAGAGTAGTCATCTGAAAATGGATAGAAGGATCACATGAGAGGGGCGCCCAGATAGTTGTGGTAAGCCAGTGCCTAATTATGTGGTGCATGGTCCCATAAGATAGGTTGTGTCTGCTGCTATACAAGTTTAGACGATGTCAGCTGGTTTAGGCTACGTCAGCTGGAATAGACTACGTCAGCTGGATTAGGCGACATAAGCTGGATAAGATGACGTCAGCTGGATTAGACGACGTCAGCTGGATTAGGCGACGTCAGCTGGATTAGGCAACGTCAGCTGGATTAGGCGACGTCAGCTGGATTAGGCGACGTCAGCTGGATTAGGCGACGTCAGCTGGATTAGGCGACGTCAGCTGGATTAGACGACGTCAGCTGGATTAGGCAACGTCAGCTGGATTAGGCGACATCAGCTGG
Organism: Apolygus lucorum; assembly: GCA_009739505.2. Classification (NCBI taxonomy): domain Eukaryota; kingdom Metazoa; phylum Arthropoda; class Insecta; order Hemiptera; family Miridae; genus Apolygus; species Apolygus lucorum. The sequence goes on from CM019174.2 coordinate 14,758,209, forward strand.
ATTAGGCGACGTCAGCTGGGTCGGGCTGTGTCAGCTGGATAAGACAACATCCGCAGGATAAGATGACATCAGCTGGTTGTGCAACTTCAGCTCATTTAGAACATGACTGCCAGTTTGAGCAAGGAAGCTGATTTGTTCCAATCCTCTCCTTGTTGATTTGGGCAGGGGTGGAAACAGCCAGGAGGTGGAGGAATAGGTCCTTCACTGCTTAGGCTGGGTTATATGCCTCCATTGCCTCAATGTGTATCATCTTCTTAGTAGACCATGCACGACATCTTCCTTCATAATATAGAAAGGTTAGTTACCATGTATGAACAAAGATTCTTCGTTGTTCAACGCTTCAGGGAAAGTTGTAGCAGTAGTTTCAGTCACTACCTGAAATCAGATATCTGAAACAAATGAAAGAAAACGCCAGTTTTCGTTTCCCTTCAGAAAACTGAAAGGGAAAGAAAACCATAAGGAGAAAATAAAATTACCGAATCACTACCGAAATCACTCAAAATCAACGATTTTTTCCCACAAGATGTGGAGGGAGTGAGAGTGTAGAAGGTAAAAGGCGTACTGAAGAACATGGCGTCAGCTCGCAACTCTACTTACTATAAATCAGGTGTACCACCAGTGCAAACACATGAAAACGTCATAACTATCATGGAGTGGGGGTGTAGGGAGGGTAGGCTAAATCTCAAGGTGGGTCGAGCTGCAGCTCTGACCCCAAAATAACAAATTCGTGAACCATTATTAAAGAAAAATACCTCTACATAAGATACTTAAATGATACATTTTTGAACTTCACCAAAATAAATTTTACCATAGAGCAATTTTCATAATTTTCATTTAATCGATAATCGAATGTTAAATGTTACTTTTCGATTTGGGGAATGAATGGATTTTCCACACCAAAATGTTGAAACAAATAAAACTTGAATTTTTTATAATTTTTCAAATGATATTAAGTGCGTTGATCAGAAAAAATCGTATGCATTTCAATTAATTAATTTTAATTTTGTTTCAGAATCAACCTAACCGCCGAAGTTCACATAAATACACAAATTCGTAAGTCAATCAACATATTTACGAGCAAAAGATACTCTAGAAGATTAACTTTCGAAAATGTTCCTAGTAAAATTAGATCTACTCGTACTATTGATATCAATCTGACATGTTTGCATGACTGGGAGCCAATTGCTCAATCAGAAGATTGGAAAAGTGCTGCCATGGTATCATAATTTTGCCAATTTTCTCTTACAAAATTCAAGCCAAACCTCAGCAAGGGCAAATTCCACAAACATGAAACTCTCAATGCTAAAACCATCGCGGTATTGTTGCAATTATTTGTATGTTAAATTGCAAGATATCGAGATGTAACATCTGGATATTCTCGAGGATTTTCTTCTGAATGGGAGATTCTTCTACAAATCAACTCAAGACAAACGGTATTTAGGTTGTCGCTGATAAAGTCAGACATTTACTGACCAGAAATTAAAAAAACACTGCAAATTACTACACAATGGTTTATTTTTTTTCTATACAGATCACTAGTCTGCGAAGCCTATTAAACATGAAGAAAAACATCGATCGCATTTCGGTCAGCTAAAATTTGAACGGAAATTAGGTTTCTTATGCGATTCACGCTCGTGTTTCTGATTTATCGTACGTCCAACCCTTAAATTCTCGTAGGGAACGAACGGTTTGTCCTACAGGGCTCCGCGTGGTCTCAAAAAATTCTAAAAATTGTATACTATCTTAAATTGATGGAAAAACAATACCTGTATATCAAATTTTTTTTTGAGTTAGGGCGTTTTCAAAATTTCAACCCTCATTTTTCAACCATTAGAAGTGACCTCTACATCAACCAAAATCTTCGGAGCACAACTAGACCCCAAATGGAGCCTACATACCAAATTTCATCAAAAATCGGTCAAAACTAAGTGGGGAAAGTGCCGCTTACGGCGGACGGACGGCCAAATTTTTATTCAATTTTTGGATTCTACGTACCTTGAAACGTAAACCCACAAATGTTGAGGGTCTTGGTCGATTCCAAAGGTTCATTATTGAAAATAATAAACCAAAAGTACCATATTGAGTTATGCAAGGAGGGACGTAAGTCCTATGTAACCTTCTTCTCAATAAACGTTCATTATTATTAGTATCAAGAAACAAAGAAGACGAGAGAAAGAAAAAGGGTGGACACAAGGGAAAACCACCCAAACACACCCACAAGAAGCATGATAGATTCGGAAGGTCAGGAGGTTCCATCACAATTCGTAATTGAAAAACAAGTTGAACACAAGACAGCTATAGTTTTTAGAAGCTGTTTGAACTGAACAACTGAAACCAGAAATCAATAAAGTACCATATTGAGTTACGCAAGGAGGGACGTAAGTTTATTAAGTAACGTTTATTATTATTAATATCGAGAAACACACATTCTTGAGGTAAATCAGAAGAAACAACAGGTAGCATTCTCAAATATTCTCCTTCGTGGCCATGAGGCCTTTATATACACCATAGGGAAGATATGTTTAAGGCTAAAGGGGACGACAGATGTGCTAGTGAGAGGGTGAATACCAAACTTATATCTAGCTGATCTCTTCAACCGGTCAACCGATTTTCATTTTTCAATACATTTTGGATTTGTCTCAACGTAACTAAACAAGCTGTCATGCAAAAATTTCAAAAAAATCCACCAAAAAAAGTTGTTTATTTATTTTGCCTATATATATACTTTCGAGCGAGTTTTCCTGCAAAAACGATTACAGCCGCCATTCTCAAAGATGTCAAGTAGCTCTTAGAATATCCCTCATAAATAAATATGGTAATAATCCGCCCGAAATAGAAAATTTACAGTACAAACGTAGCGCGAATTTGAGGTTGAGGAGTGAGAGAAAAGTGATGGCGGGTGACCAGGCTATGGCGAGGGGAGGTCTGCTCGTCCGGGGGGGGGGGGGGGTCGGTTACCAAGAGGTGTTTCCATGGTTACTGAAACGCGTCTCCCACCACTTCACTGCCCGAGACATTTCCACGGACTCCGTTTGATTGACTTCCCAACTTGATTCCGAGCAGGAGCATAAAAAGAATCATAAAAATTATTGTTAGGGAGTTTGTAACTCAATGAAGAATGTAGGTACCTCATGCATTTCCATTCCATGGGTAATTATTACCGCCTTGTGGAGAGATTAATACATCCGAGAGATTTGAAAAATTCGGACTCCGTACAGTACGGAAAAATTCACGAGAAGGACGCCGTGGAACTATACAAGCTGAAAAATCCCGAAAGGATAGTGATTGAAGAGTGTGGACTCTTTGTCCATAAGACATATGGGTTTTTGGGAGCGTCGCCGGATGCCCTCGTCGACAATGACGGCATTCTAGATTTGAAATGCCCATTCTCAGCACTAGACATGAACTTCGACGAAGCCCACAACTCCAAGACCTTTTGCCTTGACAAGACGACAGGGAAACTTCAGAGAACTCACAAGTACTACTACCAAATTACAGGCCAACTAGAAGTACTTGACCGGAACTATTGTGATTTCATGATATGGGGGCCAAAATTCTGCTACATTGAGCGGATTGAAAGAAACAGTCAATTTTGGGAAAAAGAAATGCTACCGAAATTGACTGCATTTTTCGATAAATTCCTCCTCCCAGAATAGGTGGATCCTAGGAAATGTAGGTCAATGCCTCTCAGGGATGTTGATCGCCTTCCGAAAAAGGGCGTATAGTAATATATATTTAATAAAGTATATTTCATTTTCATACCAAGGTACTTATTATTATTTTTATTTTCCCGGAATTTATCACATTCATCATTTCAACCTTGAAAAGTTAGAACAAGGTTCCGCTACCTTGGTAGACTCTGAAGCAAAATGTTTGAAAAAGAATTTTACAGGAAAAGGTATGTAAATAGTCTAAATCCTTATCCCGGACAGAATTACTCATTTGCATTGTCCAATTTCAATTACAATGACAAGCGTTGTGAGGGATAGCAAGTTGGTCTCATACGAGGGTGGATCAAATATAAACGGGACTCTGACCTCTGAGCACCGACGGTTGACAGAAGCGGGCCCGTCACTTCGAGATTGTTTGAACAGGTTCATTAGAAGGTGGATGAGGGGGGCGTCTCCCCCTTTACAACCTTTCATGAGTAGTTATCGCGATGTCTGAACAAAAGGTGCCCGTTTCCATTGAGCAACGAATTATCATAAAATTTCTTACCCGTGAAAGAGTCAAACCTTCGGAAATTTTTCAAAGGTTGACTGCCCAGTTCGGGGACCAAACCCTCTCTAGGACCCGTGTGTTTGCCTGGCACAAAGAGTTTCAGGAGGGAAGAGAACGAGTAGAGAATGAGGAACACGATCGTCGTCCCTGGAGCAGCATTACGGATGAGAACATTCAAGCGGTTCGTGACATTCTTGAAGATGATCGACGTGTGACTGTCTCCGAAATCGCTGAGCAGGTAGGGGTAAGTTATGGGAGCTGCCAAACGATCATTACAGAGCACCCAGGATTCCGTAAAGTGTGTGCCAGATGGGTCCCTCGCCTTTTGACTGCAGATCAGAAGTTGAGACGTATGGAGGTCTGTCAGAGGCTTTTTGCAAGGTTTGAGGAAGAAGGGGAAGCATTTTTGGCTAGCATCGTCACCTGCGACGAAACATGGGTCCATCATTACACACCCGAATCGAAGCAAGCCAGTATGGAGTGGCGGAGGAAGGGGGAGACAGCCCCAGTGAAAGCAAAAACTCGACTGTCTGCTGGCAAGGTCCTTGCAACTGTTTTTTTCGACTATCGAGGCGTTTTGCTCATTGATTTTTTGCATGAGCGAAGAACAATCAATGCTGCCTACTATTGTGAGCTGTTGACTCAGGTGAGGGCTGCATATCGCAGCAAAAGACGGAATCAACCAATTCGTGACGTCATCCTCCTCCACGACAATGCAAGACCCCATACTGCAGCTCTAACTGTTCAAAAATTGGAAGAAATGCATTGGACTCCACTTGATCATCCTCCCTACAGCCCTGACCTATCGCCCTGTGATTTTCACTTGTTTGGGCCACTTAAAGAAGCCCTAGGCGGACAGCGATTCGAGGATGATGAGGGGGTCGAGGGGTTCGTGCGCAATTGGCTTCAGACGCAACTTTCACCGTTTTTTGATGCTGGGATTAAAAAACTTCCTATTCGCTGGGAAAAATGTGTCACAAAAGCAGGAGACTATGTAGAAAAGTGACATATACCCGCTTTTTATTTTCTAACAAATAAAATTTAAAAAAAATAAAGTCCCGTTTATATTTGATCCACCCTCGTACAATATCTAATAGCCGTCGACGACCATTGGTTCTATGTGCGTAAAAACAAGAGATCCATTCGGTTTTGTTTGGTTGGTTACAGACCAAAAAAGTTCGATGTGGGTTGGTTCCGAAATCACGAATTTTATTGCAAAACGAATTATTGTGGGAGGTCACTACGCTCTAAGAGTATCAAAGAGTCCGAGAGTTTATAAGAAATGCAAAAAAAAAGTGAATGGATTTTTGTTTTCCAGTAATGTAATGTTGATGAATAGTTCGATTATTACTTTTATAGGTACGGTAGGTATCTACCTACTTTGAGAAACAAAAAATCTACCTGAATAGGAGCGAATTGACAATCGTATGTTAGGCAATTCGGAAAAATATCAAATCAATCGCATTGATCTTGCTTGCATTCGTGGTGATAAAATAATATCATGATACTGAAAACTTGGGAAGACACAATACACCCTCTTATTATCAAAAAATAAATTGTTACCTAATACTACTTTACTCACTAATACTCACAGAGGTAACTCTTGAACTTCCAAATCTACGGGTAGAAGAATCATTGAAGAGTGAGTAACGTAATGAATCGTCGCACGAAGTTCACACGAGTGCGCGGGCGGGCGGGATTAGCTGTCAGGCGGTTACCCCCACAAATTCAGTCTACTCTTCCCAGGGCCACGTTTTTGGGTCTAATTATTCGCTTTCAGCCTCTAATTTTCACACAAATTGTTTCGTAATAATTCTAACATATAGTTTGGTAGTTTCCAAACACCGGATGTTTTCGAATTTTTTAATTAAAAACATTCTTCAATTATTAAATAAAACTTTAAAAAAATATTTGAAAAAAATTTTTTTTGGTAATATGTTACATGATGGCTTGTAAGATTTTCTTGTCCTGATAACATTCATATGGTTAGATTTGAAAATAACGATTTTTCAAGCTTAGATAAACTGGATGAAAGTATGGGGCGACACTAGTGCCATCTCTCATCTCAGAATCATACTAGACCCCCGTCCCCTTTAGCCTTAACCCTCTGGAACGCGTGGTATCTTGCAGATTCGAGTGTGGCTTTTTCGTCTATTGCAGTTGGAAAGGGAAGGGCGACAAAGCTGTGGGTTTTTGTAGCTACATCATCAACCGTCTGTTACAGTTCAGTTTGCCCGTCACTTCTCCCCGTTCACGACGTGGGTCCGGACATCCGTTTTCATCTCTTGGGGCCTATTGCACAATTAGCTAATAATCTTAGCGAATTTTTGCAAGTCTATTAGTTCTAATATTATTAGTGCTAATATTTTCTGTTGCACATTGCCTAAGAACTCACTGATAATATTGGCGAAGTTTTACAAGTCTTTGAACAAAAAATATTAGTCAGCTGATCGAGATTGCTAAGGCAGTTTGAGCTACTCAGGTTATCGAGGTGGAAGCTGTTGTTTTCTATTTTGCCGATCTTGTTCCTACTTGTTGCCAATCGATCCTACTTGTAGAAAATATTTAACCGAAAATCCTACCATCTGGTAACTACTTTACCTTGTCGGTTCAGTTATCAATCATATTGCTACAACCTATGCCCAACTCAAAGTTTACAACCGTTCATTCAAAACGTGGGTCCTCGGAGATGACTCACTCTTAGGTGTTCCATACAATTTGGATTTTCCAGATCCTACTCTCTTCGCAACTCTTGGCATGCAACTATCTCCACAGAAATGTGTGATAGCAACACGACCTGACTGAAGACCTTGTCTTCTTAGGTCACGCACGCATCAAAGAACGCCTGCGTCACTCGTGATGTTCCAGAACTCATGAGAATTGCTCTCCATCCGGAGTTTCCGGTCAATGGGGCATTCTCTTTCCCGAATAAAAGGTATTCTATTGGATTCAGGACTCACCTCCTGGCCAGCTGTTAACGACTACATGCGCGCGAAATATCGCACCGATCCCGACTCTTTCTACAATCTTGAAGGTGTCTTCAGGAATTGGGTCCGCATGATAGCAAACGTACTTCACTTTGCATCAGAAATCGACTTAGCCCGTCCTCGGACAAGTACTTAATTATTCATCATTTCATTCACTTATATGTTTGACATTTTACAGTTTTAATCGTTAGTACCTGTAATGCTGTTGGCATGTATATATCGTTCGATTCCTTGTTGGCCCAGCATCCCACAGGTCTCAAAAAAAAAGTTGCCTCAACAATCTGTGCTTATTGAGCAATTCGATTTCGTCTACGAAGACTGAAACTATTCTATTTCGAAAAATATACTAGATTTGTTTGAAGAAACCTATTTTTGCGGATGAGTACATTTTTGAAGCCCCAATTCCCTTGTTTTATCTCTCAGAAGCAGCGCGCGCTCCCGCGTTTGGAAATGGGCGCGCGTTCCCCAGGGTTAACCCTAATGAGCCAATGAGGCTTTAATATCCTGGCCAATGAGGAGGCAGTACAGTGGTCCCTAGCGGAGAGTCGTTGAACTATCAGTCTAGCCAATGCATTTACTGCTGGTTACATCTATTCTTCCAGAGTCTGATTTCCGTTAAGAGATTATGACAGTATTACAAGAAATAAAATAAAATATAACAAAATAGTGTGCTTTCTAGGGACTAGTGACGAGTACACTAGACGGCTATACCCGCTATTTTTTTTTTTTTCAAATTCCTCAAGACAAAATGTCTTTGGTGACGGAGGGGGCACGCCATAAATTTAAAAAATAAATAAATCAAATATAATGGGGAGGACGCCCAGGACTCACCCGACGCCGGCCCTAGGGATAAGGGAAGATGAGGAAGGTGGGGGTGGGAGAGAAGGATGAAGGGAAGTGCCTCTATAAAACAACCACCAGTTCAAATATGATATGGAGTTCTTTAGACTACCAGCGCACTCAATCGGTCAATCCAACATCAATGTATACAAAACAGGCGTGTCAGACTCTATCCTATTGGCTAGGTTTCCAAAGAAGTTCACCGAAAAGTCACTAATAAACCATACTGTATGTCAAATTATCTACATTTTAATACAATTCAACTCGAAACCCTCATGCGAGTTGATTTTTTTTGTAGTAATATTATTATCACAATGCCAATTGTTATTCATTACGTTTCGAAGATATATTCGCTTTTGATTAGGGTGACTCGCCCAGTGAATGAACACTTAAGCTCTTAGCACACTAGTGACGAACTTTAATGTCTACAGTTCTTAAAGTTGGAGTACTACACTACTTGAATTTGTCTGATTTTGTTTAAAATTATATAAGGAACAAGAATAGCATGCGAGAAGACGAGAAAAGTTGATTTTTATAGCTAATTTTCCACAATAAAGGGGTTAATGTATTTCACCCCATGAATGAACACTATTTCCTAGTGAATGAACCCTGAAATTCCAGTGAATGAACACTCCATTCCCATACACATTCACCTGTTCATTCACTGGATAGGATAGTTATTTAAACAAGTTGAGGCAAAAAATCAGCAGTTTAGTTGTTTCTTCACTTGGGAAGCCTCCATTCGATTTAAAAACCGTGAAATAACCCTCCAGCCAGTGAATGAACAGTCATTTTACTGTCGTTCATTTACTGGTTGGAGGTCATATTTTAGCTCCCACAGTATGAACAGCCAACAAAACATATCATAATCAAAAAAATTCCCTTCCACCCAATTAGTTCTCTCTAGAAAAACATATCAGCTACAATAATAAAGCATGACATTGACTAATTTAGCATTTTACTTACCTCTAAACACTAATCCTTACGTAAAGGCCAACTCCATTTGTTACCCCCAGAGACGTTCTTGGAGACAGACCTGTTGATAACATCAAAACCAAAGAAGATGGCAGACTTCTTTTTATCTACTGCTTCACCCTGCTATCTATGATAAGTTGATGGAACTAATGAAAAACACTGTTATCACCAGGGTGCATCACAAGCCTTATTATTCCCAAATAACCTCGTACTGTTCATTCACTGGGGGGTGTTCATTCACTGGGCGAGTCACCCTAAAAGGATTCCTGTAACACAGCACATTGTTGTTAACCCGTTATGCTCTCAGTCCATGCACAGTTCCTTGAGGGCGACATCTCCAGCTGCTATCATGCAAGTCCCTTCAATCAGCCCTATCTGAATTCGTTTTAGACATCTTGAACAAACTAGCCCCAATGTTGATCCACAGCGACTTAAACGTGCAATCCTAATCTTGAAGGTGATGTGGAAGAGGAAGCAGAAAGAACCCGGGTTTCCTTTTGAACTTTTTCTTTAACCTACTAGCGCTTTCAGGGCACCAAGGTCCCTCTTCCAAGCCAATGTTCAACAATCTGTATTCACATTTTACTTCTCATCTTCAACGTACGGATTTATAGGATTGGTGATTGCTGTACCTACCTGGTCATTTTTATCGGTTTCTTAAATGAAACAGTTGAGTAGCGAGTGGGAGAAATACATTTACGAACATCACACAGGTGAGATAGAAACAATATTTAAAGAAGCGAGAGAACATGGAGAAAGAGAACTAGGAACAAACCAATAAGATGGTGGATCAGACACTACAATAGTGGGGGCACCTCCAACCAATACAAATAAGGCTGATTAGCGCCTAATTACAACAATTTTTGTTTCCAAGTTTTTGACTTACACATTTGTACATTTGAACTAGTTTGCCCAAGTATCAATCTGGTAAGATAAGAATTAAAACAATAAAATGTCATTCTCTTCTGAAATCTTTTGGAGTTAGTTCATCATAATATTAATCGTTTTCATAATAATCATATACCACTTTTCATTGAAAATTCTCGAATAGGAGAAAATTAATTCAACAAGGTACTAAATAATCACGGTGATTCTTCAAGAACTATCCTAGACGAAGGCATTAGCAAGCTGGGAGTTAGCTCGCGGAACATACGCTGATATGAAACACTAGGATGATTGACATACGCCGATATTAAAAATGGGAAATTTCCAACACATGCAGATACAAAATAATTAAGGCTGATAAATACGTTGAAATATTGGTATATATCTATTGGGCTGCCTTACATGCAATGACATGGAGATCAAAGGCTGCCAAAAAAAAACTGGCTGGATGGTTACCATGAAAAATATTCGCCTGATTGGAAGTTCAGGACTGAAATTGAGCATCAAGTTGATGAACGTTTGCGAACAATAAGGAGTAATCATATTGAAGGCTGAATAAATTATGAGCTTAGCGTAACTATTCGATTGCTCTACTCCTCTTCATGAAGTAAGGTTGCTAAGTGCACTTCATTCATTGTAGATTATGCTGATATGAACCAATTAGGCTCATCAACATAAGTCTATGCAACACATCAAGTTGATGAAGATTTTTAGAATCGACGTGGAGAACCATTTCACGAGATATGATAAATGAGGCAGCCAAGTGAACATCAGCCAGATGAACAAAATCACACAAGGAACATTAGGCAGATACCACGAAGTTTAATTCTGTTTGATTTTTGAATAAGCAGCTACAGCGTGCTTCCTTAAGGGCTCCTGAATAAAGAATGAGTAATGACCGGTGATTAGGAGGGCAAGCTAACACCAGAAAGGTCCAAAAAATTCTCGATTTTTCGACAATATTTTAAAAACAACGAATACCAATCGGAGAAATGTTCATTTAAGAAGTTCTAAAAGGTTGAGGTTCTGCGTCGATTGAGTAAAATTTTTTAAAATAATTTGACCGAGCCACAAGCATACAAACGGTTGCTGTTTTTTTCAATTATTAGGAATACCCAGGAAATCACTGAAGAGACAAATCAAGTTGTAGAGCACCACATTAGGCATCTACGGAGTACCAAAACTTAACATTCCTGTCCAGTAATAGTGCTCTTGTCGAAGTTTGAGGTACCTACCTACCTTCAATACTCGTAGTTTATAACAATCGTTGAAATTCCGTTTCAAAGGAGTCTTAATGGAGAGAAAACGAGAAAAAGCAGACAAATATGAGGCATAAAGAGATAACCTGTAATTTTAAAAGAACGATCTTGAGTTTGACGGTGGTTTCTTCACGAAGTTGATTTGCCACCAAAGTTAACTGGCAGTTAACTAGCTCCCTCTAACTAGGGTTTTGAGCATTCGGATCTTGGGAAACTCAATTCAAGTTGAAGTCAACTCAACTCTTAGTCAAAAATTTAGAGTTACAAGGATTTGGAGCAAAAACCAAAACTATCCAGAGGTTCATTGAGATGAACAATGAATGAAGATGAATTAAAATTAATAAAAATTGAGGAGCTTGTTTCAAAAAGGTACTAAGGTAACCCGGGGCAAGTGCGTTATGGGGTAAGTGCGTGTCTCCTGTGTATTATAGGAAGCCCATGAGATTATTGGCTTCAAAACTCCTTGAAAATTATTGTTAAGATGTCCCTCCAGCGTTAACATATGTTCTTAAGGTCTAAAAAGCTTATTTCAGTGCAATACTGTTTCAAACATAACCTCACAAACAGTCTGTTTGTTCGAAAGTGAGGTTATTTGGAACTTCACCATCAAACTTCAGGTAAGCTCAATTTTCTTTGAAATTTACATTCTTTATACGTTTCTTTTTTGTGTTAAAAACTATTGAATAATGTACTTGAATTGTTTCTATGAGAATCAATAGCTTCTTCTACTCGAAAAACTTAAATTTACAGCCAGGAGAAGTATAAAGCACTTCCCCCAGTAAAACACGAGGCTGGGGCAAGTGCGTATGAATCATAGCATGTTGTTACTTGTAAAGATGCTTCCTGCATGCTACGTTTTTTCGAACAATTTTTGCTCTAGTTTGGGACTTTTTGAGCTTCAACCTTCCCTAAAAATATAAGTTCCTTCTTAACTTTTTGTTTGCTATTATATTTAAGATTTGAACTATGCTGAGTAGGTATAATTTGGGAGTCTTTGTGGCGAAACCTGTTGTTTACATAATGCATGACGCATTATTATTTTATATTTCTTGAAGGATGGTTCGTAACTACAAGAGAAAAACTCAAGACGGATCATTGAAGGACTTCCTCGCTCATCTTGAAGACAGCGGGATAAATGGGCTATTACCTAAATGAAAATTGTCAACTGTTTACCTTATATACTTAACAATAATTGTTAAGTATATAAGGTAAACAGTTGACAATTTTCATTTATTGAGAAAAATTTATTCAATAATAAATAATATTAATTATTAATATTATTTATTATTGAATAAATTTTTCTCAATTTGAAAAACATCCTTGAACTTCTTGAATAAATTTAGATTATAGTCAGAAGGAAAAAAACGCACTTACTACAGTGTCCGGGGGGCAAGTGCGTTTTAAACAAGGGTTTGCAAATAGCGAAATTTTCGGTGAAAAACAATACTTTTGGGAACATAATCTTATATGGGTCGATCCTTCATGAACCAACGAACAGCATGAAACAAGAATAATTGCCCTACAGTCATAGGTTCATAAAAATTTCTCATTGAGAAATCAAATTAGTAGTTTTTCCGAACGCACTTGCCCCGGATTACCTTACATCCATTTTGGTCAAACGTAAGAGAAACACCATAGCGAACTGAAAAACGTGCTATAAACCAATAATGTTATTTTTTATATATTACTAAATGATAACACATATTAACACAGAATGTGTTTTTGCGATGACCTACCGAAAAAAATCGTCACGAAAAAGCGACAGAAAAAACCGTTACGCGCCTTTTATAATGATTTTCACGTGCAACCAAGCCGTTGGTAAGGAAATAGAAATCCCGCAGTGTTCATTGCACAGAAATTGTTCACCATTCGTTGGAAAGCTCTCAATTTATATAGTATTTTCCTTGTAGTTACATATTTATTTATATAACATTTATATGGTTTTAGACCAAATTAAATGTCTAACAATTATTTATTTTATTATTGCCAAAGACTCCACATTTATTATTGTTGTTTTTTATTTAACGGATGACTAGCATCGCAAAAACACATTCTGTGTTCCTATGATTTCATACAGAGTATGGAAAAAGAAATAAACCGGGGGGTGCAGGGGGGCGGAGCCCCCCGCCGAGGCGCAAAGCGCCGAGTTTTTGGAATAAAAGGTGAATGATTTCAGTTTCAAATAAATTTGAACAAGGTTTGAAACAAAACGGCTTTTAGTACTTTTGGAAGTGGATTGAAATCAAACGAAGTGGATTGAGTACTTTTTGAAACAAAACGGATAAGTGACCGCCATTATGTTGGATATAATACCTTTTGAAATCAAACGGAATATTCGCCCTCGTTTTCCAAGGTAATAGATAGATCTTATACTCCAAAAGGATCACATTTTTGTGAAGAACTACCCCCCTAAAACTCTCGGAAATTATTGACTCAATTTCAATAAAAAATGGTCTTTAGTAGGTACCTTTTGGAATCAAACTCCTCAATTGTGTAATGACAATCTCTAATACGAAAAACTGCAATTGAGTTTTCTCAAACATCAACGTGATATGTGATAAAGTAATGTGAGAACTGAATTACTCGTCTGAAATTAAAAACCAATTGTCAGCTCGCAAATGAGGAACAAACGTAGGATTTGGTAAGTTTTTTAAATTGATAAGAGGTTTAAATTGATAAAAAATACCTGTAGGTAAGCGGAGAATCGAAATCAGGAACCCGAGTCTGTAACAAATATAATTGGTTGGTGTAAAAATTATGTAGCTTATACACTGGTAAAATCATAATTTTCCATTCAATGAATGAATTCAATTCATAATTTTTACTTCGATTTCAATAAAATTTTGGCGGGGTGGCTTAGAGCTTTACAAAGCCTCTGCATCTCTTCTTTATGAACTCAGGATCAAGTTGGGAACATTGTTCAGAAGGTTATAACCTCCTAGATAAGGATATTATGTTTTTGGTGAGGGAAGGTCTTGTTGGTCAACATGAGCGACCAGCTGAGGAAGGTGAGATCAGATAACCAATTTCTTTGATGGCGTGTATTTTTCGACCATATTAATTACATTCTCAAGATTTGATAAACACGAAGAAATACTTTCTCAACGTGATTGTGTGTTAGAAATGGGCGAAAACTGTGAGGGGACACAGGTGTAACTTTGTCAAGACCAGGTTGATGTTGACACCTTGTCATTTTGCTCAGCTCCAGTTGAGAGTTTCAAATAATAAGTTTCTTTTGACAACATAAATTTAATCTTCCAGAAATAAAGCGTAAGTAGAGCAAGCTTCTCAATTTTCATACCAGTTGAAGGTAATAAATCACCAATTGAAGGAGTATAGAGCACCTACCGGTCTAGAGAGGTCATGGGGAGTGCAAGCCTAGTCACAAAAAAATGTTTCACACATATCACCATCCACTGTAATGTAAATTACAAATAAATAATTGAAAAAAACGAAAAAAAAATCTCATTTACTCGTAATTTGAATCCTAATTAATCGAAAAAACCAAATCAATGTTACAGCGATTTGACTGTTTGCTAAGAATATGGCTAACAAGGATTTCATGGCAGATAGGGCTAACGAATATATTCATGACACACGGAAACCGACACGGAACCAAAATTATTTTAGGTAAACCTAAAACGAAGGTAGAAATTTTGATTTTGGAGAATTTTTGTTTAACCATGAAAAGTGAAAACAATGCTTCATCTACCTTGGTAGACTCGGAAGCAAAAATATACCATGGAAGAATCCCGAATCATTCAGCAAGACTGTAATCACAAAATTCGTTCGATCAAGTATCTGCATCGCCAGTATTCAAATTAGGCGCCACCGAAATATAAAAAGATATTTGAATCGGCTTCTCGATGGATCAAATGAACGAAAAGCCTATTCGTTTTATCCTCGAGAATCAATAATCGATTATTTTCGATATCAAACATAACCTTCTCAACATAATCTTCTCTGACCCGATCAGCTGGTCGTGAAGGGGCGCCATTTGCGCTCCTATCCAGCAAGGTTATTTTGTTTACATACCAAATTTCTTGGTATGTAAACAGAACGATGGTGATAATATTCTTTAAAAGCAATTATGTAGTGGTTATTAATATGTTTCCCTTGTGGGTTAGATGTCTGACAAGAAATTCCATACTCAGTATGTGTGTTCACTCAAATAAATATGATGGTTTTCCTGTAATTCACAACTCATTATTTCGTACCCAAGTAACACTATAGTCGAACATGCTGATAGTATCAACTTTCCTTTAACTCAAAAATACTTAATGATACGTGATTTTAGCCCAGTGCTATTGAATGGTGGAATCAGTGTGTAGGTACCTAGGTAGGTAAATGACTTCGTTCAGCTGTAACTCCTACCAACATCCTCCGCCAAAGTTAACTTTGGAGTCATTCAGAAATTACTTAAAATCAACTAATTAATAATAACTTCCTACTTAAATGCCCTCTTAAGAAGGTAATTAACTAAACGAATAAACCAGTCAACAGAATTTGTTGAGGCAACGTAACTACACATTTTTCTGAAAACATCATGTTCCTCACTTTCCTACTTCCTCTCCCTGCACATGAATTTTGAAATTCAGGTGATGAAGTGCATATTTACATCGATCATTTACTAATTGAACTTCAAAACAATCACGCAAATTGGTTTGAAATTATCTTCCTGGGAACTTCGTACAAATCAAATCACTTGGACACAAACAAAAACATTTCGTGAAGCTCGTCCAATGAGGGTAGGTATTCTACTATTACAATCTAACTACTGATGACTGAAGCACATTCAAATGTGATGTATTTTTATTCTTACTGGTGATGACATGCCGAGAACAAACTAGTATTTGTTTGGAGTTTAGTTGTCACCCTCTCAAATTGCGATTGATTCGAGCGAGCCACCTTGCTCTTCTTTTTTCTTATAGGTCGTTTGTCTTCTCACACTGGCTTTTAATGACTTTTGGCAAACCAAATAACGAAATACTGCTCCCGTGACGGGAAGAGCAGCCAAACACCGCACAAATCGGCATGCCTAATGAAAAAATCGTTGTTTACAACGATGGGAATTCAGTCAGTTCATCGAACGTGGTTTTCTGGAACGTTGGTAATCAGTGACGCCAAAAGGCTGATATTCTTATATTTTTGGAAAGTTCTCTTGTCTTTCCACACTGTTTCTAATCACTTTTGGCAAACCAAAAAATTAAATACCGCTTCTGGGACGAGAAGAGCAACTAATAACCGCATAAATTGGCATAATGAAAAACCGTCCATCCAATCTTTGTTTTCAACGGAGTCAACAACATGGCCGCCTTTCAGCGAGATTCGAATAACCGTTCGATTAGTCGAAGAATCGATACATCCATTCTGTGTGACGTCACACGGATAAAAGCAAATTGCTTTCCAGAATCTGCTATCGATACTGGACGGGTGTATCGATGTATCGAGAGGGGACAGGCAGTTCAGGAGAACCCCGCAACAAGGGAGGTCGTCCTAAGAATGTTTGATAAGTTAAATTCAATCGTAATGCTATTGTAGAGCAATGAAAGTGGTGTGATAATGTCGAGTTATGATCAGTGAACACTCTCCGTCAAATCCATCAATACAAACACTGCAAATTATCACAAAAAGCCAAATTTCTATTTGATTTTTGGATTCTACGTACCGTGAAACGTAAACCAACAAATTTTGAGGGGGGTAAAAATTTTATTTTCTTGGTCGATTCCAAAGGTTCATTATTGAAAACAATAAACCAAAACCTAGGATTCTGCTCCTCAAGTCGAAAAATAAAACCAATACATTTCAGCAATATTGGGCACTTCACATTTTTTGTGTTGACAAATGTTACATGTAGTTCACAGCGAAGTATATTCATCATTAAGAGTAAACTAATTTTGTCCCTCAAAACATGAAAAATAAAATTCATCTTAATTATCGTTCAGTTGGCTGTAAGGATAGCTATCCTTGAGTGAGACTTTTGGCGAAGTCCATATTTTGTGTATTCTGAGTGCTTGGAGACGTATAACACTTTAAAAACGAGAAAATTGAGGAAATCTCAGTTTTTACGGAAATAAGCAAAATGCGTTTTACCTCTGAAAGACTTGCGAATTTCGATCTGGCGATAGGTGTTGCCACCACCAAAATTGAAAACTTCCCAGAAGCTCTAAAAAAAAGATTAGATAATCGGCGGACATGGCGGCCAAAAAGAATGATATGATTTCGTTATGCAAGAAAGCAGTAATCCCATTGATCTACCTGTAGTGGAAAACACAATTGGAAAGCTGGCTCTGCCAGCGTCGAAAAAGGTGGTAGATTTGTCGCCAGAGTTACGAAAAAGTTGGGGAGGTTATTTTTACCTCGTATAACTACTTTTTCTTCCTAGTTTTTTTTCGTTCACATAAATAAATTATTAAATAAATTCAGTTTTGATGCGAAGGTAATTTTGTATTCAACAACCGAAAATTTAGGTGAAGACCAGACTACCACACCTTTTTTTTCGGTAAAATGGATTAATGCATGAAGTAACTACGTATATAATGTAACTCGTATATAATATACATTACACCACATATACATTACACCCAATGCATGAAGTTTTACCTCGAATAACTACTTTTTCTTCCTAGTTTTTTTTTTCGTTCACATACATAAATTATTAAATAAATTCAGTTTTGATGCGAAGGTAATTTTGTATTCAACAACCAAAAATTTAGGTGAAGACCAGACTACCACACCTTTTTTTCGGTAAAATGGATTAATGCATGAAGTAACTACGTATACAACGTAACTCGTATATAATATACATTACACCACATATACATTACACCCAATGCATGAAGTTTTACCTCGAATAACTACTTTTTCTTCTTAGTTTTTTTTTCGTTCACATACATAAATTATTAAATAAATTCAGTTTTGATGCGAAGGTAATTTTGTATTCAACAACCAAAAATTTAGGTGAAGACCAGACTACCACACCTTTTTTTCGGTAAAATGGATTAATGCATGAAGTAACTACGTATATAACGTAACTCGTATATAATATACATTACACCACATATACATTACACCCAATGCATGAAGTTTTACCTCGAATAACTACTTTTTCTTCCTAGTTTTTTTTTTCGTTCACATACATAAATTATTAAATAAATTCAGTTTTGATGCGAAGGTAATTTTGTATTCAACAACCAAAAATTTAGGTGAAGACCAGACTACCACACCTTTTTTTCGGTAAAATGGATTAATGCATGAAGTAACTATATAATATACATTACACCACATATACATTACACCTAATGCATGAAGTAACTATTCAATATACATTACACTCAGTTTTTACAATCGGTTTTTGAGCTCCCTGCAATACCAGCCGTATTTTCGCGAACAATTTCCTGTAATCAGTTCTCTACAACTCAGTTCTTGGCTCTCATAAGGTTCCCACGTGGTCCCGATGGATACTACAGAGTAAATAGAACCTTTTTCTTCTAAAGCCCACTTGAGTGTTTCTGCTGTTGGCCACCTTGGTGGAATTGTTTTATACAAATTCGTAGAGATTTCGGCTATGAGAAAATCTGGTGGCTGGCGAATAGTCTTTTCTTGTAGTTTTAATTTTGTATTGACTGGGTAACGAAGTATGATATCATGAGTTACTATTTTGCTTGTGATGTGTGCGAGTGCTATCTAGCTAGTTGTTTCTGATGATGCAGCATGGATCCGGAAGTGGTTGTGATTAACACCCGTTGCAAATGAAAGGATGAGAAAGGGCCATATTCCTTCGAAGGAAATTCGAAACGATAGAATAAATCACCATTATGAACCAAGGATGTCAAAAATGCGGTGCAAAAGACGAGGATGGAAACGAACAACCTTCAGGAAGTGAGAAAAGTGCCAAGTATACCGCCTGACAGCGTCCAATTATACTTATAGATTTTCATAACTAGGATTTGCTCCTAGAAATATACGCCAACTATTTCAGATAGAAATGCCTCTTTTCCAAAAAATTTGGACCACTTTTTGTTCGAATATCTACAATCTGCAAACCAAAATATTTCTCCAAAATTTTCAAATTCATAATCACGGTTTTGAGGAGTACCAAAATATGTGTTGTGCATCTGCCTATTTGCCATTTTGGAACTCTTAATTGCATAATTTTCTCACATTTTTAATGAATTCCAGTTAATTCGTACTCCATGGGAATAGGTAAAAATGTTACCTCTACAATAATGGGTGACAATAGAATATTTTTAATTTCTGTAAAAACTATTGATCTGGAAATTTTTAATTTTTTTCCTCAAATTCAACGCACCTGAAAACATGAAGGCGAATTTTTTTGCCGAAAAATTAAAAAATCACGTATTCAAGGGTTAACTAGGTAATTTAGGTATGAACTTCAAGCATTTGAAACTAATACTATCAAAATGATATAGCTCAAACATGTCAAAATAGGTACGAAATTTGACGCAATGAATACTGTTTACAAAAATCACCTTCATGGATGTCTTTGGATATTAAAGGTAAAATTAGTTACGTGCATTTACTCAATGTTTTCAAGCTAAAATCAAGTTTCTAATCTTCAAGGAGTAAAAAAAAATAGGTAACGTCAGATTGGTTTATCTGGTAACAGGGTTTCAACACTGTAAAGTGGAATACGCAACATGGCTGGGACCTCGTATTTAAGACGAACAAAACTTCTTTACTCAACTACCTATCTTTACCACCGATCCAACGATTTTATATCATTATATTATATTGAAATACAAGACTTCGTGCTTCGTATTTTAGAAAAAAGGCTTTTCCCGCAATAATCAAATATAATGAATTTCTGTAAATTCTTCTAATTTTGATTTCACACTTACATGCTTTAATGGAGCCATTGAATTGAATCACATAGGTATTATATCACAATTTATATTATGAATCTGAACTCGTATAAAAATAATAAACCAAAAGACAAATCGAACTGATAAAGTTGAAGGAGGTGGAAGAGACATCAAGCTCGTTCTCCACGGATTCTCCCAGCCAGCATGATGGTGCACTTTACAACACCATACCTTCAATTTGAAGTATGATAATTCATCAGCGGAATATTCCTTCTACAATGTTCAATAGAGTGTTTTTCCTCTCAAACAAACAAAAAAAAAATCACAAGTAAAATTCGATAAAAACTATCTATTGAATAAAACAACGAATAGGCGTCAGTTTCTACAGGTCTAAACAGTAAAACGAGAGATAAAAGGATGCTAATTGAAACAGGAAAAATATAAAGGACGTAGAATTTCAAGGGGTAATTTTCGATTTCATAACCTCGTATAGAAAGGAATTCGAGAGATGATGAAGAGTAGTGAAGGAGATGGAGGAGACATTTCAAGCTCGTTCTCCACGGATTCTCCCAGCCAGCTGGATGTCTTTAAGCATGATGGTGCACTTTACAACACCGTACCTTCAATTTGAAGTATGATGATCCATCAGCGGAATATTCCTTCTACAATGTTCAATAAAGGGTTTTTCCTCTCAAACAAACAAAAAAAAATCACAAGTAAAATTCGATGAAAACTATCTATTGAATAGAACAACGAATAGGCGCCAGTTTCTACAGGTCTTAACAGTAAAACGAGAGATGAAAGGATGCTAATTGAAACAGGAAAAATATAAAGGACGTAGAATTTCAAGGGGTAATTTTCGATTTCATAACCTCGTATAGAAAGGAATTCGAGAAATGATGAAGAGTAGGGATGGCATCGATATATAAAATATATCGATACCTATATCACGTTTGATATATCGATATATTTATATCGATATAGAGAACCGATAATATCGGTCAATATCGATATATTTACCGATACATCGCGACCTGTTTTCAAGTAAAAAAATTTTTACTTTTTTAGTAAAAATTAAATATTGAAATGAATGGACGAGAAGGGACGCCTGTACTTGTAAAAACATCAAGTCTCTCTATTTTTATTCTTATATTATATTATTTAATTTTATTCCAAATTGTGTAGGTACCTAGTGATGGGTTGATTTCAGACTGTTGACTTCAGCTCAGACATGATTGTGTACATAGTATTCACCTACAGTGGCTACCAAGGCTCAATTACTTGACTAGAGTCAAAATTTATGGAGGCTAGTCTAGATTGAAACTACCTACTATACGAAGTGAAGCAGGTTTTCACAACAATTATTTTCAATTTTGATGGATCATGATCGTCTACAGTACCTATACCCCTGTCAATTTATAAATTAATTTAACATTGCAATGACATTTTCGCACTTTTTTCCAGTTTTTAAACAATGAATTTCGATCATTCATACCCAGTAACTTTTGAAAGTAGGTTAATACTTATTTCACACGGTTTTTCCAAATAGATATTCCCATATGTCGAGTACATTGATATATTTCTTCCAAAATTGTGTTAGTAACTTTTAAATTCACCTACCTACTTACTTCTTCAAGATTTTTCCAAGTACGAGTAGATACTCCGATATGTCCATGTCATCCTGAATGATATTTATATTGCTTTAAAACTATTAAATTCACCTACCTACTTCACATGTATTTGACATTTTCATGTCTTTGCCCTGGCACATAGCACAAAAAACTGTCACGAAATTGCCTAACGAAATTGTGTTACAGTGACTTTATAATGATTTCCGCTTACAACGACCCCGTTGTTAGGTTTGTTCCTTTTCTACACTTTTTAACCCACAAAAATCGTTCACCACTCGTTGGAAAGCTCTCGATTTAACGAACATTTTCATGTTCTCCATAACATATTGACTATACGAATAGCGGAGCTATGGGCATAACTGTTCTCATATTTTGTTTACAAACTAATGATCGTGAGTGTAGAAGATAATTAATCCATAATCGTCTATTTTATTGAAATTAGGTACCTACCATATGTACCTATACCTAGTGAGGTAAAAAGCAATAGGTAAAGACATGAAAATGTCCCAATGCGTTGCAGACTCGTATGCAAGCGTTTTTTTGTATTAAAATGTGTACCTAGTAGATATTGGAATATTACAGAAAATAAATGAGAACGACTTGCTTGCGCAAATTCAAAAGACAATGTACTTTTCAATTCGTGATTGAACGGGTGTTAAATATGACGGGTGGTGTTGTGTTGGTAATCAAAATGTTATAATTTAGTAGTGACTTCAACATCCTCCCAAATTATTAATTTTGATTTTCTGAAACAAATTTTAGTTATTACTTCTCAACAACAACAATACCAAGTCACTCCCGGATACTCAAAAACTTTGGCTTCGCGAGAGGTTTGGTAAAAATGTCTTCTTTATGTTTTAAAGTAGATCTTCCAATACATCGAAATAGCGATATATTTTCTCCGATATATCGAAATATCGATATGTTTTATCCGATATATCGAAGGTATCGATATCTCATTGACGATATATCGATATGTTTCATCCGATATGCCATCCCTAATGAAGAGTAGTGAAGGAGATGGAGGAGAAATTTCAAGCTCGTTCTCCACGGATTCTCCCAGCCAGCTGGATGTCATTAAGCATGATGGTGCACTTTACAACACCATTACCTTCAATTTGAAGTATGATGATCCATCAGCGGAATATTCCTTCTACAATGTTCAATAAAGGGTTTTTCCTCTCAAACAAACAAAAAATTTCTCCCTTGCGAGGGAAAAACATTAAATCATGTTTAATGTTTTTCCCTCGCAAGGGAGAAATTAGATTGCCGATCACTCAGCTGATCAGTGACCACTCAGGCGCCTTCAGCATTCTCCATTGACCCTGCTTCTCAAATTTCAGCTTCCTGCGTTCAACAGGAGAGAAAATGGCCTTGGAGCTCACTCAGCTGATCAGTGACCATCTTGGTACAACTAGACCCCAAATGGAGCCGATATAACGTGGTAACTAAGAAATCGGTCCGTGGTAACTAAGAAAAAAAAGCGTTGCAGATTTGCGTGTCGGAATTCACAGAATGACCCCCAGCCCTAAAACATGTTAAAAAAAAACAACGAATAGGCGTCAGTTTCTACAGGTCTAAACAGTAAAACGAGAGATGAAAGGATGCTAATTGAAACAGGAAAAATATAAAGGACGTAGAATTTCAAGGGGTAATTTTCGATTTCATAACCTCGTATAGAAAGGAATTCGAGAAATGATGAAGAGTAGTGAAGGAGATGGAGAGGACATTTCAAGCTCGTTCTCCCAGCCAGATGGATGTCTTTGTCCATGATGGTGACTCGCTTGGCGTAGATACCCCACAACATAATGTAATGATTCTAGGAATAAACACAATTGCACTCGTTGCAATCCAGAATCAAACTGATTTTTATTTAGCCAAACGTAAATTGTATCTTGGAGAATAGAGTTTCCCAACACTACCCCCACTTTTTCTTTTTTTTGTGTTTTTTCTTGATTTGTTTGTTTTAATTTTCTTATTGTTCTTTATTTTGGTTCTCACCCTGCTGGAGTCCTAGATATCCCAAACTCATATCCCAGTCCCGGATATTTTCCTCTCTTACCAGCATCCGTCCTGCTCCTCCTTCCTGAAATGCTATCTTCTGCTTCTTGAGTCTCCACACGCTCACCGGTTAAACGGGAGTACTGTACAGTTTTGCCTTGTCTAGATCCCAAATATGTTTCATTTGATTCAGTCATATAGTTTACTGGCCACCGTTCGAAATATCCTGAATTTTCCTTGAGCATAGGGGTAAGTTTCTTCGGTGGCTTCCACCAATTACGCTGACAACCGGTCTGCTTCCGAGTCATTTTCTCATCGTTTCTCACAGCTTTTCTGATTCTCTTTTATCCCTCTCCCGTTTTCTGATTCTCTGCTTGTTTATGTCTCCTTTTCTCATCCTCTCATTGCCCCTTTCTCCTTCTCTGAATCTCCTCTTTCTTCTGATCACCTCCTTGGCCGTTTCAGCTCTATGGCTCTTCTTCTCTCTCTTCTTTCCTTGATTTTTATCCACATTAACCACACAGTTTATTCGATGACTCACCAACTTTCTCCCTCGACTATGAATACATTTTTTTCTTCATGATCTTATAGGCTTCCTCCCTTTCTTCCTCATTCACTTTGGGTTCACTACATCCCGACTCGTAGGATTTAGTTACCTTCATTGATTGCAATAGTTTTCTGTGCCATTCCGCGGGTTTTGTAGTTTCAACACTGCTTCCAGTCTTTCCACTCATACTATTTGTTGTGTCACAAGGAGATGGAAGCGTTTCGTCATAAACCGCCAATTCTGGTGGTGAAAACACCCCAGCTTCTGGGCTGAATGTAGTTCCATTTTCAAAATTTTCAAAAAGATAAAGAAAAGAAATCAAGGTCATCAACATCAACGTCTCCATCGGACTTGCCATCATCACCTGAATCCTCCACACCATCTGGCATCTCCTCTCGACCTGTGTAGACTTGTACGCTCTCAGCTCCAACGCTAGGTACTTCTCCTTCTTCCTCTTCATCCGTCCCCTTCCCTTTCTTGTCTTTTCGCTTCTTCTTTTTCTTCTTGTCGTGTATAGACCTGTCCTTTGGAAGGTATTTGTCAGAAGAAGCCAAGCCAGGAATGATGAGGGGGACAGTTAAATCTATTTGAGCTACAGGAACATTCTTATCCTCCTTGGAACTCGACTTCAAGTAGTTTGGATTCATTGCTTGCTCCTGTCGCCGTGCTTCTCGCATATTTTCTATATCTTCAGTCGTCAGTTCAGGTACTTTTTCTTCATTCGTTTTTTCGAGGCCAAATATGTCCCCTAGTTTATTGTTGATCTCGAACTCGTCTTCTGACGACGAAGAGGACTATGGAGGATCATTGATCCAAGCGTCCAAATCGAGACCATCAGGTACTTGTACTATGCGCTGTGCTTTGGGTGCCACTGGATTAATATCTCCAGAAAACAACACCGACACTGCTTCGACAACTTGCGTCTCCCCGTTTTCCAGCTCGGACTTGATGATTTTAACGAACTCCAGGGCCGAGCAGGCTCGTTCCTGCACCTCAAAATCTCCCGATAAAATAGAACCGATGCCCGATGCTTTCCCTTCCTCCTCCTTGTGGCCCAGGATTCTTCCATTCTGACGTTGTTCGTAGGATATTTCGAACTCACCAATGTGATTGTTTGGAATGAACTCCCCGTCATTTACGGTGAATGCTCCCTTCGTCCCATCGTAGCAGTTATCCTCTTTCGCATCGTAGACTCTATTAACTTCGTCCAATTCTTCATTTTTATCTTTATCTTCTATGGTTTGAATCTCAGGAAACTGACACAATTCAACCTCTGCAATTTTAGTCAATTTATCATTTTCATCACTACAAATTAGCTTGCTGTCGTTATTTTCCCTGCTCTCCAAATCGTTCTATACGTGTTACGTATAAAGCAATTCTTTCAACAGCTCTTGTTAGAGCTCACACTGCAGGCATTTGCCTGTTTCGTTTCCGAATTTCATGGGTAAACGATAATCCCACGGGAAAGCGAATACATTACCTCGAGCGAACACCTCGAATTCAGAGTCAACCGGTCTTCCTGATCGTCGAAGGACTAGATCAAAGACTTCAATCGTCTCACATCCCCTACCGCGACCACCCTCCCTGACTGAATTTGACCTTTTCAAGAAGGCTCTTGCTCAACAGACAAATTCAACTGTCTTAAGTGATGTCAACCACACAGCAGGATCCCCAGGCCCCTCAGGCTCAGGCTCCTCCAACCCCAGCACCAGCGCCACCGTAAACTCAACCGTCACAACCAAAGGCTGCTCCACCTCCGAAACCAGCGAGAGTGAATGTGTCTTCATCGAATCGACCAAACCTGCCATTCTTGACAGGAGCTCAACTTCTCGACTTTGGAAGGTTGGACCGAGAATATCGCGTACGCGATTATGTCTTGTCCATAGCCAACCAGAACTCGATGCCAGTTGTAGTATACAACACTCTTCAGACGATAATCACAGTTGATCTCGACATGACAGAAGCTCAATTCTCTCGAATGTGGAAAACACTAATCCTCAAACGAGTGCAAGACGTCTACGAGATGGAAAAATCCACTCGATCTGACAACTTCGTCCGACTGACAAGAAACATTCTTGTTCCAGGCCCTCTCGGTGACCTGCTCTACTCTATCGGCCAGCTACAATCATCTGTGGATGGATGGACCTACGATATGGTTCCACCATCACGAGCTGCACGCCCAGAAGAATTCTGGACCGTTGATCCTAACATCGTAAGCGCTTGGATCCGCATGATGCACCGAATGAAAACTCGGTATCTAATGCGTGAATTCCCTTCTAACTCCGACTACCAGGATCGGGTTCTCATCCGCCAATATGTCCTGAGCTCGAAAATAAACAATGTAAACTCGAAGCTAACTTACAGATACAGTAAAATGAGAGATAAAGGACGCTATTGATCTTGTTGAAGAGAGGACGTGGAGAAGACATTTAAGCTCGTTCTCCACGGATTCTCCTGGCCAGCTGGATATCTTTGAGCACGATGGTGACTCGCTTGGCGTGGATAGCCTACTAAAGATCTTGTCCTCAAACAAACAGACCAAGTATGCTTCGGATGCTTCCTGAAGAGCAACGGTACCAGGCCTGTATCTGTGAGGTTTCATTACACCTCCTGTGGATGGAGCACTCTTCCTAGCAGCCTGGGTGGCAAACTTTTTTCTGTTTGCCTTTCATCTAGTATTTTTACGGGCAGTTTGTTTCATATCTTATTCGAACAGAAGATTTGAAATTGAAAAAATTATGTTTTTACTCTCAACTTCAAGAAACCTAAGCGAACTGTGGAGGAACGATTTTACTCATTTCAAAAAACTGTTCTGTACATCAAAGTTTTCATCGCTGTACTATCAAATTTGAACTTTTTGTATAACCCTTTTGTATAACTATAATCCTTAATGTTTGGCGTCAATGAACATAACGGTTGAACACGATTATCCAAGGGAAAAAAAAACAAAAAATGTAACTTTACTACACTCTTAGCAGCACTTCACAGCATCATACGTACGGTTTAAAATATGATGATCTATCAGAGAATGTAAGAGAATAATCTCACAAATAAAATTCGATGAAAACTACCTATTGAATAGAACAACGAATAGGCGCCATTTTCTATGAGTCTGAACAGTAAAATGAGGGATTAAAGGTCGCTTAAGTTGATCTTAAAAAATGTTGCTTTCACATAAACCGGCTTAATTGATCCATACAGTTGAATTTCATTCGTATTATATCAAAATGTATACAATGAATCTGAACTCGTACTAAATAAAATACAAAACGAACAGATAAAGTTGAAGTAGGTAGAGGAGACATTTAAGCTCGTTCTCTGCAGGTCTTAATAGTAAAATGGGAGATTTAAGCTATTTTCGGCCACTGATGCATTTTTCCATCGTCACAATAATGTTTTTTTCAAATATTATATAGTGGAAAATCTTTGTAGAAGAATTGTTTTCTCGTTCATGCAGTTCATAAACGTTTCGAAAAAAAAAAAAAAATTTCTTGGACATTCGGGAGCTCAATGAAATTTTGGGAAATTTTTTGAAAGAGGCTTTTTGGCCGAAAGCGTGGTTATGGTGGCTCAAATTCGATCCCGGGCGAGTGAGCGTTCTGGGCCATGAATCCAAACAGATTCCGGTCTATAAATAGATTTTTACATTTTACCTAGATTTTTTTTCAAGATTTTCAACAATGAAATGGATAAATCATATCGATTTGGAATACTGAGACCTCTCAAATCCTATAAAAAGTTGAATTCATAAAATTTGGAGCATTTTTGCTCTCGATTGGTGAGTAAATGATGCCTTATTTCGGCCGGCATACTGTAAAATAGTTCATCCTCCTCCTCCCATTACTCTGTTATTTCTACCCTCGGCTTGAAATGGGTTAAGGACGCTGGTTGATCTTATTAATTTTAATTTCACCCATACAGGCTCAATTGATCCATTCAGTTGAATCACATTCGTAGTATATCACAATTCACACTATGAATCTGAAATCGTACAAAAAAAGACTAAACGATCAGATGAAGTCGAAGAGTGAAGTAGGTGGAGGAGATATTTAAGCTCGTTCGCTACAGGCTGAACAGTAACATGAGAGATAAAACGACGCTAATTGCAAAAGGAGAAACACAGAGGACTTAGAATTTCAAGGGGTAGTTATCGATTTCATATCCTCATACATACGAAATCAAAACTAGAAACAGAGGTTATTCATGTGGGGGAAGGAGAATAACTTCATCAACACTCAAGCCAAAAACAGGTACAGTCAAAGACATAAGCATGAAATTGGAATTTCTTTCAGTACCTCATTTCATATTAGGGTGGTGCATGAATCATGTTTTTATCGTTTTAAAAAAGCTACAATGTAAAAGGAAAAACAATTTAAGTCAGTTAGACTTCAAACCCATTTGGTGGATCAACATTCGAAACGAATTGGTGCAGAATGTACGAAAAGTCGGGAGACCAGTAAAGCTTCGGATTATTGTAAAAATACTAATTTTTGAACATTATCTCTGACTAAATATTCTATTATTGCAGTTTTCTTTGAGAACAGCTAAACAAAAAGTCAAGTCGTTGGCAATAATGTTAACAATTTTTCATGTTTTCAAACGTGGTTCCTATAATCGGATCTTGAATACTATCAATGACGATTCTTCCCCAGGAGCACTTCAAATTTGAGATAATTGGGCCATCAGACGATGACAAATTCGAATAAACTGAGCGTATACACAAGTTGACGTTTCTCCAGGCATGAGATGGACAAAGGGGATGGGGTACTCACCGTAATTTTTCTCAATGATTCGAATGATCGTATTTCCATGACACTCCAAGTGATTAAAAACAAAGGAAATAGGAGGAGAATGGCATGAAAATAAATACCAAAACTAAAATAAAATGACACTGTTTTTTTCATTCAAACTCATTTTTTTCCCTTATATTCAACTTTAAAATTTCTTACAAGTCGTTCAGAGGAAGCTTATTTCCTGGTCGGAGGGAGATAGGGAAGCGTCTATCGTAATCCACAGCGGATCAAAGATAGTAGTAATTTTGACAAATCAGACAATTTCAAAGTAGGGTTACTTTCGATCCTCAACTCTTACTTAACCACCCATTCAACACTGCTGCTGCGAAGACGATGGATGGTGCTTCCGCCTCAATCAATTATAGAAATTGCAATACACTGCAAAAACGCGGCTGCCTTGACTAACTCGGAAGCAATGGTGCAGTGAAAAGCCGGATCTGAAGCAGGCATCAAGCTGCCTTTCACTTACCAAGTCTTTTGCCAGGCTGATGAGCACACAACTAACCAGCCTAAAATAATAAAGGAAGAATTTGCTTGGCTCAATCGTTCTTGAATTCATTTTCTACGTGCGGGACCCGTTCTACAATGTTTTTACAAAGTCGAGTTTATACAAAAGATCGGGTAAATTTGGGGTGGAATTTCAATATTCAAACCCACTACGAAGTTTTGAGACAAATATGAACAAAATGCTAATATGGATTATTCAGCTTCCGAAAATTTCGGTTTATTCAAAATTTCTTAGAAACGAAGATTGTGGATTAATTAATACGCAAGAGTACATGTTAAAATGTTTCGAAAAGACTTCGACCTCGTTTGATGAGAGGAGACACGAAATGGAGGCCCTCTCAAGACTTCAATGAAGGACGAGAGAAATGCAGGTTAATCATGACGAAATTTCACGATTAAACCCCCCAAAAACCTAATAAGTAGGTGCCGACTCACACTTTAAAGGTGATTCAGGGGCTACTCAATTCCTCCGGGGTCTAACCTTTCAAAATCGATGGTCAACTATAAGGGGAGACGAGGATTGCTCAACAAACTGGTCAGTCCAGGTCGACAAGGTATCCACATACTCGAGCCCAACACAACACACCTGTATATTGTAATTCGAGTTCCAACCTTTCTTAATCGAATGGGAAAGGGAAGTGCACAGGATGAGAGGCTTTACAATAACACTTAAACCGCTGCACATATTTTGAGCGAGCCTTTAGTAATAGGTAGGACGAGATAAAATTCGAAAAAAGAATTTTTAAAAAACCGGATGACAAAATTCATTGTTCTTTGACTTTTAATCAATATTTTAAGAATTACATGGACAGGAATCTGCAATCTCTATGGAATTACTTCAGCTGTCCTGTGCATCTGCAACGCGCAACTTCATCAAGAACATCTTGAAGAACAGAAAATGGCCACCTGTAGACTTGGCTAGCTCAACACCACGTCTGACAACTTCTTGCGCTGAAGGAAGAGATCCTGAGTTAGCTTAGATTACTCCCTTGTGAAAGATTCATGAAAGTCGAGAATTATGTAGCCTACCTCAAAGATAAGACCATTACAGTATTAAGATCTGAAGTATTCCACAAATTAATATAAATAGGCAATTGAAACAATGAAAATGGTTGGGAAGAAAATGACTGATTCAAGTGCTCGAAACTAGTGGAAGAGAACAACATTAATTCTGTATTACATACTGACTGTCCACAGCCGATGAAACTGATACTATCCCATCTTTGTCGCCACATGTTAGATTGTACTAATTCATTTGCTAGTCTAAGCTAATTTCAAAGACAAGGAGGTAGAAATGACTAGCACACGTTGCTTCGATGAACTGTACTGTTCATTCATAGAAGACTTATCAATAGCTCAGAGAGGTGAGAGGAGGGGAGGGTCAGGCTGAGTGACGTAATTAATTATCCTCAATAAGCGATCGGTTGGTCTCACGAAACATCGAGTGATCTTAAAAAATTCTCAAAATAAATAAATAAAACAAAAAAACAGCACCTACAAAAAAGTTTTTGAGCAATGGCGAATTGGAAAAGTTTCCTTCTTTTCTCCTTAAAGAAGTGGAGAACGCACTCGAGTGGCGATGAACTATGAATGACTCTTTCTGAGATGAGGTGTACCCTAGTGGCGTTTTGATGTCAACATTTGAAATTTAGCAATTCCCGAAAATACAGGGTATGGAAATAAATTAACAGAGTTCTTTACTTTGGTCGTCAACAAGAGTGAATTAATGAGATTTTTCCCAATTCAATGGAATAGGGAAGTAAGCAAACATCATAAAAGGCTCAACAATTTCGGTTTTCTTGGGTTTCTCTGATAGTCAGTTTTCTTTCTGTATCCAATAATCAATTCCCCTCAAACCGTTCAACAAAATTTGGAATTTGAGTTCCTTTTCCAAAAAAAAAAAAAGGTTTCAACATAAATATTTGAATGAAAACATTTTCAGAGTTTTGGTTTATTATTTTCAATAATGAACCTTTGGAATCGACCAAGAAAATTTTTTTTTTAACACCTCCTCAAAACTTGATGGTTTACGTTTCAAGGTACGTAGAATCCAAAAATCGAATAAAAATTTGGCCGTCCGTCCGCCGTCCGCGGCACTTTTGCCACTAAGCATTGACTGATTTTGATTAAATTTGGTACCTAGGCTCCATTTGGGGTCTAGTTGTGCCCCGAAGATTTTGGTTGATTAGGTCACTTCTAAGGGTTCCAAAATCAATTTTGAAATTTTGAAAACACCCTAAATCAAAAAATTTTGATATAAAGGTATTGTTTTTCCTTCAATTTAAGATTCTATAGAATTTTTAGAGACCACCCGGAGCTCTGCAGGACAAACCGTTCGCTCACTACGAGAATTTAAAGTTTGGACGTACGATAAATCAGAAACACGAGTGTGAATCGCAAAAGAGGCCTAATCTCCGTTCAAATTAAATCAACCAATAATTAAATTGACAATTAAAAATTAAATTGAAAAAAAATTAATTAAATTAAATTGAAAATTAAATTCAAATTAAATTGACCGAAATGCGATCAATGTTTTTCCTCATGTTGGATCGTTGGTGGCTTTGCAGACGAGTGATCTATATAGAAAATAAAAAATAATAAACCACTGTGTAATAATTTGCAGCGTTTTTTTCATAATTTGCTCAGGCGAATTTGTGTTAGGTACCTACTTAGGTTATACCACTCATTCATTCCAATCGGAAAGTAGGCTGATTTCGAAGAAAACCGTTACTTCCAACTGTACGCCATCAGATGAATCACTGATGAGTTAATAAAGTAACAATAACAGTACAGCTGGGTGAGGGGAGGACAAATAAGGCTGGTCCTCGTTTTATAGTTTTACTCTCTAGTACTTTCGCCTGGTGGCATCTTCAGGAGCTTAGCTGACTAGTGGATGGGGTTCACATTTCCCTTGGTTATTCTTAGTAAAAATCATTTGGCTTGATTTCCAGTTATGGTAGGGGCTGGTGAACTTGCTGCTTAGGGATAGTAATTTTGAGATTCTTCTCCAGTATGCTTTTTTCTTCCTTGCAAGATGTTTATTATTATCCATGCACCTTTTTTGCATGTAGAGGTTTTATCCATTCTTATATGGTCCAAGTGGTCACTATATCTCCCTGCTTGGGAAGTGTTATTAGGCAGTAGAATTGCAAATAGCTTTGAAAAGGGTTTTTTGTTTAAATTAGCCACTAGAGACATAACCTGTTTGTCTGTCCTCCTCCTGTTATTTGTCCTCCCCTCACCCAGCTGTACTGCAACGTAATGGCTACCACTATATGTGAGTAACAATAACGAAATCGAGAAACATTTGATATTTTTTGAAATTGTGAGGTGATAGGAGGAATCAAAGAACATAATGATGGGAATTTGCGTCGTTGAAAAATCGTACAGAAGCTAGAGGCAGGTCTAGTTTTTTGTCGTGAACAGCTGATGGAGAAAATAAGAGTAATTTTTTTTTTGTGGACGAAACGAACGAGAAATTCCCATTCAAAAGGAAGAAATGGGGTTTTGAACTCACGGCGGAAAACAAGTTTTTACAAACCCGTCGGCCGGTTTTTTACTATCCGAGGTTGTGATGTAATTTGCACGAGACTTGAATTCCATAATATATTATATCGTTCTTCAGGTAGTAAGGACGAGAAAGAGGGATAATAGTCGACAGCAAGAGTTCATTACTGCGACAGGAAGTATTTATCTAGAATCTATCTACAATTCAAAGGGAAAAATGTAGTTAGGATCCAGGAAAAAAAAACATAATTTTCTTTGTTGTTTTTGATGATTTTTGTCGCCTTAAACGTGGTCTTCCTCAGAGGCCCTCAAAAGCTTAAAACATACTCAATTTCCTAACCCATTGGTTTAGTATGAAATGTAAGGTGTAATAAATGCTTACAAGAGGTGTTTTTCAATAAAAATTGGGCGTTTTTCTCATTTTTCTTTGGTAAATGTTAAGAACCTTCACAGAGTATCCCGAAATTAATCAGTTATAATAAATTCATTGAAGCAATGAACACCAAAAAACTTTCCAGCGATTAATTTTATTATATCATTAATTACTTCTGATCAAATTTGAGAATGCAGCTGAGTGGGTGAATGGCTCATTTACTGGACAGGCAACTCAGTTTGACAGTTAAGTGGGTCACGTAAATGGATTTCATGGATTATCTTCCTATCTAATTCTTTATTTGTTCGCTTGAAGCCGTTTCTTCAAAATTTTCTCCTTTCAATTCATTTTTGTAGGAATAGAAAAGACATGATTAGGTAGTTCAATAATAATGTATTATAATAGCCCAGAACGAAAGATTTTGCAGGTGTATTAGGTGTTATCAGTGTAAAAACAGGAAGGGGTAGAAAGGTGATATTATTGCATCTTGTGGTAGTATCAAAACAAAGTGTTCTCCCAGTCAAGTTTCAGTCGAAAAAAAAATTAGCGAAAATCAAAATTAATAGCTCCGAATGGAAATCAACAATTAGTTCGATTTTTGGATTCCAACCATCTTAATGGAATACAAATGTGAGCCTGAAAAAATTGGGCTACGGGCCCCGTATATCAACAGGCGTCATGAAAGAGCTACGTAGTGAACGCGGAAATATAGAGAAAGCGGAACGAATCTGGGAAAAACCTCAATAGTCCGACTGAAAAGAGGGAATATCTGTCTTGAAGGGGATAAAAATAACTTGGATAACAGAACGAGCACAAAAAATGCTCTATATATATAGAGAAGAAATCTGGTACATGGGAGTAGCGGAAATTTCTTGGTAAGTTACGGTTCGGATGAGAGTGAGACCGAACACCCGTGACTGATGGTTGACAGAATAGCACCTCAGAAGCTGGAGAGACTCAGAATATTGATACTCCAAATACGAGTAGATGAAATGAATTCGGAATAATCTCAATGTAATATACGAACCTTCAATGTGAACCACAGTAATTAGCATCCGAGTTTTGTCACAAAAATGCCACTAAGTGGACAATCAATGAAAGAAAACAATCACATACAGCCTCACGGGAGTTTTATTGATGTTGACCAAACGGTAACGTGTGTCAAATGGAAAACCAATTCATTCCAAATATTCACAGCAATATCAATCAGAATCATAGAAAGCCAAGGACACCATTTAAGCCATGGGTAAGCGAAAAAAGTTGAACACAAATTAGGCCTGTCGTTATAAATAAAGATGAGAATAAACAAGATATGGATCAAGTAGAATCAAATTATTGTTGATATAAACATCGCCATTCTGCATCAAATAATTGTTGAATAAATTTTTTAAAAATTAGAATTTTAAAAAATACTTGTTTTATGAAAAAATTTTAAATTTATTATGCTTTTACAATTAGCTGATTCTCATAATATGAAAACGTATACTAGTGACGTCAAAAGCCCCAATGAGCATCCGTTTTTATTGTTGTTATTTCTGACTGAAAGCCAAATCGACTTACTAAATTAGGTGTTTCTAAACCTATTGTATTTTGTATATCAAATTACTTGTAGGAATTTACATCAATGGGGGGGGGGGACACCGAAGGGTTCAAAAAAGTATCGAGATATTCAGGTTTATCATAGAAATAAAGAATAGAAGGATGATAATATTGCATATTTGTTATTCGAGATTATAGTAATTCTGTGACACTTAGAATGGTCAAGTTCAAAAATTATTGATTGTTACATAATTTGGGAGTATTTACATCTAAGGTGGGCAACGTATAAAAATAAAAATTGCAAGTACATATTACGTCAAAACATGGTGTGAGGTGGCGTCATCAGGACTGTTCCTCTTATCCGAACCAGGACGAACAGCACCAGCAATGAAAAGTGGCAATCGTGGAAAATCACCAGCAGAGCTGAAGTTCAGTTGGGCGCCAAGTAACAGCCATTGTCTACCAGAGGCCATTAGGCTTGGGGCTTCTTCCATCGTGCTCCCTTGGAAGCCATCCACACTGAAACCCAGCTCATCCTGTAGACTAGCGCTACATAAAGCCCTCGTATCGTTGGTAGTAGTGTATTGTAAAACGCCGCATTGTTGATGAATATTACGTGTTAGTTCTAAATACGATCTATCGATTTTACCCCCACAATCTTCACCGAATGACTCAGGGAAAAAATTGCAAGTACATATTACGTCAAAACGTGGTGTGAGGTGGCGTCATCAGGACTGTTCCCCTAATCCGAACCAGGACGAACAGCACCAGCAATGAAAATTGGCAATCATGGAAAATCACCAGTTGGGCGCCAAATAACATCACAGGCGTTCCAAACAACAGCCATTGTCTACCAGAGGCCATTAGGCTTGGGGCTTCTTCCATCTTGCCCCCTTGGAAGCCATCCACACTGAGATCCAGTACATCCTGTAGACTAGCGCTACATAAAGCCCTCGTATCGTTGGTAGTAGTGTATTGTGTAACGCCGCATTGTTGATAAATATTACATGTTTGTTCTAAATACGTTCTATCGATACCCCCCACAATCTTCACCAAAAGACTCAGGGAGGAAATCCGAGTCCCTCCTCAGGAGTATGGTTTTTCGTACCATTTTATTCTATTCATTGTTTATTTACATTTTGTATATTTATTTAAATATGCCTTCGATAGGGAAAATGGATAATTGGTTCATTTTTGATTGAGAACCGTAGATGACCAATTGATCCATGATATTGAGCTCATCCAGATTCCGAGGAGATACATCCGGCACCAAGAAACCCCCCTGGAGATGTACGATGAAAGGCAGTTTGGGAGAAGATTCCGTTTCAATAAAGAACTGAGATGCATTAGCATTCCAAAATTCACTGTTTTTCAACATTATTTTTTTATCCTCGCCAAATATTTTCTTTTCTGACTAATCTTTTAACCCAAAT
This sequence comes from Apolygus lucorum, assembly GCA_009739505.2. NCBI lineage: Eukaryota > Metazoa > Arthropoda > Insecta > Hemiptera > Miridae > Apolygus > Apolygus lucorum. The sequence continues at coordinate 14,794,532 of CM019174.2, forward strand.
GTACCGTCATACAGATACTCCTCAAGTGAAATAAGAAAAAAAAAAAAAAAAAAAAAAATCGGAATTTTTGTTTCGACACAGAATTTGAGGCGCATCGATCAAGATCTGTAACTGTCCTAGAACGTATCAGATGATTTTTTGGTAGTTACGATCTCTCAGAAGGTCGATGCGCCTCAAAATTGTGAAACAATGGTATCGATACTTACCTCAAAGGAATTTGAAAAAACACAAATGCGCACTTTCTCTCAAAAATAAACATAAATTCAACCGGTAATCACAAACAAAATTAAATAGAACAAGAATTAGGATAAATTCATTCATCTTTAATCAACATTTAATCTGTCCCCGTAGTAGTATGGCCAACAAAAACCATGAAATATGGAAAAACCAAAATTTGCTCGCTCTAGAACCTAGTTCTCTCCAAATTATCCTCGAAGCCTCCTTGAGAAAAGTTGGAGCTGAGGCCACTTTCAAGATATGACTCAGAATGGGTCGCAAAAATCAGGTTTTTGATCTCAAATTTGGATTGAAAACCTACATACTCCAACTTTTTGCCCAATGTGGCCATAACATGTGGTAGAAAAATTAATTAAAGAGACCACACGATTGAAAAAAAAGGCGGGCCTCCCTGAACGCGAGCAACTTAATACGTCACGCCCTGCTGTCATCGTTCAAATCTTCCACTTTTATTAGCTTCTCAAATTTCTTACAAACATTTTCTAGACGAACAAGGACCGACTACCGTTATTCCTGAACCATAGTATTTTGAAAAAAAATTGACTGAAATACCCCATTCCGCCCTCAGTGCTGCTATCGAGCCCTCCCTCATCCCTTAGCAAATATTCTGCACCCTGCATGTCCGTCTAGAACTCCAAACCTGAGTGCTTTGATTTGTTGGTCACTGGTCAATTCTAGATACTGTTCTCATGAGTAGTGAAACTTTCAGACTTCGTCAATAGGCAGTTGAATATTGTGTAAAAAGTAAAGTTACAGGAAAGTTCCTTTGTATAACACATGTGTACATTGCAATTCTGTTAATTTCAAATGCTTCAAAAATTTATATCGCTTACAGAGTCAGAACTTCATTATTGCGTAACTTCATCGTGCTTTTGTATGTTTATTTATATAATATATTTCGGAATATGTTTAAATGCGGTTCCCCGTTCTTACCTATTTCTTTCCCAAAATCGAGGGAGGACTTGGATACCAGATGAGGGGGGACAACCTTCCAGGCGCGCATGCGCACATGTCCCCTTCCCTTCTATCGTTTGAGGAGCTAACTGGCGAGGTAGGAAAAGAAACGCATCAGTCTGCTTCCAAAGCTTGTATGTTTCAAAACGAATATAACATTTTCCATTCTTTCTATTTTTCTCTTTTATTTTTCCCCTACTCTTTGATGAAGAGAATCCTTTCTCGAAATCAGAAGTGGGATAAGCAATTTCCGCGCTTACAAATTTCGGTTTTCTTTTTTTTTCTTTCGTTTTATTAAAAAGTTCGAATCGCGTCAACACGGGGTCAACACACTCTACCCACGAGATGGCGGATGACCAAATCCCAGAGGAGGAAATCCCGCAGCCGACGCCCCCAATACCTGATGCCTCAGGTTTGGAACAAGTTTTGGGTGCCTTACTTGATCGAATTTCCCATCCTCCACCAACGCAAGGCCGACTAAAGTTCGCGGTGTTCGATCCGGCAACAGTGGCACCGAAGACATGGTTGAGGACGTCCAGTATAATCGTCAAAAACCGGGTAACCAACCAGTCTGATTTGGTTTTGGCGTTGACGGACGCCATGAAGGGAGCTGCGTCCGAGTGGTTTTCCGATGTCGTCGATGACACTCTCACCTGGACCCTTTTCCAGCAACAGTTCGAGGCGAAGTTTTGTCTCGTCGATACGGCCGCAGCGACTTTACACCAAGCCATCACCTCATACCCCAAAGACGGCGATTTAACCAAGTTAATCACTGATCAGATAGTGAAGGTTAGGGGTGCCTTCCGAGGAAAAACGAGTGACGAATGTGCTGTTCTTGTTGCTTCAGCTATAGCCGCCCGTCACGATCCTGACGTTCGAAAAAGGTGCTATGTGCAGGACAGTCCGACAGAAGTAGCCCTATTGAAAGAGGTAAAAGCTTCAAAAGTGACGAAGGGCAAGTCTGGACCTTTTTTCACTCCAAGAGGTGGTCAATTACAGACTCCAAGACCATCGAGCCCATGGAAAAGGCCTCATCAAGGGCAACAACCTGGACAACAACCACAGTTCAAAAAGTGGCGTTCAGACACCCCATTTCAATCACGCCAACCAGCCCCTGGCCCCTCAGGCATACAGCAAACCCAACAACAGCAACATTCTCAACAGCAACAATCACAGAAGCCTCAGCAGCAGTCGGGCCGAAAGCGGTTCTGCAAAACATGCAATTCAACTTCTCACGACTGGCCGCACTGTTTCAAGAACCCCAACCGGGTTCAACTCCAGCCTCAGCAGCAGGGCCAAGGACAACAAGAGAGACGGGTAAATGTCCTGTCCATTAACCCAGTTGGTCAACTACAACACCAAGGTAATGAATTTCCATTTGTATTTGATTCTGGGAGCGAAGCATCTCTTTTATCACATGATTTATTGCCTCAATTTATTGGCCTAAAATATAAAAATCCAGTAAAATTAACTGGGATAGGTCAAGGTCAAGTTATTGCCGATTTTCAAATTTCTACAGTTGTCACAATTAATGATATTGACATCCCGGTGTTATTTTATATTGTCCCTGAAGGGACCACTCTGAATAAAATTCTATTAGGCCGTGATGTTTTACAGTCTGGGATAAGTGTGACAATTTTAGCAGATCGATATGAATTCACTAAAACTGAAAAGAAAAAGGAAGAAAAACAAAAATTAAAATCTAGATATTTAGAATCAAAGCGAAAATCCGCGAAAAATCTCCCTAAAATTCAACATGACCTTGAACCAGAAGGTGAGAAAATTTGGCCAACACCCTGTTTAACCCCTATGGTTGATAGGCAAGTAGAATCTATATCCGCGATGGAACGAGCTCCGCGGATTATTCAGGGATCTACAGCCGGAGCTAGTGAAGGGGAATATTTTAATCCATATACAGAAAATTTGGATACAAATTTGACAAATGAAGCTGATATTTTAAGGCTTCGCCAAATTTTGGCAAAATTTCAGGATAGTTTTACACGTGGTTTACCCCGCCGGGAGGTAACCACGGCTGAATTTAATATTAAATTTTTCAATGAAGAACATATAGTGTATAAGCGTCCATATTCCATGCATCCTAGAGATCGCGAAGCTGTTCGCGAATATGTTCAAGATTTATTAAACGCTGGGATTGTAGAGCCTTCCATATCTCCCTTTTCTAGTCCGATTCTTTTGGTTCCCAAATCCAACGGGAAATGGCGTTTATGTACTGATTTCCGGGAAATAAACGCGGAAACGGTTCCAGAACGTTTTCCCATTCCGCTAATTCGCGATCAAATCGCAAGATTAGGTGGTCAAACTCTGTTCAGTTGTTTGGATGCTGCATCTGGATTTTACGGGATAAAAGTCGGAGAATCGTCTCGTCCCAAGACGGCATTCTCAACTCCAGACGGACATTTTCAGTACCGTCGTATGCCTATGGGTACCAAAAATGCCCCTGCTACATATCAGCGGGCCATTACGAATGCACTAGGCGATTTATCAAAAACGTATTGTTTAGCTTATATTGATGACCTTTTAATTGTAGCTGATGATAAAGAAGACGCTTTTAATCGATTGGAAATTGTTCTAGATGTGTTAACTAGAGCTGGTTTTACGTTTAATCCGGATAAATGCTCATTTTTGAAAAATTCAGTTACTTATCTAGGATACCATGTACACAATGGGGAAATTTGTCCACATAATGCTAGGATAAAAGCTCTTACTGATTTGCCACCCCCGCATAGCGTTACCTCAGTGCGGAGTTTTCTTGGGTTATGTTCGTATTTCCGACAGTTCATTCCAGGATTTGCGCAAAAATGCGCTCCCCTTTATGCCTTAACATCCCCAAAAACTCATTTTAAATGGACCCCTGAACATGAAAAAATCAGACAGGAAATAATTAGCTACCTGACTAGTGAACCGTGCCTCACATTGTTTCGGCCTGAATTTCCAATTGAGGTATTTTGTGATGCCTCACAATTGGGATTCGGTGGAATTTGTTTTAATATTATAGACGGCGAACGTAAAGTAGTAGGGTACTTCAGTCGAAAAACTACACCAGCCGAAGCCAAATACCATTCATTTGAGCTGGAAACGCTAGCTGCTGTGAAAGCGTTTAAATTTTGGGAGCATTTCCTATTATATCATGATTTTACGCTGGTTACTGATTGTCAGGCTTTTCAGGCGTCGTATGTCAAACAGCACCTGAATCCTCGAGTCAGGCGATGGTGGTCATACTTACAGATGTTTACCTTTGAAATTCGATATAGACCCGGATCTAAAATGCAAACAGTAGATTTTCTGTCTAGGTATCCAGTTCTTGACCCTGAGGATGCCATAAATGTTTTCGAAACGTCGGTAGACGATTATCCGCCGACACATACATCTTCCGATTACCGACTTATCCAATCAAATTTACCTAAAATAACAGATTTTGAACATGCTAAATTGTTTGAAAAACGGGTCAACTTAGTCGAACTCACTGGCTCTTGGTTACGCAGCAAGAGGATCCCGAGATTAAGTACATAATACAGCAATTAGAAAACAACACCTTACCACGTCATCTAGCCAACACGTATGAACTGAAAGATGGGATATTATTTAGGAAATTCCAATATAGAAAATTGAATCGTAAAGCTCCTATGGTCCCCAAATTTTACAAATGGACTGTTACAAATGCAGCCCATGAAGCGGTGCTCCATATGGGACTTCAAAAGACCATGGACGCGGTTTTGACTAAATTTTGGTTTCCACACATGTCAAAATACATCAAACGTTTTCTTGAGAACTGCGTCACATGTAAGGTCGCGAAGAGCCCAACTGGAAAGCAGCAATTTGAATTGCACCCAATTCCCAAATATCCAGTTCCATTTGATACGGTACATTTAGATATTACAGGCAAACTTTCAGGTTCGACGGGAGCGCCAGATTTTTATATTGTAGCAATTTGTGCATTTACAAAATATGTTATGCTGCACCATACACGCTCGTTGACTGCTAAAGCAGCTGTCAATGCATTATCTGAATTAGTTCAATTTTTTGGATCACCCAGGCGTGTGGTGGTAGATATGGGAGCGTCCTATTCAGCCAATACATTTGTATCTTTTTGTCATATGAATGATATCGAAATTCATGCCATTGCCAGTGGCACTCCGAGAGGGAACTCTCAAGTCGAGCGTCTCATGTCGACCATTACGAGTCTGGTAACAGTGGCGCAATATATTAAGCCACAATCTGTTCGTCAATTAACTTCTAGAATCCAGCTTGTTTTAAATTCAACTGTACATAGAGTTACAGGTTTCAGCCCGATTGAATTATTAACCGGGAGGAAACCGCATGTACCCGGAATGCCAACTACGGATGACATTATAGATCCACCAACGCGCTCAAAATTGGATGAAATACGTAACATAGCTGATAAGAGCATTCAAAAACAATCAAATTATGAAGTTCAGCGTTTTGCTGGAACAAAGTCACTTGTTATTCCATTCGAGCAAAATGACCTTGTGGTTAGACAGGTAGAACCACGCGTTTCTCAAAAATGTAGTCCAAAATATCGCGGGATGTATCGAGTCGTAGAAATATTACCTAACGACAGATACACTCTCGAACATATAGTCACAAAAAGACGGGCAAAATACGCCCATGACAAATTACGTAAAATTACTCAGGATATTGGACTAATACCACAACTTTGTGAGGATAGTGGTACTGAATCAGAATCCGAAATATAACAATTTTTTTAATAACAAATTTTTATTCCATGGAATGTTTAATGTTTTCAATTTTCAATTTTTGTTTGTGTTTGCACTTGACTCTTGACATTTAGGCTTCAGATTGTTATCGGTGGCCAACGATATCAATCCTTTGCCTATGATAACGTCGTAGAGGGCGACCCTGCTCTTGGACACGATTAGCTTCAATTATGTCGCTTGGTGACTGGGGTCCTCGCGACTGTTGTCAGGTGGGCAATGGCTATCCCCTTGGCGGTGCTTCCTAGGAGCATTCGTCTATAGGTGCCGTCTCCCGGTTCAAGTGGGGATTGCAATATTTTATTTTATTTATTTATATTTTTCCGAGTGGCAAACCGGCAAGATTCCGTGACCGCCATCGGACAAAATTTTTTTTTATTTACTGGCCACGAGCCTCAAACAAATTTTATGTGGGATTACTGTTTTGCTCATGCAGACAGTGGTTTTTTCCACCCCCCTTGGACCCATGACGGTGGCAAGCATGTGCATATGCCTGGGTCAGCATTCGGCTGGCAATGGTCGGTAGCATTATGTAAAGCCAGAGATTTGTCCTGGTAGCACGCCGGCAAGATTCCGTGAACGCTGCCAGGGCTCCTCGTATGGCAAGCCGGCAAGATTCCGTGACCGCCTTCGAGGTCACTGTGTGACACGCCGGCAAGATTCCGTGACCGTCACCGGTGAATTTTTTGGGCTGTGAAAACAGTCAAGGTGGATATGTGGCCACCATTATTTGAGCTCTATCTATTTCAGAGGATGTTACCTCTTAAAAAAAAACTTCGACGGTGGGAAAGACCACATTCCCAAGTTTTGATTCAAGTTGCGCACATTATACTTGTGGAACACCCACACTTTGCCTGGTAGCACGCCGGCAAGATTCCGTGACCGCTAACAGGACAAAGAAGTAAACTCATGAAAATATCAAAGAAAAAAATAACTCGTCTTCAGAACTGAAAACATTCCTAATTTTTCAAATTCTATTGACGAATCTGTCATACAAATTTTTTTTTTTGGAGCGTATTCTCATATTTACCCATTATCTATTGGTGCTCGCATTATTTATCACAAGATAAATCGATATTTAAATGATTCTGATACAATATTTCATACAATCGACTCTCTTATTTTATCAATTTTACATATATTTTTCGTCAATCGAGAAGTTTAAAAAAATAAAATAAATAAAAAAAAAAAAAAAACTAGCCACATGGGCATTTGCTCGCCAAATCACTTCAAAAGGGAAGGCGAGTTGAGGTTTGGTCAGGATGGTCGAATGGCAACATTGTAATGATTTGGCCCTAGGTTGGCAGGTATAAGTTTCATGCCCCAGGCCCCAAACTACGTTTTTTTTTTTCTCTCTCTCTCTCTCTCACACAAACTATTTCACAATCCTTGTTCAGTGAATTCTGTGTACCTGTTTACTTCGCCTTGGGGAGCGGGTGACGCCACAGACCTTTTGTACTTACTACCTATTGGTGTTTTGAGAAACCCTTTGTCTGAGGGCGCCGCCAGCTAACGTCGGTAAGTCACTCCGTCGCCCAAGGTCCATTTCTTTGCATTCCACTAATGCCTGTTTGAAATTTTCAGAAGGAGATCGCCGCCAATAATTCGTGTCCGGCCCCAAAACAAACCGACAAAAATGTTCTGAAATAAAATTAATATCTACATACTGTAAATTATGAATGACAGGCCCCATATTTATATTACTAATGGAATACAAACTTGCGATATTTTTAACCCTCGGTTCCTACGGTGAAAATTTCGGACATACTTCCTACCGTGGGGTACTCCCAGTCCCCCATCCAGTTTTCCAGGGTTTTTCAACTCTTCTCGGGTTTGGAACAACATAAACACAACAATTTGAATAAACAGTCTTTATTTCAATTTAAAATCCTTTGGTTAACGAATTATAGAGTTATTATACAGTTAATATAAAAATTACAGAATTCTAGAGAACAACAGACAAGAGCCTCTTTAAACTTTGAAAACATATTATCTATCTAAAGGAAAATTTCAGTCTTTCTGACTTAGCAATTGGCCTGCTAGAATACAGACTAGAGAGAAACTAGAATAGGTTTCTGACAATCACAAATGAAAGATAAAACAAACACAAGTAAGAAAGCAAATAGAACAATGAAACCTATATACAAAATAAATTCAATCTGAGTCGTCGAATCTCACCTGACAATGTTGACACACCCAAATAGTTTTGTAATGTTCGGTGCAAGTGGCTTTCCTGCAATTTTCACAGGAGATTGTAGTTTTCCTGTCTTTGTTCCGTGGACAAAAATCACACCTCCTTCTTTTCCTGGGCTGTTCACTAGGGCTTTGTGAGCATGATGGTCGTTCTTCTCCATCATCAAGACCGACTACGCTTCTAATGTCTGCTCGAAGTGTCTTGGGCAATCTCGTATTGTAAATTCGAGCTCTCATGTGTGGTTCCGCAAGCGAATAACCCAGTGATTTCAAGAAATCAGCTCGAGTGCAGGTATTTCCTTTTAGTTTGTACACCACATAACTATTTATTCCAGCTGTGTCAAGAATGCAATGGAAATACCTCATGGGCCATCGCCGAGATGATCGTTTGGTAGTGTATGAGTGGCAAAGCTTGTCGTAGACGTCTACACCCCCTTTCGTCAAATTATAAAACTCTATTATTTCTGGTTTATTGGACTCAGAATTTATTTCACCATCGTCATGCATGGTAGATAGTAGGATTACATTCTTCTTCGGTTTTTGGTTGTAAGCAACCATCATTTTATCTGGCTGATACAAGAATCTTGAGGTCATTGGAGGTATTCCATTTGTTGAAATGAATGAAGGCGGTATTTCTCTCTTGTTTTTTCGGAGTGTCCCAACCATCGTGAGCTTGAGCTCTGATAGCATATCTGCAAGCTGAACTGAGCAGAACCAATTATCTGCTGTGATGTTGCGGTTGGTGTTTTTCAAATTTTGTGCAACATTCAGCACATACCGAGTAGGCTTCATTACACCAGTTTCTTCAGAGATAGTACCTTTTCCGATGTAAGGTATTCCTCCCAAAAAATAAAAAGTTCTGGCGTCAACAATGGATATAATTTTCAGCCCATATTTATCAGGTTTTGCGGGGATGTACATTTTGAATGGGCACCTACCCCTAAAGCTCAGCAACGTTTCATCAACTGTCAGATATTCGGATGGGGTATAGTACTTCCAGCAATTGTCAGAAAACATATTCCACAATTCTCTGAAAGGTGTGAATTTATCACTCTTCTTTCGGGCATCACGAGTGGTCATTTGATCAAATCTCAAAGCACAGAGGAGAAATTGAAGTCTCATTTTTGACATCACAGACCGGAAAATTGGTGGCCCATGCTTGTGTGAGTACAAGTCGTCAAGGTTCAGGTTGGAGTTTCTCAAAACACCACTATAGAACAAGAGACCAAACAGTCCTTTCAATTCTAATGCATTCGTTAGTCCTATGAAAGAATGTTGGGTTCTATATTTTTCTGCCATTTTTTGTATCTTCTCATTAGTATGAAGTACGATTTTCTCAACCATTTCATCATTTATAAAGAGTGAGAAAAAATCTGTCTCGTGGGCAGCATTTTTAGCTTCACTTTTAGCCCCTGTTAAATGAATGATCAAGTTTCTAGATGGAACTCTGGAACTTCTGTTGATCAAAGGAGTGTCCGTCCAAATGGTTTCTCCATCTTTACCCAAAATAAAATTTCTGTCACTGCGGTCAGGGTCAAATCGCAAAACACCATTTTCTTCTCCATCTGTACCTCCCCCCAGATCTTCATCTTCAGGCAAAATATTGAAGTGGTCTCCGACATTGTCATCATTTTCCAACACACAATCTTCGTCTTCACTGACTTCTTCATATATCCCCAGTTCTTGCCTCACAGGTTCTTCATTGAAGACATCATCTTCACTCTCATCCCCATCTTGTCCCATTTGCTTCTCAACTTCCAATCTGATTTCATCGTCAGTTATAAAAAAAGTCATTCTAGAAAAGAAAAAAATTGTCAGTTATGTAACTGGGCTTGCGAATTTTCACATTTACTAGCTTTAGTTCCACTGTGCAAAAAGCGAACGAATTTATATCTACAACCTACCAACAACAGCATTTCACATATTACTCATCTTTGATGAACCGAAATTACCCCCCACCACTCCAAAAAACTTCCTTCATACATGTCAGACCTTGTCATATTCCCTCACACACATACACCCTCACACAAACACACGTACACCCAATTACAATCACTGGAAAAACCAATAGTGGAAAAGAAAGTTGGAGAAAATATGATACGTAGACAGTACTGTGGGGGACTGGCGGTCCCCCAGAACAGACTGGCCGCCATTGTTTTCAAAAACAAACGCATTACTCACCTTCTACGGAGGTCTGAAGTCACTGACAGCTCAAGGGATACTGATGTAACAGGTACTGAAGGTCTGGATGCGAAAGGATACCAGTAAGGTTAAGGTACAAACAACAAAATGGCGTTGGGGGATTGGGAGTCCCCCACAGTAGGAACGGAAGGTTAAGATAAGTACTCGCCAGAGGTTTTATTTTTTTTGCTGATCATATTATGACGCATTAGGTTTTTTTTCCGGGGGTCGACAGTGTGCGAAAAGCCTGTCTACGCCTGTTTTTCCTGATGCGTCCAACAGTCATTGTTAGTAGCTCCTTTAGGTAGGATTAGTGTAATCTTGTTAGGTTAAATGCACTAGGTGCTTGCTGATGAAATATTGTAAATAAATCTTGTTGTAACCAAATCTGAAATTGTAAATAAATCTAAAATTTTAAATAATCTTAAATAAGTTTTAAATAAATCTTATTTCACGTGGGACCGTGAAATGGTCAGAATGGCCGTTTCGGAATATGTTTAAATGCGGTTCCCCGTTCTTACCTATTTCTTTCCCAAAATCGAGGGAGGACTTGGATACCAGATGAGGGGGGACAACCTTCCAGGCGCGCATGCGCACATGTCCCCTTCCCTTCTATCGTTTGAGGAGCTAACTGGCGAGGTAGGAAAAGAAACGCATCAGTCTGCTTCCAAAGCTTGTATGTTTCAAAACGAATATAACATTTTCCATTCTTTCTATTTTTCTCTTTTATTTTTCCCCTACTCTTTGATGAAGAGAATCCTTTCTCGAAATATATATTTCTCGCAATTCTTGTATAGTTTGCGTAACATGCAAACGCATATGACCTACGCACCATTTTCTCCTTTCAATTATTTCGACTAGGAATTCCTGAACCCATTTCAGGAGACCCTGAAGGGCAACTCCTCTTTGTTCAGTTTACCTGTAGTGAAACCGCAACCCATTTGTTGTTTGTCGAGTTCCACAAGCCTTCTCAACCAACTCAGGTATCGATGGACAGGAACGGTCAACATAATATTAGGTGGTCAACGTAAAACGCACGACTGTTTGGAGATTGAAAGAATGCGGATGGCTTGGTGTGGCGTCCATGTGTATTACAATCCCAAAAACATCGCCCTTCTTCTACTTGCCACTCAAGCCAAGGAAAATGAGACCGAGGGTTGTTGACTACCGATGATGAAGTGAAAGGATTGATTTATTACAGGCAAAACAAAACGAATACAAAACACCAATAAATAATAAAACAGGTTCCTTACCATTGGGAAAGTCTTATCAATTAAGAGAATGTATATTCATTCATTCAAAAATAAAATCACGCTTCCTGTACCTGAAGGATGATGCTTCTTTCAAATTTTAAAGGCAACTGAAGGGCAAGTGAACTCACATTTGAGATTAAAATAATCCTTCCTAACAATTGGCTGAGTGGAGGGGCTCTCTTCCTTATCATGACTCGAGTTGCCCTTATGTTGCCCTCAACAGGCATAAGCCATTGGAGCCTGAAACTCCCTTCCAATGGCAACCCCGGGCAGTGAGTGAGTGAGCCCTCAACAGGCTACCTAAGATTTCGGAACAGGTAGTCGTCTATGTAAGCAGGTATACCCTTAGGGAAATTGGTCAACCGCATTCTTTCTATCTACGTACAGTACTTGCATCTCTATGTTGACAAAATTCTAGCCCTTGAGCTTTCTTTAGATTTCAGCCTAGGAAACCGCCGAGTGCCGAGATGGCACCAGATCGTCCAGGTAGAAACCAACACGTTACCTTGGAGATTGTAGAACACCCAACCCCACGTTATTCAACTCAAGTAAACCTCCAGCTCAAATGGCATAAGGCGAATCCAACTGTATGACAAGGATTTCTAGTTGCCTTTTTGATTCGTTGAAATTTTGTAGAAGTCGAAATAATTTCCAAAGAAAAATTCGATTACATAAGTTGATGAGTATGATTGAGATTGTTGGATATACACCCATTAATTATAATATGTTCCTTAGTTACGATATTTAGTATGATAATATACGAACCGTCACAGTTCACCAAAACCTCGAAGCGAGTAATTCTTTCTATAAGTTACAGAGATTCTACATTGCTTGACTTGAATTTAGGTGGATGGTTATTACTTTTTACGCTTTCAATTTTTTTTTTTTTTTTCAATTCAGTGAAACTTACTTTTCAACACTTTTTCTACTTTTGAAGGACATTGGGTACAAACTTCATGTTCCACGACACAACATTTTCATCTTCTATAGTGAGGAAGCATTATGAAAATCAAGAAAAAGTTTAAATTTAGGTGGGTTTTACAACTGATTAATCAAGTTGTTTTAAGCACAAGAATGATCAGCTATGATTTTGAATGAAAAAATGTGTAAGTTATCTAAGAAATTCGCCGGAGGGAGTTCAGTGGGGACGATCAGTCCTTCAACGTTATCGTACTGGGTGAAACAGGGGTGACGGAAGTATCCCTAAATTATGAAACTTTTTAAAACAATGAAACTACAGACCAAAGTAACATAACAGTGCTAGCGTCTGTTCATCACGGATCAGCTTCATCGTGAACGGGACCGTCCTCAGCGACGTTATAAGTTGAGAGATGTCACATCTATGGATTGGCCAAGTTACTATCATCGCTTCCCAGTTATAATAAAAAAATGTGTACCCCTCTTCTTGAACGACCTTCGATGCACCCAATTCTAAACAACGTTTCAATCGATACGAGAAATTTAGAAAAAAAGCGGAAATAATCAAGTTATAAAAATACTGGTGTGACATGAAACACCTGTCAAAAATAATGCAGATCTACAAGGCAAATCGTACCAATGAAAGTACAAAAATGCCCCGCCGCATTAATTAAAAATGTTGAGATTCCCAATTCCATCTTCCAAACAAATTGAATAGATAAACCCAAATAAATGCATTAGTTAACATGGTTTGAGAAAATAAAGTAATCTATCAGGGCTGGAAACCAATGAAAGCAACATCGATTCAATTTCAGTTGATTGAAAATTTTAATTTTGAATGATTTAATTATTCGCCACAAAAAAATAAGCAATTTATTGCAATCACGTCAAAATTATGAATTCGACGAATTTTCAAGTTAATTGGGGTACATTCCACAACTTTTTATTGAGTTCAAAACCCCATGCTTAAGTATAGAGATAATATCTCTATATGATGTAACATCATACGTGTGTCACTCAGACAGTTGCTTACTAAAAGAACTAGTTAAAACTTCCTAAATTATGCCACATTGTCAATAATGAAAAATTATTGAAAAAAATTTGTAAAAGTTTAAATAATTTCTTTTTCTGAAAGAGCAAATAACCTTTGTTCGTATTCGGTAGTTTCTCATCGGAAAATTTTCTTACTAAGTACTTGAAAAAACAAAATCAGGGTAGTATCAGAAGTTCATAATTGAAAAATTTAGACTGAAATGGGCAATGAAACTTTTTCTCCCACTTCTGTAATTGTTCAAACAAAATAGAAGTACATTTTCTTTAGAAATGGAAGCAGTATTTTGGAAGGATCATCTCAAGTTACGTTTCCATCTCGTTCATCGTTGGAGTTCTATAGTTCGGCATGAGTGTGTTCAATAAATGTTGTGTAAGGGAAAAGGAAGTACACTGACGACTGAAAAACGTTCGTTTTTATCTAAGGATAAGTACTGATTAATCAAGTAGCCCTCGCATGGGAACATCTGAGTCTGGCTAGCTTGATGTGAGCCATTTAGTGTATACCGCATTGTTGGGAGCGTTTCGACGCTTAAAGAACGTTCTTTTTTATTTGTGCTCCAAACATAAAAGAAATATGAATCCTATAAGACTTGAGTATTCCATCACATTCAATAGATGAAGTGGTGTAAATCGTTGTCTAAATCTGTCAGACCCTGTTACCTAATTTGCACCAACAAAATCGGATGATTTCTATGGTTCTGACTGTTCATTTTGGAGCTTTTCCTAAGCTGTACAGTTTTCAGAATTTAGGGTTTACATACATTGACGATTTTCTATGAATCTAAGTCAATAAGATTCAGAGAAGGAGGAAAAATAAGTTAAGTGAAAACAACCGTCTCCAATGACTTTCCAGACACGTCCATAGTTATTCTTTGAAGTTCAATGCGATGGATAACGAGTGATGTAATATTATTAATCGATAAATAAGATAATATTCAAAAATTGAAATAAAGTTCATCAAGTTCCACGTTATGATCAATAATTTTGTTAGTAATCCTTTAAATGTGGATTCCTCTAAAGTCTACATTCTTGAATATCAGTCTGTCAGACCCAGTCGAAATAATTCATATTACCATGCAAGGGTTAATTGAAATGTTCGAGTATTTGACCAACAATCGGTCAAGTTTTTTATCCTCCTCATTGTGTCTATCACTCAAATGGTAGATGGTACAGTAAAATCATGACAATAACTCTACAATGATTTCATGCTAGATGAAACACCAGGCCAAGCAAGTGAAGATCACCATCTCTCAACATGATCACCTTTTTCAATTAAAAAAAAAAAAAAATGTGTGCCAAATATGATATGTGCTGGCATTAGCGACCTTCGTTCCTTCGAAAACGCTTTCTTTCCAAGGCTGGACAAATTCTGACGAAACAGAAAAGCCGGCGGACCACCGATAAATAAAGCCAACAAATTTATAGAAATTAGATAATTATAATTAATTGACCAAGAAAAATAATTTTTAACCCTCCAATAAAATTTGTTGGTTTGAAATAAATTGAAGAAGATTGAAGAAAAGATTTCGAGAAAATTGAATAAGAATTCAAAAAGTCAACACTTTTCTTAGTTCTCAAGGA
This sequence comes from Apolygus lucorum, assembly GCA_009739505.2. Lineage (NCBI taxonomy): Eukaryota > Metazoa > Arthropoda > Insecta > Hemiptera > Miridae > Apolygus > Apolygus lucorum. The sequence goes on from CM019174.2 coordinate 14,809,656, forward strand.
ACAATTTCGATGAAATTTGGTATATGGGCTCCATTTGTGCCACGGTCAATGTCAGTCACTTCTAAGAGATTGAAAAATAAGTGATGAAATTTTGAAAAGCTAGCTCAAAAATTTTCGATAATGAGGTTTCTTTTGTCATCAATTTAAAGTAGTATTGGATTTTTAGAATCGAATGAGACCACCCACACTGAGCTCTGTTAAATCAGTAACACGAGAATAAATCGTACTTAGTTCATTTCATCAAGACGCGTGCATTATTTTCTGGTCATGAGCGCCGAGTTCAAAGAGCTAAACTATTATTAAATTTCATATTACAAGCGAATAGTTTTAAATTTTTCAAAAATTGGTGTCAAGAAAGTAGAGCGTGAATCGTAAAAGAACCTAATCTTCGTTCAAACTAGCTGACCAAAATGAGATAGTTCTTCGTAGAGGTGTGTCGGTACAGCTGTACCGGGACTGTGGAACCGAGTATCAGGTTGGAACGGTTCCACGCAGTGACAAAAACTCGACCCTTACCGGTCCAGTTCCACGGACTGATAAAATATCTTAAGATGGCTCTGGACCGGGAAGAGAATCTTTTCTATCGGTCCAGTTCCATCCTCACCAATCAGAATGATCTGATCAATCATCTCATCAATCTGATCATTCTGATTGGTGAGGATGGAACTGGACCGGTAAGGATGTAACCGGACCGATAAGATATCACAGAGAATGGTTCAATGGCTCTGGACCGGTAAGCATGGATCTTGTTCTCAGTTCTGTTCCATGTTTTACCTGGAAGCGCCCTTACTACTTCCATGGACTGAGAATGGTTCATGGAATGGCTTTTGAGCGGGAAGTTATCTTCTGGACAGGTTAGCATGGAAGTTGTCTCCAGTTTTATTAATTTATTATTGTCATGTTAAGTTCTTAAACTACAACGTCATAATTCTTTCCTTGAATTGTTTGGTAACTATTATTTATAATAAATTGCCTCTTTTGTAACACTTGTTCAAATTCCTTCCTTTTAGCGAATTGTCAAGGAAAATGATGCTATTGTATTGCAAGTTGAGATCATAAGCATGGAAGAAGGACGATAGGGATTTGACTGCCTGCTTCATCCATGCCATGTGAGTGGGATTTGATCGCCTGTATCGGTAATGGAACTGTACCGGTAATTTGGAACGGTTACATCTTTGTCACCGTAACCGTTGGAACCGTTCCAGGGAAATACCTGGACCGACACACCCCTAGTTCTTCGTTTCTTCGAGTTCTACTCAAGTTTTGCATCCTTAGCAACCAGTAATCAAAATTTCTTATGAAGGCACCCACAAATCTTCATTTCTACGAATTGAGTGTGAAGCCATAATTTCTTCAAAAGAAACTTAATTGTGAAGCAAAAATATGGTTGGTGAATAATGGTAAATACATTATTTAAAAAAACGTCTGCCAAGTTGGGTGGGCAGTAAAGCTTCCTCACTCATTGTAACATGGACGTATAGAATCAGTTGGCGAAAAAATTATGATTCAAAGAGTTATTGAATACCAAAATATTAGCGGTCCACCGTCTAGGACCTAACCCACACAATCCCTGAAAATTTCATCGAAATTGGTTGAATAGTTGCGGGGTTTTGGTTGTAACAATAAATTTAAAGTTCGCGCATGCGCAGCGGCTATTGCTTGACCAATTTGATTGAAACTTATAGGGTGTCTCTTAGAAGTTAGTCCCTAACTAACCTCCAAATTTGAGCAAAATCGGTTCATTAGAAACCGAGAAACCGAGGTTCCAGGAAATTCATGTTTGCGCATGCGCACTCGCTCCTATTGGTCCGAAGGTGCTGAAATTGATAGGGGACCGTCTAGGACCTAAAGCAAGCAAGCAAAAACGCAAAAAGCAAGAGGAAATTTTGATTTTAGAGGACATTTTTTTTTAACTTCTCTCACGAATACAAAGCTTCCCTACCTTCGGTAGTGAGGAGGTTTTTTTCAATCAAAAATAAATTTTCAAGACACCAATCAATTGGAGAGTCAATTAGGCTGGATGAAACAATCCAAGGTCGATTATCAACACTATTTTCGACCCTCAAAACGTTTGGTTATGAACCGACCTTGGCCTCACTCAGAGTACACTGCCACCTGACACTGAGCGAGTAGAAAAAAAACGCTAGGTCAGCCTATTTGATTGATGGATCGATTGATTTGACGCGACGCCCTATTCAACTTCAAGTCCAAACCAAGTCAGTGAGGAACCAACTTCAAAAAGAATCGAATGGAAAACCTGTAGAACGACAAATACGTGTCACGGACCTACTGGTCGCTCCCTCTGCTGCTAAGCTCCGCTATTATTCTGAAAGACTTGGCGATCGTTGCGCAATTTTTTTCCGCGCCTCCTGGTGTATCGCATTCTTGTCCATGAAAGTCATACCCTCGTCTGCCCATATGAAGATCCGAATGTTTCAACATAGATGAGACCGTCCTTCATATCGTAGCGCGACGGCACCAAATGACATTAAACTGTAAAAATTTCAAAAATAGGCGAGATTGTGTTCAAAGGAGTAATGAAGACGAGTAAAATATACTAAAAACTGCAGCAAAGACTGTAATAAAATTTCCGAAAACTCTACCATCAGAACACTATTAGAGATTAAAATAAATTTTCAAACAATAAAAACTTCTAAATCTTTTTTTAAACATTTTTATTAAAAAAAAAGGTAATTTTCAGTACAAACCTCAGAAACGCTGCAACTCATTGCTCAAAGGTTTATTATTTTCTGTATAGATCACCCTTCTGTATAGATCACTGGATCTCCATCAATAGCACCTACCACCATCTGTATTCACCCTTGACCTTCCCTCTCAAATTTCAGCTTCCTGCGTTCAATAGGATTGAAAATGGCTTCGGAGCTCACTCAGCTGATCAGTGATCTGAAGAGTGAAGAAGATCTCCTCGAATGCTGAAGACGCCTGGAATAGCACTTCCATTCAATAGGATTGAAAATGGCTTCGGAGCTCACTCACCTGATCAGTGATCTGAGGAGTGAAGAAGATCTCCTCGAATGCTGGAGACGCCTGGAAGAGCACTTCCATTCAATAGGATTGAAAATGGCTTTGGAGCTCACTCAGCTGATCAGTGATCTGAAGAGTGAAGAAGATCTCCTCGAATGCTGGAGACGCCTGGAAGAGCACTTCCATTCAATAGGATTGAAAATGGCTTCGGAGCTCACTCAGCTGATCAGTGATCTGATCAGTGAGCAATGATTTGTAGCGTTTTTTACCCACCAACGTTTTTTTACCTATCAACTATTGGTAGGTACTACCTACCACACCATACTGGCTTCACACCTTCACAATCAAGTTTATTAGAAAGAACGCTTCACACTCAATTCGAAAAATATAAAGCCTCATATGGAAATTTGATTACTGGTTATGTAGAAGGCAAAACTGTATACAAATCGAAGAAATGAACAGCGATCGTATTTTAGTCAGATAAAATTTGAACAGCGATTAGACCTCTTTTGCGATTCACACTCATGATTCTGTTTTATCGAAGGAAAACTTCCAAGTACTCGTAGGGACCGAACGGTTTGTCCTACAGAGCTCCGGGTGGTCTCAAAAATTTTTAAAAATTCAATACTATTTAATATTGGTGAAAAAACGATACCTTCATTTCGAGAGTTTTCGAGCTAGGGCACTCTTGAAAATTTCAACCCTTAATTTTCACCCCTTGGAAGTGACTGACATCAACCAAAATCTCCGCGGCACAACTAGACCCCAAATGGAGCCCATATACCAAATTTGAACCAAATCGGTCCAGTGTTGCTAAGAAAAGTGCCGCGTACGGCGGACGGACGGACATTTTTTTATTCAATTTTCGTATTCTACGCACCTTGAAACCGTATAACATCAAATTTTGAGGGGGGTTAAAATTTTTTTTTCTTGCTCGATTCCAAAGGCTTATTATTGAAAATAATAAACCAAAATGGAACTGAAAGTTGAAATCTTTCTTGTGGTTTCTAGCTTAACTCTTTTCTACGCGCAGGTCGGGGGGACACAGCCCCAGTCTGGTTCAATTTTTGTGATAACTAACAGTTCTCTCTCCTCAAGGAGACGGGGTTCCGGGTATTCTCCTTCTACAATAATTGTAAGAAGGTAATTATTAAAATTAAATCAAGTATTAATTATTAAAGGTAAATATAAAGGTAATTATTACCTTTACGCGGAGATTAAGTCAAATACCGTCAAAGACCTCCCTTAGAGCACACCGTACCGCCCGCGTGTAGAAACTCAAGTATTTTACTACTGTTCTAGGATTCGTTGAAACCGTCCGCATTATGAGTATTTTTTTGTTATTTTTCCATTGATGAGGTTTTCACCAAAATTTTAGGACACATTGATGTCAACCCCAAAGAATTTTTTCGGGTTCTTCAACAACTTTCCGAGGCAAATGATTACTCAGACCAACTACAAAACAATTTTGTGGTCAATATTTATGAAAACTCCAATTCATATATTTTCGTGTGAAGATGAGAAAGGGTCATTTCTTATTTTCGTAATATTGCTGGTTTGAGGGAATTTCGGATGAATAAGAATTTCATGTTGTTCGTTATGGTGCTCAGTCAGGAATGTTTGGAAAAATAACAAGAAAATGATGATGCTAATATTTCGTTATAAGTGTTTCAGACTTCCATAGAACAAGTATCTGGTCGATTCATAAATGATGCTCTTTCATGTGAATTTAGAAAAAATTCTTTATAGTCACAGTACTCTCCTGTTATTGGATCCCTTTGTCGCAGACTAAAAGGTCTTCTTTTCTCTACCTCTTAGGCATCAATTTAAAGTCAATTATTAATTTTCCTGTAGTCCTTCAGGATCTGAGAGCCAGTTATTTTTTCTGGGTTGTACTAGAATTGCACTGGAGGCTTCCAGAATTATACTAAGGTCAAAACGCTGCAAATTATTACACAATGGCTTATTTTTTTCTATATACTCGTAGATCACTCGTCTGCAAAGCCACCTACCATCCAACTTGAAGAAAAACATCGATCGCATTTCGGTCAGCTAAAATTTGAATGGAGATTAGGCCTCTTTGGCGATTCACACTCGTGTTTCTGATTTATCGTACGTAAAACCCTTAAATTCTCGTATCGAGCGAACGGTTTGTCCTACAGAGCTCCGCGTGGTTTCAAAAAATTCTAAAAATTCTATAGAATCTCAAATTGAAGGAAAAATAATACCTTTATATCGAAATTTTTTGAGTTAGGGTGTTTTCAAAATTTCAAAATTCATTTTTGAACCCTAAAAAGTGACCTACATCAACCAAAATCTTCGGGGCACAACTAGACCCCAAATGGAGCCTACATACCAAATATTATCAAAATCGGCCAATGCTAAGTGGCAAAAGTGCCGCGTACGGACGGCCAAATTTTTATTCGATTTTTGGATTCTTCGTACCTTGAAACGTAAACTATCAAATTTTGAGGGGGTGTTAAAAAAAATGTTTTTTTGGTCAATTCCAAAGGTTCATTATTGAAAATAACAAACCAAAAACGGCAGGGCGAGACTCAGTCCCTCACACGTGTAGGATTGTTCCAGCGGAAGGCGCGTGTAGTTACAGGCTAAATGAAGTTAGTGAGAAATTCTATAAGAGGCGAATTCATCAAAAATTTAAAATTTTGTTTGAAAATTACTAAAAATCGGTTTTAGATTTTCCTGGAATATTTTGATAATAAACGTATTTTGATAATATTTTGATAATAAACACTTGATGTTTTGATGATAAACAGGCTAAATGAAGTTAGTGAGAAATTCCATAAGAGGCAAATTCATCAAAAATTTAAAATTTTGTTTGAAAATTACTAAAAATCGGTTTTAGATTTTCCTGGAATATTTTGATGTCGTATCACTGGCTTAAGGGGGTCTCAGTCGATGGCCGTTCGTTCTCAGGAGGTATTTCGAGAAATTGAAGGCGCAAAAACTTGAAAAGTTGTACCTAAATTTGAAATTGTAAAGGATTTGAGAAATTCATTAGTGCACGGCCCTAGGGAATGGACAAACTGAAAGATTGCCGCCGGAATCATCAAAATCGAAACAATAATTGTCAAAGAAAAATGGGAAAAACTACTGAATAAGCCCCAATTCGATTATATCCTCATATTGTGCAGGTGGAGGAGGTCCTCATTGATTTTCATTGCTCCAGGATTGATATAAGCCTCATTGCAGGCACCATGAAATCCTTGATAGATACGTCAATTTTCTTAGATTCTCCTGGACTATTTTGATGCCGTATGTCTGGCTCAAATAAAATACAATAGCAATTCGATTATATTCCTCAGATTGTGTAGGGTAGCGGTGGAGGAGGCCCTCATTGATTTTCATTGCTCCCTGATTGATATAAGCCTCATGTCAAGCACCTTGACATCCTTGCAACAAGCGTAAATTTCCACGTTTTTAGTCAGGTTTAATTGAAATTCCCGAGAATGTGGCAGGTTTGAATCAAAAAATTAGAATTATATGAGGTAATTTCCACAACGTTGTTCAGATTATCATCAATTTTGAACATAGACAACCTTCAGATAAGAAAGTATGTTCCTGAGCCAAAAACCTCGGAAAAAGAATCAGAAGTTCTGGGCGAAATGTGTTTTTGGTGGTTTTTAGTTCAATATTTCTCATGAGAATGTATCAGTGAAAATTCGATTATACAGGGTGTAAGCCTAACTGGTCTGCCATACGGTACCAGTCGATTCTACAACTAATTTGCAACAAAAAATGTCCCTTAGCGATTTTTTTTAAACCCTTCGTTTTCGAGTTATTTTAACTTTAAACTTATTTTTCGTGATTTTGACCTTATGTCATTAAATCGGTCATAACTCCTTCAATTTGCTATGTAAATTACAATTTGAGGATACCGTTGGAAAGAGCATTAAATTTCCTATCGGATAGATGCCTTAACTTTTTTTGAGTCAAGGTTAGAGACATGAAAACGTCCTCTAAAAAGAAAATTTTACGTAATTTTGGAAACCTCGCATTTTTTCAATCTCAAATTGAACTACGAGAACCCATACTTTTTCAAGATGCAAGAACAGTGAAAACTGCGCCAGAATTTCAGCTTTCGAATGGTATAATCAAAACATATTCTACAACCGTATTTAGGGGAGAAATTCGTGTTTGAACGCGGAAAAACGTGCATTTTTTCAACGAAATCGGCGCTCTGGCCTCCTGTTTCCGGAGGCCTCGCGGTCTACTGCGGCGCCCGCCCACCCGCTGCCATCGTCCGACCCCTCAGATCAACTAGGCGGAGCGCCGATTTCGTTGAAAAAATGCACGTTTTTCCGCGTTCAAACACAAATTTCTCCCCTAAACACTGTTGTAGAATATGTTTTGATTATACCATTGGAAAACTGAGATTCTGGCGCAGTTTTCACTGTTCTTGCATCTTGAAAAACCATGGGTTCTCGTAGTTCAATTTGGGATTGAAAAAATGCGAGGTTTCCGAAATTACGTAAAGTTCTCTTTTTAGAGGACGTTTTCATGTTTCAAACCTTGACTCAAAAAGATGTTAAGGCATCTATCCGATAGGAAATTTAATGCTCTTTCCAACGGTATCCTCAAATTGTAATTTACACAGCAAATTAAAGGAGTTATGACCGATTTAATGACATAAGGTCAAAATCACGAAAAAAAAGTTTAAAGTTGAAATAACTCGAAAACGAAGGGTTTAAACGAAAATTGCTAAGGGACATTTTTTGTTGCAAATTAGTTGTAGAATCGACTGGTACCGTATGGCAGACCAGTTAGGCTTACACCCTGTATAGGAAGGAACCAAATATTGATTTACAATCATTTTTGTTGGCACAATACGCTATTTCTCATGGAAGCAAAATGTGAAATTGAAATCTGGAAATGGTGAAAACTAGGGGGAATTTTTCACGAGATCCGAAACAACCTCTCCAACTTATTAAAAATAAACTTAGGAATACTTCGACGTTAGAATCAAAGGATAATGTGGGAGGATATCTGACGCAAAATCAGTCGAAACTGGGTAGGCAGAACCGCTTAGCTACAAGAGTGATACACAAATACGGAAAATTTTCGATTTCGGGTATAAGCTAATTGAAAAACATCCTCCACCAGAGGAGTTGAAGCTTGCAAATGGCCAATGACTCCTTAAATGTTATTTTTACGTCAAAAGTCACATCACTAAATTGAAATGGAAGAAATTGGCTAGAATCTTTATAATATAATGTTGTTGAAAACCAAAGGCAACGGAGCTGTATCCGTCAAAATCAGGCAAGACCTCAACTTTGGGGAAAATCAGAGCTGAAGAGCCACCAAAATCGGGTAAAATCTCAACTTGTGGAAAACCGGAGCTGTAGTCACCAAAACCGGGTAAAATCTCAACTTTCGGAAAATCGGAGCTATAGAGCCACCAAAACTGGGTGAAATGTCATTTTTTGAAAATCGGAGCAGTAGAGCCACCAAAATTAGGTAAAATGTCAATTTTTAGAAAATCGGAGCAATAAAGCCACCAAATCAGGTAAACTCAACTTTTGGAGAATTTCAACATTTCCACCACTTTTGTCCGTCAGTCATATAAAACACCATTTTAGTAAAAAATAATTATTATAATGAAAATCATGTTTCAAACAGATCTCTACATCTTTATACATACTCGAAAAGATTATGCTTCATTGGTGGTATTTGTCGGGTATTCTTACAAAACGAGGAATACAAGGCGAGAGGTGGGCATGTCGTGGAATTCCACGAGGGATCACTGTTATTCCCATAAATTGTAGCGTTTCAAAGTCAAGTTACGTTTTCATTTGGAGTGAACAATGTGAGTAAAACATGACAGCTACATAATAATTTCACAGCTGAGCAATAAATGAAACGGAATATTATCATTTGAGAAATTACCTGTTGATGGAATCCACAAAAATTGCGACCGAAGTCGAGGATTGTTAACTTGGTAGAATAAAAACGTTATTTAGAAACAAGCAAATTGATCTATATCGCACCACACTGAGTATTTACCAAAATTGCGCGAAAATTGGAAATTAACAAGAAATAAACTCGGCACGCGAAACACGAAATGAGTAAGAACAGGTCGTGGAGTACACTTAAGACGGGGAAGGATGCTGGAGCTGTGGGGGGAGGAAGTTTACTTCGGGGGCGTAGAAGGCGGGAAGGGGTCGCAGGAAGAAGAACCAGCGAGACACGGAGAAGAGATAGGGTGAGCTCGGGTTCCCAACGGGATGTCTACAGCGTGTCTAAATGTGAAGAAACATACCTACGGGATGCCGAGGCGACATGGAATTTCCAGGCTGAACTCGATTTCCTTGGAATCTAATAGGAAATGTCTGGTTGATCCCGAAAATATCCTCCATATTCATAATATGAATGGAAGTATATTGGAAAGTATATTATACTTGAAAATACCTGATCAAAGTGTTTTGAAGAAGAACTGTTGTGGAAACTTTTCCGACAAAATTTCTTATATCGTTCATTCTGAACCGAATGAAAAAATTCCCATATAGGGATTTGTAATCTGTAATAGGATTTATAATATCATCAAATATGACTTAATTTTTTTTCAACTTTCTTCCGATATAATGTATATTTTTTAATTTCAGCTCATTAGCCGAGTGAAAATATTTGCCCTTAATTCGAAATCAACTAAGACCATTTTCCGATATTTACACTTGAGATACCTAAACTGACACTGAGAAGAGATTGATTAGGCTCGGGTTCCCACCGGAATGTCTACTGTGTGTCCAACAAGTGAAAACCTGGCGTAATATCAAGTTGAGGTCGAATTACCGGGCTAAACTTCGATTCTCTTCGAATCTGAATGGAAATTTTAAGCTGAATATTTCGTATGTGTTAAAAGATAGCTGTTCAACGCTTTTCGAGCAAAAAAGGTAATTTTACCACCAGCAAAAACGAATTATCCATCAATTCTAAATCGAATTTATTTGACCATTCTCTGATATTCATACATGTTCATTCACACCTACTGGGCGTCTAAATGGGTTCAAACATCTGTTCCGAAAATTTTGAAATAACATGGCAATAATGATTATTATTCTTATGATCTAAAGATGTAGGAAATACTTCGAGAGAGAAATTCCTTTCACTTCGCACTAAGTAATCGAATATTTCATCTGAATATAAATTATGGCTCGAAAACCACAACATTGTTTGATATGATACTGTGCAAAGGAGATGTAGTCTAGGATGGGTACAGAAAATTGAGGAAAAACAATGCTAGGAAACAATTTTACTGATCTTGCGATTGATTAGTTCAAAATTCGAATTGACTCAGTCCTGTCCAACATAGAAAGCACATCCTTCTGAAATTTGGAAGAACAATACTAATTATTACATCATACTAGATTCTAGAATTATTTAGACTCAGTTTAAAATTGTATTTGGCGTTGAAGACAATTCAGAAGGTTAGTAAAACGAAGTTGACGATTCTACGCAGATCCTGAGATTACTTTGTAATTGCATAACAACTTTATAGATTCTAGGATAATTTTGCAATATAATCCATTCATTGTTATTATATATGAAGTAGACTTCACATTTCTACTTACAAACAGCACAAATTGTCATATTGCAAGTCGAAAAGTCTATAGATTCTGAAATTATTTAGCAAATTTGATAGTTGGTAAGTTTTCCAATTTCATTAATAACACGTTGAATTTCACAAAAATGGGTATAGGTTGAGTGAACGTTGGTAGTTCGATATCTTTGAAAGTCAAGAAATACCTTAAAATGTAAACAGAAAAGAAGAAAGGAAAGGAAAAAGAAAGATCAGTTGGGAAATGATTACAATGGGATCATTTATTTTATTTCAATTGACAAGGTTCGAGGAACAAGTAGACGATTTTATCAAGATTACGAGCAAAAGTTTAGTTAACGAATCCAAGGTTAATTTGCATACGATTCAATAGGTTCTGGACTCTGGAATAGTTTTAAAAAGGAGATGGCTTTGCAGGTGTTGAGCCCATTTTCATTCTTGACTCATCGTATTGCGCAGAAATGAATCTTGCATGGAAGAGAAGTTGGCATTTGGATGACATTCATGAGTGAAGACACGAGAAAAACTTCGTAGAACAATGACCGCGAAGTAAGCAAGGCACTTAGTTCTCCACACTTTGATACCCCCTCGTCATCTGAATGGAGATGGCGCGATCTGAAGATCACGAGGCCGTAACTGCTTCGACACGACAACTAAGCATCTGTGATTATGATCTGTTTGTTCATCTGAATCGCATCTGATCGTAAAAATCATCGTATTATATCGCATGAATTGGTTGAATATTCGATCCTATTGAATATAAAGAGACCGGAGGGGGTAAAATTCTCAGATTGACTCCTTCAGCTACCCCATACACGCCTGTTCATGCAATCTCTCAATCTTGTGAAATAATATCAATCACTCCAAGTTCTTAGTCGAAACCTCCTTATAACTTCATTCCTAATACGGATTCGGTTTTCAGGTTACAGAAGTAACCATCACTCAAAAGGTACCTACTAACTAGGTAAGTTTGGACTGTTTATTCCACCTTTATTCTATAATAATTGTATAAGGACAAACTAATGAATATCAGGTCGTGGTGACTCGAGCCTTCATATTCCTGGCAACTCTCTCATGACTCCAAAGAATAACGTTCAACAAAAAAAAGTGATTTCAACTTGTAACTTCTCTCGGACCTATACATACGAGGTCGTATAAATACCTATATTGAAAGAAAATTTCGATACCAATTTTCTGGCTACCAATTGCCTCTCGTCAGAGAGAGAAAACACTGAAACTACTAAATTTGGCTCAATTTGATCAACTGGATTGAAGACATCGTCCCCTTCCAGCCAGAAGGGCGAATATAGCAAAAACGCACTTCTCGAATTTTAGATATGATTTTTTTCGTTTTTTTCTCCTCTATTCAAATTTGAAAAGCGCGCGAAGATCCAACCAATCAGGAAGAAGATATTTGAAGTCAAAGACAAAACGTTTGGGGCGAATATGACAAGTTTACAGCCAGAAGGGCGAATATGACTGAAATCTAGGATAAAACCCTTCGAAGTAGCCTTAAAAACGTTGCTGTCCACTCTTATTTGTAGCCCAGACCACCGAAAAAGTGGTTCACATCCTGAACAATATCGGAAAAGACAAGCGGAATAATGTGAGAAGGTTATTAACGCTGTCAGTGTTATCGTGTCACCTTTTTACCGGTAGTTGCCGTCACTTCTAGCAGCCAGTTGCCGAATGTAAAACTTTAATTTTTTCCGAATTTCGTGTTTTATTCCTCTTTCTTTGCTTAAAATGGATGAAGAGGAAGCAGTTGAGGTTTACGATATTGTCGACGGGTGTCTTGTGCAGTGTTTTACAGAACAGCTTTTCTCTGCAGACCCTAATACTCAAGGTTTGTGACTAATTGTTTATTTGCTTCAATCTCAGATCTATAGTAAAGTGAAGATTACAGCATGGGTGTTTCGTTGAGGGGGATGAGCTCAGTAACTGAAGCCATAAATGGCCATAATTAAGAAATTAATGCTCTCCCAGAAACGGACCAAGAAGACGATTTTTGATAACACATACCATTGAAGAGAATTGAACTGAATTGACGGATTTAATTAGGTAGGGGGTTTTCAAGTACATAGTGCTCAATTGGGCAAGTGCAAATAATTTTAATCATGTGAGTTACCAGTTCCATTGTGATTACTTCTTCTATTGTAATTACTTCTTAAAATAATTAAAGAAAAGTTAAATTTTTGTTTTTAAACCTCCCTTTGGCTACACTTCAATCCTGTGTGGGCTGCATTTTTAACGAATGACACCAGAATGACTGTGTACCCATTTTATACATTTATGAAAGTACCATTTTTTTCAAAAATGATCCATGCAGGTATTTTTAAGCCCTGCTTAGCTTTGAATTGCTGACTTACAGTTCGGTAGTAAAATTTAAAATTTGAGGATGTCCATGATTGTGTTTACTTTCCAGCTTTGAGTAGGTAATGAAAATAAATGGGGACAGGGGAATAAGGGTTCAGAACAATAAATAACTTCACAGGCAGAAGGGCGAATAAGACTATAAAATGGAGCGATGTTACAGCGAAAGGGCGAATATGACTAGAGGTATTGAGCCAGTTTACAGCAAAAGGGCGAACATGGCATACAAATTTTGTTTTTGAGGCATAACTTATTTTGAATTGGTGTTAGAATAAATGCAAGCATATCAATAGAATCTGCATAGAATACAGGTTTTATTCTTACCAAAAACATACTAGTTGGTTTAGAATTGAGAGTCGCTAGAGAAAATCGCGATTTCCCAAAAATTTGGGTTGTGCTGTATACGCCCTTCTGGCTGAACGGGGACGACATAATCTATACCTAAACCAGTCTGAGAAAAAGCGCTTCAAGTACTTAATAATTATAATATCGTGCACACCATTGGCCCTTTTACCTTCTCGATACAATTTTTCAAAATCGATGATAATTATAAAGAATGAACAATTATTGAAAACAACAAAAACTCCGTAAAATATGGTCAAACTACCGCATGAAGCGAAACCATAGGTTATGGCGATGTTACAATCGCACTCAATTTTCAATAACAATTGTCCTTATTATGCGAATGTTCGGTATCACATCACAGAGAATCAATCTTTTAGTTTTTCGTGAGAGTCACTTATTATTGGAATATTAACTTTAACCGACAAGCTTTTCCTCCTACAGGAAAATATCACCCCTGTACTGTCTTTTCAGCATTACTTAAAAGTGGATATCCGCATCAAAGGCGCTTTTCAGCGAATTTTCTACAAAAATGGAGCTATTGCTATGCAATGCGCTCAAAACGTTTAGGTCTCTTGACTTTTTTTCGCTGAAATCTGTTTTGGAACACTCTAAAATGATTCCTGAAGTTTCCCAAAAATCATACAGCACATAAATATGTGTCTGCGACAACTCGAGTAAGTTTCGCAAAAATGTTCATAATAACGAAAAAGATGAGGTCATTAGACTGGAACATTGGACAAACGTAGGGACTTAAAATTTCAAAAAAATAGGCTAAAAAACGTGTTTTTCTGGATTTTTGTGTGGCTATTGTCATCATAATTGTAGAAATATATGGTAAATTCAGATTCAGCACAAAATTTCTAATGTAGGGACTTTCAAATAAATGATTCTTATTGAATCAAATAAATGATTCTTATTGAAAATTGTAAATACCTACATGTACAAAGAAAACCTGCGTATATTCGTTGTACCCGAAAATGCAACAGTAGAGTGGATACTGTATGAGTTCGTGGATACTGTACGAGAAGAACGTGAATATGGACTCTTAACAAATTCAAAACATCATTTTTATAAGTAGTAATGTTGGTATGGAAGGTATACTGAAAATCGAAAAAAAAACTACAATATACTCTTATTATGATTTTTGGGAGACGAGTAGAACATGAATATGGACTGAATGTGAACATAAACATGGAATATGAACATCTTCAAAACATATTCAATTGAAAAAACTAGCCATATACGATCAATGAACAATATCGTACGTGTGGATACTCAAGAAGTGAATACTCGTGAAGATATTCGGGGGGGTGAAGAGATGAGGATTTTTTAAAGTTTTTCCAAAATATTCTACCAAGAGGTTGATTTCATAATTTCAACGATTCGTGCTATGTGCCACACCCCACAAGACTGACTTTCTCATATTGCTAATATTACGATTTTCTTAACCATAGAGCATTTTTTTCAAAACTTCATTTCACTCTCATAACCTCATTTCTTCCCTCTTCTTCGTGTGGATAACCGCTGTAAATGCAGCAACTGCTCTCCGGTACTCCTCTCTGTGCAGCACTCTTTCATAATATGCATGTTTTCCTTTTTTTTTACCTCTCAAAATCGAATTTAAAGGCCAAATGGCGATGCCCTTCTGCACTCGCATCGCCGAAGGGTTGCTTGTAATTTTTGCGTTAATGAAGAGAGCCACCGTGAGTTTTCAATTTCAACACTCGGCTACGTAATAAGATATCAATGTAATATCATATTCGGGAAACCACAAAAAGAAGGCAATACAAGAGGAAAATTTCCTCTTGTTGCATAAATTTAATTTATGCAACTTCTTAAAAAACGTAATTTATCGGGAATTCTGAGAGTAATAATTTGTCATAATTTTTGCCAGAATAACACAGTTCCACTGTTAGAATTGGCTAATGGATTAATAAAATAGGTGGTGCGTAAGAAAGTCAGTAGGTATTGTTTTCGTGTAAGCGTTGAAGATATCTCTGTTACAATAACAAAGTTGCTACTTCTGTATGAATAGGCTAGTAAATTATTGAAACGCGTTGGTTGATTCAATGCGAGAAAAAACATGCACTGCGCAATCCATTCCATCCGTTGGATACTTAGCAGTAGGCGAAACAGTAAGATACCTCGGGTAAGTAATAATTTTGAGTTGGAAATGAAAATCGAAGTAACTATGGTTGGTACATAAAAAAAATAAAAATAATTAAAAAGCAACAATGGCAAAGCTGTGATCTTTGCAGAAGAGTGATCTATACAGGAAAATATTAAATAGGTAATGAAAATTGAAAGTTGAAATGAACCTGAAATAATTTGCGGTTTTTTTTACTGTAAGTTATTTTACCGTAGGTACCTACTACATAATTACCTTCACAATCAAGTTTATTTGGAAGAAATAAACGCTTCACACTCTATTCCAAAAATAGGGAGGTTCACATGGGAAATTTGATTACTGGTTGCTGAGGAAGCAAAACTGAAGAAAGGAACAGCATTTCAGATTAGAGATGGGTATCGTTACAAAAGTATCGATATTTTGTATCGATACTGTATCGAATGTGAGAATCGATACTACATGTATCGTCTGGCATTAGTATCGATATTTCAAAACATCGAGTATCGCTACTTTGGGGTCATAAAATGTAAATATTACCTACCTAACATTCTCAAGGAAAACATTTTTTCATCTCTATTTCTTTCTCCATTCTCCATTTCTTAATTTCATGAGTCCAAGCCCTATTTACACATTTACATCTATTTGTAAATATGTCTTTTAGTTGGGGGTCGTGATCAAAAAATGTAATAGGTAACTAAGTTGTTTACAGTTTAGTACTATCGTATTTACGAGCATTTCATTACGTTACTAATCACGCTACTCTAGTCCAAAAATGAGGAAGTAACTTTTTCTTAGCAATCAACGAAACAACAACAAGACAATTTGAAGTTATAGTGATTTCACTTCTTCTTCTTTCGTGGCACTACAATCCGCGGGGGATCATGGCCTCCTTCAACAGTTTTTTCCAGTTGCCTCGGTTTTGCGCTGCTGTTTTCCAGTCACGAATGCCTAGGATGGTGTGAGCGTCATGATTGACTCCATCAATCCATCTTAACCTGGGTCTGCCCAATCGTCGCATCCTATACAGCTGCTCATTCATCATCCTCTTTGGGATCTCGCTGTCTTCCATTCTGGATACATGGCCTGCCCAACGAAGACGACCAATCCTAATGAAATGCGCAACATCTCCTTCCCCATACAGCTGCATTATTTCGAGGTTAGTGCGTCTCCTCCAGGATGGTCCATCTCGTACGGCGCCATAGATCCGTCTTAGGATTTTCCTCTCAAATCTCAACAAGGCTGTCTCATCATGAACAGAGAGTGTCCAGCACTCTGACCCATATATAAGTACTGGTCTAATGAGAGTCTTGTACAGCCGAATCTTTGAAGTCCTTGAGAGGAATCTACTTTTCATGTGCTTAAGGAGGCCAAAGTATGATCAATTAGCCGCAATAATTCTTTTTTTGATTTCTGGGGCCATCAAGTTATTGGCATTAACCTGTGTACCAAGATAGACAAATTCATCCACCCATTCAAAACTTTGCTGGCCCATAGCAAAAGTACTTTCATGATTTGGTGGGGCATTTGTACGCATGTACTTACTTAGTTTTGGCCACATTCACCTGTAGTCCTACCCTAGACGCTTCCCTGACCAGATCATCATATTCAGCTTCTCTTATGGCCCCAATTGACCGGCCCATCCAATCGATGTCGTCAGCGTAACTTAAAAGCTGAACTGACCGGTTGTAAAGCGTCCCACCAACCTGTATTCCAGACCTCTTCACTGCAATCTCTAAGGCCATGTTGAATAGGAGACATCACAGGTACTATATCACCCACTGTTTCTTAGCTTACCTACAAGTACAATACACACAAATTTCAAGCCTAGACATCCGTCTAGCAAACAAAGCAACAAAGTTCTGATTGTGAAAATAGAAATTTTTGGAGCGACAAATGTTGAAAATTCCGAAATATTCAAATTTGAAAGTCATAACTGGGAAATCTAGAAGTAGGTACGTACTCACCTGCGAATTCATTGTTTTTCATAAAATTATTTTGTCTCAAAATGAGAGTCAGTACTTAGTTAATTCAAGGGAGCTAGTAAAAGGTCAGTCAGGTAGTAACAGGATTCCACCTACCAATGTGATGTCACAGTCCAGTCCTGGTCTCGAGACGTTTCCTAGAAGTCCCAATATGGGATCAGGCTAGTTTTTAATGCGAAAGACCTCCCCCCCCCCCCACCAGAGCATGTAGGTACCTGCATGAGCGAATATTCTGAGAAAAGTCTAAATAACTGGTGAGTTTAGAGCCCTCTCAACGTCTGAGATGCTCTAAGTACAACAAGCAGTGGTGTGGAAACCCCGGGATTCTGGGTAGGAACTCCAAGGAGCCAGCACGTGTAGGTCTTGAGCTCCAGGTACCAAGAACCTATCTTATCCTAGAATCGCCTAGAGGAGCAACCACTTGTGTGTGAACTTGAATACTCTCGGGCTCTCTGGACTGAATAAGAAACAAGTCCATTCATACAGCATGAGATAATGAGCGAATTAGATTAGATATTCTAAAAAGTTTGTGGCAATTGCAATAGCTTAATTTTCCTTGAAAATTCGCCAACAAGTGAGCTTATGTCATAGAATGAATTAGGCATCTTTTGATGTAAAAACATTTGAAAATTTGGGGTTAATACCCACTGCAAATTTTATTGAACATTTTCTCCATAATAATATAATTTTATCAGAGTTAAGATTCAACAGCCTCCCTTCCTTCTTCATATTTTTTTTTTTTTTTAGCCATTATGTTGAATTATCCGCGAGAACTGTATCGATATTCAGAAATATCGGATCCAAAGTGTCGATATCCGAAAATATCATATAGTACAGTATCGCTACTAAAATATCGAGTATCGGTACAGAAGTATCGATATTTTAAAATATCGGGTATCGATAGCCATTCCTATTTCAGATGAAATTTGAACGGAGATTAGGCCTCTTTGGTGATTCACACTCTTCATTCTGTTTTATGAAAGGAAAACCCTCAAGTTCTCGAAGGGAGCGAACGGATTGTCCTACAAAGCTCCGCGTGGTCTCTAAAAATTCAACACTATCTTAAATTTGTGACAAACCAATACCTTTATTTCGATAGTTTTCGAGCTAGGGCACTCTTGAAATTTTCAACCCTTAATTTTCACCCTTAGAAGTGACCAACATCAACCAAACGCTTCGCGGCACAACTAGACCCCAAATGAAGCCCATATACCAAATTTGAACCAAATCGATCCAGGATTGCTAAGGATTACGTGCGGACGGAAAATTTTTTATTCGATTTTCGGAGTACCTTCCTTGTTTTCTTGGTCGATTCCTAAGGTTCATTATTGAAAACAATAAACCAAAAACAATCTTCGAAAAACCGGACAATGCTGCCTGGAACTAGGATTAACGACAGACCGACAGGCACAGAACCAAAGTTGATAATTATACAAAGGTTTATTTTGTTTAATAAGACATTTTTTAGAACTGCTGCACGAATAGACATGCGATGATTATAGAACTGTTCAAAAACCCAAAACAGAAAATTGGTTACCTATTATTAGGCTAATTAATGATCAATTATGGATGGAAATGAAAAAAATATAGTACTGCCTTCACGGAGTGGAGAAGGAATGTCTCCAATCGACTTCATTCAAGAATGAAAATTCAATAAAACATTGGACCAGTATCGATTGAAGTGATTATTTTCCAATTACCGCGAGTAATTTCGAAGTAACAAATTCAGGTTAATATTGATGAATCGACGTCTAAACAAAAATCGTCACACTCTACGAACAAGGAGTTTTGATGGTTTTTAAACCTGCAAAGAAATTGCTTATATTGCCAATAATCTTATAAACCGACCTGTATGAATTATTTTAGTTATTTTACAGTAGATACTGCTCAGTATATAAAGCCAAGTAATGCAGTTCAGTTCAATAGGGAGCAACAGAGGAAAATTTGAGCATATTATGCCTCGAAGTCAGTTGTTAACGTTAATTATTTTCAATCAATTGTGAATTAAAATTTTAAAATATGAATTAAAAAGCACTGTAGGTACCTCGTCAAACTAGAGATTAACTCAAACACGTAAAATCAAAGATTTTTGGACCAGTAATAACGTGGACAATATCTGAAGTTTCCATGTATTCGAATGAAAATGCAAAGTGTTCTGAAGATGCACCAAGGTAGGCTCAAATTGATTTACTAATAGGCCAGTTCATTTCGAAGTAAATAGATTACGACAAGAGTCGCGGAATTCAACAAAAATCAACGAAATATATTAATGAAAAATGTCTGCCAAGATGGGTGGGCATTAATCACGAAAATAACGCGGATAATATCTGCAGGAAACGATCGAAACATGAATTGTATTACGAAATGCACAAAATTAATATAAAATGTATATGTATAATATGTATGTAATAATATAATATGTATGTATAATATGTCATATTATACAATAGGGGACTCTCTGAAAACGAACCCACATTGGCTGCAAGATCCATATAAATCATTTGATAATTTCGTTCGGTTTTGCCCGAAAAACTGGTTAATTTTCATTTCAACGACATGGTTAGAAACGGAACCAACACTAAATTGAAAAATGCTAGTCAAAATTCTCATTTTGGAGAACCCCTCCTTTTTTTCAATTTGAAGGTTATAACAGAGCTACTATGAATTATCATAAGATATCATTTACTAGTAAGTCATAAAATACTTTTTCACACATCTCAAGCTTACTTGTAGATGGAGATGAATTTGGGGTCGGACTTTAGTTGATCCACTTATCCAAAATCGCCGAAACTCTGATTGAAATTATTATGATGACAGTCGGGGTTAAATTACACTATGATAACAATTTTTCATCAATAAATAGGCTTTCTGCACATTAAAAATCTCCGATTCCGTTTTTCTTTTGTAAATGCCCATTTGATAATCTCCAAAATTAACCACCAAATCCAGTAAATACCGGATTTATGTCAGATATTAAGCTGGCCCCACACGATCAAACATGCTTGACAAGCATGGTTTGCCAACCTCGCTTGTCAAGCAGATTTGATCGTGTGGGGGGTCATGTTTGAAGGTTTGACAGCACGCTTGACGGTTTTCAGTCACTGTCAGAAAATTTGCTGTCAAACATGAGGTTTGACAACCAAGTTTGATCGTGTGGGTGAGCGTCAAACCATCAAACCTTCAAACCATCAAGAAAAAAGGGTGGTAGGGGGTAATTTTACTGTGAATCACTGAGTTTCCGTGAATCACCGAGTTGGCGTCTGAAAAACTCATCTCGGAGGTTCTGTTCCATGCAGAATTTGGAAACTTGACACAACTCACATCGATTGACCTTCAACCATCCAACCCATGGCAACATCCTATGAGTATGCCACATCTCGGACCACGACCTGGTTGGCCAATGAATCAACCTGCCTATTTTTCACGTTCGCCAGGTGAACCAACACATTCAACGTACAATCGCGGAAACTCGCAGGGATATGGCAGTTTGCAGCCCATCACCACATCCGATAATGATTCATCTGATTCACCTAATTTGGCTACTTTTTTTACTAACGTCGATCCCAATTTAATGTAATGTAGTTCAAGTTTCAAACAAGACAAATATGTATACAAAATAATACAATATTTTAAACAATACAAAGTTTCAATTACAAAATTCTGTTCTGTTCAAACATCATCTTCAAATATCATCATAATAACATCATCATTCATCTTGAAATATTCTTTTTGCAATACATCTACAATAGCTTGGCAGGTCTCAGGGATAATTTCGCTCAACGCCTGTGGCGAAATTAGTGTTGAAAACTTCAAGTCTTCATAGGTTCTACCAGTTGCAAGGTAACGCAGCGTTGCTGTCAATCTTTCGTGAGGAGGAATAGCACTCCTCATTACAGTGTCTTCTTTTTTTATTAACGGAGCAACCAGAGATAGCAAATGTAAATAGCTGTCCTCGTCCATCCTCAGGTAGTTGTGCCAATCCTGAGGAGCACACCTCAGCTCTTCCAAGAGATTCACGTGGCCAAAAGTAGCTCTCTTCAAGAGCCATTGTTTGGTCCACATGGACCTTTTAATCTTCCTGTTGGCTTCTTTTTTTGCTGCTTCAGCTCTGATGTGGCAATACAGGTAACTCAGATGGTTAATATCCATACTTGAATCAGATTGAACAGATGAACGCAACATGAACACTGAACACTACTGAAGCTTGGTGGATGCGGTTGAAACAGTTGGTTTGAACGTGTGGGTGCGGCGTCAAACGTCAAACATGCTTGACAAGCGCGGCTTGTCAAACCATGCTTGTCAAGCATGTTTGATCGTGTGGGGCCCGCTTTAGAAATATATGTTTTCCAATTTGAAATACTCGTTACAATTCAAAAACAATTTATTGACCAAATTCAATTCATGTGAATGATTCCTTTTGCATTAAATTAAATGATCGATATTCTATTATCTAGTCACGGAGACTCAAATTAACCATTTGAATTTCCATAATCGATGAAGAAAAACTGTCTATTGTATGATTGTACCCCCGGATCGATAAAATTCATATATATTCAAGTTTAGCTCATTCCACTTTGATGGAAATTGATTAAAATCGTGTGAGTAATAAATTTGTAAGAGCTTCCTCTTACAAATTTATTACTCACACAAGCAGCAAGAGCATACAAGAATTGTGGTTCCAAGATAAGTGGGAACACTTTATGGACCCTCCGGCTTCATTGACAGGTTGGATGTTTGGATTATGCATCCCAGATCATCTCTCGAACCAAGACCTACAAGATGGATCCCCATTCATCTGTAGTTGAGCCCCTTGAGTATATTCCTTCCCAACTTCGAACAGCTACTGTGGCAAAATTCAAAGGAGCGTGGCTGGTCAGGACGAGATTGGAGTCGGCCCTTGTGCAGTGGTTGGGTGTTCTGCTGGACCCTCCTGGCCTGGTTCTTGCAATTCATCTTCTACAAAAATTTCAAAAAATTTGCATCGTGTTCGTTGCATCTGTTGGAACCTATCTGAGGGATGTCGCTAACAATTCAATCGGGAAGCGACCAAATGCTCAGGGGACGATGTGCGGCACATTTCGAAAACTTCCCGAAAAATTCAGTAAGTTCAGATTTCCTTGTCTACAAGAATTTGTGAAACATAGGCCGAAGAAAACGGAACCAAAATGTTGCGGAAGAAATTGTCGGTAAAAATGTCGAATTTGGAGGATTTTCCTAATTTTTTTGAACTTGTATGCACTTTTATGGTGAGTGACCAACAGTACTCAGAATACACATCAGTTCATGGTGATATCGTTATATTGATAAATGCGATCCAGTGTCAAAAAACGTCTGCCAAGTGGGTGTGGCACATAGCTTCCTCGTATCCATAACCCGATTGTATAGATGATCCGATGCATCATCATGCACGTTTGCGCATGCGCAGTGGGTACTATCCGTCCGAAGGTGATGATTTTCATAGGGGACCGTCTACACACTAACCCGCACAATCCCTGAAAATTTCAGTGAAATCGGATTTAAAATGTAGAAGTTATGGCCGTTACAAGGAATTCACGTTTGCGCATGCGCAGTCGCTTCTATCAGTCCGGAGATGATGATTTTCATAGGGGACCGTCTACACACCAACCCGCACGATCCCTGAAAATTTCATTGAAATCGGATGGAAAATGTAGAAGTTATGGCCGTTACAAGGAATTCACGTTTGCGCATGCGCAGTCGCTTCTATCAGTCCGGGGATGATGATTTTCATAGGGGACCGTCTACACACCAACCCGCACGATCCCTGAAAATTTCATTGAAATCGGACAGTAACTTCGTATAGTTATGCGCGTTACAAGGAATTCATGACAGACAGACAGACAGACACACAGACACTGAACCAAAATTGTTCAGAAAGGTCTAAAACGCAAAACGCGAGTGAAAATTTTGATTTTGGAGAACTTTTTTTTTTCGACCTTGAAAAGTGAAAACAAAGCTTCCGCTACCTTGGTAGACTCGGAAGCAATATGGTGAAATAAACATTTGAAAAGTTAGAACACGGAAGATTTTTTTTTTTCAATCCTTCAAAAATGAAAACATTCAGCAAATTTATAAGTATACTGAAAAATGTGATTCGAAATGAAGAAAAGTAAAGCTTTTTCAACAGTTTCTAGTTAACCCATTGCATATATGCAACGCGGAGTAGCTCATCTTAGGAGGCTGGCCAGGGCATCCACGGAAATGAAAAACTTTGTTTCAGCGACCGGTTCTTGAATGGGAGAGCCTATCAATTAGATTCCAACTGTCAGAGTGGCGAATCCATCATTTATAATACTTTCATTTACTTATTACAAGTGTTCTCTCTTCTCGATTTCGAGAAGTGCTGACCCGATGGGCGAAAGGTGAGTACAATGTTCTGTACTGTTTTCAAAATGGGATGGATGTGATTCTAAACCACTCTCAGATACCTACATGAGCTTATCGGTACTATAGTCCAATTCTTAGTGTCATTCATATTGTTCCTATTGTTGTCTGAAATATTGTGTAGCATAATATTATATTCAACGCTGGGCAGTGTCCAGACTCAACTCCTATGAATCGATTTTTCATTTTTTCAGAGCTTTCTATCAGCTTTTAGGCCCTGGAATTTCTGTTCAAGAGGCTATAGATGTTTTATTTGCCGACGAAGATGAAATGTATGAGAATTCACTGCATATTACTCCCCCAGTCGAGAATGTCAGATGAGAATTCTGGTGATGAAAATGAATGAGTAATCCTTGACAATTTGAACAGAAACCTATTCTGAACTGAAACAAACACCTGCTCAAAATGAAATCGTCTTTCGAGATCTGGATGATGTTCCTGGAATCTCCCCCACTCAAGAAGATCCTACCTTTTCATCATCCTGATTTGTTTTCCTCTGGAACTGAAGGAGAGTAGTCGAAGGCATTTCGATTCCGCAATGATTTGGAGCTATGGTGCAACTGCTTCCGAATGGAAGGACAATTCTGTGGTTTCTGTCACCTCAAATGCTTACAGGATTCAGCCTGTCTCAGTGGTAAGAAGATATTCAGCACGAGAGAAGAATCCCATTCAAGTTCCTCGACCTTTCATAATTCAAGGATATAAAGCATGGGAGAGTGCGACATGCATTGAGTAAGATTTTCGAAAATTTTCTCAAAAATGGATTTTTGGGCAGTAATAGGTTGAATAATAGCTAGGCTGCAACAGGTTATTGAAAAATCATTCTGTACTATGAAGAAATTTTTATGAGTTAGCTACGTTTCGAAAGACAAGAAAGGCAAAATCATAGCAAGGAATTCAAGTTAACTCAATTTCATTAGAAATGGATCGAAAGGTGCGAATAATTATGGGTCCCAATATACAAATATAATAGTTCATATCCCTTTTTTCAATTCTCGCATACGATGGAATTCGTAGGGGCACTTGAGGAGAAATTCAGTGAAATCGGAGGAGTATAATTCCAGCGATTCAACGAAAAAAATTCCTCGAGTTTTCCAAGGTCAATTTTTGACTTTTTCCTGGTTCTTAATCATTTAAAATATAAATAAATGTTATCATAATTTCTCAGAATTCAGGTGTCTAGGATTATTTGGAAATGTATAAGCATTAGAAATATAGTAGCTTATCTCAAAACATCAATCTATAAGTACCTACATATCAGTCCGGGGCGATGATTTTCACCTATACTCCAATTCGCACAATCCCTGAAAATGTCATCGAAATTGGAAAGAAACTAGAATTGGCTTTCAGTCAGGGGCTATGGTCACTGTTTCATAGGGGACCATCTGCAACCACATTCACTCAATTCCTGAATATTAGAATGAATTCGCCGATTAAAAAGATTTCATGACAGACATAACAGCGACGTCAATTCATGGATATAGTCGAGAATTAACACAAGACTCATGAAAACTTGTAGGTTTACTCGAAAGAAAATCCGACTTCAGAGGCTTGTTTTCACTTTCGAATGTTCGAAAAAGTCGGAACTGAACGTTGGAATCATCGAAACTTGTTGGTTTACTCGAGAGAAATAACCACTTCAAAGCCTTGTTTCCACCTTCGATTGTTCAAAAAAAGTCGAAACTGAACGTCGAAAACATCGCAACTTGTCGGTTTACTCGAGAGAAATGACCACCTCAAAGGCTTGTTTTTACCTTCGATTATTCGAAAAAGTCGAAACTGAACGTCGAAAACATCGCAACTTGTCGGTTTACTCGAGAGAAATGACCACCTCAAAGGCTTGTTTTTACCTTCGATTGTTTGAAAAAGTCGAAACTGAACGTTAAAATCATCGAAACTTGTTGTTTTACTCGAGAGAAATAACCACTTCAAAGGCTTGTTTCCACCTTCGATTGTTCAAAAAAAGTCGAAACTGAACGTCGAAAACATCGCAACTTGTCTGTTTACTCGAGAGAAATGACCACTTCAAGGGCTTGTTTTTACCTTCGATTGTTCGAAAAAGTCGAAACTGAACGTCGAAAACATCGCAACTTGTCTGTTTACTCGAGAGAAATGACCACCTCAAAGGCTTGTTTTTACCTTCGATTGTTCGAAAATGTCGAAACTGAACGTCGAAAACATCGCAACTTGTCGGTTTACTCGAGAGAAATGACCACTTCAAGGGCTTGTTTTTACCTTCGATTGTTCGAAAAAGTCGAAACTGAACGTCGAAAACATCGCAACTTGTCTGTTTACTCGAGAGAAATGACCACCTCAAAGGCTTGTTTTTACCTTCGATTGTTTGAAAAAGTCGAAACTGAACGTTAAAATCATCGAAACTTGTTGTTTTACTCGAGAGAAATAACCACTTCAAAGGCTTGTTTCCACCTTCGATTGTTCAAAAAAAGTCGAAACTGAACGTCGAAAACATCGCAACTTGTCTGTTTACTCGAGAGAAATGACCACTTCAAGGGCTTGTTTTTACCTTCGATTGTTCGAAAAAGTCGAAACTGAACGTCGAAAACATCGCAACTTGTCTGTTTACTCGAGAGAAATGACCACCTCAAAGGCTTGTTTTTACCTTCGATTGTTCGAAAATGTCGAAACTGAACGTCGAAAACATCGCAACTTGTCGGTTTACTCGAGAGAAATGACCACTTCAAGGGCTTGTTTTTACCTTCGATTGTTCGAAAAAGTCGAAACTGAACGTCGAAAACATCGCAACTTGTCTGTTTACTCGAGAGAAATGACCACCTCAAAGGCTTGTTTTTACCTTCGATTGTTCGAAAATGTCGAAACTGAACGTCGAAAACATCGCAACTTGTCGGTTTACTCGAGAGAAATAACCACTTCAAAGGCTTGTTTTTACCTTCGATAGTTCGAAAAAGTCGGAACTGATCGTTAAAATCATCGAAACTTATTTTAGTGGCATTATGAATTTTATTAACACAAGTATGAAAAAGTCTAGTTTCTAAAGAAATCTTTTTCCTACATATGGCCAATTTTCCTCTAATTTTTTGACCAATTTTTCTACATTTGAAACCTCTATTTCTGAAAAATGAATACTCAAGTTTTACCTTATCTTCATAGTGATTGGCCATCCTGTATGATAACTTGAAGCGTGAAACATAAAACTAGAATTCACCAAAAAACAGGCCTTCTGGTTTCGGAACAGCTTACATATTGCGTATGAGGACACATTCAATTTATCATGGCTGGTTTCACGGAATAAAATTACTACCTACTAAGTCAAATTTTCATGTGATATTATTTTTCCATGATAAAACTTCTTCCAATCAGACTGCCGGAACTTCCCACGAAAATGTTTGAGGCTAGGGCTTTTCCCAGGGTTTAAAAAAAAAAGAAATTCCTCGAGTTCTCCAGTAGAGTAAAATTCCCCGAGTATTCCCGGTTTTCCATGTCGCTGGACACCCTGATAATCAAGTTCACTTATGCCTCTCTGCAAGAATGTGTGAAACAGGCTGACAAACACAGAACCAAAACTGTTCAGGAAAATGGTGGTAAAAATGTCGATTTTGGAGGATTTTTTTCTTCAATTTTTCATGATTAAACATTGGTGGAGAGTGATCAAGAGTACTATAGAACGGAATAAATATCAGTTCATAGAGACATCGTTATATTTATAGATGCGATTCGGGATGTAAAAAAAATTAGGTAAAATACCTAATTGGAAAGTTTGAAAATAACTTTTTTTTCAATCCTTCGAAAAGGAAAAAACGTAAGTGAAAAGTCTCCTAAGTGCACTGAAATTTTGATTCGAATCAAGTGAAAAAAGTGGAGCGTTTACGCAGGAGTTCACAGTATCTTCTTCAATTCGTCGAAACATGATGAGAAATTTACAGCTTAGTAAAAGGTAGGTTGCAATAATTTATTGAAAAATCATCACGTAGGTAGTATAATTTTCCAAGTAGTAACTAGCTGCGTTTAGAAAAACGTGAAAGGGAAAATTGCATTGAAATTCAAATAAAATCAATCTCGTCAGAAATGGACCAAAAGGTACGAATAATTTTGGGTCCCAATAAACAGCAGTAGCTCAATTCCCTTCAAAAAATGTTCGTTCATCAATCAAAAAATCAAAATTTATTACTAATCAGAAATCGATTAGTGGATTCCACTCTACTCAATTCGCCATTCTGCCAATTTGGCAAAATACTGTTGGACGATAGAATGAGCTTGAAATTTCAAGTTTTTCAGAAAATTTTTCATATTGTTGACGTGAATACTTGTGAGCTGCTAAGTTTCATTTTCAGCCATTTTTGGGCTGAAATGTATTTATTCTTGATCATCAAGTACTACGGAAAATTGTGCACTGATTCCTTATACACCACAATAAGCTATAGGGCGTAATGTCTACTAAAAACCTGATGTTCTCGCCTTAAATTCTCACCACCTGCCAATCTAAATAGCCAATACAATATTTAAATTTCAACACTCCGAAAAGGAGTTTTCCGCAATTTTCTAACTAATACGCGCGCTACTACTGATTTGGTATTCTTGAAGGAATTTCGGTCAGACTCAGAATAAACCATAACTGATATGCTCAAGATGAGAATTAAATAAAAATCTCATTCAGCAAATTCATTACCATAATTTCATCATGACATTCGACCTCTTTGAGCGGCCCCAACATTTCTGGACAACGAATTGTTTCTTTTGTAATTAATTTCATTTTCACACTACAGGATTTTCGAACAAGAAACATACTTATTTTAACTAAATTCAATTAAGAAGCATCGCATAGGAAGAGAGATCGTTTTCTAATGGTTTGAAGTGAAAAAAAATGCAATATAAAAACCACTTTTCAAACTAGAACTATCGAGATTTTGCATCTTAGAGCTTAATTTTCCTTGCAAATTCGACGATTTACATTTTCACATCGTACTTTTTTTTTTAAATCGAACTATGTTCAATACAAAGATAACAGTACCTACTAGATATACCTAAGATAGTTAATGGTGAAAACGATGTGGAGAACAATCCACATTTAAGGTGTTTCGTGTTCTGTCAACATCTGCCTTCCTCAGGCCTACGGGCCGAAATAATAACAACGATTCGTAAGAAAGATAAGAAGGAAACCACCGGGCATATCAGGTAATCCGTGAAGTTAATCAACGATCTCCTTGCCAAATATGAGTTGGTAAAGCGGGCTCCAGAGGCGACTCGTCCGTGAAGGCTATTCGGGGGTTGTCAAGCTCTGATTATTGCGTATCGAGAATTATAACGAGTCTGATCTTGACCGTGAACTTCAATTGAGAGAAAAGAATGGTTTTTGCCAATATTACAAAAATTGAATAGGGAAGAGCTTGGTCTGATTTGAGACAAAAAATCCATTTTTAGAAGGGTTCCCATCACATTGCTACTCATCCCATTATTCTCCATTGATCACAATAGGGAGACAAAACAATTATTTCTAGAAGACCGTCAATCCCAAGTTGAACTACGACATCCCTCAACATTGATCAGAATTGAGATGCATTTCTGGAAGACCGTCAATCCCAGGTTACACTGCTACCAATCAAACTTTCTGCATCGATCACAATTGGGAGACAAAACAACCATTTCTGGAAGACCGTCAATCCCAGGTAACACTACTACCCATCACATCTATCTGTATCGATAACAATTGGGAGACAAAACAACCATTTCTGGAAGACCGTCAATCCCACGTTACCCTGCTACCAATCACATCTTTCTGCATTGATCACAAATGGGAGACAAAACAACCATTTCTGGAAGACCGTCAATCCCAGGTTACACTACTACCCATCACATCTTTCAGCATTGATCACAATAGCGAGACAAAACAATCCATTTCTGGAAGACCGTCAATCCCAGGTTACACTGCTACCCATCACATCCCTCAGCATTGATTAGATATTGAACCAGTAAATTCCCTCCTCTTTTCTCAACCGGGCTTGGGACCGGCTACGGTAGAGTTGAATTTACCATCAAACTCTTTAGTCATATTCAGTATTTTAAAAAATATTCAAGTTATACAGAATTTAGTTTAGAAAAAATTCAAGTCATTCTTTAAATTTGTTAAACTTCATGACCCATCACATCTTTCTGCATTGATCATAATTGGGAGACAAAACAACCATTTCTGGAAGACCGTCAATCCCAGGTTACACATCTTTCTGTATCGATCACAATTGGGAGACAAAACAACCATTTCTGGAAAACCGTCAATACCAGGTTATACTACTACCCATCACATATTTCTGCATTGATCACAATTGGGAGACAAAACAACCATTTCTGGAAGACCGTCAATCCCAGGTTACACTGCTACCCATCACATCTTTCTGCATTGATCACAATTGGGAGACAAAACAACCATTTCTGGAAGACCGTCAATCCCAGGTTACACATCTTTCTGTATCGATCACAATTGGGAGACAAAACAACCATTTCTGGAAGACCGTCAATCCCAGGTTACACATCTTTCTGTATCGATCACAATTGGGAGACAAAACAACCATTTCTGGAAGACCGTCAATCCCAGGTTACACTGCTACCCATCACATCTTTCTCTATCGATCACAATTGGAAGACAAAACAACCATTTCTGGAAGACCGTCAATCCCAGGTTACACTGCTACCCATCAGATCTTTCAGTATCGATCACAATTGGGAGACAAAACAATTATTTCTGGAAGACCGTCAATCCCAGGTTACACTGCTACCCATCACATCTTTCAGTATCGATCACAATTGGGAGACAAAACAATTATTTCTGGAAGACCGTCAATCCCAGGTTACACTGCTACCCATCACATCTTTCAGTATCGATCACAATTGGGAAACAAAACAATTATTTCTGGAAGACCGTCAATCCCAGGTTACACTGCTACCCATCACATCTTTCTCTATCGATCACAATTGGAAGACAAAACAACCATTTCTGGAAGACCGTCAATCCCAGGTTACACTGCTACCCATCAGATCTTTCAGTATCGATCACAATTGGGAGACAAAACAATTATTTCTGGAAGACCGTCAATCCCAGGTTACACTGCTACCCATCACATCTTTCTGCATTGATCACAATTGGGAGACAAAACAACCATTTCTGGAAGACCGTCAATCCCAGGTTACACTACTACCCATCAAACCCCCCTGCATTGATCACAATTGGGAGACCAAACAACCATTTCTGGAAGACCATCAATCCCAGGTTACACTGCTACCCATCAAACCCCACTGCATTGATCACAATTGAGAGACAAAACAACCATTTCTGGAAGACCGTCAATCCCAGGTTACACTGCTACCCATCAAACCACCCTGCATTGATCACAATTGGGAGACAAAACAACCATTTCTGGAAGACCGTTAATCCCAGGTTACACTGCTACCCATCAAACCCCCCTGCATTGATCACAATTGGGAGACAAAACAACCACTTCTGGAAGACCGTCAATCCCAGGTTACACTACTACCCGTCAAACCCCCCTGCATTGATCACAATTGGGAGAGAAAACAACCATTTCTGGAAGACCGTCAATCCCAGGTTACACTGCTACCCATCAAACCCCCCCCCCCCCCTGCATTGATCACAATTGAGAGACAAAACAACCATTTCTGGAAGACCGTCAATCCCAGGTTACACTGCTACCCATCAAACCCCCCTGCATTGATCACAATTGAGAGACAAAACAACCATTTCTGGAAGACCGTCAATCCCAGGTTACACTGCTACCCATCAAACCCCCCTGCATAGATCACAATTGGGAGACAAAACAACCATTTCTGGAAGACCGTCAATCCCAGGTCACACTGCTACCCATAAAACCCCCCTGCATTGATCACAATTGGGAGACAAACCAACCATTTCTGGAAGACCGTCAATCCCAGGTTACACTGCTACCCATCAAACCCCCCTGCATTGATCACAATTGATCTGCATTGATTAGATATTGGACCAGTAAATTCCCTCCTCTTTTCTCAACCGGGCTTGGGACCGGCTACAGTAGAGTTGAATTTACCATCAAACTCTTTAGTCATATTCAGTATGTTAAAAAATATTCATGTTATACAGAATTTAGTTTAGAAAAAATTCAAGTTATTCTTCAAATTTGTTAAACTTCTTTACCCATCACATCTTTCTGCATTGATCATAATTGGGAGACAAAAAAACCATTTCTGGAAGACCGTCAATCCCAGGTTACACATCTTTCTGTATCAATCACAATTGGGAGACAAAACAACCATTTCTGGAAGACCGTCAATCCCAGGTACACATCTTTCTGTATCGATCACAACTGGGAGACAAAACAACCATTTCTGGTAGACCGTTAATCCCAGGTTACACTACTACCCATCACATCTTTCAGTATCGATCACAATTGGGAGACAAAACAATTATATCTGGAAGATCGTCAATCCCAGGTTACACATCTTTCTGTATCAATCACAACTGAGAGACAAAACAACCATTTCTGGTAGACCGTCAATCCCAGGTTACACTACTACCCATCACATCTTTCAGTATCGATCACAATTGGGAGACAAAACAATTATTTCTGGAAGACTGTCAATCCCACGTTACACTGCTACCCATCACATCTTTCTGTATCGATCACAATTGGGAGACAAAACAACCATTTCTGGAAGACCGTCAATCCCAGGTTACACTACTACCCATCACATCTTTCAGTATCGATCACAATTGGGAGACAAAACAATTATTTCTGGAAGACCGTCAATCCCACGTTACACTGCTACCCATCACATATTTCTGCATTGATCACAATTGAGAGACAAAACAACCATTTCTGGAAGACCGTCAATACCAGGTTACACTACTACCCATCACATCTTTCTGCATTGATCACAATTGGGAGACAAAACAACCATTTCTGGAAGACCGTCAATCCCAGGTTACACTACTACCCATCAAACCCCCCTGCATTGATCACAATTGGGAGACCAAACAACCATTTCTGGAAGACCGACAATCCCAGGTTACACTGCTACCCATCACATCCCTCAGCATTGATTAGATATTGAACCAGTAAATTCCCTCCTCTTTTCTCAACCGGGCTTGGGACCGGCTACGGTAGAGTTGAATTTACCATCAAACTCTTTAGTCATATTCAGTATTTTAAAAAATATTCAAGTTATACAGAATTTAGTTTAGAAAAAATTCAAGTCATTCTTTAAATTTGTTAAACTTCATGACCCATCACATCTTTCTGCATTGATCATAATTGGGAGACAAAACAACCATTTCTGGAAGACCGTCAATCCCAGGTTACACATCTTTCTGTATCGATCACAATTGGGAGACAAAACAACCATTTCTGGAAGACCGTCAATACCAGGTTATACTACTACCCATCACATATTTCTGCATTGATCACAATTGGGAGACAAAACAACCATTTCTGGAAGACCGTCAATCCCAGGTTACACTGCTACCCATCACATCTTTCTGCATTGATCACAATTGGGAGACAAAACAACCATTTCTGGAAGACCGTCAATCCCAGGTTACACATCTTTCTGTATCGATCACAATTGGGAGACAAAACAACCATTTCTGGAAGACCGTCAATCCCAGGTTACACATCTTTCTGTATCGATCACAATTGGGAGACAAAACAACCATTTCTGGAAGACCGTCAATCCCAGGTTACACTGCTACCCATCACATCTTTCTCTATCGATCACAATTGGAAGACAAAACAACCATTTCTGGAAGACCGTCAATCCCAGGTTACACTGCTACCCATCAGATCTTTCAGTATCGATCACAATTGGGAGACAAAACAATTATTTCTGGAAGACCGTCAATCCCAGGTTACACTGCTACCCATCACATCTTTCAGTATCGATCACAATTGGGAGACAAAACAATTATTTCTGGAAGACCGTCAATCCCAGGTTACACTGCTACCCATCACATCTTTCTCTATCGATCACAATTGGAAGACAAAACAACCATTTCTGGAAGACCGTCAATCCCAGGTTACACTGCTACCCATCAGATCTTTCAGTATCGATCACAATTGGGAGACAAAACAATTATTTCTGGAAGACCGTCAATCCCAGGTTACACTGCTACCCATCACATCTTTCTGCATTGATCACAATTGGGAGACAAAACAACCATTTCTGGAAGACCGTCAATCCCAGGTTACACTACTACCCATCAAACCCCCCTGCATTGATCACAATTGGGAGACCAAACAACCATTTCTGGAAGACCATCAATCCCAGGTTACACTGCTACCCATCAAACCCCACTGCATTGATCACAATTGAGAGACAAAACAACCATTTCTGGAAGACCGTCAATCCCAGGTTACACTGCTACCCATCAAACCACCCTGCATTGATCACAATTGGGAGACAAAACAACCATTTCTGGAAGACCGTCAATCCCAGGTTACACTACTACCCATCAAACCCCCCTGCATTGATCACAATTGGGAGACCAAACAACCATTTCTGGAAGACCATCAATCCCAGGTTACACTGCTACCCATCAAACCCCACTGCATTGATCACAATTGAGAGACAAAACAACCATTTCTGGAAGACCGTCAATCCCAGGTTACACTGCTACCCATCAAACCACCCTGCATTGATCACAATTGGGAGACAAAACAACCATTTTTGGAAGACCGTTAATCCCAGGTTACACTGCTACCCATCAAACCCCCCTGCATTGATCACAATTGGGAGACAAAACAACCACTTCTGGAAGACCGTCAATCCCAGGTTACACTACTACCCGTCAAACCCCCCTGCATTGATCACAATTGGGAGAGAAAACAACCATTTCTGGAAGACCGTCAATCCCAGGTTACACTGCTACCCATCAAACCCCCCCCCCCCCCCCTGCATTGATCACAATTGAGAGACAAAACAACCATTTCTGGAAGACCGTCAATCCCAGGTTACACTGCTACCCATCAAACCCCCCCGCATTGATCACAATTGAGAGACAAAACAACCATTTCTGGAAGACCGTCAATCCCAGGTTACACTGCTACCCATCAAACCCCCCTGCATAGATCACAATTGGGAGACAAAACAACCATTTCTGGAAGACCGTCAATCCCAGGTCACACTGCTACCCATAAAACCCCCCTGCATTGATCACAATTGGGAGACAAAACAACCATTTCTGGAAGACCGTCAATCCCAGGTTACACTGCTACCCATCAAACCCCCCTGCATTGATCACAATTGATCTGCATTGATTAGATATTGGACCAGTAAATTCCCTCCTCTTTTCTCAACCGGGCTTGGGACCGGCTACAGTAGAGTTGAATTTACCATCAAACTCTTTAGTCATATTCAGTATGTTAAAAAATATTCATGTTATACAGAATTTAGTTTAGAAAAAATTCAAGTTATTCTTCAAATTTGTTAAACTTCTTTACCCATCACATCTTTCTGCATTGATCATAATTGGGAGACAAAAAAACCATTTCTGGAAGACCGTCAATCCCAGGTTACACATCTTTCTGTATCAATCACAATTGGGAGACAAAACAACCATTTCTGGAAGACCGTCAATCCCAGGTACACATCTTTCTGTATCGATCACAACTGGGAGACAAAACAACCATTTCTGGTAGACCGTTAATCCCAGGTTACACTACTACCCATCACATCTTTCAGTATCGATCACAATTGGGAGACAAAACAATTATATCTGGAAGATCGTCAATCCCAGGTTACACATCTTTCTGTATCGATCACAACTGAGAGACAAAACAACCATTTCTGGTAGACCGTCAATCCCAGGTTACACTACTACCCATCACATCTTTCAGTATCGATCACAATTGGGAGACAAAACAATTATTTCTGGAAGACTGTCAATCCCACGTTACACTGCTACCCATCACATCTTTCTGTATCGATCACAACTGAGAGACAAAACAACCATTTCTGGTAGACCGTCAATCCCAGGTTACACTACTACCCATCACATCTTTCAGTATCGATCACAATTGGGAGACAAAACAATTATTTCTGGAAGACTGTCAATCCCACGTTACACTGCTACCCATCACATCTTTCTGTATCGATCACAATTGGGAGACAAAACAACCATTTCTGGAAGACCGTCAATCCCAGGTTACACTACTACCCATCACATCTTTCAGTATCGATCACAATTGGGAGACAAAACAATTATTTCTGGAAGACCGTCAATCCCAGGTTACACTACTACCCATCAAACCCCCCTGCATTGATCACAATTGGGAGACCAAACAACCATTTCTGGAAGACCGACAATCCCAGGTTACACTGCTACCCATCACATCCCTCAGCATTGATTAGATATTGAACCAGTAAATTCCCTCCTCTTTTCTCAACCGGGCTTGGGACCGGCTACGGTAGAGTTGAATTTACCATCAAACTCTTTAGTCATATTCAGTATTTTAAAAAATATTCAAGTTATACAGAATTTAGTTTAGAAAAAATTCAAGTCATTCTTTAAATTTGTTAAACTTCATGACCCATCACATCTTTCTGCATTGATCATAATTGGGAGACAAAACAACCATTTCTGGAAGACCGTCAATCCCAGGTTACACATCTTTCTGTATCGATCACAATTGGGAGACAAAACAACCATTTCTGGAAGACCGTCAATACCAGGTTATACTACTACCCATCACATATTTCTGCATTGATCACAATTGGGAGACAAAACAACCATTTCTGGAAGACCGTCAATCCCAGGTTACACTGCTACCCATCACATCTTTCTGCATTGATCACAATTGGGAGACAAAACAACCATTTCTGGAAGACCGTCAATCCCAGGTTACACATCTTTCTGTATCGATCACAATTGGGAGACAAAACAACCATTTCTGGAAGACCGTCAATCCCAGGTTACACATCTTTCTGTATCGATCACAATTGGGAGACAAAACAACCATTTCTGGAAGACCGTCAATCCCAGGTTACACTGCTACCCATCACATCTTTCTCTATCGATCACAATTGGAAGACAAAACAACCATTTCTGGAAGACCGTCAATCCCAGGTTACACTGCTACCCATCAGATCTTTCAGTATCGATCACAATTGGGAGACAAAACAATTATTTCTGGAAGACCGTCAATCCCAGGTTACACTGCTACCCATCACATCTTTCTGCATTGATCACAATTGGGAGACAAAACAACCATTTCTGGAAGACCGTCAATCCCAGGTTACACTACTACCCATCAAACCCCCCTGCATTGATCACAATTGGGAGACCAAACAACCATTTCTGGAAGACCATCAATCCCAGGTTACACTGCTACCCATCAAACCCCACTGCATTGATCACAATTGAGAGACAAAACAACCATTTCTGGAAGACCGTCAATCCCAGGTTACACTGCTACCCATCAAACCACCCTGCATTGATCACAATTGGGAGACAAAACAACCATTTCTGGAAGACCGTCAATCCCAGGTTACACTACTACCCATCAAACCCCCCTGCATTGATCACAATTGGGAGACCAAACGACCATTTCTGGAAGACCATCAATCCCAGGTTACACTGCTACCCATCAAACCCCACTGCATTGATCACAATTGAGAGACAAAACAACCATTTCTGGAAGACCGTCAATCCCAGGTTACACTGCTACCCATCAAACCACCCTGCATTGATCACAATTGGGAGACAAAACAACCATTTTTGGAAGACCGTTAATCCCAGGTTACACTGCTACCCATCAAACCCCCCTGCATTGATCACAATTGGGAGACAAAACAACCACTTCTGGAAGACCGTCAATCCCAGGTTACACTACTACCCGTCAAACCCCCCTGCATTGATCACAATTGGGAGAGAAAACAACCATTTCTGGAAGACCGTCAATCCCAGGTTACACTGCTACCCATCAAACCCCCCCCCCCCCCCCCCCTGCATTGATCACAATTGAGAGACAAAACAACCATTTCTGGAAGACCGTCAATCCCAGGTTACACTGCTACCCATCAAACCCCCCTGCATTGATCACAATTGAGAGACAAAACAACCATTTCTGGAAGACCGTCAATCCCAGGTTACACTGCTACCCATCAAACCCCCCTGCATAGATCACAATTGGGAGACAAAACAACCATTTCTGGAAGACCGTCAATCCCAGGTCACACTGCTACCCATAAAACCCCCCTGCATTGATCACAATTGGGAGACAAAACAACCATTTCTGGAAGACCGTCAATCCCAGGTTACACTGCTACCCATCAAACCCCCCTGCATTGATCACAATTGATCTGCATTGATTAGATATTGGACCAGTAAATTCCCTCCTCTTTTCTCAACCGGGCTTGGGACCGGCTACAGTAGAGTTGAATTTACCATCAAACTCTTTAGTCATATTCAGTATGTTAAAAAATATTCATGTTATACAGAATTTAGTTTAGAAAAAATTCAAGTTATTCTTCAAATTTGTTAAACTTCTTTACCCATCACATCTTTCTGCATTGATCATAATTGGGAGACAAAAAAACCATTTCTGGAAGACCGTCAATCCCAGGTTACACATCTTTCTGTATCAATCACAATTGGGAGACAAAACAACCATTTCTGGAAGACCGTCAATCCCAGGTACACATCTTTCTGTATCGATCACAACTGGGAGACAAAACAACCATTTCTGGTAGACCGTTAATCCCAGGTTACACTACTACCCATCACATCTTTCAGTATCGATCACAATTGGGAGACAAAACAATTATATCTGGAAGATCGTCAATCCCAGGTTACACATCTTTCTGTATCGATCACAACTGAGAGACAAAACAACCATTTCTGGTAGACCGTCAATCCCAGGTTACACTACTACCCATCACATCTTTCAGTATCGATCACAATTGGGAGACAAAACAATTATTTCTGGAAGACTGTCAATCCCACGTTACACTGCTACCCATCACATCTTTCTGTATCGATCACAACTGAGAGACAAAACAACCATTTCTGGTAGACCGTCAATCCCAGGTTACACTACTACCCATCACATCTTTCAGTATCGATCACAATTGGGAGACAAAACAATTATTTCTGGAAGACTGTCAATCCCACGTTACACTGCTACCCATCACATCTTTCTGTATCGATCACAATTGGGAGACAAAACAACCATTTCTGGAAGACCGTCAATCCCAGGTTACACTACTACCCATCACATCTTTCAGTATCGATCACAATTGGGAGACAAAACAATTATTTCTGGAAGACCGTCAATCCCACGTTACACTGCTACCCATCACATATTTCTGCATTGATCACAATTGAGAGACAAAACAACCATTTCTGGAAGACCGTCAATACCAGGTTACACTACTACCCATCACATCTTTCTGCATTGATCACAATTGGGAGACAAAACAACCATTTCTGGAAGACCGTCAATCCCAGGTTACACTACTACCCATCAAACCCCCCTGCATTGATCACAATTGGGAGACCAAACAACCATTTCTGGAAGACCATCAATCCCAGGTTACACTGCTACCCATCAAACCCCACTGCATTGATCACAATTGAGAGACAAAACAACCATTTCTGGAAGACCGTCAATCCCAGGTTACACTGCTACCCATCAAACCACCCTGCATTGATCACAATTGGGAGACAAAACAACCATTTCTGGAAGACCGTTAATCCCATGTTACACTGCTACCCATCAAACCCCCCTGCATTGATCACAATTGGGAGACAAAACAACCACTTCTGGAAGACCGTCAATCCCAGGTTACACTACTACCCGTCAAACCCCCCTGCATTGATCACAATTGGGAGAGAAAACAACCATTTCTGGAAGACCGTCAATCCCAGGTTACACTGCTACCCATCAAACCCCCCTGCATTGATCACAATTGAGAGACAAAACAACCATTTCTGGAAGACCGTCAATCCCAGGTTACACTGCTACCCATCAAACCCCCCTGCATTGATCACAATTGAGAGACAAAACAACCATTTCTGGAAGACCGTCAATCCCAGGTTACACTGCTACCCATCAAACCCCCCTGCATAGATCACAATTGGGAGACAAAACAACCATTTCTGGAAGACCGTCAATCCCAGGTCACACTGCTACCCATAAAACCCCCCTGCATTGATCACAATTGGGAGACAAAACAACCATTTCTGGAAGACCGTCAATCCCAGGTTACACTGCTACCCATCAAACCCCCCTGCATTGATCACAATTGGGAGACAAAACAACCATTTCTGGAAGACCATCAATCCCAGGTTACACTACTACCCATAAAACCCCCCTGCATCGATCACAATTGGGAGACAAAACAACCATTTCTGGAAGACCGTCAATCCCAGGTTACACTGCTACCCATCAAACCCCCCTGCATTGATCACAATTGGGAGACAAAACAACCATTTCTGGAAGACCGTCAATCCCAGGTTACACTGCTACCCATCACACCCCCCTGCATTGATCACAGTTGGGAGACAAAACAACCATTTCTGGAAGACCGTCAATCCCAGGTTACACTGCTACCCATCAAACCCCCCTTTCATTGATCACAATTAGGAGACAAAACAACCATTTTTGGAAGACCGTCAATCCCAGGTTACACTACTACCCATCAAACCCCCCTGCATTGATCACAATTGGTAGAGAAAACAACCATTTCTGGAAGACCGTCAATCCCAGGTTACACTACTACCCATCACATCTTTCTGTATCGATCACAATTGGGAGACAAAACATCCATTTCTGGAAAACCGTCAATCCCAGGTTACACTGCTACCCATCACATCTTTCTGCATTGATCACAATTGGGAGACAAAACAACCATTTCTGGAAGACCGTCAATCCCAGGTTACACTGCTACCAACTACATCCTTCAGCATTGATTAGATATTGAAC
Source organism: Apolygus lucorum (assembly GCA_009739505.2). Lineage (NCBI taxonomy): Eukaryota > Metazoa > Arthropoda > Insecta > Hemiptera > Miridae > Apolygus > Apolygus lucorum. Next base: position 14,850,387 of record CM019174.2, read on the forward strand.
CAGTAAATCCCCTCCTCTTTTCTCAACCGGGCTTGGGACCGGCTACGGCAGAGTTGAATTTACCATCAAAATCTTTAGTTATAATCAGTATTTAAATACAAGATAATTCAAGTTATTCTTCAAAATTATTAAACTAACAATACGCAAGGTCAATATTATCATGTTTTTTTCTTCATCCAGTTTTCTTCATCAAGTTAGTTCAAATGAATAGAATTCCCTGTGATAAAAACATAAACTCACCCAATGTTCACAATACTCTCAAGTTCAAAAAATGCTATACCTATATAATTGCTATAAATATATACTCAAAAGAACTCGCCAACCCACAGAAGTCATGAAAAATACAGGGTGTTCCACGAAAAGGTTACACCCCCCTTTCATTTTCACAAAATACAGCGTAAAAAATTCCGACCAACGCAATTCTTCATGATTTTCTGTGAGGATCTCAGGAAAAATACTTTTGCGCAAAAAAGTTGATACTTTCTTCAAAGACAGTTGTCTAGCTACGTCACACCATTCAAATCTCCAACTTTCCTTAGCTTCTCCGATTTTTTATAAACATTTTCTCGACGAACATACCCGATTACCGTTATTCCTGAGCCATACTTTTTTGAAAAAAAAATTTTTAAAAATTGACTGAAATACTCCATTACGGGGGGAAATTTAGATTTTATTACTTTGATCATTTTTTTCAACCTTGAAAACTGAACAGTGATTCCGCTACCATGGCAGACTGAAGCAGTTTACAAGAGTAGGTACCTGACATTTCTAAGATCATCCGTCCCTTTATTCATAACAAAGAGAAGTCTATTTCAGTTCCAGTGATAACCAAATGAGAGGATCATAATGTTATGTCATTTTCCAATGAAAATGGAATCATCTCAGTATCTTCCTGGAACTGCCTGCTATCATTCCTCGGTTACCTACTACCGTCTCAAGATATCTCCCAAGATATTAGTAGTAGGCTACTACAATCCCAGTGGACCCTCTGGGATACCATACAAAAATGTGGCTGTATTTTGATGAAAATTCGAGTTCAGGCTACAAAAAATTATATTTGATAAACGCTTGAAACGAAGCATAAAGAAACATCGAACATCGCAAGATACTTATGCGATAGGTATTCAATTATACGGTATAATTACCCATTTCCACCGGCAGGCGGACCGAAGTAGGTAGGGTGAAGGAACCAATTGCTAACACCACCCCAATTACTAACACATGCTCATTCTTCCTTGAAAAATAAGCGTTCCTGGTCACCTAGGGATTCAAATTTGGCACCAAATCAATGTCACAGTTATTTTCTACCGATTCTCGCCAAAATCTAGTCGGCATTGACGATAAGGGGTTCGGGAATGAAGTTTTATCATCAGTCTAACACCTGCTGTCCGATCGTTAGCGGTTTTGCTAAGGAGGTGAGTCGCAATTTCATCTATTATAACCGTTTCATCTTTGTTTCTACATTAAATTTACTTTTTATCGCTCCAGTATTGATGTTAACTAATAAGAATACACAATTCCAGTGCAAATAACTGATAAAATAACATTTTTTCCTCAGTATTAGGATTTGGGTACCCAGAAACGTGCCTTTACCCAATTACTGACACTTGTGTTAGTAATTGGGGTTTTCCAAAATCTTAAGTTCCAAAGCCTAATTAACTAGGGTTTTTACGTAGAATACGATGTTGCTACCCGCCTTTTGAAAAAAGCAAGGGATCCATATCCTAACAGGGGTGTTAGTAACTAGTTATGGGAGTGTCAGTATTTGGGATGTAAGCACACCAGATACTTTCATTGAGCATATCCAGTCACTGACACCCCTCTCACTGGTAGGAACCTACTCGTATCTTTCCTCCTATTCTTATTCTCTATCATTAAAAAACAGTCTCGAATTTATGCATCTTCGAAAGCTTGATTTCGCCTCCAATTTGTCGAAAAATTCGAGAAAGAAGGTTGAAAACACGAAAACTTGTTGATTTACTCGAGAGACAAGACATCTTCGAAAACTTGATTTCGCCTTCAATTTGTCGAAAAATTTGAGAAACAAGGTTGAAAACACGAAAACTTGTTGGTTTACTCGCGAGACAAGACATCTTCGAAAACTTGATTTCGCCTTCAATTTGTCGAAAAATTCGAGAAAGAAGGTTGAAAACACGAAAACTTGTTGATTTACTCGAGAGACAAGACATCTTCGAAAACTTGATTTCGCCTTCAATTTGTCGAAAAATTTGAGAAACAAGGTTGAAAACACGAAAACTTGTTGGTTTACTCGCGAGACAAGACATCTTCGAAAGCTTGATTTCGCCTCCAATTTGTCGAAAAATTCGAGAAAGAAGGTTGAAAACACGAAAACTTGTTGATTTACTCGAGAGACAAGACATCTTCGAAAGCTTGATTTCGCCTTCAATTTGTCGAAAAATTTGAGAAACAAGGTTGAAAACACGAAAACTTGTTGGTTTACTCGCGAGACAAGACATCTTCGAAAGCTTGATTTCGCCTCCAATTTGTCGAAAAATTCGAGAAAGAAGGTTGAAAACACGAAAACTTGTTGATTTACTCGAGAGACAAGACATCTTCGAAAACTTGATTTCGCCTTCAATTTGTCGAAAAATTCGAGAAAGAAGGTTGAAAACACGAAAACTTGTTGATTTACTCGAGAGACAAGACATCTTCGAAAACTTGATTTCGCCTTCAATTTGTCGAAAAATTTGAGAAACAAGGTTGAAAACACGAAAACTTGTTGGTTTACTCGCGAGACAAGACATCTTCGAAAGCTTGATTTCGCCTCCAATTTGTCGAAAAATTCGAGAAAGAAGGTTGAAAACACGAAAACTTGTTGATTTACTCGAGAGACAAGACATCTTCGAAAGCTTGATTTCGCCTTCAATTTGTCGAAAAATTTGAGAAACAAGGTTGAAAACACGAAAACTTGTTGGTTTACTCGCGAGACAAGACATCTTCGAAAGCTTGATTTCGCCTCCAATTTGTCGAAAAATTCGAGAAAGAATGTTGAAAACACGAAACCTTGTTGGTTTACTCGCGAGACATGACATCGTCGAAAGCTTGATTTCGCCTCCAATTTGTCGAAAAATTCGAGAAAGAAGGTTGAAAACACGAAAACTTGTTGATTTACTCGAGAGACAAGACATCTTCGAAAGCTTGATTTCGCCTTCAATTTGTCGGAAAATTTGAGAAACAAGGTTGAAAACACGAAAACTTGTTGGTTTACTCGCGAGACAAGACATCTTCGAAAGCTTGATTTCGCCTCCAATTTGTCGAAAAATTCGAGAAAGAATGTTGAAAACACGAAAACTTGTTGGTTTACTCGCGAGACATGACATCGTCGAAAGCTTGATTTCGCCTTCAATTTGTCGAAAAATTCGAGAAAGAAGGTTGAAAACACGAAAACTTGTGCTTTGTGATTTCAAAATATAGGTACTAAGTAAATTACTTTTTCTATTTTAAAGTTGGAAATAAAAATAATTTGAACCTGATACAGGGTGTCAGTAATTGGTTCCTCACACTGTCAGTAACTGGTGAATGCATGTCGGTAATAGGAGAAGATAGATGCATCCAAATTTTAAGCAAATAAATGAATTGATTTGTCGTTTTGATAATTCTAATGAGCAAAATTGAAGAAACTGATGTTGGCTTAAGGGGAAAAGTTTCAATTGTGAGGAAAAATTAATAAATACGAGAGAAATTGTTGAAAAACCACAAAATTTTTCTTAAAGTGTCAGTAATTGGTGCTTTTACCCTATTTCATTCGAAACTTGAACAACCAAATTCGTGGAGGGTTAACCCTAGGATGGCACACCTATTTTTCGCATACATAAACGGCACGCTGGGGACAATTCTGACCCCAAAATTTAAATTCCTCTAAATTAAATCTAAGACAGAAATTAAAATTTTTTTTTTTAGGTTGTAAAAATCTATTGTTGGCCTGTTTGTTGAAATATATACAAAAAAAAGTTTAAACCAGGTACAAATTTCGGTTTTGAATATAGTTTCGTAAAAAGTCAATAAAAATATGGAAATAATTGAGATTTCGAAAATGTGAAATTATATTTTGTTGAAGGTTTTTTTTAATAGATTCCACTATCAGCATTCCAAGTTGACAATATTTGGAATCAAATATTCAAAAAATTCATTTAATTCTATGGAATAGTTTCGATAATAGATCAGCTCAAAGATGGCCCTTTTCTTTTTAAATATTTTTATTTAAATTAATTATTAATAAATTTATCTAATTATATAAATCTAATAATATATTATATCTAAATATTATATCTACTATATAAATCTAATTATTAATTAATTAATTTAATATATTCAAAAAAAATTTCAAATAGATACACGGCCAAATGTAAATAGTGGGGTCACGAATGACCCTGGTGTGTCACCCTAGGGTTAAGTACACTTTATTTCCATGCTTGGTTCTATTGGTCTTTCATCGAAAAGAAGTCAAGGACCTAAGATGTGTTGGACTAAGGACCCAGAACCCTTAAAAAGTTCATGTCTGAAACACATCCCATAGGACTTTGAAACTCAACTTGAAAACATACGAAGAGGTACCTACCTAAAATACGGATTTATCAAGGTACGTGAGGTTTGCTAACCGACCAGATATCAGAAATACAGAAACATTTTTGATATCTGGTCGGTTAGCAAACCTCACTTACCTTGATAAATCTGAATTTTAGGTAGGTAGCTTTTACCAACGCGAGCCTTTCTTCTCCCCTTGCTTCCACCGAGTCGTCATAGGTACCACAAGGTTGAGTTTTTATTTCTAAGTACTTACCACAAAGTTGAATTAATTTCAACAAAACATTACTATTAGTAGAAGTTACTTATAAATCGTTAAGATTGTCTTAGTTTACCAGGTTGAGTGCATTATGAAATGGTCGGGTTTCGGCGTGGTAAGCGATGGTGGGCAACCCATAGAACATAATTTCGTCGACATTTCATGTAAAATTCGAAATACGATACTTACATCAGTCCTGTACTCCATCCTTCCAAGGTATTCTTTCAAATGATCGATTCTTGAATGATGCATCTGCCCCAGTTCCACATAAGATTCAACACTTGAAACCCAACGAAGGAAGCATTGCAACTCCGACAATGGCCGCTCTCAAAATAAAATTCGGACGATCATGCAGGTTGTGACGTCAGAACTCGATTTCGGACCGATCGAGGGGCGGAGCTACGCATGCGCAGAAGATGAAAATTAACAAGTTAGCCAACTGTGAGGAGCGCAACTCAAACCACAAAAAAATTATTGTCAAACCACAAAATAAAAAATTAAGTCTCGTTAATTTTTTTAAATTAAATAAGAAATTTATTATTATTTTTTCCAAACTAAAAAAAGAAATGAAGTATTTTTCTCTCCCCAAACCGAACCAGCCCAACTTAATCCACGAAAGAAATGAAGGATTATTACGTTTTCTTCTTTAATCACTATTTTATGAGTTACAAACAATAAAATTTGAACATACACCATGACAATTCAAATTTTAAGACTATAATGAAAGAAAACACGAAGAGGGCTCTTCCAGTCTAGACACACTGGTTGTTGATCTTGAAGCTGGGTGCACATGAGCGCGGTCAACGCGGTTGTGCGAAGAGGCGGTTACGCGTTCGGGACGCGGCTGGTGTCTAGAGGTTCACATCGCGGTTGCGCGACAGCTTTTCGACTTTTCCCGCGCTCCAGTTGAAATCCTATTTCAATCCTTGCTGGTTTGAATCCTATCATTTTTATTTTCACATTGTGATTCAATTCAGCTCGTCCGAACTATATTATCACTATAAAATCACCAATGTAACTCCTCATCAAGGTTGACGGGGGGGTACATCAAGTAGGTACATTTTTTCTGTACCTACGATGTTCCATTTCATTTTCAAATGCATCAAAGATGAACAGTATTTTACTGAATCGAGATAGATAGATAACGTTACCTACCAACTCCAAAAATCGGAATTCTGATAGCTTTATTTTATTTATAATCATTATAATAATGATTATAAAATTTATAAATTATAAATGAAAGAGGCACAAGTTAAAAAGGGGAGTTTTGGGAAATCGCTGTTAGTTTTCAATTTTTAAAAATTCTTGCCTAAGATGCATGGAACGAGATAATTTCAAGTTTTCTTTTGGTTTTCACTGATAAATTTCCGCAGTTTTCGGCCTGCTAAAGATTAACTCAACATTCCCAAACCGTAATGGTAAAAAAAGCAGCATTTCATAAAAAAACGTAGTTGTGCCCCTCTCATTCTCGAGGTGCGTATTATCAAAGTGAATTATGATGTAGAATATTCCTATGAAATGCGTAATTTTTATGATTTCGTTGTAGGTGCTAATTAAGCAAAAAAATCTTGGAAATCACCTCATCAATTTGGTGGTTGAAATTCTCATCAATTTGAGTATCCATTACATAAATAAATCACAGATCATATTTATTAGATAGGTATACGTTTTATTTCATTACGATGCATTCATCAAATGATTATAAAAATTAGTGAAGTAAAAAACCCTGTGTTGTTGCCTGTAAAGTCGGTATACGGGCGAAAGTTTTACGTGACAACGACTTTGAGTGGTAAAATAATTTTAATGTTAATATTCATTCGTATAGTAGGAAGAAGGATAAAATAAAATTCTTTGTCAAGTTGCACAGAGTAGGTATTTCCCGTAGGTAGTAGGTATTTTCCATGGGTGGGGGGGGAGTGATTGCCAGGGAAGGGGGGCGGGGCGCTCCCGCTTTTGTGAGCGCCGGGGAAGGGGAGGGGCCGCCCGCCTTTAGGGAGCGCCGAGCTGCACCCCCTCCGTGAGCGGAGCGTAACGCAGTTTCTTGAAGTGTCTCCCGGTAAACCAATTTATAAGACGTTATCACGTCAAAAATACTCGTCGACCCCTAACATAAACACACAGCTCTCTTCTCTCCTAAACTAATTCAATTACAATTTAACTTAAACTTTGATTCAGTTGGGATCAAGCTTCCGGAAAAATCACAACACACCATTAAATGGTGTGTTGTGATTTTTCCGGATATCAAATTTTGATACCCGTGCTGGAACAAGTGGTGATAACAAGTCGTGATAACAAAAAATGTATACAAAGGGCGCGCGGTTACGCGTCGAATATCAGAATTTTTTAAACGCGACAGTCCACTCCAAAAGTACTCAGGCGGCTGAGGCGCCACCAATCAAATGGTCGAACGCGTAACCGCCTCTTCGCACAACCGCGTTGACCGCGCTCATGAACCCAGCTTGACACGTGGATGCTTCGAAAAAACATCCATGGTGCCTTCCTCCAAGAAATTACATCGCACATAAAATAATTTTTTAATGATTGGATAATAAAAATTTTGGGAATAGTTTTTTTACTAATGTGAGAAAATTTCTCACATTACAATACATTATTAAAATTAAACTTTTTTGAACGAAAAACAACATGTCGTGGAGAGGGAGGGGTCCAACAATGAGATGAATGACAACAACAACAATATTCACCTTCATGTTGCATGTCCTATCAGGAAATCATTTCAACGATGGTGCTTTTATGTTTTCTCATTCAGAAGTTTCTTATTTTATAATGTTTTTCCGTTCGTTTATAGCGGTTCGATTGATCGCCAAATGATGGATGTTATTATGATTATATTACTAGGGGCCTTTTGTGTTGCGGCAATTTGCAACCGCGATTGTGTGCTCGGGATTCCTAGGATTTTCTGTTGTTTGTCGTTTTCGGGCAATTTGTGAAACTTCCCAGACCAATACAAGAACATTACTCGAACAATACTGCTAGAATGAAGGAGAAGCAACAAGCAATTATGAAAAATTATGTGAGTATGAAAATTTCGTAATAATGTTAGTGAGTGATGGGTTGACATAATATGTAAAGATATTATCTTGTATTGTGGGTTTGATTCCTCTTTCGAGGTGGAGACAAGTCTCTTGATACTTTTACATCCAGAAACCAGAGTTTCACTCAGTTGATAGCTGCCCTCGCAGTTCTTGTGTTGTATTCAAGAAAGTTATGGCAGCCCCTGCTTACCTTGGTTGTGCAGTCAATGAAACCAAATGAATGCAGAATCCACGAATGGACATTATTATCAAATAAACTTAATTTTCCAATATTGGAGCACTAATATATGAACCCGTTTTTTTTTTTAAGGGGTTATGTGTCATTTGTGAAACTTTCGGGATAACGCAAAAAACTGTCCCAAGTCGTCAAAACGATCTTCGCGGCTGGTACCAAAATTCTCAGAATGAGGTCTACCTTAGATTAAAAATAACAATTAACAGTTTTTCCTACCCAGGCGCACACCCTATTTTGGTTCTGTGTTTGTTTGTCTGTCATGAAATCCTTTCCACAGCCATAACTTCTACATTTCTCATCCGATTTTGATGAAATTTTCAGGGATTCTGCGGGTGGTCGGTGTAGGTGTCCCCTATGAAAATCATTACCCCGGACTGAAGTAGCCGCTGCACATGCGCTAACGTGAAATCCTTGCCCCGGCCATAACTTATATTTCCCATCTGATTTGGATAAAATTTTCAGGAATTATGCGAGTTGTGATGATGATGGTCCCCTATGAAAATCATGGCCCCCAAATTGAAAGTATCTTATGCGCGGTGAAATCCTTGTAACAGCCATAACTTCTACATTTTGCAACAATATTCAGATAATGTGCGGGTTGACGTGTAGATGGTCCCCTATGAGGGTAGTAGAAGGTACTTAGAGATTGATATTTTGAGAGTAACTACTATGCATCTGGTAATCTATATGGTCGGGTTATGGATACGAGGAAGCTACGTGCCACACCCACTTGGAATTGTTGTCTTAGTTAGGGCGAGGTGGAGATTCAAAAGGAAGTGATTTCGGTTAATTATTTTCAATAACAAAGCCTGGGAATCGGCCAAGAAACAAAAATTAACCCCCTCCCTTTACTGACATATTAATTATTATAAACCAACCTGACAGTTTATTATTTGAGTCTCGAAACTCCTCGTCCACCACATAGCGAGTGACTAAGTTCTCTTTTGAAAGGGGTTATGTGACTCACATAGCCCCTTTCAAAAGACATCGGAAATTTCAACCTTTTTTTCTATGGGAAGCGTCAATGATACGAGGTTCCTTTTAATTGCAATCGATGCAACCAAGTATGGAGACCCAGAAAATAAAAAAAGTGAAAATGGCCGAAAATGTCACATAACCCCTTTAAAAAAAGGGTTCATATAGTACTAATTAGTAACTAAATTCTGTAACTATGAAACAAGAACGTCAAGATCTACTAAGTAGATGAAGTCTTCTAGTTTCCAACATTTAGAGATAACATTACGATAGAATGGTTTCGCCTGGACAGACAAAATCAAAATTGTTCATAATCTTCAAAGTAGGTAAACATTTAGATTTTTTTTTTCATTTAGATTTTTGGGTTGCTGGGGTAGGGTAATAGAGGGTGTTTTTATCTCCTCGGAGCCCTTCTTATCCCTACCCAAGTCATGGTCATGCGTCCCCGTCGCGCAACCCGGGCCCCCTGGGATGAACAGAGGTGGCCCCATTAGGTTTCCCTGGTGGACCCCTCTTGAAGTTTCAGGGGTGGCTGAATGACCCTCTGGCGACTAGGGAGGGGACCCCTGTCAACGGGTTCCCTGACCCTTCTCAATTAGCGCCCCCCGTTATGGAACAGACCAATGATACGCCTCATAACCCCCGCCTGCCCATTGGCACGCGGGGTTCTAGGGGAGGCGCTCAGAGGCGCCCCAGGCAGGGGCGTCGGCCATCCTCTCCCTCCTCCTCTTCCTCATCATCCTTACCCTCTTCCTCTTCAACTGCCTCTTTAGACCACCAGTGTGCCCATTGTGAGCGGGCATTCACCTCCAGGTCTGGCCTTGGGGTCCACGTCAGACGGAAGCATCCTGTTGCTGCAAATGAAGCGATTGATGTTGAACGAGTGCAGCCTAGGTATGCTTCCGAGGATTTGCGCAGGATGGCGGCAGATGAGGTGGTGGCTGTGCGCAATGGGGTACGTAATATAAATGTTTATTTAAGCGAACGTTTTCCCACGCGCACAGTCATTGCCATCAAGAACCTCCGCCTGAAGCCCCACTATAAGCAGCTTGTCCAGGAAGCTATCCTGGCAAATAGCGGTGGGGCTTCTCCCGCATCTCCTGTTGCTGGCGTGGACCAGCAGTCTGCCATTCAGTATCCCTCCCCCGGGACCTCCGGTCTTCTCGCCGACTTGAAGACTGAAGTCTTGAGGCTCGGGGGGCAGGTAGGTCGTATTGAAGGCTATGAAAGCACCTACCTGCAGGATCTGGCGAGGCGGGCTGCTGAAGGGCTGGACAACCTGGAGGACGAGGTTGCAGCATATCTAGGGAGAATCTTCCCGCGGGTTGAGGATGCGACCGTGACGCAGCACCAGGGGGGACCTCCTCCCAGAGTGGTGTTGCGTGGAGGTCGCAGAGCAGCTAAGCAAGCAAGACGGCGGGAGTACCACCGGGTTCAGAGTTTGTGGAGGAAGCATCCGGCGCGTGTAGCTGCGGAGGTACTGGAGGAGCCTGGGGAAGATCAAGTTCAGCCCCCTCTTCAGGAGTTTGTGGATTTCTGGGAGCCACTTTTGAGTGCTCCCAGCCACAACCCTGGGGAGCGAGTGGTTCCCCCAGTCTCCACCAGGGATTCCTTACGCAGCATCTTGTGTTCGCCGGTGCTACTTGACGAGGCACACAAGTGCCGTGTCAAGAACTCCACATCCGCTGGACCGGATGGTGTTTCCGCCCGTCGCTGGAATAAAGCACCCAATACGATTAAGCTGCTCATCCTCAACCTGCTCATCCTTGCGGGAAGACCCCCGAAAGCGTTAACCCGTACCCGTACCGTATTTATTCCCAAGAAAGGGGGAAGTGGGCCTGGAGGCTATCGACCGATTTCAGTGTCCTCGGTAGTCTTCCGCCACTTCCAAAAAGTACTGGCATCTCGCCTCCAAGTGGCTGGTGTCATTGGTGACGTCCAGAGAGCGTTTCGGCCAGCAGATGGCACAGCGGAGAACCTTACAGTTCTCCAAACTGTCATCTCGCTGGCCCGTATTAAACGCCGGCAACTCCACCTCGCCGCTCTGGACGTCGCTAAGGCCTTTGACACAGTCAGTCACCATGCCCTGACCGATTGCCTTCGTGGTGTCGGGGCCCCATCTCGATTAATTGAGTATGTGGCCTGTCTGTACCATGAAGGCGTGACGGTCCTCGAGGCAGGAGGTGAGGTGTCAGGGGATGTACGGATAGGGCGTGGGGTACGCCAGGGGGATCCCCTATCACCACTCCTCTTTAACCTGGTCGTGGATACGGCCTTGGGTAAGCTGCCCACAGAAGTAGGGTTTGATCTCGCCCCTGGGGTGCGAGTAGGAGCATTGGCCTTTGCCGATGATGTTATCCTACTCGCAGAAACCCGTGAGGGCTTGCAGATTGCCCTTAATGCATTTGCTAAGCAGCTATCCAGGTGTGGACTCGTGGTCAACCCCGATAAATGTGGGTCGGTCTCCTTGGTCCCGTCGGGTCGCCAACATAAAGTGAAGGTTGTGGATGGGGGTTTTGTCATAGGACAAGCCCCCATTCCTTCTCGATCTGTGTTGGAGGTCTGGCGGTACCTTGGAGTCGACTTCATGGGGGTGGCCACCATTACCGCCAGCCGTGTGGACCTTGGTAGGGCGCTAGCCCGCATCACCAAGGCTCCATTGAAGCCACAGCAGAGGCTGCGCCTCCTCCGCACGTACTTACTGCCGAAGCTAACTTACGGGTTAGTCTTCGGTAGGCTTACGGCGGGGAGGCTGCAGGAATTAGATCGAGAAGTCCGCTCTGCTGTGCGCTCTTGGCTGAGGTTCCCACCTGGTGTCCCAAGTGCCTATATCCATGCACCGGTCAAATCCGGTGGGCTTGGCATTGTGTCTCTCTCTGCATGTATCCCTTCTCTGCGCCGCCAGCGCCTGCTAGCCCTTCAGGGGTCGAGCTGGGAGGTCGCCCGTGTTGCTGCTGGTCTTGATTTTGTCAGGCAGCAGTTAGCATGGTGCGACCGAGCAACACCATCCGCTCCAAAACCCAGTTCGTCTGCTGAGTTTGCTGCTGCCCTGCATGAGTCAGTAGATGGTAAAGAACTCCGACAGTGCTCCGAAAGCCTTATCTCATCCCAATGGGTGGATTGGGCTTCGGAGGGCATTGGGGCCCGCGACTACCGGAACTTCCACGCCGTCCGCGCGGCAACACTGCCAACAGCGGTACGGTGTTCTAGGGGTAGTCGTGGGATGACAGATACCCTTTGCCGTGCCTGTCGGAGTGGAAATGAACACCTGTATCATGTAGTGCAGCAGTGTCCACGAACTCATGGGGGCCGCATCCTACGTCATGATGCGGTCGCCAAGCAGATAGCAGGTGCCTTGTCATCCAGCGGCTGGGATGTTGAAAGGGAGAGATTATACCACATGCCAAGTGACCAGGGCAAGAAGCCTGACATTGTTGCCGTCAAGCCCGACAGGTCTTGCATTATCCTGGATGTCCAGGTTGTTAATGGCAGCATGGACATGGAGCAGACCTGGCGGGCTAAGATAAGAAAGTATGATAGAGATGATTTACGGCAAGCAGTGTCAGAGCTAAAAGGAGTGGAACCCAACAACATCAGGGTGATGGCTGCAACCTTGTCGTGGCGCGGAGTGTGGTGCGGGAAAAGTGCCACGGAGTTGCGCGAGTTGGGCATCTCGGTGGGCGTACTCCGTGGTGTCACCAGACGCGTCCTGCTCGGCTCATATCTTAACTGGTGGTCTTTTTATAGAGGCACTTCCCTTCATCCCTCTCTCCCACCCCCACCTTCCTCATCTTCCCTCATCCCTAGGGCCGGCGTCGGGTGAGTCCTGGGCGTTCTCCCCAATATTTTTGATTTATTTATTTATTTAATTTTATGGCGTGCCCCCTCCGTCACAGAGACCTATGGTCTTGAGGGGAGATTATTTAAAAAAAAAAAAAAAAAAAAAAAAAAAAAAAAAATAGCCATTATTTTAGAACAACACAGTCAAATTTCCAAAAAATATAAACTTGAAAATTCATATTTTTGTGATTTTTAGTGAAGGTTGACACACAATCCAAATGAATTCTACAATCAAAATAGGATCCTTCCAAAATCACTTTTATTGCCACTCGCGTGTGTTCTCCCAAGGCGAAGACGTATCTCGAGACTCTAATGAATACATTCTTCGACATCTTAATGCGAATATTTTCAAGTTTACCGTGAAAATAAGGACTCAAGCGGTTGTTAGATTGCACAATCTACGAGCCGAGCGATAATGTTCTACGCCATCCTACACTTAGAGCTGTTATTTAACTCCGAGCATACTTAGCTTCTTGACGTTTTCTCTGTCCTACTGACATATTCGTTTGCATACGACAATCCAATGCACTGCGTGTTAACAAGGTTTTTTTTCCCCCTTATGTCTCAACCGATCCTAGAAGGTGGAAAGGAAAGTATGCTCTATTCGTACAGCATAAGATGAGTGGATTTTTCTTTCTTCAAAAAATTAGGTCTACGTCTTTTTAGGCATTTTGCTTTCTCACTATCGAAGATAAATAAAGCTTTGTATGGTAAAGGTAGTAGTTCTGCGAGACCATGGCATACCCTTACTAACACACCAATTAGTGCTGTGGAATACGACACTATACAGGTATGTTACCGCGAGAAGATACATTAAATAGTTGCGCCTGTAATTTGAATTAGCTAACGCATTATATGCTGCGTCCACAGCAACACCGCGTAACTCACTTTCTGCAACTTTTCAGGAGAGCCAAAAAACGTGTTTTAAAATATTTTTCCCCCAACTCCAGGGGTCGGACTTAATAAGCCATTGGATTTCATGGAAATGAGAGGCTCTTTACCGGAATCAGGGCTTGATTACGCAAAAGTATCCAAATTTAGAGAAACTGTGGTTGATACGTTGGGTTTCGTCCAGAGTGGCTGTAGATACGTGCTGTTACTTGTAATTCTGTTATGGTACCAAGGTTTTTTCTCCATGATGTTATCGCATTTTTTCGGACAATTTATTATAATTTTCCGAAGAATCGATGTTGGATAACACCTTTCGGCTGCTAAATAGGAAATACGAATAAAATAGGATTGAAAATGGCTTCGGAGCTCACTCAGCTGATCAGTGATCTGAAGAGTGAAGAAGCAATGATTTGCAGCGTTTTTTACTCACCAACATTTTTTACCTACCAACTTTTTTTTACCTACCAGCTAGGTACTACCTACCACACCATACTGGCTTCACACCTGGGAGCTCGATTTTCGACTCAGCTGATCTGGGAGCTCGATTTTCGACTCAGCTGATCTGGGAGCTCGATTTTCGACTCAGCTGATCTGGTAGCTCGATTTTCGACTCAGCTGATCTGGGAGCTCGATTTTCGACTCAGCTGATCTGGGAGCTCGATTTTCGACTCAGCTGATCTGGGAGCTCGATTTTTGGCTCAGCTGATCTGGGAGCTCAATTTTCGACTCAGCTGATCTGGTAATATCAAACTGTAAAGTACCTACCTAACTGTAAAGTACCTAACTGTAAAGTACCTACCTGTAAAGTACCTAACAACTTCACTTCTGATGGTCATAATCATCATTGTGGCGACTTGGGACAAATTTCGTTAGCAATTTTCGTTAGCAAATTTCGTTAGCAATTTTGGTTTATTATTTTCAATAATAGGTAAGCCTTTGGAATCGAGCAAGAAAAAAAAAATTTTAACCCCCCTCAAAATTTGATGTTTTACGTTTCAAGGTACGAATCCGAAAATCGAATAAAAAAATTTCCGTCCGTCCGCCGTACGCCGTACGCCGTCCGCCGTACGCGGCACTTTTCTTAGCAACACTGGACCGATTTGGTTCAAATTTGGTATATGGGCTCCATTTGGGGTCTAGTTGTGCCGCGAAGCTTTTGGTTGATGTAGGTCACTTCTAAGGGGTGAAAATTAAGGGTTGAAATTTTCAAGAGTGCCCTAGCTCGAAAACTATCGAAATAAAGGTATCGTTTTTTCACCAATTTTAAATAGTACAGAATTTTTAAAAATTTTTGAGACCACCCGGAGCTCTGTAGGACAAACCGTTCGGTCCCTACGAGTGTTTGAAGGTTTTCCTTCGATAAAACAGAATCATGAGTGTGAATCGCAAAAGAGGTCTAATCGCCGTTCAAATTTTATCTGACTAAAATGCGATCGCTGTTCATTTCTTCGATTTGTATACTTACAGTTTTGCCTTCTGCGTAACCAGTAATCAAATTTCCATATCAAGCTTTCTATTTTTCGAATCGAGTGTGAAGCGTTTAGTTCTTTCTAATAAACTTGATTGTGAAGGTGTGAAGCCATTATAGTGTGGTAGGTAGTACCTACCAATAGTTGGTAGGTAAAAAAAAATTGGTAGGTAAAAACAATGTTTGTAGGTAAAAAACGCTGCAAATCATTGCTCACTGATCAGATCACTGATCAGCTGAGTGAGCTCCGAAGCCATTTTCAATGCTATTGAATGGAAGTGCTCTCCCAGGCGTCTCCAGCATTCGAGGATATCTTCTTCACTCCTCACATCACTGATCAGCTGAGTGAGCTCCAAAGCCATTTTCAATCCTATTGAATGGAAGTGCTCTTCCAGGCGTCTCCAGCATTCGAGGAGATCTTCTTCACTCCTCACATCACTGATCAGCTGAGTGAGCTCGAAAGCCATTTTCAATCCTATTGAATGGAAGTGCTCTTCCAGGCGTCTCCAGCATTCGAGGAGATCTTCTTCACTCTTCTGATCACTGATCAGCTGAGTGAGCTCCGAAGCCATTTTCAATCCTATTGAACGCAGGAGCTGAAATTTGAGAGGGAAGGTCAAGGGAGAATACAGATGGTGGTAGGTGCTATTGATGGAGAACCAGTGATCTATACAGAAGGATGATCTATACAGAAAATAATAAACCTTTGAGCAATGATTTGCAGCGTTTTTTTTTATGTGTCATATGAAAGACATGAAAATGTCAAAATACAACTCTTGCAGAGCAATATTAATAATTCTCACATTTTAATTGCACTTGAACAGTCTTCGAAATGATTGACCAAAATTGGTAACTACATAAACTCTCTTCGTACCGTAGGAACCTACAACATAACGATAAACAACAGTTTTCGTAGGCACTTGTAATTTATGCAAACAAGTTGCAAAAAATTAACCGAACTCTTGACTAACAATTTTTAAAAATCAGAACCAAGAAAAATGAAACTAGAATGAACTCGAACAAAGGATAATATTATTTCCAATGAGGGTAGTACTACTCTTACACATTGTACAACTCTTGTTTGAGAAAATAGTTCCAGTATTGTTTTGGAAGAAATTGCTCAAAAAGAAGAGCACTACCACGACGAGAAGAAAAACTTATTCCAAAGAATATTAGAAACATAGTAAATTATGAGTAGGTAGTTCAGTCTTATTAATTAGGTAATCGTTTTTCTTTTTGGATCTTGATAGCTCTTTGACTAGCTGCATTATTAGGTAGATTATCGTAGAAATAGTGGCAGTCAGCTGGAATAAAAGGGTTCAAATCTTGAAGGTCATTCCACTTGTCTAACTTTATTTGCAGCCGATTATTGTGGAGTCGTGGGAAGGAGTCCATCGCCAAAAATGGTCCTGGTGGTCAACAAAATCTCAAGTTTTTCCCTTGTAGCTGGCTTTGTGTGGGTATAACTGAACGCCCAATGACCCAATAATACTCTAATGCAACCATTCAAACGAAAATTATGGTCGAAATGTACCAAAAACATACTACAATTCAACTCACCAAATGGACGAGTGCATTCCCTCTTGAAGTTCAGATGCAAACCTCCTGTGATACGCTGTGTTGGTGGACAGAATGAGATACGCTCAACTAGATTATTGGCGATTTTAGCGTTTATAGTGACAAATTTCTGTACTTCTTCGATACCATTAAATTCGGAATTTTTCGCTGAATCCGTCAATATCGATATCTCGAAATCGAAAAAAATGAGTTACGCGGTGTTGCTGTGGACACGACTATCTTCAAGACCACGATCACCCTCTGGCCCATGGATATATTATATCCATGGGCCAGAGGGTGATCGTGGTCTTGAAGCCATAGAACTGCAAGTTCACAACTTTTTGAACACACAGCAACACAGTGACAACAGCAAACCAGGGAATTGCCAGGGTACAACGCCAAAGGCGTCTGAACGACGAGCTCTCCTTTAGTTACCACCATGTCTAGCAATTAATCGAATTAGTCCACACAACGAAGGATTCTGGAAATCGCTGGATCCCTGCTAATTTCTTCATTGCCTTCATTCAACCTACCATAATAATTATGGTTCATAATTATTATGAACATACTAAAAGTCCCCAACCCTAGGAGGTGAGCTGGCCGAGGAGGACACTGCGTGATTCTCCTAAAACATTTTGCTCCAAATCCAGGGTAAGAAGATGGTTTCAGAGTACTTGATGTCCTACTCGTCCAATCAACATGGAAATTCCGAGAAAAAAGCGAAATACTTTAAAATTCGAGAAAAATTTCAAATTGTTGTTCCTTAACGTAGAAAATTGGCAAATTAGTAGTTTAGTTCATGCTTAATATCGAAGAATTCGGGTTCCTATTAGTCCTCTGATCGTCACTGTGAAAATTAATCCTATATCGTCTTCGTGGTCGTTTTGAAAAGCTGTACTTACTGCCCATCCATTTGGACTTTCAAAAAAACTTTGATATAACTTTGGCACAGGTGAAAATGAACGTTTCTGACTTAATTTCTTTATTGTTTAGGAACTCCTTTAAATTTCAACCTTGGATTAAAGATGGATAGACAATATCCGAGTATCTTTAAAGTGTATCTTTGGGTTAAGGATAGGGATAGATTTTTCAGGAGAGCTTATATAATGAAGGGAAAAGAAAACAGAGGACGGTGAATTAGAACCGATCTTAGTCAAAGCTCTGAGTCGAAATGGTATTTTGAACGACTTCCTTCTTTATTGTTTAGGAACTCCATTAAGTAGTTACTGATGAGAAGTTTAAGTAACATAATCATTTCACAACAAATTGTCTACCTTAAAAACATACAAAGGTGAACACGAGGCAAGTTTTTAAATTCGATTTTTCGGTGGACTCATAATTGTATGCATCTTTTGATTTCATATCTGTAGCATCAATCGGGTATCTTTTCAAACATTTTCATCCAGAAAACACCATATTTCGTACCATTGGGATGTCAATTACTGTCCCCCATCTCCAAACTAAACTGTAAGCTCGTATCTCCAATTAGTGAGCAGAAATTACGATTCTTCCTCTTCATCTACTTGCGTAGGACGCAATAAATCATTACAGGACTGCCATATCACGACCTTGCCTTCGAAATTCGTCAGCTCACCTTCAAATTAAACGAAATCATTCCCCTTGGCATCGCTATAATTGTTCTGTTAGATAATTAAAAGCCTGGATTGTGGTTCCTTCTTGATGGAGTTACGACGCCATTTTTCTCGGCCGACTGGGGAAATGCGTCAATCTTCATGTGGAAGTTATTGTCCTCGATGGGGCGAACTCCTATTTTCGACTGTCATTTCCTGTTGGAGTCATTAAGGATTCGAGGATTTTCAATGTTCCTAATCACATTTCGGTTTTTTTTCCAAGACTATAATATCCATGAGTTTACAAAAGAGGAATGGGGTATTTCATTAAATTTATAACATTTTTTTTTTTTTCAAAAGAGTATGGCTCAGGAATAACAGTAATCGGGTCTGTTCGTCGAGAAAATGTTTTAAAAAAATCAGAGAAGCTAAGGAAAGTTGAAGATTTGAATGGTGTGACGTAGCTAGCCAATCGTGACGTAGCTAGCCAAAACTCTTTGAAAAAAGTATCCATGCACAGAGAAGAGATGAAACCCTTGGAGAATCTCTTGGATACTACAAAATACTACTCCCACACGAGCGCGGTGTAGTGTGTGTGCATTTATGGCGGCCCGCCTTTTTTTCAAACGTGTGATCTCTTTAATTAATTTTTCTACCACACGTTATAGTATCATTGAGCTTAAAGTTGGAGTATATAGGTTTTCAAGGGTGCTGAATCCAAATTTGAGGTCAAAAACCTGAATTTCCGAACACCAAAATACCCCATTGTGTTTTCTCATTTCAATCTGCTCAGAATTTAAATTTCAAGTGGTTTTGGCGTTAATTGCGAAGAAGAAGACCTGCCTGGTGACCTCATGACTGTAGTAACCTGAAGCCGCAGCCACACATGCGGTCTTTGGCGAACACCGAGCAAAAGTTCGCCTAACCCCGAATGTGTGGCCGGGCGATTCGGTATTCGCCAAACGGGTGCTCCCCTTAGAGGCGGTTTCTCGCACACATCAAAGGAGACGAATGTTCGCCAAACACCGAACATTTCCCCAGCCACACATGCAGGGCGAATGTTTGCCGAATCTGGGAAGTATTGCGAGATTGTATTTCCTTTCCTTTTTTTTCTTTTTTTTTGTTTCAATCATCGACTCAATTTTCCCCTGCAAGAGATTGAAGTATTCTTCGGAAATACGGCAGAAGTTCTTAAACTTTTCAGAACCTTCATCTTTTGTCAAATCAGCCAACATATCTGAGCCATCATAGCTGCAAGTAGTATCAATTTGAATTATTTCGTAAGGGATCTTAAGTTGATTAATTTAAAGATTATTTTGCACAAACCGTGTCCTACTCCTGTTTAGGAACAACATCCACCATCGTCTTCTCCTTTGTTTCCTTTTCTTTTCCTTTTTCCTTTTTTGAAGAAGGAGACTCCCTCCCAATACCACAAATGCGGCAGCCACCACAACAACTTCCTGATCACAATGTTCTATCAAAAATGTTCGGCAAATATTTGTGAGTGCTCGGTAAATGTTCGAGGTCTGGCAAAAACTGAATGTGTGGCCAGGGTGCTTTTTCATCGCAAATGTTCGGCATTCGGTGAATGCCGAATGTTCGGTGTGGCCGCAGCTTGAGGCCATTGCCATCTATAAATATCCATGAATGGTGATTATTTATTCACAGGCAAGGTGATAGTTGTGCTGTTCATGGATATTATAATATGTAGAAAACCAGGTACGTTGATGGTATTCTCAGAGTTTTGTTCACTTCCATCCTTTTCCTTCCCTCCAAGGACGCCTTGTACTGTTTTTAATTTCTGATTATTGACGAATCAAAAAAAAATTGTGCACTCTAAATTGGCAAAATTATTTAAATTTGAATTTTGAGATGATAAAAAAAAGGAAAATACTTCTTTTTGTTTAAAAATTCCCCATTATTTGTGTGATCCAAGTCACGATTTGGGAGGTTGAATGGTCTCGTACTCTCATACTCCCACTGGAATTTCAAATCTTTGAAGTGTACCAAAGAAGAGCTGAGCAAATATTTCAGCAAGTGAGCTCTAGCAAGTACTGGAACCCACTGTCTTTGGGTAGTGAAGAGTAGGTAAAGAATGTGTCTTTAGGCACGATTGGATAGTTTCTAAAAATTATCCTAATTCGATTGGCTCTTCATTATTTCATATTCTTTCAAGTTCAGATAAGTTTCAATTACGAGCCTTGCAAGTTCAGCCGGAGTCCTCCGGCCCACATCCTTTCTCACTTCTCCCGATCCTTGTGAAATATCCGTTGCAACACTTAAGGTAGGGGAACCCCCTGGATCAAGTCCTGGAGAGTCCCTGCACGTCGTGTCGAAACACCTGACTTCACCCTGCGAGGAGGGGGTCTCTGCCCCCATACCAAGGCCATATCGTCATCCTGGTACAGCTAGTCCCCTTTGGATGTTCAATTGGCCTGTTATGCGATCAAAGGCCGCTCCTTGGGATCTTATTACCGGCTAATCTACTATTCCCAGTCCACTGACCTACAGAGTGGGACAACCAATCGGTCCCCTGATCGCCCTCGTTTTCCAAAGGATGCCGACTATTTGTCAACGAAACCTGTCAAACGAGATTTCAAAGAGAGCTTGACAAGATTAATCATCTACAGCACTGTGATAAAGAGACACTTAAAAACTTCCTCACAGGAGAAAACATTGAAACACTGAGTTTAATCAAAACCCACTAAAATACGAATACTATTAGATTTCTTACACGTATA
Source organism: Apolygus lucorum (assembly GCA_009739505.2). Taxonomy (NCBI): domain Eukaryota; kingdom Metazoa; phylum Arthropoda; class Insecta; order Hemiptera; family Miridae; genus Apolygus; species Apolygus lucorum. The sequence goes on from CM019174.2 coordinate 14,871,522, forward strand.
GTGTGTGTTTGGGGTCTCTGACCGACCTCTTGTATTGATTGATGAGGATAGATAGATTTTCGGCTAGATAGCTGAAACAGCGGATCTCACATTTCTGAGATCCTCACTACAACTTCCATGGGTTTTAAGGATTTTTTTACTGAAACCTACTAGCTATAGTTTTCTTAGAGCAGTGGGTGCCGTCAATCAAATTCAAATTTTGGTTCTTGTTTGCTAATGAGGAATTTCACCATGTCGGAATTTCCTATTTTTGACCCGAAAATCGGATTCAGCACCTCGAAAAACCTCCTAAGGCAAACTTTCAGCCCGAACTTCCTAATTTACGAATAAACAAAACAGTGTAGAAAATACGAATGTTTAAAAAAACCGGGAAAATGACTTCATCCTGGAATAGTTCATTTATGGCCGCTTGAAGCGCTGAGATTGAGAAATCTATAGTCCCCAGATGCAAAATTTCACAAAACAGTAAAGTTCGAAATCGAAAAACTGAAGAAAAAAAATAGAAAAAGCAAGGTGGGGAAAATTAGGTTTCCCCTGTTCTTGTTTGATAACTTTTCTCTTAGAAAACACGATTTCGTCGTCCCAATAGGCAACACTGGGAGGAGCGGGCGATCCGAACAGCCCAATCAGCGAGCGTTCCCACTTCACGTCCGTTTTCCCGGTTAGTTTTGAAATCAAAAATTTTGATTGTCTCCCAAGAATAACAGGAGACTTATTTTCCGAAATCAGCCCGATTTTCATCTATCCCACACCATTAACTATTCAGGAAAAACGCAAACAGAATTCGGTGAAATTCCTCATTATGCTAATTAAGGGCATCTGAGTGATATGCGACTCTACTCAAAGAAATGATACATAAAACTTCTGTTATAAACAGCATCTGTGAGCAAGAACCTTCTGAAGATAATCGCCAGGTTTTAGGCGAGCCAATAATATAATATATTATATTATTAGAAATAATATATTATATTATATATTATAATTAATTAATTATTATAATTAATTAATATATTATATGGTAATATAATATATTAATATATAATATAATATATTACATATATATTACATATATATTACATATATTATATACCGGGTGTCCCAGAAGTTATGGTCCACCCTTTTTATCTCCGTTGTTTTGAGGGGTAGACAAAAACTTCAAGCGATAACCCCCCTTAATTTTTTACGAGGAATTCAACTATCACACTTTCGCGCATTGCGCACCTGCGCAATCGTGCGCAACGCACACCAACTTTGTTATTTCAAATGAGAACCCCTATTTTTTATTGCAGATTCGGATTCTACGCAAAATTTGATGAATTTTAGACCCCTCAATCGAGTTTTTTGGTTGCGCACAACCCGTCTAATGAGCGCGCAAACATGCGCAACCCCTGGATTGCGCCAAAATTGAGAAGGAGGTATACCTCAAGTGTGATACATGTTTTTTCATTAATTTTCGACGCTGAATCACGTGGTGGTATCCATTTTCGGATTTTACTCAAATTTCTCGAAACGGCGGCCGAAAAATAGGTAGTTGAGCCTGTTTTATCATCCGAATCTGACTGGCGGAGGGATGACATGTCGATACAAGCTTCAAAGTATCTCATTTGTATTAGGCAACTATCCACTTATTCCAAAGTAAACAATGTAAACAAGAAATCAAGGAATAAACCCCTGAATGCCTGCTTGCTCTCAAATGATTCAAGTCGCGATTTCTTTGAGTAACCATTTTCAATTACTAATTATTTTTAAATTATTACTCGATCCACATTGAAAGTTAAATGACCGATAAATGATGAGTTTTGATTTGAAAAATTGATTATTCCGGCAATTGTTGAATAATAAAACGGATATCATGCCCTGATTCAGGGTTGAAAAATAGCGCTGAAGCATGTTGCGCGCGATGAAAAAATTCGTTCAAGGGGTGAATTGTTTATGAAATTTGACGCAGAATTCGAATCTGCAATAAAAAATGTGGTTCCCATTTGAAATAACAAAGTTGGTGTGCGTTGCGCACGAATTTGCGTACACCCTGTATTAAAAACTACTCATTTTTCGGCCGCCGTTTCGAGAAATTTGAGTAAAATCCGTAAATGGATACCACCACGTGATTCAGCGTCGAAAATTAATGAAAAAACATGTATCACACTTGAGGTATACCTCCATCTCAATTTTGGCGCAATCCAGGGGTTGCGCATGTTTGCGCGCTCATTAGACGGATTGTACGCAACCAAAAAACTCGATTGAGGGGTCTAAAATTCATCAAATTTTGCGTAGAATCCGAATCTGCAATAAAAAATAGGGGTTCCCATTTGAAATAACAAAGTTGGTATGCGTTGCGCACGATTGCGCAGGTGCGCAATCCGTGAAAGTATGATAGTTGAATTCCTCGTAAAAAATTAAGGGGGGTTATCGCTTGAAGTTTTTGTCTACCCCTCAAAACAACGGAGATAAAAAGGGTGGACCATAACTTCTGGGACACCCGGTATATTATTAGAAATATTATTTCTCGATCAACCCTTTAGGGTCTCAGGGAACGATTGGTTGGTCTGGATGGTCTGGTTGTTGAAAATTCTGTTCTGGTTGGTCTGGATGTTGAAAATTATGTTCTATTCTAGGATTATGAGAGATATTCCCAGTCCAATAGTCACACCTAACTGCATCTTAATGTCCAATGGTCACAGTGGTTGAGATTTATTTTTTATAATCTTCGGTTTTGAAGATAGGTTATTGAAAAGAATAAACCAAAAACAGGTCAAATTAGGGACTTGTTGAAAACCTCATTATTTGAACCTCTTATTCTGTCTGTTTCCCTAATATGCTGTCCTGAAAGTCGAAATTCTCGCAGACTCAACTTCACTTCGCCTGACCTCTAAACTAGGTGGTACCTACCTAATTGATCATTGTCTTCCTCCTATAAGGATTTTTTTTTCTACCTCGTCTTGTTTTTTTAAGACTACAAGGAACCACCTTCAAACTTTCCTTTTTCAAAACAGCTTAGTGAACTCCCATTAGCGCGAGGAAACTGCATTACGTGGGTCGGTACCTCAGTTCTCGAAAATTGGTATCCGTCGAGAGCTCACCTTGACTCTGAACTTGTCTACCTGGCGGAAGGGTCCTTCCAATCTCACGCGATTCTTTACCCAATCGAAACTTGCGGCAATCTCCTCCGTGAACCGACAAAGACCGACAAAACTCTCGAAATCAAGAAAAAATCCACGCGTACAAAAAAATCTCTTCAGATCATTTTTTTTTTAATATGTTAACTTTATTGTATTTAAGTACATTACAGTTGTGAGTATAATAATATATTATATAAATAACAAGAAACATGTGATGTTGATTCCACCCAGTGGTGGTCAACTATAACGAAATTAGATCTAGGTAATAAATAAATAACATGAATGAGATAATATTCGACAAAATAACAAGTTTTCATTTGACTAGTATGCGTTCATCTACTTATGTATCATGCTAGAGCTAGATCTGAATGTCGTTTCCTTTTCAGCCGTCGTTCATTGCGCGGAGGGGGAGGGTTTTCAGTGATTTCAAGAAGTAGCTCGTTGGAGTGGCTCCTTAATCGCTCATGGTGTCGCTCATAGTCACTCTTTAGCACCTCCCTCACTTCAGGGATACCCAGGTCATTGTGAATGGTACTATTTTTCACATACCACGGAACTCCAGTGACTAGTCTGAGAATCCTGTTTTGTACTGTTTGGACTTTCTTAATTTGTGAGTCGGAAGCTGATCCCCAGACAACACACCCATACTGCCAAACAGGACGTAGCAATAGGAGGTACATCAATTTTTTTGGGTATAAATTCAGTGACGGGCTTGTACTCGTAAGCAAGTGTTTAAGTGCGTGCATTCTAGCTCTTGTTTTTTGGACTATGCTTGATATATGGGAGTTCCATGTCAACTTTGAGTCCAGTATCAAGCCGAGGTACTCCGTTTCGGAGGAATAGGGCACCGCACATCGACCAATCGCCTCCGATATGTAAACTGCACCAACTGTGATTTTGAGCCGTTTACCCTAACCCTCCAATCAGAGCGCCATTGCTCAACTTGATTAACAAGTTCTTGCAGCTTGTAGTGAGCTTGTTCATTCGTGGTTCCTTTGGCCAAGGCAGCCACATCATCCGCATAGTGCGCAATCTTCACCGAGTCACCAACCGGATAATCGTGGACATAGGCAAGGTATAAGAGAGGCCCCAAAACACTGCCCTGGGGAACCCCTGCTCTGATCCGGTAAGAGTTTGACTCAGCATCTTCATATTTGACGGAGAACGTGCGGTTACTGAGATATGAAGCTATTATAAGTAACATAGTGTCTGGCAAGTAAGATTTTAATTTAGCTTAGAGGCCGTCATGCCAGACTCGGTCGAATGCTTTCTCAGGATCCAAGAACACCCCCAAGCGTATATTATTTTCTTCATACGTGTCAAGGATCTCGTCAACGACTCTGTGGAGTTGCTGTGCACATGAATGCGAGGGTCTAAAACCAAACTGAGTTGGTGGGATGATCGGCTCCAGGTACTGCAAAAGTCTTGGCATCATGAAAACAAATTTTGACAGCTAAACTAATTAGAGTTTAACGACTACTACCCGATTTCCAAAAGTCGCTCCATGGTGGCATTTTTCAGAAAACACGAAAAAAACCCTACAGCATTAAAAAAGACGAGATTACAACTATTCTTTTCGCCTTTAAAGACTTTACAGATTCGATAAAGTTGATTTGAATGAATAAAATTGATTGAGAAATAACTGAGAAAATTGAGAATGAAGTTAAAGCAACAAAATGGGACAATGGACTCCGCTTGACGACACATGGAATGAAATGAAAAAAACAATTTTATTGATAACAAAGATGAAGTGATCTAGATATTTCCATAAATCGAATACTAGTGTGGCCAAAGGCCGTCCGCTCGGTTGTTCACATAGGGAAAGGTAAGTTAGATCTAATCAATCAAATTTCAAATCATTCAGGTAGGTTCCTAGTTATTCGTCCACATATTATTTACATTGTTTTACAAGTTTTGCTTTTTGGACACCTCTGGTATTTAACTTTGTTGAATCAACTCAACTTTGTTGAATCATCATCTTTGTTGTTTAAGTTTGTTCATGATTTTCTATTGTACCAAAAAGTAGTGTCTTATGCTTAACCAAAAATAACATTCAAGGCAGAAGTGAGGTACAACCGAATTGGTGAATTTGAAACATCTTCGCCCCCACTTCTAATTGGAACTTTGCAACTTCTTTTAAATGGACCCTTCGAAACTTCTTCATTAAAACTTCTTCTAATTAGACACTTTGAAACTTCCTCATTTGAAACTTTTTCCATTTGGACACTTTGGAACTTCTTCCATTTGGACTCTTTGCAACTTCTTTTAAATGGACACTTCGAAACTTCTTTTAATTGGACACTTTGAAACTTCTTTATATTGGGCACTTTGAAACTGCTTCTAATTTGAAACACTTTGTAACTTCTTCTAATTGGACACTTCGAAACTTCTTCCAATCGGTCTCTTGGAAACTTCTTCATTTGTAACTTCTTTTAAATGGACCCTTCGAAACTTCTTCTAATTGGACACTTCGAAACTTCTTTTTATTGGACACGATGAAACTTCTTCTAACTGGACTCTTTGAAACTTCTTCTAATTGGTCACTTCGGAAGTTCTTCCAATTGGACACTTTGAAACTTCTTCATTTCAAACTTCTTTTAGACACTTCGGAAGTTCTTCCAATTGGAAACTTTGAAACTTCTTTCATTAGGGCACTTTGAAACTTCTTCTAATTGGATAGTTTGAAACTTCTTCTTATTAACTATCGTACTATGGATTTGCCCGTGAAGCGCTATCTTTTTTCAAGAATTATCTGGAAGGTTGGAACCAGGCGGTCTTCTTTCAGGGTGGGCGATCGGCTGAGGTCCTGATTCCGTGTGGAATAAAGCAAGGTTCTGGGCTCGGGCCTTCTCTTTTCATTATATACATCAATGACCTGCTGTATCACACTCAGGTCGGTTGTCATTTGACCTTGTTCGCTGACGATATTACGGTTGTGGTCAGGGGAGCTTCAGAGGAGAATCTGCGGACAAATGCAACGAGGACTTTCTTGGCTGTAAAGGAGTGGTGCGCCCTCAATGCCTTGCTTCTGAATGAGAATAAGTCTCAGAGTATTGACCTCCGGCTGAATGTTCGTTTGGCTCATTTGGTTAGTCTTCTGGGCATGACGATCAATAACCGTCTCTCTTGGGCGGATCATGTGGGCTCGCTGTCCGGAAAATTGTCCTCTTGCATCTTCATGCTGAGGAGATTGGCAGGTGCTGTCTCTGATGATATTCTGCGAATGGTTTACTTTGCGTGTTTCCATAGTCGCATATCGTACTGCGTAGTTATGTGGGGCAACTCATCACACGCATTACGAATATTTAGGCTTCAAAAGAAAGCTGTAAGAATTATTAAACACATCGGTCATTTGGAGAGCTGTAGAGGCCAATTCAGAGACCTGGGTGTGATGACACTGCCAAGCCTGTATGCTTTATCAAAATTTGGCCTCTGTCGAGCGTGGTTCGGACATCCACGGTTACTGTACCAGAAATGCTGGAAAGTTGCGTCCACATCAAATTAGATTAAACGTCTCTATGCAGTCGGATCCTCTTCAGACTGGGGTACGACTCTGGAATCAACTACCTGCTGACCTGCAAGACCTATCTTTGGAAATTTTCAAGAGAAAAACTAAGAAGAGGCTCATACAGGCGGAATTATATGACGTGGAAGATTTTTCCCAATTGATATTTGCTTGATGTTGATTTTTCCCCGATGTATTTGACTTTTTTGTTATTTGTTAATGTTTTGCTGACGTTTGTATTGCCTTATGGCGGCTACAAATAAAAAATTATTATTTATTTATTTATTGGACACATTGAAACTTCTTCTAATTGGACACTTTGAAACTTCTTCTAATTGGACACTTTGAAACCCAAACCAGGTCACTTACTCAAACTACCGTTCTAAAGAATCGTTTGTTCTTTGTGTGGAGCTTTATCATCACAAGAAAATAACATACAAACGTGCAAACATGATACTAATTTGGTGCTAAAAATCGCTTTCAGTCCACATCTCTCATATTTCAAGACATTCATATTATGCAGGTCTGCTCTCTAGAGTATCCAAGGATTCGTTTGTTTTTCACTACCAACTTTTTTCTTCAAAACGGTCGTTAAATCTTCAACCATTTCTTCATTCATTATGTGAAAATTTCTCTATGTTTAACTACGTAATTAATTTGATAATTTCTCTTTCCAGACGATGGAAGATGAGCTGATCAGAATGGGCGGCGGAGAACCACAAATGGATCCCATCCGGAGTCACACCGTGAGTTTATTAATAGTTTAATTAATTTGACAAACATGTCATTAGATGATCATATTATTTTAGGCATGTTTTAAGATAACAACAGGCGTTTCCTGGACTAATTGCCCTCTTTTTCTCAATGTTGTTTCGACGATAAAACTCCGCCAAAATGACATATCGTCGCTGCCACAGCAACACTGGCTATCTGATTTTTGCCAACTTTTCAGGAGAGCGAAAAAACTGGTTTTAAATAACAGAGGCTAACTACATCAAGAGTGCACAACAACATAAGCTATCTGCACTAAAAACTTTTATCACCTCAAAACCAAATGTTTCAACCGAATTCAATGAAATCAATGCTCAAATATTGATAATCGAACTTCATTCTTCCCGAAATGAGTGAAAAAGTAGAAATTATTCCATTTAATCATCATGAAAACCAATGGCGTGGTCACATGAGGTAGGAGATTGTAAGGTAAAAACATGTAGATAGCCACTGTTTCCGAACTAAAATCACTTAGTCAGTGTTGCCTTTTTCGTGATAGCGGGGTCAGTGTTGCCAATAGCAAAAAACCGACTTCACCAATCGATCCAGCACGAAAAATTACTTAAGAAACCGTCAAAACCTGAAAATCGCCAAAATGTCACTTAGCCAGTGTTGCTATGGCAGCGACGATATCCTATGCTAGTTGTGAAGAAGAAACATGGAAAACTGATAAAACTATGTTCACTATCTTAGAAACTCTCATCTCCTGAACAAAGCCAACATTAATTAATGGAACTAAAAAAATAATCTATAATAGCAATTTCTGGCTAAATTTGTCGTGTATTGGCTAATTTGTAAGAAAAAAAGACCCATAATCACCACCAGCAATGTTAATAAGCACCACCAGGAATGTTACAGAAAAGTACGAAATTTTCGATGTTTTCTGCAGAAGAAAAAAAGGGTGTGAGTTAACCCTTGTGTAGTTAAAGGATACTGGAGATGACAAAAATTATTGCTATACGCTTGTATGGATTATTGTTGGTAAGATTGTGATTTCTCAACTGTCATACACAGCTGCGAAATTCGTTGTAACGATTGAAGAACCTTGAAGATTTTTAACCAATTTTTGGCTTTGTCGCTCACATTCTAGTTCACCTGGTATGTGTAATTTTCTTGGCTTTATTTACAGGCTGGCAACAAAGCGTTGAACAGTTCTAATGGAGAACTAGCTGAATGGTGGGACTTCCTGTTTCGAGAGCTTGCAGGTATGAAGGTCTGACAAGTTACGAGGTCAATTTTTGAATTAGGTTTTGTATTGATATCAATGAACTGCTCACCAGTAGGACCAGCTATGCTCGTTGGAGAGCTCTTGAAAGTATATCAACAATTTTTAATCAGAATGAATTAGTCGTAGATTGCGCTCATGAAATCCATTCGGTAATCCACAATTTAAATGTCTCATTTAGTATACAATAGTATTATATTCAATCGTAGTATTAAGACTTGAACCAATCATTTATTTTTAAACTGTCTACTTACTAGATCACCATTAATTCACAATATTGGTTCTGCAGATCCAAGGACGAGCAAATGGGCTTTGATGGACAACCCGTTGCCCACAATAACCATCCTCTCCCTTTACCTGTACTTCGTGACCAATCTCGGACCCAAAATGATGAAGAATCGGAAACCCTTTGACTTGAAGAACGTGCTCATCGTATACAACGTCGTGCAAGTCCTAGTCAGCACGTGGATCGTCTGGGAGGTGTGTGATGCCTTGTAACTGTGTTGTTTTGACGAGATCCACTTGTAATCTATCATTCCATTTGAACTTCCATCCTTCCGCTCAGCCTCTAATACTAGTTCTTGTCACTTTGGCTCTTGCACGAGTGAAGCATCAACGTCGGCCATCTTTGTTCTGGCTCACGTGCAGTTGGGGAATACAACAAACCCAATTTCCTCTAATGTCTATATAAGATCATGCGTTCAATCCCAGGGTTGTAACTGTAACACTCATCAATCAACTGATGGCATTTGGACGAATGGTTGGTCAGGGGCAAATCGACAGTGAACTTGCAAAACCATTAAGTCGTTTACCGGAAATTTTACAGGAAACGAGAAAAACTGATAGTCTCACAACGATCGTGGAAGGTTCTAGACTTACAGGTTATTACTTTGGTGCATAGAGAAGAGATAGTCGAGTTTTTGCCAGTTTGGCTCCATTTGATGGATCAAGGGGGTCTCATTCTATCCAAATAGCTAATAACCTTATTTTCGAAAAAAATCGGACTTACATGGATTTGCAAGTTCACTGTCGAAATATTGGTTTGAAGTGGAATCAATCTTAATCCATCTCCATACATTGCTAGCACAAATGAAAATGAAATTGAACCAAAATTTGGACTTGAATATCCAATTCTTCCAAATGTTGCTGAACCTGTTCAAAACTAGCGGAGTTTGGCTTATCTATTTACAAGCCGTAGACACAAATTATTGTATCAGCATTGCTCCATGTAAACACTCTGGCCAGTAGTTTTTTCGTATTAAGACGCACGTGCCGCTGAGTTGAGCAATTTAGGAATCTCTGCCGGCTTACTCCGTGGCGTCACCACCCGCATCTTGTTTGGCACTTACCAGAGTCGTCTTTTATCCTCGTACCCCAGAACTGGCATTGGGTAACAGGGGCTTCCTCCCCATTATTTCCTTTTTAGCGCCACTTTGCTTCTAATAGTCAATTAGGGGTAATTACAGAACTTGAATAAGAACACTTTTTAAAAAATTATTGTACAGTTAATATACTCTGGTGATCAGCCATATGGCTCTTAACTTGGGGCGCTAATCTAAAAATTGTTTTTATTATTCTTGAAATAGGGAATTTGCCTCACAACTTTTTAATTTTTTTTATGAAAGAGGGTTCACTGATATGGAAGAAAACCCTAGTGTGCTGCTCGAAAACGCATCCAAAAAATTTAGAAAATTTAAGGAAGATGAAGTTTTTCCTTACGACAGCAGCGCTACCTCTGAAAGCGCACATGAAACCATTAGCCTAATTTGATCGAACACATGAGTGCGCCGCAAACTGGTAGAAAGAACCCAGACACGAAAGTGACGAAAAGAAGCAATTTTATTCGCTCATTTTTACAATACAATTGTACTTATTAGTTTATCAAGCATTATTAGTCTTCACCTTCTTTTATTGAGTTTCTATATTAGTTAGTTTTGATATGTGAATCACATTATTTGATTGGATCGTTTCATGTGGTCACGAGGGCGCCCACAACTCTACCTGTTGACATTCTCTGACACTACTTGCCGAAACTCCTTTTAAGCCTTGCCAGAGAGTTTTGCGTGAGGAACACTGGGGAGTGACGTAATCAGTTTTCCTCGATCTTCACAGTGTTTTTTGTCAGAGGCATTTGTTTAGGCATTATCTTCCATGGTAATTTTTTTCCTTGGGTATTCCTGGTGTTAAACGTTATTCTAGGGTCCCATTTTAGGATTTGACTTGAAATGCTAGAATCTAAAATTGAGGCGAATTCCCCATTATACATAAATTGTTTATGCTATGTGGCTGCAGGGAAGAAAATAGAAGGAAGCACCAGTAAGAACAAGAATAGTGGCAATGTACTGTTCGCAGATAGAAAGAATGCGGTTGAACAATTTCCCGCAGGGTATACCTGCTAACATTGACGACTACCTGTTCCAAAATCTTAGGCAGCCCGTTGAGTTAGGATGGGGAAAGGGTCGAGCCTTAGTAATCGTAATCCAAGCATCGAGCAACTCGAGTCATACTAAGGTAGAGAGCCCCTCCACTCAGCCAATTGTTAGGAAGGATTATTATCTCGAATGTGAGTTCACTTGCCCTTCTGTTTACCCTTCAGTCGCCTTTAAAATTTGAAAGAAGCAACATCCTTTAGGTACTGGAAGCGTGATTTCATTTTTGAATGAATGAATGTACATTTTCTTTTTTTTTTTTTTTTGATAAGACTTTCCCAAGGGTAAGGAACCCGTTTTATTTTTTATTAGTGTTCTGTATTTGTTTTGTTTTGCCTGTAATAAATCAATCCTTTCACTTCATCATGAGTCTGTAGTCAACAACCCTCGGTCTCATTTTCCCTGGCTTGAGTGGCAGGTAGAAGAAAGACGATGTTTTTGGGATTGTAATACACATGGACACCTCACCTAATCATCCGCATTCTTTCAATCTGCAAACAGTAAGTAGGTAATTACTCAGTTGCTCAAGCAGAGAACACTGACTGGAAGGAGAAAAATAAAAGCTTCCTTGCTGAGGATCTTTGATAAGTACATTCCTTGCAGTACAGTTCGAAATGCAAAAGCTCTTCAGACAGTAGAAGAAAAAATAATTCCAACTTTTGCTGGAGCGTCCTCACGGTCGAAAGTGTAGATTTTAAATGATAAATTATCCGGATGTCGTCAATAAATTCAAAATTCAACTAAATCTTACTCCGCAAGGAAAAAATCCTGCAGTAATGTGGATTAAAGAGTTTCAAAATGGATTCATTAACTGATTTCCAGTATGATAGTGTACCGTTCGATGGTACCTATTCCTCATTCAGTGACCATCTAACTAATATTTCATTTCTCGTGATTTGCAGGCAGTGGACGGATTGTGGATCAACAAGTACAGCATGTTCCGATGCGAAAGCGTCGATAGGAAAGTGACTCCGGAGAACATAAGGATCTGTAGAGGCTTTTACGTTTACTACATAGCTAAGATATCTGAACTCCTTGATACGGTACGTTTTTTACCTCGTTCGTACGGACCTGGTATTTTTTTCTTGAGTGTACGCTACCAAGTATATATTGATTGACCAGTGAAAATATATCGCCTTCCAGCACTGCTGTGCATGTGCAGAAATTAATATAATAGAGATTATTAGTTTTAGTATTGAACAACAATCTTCAGTAATACAATTAACTTTATTTATGATTTACGTGATTCACAAGAAGAATTACATTGCAATTGATAATTCAGAATCCTATGGAATTTTCTTGTCCTGGATCATAATAATATCCATGGGTTGGTGGTGATTGAACGAGCATCTAGGGGGAGAAAGTGGTGAAACGGCGTGAGCGCTGCCTAGAGGAGATAAAATGAACCTTCGGATCTCAAAAACCTTGTTATCTCTCTTATCAGTTGGCTTATGTGATGTAGGCTTTAAAAATTATTGTTGTTTACCTACGAGTACATAGATTTTCATTTCAGACTGAATACCTTTCTTATTGATGCCTCAAACAGATTTGATTGCCTTTTTCATTGAGGGCAAATTTCTAGTTTCCTATAGATTAGTAGGGATCTATACACATTGCCACCGGTCAATAACGGAGGTGCATCCATCTTGCCAAAAAAGAAGAGAAGGTTCATCTTCCACCACTTTCTTTCCCTAGATGCTCCTGGTGATTGAAGACTCATTAATGCCTGGGAGGGATACTACATCCCTCCTCTAGGGGAAAGCACATAGCCCTGCAATTTTGTTGGGAGCCGAACTTGCCTGGAAGATCTTCTGGGACCGGGATCAAGTTCCGGTTGAGTTGCCTGATCCAAAGGCCCAACTGGCATGGCTGAAACTCCACGTTCCACAGGTTCACCTGAAGATGGTGCAACTGAGTTTGGCCTCGATGGCTCCGGGTCGTCTTCCTCCTCCACCTTTTTGAAAAATGAGAGGTTCCTGGTCACATGATGATCCCCTCTCGCAGCTGTCACTTGGCTCCCTTGTACCTTGGTAACGTGGTAAGGTAGAGGGTCGAAAGCTGAACTGAACTTGTTTTTGGATTGCTGCCTCAGAAGTACCTGGTCATTGACCATGACATCTGAAATCATGCCCCAGGCACCTTTAAAGAATGCCTCATGTTCGGGAGACTCCAAAGATATCGGACAGAAGAATCATAAATTCTTCATATTCTACTGATAAAAACTTCTCACGTTTTTCCAGAAGGCCTAAGATCCGCGAAATGTTCACTGGACTAATTTTCGCGAAAGGATTAATTTGATTCGGAAATAGTTTAATTTGGTTTGGAAAAAGATTCTTTTGGTTTGGAAAAAGATTAATTTAGTTTGGAAAACGACTAATTTGGTCATAACTTCCACATTTTTCTTCCGATTTCGATGAAATTTTCAGGGATTATGCGGATTAGGTTGTAGATGGTCCCCAATGAAAATCAAGGCCTTAAAATTGACAGTAGCCTCTGTAACAGCCATAACACTTACATTTTTCATCCGAATTTGATGAAATTTCCTAGGATTGTTCAGATTAGCGTGTAGATTAGCGCCCCCTATGAGGGTAGTGGAAGGTACTTAGAGATTGGTGTTTTGAGATTAACTACTATGTTCAGGGATTATGCGGCTTGAGGTGTAGTGCACTACCATGGAAGAAGATAGGAGGAAAGCTCAGTCACAGAACCCTGGGGGGCTGTCCAATCTCTGACAGCCTGAACCGGCTCCAACTCCTGAATGAATGAATGTCTTTATTTTTGCCGCCATACAAAAGTTGTAAATGACAAGTCGTCAGGAGCGCGTCTATATATTAAATAAATATCAAAATTTGTCATAAAATAAATAACAGGTCAAATAAATATAGGAACAATGTCGTTAATAACAATCGTCAGTCAGACTTCAACAATACAAAAGATAAATAAAAATAAAAAAAAGGGACAGGAAAGACGATTAAGAGAATAAATAATTTGAAATGAATAACGACAAGACAACGACGAACAGCACAACTACTAAAAAACGTCTGCCAAGTGGGTGTGGCACATAGCTTCCTCGTATCCATAACCCGATTGTATAGATGATCCGATGCATAGTAGTTAATCTCAAAACATCAAAACGAGTTAATCTGTAACATCCCTGAAAATTTCATTGAAATCGTGCGGAAAATGTAGAAGTTATGGCCGTTACAAGGAATTCACGTTTGCGCATGCGCAGTGGCTACTATCAGTCCGAAGGTGGTGATTTTCATAGGGGACCATTTAAATACTAATCTGTAACATCCCTGAAAATTTCTTTGAAATCGGATAGTAAATGTAGAAATTATGGACGTTATTTTTTTTTTTTTTTTTTTTTTTTTTTTTTTTTTAAATCTCCCCTCAAAGACAAAATGTCTTTTGTGACGGAGGGGGCACGCCATAAAAATAAAATAAATAAATAAATAAAATATAATGGGGAGGACGCCCAGGACTCACCCGACGCCGGCCCTAGGGATGAGGGATGATGAGGAAGGTGGGGGTGGGAGAGAAGGATGAAGGGAAGTGCCTCTATAAAATGACCACCAGTTTAAATATGAGCCGAGCAGTACGCGGCGGGTGACACCACGGAGTACACCTACTGAGATGCCCAACTCGCGCAACTCCGTGGCACTTTTCCCGCACCACACTCCGCGCCACGACAAGGTCGCAGCCATCACCCTGATGTTGTTGGGTTCCACTCCTTTTAGCTCTGACACTGCTTGCCGTAAATCATCTCTATCATACTTTCTTATCTTAGCCCGCCAGGTCTGCTCCATGTCCATGCTGCCATTAACAACCTGGACATCCAGGATAATGCAAGACCTGTCGGGCTTGACGGCAACAATATCAGGCTTCTTGCCCTGGTCACTTGGCATGTGGTATAATCTCTCCCTTTCAACATCCCAGCCGCTAGATGACAAGGCACCTGCTATCTGCTTGGCGACCGCATCGTGACGTAGGATGCGGCCCCCATGAGTCCGTGGACACTGCTGCACTACATGATACAGGTGTTTATTTCCACTCCGACAGGCACGGCAAAGGGTATCTGTCATCCCACGACTACCTCTTAACACCGTACCGCTGTTGGCAGTGTTGCCACGCGGACGGCGTGGAAGTTCCGGTAGTCGCGGGCCCCAATGCCCTCCGAAGCCCAATCCACCCATTGGGATGAGATAAGGCTTTCGGAGCACTGTCGGAGTTCTTTACCATCTACTGACTCATGCAGAGCAGCAGCGAACTCAGCAGACGAACTGGGTTTTGGAGCAGATGGTGTTGCTCGGTCGCACCATGCTAACTGCTGCCTGACAAAATCAAGACCAGCAGCAACACGGGCGACCTCCCAGCTCGACCCCTGAAGGGCTAGCAGGCGCTGGCGGCGCAGAGAAGGGATACATGCGGAGAGAGACACAATGCCAAGCCCACCGGATTTGACCGGTGCATGGATATAGGCACTTGGGACACCAGGTGGGAACCTCAGCCAAGAGCGCACAGCAGAGCGGACTTCTCGATCTAATTCTTGCAGCCTCCCCGCCGTAAGCCTACCGAAGACTAACCCGTAGGTTAGCTTCGGCAGTAAGTACGTGCGGAGGAGGCGCAGCCTCTGCTGCGGCTTTAGTGGAGCCTTGGTAACGCGGGCTAGCGCTCTACCAAGGTCCACACGGCTGGCAGTGATGGTGGCCACCCCCATGAAGTCGACTCCAAGGTACCGCCAGACCTCCAACACAGATCGAGAAGGAATGGGGGCTTGTCCTATGACAAAACCCCCATCCACAACCTTCACTTTGTGTTGGCGACCCGACGGGACCAAGGAGACCGACCCACATTTATCGGGGTTGACCACAAGTCCACACCTGGATAGCTGCTTAGCAAATGCATTGAGGGCAATCTGCAAGCCCTCGCGGGTTTCTGCGAGTAGGATAACATCATCGGCAAAGGCCAATGCTCCTACTCGCACCCCAGGGGCGAGATCAAACCCTACTTCTGTGGGCAGCTTACCCAAGGCCGTATCCACGACCAGGTTAAAGAGGAGTGGCGATAGGGGATCCCCCTGGCGTACCCCGCGCCCGATCACTATATCCCTTGACACCTGACCTCCTGCCTCGAGGACCGTCACGCCTTCGCGGTACAGACAGGCCACATACTCAATTAACCGAGATGGGGCCCCGACACCACGAAGGCAATCGGTCAGGGCAAGGTGACTGACTGTGTCAAAGGCCTTAGCAACGTCCAGAGCGGCGAGATGGAGTTGCCGGCGTTTAATACGGGCCAGCGAGATGACAGTTTGCAGAACCGTAAGGTTTTCTGCTGTGCCATCTGCTGGCCGAAACGCTCTCTGGACGTCACCAATGACACCAGCCACCTGAAGGCGAGATGCCAGTACTTTTTGGAAGTGGCGGAAGACTACCGAGGACACTGAGATCGGTCGATAGCCTCCAGGCCCACTTCCCCCTTTCTTGGGAATAAATACAGTTCGGGTACGGGTTAACGCTTTCGGGGGTCTTCCCGCAAGGATGAGCAGGTTGAGGATGAGCAGCTTAATCGTATTTGGTACTTTATTCCAGCGACGGGCGGAAACACCATCCGGTCCAGCGGATGTGGAGTTCTTGACACGGCACTTGTGTGCCTCGTCAAGTAGCACCGGCGAACACAAGATGCTGCGTAAGGAATCCCTGGTGGAGACTGGGGGAACCACTCGCTCTCCAGGGTTGTGGCTGGGAGCACTCAAAAGTGGCTCCCAAAAATCCACAAACTCCTGAAGAGGGGGCTGAACTTGATCTTCCCCAGGCTCCTCCAGTACCTCCGCAGCTACACGCGCCGGATGCTTCCTCCACAAACTCTGAACCCGGTGGTACTCCCGCCGTCTTGCTTGCTTAGCTGCTCTGCGACCTCCACGCAACACCACTCTGGGAGGAGGTCCCCCCTGGTGCTGCGTCACGGTCGCATCCCCAACCCGTGGGAAGATTCTCCCTAGATAGGCTGCAACCTTGTCTTCCAGGTTGTCCAGCCCTTCAGCAGCCCGCCTCGCCAGATCCTGCAGGTAGGTGCTTTCATAGCCTTCAATACGACCTACCTGCCCCCCGAGCCTCAAGACTTCGGTCTTCAAATCGGCGAGAAGACCGGTGGTCCCGGGGGATGGATACTGAATGGCAGACTGCTGGTCCACACCAGCAATAGGAGATGCGGGAGAAGCCCCACCGCTATTTGCCAGGATAGCTTCCTGGACAAGCTGCTTATAGTGGGGCTTCAGGCGGAGGTTCTTGATGGCAATGACTGTGCGCGTGGGAAAACGTTCGCTTAAATAATTCACGTTTAAGGAAATTCACGTTTGCGCATGCGCAGTGACTACTATCAGTCCGAAGGTGGTGATCTTCATTGGGGACCATCTACAACCTAATCCGCATAATCCCTGAAAATTTCATCGAAATCGGGTAGAAAAAGTGGAAGTTATGGCCGTTAAAAGGAAATTCACGTTTGCGCATGCGCAGTGGCTACTATCAGTCCGAAGGTGGTGATCTTCATTGGGGATCATCTAAATACCAATCTGTAACATTCCTGAAAATTTCATTGAAATCGGATGGAAAATGTGGAAGTTATGGCCGTTACAAGGAATTCACGTTTGCGCATGCGCAGTCGCTTCTATCAGTCCGAGGATGATGATTTTCATAGGGGACCGTCTACACACCAACCCGCACAATCCCTGAAAATTTCATTGAAATCGGACAATAACTTCGTATAGTTATGCGCGTTACAAGGAATTCATGACAGACAGACAGACACACAGACACACAGACACTGAACAAAAATTGTTCAAAAAGGTCTAAAACGCAAAACGCGAGTGAAAATTTTGATTTTGGAGAACTTTTTTTTTTCGTCCTTGAAAAGTGAAAACAAAGCTTCCGCTACCTTGGTAGACTCGGAAGCAATAGGAACACTGGTTAACAAAACAAAAATTCACAGCCAACAACGCACAGCACAAATTACGTCTCCCACATCCACAGTTCCGGCGAGCACTCCTCCGCTGCATACGGCGACAGGGAGATTAGGGCATACTTGACACATGATTCAAAGGAGCCAGGAGAGAGGAGGCGGATCCTTTCAGGGAGTTGATTAAAAGTCCTGACTCCGAAGAAATCAGGATCCCTTTTCTGGGTCAGGGCCAGACGGTGTCGAGGAAGGCTGAAAAGGTCCCTGTTCCTAGTCTGATACTGGTGAGTGTCGCCAAGCTTGGGAATGTCCCCGCTTCCCTCTTCACTCGCAGCAGCGATGCCAGGACGTACAGTGCTGGAAGGGTTAGGATTTTTTGATCCTTGAACAGGGGTCGGCAGTGGACATCGGGAGCTGCTCCTGCCAGAATCCTCACTGCTGCCTTTTGGAGTCTGAATATGGGTAGTGCGTTACTAGTGCTGCTCCCCCATAACAGCACTCCATACCAAAGGCGCGATTCAAACATGCCAAAATATGCTTTACCCAAGACTGGCCTTGAGACTGCAAATGAAAGCCGCCTCAGCAGGTAAACCATCTTTGCAAGGCTCTTTGCGAGTGCACTCGTGTGAGCCTTCCACGAGATGCGCTCGTCAACCCTCAAGCCAAGGAGCGTGACAGAACTGGAATCATTTCCACGAGCATCAAATCTCAGCGATTGAGTTTTGACTTCGTTGAGGACTAAGAAGTTAGAAGAGCACCAATGAGCAACTGCAGACTTGACATGCAAGGAACATGTGTCATATTCCTCCAGAGAGTGAGCCCTTATCAGTGCAGTTATGTCGTCGGCATACATAATGATCTGCAGCCCCCCGCTCCAAATCCCATCATGGCGCTCAAGTACAGCATGCGGAAGGTCATTAGTAAAAATTATGAAAAACAGGGGACCCAAAATTGATCCCTGCCTGACACCAGAGGGTAGTGCTTCTAGCTCTGAGTAGCTGCCATCAAACTGAATGCATTGCTGCCAACCAAAGAGGAAACTCTCAAAGAATGCGAGTGCATTCCTGATGGGATCGTCACAAGATCTGGTCTAGTTCTGCATTCTAACTTGAAGGGAGGGATATTGTGATGGCCCTTGATTTGTGTATGTCCTTATCTTTAAATGATTGAGCGGGAGGTCATTGGGATCAAGCTTGTTTGTGAGAGATTGTCGGTCGGATGTATGATGACGTAAAGTATCTTATATTATTAAATTGTTGAAACCGATTTACAGCTTAGAATGATCGTCGTTTAATGGTGAATGCTTTTTAAAAAACCTTGATTTTTTTTATTGTAGATTTTCTTCGTTTTGAGAAAAAAAGACAATCAAATTACGTTCCTTCACCTGTACCACCACACTGGGATGCCCGCGATGGCCTGGGCGACCACCAAATACTACCCAGGAGGTAAAGGCTGCTTGTCAATGATAATTCTTAACATTTTTATTCTGCCGTGCTAAGCCAGAAAGTCGTAACGTGAAAATTTGGCCAAATTGAGTTATTGGTACCCGGGGGTTTTGGGGGTCGATTTCTATTGATTTTCGGAGTTTTTGAGTCGTATCTCTTTTAGAAATGCCTCAAACAAGCCTCCCGACTTTCGCGTTAAGGCTCGTTAACTTGATTTTGCTAAGAAACTAGTCGTATCAGAGCGATTCAGAAGAAGAAAACTCGTATCTTGACACTGATACGGGAATCTGCCTATTTCGACGATACGACTTCTTGCATTAAATCGGCATGATACGACTTTTTGCCTCTGAAAACTCAACATTTAGTGGTGACTTTACGTTTATACTCTAAAGTTTTTATTTTTTTTATTTTTTTATGTGATTTATTATTGCAACTGAATAATTTAAATACAATCCATCTAGCAATATTACATATCAGTACTCTAAGTGAATAAACATTTATTTTTATTGATTCAGCAGTTTTTTCTTACAGTCTGAACAGAGATATGGAATACGATTGACTTTGAGCCAAGTAGGATGACAAAATAATCAATGAGAAATGGTTTTTTTAATTAAAATATTAATTCAAATGAATTACTGTTTCAAGAATTAAAATGAACAGAATAGTCTTAACTTCGGGTTTACGAGAGCGTAATCTCGTATCATCGTTTTTTGACAATTTACACTCAAAAATGTTTAATTTTGAACAATTTCTTTTAAGGAAATCCTATACTTGTGGTAAAAGGAGGAAAACTAATCTCGCAAAAGAATTATTTCGCCACAAAACCTATTTGGTCGTTTTCCCAAAAGTTGGGTTCTGGCTTAGCAAGGCAGTATTGTACTCCGATATTTTTGATTTGTAGAAACCAATTTTCAATGTGTTATGAAGTATGTGAGTTATATCAAATGTACAATTTGTCCTTAGGTCATGCTGCTTTCATTGGGACTATCAACAGTTTCGTGCACATGGTCATGTATTCGTACTACCTGCTCGCCGCCATGGGACCTACCATCCAGAAGTACTTGTGGTGGAAGAAATGGCTGACTTCGCTTCAGCTGGTGAGAAACCTCCCTGTCCTCTGTATTCGCTCGTGTTTTTCTCCATTAATTTGTTATTCTTAAAAACTGGTAAATAAAGCCTTTTTGAGTTGGATAGAGTTGAATCAGAACATAGATGACCGCAAGTCTGTCTTGTAACAGACAGAGGTAGACTGTGCTCTACTACTATAGGTCTACCAGAGAAACTTTGCATCCGTGTGGCGCCCCCTAGGTGGCGGATCCGTGAACTAACAATCGAGTCAACCTTCGATGGTCAAAACTTGACAGGGAAATTGGCGTGGTGAGAAATTTGAAGTTTGTGTAGTGGCTGCACTGTGAACGAAAGAGCGTCTCCTTGTCTCCGTTACTCTGTTATTGTTTATACCCGTTTCCCCTGTTTTTTTTTTCCATTCTTTCCTGGTACCTAATCAGTCATACGTGATTTTTGTAGCAAGTAAGTAAATAGTAGAATCAATTTAAAACAAAATTTGAATTTTATCTAATAGGTAATAAATTAGAGGTAGGTACCAAAAAAAAAATTAAAAAAATAATAATAAAAATATAAAAAATTTTTTAAAAAATTAAAAAAAAAATAAAAAAATTTTAGGTGGTTTCCTACCTTTTTTCTTTCTCAGATATTTTTGCTTTGTTATGGGTAGTATTTGGCAATCAAAAAATAAATACGTAGAATCAGTTTTAAACAACATTTGAATTTTATCTAATAATGCATCAAGAAAATCGAGCAGAAATCTTCATACACGCATTGGGATACTACGAGAGTGGAGTTACTTCTATTATTATTTTCTAATTTTCGACAGTTTTCCATTTTCCGAATCGAATGAGAGTGCCTACAGAATTTTTATGGGTCCTTGAGTAATTACTACCTAATTTTATTATAGACAATATCCATGCGAATGGGGTATTTCAGTCAATTTTTTTAATTTTTTTTTTTCAAAAGAGTATGGCTCAGGAATGACGGTAATCGGGTCTGTTCATCGAGAAAATGTTTTTAAAAAATCAGAGAAGCTAAGGAAAGTTGAAGATTTGAATGGTGTGACGTAGCTAGCCAATCGTGACGTAGCTAGCCAACTGTCGTTGAAAAAAGTATCCATGCACAGAAACCCTTGGAGGACCTCTTGGATACTACAAAATTCTACTCACACGCGCGCGGCGTAGTCCTTGCCTAGTGTGTGTGCATTTATAGCGGCCCGCCTTTTGCAAACGTGTGATCTCTTTAATTAATTTTTCTACCACATGTTATAGTATCATTGGGCTTAAAGTTGTGGTATATAGGTTTTCAAGGGTGCTGAATCCAAATTTGAGGTCAAAAACCTGAATTTCCGACCCACCGAAATACCCCATTGTTCGTTTTGGTACCTACCTATCCATAAATTATACTAGAATTAGGCTTCAAAACAGATTCCGAAATACACGAATTTCAATCTGCAGTAGGAGGGAAATCATGTCACTTTTGAGGGGAGAAATTCCCGAAAAATGAGGAATTTCACCATGTCGGAATTTCCTATTTTTGACCCCAAAATCGGATTCAGCACCTTGAAAAACCTCCTAAGGCAAACTTTCAGCCCGAACTTCCTAATTTACGAATAAACAAAACAGTTTGGAAAATACGAATGTTTAAAAAAACCGGGAAAATGACGTCATGCTGGAATAGTTCATTTATGGCCGCTTGAAGCGCTGAGATCGAGAAATCCATAGTCCCCAGATGCAAAATTTCACGAATCAGTAAAGTTCGAAATCGAAAAACTGAAGAAAAAAATAGAAAAAGCGAGATGGGGAAAATTAGGTTCCCTTGTTTTTGTTTGATAACTTTTCTCTTAGAAAACACGATTTCGTCGTCCCAATGGGCAACACTGGGAGGAGACGGCGATCCAAACTGCCCAATCAGCGAGCGTTCCAGCGTCACGTCCGTTTTCCCGGTTAGTTTTGAAATAAAAAATTTTGATTGTCTCCCAAAAATAACAGGAAACTTATTTTCCGAAATCAGCCCGATTTTCATCTATCCCACACCATTAACTATTCAGGAAAAATACAAACAGAATTCGGTGAAATTCCTCATTATCGTACGCACGGGAATTTGCATGATGATAAGAGATGAGTAGTTCTATGTTCTCCAGCAGAATGCGCCAGAGGGATGCAAAGTTTCTCCGGTAGACCTATAGCCACTAGATTTTCAGACTTCTGGATTTTAAACTAGATAACTCTCAGATTTAATGGCTATATACATAATTTACGAGCTTCCAACGTAGGTACCTTTTATCAGGTAAGACGCAGGTTACAGGGGTGGGTACAGTGATACAACAAACCTAAGAAATACCTTCCGGCACAGGATACTAAAATATATCTCTAGGATGTTCTAGGCATTTAGTTTGTACAGTGTTGCTCATGAGGTAAGGAAAGTTTGAGCGAGTGATGAAGTTGATGACATCAACACATTTTGTAAGTAAGCAAGTCAATTTGTGAGGCTGAACTGGATGATGGGATGGTGAAATCTCTGGTATTTATATCCAAGGTAGGTGGGAGTGGGAGAAATACAAGTTTCCCCAACTCTCCCCTTCTCCATCTCTCATTTACTGGAGGTGAGGTTTCATCTCCTTTATTTGAGAAAACTGCAATCATAGAAGGATGTCGTAACATATTGGTTAGTTGGTAGACTATAAATTGGAAGCTCTCAGTGGCGATGTTTAATTTGGCTTCAAGTCAGGAACAGGGACACGCGAGGCAGTTTTTTGCCTGAATTTACTGGTCCAGAACTGTTACGATCAACGGAAGGATGTCTTCCTTTGCTTTATTGATTATGAAAAAGCTTTTGACAGCATAAACCACGAACGCCTGATGAGATGTCTGAAGAGCGCTGATATTGATCAGCGGGACCTTCAGATATTCACAATCTGTATTGGCGCCAGCGGGCAGTGGTGAGGATGCTCGATGGTACATTCACTGAGGAGGTTGAGATCCTGAAGGGAGTTCGCCAAGGCTGCATACTGTCACCTATCATGTTTAATCTGTATGTCGAACGCGTATTCGTGGAAGCTCTGGATGGCAGTGAACTGGGCATAAAAGTAAATGGGGTTCCCATCAATAACCTGCGTTATGCCGATGATACGGTGCTCATAGCGGATAGCATGGGAAACCTGCAAATTATGCTCAATAAGATTTGCTCAGTGGGACAGACAGCAGGTTTGAGGATAAATATTAAGAAAACCAAGTCCATGGTGGTCTCAGCATCCAGATGTGGAGCTTTGCCTTGGCACTCAGCCCATCGAGAGAGTTAAATCTTTTAGGTATCTCGGCACTTTGGTGAACGAGCTGTGGGATCCCCAGAAAGAAATTCGGAGTAGAATTGCCCAAGCACGCACTAGTTTCATGAAACTCCGTTCCCTTTTGTGTGATCGACACCTTTCATTCGACATTAGGTCACGTTTGGTCGGTGCTGTTGTACAGTGTGGAGACCTGGACCCTCAAGGTGGATTCCATTAATAAGCTGGAGGGCTTCGAGATGTGGGTCTTACGCCAGATGTTTCGCATCCCTTGGGTGGATAGAGTGAGTAACGAGGAGGTTTTAGTGCGAGCTGGTATTGGGCGTGAACTCTACCCAACTATAAAAATGAGAAAAGTGGCCTACCTCGGCCACATACTCCGGGGCCCTCGGTACGGGATTCTTCGGCTTATCCTCGAGGGGAAGATCGAGGGAAGACGTAGAGTGGGTCGCAAGCAGCTATCGTGGCTACGCAACATCAGGGCTTGGACTGGCTTGGCTAATTTTGGAGAACTTTGTCGGGCCGCCGAGGAGCGGACATTACATGTATACTGAGATATCGCCAATGCATGCACGCGTGCACGGCACAAGAAGAAGAAGAAGGTAGACTATCAAATTAACCTCATACAATCAGGTCCTTCAGCGAGTCTGGACATATTGTGCACAACTGAGGGGCTGCACCTCTCGAAATAATCGTGTCTCGAGCAATTCCAGAACAAAGCACTGCTTTGATGCGTATCAGTACTCTACCAATGATGACATCCCTAAGGACCTTAAATTACTCACAATAAATGAAGTCGCCTTAACTCAATCCCATCAACAGAGACTACAATGTCATATCATCGAGTCTGTGAAGTTGCTGTGATGTTGATGATCCGCTCAGGCGGATGAAAAAATGAAAACCTCACTGTCTGAGCCAGTAGTGCGCGGTGTTTTCATGGGGTTGTTCTGTCCTGTGATTTGCGCTCCTGTGAGTCAAAAGACACTAAATAGCCAAGATATGAAGTATGGAGGTGTGCTGAGTTCAGTCACTTAAATTCAATGTCATACAAGTTTTGCTAATCATTTGAATTACGTACTTGATGCCAATAATATATTTGAGGAAAAAAATATATGTTAGAACCTTTTAATAAATATTATTCT
Source organism: Apolygus lucorum (assembly GCA_009739505.2). Taxonomy (NCBI): domain Eukaryota; kingdom Metazoa; phylum Arthropoda; class Insecta; order Hemiptera; family Miridae; genus Apolygus; species Apolygus lucorum. The sequence goes on from CM019174.2 coordinate 14,896,469, forward strand.
GAAGAGTAAATAGGTTTGTTCCAGCGCCTCTCAGTTCATGAACTTTCTTACACCGAACCTGCGCACAACCCGCGCGCACGTTGAGTTCATAAACTGATGCGTTCCAGCGGCGCCGAGTTCGAGAACTTGCAAACATAAACCGCGTTCCAGCGCTTCCAGTTCATGAACTTTTTGCACCTTAGTTCATGAACTTACTGCACTCATCGAAGGTAGGGTTGTGAACTCGAACTGAAGGGTAACCTGAGCCGTTCACGTGAAACCTACTAAATTTTTCATTTGTTGACCAGTTTTCACGCTAATCACTTGGCTCCATTCTCAAACTTTCTTTTCGTTGTGCTGAGCCCCTCTTTCTCGAAGAGCGAGTCGTCTCTAGGAATGAAGTGTAAATTTTTGGAAATTACTTACTTATGTTCTAACAGAAGCCATTTTCGATCGACTCTTTCTTTTTTCACAAATACACGATTATTCCATTACCACTACAGTGAGCTTTGTCTATTTATTCGGAGTGTGTCAAGGAAGTTCACATCATCCCTCTCTTCTGCAAACTATTTACCGTGAAATGGGGTGATTGATTACTCATGTGACATGGGCAAATGTTTATTTGTTGACTACAATAGTGGGTTGCTGCGTTTGAATTGAAAGCTTTTTCGAGAAAATTGAACCTTTTTACAAGAAAATTGAATGTTTTACGCAGAGTCCGGTCACCTGCCGATCTCAAGATGACTTCACGATTTCGGTATCATTTCTTCAGTAGTTTTTCACGCTGAATTCAATGGCGATACTTCCGAATAATTCTGACTGCTAGAAAGTGAATTTTTGAAGAAATAGTGGAAGCTGATCAATGAAATGAACCTCCGAACTCCAGGTATGAACTCTGCAATGTTTTTTCTACTGAAACAATGTTGTTTGAGTCCCATAAGATTGAATTTTAACGTAACACAAATAAGATGATGTTGTTATTGGGTAGAAAGGTGTTACTTTATGCTCAGTACCTTATCTACGAATAATGCGTATTTTATGTACGAAAAATGAAGGATTTCAGAGGATAAATAACCACTATCTTGCAGTCAAGTATCACAATTGGATTCAGCATGAAATTACATGTAATTCCTATGCATAGGAAATTAATGATACCAAAAAATATGTCAATTCATCTTGAGATCGAGGGTGACCATGATAAACTACGTATAACACTCGATTTCTTAGTAAAACACACGTTTTTTTGGCACTAAAACTTGATTTAGGTACCTACTCTTCCAATATGAATTCTAAAAAGAAAAATTGAAAGACCATTGGAAAATTGACAATTTGAGCATGTTTTTTCGAAGAGCGCCCGTCGAAATAGGCAGGGATTCAGAGTAAAAACTTTGAAATTTGCTTTTTGACTTGCTTTTTTTTCAACATGTTTTATTGCTAAAAGATTTTGGTTTCGCACTTGTTAGCTTGGAAATTTAACGCTCTTTTTATCAATATTATCAAATTTGAGTTTACTTGGTAAATATCAGGAGTTACAATAGTTTTAATGACGTAAGTCAGTAAACACGAAAAAATCTTTAAATTGAGAAAACTTGAAAAACGCTGCAAATTATTACACAATGGTTTATTATTTTTCTATATAGATCACTCGTCTACAAAACCATCCAATATGAAGAAAGAAAAAAAAAAAAAAATCAAAATCACCAACCATTGATCGCATTTTGGTCAGCTCTAATTTGAAAGGAGATTAGGCCTCTTTTGCGATTCACACTCGTGTTTTGATTTATATATATATATATTTCAATATAAACCCTTAAATTTTCGTAGGGAGCGAACGGTTTGTCCTACAGAGCTCCGCGTGGTCTCAAAAAATTCTAAAAATTCTATAGAATCTTAAATTGAAGGAAAAGCAATACCTTTATATCAAAATTTTTTGAGTTAGGGCGTTTTCAAAATTTCAAAATTGATTTTGGAACCCTTAGGAGTGACCTACATCAACCAAAAGCTTCGGGGCACAACTAGACCCCAAATGGAGCCTACATACCAAATTTCATCAAAATCTGTCAATGCTAAGTGGCAAAAGTGCCGCGGACGGCGGACGGACGGCCAAATTTTTATTCGATTTTTGGATTCTACGTACCTTGAAACGTAAACCATCAAATTTTGAGGGGGTGTTAAAATTTTTTTTTTCTTGGTCGATTCCAAAGGTTCATTATTGAAAATAATAAACCAAAACAAGGGTTTGAAACAAAATAGCTAGGAGACATTGTTTGTTTTAAATGGTGAAGAATCGTTCAATCCTAAACTTAAAAAATCCCGCTAAACATTGAGATGAGAGGAGGTTATTCAAGGTTTGTTGAAAGCCGAATTCCGCGCTCCCTACCGAATTTCATGTTAACTACTAAAAACGTTCCAGCGCACAGGTTCCTGAACCTAAAAAGTTCATGAACTCTTCAACTTTTTTGGGTTCTCAGACCCAGCGGGTTCATGAACTTGAGTTCATGAACTTTTTGCGCTGGAACAAACCTAATGTATACAGTAGAAAACATACTACAGGCTTTTTTTTTGTGATCACGTACCTACTCAATATTGTTTTCTATTTTTTTAGGGTCAGTTCTGCTTGGCGTTCCTCCACTACTCCTTGGTTCTCTTCAACGACTGCAACTACCCCAAATGGACCGTCATAATCGTCTTCCCGAACGCCATTTTCTTCTACTACCTCTTCTGGGAGTTCTACCAAAAGGCCTACAACACGGAGCGGCCCGAAAAAGTCAACAGAGCCGTGAAAAATGGCGTCAACAGTAGTCACAGCAACGGTCACGCTATTTCCAACGGCCATCGAGTCAAAGATGAATGAAATTCGCGAGTGTGCACGACTAAAAGGAGTGAAAACAGTGTCTCTTCTCGTAGTAACAAGTGTACAACGCGTAAACGTACGAATCGTTTGAAATCCAGGTCTTCTAATCACGTCTTGAATAAGTAAGTTCTGTTTTGGTGACCAGTGTTTGGTAGAAAGGACCAACAAAGAGTAGAAGGCGATGAAATGACGTTTCATATTCGATACTAATTTTTAGAATCGAGAATCTGATTTAAGCAGATTCCCTACTATAAATTTTAATAATATACCTACTCTTCATGTATGGGTTGTAACCGTGGAAGTAGTTATTTCTACATCCATGGATCTAGCGTTCCAAGCAGAATGGATGCTCTTACCACGGTCTAGGTGGGGAAAATTCGAATGTTTGATTGAGATAAGCTTCGTTTCAACGGCTAAATCAGTAAATAAGAGGTAAAATGGAAAAATTGGCAGCACTGCCAACCCAAATTAAAAGAAAAAAAAAATCTATTGTAGTATAATCGAATGAAAATGGTTGTTTTGAATAAGTTGTGAATTATTTGTTAATTAACACCCTGAATTAAGCCTCGCCAAATGCGGAGAAACTTGCTGCTTTGTTGCAGGATCAAGAAAAATGGAATTAAGGTCCATTAATTGATAACAAACTAGTTCCAAACTCTCCAGAAGAATGCGCTCCTCGGCGGCAAAGTAAATCTAGCCCTGTAGACCCGCCATTGATCAAAATTTGGGATATGTCGATTTTTAGGAAGAAGAGCACGAGGAAGGACTATATTCTTAAGTTCATTTTGGATTAAATGCCTGAAATAAGCGTCCTAATAGGAGGAGAAACTTGCTGCTTTGTTCCATCAAGTGACAAAGGGAATGGAGGTGCATTGATAACAAACTAGTTCCAAACTCTCCAGAAGAATGCGCTCCTCGACGGCAAGGTAAATCTAGCCCTGTAGACCCGCCATTGATCAAAATTTGGGATATGTCGATTTTTAGGAAGAAGAGCACGAGGAAGGACTATATTCTTAAGTTCATTTTGGATTAAATGCCTGAAATAAGCGTCATAATAGGAGGAGAAACTTGCTGCTTTGTTCCATCAAGTGACAAAGGGAATGGAGGTACATGAATTGATAACAAACTAGTTCCAAACTCTCCAGAAGAATGCGCTCCTTGGCAGCAAAGTAAATCCAGCCCTGTAGACCCGCCATTGATCAAAATTTGGGATATGTCGATTTTTAGGAAGAAGAGCACGAGGAAGGACTATATTCTTAACACTTTCCGTGCGGACCTAAAAAACTGGTTTTCGCCTGTGGCGGGAGACCTTTCTGTCAGGAATTCGGTAGTGCAAACCCGAAAATCTTAAAGATAACAGAATCCCCAGAAATGAAAACGGGGCACTCTCGTGGCAACAAGAGGACCTACTGAGCACGAGAAAAATCCGAAAGAGGTTCTTAAGTCACCCACTAGGTAGCAGAACGATGAACAGCTCGGAGATATGCTTAGAGCTGTGATGGTATAAACCATCATACGCCACTCACGAAACTCGGCATGATGGTTATTACCATCATCCGCACGGAAAGTGTTAAGTTCATTTTGGATTAAATGCCTGAAATAAGCGTCCTAATAGGAGGAGAAATTTGCTGCTTTGTTCCATCAAGTGACAAAGGGAATGGAGGTACATGAATTGATAACAAACTAGTTCCAAACTCTCCAGAAGAATGCGCTCCTCGACGGCAAAGTAAATCTAGCCCTGTAGACCCGCCATTGATCAAAATTTGGGATATGTCGATTTTTAGGGAGAAGAACTACTGGAAGGGATGTTTCTTCAGTTGGCTGAGGATGGCTAATGATGATGCCACCCCTGCAACAATTATTGGATTTTTAGCACTATTCTTTTAATGTCGATGTAAGTGTTTCTCCATTACTTGTCATGTAACAATAAAGTAAAACGAAAAATAACCACTAACTTTCTCAATAGAGGAGATTTGAGAACAGGCAGTGCAGTTGTCATCATCAGCTGATGAAACGAAGGTTATCTCAATTTCTATTACTGATTCCTCCGTGTAGAGTGCGGTAGGACCACCATTAATGTCACATTCCCGCACAATTATTCATACTTATGTTTTTAAAAGGGGTTTAGGTAATCTATGTGTGCGCTGTGATGCGTTCAGATCTCTTTCGATTTTGGGTTTTGTTTATTTTCAACGCCGACTTCGCTTTTATCATTATGATTAACCTCATCTATATTTCGACGTTCCATCCACACATCTCTCTGGATGAAGAGGAGGTGGAAAGATAGCTTGCCCTGAGAGATGCTACAGTCATGGAAGAAGTATTAGGAAGTGTCACTCAAGTTTAAAAAGTTTGCCGGAAAAAATCCCCCTTCACTGCTGCAATCTGGCGAAGCGTAAGAGAAGTTCTCAGCCAGTAGTATTAGAGGACGCCGATAGATAGAGTTGCAGACGACCGAAAATTCAAGTAAATGCGGACAACGGCTCGACTTTCCAAAAAATTCTAGGTGCACAGGGAATTAAACCCAAGACCCAGCATCACTGTAATGGCCTTGTAGGCGAAGCTACCACGCTTTAGCTCGCTCAGACATCCTCACTTCTCTGCTATGAGTCCCAACAACAATGATGTTCAAGAAAAAAGAGTTATAGCAACTGAGTTTTATCACGTTAAATTCTCAATAATCTTGATGTACAAGTAGATACATTTATATTCGATTCTTACAAAAAAACACTGTATTTCTTTAATTGGCTAAAATATAGTTACGCTTTTTTTTAAATTCGCTTGGGAAATGCAAGGTACCAAACTGGAACTATTTCTGACTACAGGTAGTCACCTACTTTGTTGAAAATGTCGATTTTTTCATGAAAAAACGACCAATGTGGGTAGGTACCTATGAAACTTGAACCAAACAATCAGATCACATTGACTAAGAAGGTAAAATTATTGTTCGTTACTAGGTATTAATTGAAAAATCGGAACAAGGGGGAAGGTATGAACACTGAGGAAAAACATTGTGGCAAATTATAATATTTAATTAACACTCTCAACGCGGGAACCATGAGGCTCGCCGACGCTCCACACGGGACCCTCCTTGCCAGTGCGAACGCTCTCGCTCGGCCCCGTCCAGCCGGCTGGACGCCCGTACGTGGGGTGGGATCAGTGTATACTAACCCGCAATGCGCTCCCCTACAGCTGAAATCATGTGAAAACAGACCGATAGGGATGGGTATATTGTTCGATAAACAACGCCAACCAGCTATCACAAAATCAAGATTTTTATTAGAAATAGGTAGGTAGGTACCACTGAGAAAAAAAAAGAAATAAACCATCAAAGGGTTGCTACTTTATCAAATTCGTCGTATTATCACATTTTCAACATTCATAAAAAGCAGGTACATTGTTAGATTTTCAGTCTCATTTTTCAAGTTTTTATGTGTAAATAAATTATTACCATGAAATATTAGGTAGGTAACAGTGAACATTATTCTACGTAACATATCCATTCTCAATAATATCTCATTCAGCAAAATATACCTAGCAATAAGAAAGAAGAAAAAACAAACAAAATGTCAACGAGAAAGTTACTTGCCTTCCAGCGATCCCTCCTGTGAATCTCGACGTAAAATGCGAATGTAAAATGTGAAACACAGAAATGGAAACTGCGCGAATGTAAAATGTGAAACACAGAAAACAAGGTCGACCAAGCTCGGGATCCCCTGAGTATCGATTCGTGAAGTAGGTATATCGATACTCACATCGCGTCAGTTTTCACATTTTATTCTTCCTTGAAACTTACAACAATATTACTAAAAATAATTACGAAAAAAATAAATGATTATTACATCAAAACTGGGCGAAATTCCCAAGAAATGGGAGTCGCCACTGCCACCCAAAAAACAGCTCACCACCATGGAACAAAACTTCCGATTTGCTTCCGGCGCATTCTGGTGGACAGTCGAGATAGTAATAGACCAGTTTCACCCCACACTGAAGCTTTTTTCACGAATTTCATGATACACGGACCCTTGAAGGAAAGTCGATGTTTGAGAGAGCCTAGCCGAGTGGACGCCCGTATGTGGGAGGGAAGCAGCCGTCCAGCCGGCTGGACGCCCGCGTTGAGAGTGTTAAGTTTTAGTAGCTTCTTTGAAGTTATTTTTCTTTCACAGTTTGGATTGGCCACAGCATTGTTCATAATTCGAACAGCCCAAAATATTCTACATTTAATAGATAAATACACAAACTTCTTTTCCTGTTCCATTGAGCACAATGACAAATTTATGTTCTTATTCAATATTGATTTTACGATGCACTTAGCAATTCCCACCTTATGGCACCTGGGTGAAAACGCCTGATGGACGTGACTCGAAAGTTTACTACATTATTATTTAGAAAATAGAAACTAGATAAAGATATTAACAAAAATTAACGAAACTGACTAAACAGAACTTAACGAAAAATCGTATTGTAAAAAAAGGCTAGGATGATTCGCAAGAAGGTAAGGACGCTATAGAAATGGCATTTTTTGGTCACTTCCGCGTTTGCGTTCTACTCTCTCTCCCAATTCACACACTCTTGCAATGGCCACCTAAGCTGATAGTTCATTTACGCTTCCAGAGGTGGCGCCACTGCAGTAAGCATATCAAGTACAAAAGAAGTGAAGCTTTATGAACCCTTCATGTATGGCTTGTTGGTACGCATGGCCTAGAGCATAGCCAGATCCAGTAGAAGGCTGCAGCAGTAGAGAATTAGCAACGTCGCGAGTCATGCTGACTTACCAGCTAGGGTGGCAATAAATTACCATTCACTCGTTAGCACTGGGCTGAAAGCTGAATGTGGGAGCCCGAGAAGCGTTCTGATTGGTGGAGCTCCAGGACGTAGTTATAGCAGAAAGCAACAGATGGCGTTCATGATCACTTGTTCCCAACCTCATCACAACAAGTCACCTGGTTTATCACATATTTTTCTCCTTGGTGCATTACTGGCTGCATCTAAGTAATTAATTTGATAACATTTAGTTATATTCGCGATATGTACAAAAAAATCGAGCGATTTTCATCAATACACTGGGTTTCAAACGTTTCTTTGGGTGGCAGTTGTCAATTGAATATTTGAACTACTGGCGATAGGGACAACAACAATTGCATGAGGAACTCTGAAAATACCTTTCGCCTCGATTGGTTTTTCCAAGTAATTTTTGTAAATTTAAATGATGATGAAACGAAAAGTTATCAATTTCTGGTCATTCGAAAGGATTTGAAAAGAAGCGGTATGAAGAGTGTGGCCTCCCCCTCCCCACCACTTCCGTAGTAGTTCCTCAATCCTACCTGAAAGTAGATAGCGCAACTGAGGCAGCCTCAAAAATTCTTGCACACCATTTTAACGTTGGCTTTCTTCTCTGTTAACTTGTCCCCATTACTCTGTGCTCGTTAGTTACTTGATGTTTTATTGTTAGTGTATTCAAGATTCCCGAGTTTCTCTACACAAACAATACCCCCAGGTTTTCAGTGCCTACTTATAACATCATCAAATCAGCGTTTTCATTTTAAAATCGTCAAATATCAGTTGAAATTGTTATAAAATCGGCTCACTGATTCGTGTGAGACTGAAAAATTTCAAATTCACTCTATAATCCGTATTTACATACGTTTTGACGAAGTTCAAAGCTTCTAATTGGGTACCTTTTTTGTCTTATTATTACTGTTAGGTTTTCCTACACTGCTATAAGGTTTGGATATATTGCCCTGTTTGCGTTTGAAATAAGGCGCTCGAACTTTGTGTTCTCCCGTTGGGAGCGCTGACATCTCTACCAGCTTTCCCTTAAATTCAAACTCCTCTTGTATTCTGCCATCCGCGCAACCACCTCTTTAAAACCATTTTTCTTAAAAGTATTTTTCATCTACCTACCTTTGGTATAATGCTCTTCAGTGCATTATCCATACTTAATTTCAAACACAGTAGTGTTGGTCCCTCAAAAATACACTTAAATACTACCCTCTGCTGCCTCCTTGGTCCAATTCCTGCCTCCGAAATTTCGTCGCCTTCATCTTCAGCACTTCCAAACCTAGGGGCCCCTTAGGTAAAGCTGAGCAACATCAAAGGTATGTCTCCAAGAGTTCTTTTTCGAAATTCCAGTCTTCACATTTGACTCGACATTTCCCATTCTTTCCCTTCACCAATCATTGAATTATCCTATTGTTTGTCCGCTAATAAATTTGCTACATTGCCCTTTGAATTAGGTTACCTAGATACTGAAAGCATTATAGAAATTCAGAACACTGTTTCTATATAACTCATCTCATCATCATAACAGGTTACTCGGGATTGTTGGTTCGGCTGGATCATTGCTTTAGTAGCAGCGGCTGTCCTGCGTAAAGAATCAATGGAGCGTTGCCAAATCTTGAGCCGTAGCCTTCTACTGAAATTAGTCCCTAGAGTCATTGCTGATAGTCATTCTCTACTGGAATAATTTAATACGGATTGTGACTCCAGCATTAGAGAGTTTTTGGAAACCACTAACGGACCCGTGGAACCTCTTCACAAAGCACAGAGTTCGCGGGTGATGATGGATTTGCCTCCCGACATCAGCGGGCGACGATGAAAGGGTGCCCCCAGACAGTCACCCGTTGCTCGAGGCCCACCATGACGAGCGCCTCCATTCCCCCCCTGTCCAAAGTTAACGTCCTTCCTCCTTCCACTGGGTAGCATCCTCTGTTGCTCGCGCTAGTTTCCTCTTAACGGGGCCCGTGAGATTTTGGCACCAAAAACTCTCTATTGTAACTGGAGGTAGACAGCACAGGACGGAGTTGTCTAGAGGAAGAAGACTCGTTAGGGTTGCGTCAAGCAAGATGAAAAAGAAGAAGAAAGCTCCCACCACCATGAAATGTGTGGATTGAACGTCTAAATTGATGATATTTTTGACCCAAGATTGGCTTCCTTATAACCTGTTAGAACTACTGAATTTCACCGATATTTTGGTACATACATGATAAACATTTAAGGATCAATTAGAATTGAAACTTTTGGTGCAATTGTAGTGTTAACATAGACAAATTTTTGAAACTTCGAAAACTCAAATCACAAAAAAGTTTGACCTTGTTGAGTTTTGAAAGAAATGTGATTACTTTATTCTGTAATATCTTATAAATTATGGATGATACTGTTTATTGGAGGTTAAACCTCCGACTTGTATGCAATTTAAATTTTACGAAACTAGACACGTACTTTGTAAAATTGATGATGATTGGTAGACGTTAGGTAGAATAGTATGTACTGTACATTTATAATCCAAAAGCAAACTAAGGTGTTACTTAAAGCAAAAACCTTTTGTACCCACATCGGTCTTCATAGGTGGTAAAATAATGTACAGTAAAAAATTATGGCCTATTCCTCGAATATCTAGAAAAATACGTACAGTGCTGAGTTGTTGTTGATTATATTTGTGATTGTTGAAAGTACGTTGTTAATTATCAAACCACCTCGAGTGTAATTATCACGTTCAATAAGGGACTGGATTGGGTGAAGAACGCCAGTAACGGGAAATTTTAAGGAGTACAACGCCTTATCAAGGCTCTTGAGATGTTTGGGAGTCTCCAGACGAAAACGGTGACCTCTAGTGGGCAAATAGGATACTAATTTCCTATAGGTTAGGAAAAATTCCTGTATCAGGGCATTTTGAATCCTTCATACGAAATTCACCAGAAGTTTTACTGGGGGAATGATACGATGCCTCTGATCCATTCTGATCCATCCTAGCCATTAGTGGATGTCTCATTTGGTTGCTGTTTGTTCCTCGTTCCGAGTCAGTATTTCTCTCAAGAACCGGCGCTCAAAGTTTAAACGTTTTACCTAAATTTGACATTTTCGAGGATTTCCGAAATTCATTTGCACATCTACGTAGGAAATTGAAAAACTAAAATATTGCCGCTGTGGGAATTCAGTAAGTGATTAAACGGTTTTTCCCACTCTTCATCGGCAATTTTGATGATTCCAGTGGCAATCTTTTAGTTTTTCAATTCCCTATGTAGATGCACTAATGAGTTTCAAAAATCCTTGAAAATTTCAAATTTAGGTACAATTTGTAAAACTTGTGTTCGCGGGTGACGATGAAAGGGTGCCCCCAGATAGTCACCCATTCCCCGAGGCCCACCGTGACGAGCGCCTCCATTCCCCCCCTGTCCAAAGTTAACGTGCTTCCTCCTTCAACTGGGTAGCATCCTCTGTTGCTCGCGCTAGTCTCCTCCTAACGGGGCCCCGTGAGAGTTTGGCACCAAAAACTCTCTATTAACTCAGAACGAGGAACGAACGGCGACTGACTGAGACCCCTTTAGGACTACTTTGAAATTGTAAAAAAAGTTAAGAAAATTTGAAACAATCAAAATTTCAACTCGTTTTTCCGATTCGAAGATTATCAGCACAATGTTGGTTTCAATTATCTGAGCCTTGGGCTAAACAACGGAATCATAGTACAATTTTCATGACATTTCTAGATTGTGTCGGTTAGCGGATAGACCTGGATGGTCCTCCATGAATATCATAAACAACTATATTTGTGATGAGAGTCTAGCCCTTAACAATCCTTGTTGAGTTTCAGCGCTACCTACCACCATTTCAACGAACTACCATTCCTGAACGACCATTCTAAAAATTGTTGTCTGATAATCGTTTTCTTTTCTCATATTTCTATAACATGAACTAGTGACGATTTAGGAGATCAGCTTTGAAATGACTTTGAGCACGTTTCGCAACATAAAACGACACTTGGCATCAATTTCACTTCGTTAATTGTTCAGGGAGAAAACAATAAGAGAAATGAAAACGATTATGAGTCAACGATCTTTAGAAGTAGTTGTGGTAATCAGGAATGGAAGTTCGTTGAAGTGGCGGGAGGTAGCGCTGAAACCCGACAAGGATTGTTGGGGGCTAGCACTGGCCTGAAAGTTGAAGCTGGGAGCCCTAGAAGCGTTCTGATTGTTGGAGCTCCAGGACGTTGCCATAGTGGACTGCAGCAGATTGCATTCACGATTGCTTTCTCTCAACATCATTGCAACAAGTCACCTCATTTAACACATATTTTTCTCCTTGTTGCTTCAAGCTGGATTCACATGGGACGGAAAAGGGTGGAAACAGAAAAGACGAGAAGACCAGTGGAGGGGGTAGCTGGAGTCAGCGGAAGTCACATGGATGATGGACAGAATGATAACCTTCCTCCTGGAAGCCTCTAAAATGATAACCTCTCTCTGATCTGTAACCTCTGTTAAATGTGTTTTGACGTTCAATTCCTCGTTGAAATTAATTTTGTATTAAAAAAAAGAAGAAAAAACGAGCAAGAACAGGAGAGCACAACAAACAAAAGAAGCGCGAGCGTGGAACCTCGGGGCACCCAATTGTCAATTGCAACAATCGAATGTTTTTTCCAACAATCGATAGTTTCGATGGTTTTTTTCAACAAAAGAGTAATATTGCTCTTGGATTTTTCAATTAACCCACATGCTCATTTATTTTTACGAATGCCAGCTGAACAATATTTCTAGAAAATTCACTGTTGGGATTCTGCAATAATTCTGGGAATACATTATCTCAACGCGTCGATCGTATCAAAACAATTGATTGTTGGCTACTAGCGACAGTTGGCCACCCCTAGTGCAACCTCCACTAGTGGTTATCATTCCTGACCACTGCGCTAGCGTACGGAAAGGGCGGAAGATGGAGGACGTTATAAAAATTCCTTCTGCAGACAGGTTTCGTCAAGATGGCGGCCACCATTCTCAACCGGCAAAAATCATCCAATCAGATTGTGATATTTCTTTCTGTTTCCACCCTCTTCCGTCCCATGTGAATCCACCTTTACCGGCCGCATCTAAGTAATTAATTTGATAACATTTAGTTATATTCTTGATATGAATGGAAAATTCAAGCGATTTTCAACAATATACTGTATCACACAAAAGTGGGTGATTTGGAAAGAAGCAGCGTGAAGAGAGTCGTTATTCATGTAAAATCCATCATATCCCATTGTAAACCTAACTTTAGCATGAAAACAAGAATAACTCGGGCCTCGCCTTTGGGTAAAATTCAAGAAACATAGAACATGCTTCAGCCGTGTTTTTTGGTTGAGTAGGGATGGGGTGGACCCCACGTGTGACATTACTCATCACCCCTCACATGTAATGTTTTCAGGTAGTCAGTCCAAGGCTAAAGCAGGTTCCATGCTAAAAGAAATCCCGAGTGGAAATGGTGCATGGATGCTATATCATTGTTAACTGATTTCAATTGGTACATATTTATACCATCCATGCGTATGGGTGATATAAAACTAACCGAGGCTGCCTATGGTTTTCAAACTCCCAATTTCGTATTGATCCTCGTCCATCAACATTTTCTCAACCCTTAATTTTGATTCAAAAATTTCTTCAACAAATTGTGTATTTCTATATAGTTTATATAGGAATTGAATTTGAAGTGTGGAATTATTCCTGGCAACCTCATTGTGGACTTCTAAACTTGGCTGATCTCCATGTCGGTATCTTACTGTCGTACAAAGTCCACGCACCTTAGCTTCCCTTTTAACCTTCCGGTACCCGCGCCATTTCGCTTTTCAATTCACACCGCGTGGCGGCACCCATGCCGCCCTTGAAAATGAAGTTTTAACTGCCCAAAGTCATTATAGTAAAGGTTGTTAACAGCTGTGTCAATATGCTAGGTAAACCACCTGAATCAAACTTACTATAATTTTATAGTTTGTATGCTGATAAACCAAATAAATAGGTACCTACCTAAAATCATAAACAGCCAACTTTTTCCAATGAAATCGACATGATTGTTTCCTCAACCAAATTATCGTTACCTATCGCAGTACAGATGGGTTCTATATTCATTAGCGCTCTCAGGGAGGGAGGAGGGAGCAAGTAAAAAAAGCCAATCAATTTTTTTATTCAAGAACTACTGCGCACTAGCCAGATTGCAACTGATAACACTGGCGCGACGTTTGACTCGGCTAGGTGAAACTAGCTTGATCTCTGGATAAATATGGTAACTAACAAATAGCAGTAGATCCTGCCGTCCGGGAATCAAGAATGAGCGCGTAAATACGAAAACTAAGGTCGAGGCAGCACGGGTGCCGCCTACGCGTGTACCGGAAGGTTAAGGTCTGAAACCGTCTCTCCTCATCTGCTTGGGGATGATGAGCTACAATACGTATCCATTGGGTCCTCATTCTGGGCATCAGTTCGGGTTTCCAACTGCAGCCACCTGGGAATTCTACGTTGCCAATACTCTCTCTTCGCAGCTTTTGAAAACACGCTGGGGACACTCATAATTTTTCATGTCAACAATGAAGTCATTCAAGATAGCAAGTACCTACAAGAATCTCTTGGATTATAAAATGTACCTTCTTTGGTAGGTTATATTGGTGCTTTAAGTTTATACGTACTCAAACGAAACAAATTTATGAAAATACATCGTTGTAAATCATGTAGAATTTTGGCAGCTGTGAATAATTTGGCCATTACACGATATTTAAGCAGACAGAAATGAAATGCACAAAACACTGCCTCAACTCCCTGAAATTTGATTAGTACTTATCGATTCTATTTAAATATCCTATTTTACATAGGTATTTATTGGCTCAATTCTGACTTGTTATTATTTTCTAATTGTTTTCTTGCCCAATTAGGATGAGAATTAATTTGTTATTTTGTGTAAGCTCATTGTTATTTATGCATTATAATGTAGAGTACTACTTAGTAGTGCATTTCTTGTGATTTATTGAAAAGGCTTAGTCCAATAAAGGATATTGAAAATAAGTTTTTTTTTTTTGTAGCGTAAGTAGAAGTGTCATGTTCCCCAGAGAGGTTGGTTTAATTAAAGGGACAACGAAATCTCATCTTTACATAGCTATCAATCCTGTTGTTATCCCTGCAGGCTTGCACAATAACAAGAAAGAAGAACCAGATGCAGAAGCTAGCATTATGTAAGAAGAAGATCCTCAACCTGGCCCATCTAAAAGAGAGAAAGTGTATATTTTCAGTTGTACATATATCATTATCATGCGTGTCAACTTTTAAATTCTTTTTAACTTCATTCGTAATGGGGTATTTCGGTGGGTCGGAAATTCAGGTTTTTGACCTCAAATTTGGATTCAGCACCCATTAAAACCTATATGCTCCAACTTTTAGCCCAATGATACTGTAACATGTGGTAGAAAAATTAATTAAAGAGATCACACGTTTGAAAAAAAGGCGGGCCGCCATAAATGCTCACACTTTACGCCGCGCGCGTGTGTGAGTAGTGTTTTGTGGTATCCTAGAGGTCCTCCAAGGGTTTCATCTCTTCTCTGTGCATGGATACTTTTTTCAAAGACAGTTGGCTAGCTACGTCACACCATTCAAATCTTCAACTTCCCTTAGCTTCTCTGATTTTTTAAAAACATTTTCTCGACGAATGGACCCGTTTACCGTTATTCCTGAGCCATACTCTTTTGAAAAAAAAAAATTGTAGAATTGACTGAAATACTCCATTATCTTTACCTTGACAAACGTATTTAGGTACCTACTTTGAAATCACATGAAATTCATCATTACAGACTTCACTTGAAATCAACTGAACTTATTTTTCAAGTGATACTACTGTTAAAGGTTTTATTTTATTTTAAGTGAAATAACTACACTCAAATTATTCACGAGAGAAAAAGTTTTATTAGGCAGAGCAACAGTTGCTTATCAACATTAGAATGAATAGAAGAATTTTTGAACAAGATGGCGTCCAAAGAATAGAGTGCCTACTTGTTGCCAGAAGGGCAGTGTTGCCATGTTTGGTTGAAATTATTATTCAACAGCTACTTCTATTTCTGGGAGTCTTAGATATTCGAATTCATAGATTTCTATTTGCTGACCCAAGGCAGAGCAGTTAATCATGGAAAGAAAAAAAGAAAAAAAAACGGAAAAAAGGTAGGTTGAATTTGCGATGTTCAGTGACATCATTTTGGAAAGTATTCTATTGCATTGAAATGACATGTTAATCACTTATACTTGCATAAAAAGCAATGTACGGCAACAAAAAACTCCAAAAATTAGATTTTCTTAAATATTGAATTTCCCAAAATTTGGTTTTCAAGATGTAAAATATTCCAAAATTGAACGAATTTTGAATTGTTTGTGCTTTTTGAACTCTTTGATAGATGCTATAAAACTTCTAGGGAGAGGGGTTTCGATTAATATTGATGCTGCGGTGATAAAACACATTCAAAGTGGAGGTTTCACGGTTTTTAGAAATTTTGGAAAAAATCCGTTTTTTGACTGTCAATTGTGACCGTTGTACAATTCTCAATTTAGAGTTTGGCCAGTTAATTCGACGCAGAATTTAATGATCTTTCATTATGTATATGGTCGATATTTCGCTAGGATGCGTTTTTCAGACGTGAAAAGAGAAAAACTGAAAAAAGTCCGAATATTTCGTGCTTTTTAGCCAACCAAACATTTTTCCAAGGGCTTTCGAGGTCGAAAACTTGGCTTCTTCATACCTACTCACACAATACCAAACGATCCTAGAAAAAAATATCTCTTGTTCGATTTTTTGCAAGCTCGGACCCCTGTATCAACTGGGTTAAGAGTCATATCTGCTAAAAACCTTTTTCATACATACCTAATTATAAAATCAAAACCCAAAAAGGAACTACTACTACTACTACTACTACCTACCCAATAGGAAATTTCTAAGAAAGAAACTAGTACCTTTTTAGGTTGGTAAGTAACTAAAAGCATTCATATTATCATAATAATAAAATTAATAAATAATATTGTTAAAACACCTGTACAATAGTACCGGTTAACCGACGGAAGGCGAAAATGGCCGACCACCGACCTAGGCGTCAACTCGAGGAGAACCGACCAGAGGCGATGATGGCCGACCGCGGCTCCCGAAGAGGTAGTACAAATCGACAAAATATGGAGGGAAAACACAAAAAAACGCTTGCATACGAGTCTGCAACACATTGGGACATTTTATGTCTTTACTTTTTCCCTCCCCCCTTTTCCCATCACCCTTCACCCGTCTACCTATTTTTTTTTTTTTTTTTTTTTTTAAATAATCTCCCCTCAAAGACTAAAGGTCTCTCTGACGGAGGGGGCACGCCATAAAACAAAATAAATAAATGAATAAATAATATAATGGGGAGGACGCCCAGGACTCACCCGACGCCGGCCCTAGGGATAAGGGAAGATGAGGAAGGTGGGGGTGGGAGAGAGGGATGAAGGGAAGTGCCTCTATAAAAAGACCACCAGTTCAGATATGAGCCGAGCAGGATGCATCTGGTGACACCACGGAGTACGCCCACCGAGATGCCCAACTCGCGCAACTCCGTGGCACTTTTCCCGCACCACACTCCGCGCCACGACAAGGTCGCAGCCATCACCCTGATGTTGTTGGGCTCCACTCCTTTTAGCTCTGACACTGCTTGCCGTAAATCATCATGCTGCCATTAACAACCTGGACATCCAGGATAATGCAAGACCTGTCGGGCTTGACGGCAACAATGTCAGGCTTCTTGCCCTGGTCACTTGGCATGTGGTATAATCTCTCCCTTTCAACATCCCAGCCGCTGGATGACAAGGCACCTGCTATCTGCTTGGCGACTGCATCATGATGTAGGATGCGGCCCCCATGAGTTTGTGGACACTGCTGCACTACATGGTACAGGTGTTCATTTCCACTCCGACAGGCACGGCAAAGGGTATCTGTCATCCCACGACTACCCCTTGAACACCGTACCGCTGTTGGCAGTGTTGCCACGCGGATGGCGTAGAAGTTCCGGTAGTCGCGGGCCCCAATGCCCTCCGAAGCCCAATCCACCCATTGGGATGAGATAAGGCTTTCAGAGCACTGTCGGAGTTCTTTACCATCTACTGACTCATGCAGGGCAGCAGGGAACTCAGCAGACGAACTGGGTTTTGGAGCAGATGGTGTTGCTCGGTTGCACCATGCTAACTGCTGCCTGACAAAATCAAGACCAGCAGCAACACGGGCGACCTCCCAGCTCGACCCTTGAAGGGCTAGCAGGCGCTGGCGGTGCAGAGAAGGGATACATGCGGAGAGAGACACAATGCCAAGCCCATCGGATTTGACCGGTGCATGGATATAGGCACTTGGGACACCAGGTGGGAACCTCAGCCAAGAGCGCACAGCAGAGCAGACTTCTCGATCTAATTCCTGCAGCCTCCCCGCCGTAAGCCTACCAAAGACTAACCCGTAGGTTAGCTTCGGCAGTAAGTACGTGCGGAGGAGGCGCAGCCTCTGCTGTGGCTTCAATGGAGCCTTGGTGATGCGGGCTAGCGCCCTACCAAGGTCCACATGGCTGGCAGTAATGGTGGCCACCCCCATGAAGTCGACTCCAAGGTACCGCCAGACCTCCAACACAGATCGAGAAGGAATGGGGGCTTGTCCTATGACAAATCCCCCATCCACAACCTTCACTTTATGTTGGGGACCTGACGGGACCAAGGAGACCGACCCACATTTATCGGGGGTTGACCACGAGTCCACACCTGGATAGCTGCTTAGCAAATGCATTGAGGGCAATCTGCAAGCCCTCGCGGGTTTCTGCGAGTAGGATAACATCATCTGCAAAGGCCAATGCTCCTACTCGCACCCCAGGGGCGAGATCAAACCCTACTTCTGTGGGCAGCTTACCCAAGGGTGTAACCACGACCAGGTTAAAGAGGAGTGGTGATAGGGGATCCCCCTGGCGTACCCCACACCCTATCCGTACATCCCCTGACACCTCACCTCCTGCCTCGAGGACCGTCACGCCTTCATGGTACAGACAGGCCACATACTCGATTAATCGAGATGGGGCCCCGACACCACGAAGGCAATCGGTCAGGGCAAGGTGACTGACTGTGTCAAAGGCCTTAGCGACGTCCAGAGCGGCGAGGTGGAGTTGCCAGCGTTTAATATGGGCCAGCGAGATGACAGTTTGGAGAACTGTAAGGTTCTCCGCTGTACCATCCGCTGGCCAAAACGCTCTCTGGACGTCACCAATGACACCAGCCACCTGGAGGCGAGATGCCAATACTTTTTGGAAGTGGCGGAAGACTACCGAGGACACTGAGATCGGTCGATAGCCTCCAGGCCCACTTCCCCCTTTTTTGGGAATAAATACGGTTCGGGTACGGGTTAACGCTTTCGGGGGTCTTCCCGCAAGCATGAGCAGGTTGAGGATGAGCAGCTACCTATACCTTCGCTACCTACCTATAATAATAATACTGTTCTCAATTAGGTTCTCAAATAGAAAATTCCGACATGGTGAAATTCCTCTGTGAGGAAAATTCCTCAGTGAGGAATTTCACCATGTCGGAATTTCCTATTTTTGACCCCAAAATCGGATTCAGCACCTCTAAAAACCTCCTAAGGCAAACTTTCAGCCCAAACTAACTAATTTACGAATAAACAAAACAGTGTAGAAAATACGAATGTTTAAAAAAAACGGGAAAATGACGTCATGCTGGAATAGTTCATGTATGGCTGCTTGAAGCGCTGAGATCGAGAAATCCATAGTCCCCAGATGCAAAATTTCATGAAACAGTAAAGTTCGAAATCGAAAAACTGAAGAAAAAAATAGAAAAAGCGAGATGGGGAAAATTAGGTTTCGTCTGTTTTTGTTTGATAACTTTTCTCTTAGAAAACACGATTTCGTCGTCCCAATGGGCAACACTGGGAGGAGACGGCAATCCAAACAGCCCAATCAGCGAGCGTTCCCGCTGCACGTCTGTTTTCCCGGTTAGTTTTGAAATTAAAAATTTTGACTGTCTCCCAAAAATAACAGGAGATTTATTTTCCGAAATCAGCCCGATTTTCATCTATCCCACACCATTAACTATTCAGGAAAAATGCAAAGAGAAATCGGTGAAATTCCTCATTGTTTATTGACGTGCAACAAACTCTTATTGCAAATGTGGTTTACAGTTCTTTTAACTCAGGGGTATATCCCAGTTTCTTCCATAATTACAGCCGTTTTGGCAGTATATAATTTATGCATAAATTTAGGGCTTTCCAACGAATGGTGAACGATTTTTCTACAAACACGAATGACGAAGATGAAGTTCCATAGCAACAACTTGGTTGTAAGTGGATATCATTAAACATTTTCGTGACGATTTTTCGTTCATGTGCCAAAGTAAAGACCTAAAATGTCAAAAAGTGTCAACGATGTTGCCGTGTTGAAAAAGAACAATTTTATGCTAAAAACAGGAAAGCTTTTGACAGGAAAGCATCAAGGGCGGACACTCGGGAATGTTCGGCCATGTTCGTGTCAGAATCGGAAGTGTCGCCATTTTGTCAAAAGTCGTGTATCGTGTGATCGTGAACTCATGGCGCGGAGTCGTGTGATTTGGGTTTGGTGCGGATGTGACGCAGTGCGCTTTCATAATAATGCATTTTTTGTGTTCAGTGTTTGAATAGAAGATAATTTGAATCGTACCAGTGTAGATCACTGTTTTCTGAGATGTCTAAACCACTCAATGGCCAAAAGTACGAGTGTTTTCATCCATTCGTCCGTCGGTCTTCAGTAGTCCTTGACATATAGGTATAGAGTACGTTATCTAGTAGAGTCATAATTTGACTAATAATATAGTATATGGAGATATATTATATCCTCTTCCAGCTCTGGTTGTTATGGGCGATAGAAACTTTTAAAACTTCCTGAAACGATGCATCCGTTCGTCTTGTGGCTCTTCTGGTTCCGGTCGGTGGGTAGACTACGCAGACAGTTTGAGATCGATTTTGGTAAGATTTCTGCTAAAATGTTGTTCTTCATCGAACAATGTTGAATAAGGAATTCACAATATCTCTAATTATGTGGCTGGCGTGGAGTTCAAGCGTTCTTCTACCCACGCATCCTCCGAAGATCACTCGTCCTAAAAGTAGCGAGGTTTGTCAGAAATGTCCTCAATAAAGTTCAATGTTATGCTTTAGAGGAGGCGATGGCGACTTGGGGTATCCACAATCACCGAATACGGAAATTCTCTAGTCATGGCTGACCATCCCGTATTCATAAAATAGTAGGTACCCTTGTAGGTAAAATATAACTGTTTTGACTTTCGGGCTAGGTAGGGTGAAAAACGGTCACGAACGTCCTTGCGTTGCCTCCTTGGAAATAATTATCTTTCATGTTATCATTACGTGGTAGTTTTGAGTTTTCATTCGTATTCCTTTGTATTTGTTTTTATTGTTTGACGCCTTGGGAAGATGGCTTACGAAGCTCGCGTACCAAAAGGTAGGTATTTCGTCGGTGTAGCGGCAACATTCTACCTTTACCTCAATTTTCCCAAGGAGACACAAAAAACTGTCTAAATTCAATACTACTTCCTCGAATCAAAATCTTTTGACAATTCCGTCAACATTAGCACCCTTCTATCAATTCTATCGGATTTAACCACAATGTGCTACACCAACGAAATACCTACCTTTTGGTACGCGAGCTTGCACCCTCGCACCCTTGCTTCAAAAGTGCCACATCTCAAAAAACTCAATTTTTCAGGAAACAGGAAAAACATGTTCTCGGCCGCGCACGTGATTTTGAGTTGATATTGTGATGCAACTATGCAAATCTATGTTTATAATACTAGGTTATATTGTGATTCTAACAAATTTTCCAAGTTTTTAAGTAAAAATTCCGTTTTTTTGAGTTGTGGCTCTTTTGACGTCTGGAAATGGTCAATGAGTCGTTTTTATTTTGAGTTGTGACACTTTTGTTGTTCGTTTTTTTAACATGTGACACTTTTGATGACTCGAAAGACAGTTAGATTTTTATTTGCGACATCTCGAACATGAATTCTAGAATCAACCAGAAGTAACACTGGACATTCTTGGTGCTCAAATCGCTAATGGTGAAGTTGAAGCAGTTCAATTAACTTTTGTAGTAAAACGATGACACCAAACCTCTTGGTGCTGGCATCACTGCTTGCAGGTCATAAACTGCTACATGAACGCCATTAGAATGATTATTTTTGTCCATTTCTTTTTTTTTGCGAGAAATTTCTTATTCTCTATGATGGGTGTTGAAACGATCCATCAGCTGCTGCTTTTCTTCTTCGGTTGCGTTTTTGAACGATTCACAAAGGTCGCAAAGATCTTTCCGGGGCTTAAAAAATGATATATTAAATTCGCCATTAAATATCCGGTTAAACATAACAGAATTCGCAAATGGTAGCTGCTGTCTTTCTTGGTCATCTTTGTAGTCACGGTATAAGTCTGCCAAACTTTTACCACCCTCAATATACTCACGACTAGTTTGAGCTCTCAAATAATGAGATTCCACTCTGGGTATAGCATTGATGAATTTTCTCACACTTTCCTTTATTTCAGTTGCAACCTTTGGCTGGTTACCATGCTTGCCTCTCTTGTCAGGTTCCACAAATCCTGAGTCAGTCTTCTTAGCAAACGCTGTGCGGATAGGTCTGTCATTAATATCAAGCGTCGACATGAAAAACGTTCTACACACCCTGATACGCTGCTGATTCACCGAAAAATAATAAGCCATATTCATACCCCTCAGGTTTTGTGTACTCGAATATCTATACTTCAGTTTTATAGGTTCAGCATGAGCGACGATAAATTCTCGTTGTCTTTGTAAACAAGCAAGGTTCCAGTAGCTGGAAAAAATCCCAACTCGAGTCTCGTTGTCGATTTTCCCACTGCAGCCCAATCGGCATTTTTCTCCACATGGTGGACCTACTTTCCTTGAGGAGAACCGCTTTTTTGTTTTTGAAGAAGAAACGTAAGGTTTTCCAGAATTTCGATGCAATTTAGCTGTTTTAGTACACCAATTTTCGGGATTTTGACTCTCTTTTTTCCTTTCTTCCTCGTTGGAGAGCTTTCTGGAGAAGTGCTGTTGCTGCTACTACTTTCACTCTCACTAGATATTGCATCACTGAAATTTGAGTCAGCATCTGAGTCGTCTACATCACTACTGGAAGTAAAAGGCACATTGTCAGTCAATCTGGTCAGTCGCAGAGAAGTAGGATTTGTGGAATCATACGAGGCTACATAGTGATGATGTGAATAATTAGTATCATTTCGTTCTGATACACTTAAAACTTTTTCAGCAGAGTGCTGAGAGAGGATTTGAGAACTCTCAGGCAATACTGTTTGCACTTCAACTCCACCTTGCAAACAGCTACTTTCTGTGCGCTCATCACACTCAGAGAAAATTATGGAAGGCAACTTACCAAGTTCATGATTTCTTTCCTCATTGCTTCCTTGAATATTCTTGCACTTTTCCACTTCTTATTCAGGCTGAGATGAAGTAGTGACGACGAGGGTCGAATTTGGGACAGTTGATGTATCTTCGACATATACTTGTTCACAATCGCATGACTCAGTATTACTCTGGACCTCACAGCTACTAGGCGAAGTATTCGATGACAGTTCCTCATTGCAATTGGCTAAAGCAAGTTTAACAAAAACAGAACCCCGACTACTCCCCCACATTGTCGCTTTTCCTAATTTGAAACATCAAAACAGTCACATTTAGAGTTCTAACCAACAATTGCGAAGAACTTGATCTTCAAAAATGTCATAATTCAAAACAGGAACTAGAACATAACGACGATCAATCTTCTAGACTGCCCCAAAACGAAATAATTTGAAATATCACCACCAGTTGAATCACGAAAAACGCCACAACTCGAAATATTGCACTTTTGAACGAAACGTCCTCTACGAAGGTCAAATCACAACTGATGATGTGGCACTTTTATCATAGGGTCACTAGCCATCTTTGTAACGTGAACTCATTCTGAGTTATAGCTAGTTACAGCCCCCGTCGAGCCAGAGTTATCGCTTGTTTCCAATGAGGATATTTAGTTATAACAAGTTAATGATTGCAGTAGAGAAACGTTTTCAAGGTTACTATTTTTTTTGTTGAGCTCAATTTTTTTTTAGATTCTACATTTTTTCCGATGTCATATTTTTGTTTAGCAGAAATAGTATGGTTCATTAAAAATATTTTTACTAGACCAAGTGAAATGGAAACGTTCAATTTCTTTCAAATTTCATTTCAATCTAAATTTGGTCACTTACAAAACTCAAGTTTTGAGAATGCCTACAATAAAAAAATATACTCGTATTATGAAAAGAATAATATTTAGCAAAATCCCCTTTGGGTAGAACTAAGATCTTAGACAGATTTCTCATGACAAGATTATAATAAAATATGAGGTAGGTAAAAATCTATGGATAGAAAGCAGAATTAGTCACAAACAAGTTTAAGTAATGGAGTAAGGAACGAAAAATTTCTTGAATTTGAATCGACGCATAAAGAGAAAGTTCCTAAACATTGTTAAGTAATTTATGCATTTCAGGGGACGTCTCATTGGATAAGCATTAGGTAAATTTACATTAGGTCGTATTTACAAGTAAAATACGAATTTTTATTTACCTTCCCTACTATTTCACTCAATGTAATTTAGTTGAAGTTTGAGTTCGCAACATGCGAATTCGAGTTCAACTTTCAAACCTTCCCTCCCTCACCGCACTAATGGTGCCACACTGGCAACAAAACGTAAATTTGATTTAATAGGCGGTTTTAAATTTGAAGCAAAAGTATTTGCCAGAGTTTTGACAGCAATTATGTATCAAATTTGAAAAAAAGTTCAAAAATAACTTATTTTGAGTTTTTTTTTCTAAGATATCACTTTAAATGTGATGCTTACGCAACAACAATCTGTCGATGTAACTCTGCCAAAGCCGGTCCCAAGCCCGGTTGAGAGAAGAGGAGGGCATTCATGGAGTGTTTTGGCAGTCGTCTGTTGGATTGAATGTCTCCAACCTTCATAAATGTTTGGAGGGAAAAGTAGGAAGTGAATTTGGAAGGTCTGGATCGTACATTCGTCTTCTGGATTGAGTGTCTCCAACCTTCATACCTGTTTGGAGGGGGAAGTAGGAAGTGAATTTGGAAGGTCTGGATCCTACATTCGTCTTCTGGATTGAGTGTCTCCAACCTTCATACCTGTTTGGAGGGGGAAGTAGGAAGTGAATTTGGAAGGTCTGGATCGTACATTCGTCTTCTGGATTGAGTGTCTCCAACCTTCATACCTGTTTGGAGGGGGAAGTAGGAAGTGAATTTGGAAGGTCTGGATCGTACATTCGTCTTCGGGATTGAGTGTCTCCAACCTTCATACCTGTTTGGAGGGGGAAGTAGGAAGTGAATTGGGAAGGTCTGGATCCTACATTCGTCTCCTGGATTGAGTGTCTCCAACCTTCATACTTGTTTGGAATGGGAAGTAGGAAGTGAATTTGGAAGGTCTGGATCGTACATTCGTCTTCGGGATTGAGTGTCTCCAACCTTCATACTTGTTTGGAGGGGGAATTTGGAAGGTCTGGATCGTACATTCGTCTTCTGGATTGAGTGTCTCCAACCTTCATACCTGTTTGGAGGGGGAAGTAGGAAGTGAATTTGGAAGGTCTGGATCGTACATTCGTCTCCTGGATTGAGTGTCTCCAACCTTCATACTTGTTTGGAAGGGGAAGTAGGAAGTGAATTTGGAAGGTCTGGATCGTACATTCGTCTTCTGGATTGAGTGTCTCCAACCTTCATACTTGTTTGGAGGGGGAATTTGGAAGGTCTGGATCGTACATTCGTCTTCTGGATTGAGTGTCTCCAACCTTCATACCTGTTTGGAGGGGGAAGTAGGAAGTGAATTTGGAAGGTCTGGATCCTACATTCGTCTTCTGGATTGAGTGTCTCCAACCTTCATACCTGTTTGGAGGGGGAAGTAGGAAGTGAATTTGGAAGGTCTGGATCGTACATTCGTCTCCTGGATTGAGTGTCTCCAACCTTCATACTTGTTTGGAATGGGAAGTAGGAAGTGAATTTGGAAGGTCTGGATCGTACATTCGTCTTCGGGATTGAGTGTCTCCAACCTTCATACTTGTTTGGAGGGGGAATTTGGAAGGTCTGGATCGTACATTCGTCTTCTGGATTGAGTGTCTCCAACCTTCATACCTGTTTGGAGGGGGAAGTAGGAAGTGAATTTGGAAGGTCTGGATCGTACATTCGTCTCCTGGATTGAGTGTCTCCAACCTTCATACTTGTTTGGAAGGGGAAGTAGGAAGTGAATTTGGAAGGTCTGGATTGTACATTCGTCTTCTGGATTGAGTGTCTCCAACCTTCATACTTGTTTGGAGGGGGAATTTGGAAGGTCTGGATCGTACATTCGTCTCCTGGATTGAGTGTCTCCAACCTTCATACATGTTTGGAGGGGGAAGTAGGAAGTGAATTTGGAAGGTCTGGATCGTACATTCGTCTCCTGGATTGAGTGTCTCCAACCTTCATACATGTTTGGAGGGGGAAGTAGGAAGTGAATTTGGAAGGTCTGGATCGTACATTCGTCTCCTGGATTGAGTGTCTCCAACCTTCATACATGTTTGGAGGGGGAAGTAGGAAGTGAATTTGGAAGGTCTGGATCGTACATTCGTCTCCTGGATTGAGTGTCTCCAACCTTCATACATGTTTGGAGGGGGAAGTAGGAAGTGAATTTGGAAGGTCTGGATCCTACATTCGTCTTCTGGATTGAGTGTCTCCAACCTTCATACCTGTTTGGAGGGGGAAGTAGGAAGTGAATTTGGAAGGTCTGGATCGTACATTCGTCTCCTGGATTGAGTGTCTCCAACCTTCATACTTGTTTGGAATGGGAAGTAGGAAGTGAATTTGGAAGGTCTGGATCGTACATTCGTCTTCGGGATTGAGTGTCTCCAACCTTCATACTTGTTTGGAGGGGGAATTTGGAAGGTCTGGATCGTACATTCGTCTTCTGGATTGAGTGTCTCCAACCTTCATACATGTTTGGAGGGGGAAGTAGGAAGTGAATTTGGAAGGTCTGGATCGTACATTCGTCTCCTGGATTGAGTGTCTCCAACCTTCATACATGTTTGGAGGGGGAAGTAGGAAGTGAATTTGGAAGGTCTGGATCGTACATTCGTCTCCTGGATTGAGTGTCTCCAACCTTCATACATGTTTGGAGGGGGAAGTAGGAAGTGAATTTGGAAGGTCTGGATCGTACATTCGTCTCCTGGATTGAGTGTCTCCAACCTTCATACATGTTTGGAGGGGGAAGTAGGAAGTGAATTTGGAAGGTCTGGATCGTACATTCGTCTCCTGGATTGAGTGTCTCCAACCTTCATACCTGTTTGGAGGGGGAAGTAGGAAGTGAATTTGGAAGGTCTGGATCGTACATTGGTCTTCTGGATTGAGTGTCTCCAACCTTCATACTTGTTTGGAGGGGGAAGTAGGAAGTGAATTTGGAAGGTCTGGATCGTACATTCGTCTTCTGGATTGAGTGTCTCCAACTTTCATACTTGTTTGGAGGGGGAAGTAGGAAGTGAATTTGGAAGGTCTGGATCGTACATTCGACTCCTGGATTGAGTGTCTCCAACCTTCATACTTGTTTGGAGGGGGAATTAGGAAGTGAATTGGGAAGGTCTGGATCGTACATTCGTCTCCTGGATTGAGTGTCTCCAACCTTCATACATGTCGGGAGTGGGAAATAGGAAGTGAATTTGGAAGGTCTGGATCGTACATTCGTCGTCTGGATTTTGTGTTTCCAACCTTCTTACATGTTTGGAGGGGGAGTAGGAAGTGAATTTGGAAGGTCTGGATCGTACATTCGTCTCCTGGATTGAGTGTCTCCAACCTTCATACATGTTTGGAGGGGGAAGTAGGAAGTGAATTTGGAAGGTCTGGATCGTACATTCGTCTCCTGGATTGAGTGTCTCCAACTTTCATACATGTTTGGAGGGGGAAGTAGGAAGTGAATTTGGAAGGTCTGGATCCTACATTCGTCTTCTGGATTGAGTGTCTCCAACCTTCATACCTGTTTGGAGGGGGAAGTAGGAAGTGAATTTGGAAGGTCTGGATCGTACATTCGTCTCCTGGATTGAGTGTCTCCAACCTTCATACTTGTTTGGAATGGGAAGTAGGAAGTGAATTTGGAAGGTCTGGATCGTACATTCGTCTTCGGGATTGAGTGTCTCCAACCTTCATACTTGTTTGGAGGGGGAATTTGGAAGGTCTGGATCGTACATTCGTCTTCTGGATTGAGTGTCTCCAACCTTCATACCTGTTTGGAGGGGGAAGTAGGAAGTGAATTTGGAAGGTCTGGATCGTACATTCGTCTCCTGGATTGAGTGTCTCCAACCTTCATACTTGTTTGGAAGGGGAAGTAGGAAGTGAATTTGGAAGGTCTGGATCGTACATTCGTCTTCTGGATTGAGTGTCTCCAACCTTCATACTTGTTTGGAGGGGGAATTTGGAAGGTCTGGATCGTACATTCGTCTCCTGGATTGAGTGTCTCCAACCTTCATACATGTTTGGAGGGGGAAGTAGGAAGTGAATTTGGAAGGTCTGGATCGTACATTCGTCTCCTGGATTGAGTGTCTCCAACCTTCATACATGTTTGGAGGGGGAAGTAGGAAGTGAATTTGGAAGGTCTGGATCGTACATTCGTCTCCTGGATTGAGTGTCTCCAACCTTCATACTTGCTTGGAGGGGGAAGTAGGAAGTGAATTTGGAAGGTCTGGATCGTACATTCGTCTTCTGGATTGAGTGTCTCCAACCTTCATACTTGTTTGGAGGGGGAAGTAGGAAGTGAATTTGGAAGGTCTGGATCGTACATTCGTCTCCTGGATTGAGTGTCTCCAACCTTCATACATGTTTGGAGGGGGAAGTAGGAAGTGAATTTGGAAGGTCTGGATCGTACATTCGTCTCCTGGATTGAGTGTCTCCAACCTTCATACATGTTTGGAGGGGGAAGTAGGAAGTGAATTTGGAAGGTCTGGATCGTACATTCGTCTCCTGGATTGAGTGTCTCCAACCTTCATACCTGTTTGGAGGGGGAAGTAGGAAGTGAATTTGGAAGGTCTGGATCGTACATTGGTCTTCTGGATTGAGTGTCTCCAACCTTCATACTTGTTTGGAGGGGGAAGTAGGAAGTGAATTTGGAAGGTGTGGATCGTACATTCGTCTTCTGGATTGAGTGTCTCCAACCTTCATACTTGTTTGGAGGGGGAAGTAGGAAGTGAATTTGGAAGGTCTGGATCGTACATTCGTCTCCTGGATTGAGTGTCTCCAACCTTCATACTTGTTTGGAGGGGGAATTAGGAAGTGAATTGGGAAGGTCTGGATCGTACATTCGTCTCCTGGATTGAGTGTCTCCAACCTTCATACATGTCGGGAGTGGGAAATAGGAAGTGAATTTGGAAGGTCTGGATCGTACATTCGTCGTCTGGATTTTGTGTTTCCAACCTTCTTACATGTTTGGAGGGGGAGTAGGAAGTGAATTTGGAAGGTCTGGATCGTACATTCGTCTCCTGGATTGAGTGTCTCCAACCTTCATACATGTTTGGAGGGGGAAGTAGGAAGTGAATTTGGAAGGTCTGGATCGTACATTCGTCTCCTGGATTGAGTGTCTCCAACTTTCATACATGTTTGGAGGGGGAAGTAGGAAGTGAATTTGGAAGGTCTGGATCGTACATTCGTCTTCTGGATTGTGTGTCTCCAACCTTGATACATGTTTGGAGGGGGAAGTAGGAAGTGAATTTGGAAGGTCTGGATCGTACATTCGTCTCCTGGATTGAGTGTCTCCAACCTTGATACATGTTTGGAGGGGGAAGTAGGAAGTGAATTTGGAAGGTCTGGATCGTACATTCGTCTCCTGGATTGAGTGTCTCCAACCTTCATACATGTTTGGAGGGGGAAGTAGGAAGTGAATTTGGAAGGTCTGGATCGTACATTCGTCTTCTGGATTGAGTGTCTCCAACCTTCTTACCTGTTTGGAGGTGGAAGTAGGAAGTGAATTTTTAAGGTCTGGATCGTACATTCGTCTCCTGGATTGAGTGTCTCCAACCTTCATACATGTTTGGAGGGGGAAGTAGGAAGTGAATTTGGAAGGTCTGGATCGTACATTCGTCTCCTGGATTGAGTGTCTCCAACCTTCATACTTGTTTGGAGGGGGAAGTAGGAAGTGAATAGGGAAGGTCTGGATCGTACATTCGTCTTCTGGATTGAGTGTCTCCAACCTTCATACTTGTTTGGAGGGGGAATTAGGAAGTGAATTGGGAAGGTCTGGATCGTACATTCGTCTTCTGGATTGAGTGTCTCCAACCTTCATACTTGTTTGGAGGGGGAAGTAGGAAGTGAATTGGGAAGGTCTGGATCGTACATTCGTCTTCTGGATTGAGTGTCTCCAACCTTCATACTTGTTTGGAGGGGGAAGTAGGAAGTGAATTTGGAAGGTCTGGATCGTACATTCGTCTCCTGGATTGAGTGTCTCCAACCTTCATACTTGTTTGGAGGGGGAAGTAGGAAGTGAATTGGGAAAGTCTGGATCGTACATTCGTCTCCTGGATTGAGTGTCTCCAACCTTCATACTTGTTTGGAGGGGGAAGTAGGAAGTGAATTTGGAAGGTCTGGATCGTACATTCGTCTTCTGGATTGAGTGTCTCCAACCTTCATACTTGTTTGGAGGGGGAAGTAGGAAGTGAATTGGGAAGGTCTGGATCGTACATTCGTCTCCTGGATTGAGTGTCTCCAACCTTCATACATGTTTGGAGGGGGAAGTAGGAAGTGAATTGGAAGGTCAGGATCGTACATTCGTCTTCTGGATTGAGTGTCTCCAACCTTCATACATGTTTGGAGGGGGAAGTAGGAAGTGAATTGGGAAAGTCTGGATCGTACATTCGTCTCCTGGATTGAGTGTCTCCAACCTTCATACTTGTTTGGAGGGGGAAGTAGGAAGTGAATTTGGAAGGTCTGGATTGTACATTCGTCTCCTGGATTGAGTGTCTCCAACCTTCATACATGTTTGGAGGGGGAAGTAGGAAGTGAATTGGGAAAGTCTGGATCGTACATTCGTCTTCTGGATTGAGCGTCTCCAACCTTCATACTTGTTTGGAGGGGGAAGTAGGAAGTGAATTGGGAAAGTCTGGATCGTACATTCGTCTCCTGGATTGAGTGTCTCCAACCTTCATACTTGTTTGGAGGGGGAAGTAGGAAGTGAATTTGGAAGGTCTGGATCGTACATTCGTCTCCTGGATTGAGTGTCTCCAACCTTTATACCTGTTTGGAGGGGGAAGTAGGAAGTGAATTTGGAAGGTCTGGATCGTACATTTGTCTCCTGGATTGAGTGTCTCCAACCTTCATACATGTTTGGAGGGGGAAGTAGGAAGTGAATGTGGAAGGTCTGGATCGTACATTCGTCTCCTGGATTGAGTGTCTCCAACCTTCATACTTGTTTGGAGGGGGATGTAGGAAGTGAATTGGGAAGGTCTGGATCGTACATTCGTCTCCTGGATTGAGTGTCTCCAACCTTCATACTTGTTTGGAGGGGGATGTAGGAAGTGAATTTGGAAGGTCTGGATCGTACATTCGTCTCCTGGATTGAGTGTCTCCAACCTTCATACTTGTTTGGAGGGGGAAGTAGGAAGTGAATTGGGAAGGTCTGGATCGTTCATTCGTCTTCTGGATTGAGTGTCTCCAACCTTCATACTTGTTTGGAGGGGGAATTAGGAAGTGAATTGGGAAGGTCTGGATCGTACATTCGTCTCCTGGATTGACTGTCTCCAACCTTTTTTATATTTCTACTGTGTTATGAAAGAAATGATCATTGTAGAGAAACTGGTATGATGATGGATGATGACATCAAGCTCGAAATACGCCGTGGTAAATAAGCACTTAAAGTGATTATGCTGGTATCGCGTTGAAAATTGAGAATCCCTTATTTTTTGGTACTTGGCTTGTCGGGTGGCCCTGTTGTAAACTTCTGGATTCTTCCAGAAGTATAAACATATACAGCACCATGTTGAGAATAAAATGTTGTTTATAAAAGTTGTTTATAAAATATATAAACAGCACCATGTTGAGATAGTACTAAGTAGGAGAATATATCAAAGAAATTGATTTAAAAAATCTGATGTATCCTGGAAAGCGCTGGCTTGAATTTACTCTTTTGGAACTCGTTTGTTTACCAAGTTGAAAGTTTTCGAGTTGGTGTTCAAAGCTGAGTTCAAGGTGTTTCACCTTCGTTAAACAGCTTTTCGTATTTAAAAAAGGGGAAAAAAACAAAGATGTACGTATTTAATTTTCGTTCATTAGGTATGGCTCTGGGAAAGTCAGATAGGCCGCCTTCGATTCTTGTCTCCCGTGGTTACTTATCAATAGGACCGGGCTTAGTTAGTTGGTGCCTACTTTTCTCATCACAACTCGTGAAAATTGACATAATCTTGTTTTTGAAAGTATTATCAATCGTTAAGTGCAACATAGCTTTCGAGGAATACTGAAAGGTAAATACTGCCACATAACAAGCGTTTAGAAGGTGAACTTTTTCAGCAGCCAAGTTGCCATTGAGACTTCAATTTTTAACAAACCAGTTTCAACAAATTGTGATTGTATCTTAATTTTGCGTATGGTGATATAAAACTTTTGCTCGTAATTTCATTCATCTCTTGATGTCCCAAAGGTATTCTTACTATTCAGAATTCGAAAATATCTAAAGCTTCGAAGAACACATCACAACTAAAAGCCCGCGTTCATAACTAAATCTTCCCTTGGTTTCAAGATCTTTCGACTACATGTGTAAAAACGAAACCAACCAGCAACATCAATATAATCCGCTTCGCTATTGGTTTTTACCCCGAATGATGTTTACAGTGCTTTTATATCCGAGGTATATCTCAGCTGCGTCCATATTCACAAATTTTTCGGCAAAAATGATTTTCGTAGGGGACCGCCTACACACCAACCCGCACAATCCCTGAAAATTTCATAGAAATCGGACAATAACTTCGTATAGTTATGCGCGTTACAAGGATTTCATGACAGACACACAGACAGACACGGAATTCTTCAGAAAGGTCTAAAACGCAAAACGCGAGTGAAAATTTTGATTTTGGAGAATTTATTTTTTCATCCTTGAAAAGTGAAAACAAAGCTTCCGCTACCTTGGTAGACTCGGAAGCAATTTAAGTCTCAACATAGGTCCCCCCCCCCCCTCACTCCATCAGATAGTAGGCAGATACCTACTCCCCTCAGCAAAAAATACCCAGCGATCACCTCCAGTGTTAATGACGGGCACTGCCGACTATTGAATAGTGGGCATGCTGATTCCCGGGTTCTACCAATAGTCGGCATGCCAGTTATTGAATAATCGGCTCTGCCCATTATTAGTTTTATGGTGTGCCGAAATCTGGATAGAGCTACGGGATAACAATTTAAACTTTGGAAATTATGTTTGGTTACGAATATTGATCAATTGGGTAGTTGCATGATATTTTTTTGTATTTTTTCTGTGTAGAGAATCTCTATTGAAGTACGAATCTGCAAATAAAACTCCCTGAAACGTAAATTTAGAGATTTTTTCAAAGAACGGGATTCTCGGATTCAGGCGGGAAAACCTACACACGGCTTGGACACTGCAGGGTGGGGGCTGCGTCACAAGTGTGAAGGGGGCCAAGACACCGCTACACCACTGTTACCCTGACGCAAGGTTACCTATCTAACTTTCTGTTTGTTTACGTTCGTTTGTGGCAATAAAACTGGAGAATCACTCACACTTTGTGGTGCTTTCATACTGAATTTTGCTAGCAGCGCAATCGAAACATGTTGCATCTAAGATTTCGTTTCCTTCTGGCATTCCCTCCACTGTAACTGGAACTATATATGGTTGTGAAGAAATTCGGTGTTCTGGTGATACTCGAGCCATAACCTCGCAAATTTGTTAGATTCTTCCAAGTTGGATGTAACCAACATCCTTTTATTTAACAATTTACAAACACTCATTGGTACTACGTTGTACAGGATAAAGACACTACGATTAAACTTCCAATAAATGAGCTACTGCAACCATTTCGATGAAGAAGTAGTACACTCAAGAAAACAACTGACCTTTTACTCTCTATAAAAGTGTCAACTTACCTCACATTCTTGGCTCCTCTTATTTCGGCGCTGACGAACTTGTTGTTATTGACGTAAAAATTGTGCAACGTGCCAATATCGATATACGTAATATTTCCCGGGGAAGCCACCTCGAAACTCTAGTCGATGGCTCTCCTTTTTGGCATATTGACATTTTATTTCAATACTTTGGCACATAAACGAAAAAAAGTGTAGGTTGGTTTTCTGATGATTTCTACTTACAACCAAGTCGTTCCTACCGAACTTTATCTTCATCATTTGTGTTCGTAGAAAAATTGTTCACCATTCGTTGGAAAGCCCTAAATATTTGCATAAATTATATGCTGCCAAAACCGCTGTACTTATGGAAGAAACTGAGATATACCCCTGAATTAAAAGAACTGTCAACAACATTCGAAAGCAGATTATTGGGTAGCGGGAAAAAGTGAAGACATGTGTTGCAGACTTGTATGCTAGCGTTTATTAAAAGCTTCTTGAAACTTTACAGTGAACATTATGTTTTCCAAACCAATCAACTAATAAATTATGGTAAATACCGGTATAAACTATGGTATGGTAACAACTCGGGCCATACTACGAGAAAAACGTACATTGATAATGTGATAACTATGACCGTAAAAGTAACGGGAGGTTTAGCGCCAACGCAACAAAAAGAAAAACAGCCAAAATTATGCTTCAAAACTTTCATTTTAAACGATTTATTCAAACATGTAAAGCCTGAAAAATATATTTCAAAGTTTTTTCAATCATCACCATTATTTTTTAACTGTATTTCAATGTTTCTGACTTGAATTGTCCTCGATTGCAGTGATCTCAACGCACTCTATCGTGAGATTCTCGTTTAGGGATGACGTAAGAGGAGTGGCCCGCCAACACTAAAAAGGACGGTACTTCTTTATTGAAATACGGCTAAACTAAATGGAATTTCGAACTGAAAACTGGTACAAATACGTTTTTAAGTGCGCTAAATTCGAATCTGAAGTCAAAAACACGAAATTCCGACTACCCCATTCAGATCAAAAGACTTCATGGTGACAAATGCAAGCAGAAATCCAATAGTGGGCACCCCACGCCAATTGGACCTCGTTATGCAAATACCTGGTAAGCGACAAAAGTCGATTTTGAGAAAAACGCGTCCAAAGTTTTTACGAGTATACACGTTGTTTTGGTAGTTGGCATGGGAATTAAGAGGTCAAACTTCGTCTCTGGGGGTTTTTTGGTGTGTTCTTTCCAGCTATTCGGTCAAAATGTAAGGAAAATGTCTGCAAGTATCATTTTCATGCTTACCTGGTTTTTGAAAAAATCACCAAGAGCAGAAACCTAAATTGCAACAAACTGGTAAGCGACAAATTGCTAAAAATTTTGCAAAAAACCCAGTGACCAAATCTAAATTTTGAAAACCTGGTAAGCGCCAATGTGTCGCTTAACTGGTAATTGCGAAATTAATTGAACAGAAAATAGAACTTTTTTTTTCGGCAGGTAGGTGAGAAAATCTTTAAGATCCACAGGTGGAGTTGGATCTCTTAAGATACCCTGAAGGATCCGCGACTTCAAGGTTATGTGGGAATCAAACCCACTAAAAAAACACCTCCTTTTCTCCCACGTTGGATGATCAGCCTGGAACTGTTCAACACATTACTTCAGGCTGAGTCCTGGGGCACTTCATCAGTTCTGGATGGCGGGACGGACCAGGTGTTCCCTTCTCTGTCTCTCTCGTTCTAACAATGTCTTCCTTGTCAGGATACTCTCTGCGTACGCTGCCACAAGACTCCAGCTCCTCTCACCTTCCAGCATCTTGCTGACGACAGCTTCTGGTGTTGGAATTTGGGGAGTTAATCCCAGCTCTGCCAGAAGCTGGCTTCTTTCAGCCGCCCATTTGGTGCATTTGAAAAAGGTGTGCAGCGCATCATCATCTTCTCTCTTCTGACAGTGCGGACATGTTGGGACAGTTACCTTTCCCATTTTGTGTAGATAGGCATAAAACAGTCCATGTCCTGTGAAGAATTGTGTGAGGAAAAAGTTCAATTCTCCATGCTTCCTGTCCGTCCATTTCTGGATGTTTGGCACTAGCCGTGCGGTCCACCGTCCTCTATATTCTCTTGTCCATATCTCTTGCCAGCTTACCATCGTGCAATCTCTTTCTTCCTTGGCTATGCGGGACCTGTCTCCTTCATCCCTTCTGTCGAAAATTCTTTTTCTCTCTGAAGCCATCAGCTGGATCGGTATGACACTGGTAAGCACAAAGATAGCGGGTTCTGACACTGTTCAGTAAGCACAGGCGATTCGTAGAGCTACTCTTCGCTGCACAGCTATCAGTCTCTGTCGGAGATACGCCACGCTCAGTGCATCCGCCCACACCTCCGCTCCATACAAGAGAATTGACTCCACCACTGTCATCATCAAGCGTCTCTTGCATGGTCTAGGGCCATTTATATTTCTCATAAGGTGACAAAGAGCTGCCGATTTTTGTGCAGCCCTGTCTGCAGTTCTTCTTAAATGTTCACCAAATATGATTTTTGTGTCTAACATGACTCCTAGATATCTGGCTGCTGGTTTAGTTGTTATTTCAGTGTTTCCGATCCGCATTGGGATGATGGTGGGTATGCGCTTACGGGTGAAGATGACTACCTCTGTTTTTGATATAGCTAGTGCCAAACTATGTTCTTCCATCCACTCCGTTACTCGTGTCATGATCTGCTCCAACTTGGCTTAGGCTGAATCCATTGTCCTTGCGAGTACTACTGCTGTCACATCATCAGCATATCCAACAAGGAAACAGTCCTCAGGCATTTCCAATCTTAGGACCCCGTCGTATGATGCATTCCACAGTTGAGGACCTAGTACAGATCCCTGAGCAGCCCTCGTTTGTATCCCTTGAGCAGTCTCATATGTTAGGGTTCTGTTCTTAAGGTAGCTGTCCATAACATTCAGTAGATAAGGTGATAAAATAGAACATTGATAACAGGGTAAGTGCCAGTTTCTCGATTTCCTGTTTGTTGTCACATTAAAAAGAACAGAGACTTTACCAGAAAAATGTCACTCCTAACCTTCTACTGAGGGTGCACGAAAAAATAGAAAGCATGATGGTCACCGAATTCATGTAAGTACTTGTACTTACTTGAAAATGTTTATAAAAAGATAGTAGATGATAACAAAATAAATTTGGTTATAACTAACAGGTTCTACGCCATTGATATAGTTCCCTCTCCCTCGATTGATACGTTTTGTGATAGTCAGGGCATAGCTAAATCGTGTTCCTCGTGAACTATGTAATACCTATAGGTAGGTAAAACCGGTCGCTCGCCACAATCCACGGATTAGAGCTCCGAATTCGATGGCGGATAATAAGTCAGACAAGACGAAATCTTTAAAAACGAGAAAACTTTATTAAGAAATCATATGAAATGTATACTAAAACTAAAGGTTTAAAATTGTATGAAGGTTGACTCTTGATGACTTCAGTCTTCGAATTCGGGAGAGAAGTCCAATTCTTCCCCGTCAAACCCATCTATATCATCTTCGATCAAGGGATTTCCAGTGAGAAGCCTATAAAACGCATGATCGGTTTCGTGCCCGTTCTCAACTCAGTACTTACTAAAGCAAATTTTGTTAGTAAACGACAAGTCTCGAATCGAGTCACACGAAAGAATGAATATTTTATTAGAAAATAGTAAACAATTGCATTACTATGTAACGTAATTACCAAAACGGCAACATTTCTGTTGTGGGAACCACTACAGGATTCTCCTTCCCCTAAAATGCAGAAAAGTAAGTGGGTTTCAATCTGTCTATTGAGACAGTCTGTATCCCGTTCGCTCTCTCAATATTAAATGTCTTCTCTCCTGACTTGACCACTTTGAAAGGTCCTTCGTAAGGCCGTTGAAGTGAGGCCTTTGGTCGGTCAATTCGTAAAAAAACGTGGGTGGCGGTTTCGAGGTCTTTTGGTACATAAATGCGTGGTGTTTGGGTCCTCGTACGTGGCATCACTTGACTTCCCACCAAAGCCTTCAACAGTTTTACGTAGGATGAGGGCTCCCCATTCCCCGCTTCACCAAAAAAATCGCCTGGCAGTCTAATTGATGTTCCATAAACCATCTCAGCCGAAGATACTCCGAAATCTTCATGCACCGTACTTGTCAAACCTAACAAAATCTTTGCCAAGCTGTCCACCCACTTTCTATCATTTAAGCACCGCACCCTTTCCTTCAAGGTTCGGTGCCAGCGCTCTACCATTCCATCAGCCTGGGGATGATACGCAGTCGTCCGAATGCGCTGTGTTCCCATCTGACACCATAGTTCTGCCATGAGCTGACTCTCAAACTGAGGACCTTGATCCGTTGTTACGGTTAATGGTACCCCATACCGAGGTATCCAAAACTCTCTGACTAACCGAGCAATAGCTTCTGCTCGTGTGTCTGTCACTGGAAAAGCCTCCGGCCATCGTGTGAAGCGATCAATGAAAGTGACACAAAATCGTTTCCCCCTGGCTGGAGGTAATGGGCCCACGATATCTATGTGAATATGACTGAATTTTTCATCTGGCTCCTGGAACTTCCCAACCTTGCTCCTTGTATGTCTTACAATCTTGCTTAGCTGGCAGTCTTGACATTCTTTAACCCAGTTTTTTATGTCTTTTTTCATCCCATGCCATACAGCTCGGTCTTGTACCAGTTTCAACGATCCCTTGGAACCTGGATGTGAAAGGTTATTACTGGATGTGAAAGGTACTTTCGGTATGAGATGCATCATGCTTTTGATATCATTCAGCTTGGGGTAAGAAATGGGCTTCCCATTCGGCCACAACAAAGGTAAATCCAAATCCAAGTTGACTTCTTCCTTCTCCGTTCCCTGTTTTCTTGTGCCTCTTCTCCCGCAACACCTTGAGGATTTTTTTTTGCAAGTTAATTGACTGACCTTCACCATCAAAATCTCGTTTCAATATGAGGTTGAATGGTTGGTCCCTCGTGATGATAATCTCCCTGGTTTTCATCTAGCTTATTTGTTGGCCGTTCTCATCCTTCTTTCTATTTGTTATCTGTTTTTCGAGGGACGCGCTACTGTAGAAATCTTCTTTTCTCATTATATTCACGGAGAATTTGTTGTGTTTCCTACAATTTTCCATGATGTGAATGTAGTCGTGAGGAGTACAATCTCTGATGGTATTTGAGCGCACACTCCACATCACCATAAATTTAATAGTAAAGAAACAAAGTACACGGATGTTAAAAAAAAATCCAACTTACCGTTGTATCGTCAGCTAGGTTGACGCTAAGGCACATTTGAACTAACTTCTTCACGAGTATTCATTTCAATGTTAAAAAAAACCACACAATTTTTTGTTGGAATCTCGGATGGAAGAACGTGACCGTGACAATAAATTTTATTGTAGAATTTTATTGAATAAAATTCTTAGATTAATCTATCGCTTACCAGCTTGTTGACTCAGATGTTTGGCCCAGCTGAATTTACGCAAATCCCTGGTAAACGACGATATCTGGCGGTTACCAGGTGTTTGCTTAACTACTGTAGTGACCAATTGGTGCTTACCTGGTATTTGCAATGAAACCTAGTGGCGCTTACTAGGTATTAGCGAAATGAAATTCAACATTTGGCGCTTACCAGGTTTTTGCAAAATAAAAAACCGCGGATACAAGGCTTGTCGCTTACCTGACGTAATAATTTAATTACTTTTAATAAACGTAACTGAATGAAACCACTCCAGAATCGTAGATCTTGACAAGCTGAATCCAACGATACCAAAAACTCGATTTTCGATTTTTGTCGTTTCCAGGTATTTGCATAACTGGGTCTAATAATTCAAATTGAGGTCAATTTTTATCCAGAATTGGGCACATCTACAATCCCCAATAAAATTCGATAAAACGTATCAAAAATAATGCAAATGAAAGCTTGAAAGCTGGAGAACGGAACTGAATCGGAAATAAGTACGAAAGAATCACTTACCAGCGAGCAGTACCCAAAACAGCACTGTCAGTCCTTAAGAAAAAAATACCGGGAGGTCTGTTACGAGGACGCGCGATAGTCACTATCAAAAAATGTTTTTCCATCTAATTTTACGCCTGCTCACGGCCCACAAACAAGCTGACGAGCTTGGTATTCAGTTGTAGCCCCTGAAAATATTTTTTTAAGCCTCCTAGGTCACTCTCAAGTCCTATTCTTGACCAGAATGTGTTGAGAGTGCCGACTATTGGGGGGGGGGGGGGGGCTGGTTATTGGTGGTTTTACCCTACCACTTATTGAAACGAACAGCACCTAAGCATGCCCAAAGTGCTTCACAAATTTACTAGAAATATAAATTAAAATTGCACCAAAGTTATTCATTTCATGATACATCTTTTTCTCCCTCTTTTCCCGTTTTCTTCATGATCATCCGATTGATTAGCCACTTCTTTGTTGATTTGTTTCCCTTTCTTCTCTTGCTTCTTTGCTACCCTTACACTTTGACTTCGCAAATCGTCGAATTTATCACGAGGAGTCGGTGGCGGTGGAATAACAAACAGCTTTGGAAAAGATACATTTGTTATATATTGAGGAAAGTGGCATTAGCCATAAATAACCAAATATTCCTCAACTTGGAAAATACGATAGAAAGTTATATTTTCGGAAATTACAATGGAAAAATAATGGTAGATTTAAGTGGACTGTAAATAAAATTTATGGATAAAGTTACGATTGGCGTTGGCTGAATTGAATTAAACGAAAAACAGAAAACCTAAGGAGCTCCTTACAACTTGTAAGTACCTAAGGAAATTTTAGATATGAATTTCATCAAAATTGGTCTGCTAAAGAAAACTGAGTGAATGACTGTAGAAATGAAATGGGACAATCTGATCCGATTGTGGCGAAGAGTGGCGAGATTCTTGATGCGATTCCTGGCGGTGGTAGATGGGAGTCCAGAACCAATCCAAGAGGGGATTCTTCAACTTCGATTGAATTATGAAGCGAAATGAGTAGAGTAGATGTCGATCCGAATTTTCACTCGAGATGCTTGAGGCGAGTCTCTTTAGATGTGCAATTGGTGGAGGTATCGAATGAAGGTGTCGAATGGTTTGTTCTCGTTGAGGAGCGTTAAGGGCCCCATTCACGTGTATGCCTGGAGTCGCCGCCGCGTCCCTCCAGGTACTCCCCGAAGCCACCGCAGTAGTCCATTCACCTGGCTACCAAAACCTCCTGACTCCGCCGATTGGTGGGCCTGCTTCCAACCACCGCTTGCTCAGATGACTAGAAGTGAGGAAAACGGTAGGGCTACATCGTCGCTGCCACAGCAACACTGGCTATCTGATTTTTGCCAACTTTTCAGGAGAGCGAAAAAACTGGTTTTAAATAACGGAGGCTAACTACATCAAGAGTGCACAACAACATAAGCTATCTGCACTAAAAACTTTTATCACCTCAAAACCAAATGTTTCAACCGAATTCAATGAAATCAATGCTCAAATATTGATAATCGAACTTCGTTCTTCCCGAAATGAGTGAAAAAGTAGAAATTATTCCATTTAATCATCATGAAAACCAATGGCGTGGTCACACAAGGTAGGAGATTGTAAGGTAAAAACTTGTAGTTAGCCACTGTTTCCGAACTAAAATCACTTAGTCAGTGTTGCCTTTTTCGTGATAGCAGGGTCAGTGTTGCCAATAGCAAAAAACAGACTTCACCAATCGATCCAGCACGAAAAATTACTTAAGAAACCGTCAAAACCTGAAAATCGCCAAAATGTCACTTAGCCAGTGTTGCTGTGGCAGCGACGACATGCTGTACTGGTGGGAGTGCGACCAGGCGCCGGCCTCACTTCAACCATTCACAGGGCTGCCGAGGATTAACTGGCCGCAATTTTCGAGCATGTTCGATTACCTGCCGAGCGGCGGACGACCGCCAGACCTCAAGATTTTGTTAACCTTCAATCCATAGCGTTACCTTGTTGACGGTTGCATGTACTGCCGGTATGAGATACCGAGTATGGGAAATCGAGTTTTATCCAATATATATTTTTTTAATTGTGTACTATTTAAAGCCATCTGATCTGGGGGAATGTTATAGGCATGAAATAAGGAGAATATTAAATAACTAGGAACCAACTTTTATTTATTCTTTCTCAGTCTTGTTGATAAATTCCTAATATTATTTATTATTTTAAACACAGCGTTTGGCAGTCTTCATTATAAATTCTCACATTATTAAACATTATTAATGCATCAATGGCATCATCGTAAATTGCCGCTACTCTACGAAAATTTCTGAAAAAAACATGAATACATGACTGGAAAAAATATGAATACATTATTGAAGTAAGAACAGAGCACCACGAAATGAACACTAGAATCATATCATTTACATTTTGATCTCAAAAGTAAATACTGAGGGTTTCTCTCGCATCATTGAAATACAAAAAAAAAAAAACTAACGAACTTCATTGACTAGTTCCATTGCAGCAAGGAAGGCAAATTTTTCGAGAATGTTCCAAACAGATAAGGCGGGTACATTGACCACACGTGGCAAGTGACTACAATTGGGGTAGTTGAAGAATTACCTATTAGGTTTGTTCCAGCACGGCCAACCGCGGTCGACCGCGGTTAGCCCAAAAACCACAGCCTTATAGATCGCGGTTGTGTGACAATCACCGTGGTTCAACCACTGCTGGAACACTCAACAGCTAGTTGGTCGAAAATCGCGTTACTTCTGAGTATGTGTGACTTCAGGTTTCCATACCTGCTTATCGTCGCATAGGATGCATAATGAATAAAATACCTTTTCTCATTGCTGTAATCATTTAAAATTCCTAAAAACTGTTTCTTTCATGAGGATGGCAAAAAATATTGTACAGATCCAAAGCAAGCAAAGTAGAAGAGTAACACCTTTTTACATCAAATTTCTAGCTGATTGATGTTTTTATTGAATAGAAAGGTTTTACTTCATCCTCACTACAATATCTACGAATAATGCGTTGGTATTTTATGTACGAAAAACGAAGGTTTCCTTCGAAAAATCCACTTACTAGCACTCAGAATTATTCGGAAGTATCACCATTGGATTCAGCGTGAAAAATTACTTAGGAAATGATACTAAACTCGTCAAGTCATCTTGAGATCGAGAGTGACCATACACCGCGATTTTTTGTAAAGCACGTTTTCTTGCATTCAAACTTGATTTACTCTTCCAATTTGAATTTAAAAAAGAAAACTTGAAATACCGTTGGAAAGCTGACAATTTAAGCATATTTTTTCTGAAGAGCGCCCATCGAAATGGACAGGCTTCAATTTAAAACTTCAATTTAAAAAGAGTCATATTTCGAAAAAAAATTGAAGTTTGCTTTTTGACTTGATTTTTTAGAGATGGTTTATTGCTAAAAGATTTCGGTTTTACACTAGGTAGCTTGGAAATTTAACGCTCTTGTTATTTATCCGGTAAATAACAGGAATTATGGCAATTTTAATGACGTAAAGTCGAAAACGCGAAAAAAAACTTCGAAGTGAAAAAAAGGCATTTTGAGTGAGTTAAGAAAAAATTGCCGGGAGACATTTTTTGTAGCAAATTACTTGTGTGCGAGCTGAATGATTACTCTAGGACACATATGAAAAAAACTGTTTGAAATTTGAACGAAAACTTGTATTGAGAGGTGCACCCCTTGGTTGTGGTAGGAGAGAACGACGACTGAACACACGACGCGGGGGATGGTACGCGCGTACGTAAGTAGGAGGAGGGATGATCACGGAGCCTTCTGATTGGAGGGACTAAGCCGAAC
This sequence comes from Apolygus lucorum, assembly GCA_009739505.2. Classification (NCBI taxonomy): domain Eukaryota; kingdom Metazoa; phylum Arthropoda; class Insecta; order Hemiptera; family Miridae; genus Apolygus; species Apolygus lucorum. The sequence goes on from CM019174.2 coordinate 14,940,021, forward strand.
AAAGAATTATTTTTTGTAGAACTAAACATACTCCTCGCCTTGAAAGACTCTGGTCTTTCAATAAAAAATTGGGGAAAAACGAAAATTCCTAGATAAGTACTTCAAAAAATTTACAATGTTTCCCTAGTTACAATTTAAGAAAAACTATAAGGGTGTGCACCATACAAAGTTAAATCAAAGGTACGTCATTAAAATAAAACTATCAGAGTCAATTTTCACTGTGGATCTTCTTCGTCCATGGGTAAAGGGCATAACTTTTCAATTGATCTCTTGAGGGTTGTCTTGTCAGCGAGTGTGACTGTAGCAGTTCGAACTAGGTCATCCTTGCCAGGATGTACTTCCGAGATTCGACCAAGTCTCCATTGGAGTGGAGGTAAATTCGGTTCACGGATGATGACCAATGAGCCAACTGTCAGATTTGCTGATGGCTTCAGCCACTTTGGCCTTTGCTGCTGAGTGTTTATGTAGTCCATGGACCACTTTTTCCAAAATTCTTGGAGTCTTGCCTGGAGAAAATTCCAACGTTTCAGACGATTAGCTGGAATCTTTGAGAAATCTTCTTCAGGTGGTAGTGTGAGAGGGCTGCCTATCAGAAAATGCCCTGGAGTTAAAGTGGTACAATCATTCGGATCAGGAGATGAGGGATGGAGAGGTCTCGAGTTGAGCCAAGCCTCAACTTGACACAGGAATGTCGAAAACTCTTCATAGGTGAGGGATGCTTGTCCGATTGTCCTCAACAAGTGGTGTTTCGCTGATTTGACCGCAGCTTCCCAAATACCTCCGAAGTGTGGAGCGACGGGAGGAATGAAATGCCATCGAATTTCATGTCTGGTAGCAAAATTCTGCAAATCACTACGAGTTTTTACTTTTGAGAACATGGATTTCAGTTCCTTGTTGGCGCCAGTAAAATTAGTGGCGTTGTCAGTGTAGACGTCCTTACACAATCCTCGTCGTGAAATGAAACGCCTGAATGATGCGAGGAATGCTTCGGTCGTGAGTTCTGTGACAAGCTCTAAGTGAATGGCTCTTGTCACAAGACAAATAAAAACTGCCACATATGCCTTATATTTCACATTTTTTCGAAATTCAGCCTTCAGATAAAATGGTCCACAAAAGTCGATACCAGTTAACAAAAAAGGTCTGGCTGGAGTGACACGAACTTTCGGGAGATCAGCCATCATTTGATGATGAGACTGAGGCTTTGCCTTGAAACACGCCATGCATCTGTGTATCACACTCCTCGCCAAAGACTTCCCATTCAATGGCCAATAGCGGTTGCGAACAATGGCAATAAGGGAATGAGCTCCAATGTGCAGATGTGTCTCATGGTAGTGAACCAGAATCAAACGAGAAATGTGATGGTTCGAAGGGAGCAAAATTGGGTGTTTCTTGAAATATGAGAATTCAGCTGAACTTATTCTACCACCGACAAGTATCAGCCCAGTTTCAGTATGATGAAATGGATTTAGTGGTAAAAGTTTGTTTTTAGAGCCAAGTGAGCGTCCACTGGCTAACAATTTCACTTCGGATGAGAACTCCGTTTCTTGAACCTTCCTCAAAATGAAGTAGGTAGCTTCCCTGCGTTCAGAAACAGTGAGAGGAGGAACCTGGAATGGTTTTTCGAGTTTGGGAGCTTTTGTTCTTAGGTTGTTAATGTACCTCAAGATGTATGAAGTAACTGAAACTAGTTTGTTCCAAGACGAATATTTGTGAATCAGCTCGATAACAAAATCGCTGGATTTGGGAGTAGTGAATAGTGTATATTTGACTGGTTTTACATCTGGTATTTGATCTACAGGTAGAATTTCAGCGGTTTTCGACCAAGCCGTTGATGGTAGAAGCAACCATGATGGACCATGCCACCACAAATTGTTGGTAATGATTTCTCTTGGAGTAAGGCCTCGAGAGACAAGATCACTTGGATTTGACTTAGTGTCAACATGATACCACTGAGCACGATTTGAGTGCGATTGAATCTCAGCAACACGATTGCTGACGAAAGTTTTGTACTGACAGGGTTCTTTCGAAATCCAAGACAGTACAATCTGCGAATCAGTCCAATAAATGACATTTGCTGGAGAACATCGTAAGGAAGAGATGACTGAGGATACCAGACGGACCAATAAAACGGCTGCACACAATTCAAGCCTCGGTAAACTCACAGTCTTCAGCGGAGCTACACGCGATTTGGATGTTAAAAGTCTGATTTGAGGACCGTTATTGTCATCCCATGATTTTATGTAGACACAAGCGCCGAAAGCTAATTGTGATGCGTCTGAAAAGCCATGAAGTTCAAATAGTGAGGACGAAAAACTAGCTCGTCTAGGAATTTGAATAGAATTCAGATCAGGCAATTCAGCCGAAAAGCGTAGCCACTTATCCTGTAGTTCCTCAGGGAGAACGTCATCCCAACCAGCCTTGCACTGCCACAATTCTTGTACGAAAATTTTGCCCTTTATCAAAACGGGTGTGATGAGACCGAGGGGATCGAAAATCTGAAACGATGGCTCGCTTGGTGAAAGGCGGTGAGTGGAACGAACTCTTCATTTGGAAAAACAAGTTGTCATGAAGCGGAACCCAGCACAATCCTAATGCACTAACAGATTCCTTGTCGTCGGTAATGTTGATCACGTGATGGGGATCATCAACTGTGGGGATTGAATTTAAAATTGAAGAATCATTGGAGCACCATTTTCTGAGATTCATGCCTGCCTGTGACAGTATGGACGAAACTTGACGTTGGATAAGCTTTGCCTCATCTAAAGAATCACTGCCAGTGATGCAATCGTCCACGAAAAAATCTCGCTCAATAATTTGAGATGCAAGAGGGTATGAATCTTTGTGTTCATATGCAAGTTGCAAAAGACATCGAGTAGCTAAAAATGGAGCTGCTGATTCACCATACGTCACGGTTTTTAAATGGTAATGGTTGAGTGGTTCTTCAGGATTTTCGCGCCAAACAATTCGTTGGCAATCCCATAAGGACTGATCAAGAATAACTTGCCTATACATCTTGGCAACGTCAGCAGAAATACAATACTTGTACATGCGAAAACGAAGAATAATAGAAAATAAACTGTCTTGACGAGGTTGAGCAGCACACATGATGTCATTGAGAGAATTACCACTGGTAGTTTTATGACTAGCATTGAAGACTACACGAATACTGGTGGTCGTACTATTTTTGAACACTGGATGATGTGGCAGATAGTAGTTTGGGCGATTATTAATTTGATCGAATGGGACCATCGACATGTGTGAGAGATCTTCATACTCTTTCATGAAATTTGAATACTGCGTCTTGAGGGTTGGATTTTTCGAGAATTTCCGTTCAAGAGAGGCGAACGATTTCTCAGCGAAACTACGAGAATCTCCGAGGGTACTGGGGTCAGCCTTGAATGGTAAGCTAACAACGAATCGACCATTGACATCTCTGTAATGAGTTTCAAGAAAATGTTTTTCTGAAATCGACTCTTCCCTTGATCGAAATTTAGGGTGTGTCTGTGCAGGGTCATCCTCAAAGTCAAATTTCTCAGACGGGAACTCACTTGGTTCAGTTGCCTTGAATATTGCTACCAGACAACGGTTAGGTTGAGCAACATGAACGTTCCGAGGAATAGTACCTGACACAACCCATCCCAATATGGACTTGCAGAAATACAAATTATTCAATTTGAAGAAGCTGAAATTTTGAGTGGAAAATACATCGAAAAATGCTTGAGCTCCGAGTAAGCCATGAACTGGTAGTGAATTGCAAAAATCTGGATCAGCAAGTTGATGTTGAGCTTCAGGCGGAATTTGAAGTAATCCACGATCCAATGAATTGAAGGGAACGGGATACATAGAAATTTTTGGAATAATGTGAAAATCCAATTTGAGCGAAAATGAATCGTTGTACGCAGAATTTATTTTTGTGCTGATAAATTCGGCAGTGTTGGTTTGCGCATTATTGACACCGAGAATTTGAGTGAATGAATTCTTCTTGGGCAATGCGAGCATATTGGCAACATCTTGTGAAACAAAATTCAATTGTGATCCTGAATCCAAAATAATTCGAACATTTCGTCGTAAACCATTTTTGTCCGAGAGTGCAACGACCGCGGTAGGTAACAGAACTTCACTCGAGTAGCTGGTCGCGCTCGAGACGAATGACATTGAGGAATCCGGAAGTAGACTCGACGAAACTGGATACGAGGGTGAGTGTACATGATTTTGAGAGGGGCTGGACAGCGCGTGACCTTGTGAAGGGGTTGAAGATGACGTTACTAAGTTTGTTGACACCGTACGACCTTGCGGCGGAGGAGGGGCACATGAACTCTCAGCTGTAGGTTCAAAATGCAAAATCGAGTTGTGGGCACGACCGCACAACCGACATCCCGATTTCAACTTACACATACTAGCATCGGTATGATTTTCTCTCAAACAAACTGAACACAATTTCAACTCTCGAACTTTTTGCCACTTATTTTCGATGGGCAGTTGTTTGAATGAAGTGCAATGATAAATAGCATGGGTCTTATCACTACAATACAAACACTGAAAATTGTTAGTGGTAGTACTGGCTAACATGCAGGTCTTTTTGTCACGAGAATTCGGTCTGAAATTTGTGTTTTTGTTTGATGCGTTCAATTTTGGGCTTGAAATGGTGTTGGGAGAAGGTGTTGTTTGTGATTCGACAGCTTCTAGTGAAATGCATCTTGACGTGAGAAATTCGTCTAATTTTGTGTAGCTGAAGTCCTTGAAACTGACCGAATGTTCCTCCCAAGCCCGTAGCGAAAATCTGTCCAATTTCGAACATGCCAAATGTACTAGAATTGCGTCCCATTTGTCGACTGGGAGTTTCAGGGATTCTAAAGATCGTAATGTTTTGTTCAAAGCGATAGTGAGTGAACGCAATGACTTCGAATTCGACTGGTCAACTTTGGGTAAATTGAACAAGGTTGCAATATGTGACTGAACGATGACCTTGTTGTTGTCGTAGCGAGCACAAAGTAGTTCCCAAGCTTTAGGGTAGTTTTCGATCGTAACCTCTAACGATTGAAGAATATCGAAAGGTTCGTTTTTGAGCAACGATTTGAGACGATGAAATTTGAAAATTACGGGAATTGATTTCGGTTCGTGAATTAAACTAACAAAAGTGTCTCGAAAGTTCAACCACTTGTTGTAGTCTCCATCAAATTCGGGAAGCTTCATTTTTTCGAGTTGAAAAACTGACTGATCGTGACGATATGGATTGGTTTCGTCATTGTTTTCCGATTTGACTGATTCAACCGGTTTTGGATTAGAAGAAATGAGGCTTTGGAGTTTTGATTTAGTAGCAAAATATAATGTTTCGAACGAATCCGCGTCGTTGTCGGTCGGATCATCGGCCGCGATGAGGTCATGAACTTCTTCGTACTTATCCCAAAGGCCATCGAAAACTTCTGATCGAGCCGAAACATCGTGAATATTTCCAATTGAGGAATCGAATGCATTTAGAAATCCCGAAATACGTTTGAGGGTAGCATTGATGCGTGCGCGCTTCCCAATGAGCTTCTTTCTGTCGGACTCGGACAGCGACATTTTGTGTTGAATGGTTCACAAAAAGTAATAATAATGGAACGGACTCACCGTCTGTAGGTCGCAGATTCATGCGGGTAGAAGGACCAAAAAATATGTGCGAGCTGAATGATTACTCTAGGACACATATGAAAAAAACTGTTTGAAATTTGAACGAAAACTTGTATTGAGAGGTGCACCCCTTGGTTGTGGTAGGAGAGAACGACGACTGAACACACGACGCGGGGGATGGTACGCGCGTACGTAAGTAGGAGGAGGGATGATCACGGAGCCTTCTGATTGGAGGGACTAAGCCGAACAAAGAATTATTTTTTGTAGAACTAAACAACTTGTACAATCGATCCTTGAAGTTTGGTCCATCCAAATGGTAGACACCCCGTATAAGTATGATGTTATAGAAAAGTCACAATTTTAATGCAAATTTATCTTCACGAGGGCGTAAAGAGATTTCAAGGTTTCCTTTGTGAGAGCGAGAAATTTGAGGACATTGGGTTGAAGCTTCACACGTTTCTGAAAAAAGTTCTTCCAACAGGGGGGTGAAAAAAATCCATTACTTAACACATCTACTGTCTACTTTACCTATATCTGATGACTATAAACTCTCAACCAAAACACCTTGGGAGGTCCTTCCACCGCGGAGCTCGTTTTGAAATGAGAAGGTTAAGGTAGAGGTTTCTTTAGTGTGAGGTTTCCAATCTTGACCGCTCGCGACCGCACTCCTCAAAGCGGTCGGGTTTGGGTCGACCGCGGTCGAGTTGCTGGAACAGTGGTTCAACCGCGAAGTTGGGCAGATTGTCGTGCTGGAACAGTGGTTAGTCGTAATGCGCATGCGCCGGTCGACCACGGTCGCCTTGCTGGAACAAACCTCTTGTAAATTATAACTGTAACAATGGTTTTGTATCAAAAACCACTGCTGCACGTACCGAGAGTATCTCATACCTCAAGTAAATTTTGCTGTTCACGTACCGTCGGTATGTCATACCTCGGCAAACCTACGAGTTTGAGTGAGTAGGGGGGGAAGGGGCGGAGCAACGAACGTTTACTCACCTAATTACGCGTGTCCTCCGGGAGCCACGAGGGTAATGAGGCGTCAGGCCAGTTCATCCTAGCACAGGTGGCGCCACAGCTCTTTGAAAGGGGGGGAAAGGTATGTCATACCGCGGTACAGATTGAAGGTGAAGGGCCCCATTCACGTGTATTCCTGGAGTCGCCGCCGCGTCCCTACAGGTACTCCCCGAAGCCACCGCAGTAGTCCATTCACCTGGCTGCCAAAACCTCCTGACTCCGCCAATTGGCGGGCCTGCTTCCAACCACCGCTTGCTCAGATGACTAGAAGTGAGGAAAACGGTAGGGCTACATGCTGTACTGGTGGGAGTGCGACCAGGCGTCGGCCTCACTTCAACCATTCACAGGGCCGCCGAGGATTAACTGGCCGCAATTTTCGAGCATGTTCGATTACCTGCAGAGCGGCGGACGCCCGCCAGACCTCAAGATTTTGTTAACCATTCACGGGTAGTTTTCCCCTCTGACGGCAGCTAGGCCCGCGGCGGCAACTCCAGGCGTACACGTGAATGGGCCCCTTTAACCATTCACGGGTAGTTTTCCCCTTTGACGGCAGCTAGGGACGCGGCGGCGACTCCAGGCGTACACGTGAATGGGCCCCTTTAAGGGGCACTCCCACCAGTAAAGCATATAGCCCTACCGTTTTCCTCACTTCTAGTCATCTGAGCAAGCGGTGGTTGGAAGCAGGCCCGCCAATCGGCGGAGTCAGGAGGTTTTGGTAGCCAGGTGAATGGACTACTGCGGTGGCTTCGGGGAGTACCTGTAGGGACGCGGCGGCGACTCCAGACATACACGTGAATGGGGCCCTTTACAGCGACTGCAGCTCTTAGGGAAGGATAGAGGCGATGAACTAACGCGGAACTGTCGTTTCAAGCGCAGTACACTTCGTGAGAGCTCAATAAGGACGGCCTTGAGCGGATGCGATAACAACATTATTGTCAATTTTTCTTGACTGCTTTCTTGAATCTTTCTTGATTGCTGTTTCTTGTCCAAAACAGCTAAATACCCTAAGGGATATACAGGGTGTTTCACGAAAAGGTTACACCCCCCTTCATTTTCGCAGAATACAGCGTAAAAAATTCCGACCAACGCAATTCTTCATGATGATTTTTTGAGGATCTCAGGAAAAATACTTTTGCGCAAAAAAGTTGCGCGCAATCGTGCGCAATTGACACTAACTTCATTTTTTCAAATGGAACCCCCCATTTTTTATTACAGATTCAAATTCTACGTCAGATTTTATGAGAAATTCATACCCACATCGATTTGTTTTATTGCGATTGCATTAATATTTATGAATCAGATTAGAATTTTTAATTATCAATCTGGAATGAAACCTCTTGAAATACCATAAAGATTGTGGTCAAATGTTGTGTGACAAAGTTGAAATTATTTGATCTGAATTATTATATAACTAATTTTATCCTACTAATGTCAACAAATATAATTTTATTGTACGAGTAATTTTTTGACAATTGCAATTCAACCGGTTCAACTCAAATTCATCGCAATTTTCACGTTTCCTAATGTTATTGTGGTTTAGTTTCTCGTCATGAACTGAATTGATATTGAAAATAAACAATTTGCAATTTAATCGAATTTTGTGTTAACAAAGAAGCACCAAGTTGTAACGCATTTTCCGGGGTGTCTATTGTGGGAAAAGAGCCTCCCTTGACCTTCACACTTTAAATACCTTGAGGGATATATTCCCTTGAAGCCTATGTACGAGGGACGTCCGGAAAAAAAGGGGAAAAATGCTGTTAAAATTAGAAAAATTCATATATTTTAATGAAATTGTTAGGATATATTCAAAATTTAATCCTTTATTTTTCAACATAGTCCCCGGCATGTTCCACACACTTCTCCATCCTAGGCACGAGCTTTTTTATGCCTTCGTCATAGATGCTCCGCTCCACCTCCAACAGCCACTTCTCCACAGTCTCCTTGACCTCCTCGTCGCTGGAAAACCGTTTTCCACCCAGGAACTCCTTCAGTTTTGTGAACAGATGAAAATCCGAGGGCGCCAGGTCAGGGGAATATGGTGGGTGGTTAATGACATCCCATCCAAATCTCACAAGGAGGTCCTGGGTCACACGCGCGGTGTGGGGCCTGGCATTGTCATGAAGGAGGCTCACGCCTCGAGTCAGCATTCCCCTCCTTTTGTCCTTAATTTGTTTTTTCAATTTTGTTAAGGTTTCACAATAGGCATTGGCGTTGATGGTGGTCCCTCTGACCATGAAATCAACCAATAACACTCCCTTCCTGTCCCAGAACACAGATGCCTTGATTTTGCGTTCCAAAAATTGCACCTTGAATTTTTTGGCACTGGGGGAGTGGGTATGGCGCCACTGTAGGGACTGTCGTTTGGACTCAGGGGTATAGTGGCATACCCAAGTCTCGTCCCCAGTCACTATAGAGTTCAGGAACGCTTCTCCCTCCGATGCATACTGCTGCAGAAATTCGTTTGCAGCCACAACACTTCGTTGGCGATGTTCTGGAGTCAACATTTTCGGCACCCATCTGGCACACAACTTCCTGTAGTCAAGTTTTTCAGAAACGATTTCACCCATAACGGTCCGTGAGATGTGTGGGAACATTTCATGAAGGGACTCGAGGGTCACACGACGATCGCTGCGAATTTTATCATTGACTTGCTGCACAAGTTCTTCTGAAACGACAGACGGCCTCCCACTTCTTTCTTCATCGTGCATGTCTGTGCGACCTTCTTTAACACCTTCAGTGCGGATGACCGGTCGACCAGTCATCCCTGCATACCTGCCATATGGACGACTTTGGGACCAGCATTGAAGGTGTTAAACTCCTTAACCCGCTTGAAAACCTTCGAACGTGTCATCACATCAGGTCCATAGGTTTCCATTAGCTGACAATGGATTTCGACAGCTGAATTTCGGCGCAAAGTGAGGAACTTGATCACTGCCCGAATCTCGCACCTGCGGTAGGTGGAGCAAACGACACCTGCAGACGTTGACGCGACGGGCTCCTGCGACGACATTTTTGAACGAACTGGGACGGGCGACCGCTCATTGTGACTGTTAGGAGTTCCCCTACACGCAGGTATGCCAACTTTGGAAAAAAAATTCCCATCACCCCCTACGACAATTGTCCTCTTTTTTCCGGACGTCCCTCGTACTATGAATTATACACCTTTTGTTCTGAGCCCCTCATACAGAACCAACATGATTGCAGTAATATTTATAAATCAGAATTTATAATTATCAATTCGGAATGAAACCTCGAGAAATGCCATGAAAATGGGGTATTTCAATCAATTTTAAAAAAAATTTCAAAAAGTATGGAATAACGGTAATTGGGTCTCTTCGTTGAGAAAATATTTTTAAACAATCAGAGAAGCTAAGGAAAGTTGAAGATTTGAATGGTGTGACGTAGCTAGCCAACTGTCTTCGAAAAAATTATCCATGCACAGAAATGAGATGAAACCCTTGGAGGATCTCTTGGATAGTACAAAATACTTCTCACACATGCGCGCGGCGTAGTGTGTGTGCATTTATGGCGGCCCGCCTTTTTTTTCAAACGTGTGATCTCTTTAATGAATATTCCTACCACATGTTATAGTATCATTGGGCTAAAAGTTGGAGTATATTGGTTTTCAAGGGTGGTGAATTCAAATTTGAGGTCAAAAACCTGAATTTCTGACCCATTGAATACCCTACTGTGATCAAATTTTGTGTGACAAAGTTGAAATTATTTTATCTCAATTATTATTATAACTAATTTTACCCTACAAATGCCAACAAATATTATCGTTTTATTGTAAGAGTAATTTTGCTCTATAATTCTTGTAACGAATATGTTTGACAATTGCATCCTCAACCGGTTCAACTCAAATTCATCGCAATTTTCACGTTTCCTAATGTTATTGAGGTTTAGTTTCTCGTCATGAACTGAATTGTTATTAAAAATAAACAATTTGCAATTTAATCGAATTTTCTATTAACAAAGAAGCACCAAGTTGGAACACAATTTCCAGCGTGTCTATTGTGGGTAAAGAACCATATTGATTGTATTTTCTCGCTATTTCGAATAGTCTGCAACTGGTCAAAAAAGAATTTTTGTAGGAACGATTTTATGAAATACTGTCTTTGATGGTCTCTAGACGTTAGGTGTCGGACCGGCGCTAGTTCTCCCTGGCCCCACGGGGAGCGCAGCGTAGTTGGAATGACCGATGTAACCGATGAGTGATTAACAAGACAGCTGTTAGAGCGCAGCAGATGCAAATTACTTATGGAGTGGATAGTGGAATAGAGACAGACTACCAACCGTGTAATCGAGATGATCTTTTTTTACGTACGTATAGGTACGATATTAATATCATCATATTACATTATTATCTTATTATTATAGTATTAATACTTAACAGGACCTATACGTTGAATATATTATATTTGAGCTGTCAGTACCTATGCAAAATAAATTTGCCTCAGGTGGAAAGACCAAGGCGAAAGAAAATAAATATTTTATGTTCGACTCAGAAATCTTCCAAATGAGGAATTTCACCATGTCGGAATTTCCTATTTTTGACCCCAAAATCGGATTCAGCTCCTCTAAAAACCACCTAAGGCAAACTTTCAGCCCGAACTTCCTAATTTACGAATAAACAAAACAGTGTAGAAAATACAAATGTTTAAAAAAACCGGGAAAATGACGTCATGCTGGAATAGTTCATTTATGGCCGCTTAAAGCGCTGAGATCGATCGGTACCATTAGTGTTGAAGGGGAAGGTTGGGGGGGGGGGGGGTGAGTCCACAGTTTCTGACTAACTAAATTACATTGAGTGAAACAGTTCTTTGCTGTAGGAAGGTGAATAAAAATTCAAGTTTTATCGCTTAGGTACCTACCGGTTTAAATTGACGTGATGCTTATCCAATGGGACGTCCTCTGGAATGCATGCATTACTCATTAATATGTTTCTAATCGAGCTGCGTTATTTCCGTCAGTTCACCAATTTTTACCCGGAAATGCCCCTATTTTCGGTTATACTTTCGTAAAATTTCAGAAAAAGTCGAGTGAGGGGTCTAACTATGAAATTTTGCGTAGAACCCAATTCTGCAATAAAAATGGGAATCCCTACTAATAGAACTAAGCTGGTTCGATAAACTTTGGTGTCATCCGAGCAGCTAATTTTTTCTTCGAAAATTTGCGGCTGGGTCTCAAAACTTGTTCGTATTTCATTTCACTTAAAACTTCTTTCACCATCAGTGTAAGTACGATTGCTCGAAGAATGATTCAAGCTACCTATGTTACAATTTGTTTATCTACCTTCATATGCGAGTTATATGTTCCTACCACATTTTGGCTTGACCAACATTTTTCTACGTAAGTAGTCACCTAATGAATCTACCGTTAGGTTTTATTCATCTTAAGAAAATTATCTTCTTTCACCGCTCTCCACAGCTGATGCATTTTTATTTTTATTTGAGGAGACATAAATATTATTTTCGAATAAAATCAAGGAAGGTTTCAAGTAGGGAAACAAAAAATGGGGTTTTCCAGTTATAGAATAAATAGAATAAACATAATTATAAATGTACGAGGGTGGATCAAATATAAACGGGACTCTGACCTCTGAGCGCCGACGGTTGACAGAAGCGTCACTTCGAGATTGTTTGAACAGGTTCATTAGAAGGTGGATGAGGGGGGCGTCTCCCCCTTTACAACCTTTCATGAGTAGTTATCGCGATGTCTGAACAAAAGGTGCCCGTTTCCATTGAGCAACGAATTATCATAAAATTTCTTACCCGTGAAAGAGTCAAACCTTCGGAAATTTTTCAAAGGTTGACTGCCCAGTTCGGGGACCAAACCCTCTCTAGGACCCGTGTGTTTGCCTGGCACAAAGAGTTTCAGGAGGGAAGAGAACGAGTAGAGAATGAGGAACACGATCGTCGTCCCCGGAGCAGCATTACGGATGAGAACATTCAAGCGGTTCGTGACATTCTTGAAGATGATCGACGTGTGACTGTCTCCGAAATCGCTGAGCAGGTAGGGGTAAGTTATGGGAGCTGCCAAACGATCATTACAGAGCACCTAGGATTCCGTAAAGTGTGTGCCAGATGGGTCCCTCGCCTTTTAACTGCAGATCAGAAGTTGAGACGTTTGGAGGTCTGTCAGAGGCTTTTTGCAAGGTTTGAGGAAGAAGGGGAAGCATTTTTGGCTAGCATCGTCACCTGCGACGAAACATGGGTCCATCATTACACACCCGAATCGAAGCAAGCCAGTATGGAGTGGCGGAGGAAGTGGGAGACAGCTCCAGTGAAAGCAAAAACTCGACTGTCTGCTGGCAAGGTCCTTGCAACTGTTTTTTTCGACTATCGAGGCGTTTTGCTCATTGATTTTTTGCATGAGCGAAGAACAATCAATGCTGCCTACTATTGTGAGCTGCTGACTCAGGTGAGGGCTGCATATCGCAGCAAAAGACGGAATCAACCAATTCGTGACGTCATCCTCCTCCACGACAATGCAAGGCCCCATACTGCAGCTCTAACTGTTCAAAAATTGGAAGAAATGCATTGGACTCCACTTGATCATCCTCCCTACAGCCCTGACCTATCGCCCTGTGATTTTCACTTGTTTGGGCCACTTAAGTAAGCCCTAGGCGGACAGCGATTCGAGGATGATGAGGGGGTCGAGGGGTTCGTGCGCAATTGGCTTCAGACGCAACCTTCATCGTTTTTTGATGCTGGGATTAAAAAACTTCCTATTCGCTGGGAAAAATGTGTCACAAAAGCAGGAGACTATGTAGAAAAGTGACATATACCCGCTTTTTATTTTCTAACAAATAAAATTAAAAAAAAATAAAGTCCCGTTTATATTTGATCCACCCTCGTAATTGCAGACTATCATCACTATCACAGCTTATTGTTTCAGTACCCCCATTTGTATCACAGAGGATTTTTCGGGTCGCCACGACTGTTTCAGCAGCAATTAGCTGGATGCGAGATCGGCTTGGGTTCTTTATTATTTTGTTCCGTTTATGAGGCTCGATGTTCTTAGTGTTTACTTTGGTTTCTAGGTTGGAAGTGCATTTGAGTTGTGGAGTCGTCTGCTGATCTCACAAGAGGAAGCGTGTTTTTCAATGCTTTTTGCAAGGCTCGGAATCCTTTGGTAGTCTTGACGCTGTTCAGAATAGAATTAAATGTCTGTTCAGTCTTAGTTTTTTCATTTCTCAAATCTTCATGAACAGTTGTTTCGCTCTGCTGGAAGCTGCCTAAGAGAGCTTTAGTTTCTGGATTCTCCTGCACATCATCAAGTTCTGGTGTTGCTAACTGATGGTTGCAGGTTGAAGTTCTAGCGATGACTCTGCTTCTTCACCTACTTGGTTGAACAAACACCGACAAAGAAGATCGGTAATCAAGTGTTCACGCATCAAGTCATTGTTTGGGTTCAACGCATCACCTCAGACTTCTTCCAGAATGACGTCCGTTGGTACCTTCTCTGACATTCTTGCCGCAATTTCTTTTTTCTTAGGAGAGGGAATGGGAAGATGCTTCAAATCATTTGCATGACCACTATGAGTTTTACAGAAGTCGTGTACATAGTAGGTACAATTTGATGAAATATTCTCTATGGTGCGTAGAGTCCTGCTACCATGGAGACCAATTTCGACGAAGGCATCAGCGACGACGTCCTCAGAGGTTCGTTTCTTGCTCTCAAGCAGCTTCAGACGAAAGGCAAAAAACTCGGGAAACTCAAAAAGTCTCCATCGACGATCGAGAAGGAAGCTGGCCCCAGGTGATTCACTTGGAAATCGTTTGTAGATCACTTACCTCTAGGTACTACAGGGTTGGATGCATGAAGTACGGTGGTATTCACCGAAAATCGTGAACCTTAAGAGTTAAGGAATCAGTCAGTGGTGACAGTGGCAAAGCCGAGTTCTTTGCAGACGAGTGATTTATATAGAAAAATAATAGACCTTTGTGTTATAATTTGCAGTGTTCTTTTGTTGGGCTCGTATTGTAGAAAAATACATTGTTTAATAAACAAAAAGCCCACTTTCACACTCCAGCATTCGTTGGGCTGTTGAATATTCACATTAATAAAATTGATTAATAAATCCACATTTATTAAATTTATTAATAAATCATCATTAGCTTGTATAATCCATCTAATTGTTGAAAACTAAATATATTATTTACCACAATCAGGTCTCAATTATACCAAAGATTCAAGGAGATCCACGGATTCGGTCAGGTCACTCCCGACACTTTGGACACTCCTGTGCCCAAAAGTCTCCTCATGTACCGAACCTACCGGGAGATCTTCGCCGAAAAGTACAAGAAAATTCGGTACATCGAACAGGACAAACCTGAACACCCTTTTTTCGGTAAAGTTGATCATTTCACACCGAAAACCCGTATTATTTATACTGCGAGATGACATAATGTTGATTTTCTGTCAGGTAATGATGCCGTTTTGGACGAAGATTTCACTTTGATTGAAACTGACGGGTTTTCTCAAACATACCAAGAGACGATAGAAGAAATGGAGTTGGAAGGTGAGTGACATTTATTTTTGTTCGAATGGGGTATTTCGGTGGGTCGGAAATTCAGGTTTTTGACCTCAAATTTGGATTCAGCACCCTTGAAAACCTATAGACTCCAACTTTAAGCCCAATGATACTATAACATGTGGTAGAAAAATTAATTAAAGAGATCACACGTTTGAAAAAAAGGCGGGCCCCCCTTAACGCACACACACTTATGCCGCGTGCGTGTGTGAGTAGTATTTCATAGTATCCAAGAGGTCCTCCAAGGGTTTCATTGCTTCTCTGTGCATGGATACTTTTTTCAAAGACAGATGGCTAGCTAGGTACGTCACGATTGGCTACCTACGTCACACCATTCAAATCTTCAACTTTCCTTAGCTTCTCTGATTTTTTTAAAAACATTTTCTCGACGAACAGACCCGATTACTGTCATTAATGAGCCATACTCTTTTGAAAAAATTTTTTTTTTAAATTGACTGAAATACCCCATTGAACAGTCAAGTTCAAAAAACTGATTTTGGGAAATACATTTTCCTGAACTTTGTATAATTTATTTTACTCCACTTTTTTGCTATGTAAGTATAGAACCTTTTTCTAGCGCGTCCCACAGTAAGACTTGGGCGTCCTTATGCGATTGATCTGAAAAAGGGCTCTTTTCGACTATCTCAGATCAGACAGAAGAGAACAGAACTTAATTAATGTTGAAAATTATCGATGACACTCAAAAAAAGTTGAAATGGGTCATTTTCCCAGAAAGGGCGAATCGTTGTCCAGAGAAGATTCCGAATGCACATTTATGATTTGGGTGTCAAAAAAAAATTCTCCATAAACTATCAACTTTGTTCTACTTCGGGCAATCAATAAAATATGCACTTATTCACGCTAAAATATAGAAATTAAAGTTTAAAATGCTAAATGTCCAGTAATCTGCCATGTCTGGACCCCTAGGTTGTCAACTTTGCTTGAACACGGCCTGAATTTGTAGTGATTCTTTATTGCATATACCTGGACATGAAAAAAATGGATTTGCAGATTTTTTCAGAAGCAAATAAAGCGAGCAGGAGGATAAAATGTGCTTGTCCGGAGGTTTTTGTCTTTGATCTGCCTTTTTTGTTTTCGTATTTTGGCAGCTTTTTATCGTTTCCCGCGGTCTTACTACCACTGTAAGAGGCGAGGTTAGTCGTTTGGTTATCAAAGAAGCGGCGGGAAACGTATTCCTTCCGTGTGGAAGCGTGCACAAGTGGAATCAGTTGCGAAATTGTGGTGTCACAGTCACTGTCTGTCTTTCATCTGCCCTCTGTGAAACGGTAAGAAATCGATATTATTTTTTCTTTTTGGTCTCTAGTTCTTGTTTCTACCGAGCTGGTTCCAGCGATATGGTTACACTTCAGCAGAACAGCACCAGAACGCGGGAAAAGCTGAAAAACCTAAGTGCCACCCAGGAATTTTGTGTCTTTTTTTTGTGTCTTTCATCTGCCGGTGATGGTGGCTTTTGGAGAGATGAAAGACTTTTTTCAAGTTGTTAACAATTTAATTTGAATTTTCCGTTGCAATTTAAAAACTTTACATTTTTCGACCTCAAAACTGTATTCAGCAACCGTAAAAATCCCCTGGTACCAATTTTTGGCTCGAAAAACCGATAAATTGAGATTACTTGGTTACTTTCGGAGGTTTCTAGGTTGCTATCAGGAAAACCGTGTTCCACGTTGGTTTAACCCTTTTCTACACCTGCGTCCCGCCCTGGTTCAATTTTTGGAATAACTCCCAGTTCTCGCTACTCATGGAGATGGGGTTCCGAGTATTCTCCTTTACGCGGAAACCACGCCAATAGGTTTCTTTCGATAGGTTTTCTTCTTTAATTTTTAATTAATTAATTAAGCGTCCCACTGTGTGTTCTTTCGTCGAAATTCAATCAGTATGGTGTGAGGTTAATCCCTGATTTTTGGCAGAACTTGAGTCGAACTTTAAGTTTTCTGAATTCTTGGGATACCGATTGTACCTTTCCGGGAAAATGACCCATATGATCTCCAAGGTAATTTTAATATTGGGCACAGAAACTAGATACTTTTACCACCAGCGCGTCTAGTGTTTCTTCGTGTAAGTACTTAGGTAAGATGGATACTGAAGCTGGAAATCATAAGGGTGAGATTGATTGATTCGCGTTTTTAGGACGTCCCACAGTAAGACTTGGGCGTCCTTATGCGATTGATCTGAGGTAAAGTTGGACAACACTCAACAGAAGAAAAAAGTAACCACACACTAATCCGTTGTAGACCATTCTGAATCAAAATCCGCGAAAAACCCGTAGGTGTATGTCTGTGTGTGTGACAAACTTGTATACTCTGCCCAGGCCTCAATATCCAACCGATTTTCGTGGTTTTTTTTTTGCTCGTCGCAGAAAACTATCTAGTTGTGCACTGCTTCGCCTGAATTCCGAATTTTGCCTATAAGGGGGGGTGGGGGGGGGGTGTGCCAATGCTCACAAAACTTGCGTTTGCGGGCATAATGTTGTAAACTCTGCTCTGGCCTCAATTTCCAACCGATTTGCGTGTTTCTTTTTGACATTTTATGTCTTTACTATGGCACATAAATGAAAAATCGTCAAGCGGGGAGCGTTACGCGAAGGGCCATTTCCTCTCCTGTTGAATGCAGGAACCTTAAATTTGAGAGGCAGGGTCAAAGGAGAATGCTGAAGGCGCCTGAGTGGTCACTGATCAGCTGAGTGAGCTCCAAGGCCATTTCCTCTCCTGTTGAACGCAGGAACCTGAAATTTGAGAGGGCGGGTCAATGGAGAATGCTGAAGGCGCCTGAGTGGTCACTGATCAGCTGAGTGAGCTCCAAGGCCATTTCCTCTCCTGTTGAACGCAGGAACCTGAAATTTGAGAGGCAGGGTCAAAGGAGAATGCTGAAGGCGCCTGAGTGGTCACTGATCAGCTGAGTGAGCTCCAAGGCCATTTCCTCTCCTGTTGAACGCAGGAACCTGAAATTTGAGAGGCAGGGTCAAAGGAGAATGCTGAAGGCGCCTGAGTGGTCACTGATCAGCTGAGTGAGCTCCAAGGCCATTTCCTCTCCTGTTGAACGCAGGAACCTGAAATTTGAGAGGGCGGGTTTAAATGAATGTTTACGTACATTACATCGCAACCATCAACGAGCACAATCAAATTTCCACAAACAAAAGTACAATACGGGGTTTTATATGGAGGGGAAAGGGGGCGCAAAGACATAAAATGTCTCTCGTGGTTTCGAAGTTGTACGAAAGCTGTATCCACCGTTTGTGTTTTTAGTTTTTTATGTAACTTAACTCATTCCTGAGAACTCGCTCAACTTGGTGAAACCGAAACAAATTTCGACTGGAGATCAATCTCAGTTTACTTTAAACACAGTTTTGGTCGAACGGAGTTAATGGATTGGTGGTGAAAACGGCCCTTAGGGTTTAAAAATGAAGGTTGACATTTTGTTAACGCCCTAGCACGTTAAGTATGGAACGAGACGTTTTGACTTCGTACAGATGATTCGACACTGAACAGAACTTTTTTTTTTTTTTTGTTAGACTCAGAAATTTTCCAAATTGCTCACTATTTCACTAGAGTATCAAAATTAGCGTGGGAGTGGGGGATAATATTCACAAAATATCCCATATTTCAATATTTTGGATCCTTTATAGCTTACTAGTTGTGCCCAAGCTTTGAAATTACGAAAAACTCAATTTTTCCTCCAGATTTTCATGAATTATTCTCTGGACATCCCGTGAAATGCATGCATTACTTAACAATATGTTTGCTCATATTTAGGATGTCGTGAGACTATTATTATTTTCCAAACTATTGTTGTTATTGTTGTGATCAGCGACCTCTTCGCATTTCTGTCCATTCGCTTCCTTAGCTCAGTGGTAACAAGCTCCGACTCAGAAGTGTAAATATAGTTTAGTTGGACGATAGGAGATCGATCCCTGGTCGAGGGAAGTTAATTTTTGATGATTCAACATTATGGCGCAGTCATACCGGACACGAATTGTCTCCTTAGCATTTCTCAGAGAAACATTAATTCATTAAAAGATTGGGTCATCAAAACAACTCCCTCTCAAGACACGAGTCGAGCCACCGCCTATTCGGACAAACGTTGAGGTCAGCAGATCCCCCCGTCAATAAGGAACAATAACAAAAAACTCTGAAGCCAGTCAAAAATAGCGCGTTCTCACTGGCCTCCCTGACTAGGTAACGGAGTACCTAAGATTTCCTACCGGGGGGGGGGGGGGATGTTCCTCTTCGCATTTCTGTCCATTCGCTTCCTTAGCTCAGTGGTAGGAGCTCCAATTCAGAAGTGTAAATATAGTTTAGTCGGACGATAGGAGATCGATCCCCGGTCGAGGGAAGTTAATTTTTGATGATTCAACATTATTACTATTATTTTTATTGGTAATATTATTATCTCCAAGCTAAGTATGTGTCATGAGACTATGCAGTTACATACCCCCAGAGAAAACGAATCTGAAGTTATCTCTATTCGTTCCAAAATTGAATTAGATGGTTGTTGCATTAAACGGCCCAATTATACTTTCAAAATGTGACCTTATCAGATGATTTACGAATTTTCTATGCATTTTAGGTCTTATCAAAAAATACAACTACAACATGATGCCTGATGGCGAGTGCGGATACCCCGGGAAGTTCAAAACGCCCGTCATTCGTCCGTTGAAACAGCGAAAAGTCGAAATCGGGAGGCCTGAAGATGACGTTTTGACTCCCGAACTTTTGGAATCCGTTCAGCGCATTCTAGTGGATTCGGATCACGAGTAGATCGTCGGAATTGTTGTCACCACTTATCAATAGTGTAACGTGCGAGCAAATTACAAGTTTATGAACGGAACTTTCAGTTAACACTCTCGACGCTGGTGTCATGACGTACCTACATGACATCCATGACGGGACCCTCTGTTGAACCTCACTTTCTTCGGACATCCAGATTTACTTTGGAAATCGTTGAATGGGGTCAGTTCGTGATGAAACCCATTCAGTACATCCCCAGTTGGCCGCTAGAGTGCATCGTTTTCAAATCGAAGTGTTTTCAAGAGCAAAGTTCATCCTAACTAGTGGAAGATGCCAGTCGTGACATTCACAGTATGCATTGTATTTTATCGATTGTTTTGAATAGTATTTTTCTTTCGTGCTCCCAAATGAACTTGTTTGCCGTTTTGGATGTTTTGCAAGAAGCAAAATAACCAAGGTGTTTTTCCAAATAGGTGATTTTCTGCGTATTTTCTCCCATTGCGGTTGCGTATTGCGGGCCACAGAAGTTCCAGTCCTGGGGGTTGGCGCAGTGGCAGGGCCAGAGTCGAGAGTGTTAGCTCTTTTCCTGGCAAAAACAGAAATAAGTGAAATTCCTAAAAAAAAAAACCTGAAAATTTTAAACTTTAACTTACACTGACACTCTAAAAATTCATCCAAGAACATGACCTGAGTGAATTTTATTACCTTTACGACCCTTTGTAATAAAAGTGTACTGAGGTACACCTTGCCAGGTTCCCGGTAAGTAAACCTCCCTGGGAAAAGTGTACTGTAGGACACCTTGCCAGGTTACCATAAATGCCAACAAGAGGGTTTAAAAATTAAAATTTGATAAAATAGCATGAACAAAAATTTATTTAACATTTTAGAAAAACATAACTAGTATTAAAATATCCCTAGATAAGATTCTGATTAGAGTTTTAGTGACTATAAAAATGGAAGACATCACATGAGATTGCAGTAGGTATCCTCGGAAGAGATCTTCAATACCCGCCTCCAGCTGCTCTTCAGTCCAGCACTCAAATTCGTCTTGTCCAAACGTTTCTTCAGGTTTCTCATCCTCCCTCTCGTTGTCAGAGTCCATTCCTGGTTTTGGGATGAGAGCTAATAGTTTTTCTCCTCGGGACTTCCATACCTTCCCTGAAAATTCAGACAATATGGTAAGTAGGTATTGTAAAAAAAAAGAAAATAAATAAATTAAAACATCACGTAGAAATTGTTCAAAATGAAATGAACTCATGAACATATAGCTCAAATAGCCAGTGCTAAACTTTTGAGGCTGAGGATAAAGCCAAGATGATACTTCATTGGATAAAGAATCCTTCTTTTCATCTCTAGAATAATTTCAGGTATTTTTGGGGAAATTTTAATACTTATTTTGGCTTATTTAGGTTTATTTGAAACCTTTCAAGAAGAACTGAAGTACCCCCAGCACTCATACCGGGAACCTGGCAAGGTGTACTGAGATACACTTTTTACATGCCTTTCAAATTCGCCGATACTAAGCCACTATATACACTCACACACTTTTTCTTAGACGTCTCTTATAGAATAACTCGATCTAATCGATTCCAGGATCCTCAGATCTTAAAAACAAGTGTAAAATATGAAAAAAGTGAAAAACTTACCGGTGTTTGGCGGTCGCCCATGATGTCTCTCCCCCAGCTGACCAACTGCCGTTATCACTGATAAAATTGATATTTTCCCAGGTTTCTTGCCGCAACATTGCTACCAACACTTCAGTAAGGAGTCTCCAGAGAGGGCAACACTGGCTAGAAGTTTATAAATCCACCTAGGACTTTTTAAATCGCGCCTAAAGTGAAGGTTTACTACAGTACACCTTCACTTTAGGCGCGATTTAAAAAGTCCTAGGTGGATTTATAAACATCTAGCCAGTGTTGCCCTCTCTGGAGACTCCTTACTGAAGTGTTGGTAGCAATGTTGCGGCAAGAAACCTGCCGATGGGTTTCTCTCGTTGATTCGGATGGAGTACGCTGGTGGGGTCACGTCGACCACTCCTTCAATGGAAAAAGAAGGCAACCGTTTTCCTAGAGAGCGGAGTACGTTTTCCGCTGGCGTGTTCTGTCGACGCTCGAGTGCTTCAGGAGGTGTCATGACGCTCGACGCTGACAGGATACGCGAACGCATCTGACACTTCCTATTTGTTTACTGTCAAAAAGTTTGAGTTCATTCGCAAAAAGATTAATTTTATTTGAAAAAGGTTTGAATATATTTGTAGAAAAATTAAATTTACTTGTAAAAAGTTGAATTTTATTTTCAAAAAGATTACCTAATTTTATTTGTAAAAAGATCAACTCTATTTGGAAATACTATATATCGCCGGTTCAGTAAAACAATGACGTAACTGCAAAATATCACATTTTACAGGAGAAGCAAAAAACCAAAATTTTTCCACGAAAAACCCTGTGATGCACGAATGCAAGCTCCTTCAACATTCGTATTCGGGCATTTTGTTACAATAAGCGTTCGCTATGGAGTACCTATACCTACTTTGGGGGCACAGAGTAATGGAGACAAGTTAACAGAGAAGAAAGCCAACGTTAAAATGGTGTGCAAGCATTTTTGAGGCTGCCTCAGTTGCGCTATCTACTTTCAGCTAGGATTGAGGAACAACTACGGAAGTGGTGGGGAGGGGGAGGCCACACTCTTCATACCGCTTCTTTTCAAATCCTTTCGAATGACCAGAAATTTATAACTTTTCGTTTCATCATCATTTAGATTTGCAAAAATTACTTGGAAAACCCAATCGAGGCGAAAGGTATTTTCAGAGTTCCTCATGCAATTGTTATTGTCCCTATCGCCAGTAGTTCAAATATTCAGTTGACAACTGCCACCCAAAGAAACGTTTGAAACCCAGTGTATTATTGAAAATCGCTCGACTTTTTCGTTCATATCGCGAATATAACTGAATGTTATCAAATTAATTACTTAGATGCAGCCGGTAACGCACCAAGGAGAAAAATATGTGATAAACAAGGTGACTTGTTGTGATGAGGTTGGGAACAAGTGATCATGAATGCTATCTGTTGCTTTCCGCTATAACTACGTCCTGGAGCTCCACCAATCAGAACACTTCTCGGGCCTCCCACATTCAGCTTTCAGCCCAGTGTTTGGGGTGAAATTCACCCTCTCCCCTTCTCTACACCTGATTTATTGCAATTACGTCATTGTTCATCCAGAATTGATGGCTCAAAATTTCAAAGTCTGTCAAAGTGTTTGATGGGGAAAACGAGCAGCTTATCCAATAGATTTCTAAATCAGCCTTTTTAATCACCACTGAGGAACAACTATGTACAAAACATTATAAAAATTGTGAACAAAGTAATCAGCATGCATTAATGGGAACTTTAAAATTATTAGTTAAGGGAATCATAAAAATTTTTGTAAAATGGAGGAATTATGTTGCTTTGAATCAAAGAGTTCAAATCTCGGATTTATTGTCTGAGATTGGTATTTTGGTGGGGTAAGCCGGGCTTAGAAGCAAATCAGCAGGTTTTGTGCTCTTCCTTGCACGTCTTCTTTCAGGGAAAATGTTAACTTTTGTAAGCTGCCTAGCCCTGAAGGGGGTTCGGCTAATAACGTTGTGCTGAAATGCAAGGGGGTGTAATGTTTAAGAGAAAAGGGTTGCAACTTAAAGTTAGGTAAAATGAATAAAATACTTAACTTCGTTGTGCAACGGTAGCGGCTGATGACGTAGGCGACTGTGTGTAGAACCTGAAATGGAGCAATTTCCCTGAAGGGGCTTCACCACGTTGCTCGGCAAAGAAAAGAAGATAAAACTGCAATGCGACGTTGCGCAATTTAACTATAATGTTCCTAGGGGTGAAGGTATTATATTTTGACATTACTTGAATGAATGAATGAATGAATGAATGAATGAATGAATGAATGAATGATAATCTTTATTCGTCGTCACAGGGACATGAACGCGTCGTACAAAAATCAAAATAGAAACATAATTCAAAATTCAAAATAGGTGTATAATAAATCTAAATCTAAGTATTAAAATAGGAACCCGTGTGATTTATCCTTCCTGTGCAGCCCGTAGAAAAAAAAAAGCTAAACAAGTGCGGACAAACAAGTACTTTGTCTTTAATTTTACCACTTTGAGGGATTTCAGGTGTTGCTGTGAACTTCACAACATCCATTGCATTCTATTTCGTGAGTTCTCCTTCACAGTGTGAAGGAGAACTCACGAAATAGAATGCAATGGATGTAATCGACGTTAATTGCGCAACGAAATATGTACATGTACAAGATGAAATTTACAAATAAATCGGTTGAAACGGTAGCAATCAGTTGTCTAGTTATTACCCTTATCAATGCGAGGTTCAGTATTAAAAAGGTAAGTATGGTTACATGACAAGTTAGAATGACTTTGGTAAATGTAGTTCAACAATGCGTTACAAGAAATAGTTGCTTGAGGGCAGCTATGAAATGAAGTATGACTAGCACTGGATCTAGGATAAGTCTCTGTCTCAAACCCCTACCTATTGTTATTGGCCAATAAGGAGAATACCGCACTCACGTTGCAGATGCGCGTTGGGCGTGGTCCGGCGTTGCGTAGGGTGTTCCGTAATTCAGGGTAGTCAGAGGGATGCGAGGGTCGGCCAAATCAGCGAGAGGGGATTCACTACTGCGAACTGATTGACTTTCAAGAGAGATTTTAGGTATAAGAGCAATGGTTGAATAGTTGCGCAATAAATTGCAGAACGGGGAGATAGTTGCAATCTAATGTCTGTGGAAGTCTTATAGATGCGAACTAGGGGGATGGTAGCAGAGAGCAGGCAGGATTGAGGTGGGGGGACGGCGCTCAGCCTTTTATTCGCTCCCCTCCACGCTTGGTGGTTCGTTGGGAGCCCACCGGTGGGAGGGCCCCGACCGGCGCTCCCTCCCTTCGCTGTAGTATGTGTGATTCCCGATCGCTGTGATAAGTGTGATTCCCGATCGCTGTAATAAGTGTGCTTCCGGTTCTAACCATCTTTTCCTCTTCATCCCGGTGCTGATACTTGGAATGGTGAACCTGTGAGCTGCGGCTCACACTTTGCTCCATTCCAACTGCTATTAATTAGATGAACAATGAAACATATTACATTTACGACGTGTTCCTCCGTAATTTTGCCACATTATTGGAAAAATCTTTCAAAAAAACAAAGACGTAATGTGCATTTACGACTCTGTCTCTCCGTAATTTTGATGCATTATTAAAACAGTTCCCTGAAAAATGTCACAAAGTACACTTACGTCGTTGTTCCTCTCAAGAGCTCGATGCATTATTACTAAAATTCTTAAAAAAACAATGACACAAAGTACACTTACGGAATTGTTTGTCCATCTTTTCGCTGATAAAAGGATCACACGTTGAGATCAGCTGAACTACTAACACATATTATGTCATTGTTTCACCGAAGACAGATGATAATTAAACAATGACGCATCTTCACTCTGATGAAACTGGACGGAATTCCGATGAAGTCGAAATTTTACTGGATGCGATACCTCTTCCCGGTCACCTTGGTACATTGAAGTCATTTTGACGCAATTTGGCAGTTACGTCATTGTTTCACCGAAACGGCGATATTATCTAGCACCCTTGCATATGTACCAACCAATGATATTTTGATTTAATGAACATATCCCAGGGTGATATTGGTTTTCCTACTCGACCGTAAGGGACTCAACTTTTCTCGTACCAGGGAAATCAAGAAGGAAAATTGAACAGGCGTGAACCGACTAATTCGTTGTATCTAACTCCAGTGTCGAGTAGGTGATAAGTGATGAGTGTGTTGTATGCTCATTTTTCTTCTCTTTCTAGGAACATTTGATTAGTATGCTATTCATCATCCCGTTCCACCGGCCCCAGTAGTGGTTGCCAAAAACTCTCTAATGTCTGCACCGCCTTTCCTGTGCCCCATGCCTAAAACCGTTAATGGGGGCTACGTTGAGCCTAGTCTTGTGAATGAAACGCCAGTCTGCAATACTGCTACACCTATTTCTCAACACCTACCTGTTTCCAAATACTCCCTACCTGATTTGCTCAAATGAAATATAGATAGCCCGCCAAAGTAATTTCTATTGGTTAACAAACGAACAATCGAGTCAAAATCATTACATATATTATTTCATTGTAATAAATTACAAATTATCATATTACTCCATGAATTATCCGCCGGTTCTCACAGAAAACACTAATTTATTCAACCTCACTTTTCTTGTCTTGATGTTTGTATTAAATTATCATTCAAATCGCCTCATCATAAGGTTTTTTATACTCACCTCATGCGATCTACTTTCATTCCTTTCATCGAGGGTCCACAATATTTAATCAAAATTCATTAATTCAATTCACAATATTTATATTTCTCCTCCGGGAAGAAAAGCGTATTTCATCGACGTTTTGAGCAAAAATACGTCACAAGAGCGATTTTTCAGCTTTTTGGGGTTGAAACTAGAATAACCGTAGAAACGCGAGTTTCACTTTAACGTGGCTACAAAACTTGTGAATCGTTATTGTGATTTTTAGGTACCTCAACTAAATTTTCATTATAAAAAATGCACTAGTTTAAGGAACATCTACTGCTAAATCCAAAACTGTAGTCAGTTAGAAAACAAATTGAGTTTGAGTGAAGAAAAGTTAGTTTCCTGTAAAGAAAACAAATAAAAAACAAAATGTGTGGAATATATCTGAAACTGAGAGCGTACACAAATTTATTTGAGAAACATATTTATTTGTTTATTAATCCATTTATTTAACATAAGTAATTTTTCTGAGGAATGATTGCCTGGAAGATCTTTTCGAAAACAATCTGAAGGAGTTTTGAATTTAGTTTAGGCCATAACTGACTTCAGCTCCGTCCACCAATTGCATGCTCTCCATTTCCTTCTCTCCCCACAAAGGCACGTTGAAGCTGCCCGTAGTATGGAGAAGGGCAACCTCGTCCGTAGCTATCCCTTCACTTCTTCACTTGCACGCTACTACCGGGGCCACTGGAACCTCTTCACAAAGCTCGGAGTCGTTGACTTCACCGGGCGATGATAAAAGGGTTCCCCAGACATTCACCTGTTTCTAGAGCCCCCCCCCCCCCCGGCACTAGCGCCTCCCCCCCCTTGTCATTAGTTACCGGGGCCTCCTCCATGGAAGAAGTATTAGGAAGAGTCACTCAAGGTTAACACTTCTACTGCTACCGCGGTAATTACCGCTCTTATGTGTCCTTCACCATTACTAGCACGGTAAAAACCGCTCTCGGCCCTTTGCAAAGCCCTGTCTTTCAATATCCCTATTGAGTCGTAGTAGTTGTCTCGACACTTTCTACCTGCGGTAGTAGTTCGGAAATACCGTTCGGAACAAGGGAGGAATGTCCGCCGAGGAGATAATGACCTTCGAAGTGCCGATATTTCAGTTAGTCCAGGACGCTTGCCGACGACGTTTCTCACAAGTTTTGAGTCAAAAGTAATTATGCATTTTATTTTACCGTTTCTTTTGACTGCTTTATTGTGTCGTGTTATATTTTTGAATGCATTTACTTATAAAACGTCATTCGGGTTCAAAACAAGCATGTGATTGTCTACCAAACTAATTTTTTTTCACCCTCCTTCGACAGTTATTTTATCTATTTATTTCTCAGTACCTACTGTGCGATCAATCTACTTATCTACGATCTTATTCCAGAATAACCATGGTCCTCACTCGAGGTCTGAAAAGATCTCATGACAAGGTTGAAGAACCTCAACCCTCAACAAGTTCTTCGGCTGCTCCCTCTCTGCTCATTTTTTATATTATCTAAATATATCATCATTTTTCACAATGAAAATTTACAGCAATATTTCCAACCTATACCTATCCAATTTTTATGGCTCGTTTGAATTGAAATCACATCGAGAAAAAGTCACTCATTTTCCTTCTTCCTCGTTTTTTTACCTATAGCTGAATGTATCGTTCAATAGAACACATGTCGATAGCCAAAGTTGGTGAAAATAAAAGTGCGTCAATAAAATATAGCATCTCGGGTGGATATTTCCACCTATTAGTGGTGAAGGACAGTGGGCGCGGTAATTACCACGTAGTAGTGGTGAAGGACAGCGGGCGCGGTAATTACCGCTAGGTAGTAGTTGACTTGAAAAATGATGTTTTCTTCTGTACCAACTACTACGTGAAAAACTGCGGTAAAAACCGCACGACGCCATGTTACAGTAGTCGTGGGGCTACAATCGATTCTATTGAGCCGCAGCGAAAGTGTTAAAAAGTGCTGGAAAAAATCCTCTACTACTGCTGCGCTCTGGTGAAGCATAAATGAAGCATCTCGGTAATAGTATCAGCAAACGCCGATAGATACAGTTGTAGGCGCCCTTGTTACCGAAATTTGAAATAAATGCGGGCAACGGCACACGGCCTTCGAAAAAATATACTGTAAATGCACTAATTCGAACACGAGACCCCATATACTTAGCGCAAAGTAACTAAGATACTTCACTCAGTTCATATTGTCCTGAAATTTGCACTTCATGATGGTCACACTAAGTGGATTAGATCGTGTGGCTTGGTTCTCTTAATTATAATGACAATTTGTGTTAACGCCAGGCTCCTGTTCTGTTTTGCTCTCGTTGTGTCCTTTCTCCTTTATCTCTGTCTCTCTCGCTCTCGTCGACTCTTCTCTTCCCCTACTCCTCACTGTGAAGTCGACTCCTCGTCTCAACCCTCGAATCAGTTCACCAACGCTCTTCATCGTTAAAGCTCCCTAATTATTAATGTGGTCATCAGCATCCAGAAAAAAGGGCTATTTCTTCTCTACACTCTACAGCCAGTCATCTGCATCTGCAGCGGTTTTTCTTCTCTCTCTCACACCTCAACATACCATATCGACGTGAGTAGCGCCTCTCAGCACTCCGCCATCTCTTCCTCGAGCCCCTGATGCACATTGAAGTGGCTCGTAGCACAGCGAACGCTAGTCTAGATCTCAGCCATCCTCGGATTGCACCCTGTGGTCGACTCCATTTGTCTGTTAGCCTTTCTGCTAACACCTTCACAAAAGCTACCATTTCAGGGGCAGAAACTCCATCAACTGACCACACCAGAGGAGTGAATGAAGCCCGGGGTTCATCGCAGGCACTCAGGTATTTTCGTTTTTCTTCTTCTGCTCTTAATTCTTTTAAGCACATCAGTGTTGAGAAGCTGGATGACATCCGCATTGACAGATTCAATCTTCAGCTCGTAGTGAAGTCTGTCGTTTCTATAGTATCTGTATGCATCAACGCAGCATCGCAGTACATTATTCTGGAAGCGCTGAATTATGTTTTGATTGCTCTGGACTGTGCACCCCCACAGCTGTGCACCGACCGGCTTTCCAGACAGGCTTTACGACTTAAGGCCCGATCACATAGGACGCGTTATAACGCAACGTTAGGCGTTCGAGTAACGTCGCGTTATGGCGTTACAGTTGTATCATGCAATATTGCATCATCCCCGCCACACACACGGCGTTAAGACGCCGCGATACTTTCAGTAACGCGACGTCACGCGTTGGGGTTGTAAAAATTTACAAAAGTAACGCGCGCTGAGGGCGTTATCCTCGTTGTTCAAGGAGTTCATTTCAAGATGAGTGAGGATACAGAAGGTCTCCTCCAGTTCGTGGTTATGTTCTGAATATTCTCCTGTAGCAGGTCATGTAGGTCCTCGAAATCTTGTCTAGACATGCGGAAATAGTTTATAAAACGATCCTCATGTGATCGCAGCTCCCGACATAGACGGTGGTATTCCCCAAAATCTTGTCTCTTCTTATTGATTGGGTGCACCCAATGCCGTCTATTTTTACCGTCTAATAAAACTAATAAAAGAAGAGCTTCTTCCTCATCAGAATCTCTAGATGTTATCATAACTTTATGTGAAAGTCAGAAGATACAGAAAGAGGAGAACACTATGGAGTACACTATCACAATGCTGGGTTCTAGGCCGAAATAATGCGCGATATAACGCGATGTGTGTGACGTAGCTATATCGCTAAACGTCGGGGAGAACGCGCGTTCCCTGAGCGCCGTGTTATAACGCGTCCTGTGTGATCGGGCCTTTACTTGTACAGTATGAGCTTATTCTGGACAGACAATTTTGACCGTCGGCCCATCAGCCAGTACATTTTTCTGAATTTAATCTAAAGCTCAGCCTTTTTCTTCTTGAACTCTTCTTTGGCATCCAGCGTCATTCCAAGATGTTTCGCTTCATTGGCATACGGCATCACCTTATTATCGAGAAAGGCTGGCACATAGTTGATCCTCCATCTCACTGTCCAATCATGAATGCGGGAGATGCAGAAATTTACCTTGGTAACTGATTCACTGTTTGTTTCTCCAGTCGCTATAATTGCAGTACTACGTTCAAAACATAATTTTTATACGATTCATGATATAATTTTTTATGGTTCATACGAATTAAAATTTTATTAAGATTTTTTATGGTTCATAACTTATCACACTCCGGCGTAAACAAACATGATCGATTTTCAATCTTATGTACTTTTAAACTAAATTTGAACTAAAAATAAACATAAATAAATAAATTAAACTAAATAGATTCAGTTCAATTACCCTAGTATAGCAGTCAATATGAATTGGAGTTCTATTTCTACTACCATATTTAATACCTTCAATGGGGGTCCCAAATTTGTCTCAGCCCTACCTGGAATTTTTTCCAACTTTTAATTCAACACAGGAGCTTCTTTTTTTAAAAAAATCGTGGAATTGAGGAAAAAATATAAGTGATAACTGACTGGTCTGAGCGATAGCTACCTACTGAAGAGGGCAAGATTTTTTTTTTTTTTCCAATGATATTTTTATTCTACAACTGAGCACATAAAGAGCCCGTCTAGTTAATTTACTTTCACAATTTAATTAAACAGTTTGTAGAGTCAGCAGCCCAGTGGCTATGCTCTAAAGTGCAGGTAACACCACACTGCGTCTCAATTTCACAATAGGTCCAAGGGTTTGGTCCTGTCAAACCGCCAAACGACGTTGGAGTTGTCTAGAAGACAGAGGACTTCGGGATTTATATGTCCATGAAACCGATGTTCGTGTTTAATCGCATGTAGCTTGATCACTTCACTGACAGTTTCCATTTTTTAGGTCAAAATGGAGATTGTCATTTCAGACGTACCAGAGAGCGTTAACAATGCTCCTTAGTACATCGATTTCTTCGTACAGCCCCAGAGCTGAATACCATATATGTCCAGACAGGTTTCAATACTTGCTTGTGTAACCACCCTTCCCTGAAGATGCAGTTGAACGTTCCTGCCACCCTCCATGCAAGACAATCCACCCTGGCAGACAAACGAGCGCAACGCGACGCAGGCCTACCAACACCAGCAGTCCCTGAGCCACAGCCATTGCTGTGTTGCTGCTCTGCCCCTCCACTGGCTGAAGTGGGGGAAGCACACTTGTCACCTCCCTCTGCCTGACTTCACCGTCATTCTATGTTGGACTGCTGCCTGTGGAGAGATTTTTGGCACTGGCTTTGGCGGCAAACAAACCATTTTCTGTCATCACGTAGTCCAAATCTTACTTTCAAAAATGCTACTTATAGGCGGTTTTTTGCGTTTTCGCCCCACTGTGTGGCGGTCCTTCACTCAAAAAGCGTTAAAAAGTCCCATTCGTGCAGCATGGAATGAACAAATATTCAAAGAAATGTTTCAACTAATTTTTGGTCATTTTGGACTTTGTAAGGTCTTATAGGAAATCTAACGAGTGAGCATTTGAAACGCAAATGTGACAAGTCCTCGCGAGTGTCACTGCTTGATAGGAGGACGTTGCACTACACTAGGGCTTGGGTGTGGTAACTGGAGGGTGATCCCTTCAGTCCAGCCACACCAATCAGAGAAGGGAAAAGGGAACCAAATGGTCTGTTCGGAGAAGCAGTCCGGAACCAGTTCAGAATCAAACTGGAATGGGAAAGGGGAGGGGATAGAGGCGCTTGGACTCCTCCAGGCTTCTCCAAACCCCTCCAAACCGATCAGGACTACTCCTCCGAACATACCTAAAAAAAAACTGGGAGAGCATCAGAAGGGGAGGATGCTAATGGCTTCTCTACAACAAAAAGTATGAGTAGGTACTTAAGTAATTCCAACAAATCAAAACAGTAATATTACAATGTTTTATTACTTGTAATTGAACATTATTTCACAGTTAAAGAGAGTTTTCGCTACGTCACATTCGTTTCTGGAGTCTCCAACTCCACATTCCGAGTAGCGAGGATCTTTATAGTTAACAATAAAACCGTACATTTCCAAATTGGAGCTTATTTCTTCGAGTTTCTTCACACTATTAAGTACCTTATTTTGGTTTCTTTCGATTTTGGTAGCCACAAAAGGCTTGAGATCCAGTAAGGGATCTTACTTCCCTGATGTTTAATATGTCACCGGTGTGTTGGTACAGTTCACCGACAGAAAGAATGGAGCTGAGTGTTTACTGCAGGTTACAAGAATATTGACTTTCCCAGACCTGACAGGCTCGTGTGAATTGCGAGTTTAGTCACTGACCTCCATTTTTCTGTATATGGACTGTACGTTTATATCCGGACCATGTCCTCGGGAATTTACTCTGCTTCATGTGCTCCTTGCAGAGAGAATAACAGCATAACTAGCTGGAGCAGAGGCAACTTAGACTTCTCAACATCTCTAGTTTGTTGGTACAGTCCTAGCTGGAGCAGAGGCAACTTAGACTTCTCAACATCTCTAGTTTGTTGGTACAGTCCTCAGATGTAAACAATGAAGGTGGAGGAGAATTGCTACTGTATTTTATAAATAACGTCCTGTTCCAACTGACTTTCTAAAAATGATGGAATTCTCCTCTCAGTCGCTGATCTTCAGTCTTTCCATCTGCAGACTGTACCTGTGCCTGGTCCATGTCCTCAGGCAGTCCTGCTTTCCAGGTGCTCCTTGCAAAGAGAATAACAGCATAACTACCTGGAGCAGAGACAACTTTTGACTTTTAACATTCCTATTTGGTTGGTACAGTCCTCAAATGTGAAGAATGAAGGTGGAACGTTTGTCCTGTTCCAACTGACTTTCTAAAAACGATGGAATTTTCCTCTCAGTCACTGACCTTCAGTCTTTCCATCTGCAGACTGTACCTGCGCCTGGTCCATGTCCTCAGGCAGTTCTGCACTCCAGGTGCTTCTGGCTGATGTTGAGTAACATTACTACATCACTACTTGGTGACGGTCAATGTTGATTTTTACTGCACACTTCACAGACACATGTTCGGAGGAACTTATACAACACATCCATCTAATAATTAATTCACAATTTCGTCATCTGTTACAAAGACCACAGGCGCAAAACTTCTGTCTTCATCCTAGACACTTAGGAGGGGGAAACACGCGACAAGTTTCGTGTCACGACATGCGAGGAAGGGTAATTTCGCTAATACTTTCGTCATAAGAATGTCACGTTTAAAGATGCAAGAGCCATCGGTTTGAGTCGTGCGTCTGCCAAGCTCTTGAGGGGTTGCAGGGTTTTGAGGCCGGTCAGCGTCACGGCTGTCACGTTTACACGTGCTCCCATCAGTTCGGTTCCAGGATGGAAAGCTTTGTCAGACTCTGCAACCGTGCAGCGAGACATCGAACTGGCAACGGCGCAGGAGAAGCCCAACTTTTGAAGCACCTGCAACACATGATCAAGTAGATAACAATTATATTTAAAATTGGAGCCTACAAGAGGACTGAGCTTCGCAGCTCAATTCCTGCATTTATAGTCTGTTTCAGCTAGCTGGAGCTAGCAGAATCATCAATTTTACAACTATCGATTTTCTATTATCATTCTTCCAAGTAGGTACTTATAATTAACTAGCAAAGTATTTGTGCCACAAAATGGGGTTTCTTTTCGGTATGAGCCCACATTTATTTCAACTGCGTGCTCTAGTACTGCATTGCTCCAGTATCATACTGTTCTCCCGTTGCTGTTGAACTGGAATA
Organism: Apolygus lucorum; assembly: GCA_009739505.2. Classification (NCBI taxonomy): domain Eukaryota; kingdom Metazoa; phylum Arthropoda; class Insecta; order Hemiptera; family Miridae; genus Apolygus; species Apolygus lucorum. The sequence goes on from CM019174.2 coordinate 14,973,922, forward strand.
ATGGAATAAGAAGGAGGAAGCTCCTCTGCAATGGAGTTCCTGTACAGCTTCTGACTGCCGATCCAATCATTTCACGAGACAAAGGGACGATATGGTCAGTTTGGCGAGAGGAGTTGTGTGGGATCTGTTCTGATCCCTTAAAAAAATTCTCTGGTGGAAATGAGGAGAGTCTAGCCCCCGGAAACTCTTGTCGGGTTTCAGCGCTACCTACCGCCACTTCAACGAACTACCATTTCTGATATCTTATCAGGTGATCACGCTCGCGACCGCATTACCGTCGCTCCTCAACTTGCATTTATCCCAAGATTACAATGTGGCGATGTACATGGACTACTTTCACGACAAGTCAAGTCGAGAACATTTATTTTTGAGTTTTAGAATTGATTTGAATGCACATAGTGGTGAACTTGACGTGTATCTAAAAAGAAATAACAACTAAACAGCGGTGTCATGGGCCTTCAACCACCACCCGCCAGTGTCCACGCAGCGCCCACAGCTGGGACAACGATGAAGGGTGGTGGTGCTGATAGCGGTTGATAACCGGCTGTCAACCCCGACCGCGAACTCCGATGGGAACACCGCGAAAGTAGGCCAGTCCCCCTTCCAAAATTATATGAAGTGCAAGGAGTGCAGAAAAATGTTAAAATGCAATTTCTGTAAGTGGCAAGAGACCTCACTCTTATTCTGGACGACGAATACAGTTCCTAAAAACCGATTCCCCTCTCGTCCGTGTGATTTCTTTTACCACCAAGACCTACTAGGACCTAGATCGTCTCAGCGGAGAAAACTGACTGTCAAAAGGCGGTCGTTGGGAAACGAGTTCTACCCATCCAAGAAAAGCGGTACGACGTTGTGGTGAGTACCTATTTTATGGTTTTTCTTGTCATCAAATGACATTATTCAAAAGTCATCAAATCATTTCCGAATTTTTTCAAAGTTCTGTTGCTTCAAGTATTTGGTTGGATGTGGCTCAAAATTCTCCTATCCCAGCCAATGTGTACCTTAAAGTTTCCTCGACAATTTATAGTCTGATATTTTCTGTATAAAGAAAATACTGCTCTCGTAAATGTTAGTGATTAATTTTGAGCAATGCTTGCGTCAATAATGTGATCATGAATAGGTGACTACATACACTCTCTCACAAGGAAGCACCTTGCTTCCGAAATAGTTTAGTTTGCCTTTTGTAGACGTGACACGTGATTGAATTCATTACCATAAAGCACTCTGATAACAGCAAGTAACCGCATAATCTTAGCTCAAAAAGCTGTAGGTGCATTCTTCCAAATAGTTATGTCACTCTTAATCATAGGTTAGTACATCTACCTCACACCTCGATATAATACTCCCCCATTATTCTGTTCCAGGTGACCTGCCATATCAAGTGTTCAGACCATCGGCCCAGATTGTTTTGTCCTGAGTAGGGAGTTGATCCGAATGTAATGAAATTTCCAATTAACAACCTAGATTAGTTTGTTCATCTTATTCCTAATAGTGTTCCCTTTTCCTTTCCAATTTATCACTACTCTCACCACCAAACAATACACCGATTTTGTAGTTCTCAATAAGCCTATAATAATTGTATAACTTATATTCTATTTAATAAATGAGTGAACATGATATACTTTTGATATACTTCAATACATTGCTTCCGAGTCTATCAGAGGTAGCGGAAGCTTCGTTTTCACTTTTCAAGGTAAAAAAAAGTTCTCCAAAATATTTTTTTAATTTTTTACATTTTTTATCAATGCCCGAAAGCTAGGTGGACAAAGAAAATATATAAATAGGGTCATTTATGTCAGTGTCAAATTTATGGCAATCTGTTCCCTTTCTTGGTCAGTTGGTTTTCTCAGCTCGTTGTCATTACTCTTCTTACGTGTTTTCTTCGTGGAGAAAAGGGGCTTCTGGGGAGAAATGTTGGCGCATGGATTGACCTTATGGTTACCATGTGGCTTGAAGACCATACCACTTGTGATGGCCTGGAAAGTGTGAGGAACGGGGGCTGAAGCTTTTTTCAGCACGTCAATTTTGTCAATGGGGTATTTCGGTCAAATTTTTTTTTTTTTTTTTTTCAAAAGAGTATGGCTCAGGAATAACGGTAATCGGGTCTGTTCGTCGAGAAAATGTTTTTAAAAAATCAGAGAAGCTAAGGAAAGTTGAAGATTTGAATGGTGTGACGTAGCTAGCCAATCGTGACGTAGCTAGCCAACTGTCTTTGAAAAAAGTATCCATGCACGGAAACCCTTGAAAGACCTCTTGGAGACTAAAAACTATTCCTCACACACGCGCGCGGCGTAGTCCTTGCCTAGTGTGTGTGCATTTATAGCGGCCCGCCTTTTTCAAACGTGTGATCTCTTTAATTAATTTTTCTACCACATGTTATAGTATCATTGGGCTTAAAGTTGAAGTATAAAGGTTTTCAAGGGTGCTGAATCCAAATTTGAGGTCAAAAACCTGAATTTCCGACCCACCGAAATACCCCATTGAATCTGCTGAATTAAGTATGGAGAAGAACTTTTGGCTTTTCCTCTTTGGCCTTCTCTAAATTGTTACTTGAAGAAGATTGTTTGGTAGCACGATTTTTGGCTGAGAGATCATCTATCTGTCCATCGAAATATTATACTACTACTTACCTACCTATAATAGAATCGTGCAGGTTTGAACTTTGTGCGAATCGAATAATAACGGCCGTTTAGTAGAAAATTTTCCTTGAAATACGTTCGTAAAAAGTTCTGCAGGCAGTTATCTCCACTATAATAATGCATTCTGCTTGATTCGTCATTCAAAAACACAAAAATGCAATAACAAGTTCCTTTTCCTCGCAATTTAAAAAGGCAGGGAAGTAGAGCCCAAACTTAGAAATGAGCGGTAAAACCGAGGTAAGCCTATTTCAGAAATGCCGCTTGACCACGCTCACATCGAGCTGATGAAGATGTTAGTTCGCTGAAGTGGCGGTAGATAGCGCTGAAACCCGACAAGAGTTTCCGGGCTCTCCTGTGGAAATGTGGTTTCCCAATTACCAACCAATTGACGGAGATTCTGAATGATCGAGAATCGTCACAGTCAGCATTTGCTGCTTCCATAATAAAACTCGCAGGAACATGTTGATTGATGATTCGAAAAATTCGGAATTTGATAAGAACCTTTGAAATTTGAATGAGAAATTTTAAGAAAGCTTGAGATATGGTCAAATAAAAAATCCTACATGGATAACACAAGTTTTGCTGAAATATCCAGAATATGTGCTGTTGCAATATTTCCTGATTAAGTCATTAAACTGAGATTTTAACATAGATTCTCTAGGTAGACTCCTAGAAGCAGATCGCCTTCTGCACATCAGCACCACTCTCGTGTATCAGAGATAAAATGTATCTTTGAAGAGTAAATGATAAGTTTGTTGGCTTTTGAGTTTTACAGGTTTTCTGGGAATGAACATGATATTTGCCAAGTGTAAAACGTAGTTACCATGAGAGCCGACGGTGATGGGAAGTGGTCGAAATTTTTGTCTTGGAGCGTTCGCAGAGTCATCAGGTGGACGTCGCATGGGAGTTCTTTGCTCATCAGTCGCACCTGAAAGAAAACAGTTCAACCTTATTTGTGTTTCGATAACGTGAAAGTCAGTGATCAATGGTGTACACTAGCACTTATACGCTAAAAACATATTATTTGTTGAATAATCGAAAATTATCTTCCCTTGACCGGGGATCGATCTCCTATCATTCTGATTCTGAATCGGAGCTCCTACCACTGAGCTAAGGAAGCGAATGGACAGAAATGCGAAGAGGAACATCCCCCCCCCCCCCCCGGTAGGAAATCTTAGGTACTCCATTACCTAGTCAGGGAGGCCAATGAGAATGCGTATTTTTGACTGGCTTCAGAGTTTTTGTTATTGTTCCTTATTGACGGGGCGGGGGATCTGCTGACCTCAATGTTTGTCTGAATAGGCAGTGGCTTGACTCGTGTCTTGGGGAGGAGTTGTTTTGATGACCCAATCTTAATGAATTATTGTTTCTCTGAGAAATGCTGAGGAGACCATTCGGGTCCAGTGCGACTGCGCCACATTGTTGAATCATCAAAAATTAACTTCCCTTGACCGGGGATCGATCTATCATTCCGATTCAGATACTCCTACCACTGAGCTAAGGAAGTGAATGGACAGAAATGCGAAGAGGAACACCCCCCCCCCCCCCCCGGTAGGAAATATTAGGTACTCCGTTACCTAGTCAGGGAGGCCAGTGAGAATACGTATTTTTGACTGGCTTCAGAGTTTTTGTTATTGTTCCTTATTGACGGGGCGGGGGATCTGCTGACCTCAATGTTTGTCCAAATAGGCGGTGGCTTGACTCGTGTCTTGGGAAGGAGTTGTTTTGATGACCCAATCTTAATGAATTATTTTCTCTGAGAAATGCTGAGGAGACCATTCGGGTCCAGTGCGACTGCGCCACATTGTTGAATCATCAAAAATTAACTTCCCTCGACCAGGGATCGATGTCCTATCATTCCAATTCTGAATCGAAGCTCCTACCACTTGAGCTAAGGAAGTGAATGGACAGAAATGCGAAGAGGTAGCTGATCACAACATATTCGAGGGCGGCTAAAATGGCGCCTTGTCCCCATCAGTGTGAGCTCAGATGGTGCGCCCGCCTGAAGGTTTACTGAACTTGGCATCTCGTATAAAACTGACACCCCATCACTCGTTTCTTCTCAATTTTTAGAACAGCAATTCTTTGTAAGTTCCCAAGACCTTCCCACCAATTTATTCTTACCTTGCTGTACAGATTTCTTTCTGTAGTTTTCGACGTTGCTTCGTCCAGCACGCTTTCCAGCACAAATACGTTCGCTGGGTAGTTCAGACCTGGACAAATTAATCATAATTTCAGACAAAATGTAGTATATTTTTCAATTCATTACTGGTATTCATTTTCTCACTGCGTATGTTCAGGGAATTGTAACATGAAGTACGCAGAGATAACGAAAAGTGAAATTACGATAAGTAGCTGTTGTTGTACTCAGGTTTTCCTGTCATTGAATTGAGTTTGGAGTTTTGACAATTTTGAATGCTTAGTGCTTGAATCGCTCAATATTATAGGTGCAATTCACCAAAGGTCTTTAGCTGGTTTAATGAACTGGTTTCCGTGAGATCAAGGATTTTAAGGCCAGTCGGCTAGGGTATCGCAGGTCTTGATAATTTCTCAAGTGGTTGGTGAACCCCGCTCCACTTGAGCGGGTGAGGCAATAAGTCCTCGAGCGGAATAATTAGAAGGAATTCTGATCTTTCTTTTGGATGACAACTGATGACGTCCGCGTCGCGATGAGATGGTTGATTACTTTACTACTCTACTAAGTAGATTCGGGTCAATCCTTTTTGAATTCACTATTGCTAATATGAAATACACTGAAGGTCTAAGTTTATCCGTGGAATCTTACTCATTGAGAGATGATTGGCCAGGAGACTCGGGCTCGAGTACCCTTCATCCTCGCCCATGTCCTCAATGAGGAGATAGTGCTTGTGGACGGTCCTCTTGTTGTCGACGACGCCCTCGCCCATCCCTCGGGAGTCGTCATAGAGGGTTCGTCGGTCCACCATGACTTCGAGCCACCCGGGTTGCCAGGAGGCGCTGCCAGTTGCGTGATTCACCTGGAAAAATATATATAATGTAATATTGTACAGTGAGGTTCAGTTCTGATGAGTTTTGATCTCGATATCAGATTCAAGTCCCTTGGAAGCCCCCTACTTTCCAACCACTTGCCCAAACGAATGAAGGATCATCTAGCCTTTTGGAAACTCAAAAGTCACTTTTCCAGCAGAAATGTCGACCTTGTGAGAGCCACATGTCAGCTGGAAGAATGTATAACTTAAACTTTTTGTTCCACAACGCTTCCCGTTTCTGGATTTCACTGATAAGCAGCTCGGTATTAATTGCAGCCATTATAAAGAAAAACTGGGACGAATACGGGCACAAACAAAAACGTAAACAAGAAGAAAATTGGTAGTGCGACCAGGCGAGCGCGCAACCAAAAACGAACTAGTTTGAAAATCAAACCCGAGCGTGCGACCTCAGCACGGATCGCGACGTCGGGCGGCAGCACGTTGGACGCTCCGTTCGGTTTACATTGTTTGAAATCAGCTGGTCGCACGCTCACACGCGCGGGTCGCTCGATAGCGGTCGTCCATGTAGGACATAGGAGCATCTAGGATGTGAGGGTGATAAAACGGCATCAGCGCTGCCTGGCGACGATTAGATGAACCTTCCGGAACTCAAAACCTACGTTATCACACTTATCACACGTATCGGCCGATGTGATGACAGCTCGGTACATCGTTGACACATTTTACCGTAGTTTCGCCTTGCTGATTTTCCGCGTGTGTTTTGTTTTGCCTGATTTTGCGAATCTCCCAGTGCGAGAATCTGGACGAAGAGTTCTCCGTATATTACCTCGCTGTGACGAAGTGCTTGCCCTCAACAGAGTCGTACAGCAAAATAGTTAATAGTACCTAGTGCTATTCCCCCGATAACTAGAACAGTTCCACTTCCACAATGCCATAACTGTGCATACATTGAGTGCAATAGCGACCGTGCAAAGTTGGACGACCAGGATATAATCCGCCCACCAAATCCTATCGATTTCCTTAGCCCTGTTTGCTATTACCCAGGGGAAATTGTGTTATACTGAAGCGATGTAATGATGAGGAGATTCACATAAAACCTTGCGAGAAGCACTCAGAAATCTTGCAAGATGCACTCTCTGTAGAATATTCGTAATATTGGCGATAATCAGAGGAGCTAATGGTAGATTACAGAAGGCACGGAATATAGATGCATAAACAAAGATACCACCGTCTGCTCCGAGCACTTGGATGAAACCCCAGAAAAGCTTGACTATAAAAGGAATTTCCCCATTGTCATACCGGCAAACGTAAGTAAATGTATTTACCCGTCTATGTTTACCTATTTAATTTTATCTCAAATAATAAATAATGTTCTGGTGATACATCAGCATAGGACTTTGCAAATCTTTACCTAAATGCTTGTCTGGTACCAAAAACTAAATGAATAGGTACTCTTTCTTTTCTCTTTGCAGGCTCCATTCCATGTTAGAAGGGATTTCATACTGACGACACACTTGGGACTTACTGGACTCTATCTCTAGCAATCTACCAAGTGGTAAGTATACATTAAAGCTTAGGTACGAGTAATTTAGAAAACAGTTTATGCATAAACTATCATAGTGACATAATTGAATACGTTATAATTGATTTAATTACTCAGTTAGTAATTTGTAACTAACAAATTTGGATGGTTTTGAGTAGGTACTTTTTTTCCTTATTTTGTTTTTATTCATTTTTTCTTGGTCGTGATGGTACCTGCGGACGAGATTGTGACTGCTGGAGATGACTGCAATGAAGAAAACCGTATTCTAATATCTCCTGAACAGATTTTTGTACCAGGAAAAATAATTCGTTAGGATGTTCAGGTTTGTTTGGCTTCTTCAACGACCAGTTCAATTAGTACTCAAACATTGCCAAAATCTATTTGGTCCTTTCTATTTGGGACTGTGTGGTGCAAGATGGATTTTGTAGAGTCTCAGGTTGGCTTAAAATTCATACTGAAAGTCATAACGAGTCCAAAATGAATAAAATTCATTTTGTACGCCTTTAATGGATATACTTAATTCAAATATATTATAAAATTTTATTTAATTTCTTATAAAAGTCAATATAATCCGTTATGATTAATCTAATGACTATGGTTAATATTAAATAAAATATAAAAGTACAATATGTGTAATACTATATTATATCACTACCTGATTCCCGGCTAAGGAATAGGTAAATTGTAGATTTTATATTTTTGGTGAAAATTGATAGATATATTTATATAAATATATTTATTTATATGATTTATTTATTATTCTATAATAAATAAATATAAAATAATAAAACAAGCCAATAATAAATCAAATATATTATTTATATATTTTATTATTATCTCAGTGATGTCTTTATCTAATGAAAAAAAAACTGCCTTTATCAGAAGAAATCTCCTGACTTTTCCAAGTTGTGTGGCTACTCTGAACTTACTTCAGTCATCAAATCCAAAATTGGTAAGCTCTGTAGAAATGATGCCTGCTTGGCGTAGTCATTTTATTGATTTATTTTGTACTGCACCCCAATTTGTGATTGTCAAGTAATTTAATTGTGTTGTAATGTATCAAGTGTTTATTAATTCATGATTCTCAGTTGAGAACAAGGTAATTTGTTATCAATGACCGGAAGTTCCCAACTGCATGTAAGTATATATCAATAAATATTTTTGTAATACATTTCTTTTAATTTTAAATGTTTTCCTGTTAGTTTAATATCATGATTAATCCAGAAATATTAGGGTTGAGATAAAGTTGTGGGTTGATAATAATCTAACTAGCAAACCTTTTCGGCTCAAATGTGTTCAGATTTTAGTTTTATGCCTAGTTATAATTCCAAAGGTTCATTATTGAAAGTAATACTTCAAAACACTGGCTTGTTTTTAACCATGGCCATCAACAATGAACTTGAAAAGGTAACTATCACCCCGATTTTCAGCTATCCCACACCATTAACTATTCAGGAAAAATGCAAACAGAATTCGGTGAAATTCCTAATTGTTGTTATATAAATTCTCATAATAATAATAATAAAATTATAATGTAATAATAAAATTGTTATGTAATAATGATAAAATTATTATTTAACCCTAGAATGCAACCCCATTTTTTTGTGCGTATTGCAACTCATTCGTCGATGTGACGAATACCAGTAAAAAATCGTGTTAAATGGATCAAAACAAAGGTCGTTTTCGGGAAATTGGGGAATGAAATGATTGAATTCCACATCGGTAATGGTTATTGGATTTATTCAATGAAAAAAATCCCAAAAATAATCACCATTGAGAACATTAGGAACATTAGTACTTTTAGTAGGTACCTACCTAAATCATTGTAAAACAAGACTCATTTTCCGGGTGGAAAAAAATTCCTGGACAGTCTAAAAAAATTGTCATTACTACAAAACGATGTCTGTCTTACAGTACATGAATATAGGAACAAACGAGTCTGCCTAGACGTATCACAGTGTCAATATGACATTTCAGGGGAACTTACTTGGTTACAATGTCTAAAATTCACAATTTCCCTCTAATTAAGAAAAAATAAGGAATCACTACAATGGTATCGTAGTTATGTCAAGAAAAACAGGCACAGAAGGAACATACAGTGTAGTGAATTACATACCTACCGAACAGTAACTTTTATATCACCTTTGAGTGAACTACAATCCAAAAATCAATGAGATGAACTTGAACATCTATAATTCAGACTGTTGTCTCAATATATCACAAAATATCACAAAGCTTATGATAAACATCAAAAGTCTTGTATTCTCCATATTTTCGTAACAGTACTTTTTATGAATTAAGGTAAAATTAATTAAAGTAAAATGAAGGTCAATTTATACTCTGTAAGTATAAATAGACCTTCATTGTACGATAATTCAACTTCATTTAACCTCATGAAAAATATCAGAATAATCTCGACTAAAAAGTCATTACAATAACAATAAAAACTCTTGAAATTAAAACTTGAAATATGTATTTGAAATACTCTTGAAAAACTTGAAATACTCAATAAAAACTTGACATTAAATTTGAAATACTACTTGAAAAACTTGAAATACTCAATAAAAACTTGAATAACGTTCGAGTGAGATTGAGTTGTAAGCAAACGACAGGAGTTCGTTACGAAGTTTATCAAAGTAGCTAGGTATGTCCGTAATCCGTACAATACCTGATTTTCCAATACGCAACACCCTCCTTCAAAAGTTAACATCCGTGCTTAATAAGCACTACGGAACCCGGCTTTAGGAACGCGGCACACGATACCTACTTCACAAATCACCTACTTCACAAATTGATAAGTGTGATAACGTAGGTTTTGAGTTCCGGAAGGTTCATCTAATCGTCGCCAGGCAGCGCTGATGCCGTTTTATCACCCTCACATCCTAGATGCTCCTGTAGGACATGGCGTTAGTGTCACATGGTAACTGAAAGCGTGTTCTGAAAAACTTCATAATAGAAAAGTGTCTCAATTAAAGTCAAACTTAAATCGTGTCTTACTCAAGCCTGAAATTCTTTACGTTGATCTGCAAAGAATGAATGGCTCTACCGAGTTTTAACTGACAAGATTTCTGCGAGTTGACCTGACCTGACTTGAGTACCTGAGCCGGTTGGCTCATTTACATTTAAATTGGGGCGGCGACACTGAGACCTAAAGGGGCCCATTCACAAATACGCCTGGAGTCGCCGCCGCGGGCCTAGCCGCCGTCAAAGGGGAAAACTACCCGTGAATGGTTAACAAAATCTTGAGGTCTGGCGGGCGTCCGCCGCTCGGCAGGTAATCGAACATGCTCGAAATTGCGGCCAGTTAATCCTCGGCAGCCCTGTGAATGGTTGAAGTGAGGCCGACGCTGGGTCGCACTCCCACCAGTACAGCATGTAGCCCTACCGTTTTCCTCACTTCTAGTCATCTGAGCAAGCGGTGGTTGGAAGCAGCCCCGCCAATCGGCGGAGTCAGGAGGTTTTGGCAGCCAGGTGAATGGACTATTGCGGTGGCTTCGGGGAGTACCTGTAGGGACGCGGCGGCGACTCCAGGAATACACGTGAATGGGGCCATTAAGCGGACCAGAGTCTTTGACCTGACTCTGTTGGGAATCCTCTTGGTAGGGTTGGGATCTGAGTCAGCCCCCCCCCCCCCCCTACCACGATACCAGCCTAAAACGAAGTACGATAAGAACCAGCTAAGTCATCGCTAAGTTGTTTGCTACTTCTCTCTGCACATCCAAAGATTTATCGTTGTCACAATAATGTGAGAGACAATACTCATGCATCCATGCTTCCAGACTATCTTGGGGATTGTGCAAAATTGGGGGGTTTGTGCAGACTTGAGAACCCGCAGTTGCTCTAGCTGTGTCAAGTGACGAATATCCTTAACTAGATGATCCTGCTTCAAGTGAAGAGAAGTTATAACTGTGTCCCACAAAAGATCCCAGTTGAGTTGGAATGAGACAGGATACAACTGTGAGAATCCTCTCACTAAACGTTTGCATTTTTGTATCATTTAACATTTGCACCGCAGACAACACCGTTGCCCGGTATGGGTACACGGTCCGAGAGCCGCCATGGTGGGTGGGTCCGGGCCCGGCTGGGCTCTGCTACCTTGGTCTTCTGGAGGATCTCATCTCTCGTTCTTTTTTTACCCGTGTGCCCTGTCTAGTATCCCATTGTTTTGTTTACCCCTATTACTCTGTTATGTTTTGTTTTATATTTATATTTTATAGACTTTTGTCGATACACTTTGTGTGGAATGGCAAATAAAACATTCATTACCCCCCTGCACCCACCATCCTCGTCGCACCTACCCCAGTACTTGTCACAACAACTATCATTGTCTTGTTTGGTGATATCGTTGCAAATTCCGTTGTGTATATAAAAAAAACAGATCTCTAATCATTCTGAAATAACTGTGGAACTGCTCATCCGTCAGTCTATCAAAAAGTATCCCAAATTATGATGTATCAGTGATGTATGGGAACAACCAAGGCTTTTCCACATACAACGAACTTGTTGAAACATCAAATTCTAAATCGGAATCAAAAAGGTAAAATGGGAGATTAAATTGATGATAAATAGAGTGATTTTGCTGATGATAACTCCAACTTCACTCACCAGGAGTGTAACTCTCTTGTCCGTATCTTGAATGTACGCGTGCGTCGTGATGGGGTAGTAGTTCCCCTCGATGCCAATCCTCTCGATTTTCACTCTTCTCTGCGTTCCCAGGCCATTCTGGTCGGTGAAGAACTCTGGAGGTTCGCCATTGTTCACGTCCGTCTTGAACCTTGAATTTAAAAAAATTATGTCAGAATTATTGCCCGAATCCATCTAATTTTTCTACCGACATCGCTTTTCTTTTTCATTCACATCTTTCTCTGTATAGATCACTCTTCTGCAAAGATCGCTGCTTTGCCATTGTCACTATTTAAAAAAAATCTTAGTCACTAATTTTTGATCTTTGTTTTCGACTAAGCTACATTACTAGCCTTATCCTTGTACTCTTACTTTTTCGAGCTATCTCAATAGGTTCTGTTATCTTGGATATCTTAGTAACTTGAGTGACGGTGCTGTTAGATGTTGTGACAAGTTGGATTGAACTTGAAAGACAAGAATTTGCTAGTCTTGGCACATGCGACCCTCAGAAGTATCAAAGTTCTGTGACTATCGATTGCCAGCCTCCTTAGCAAATACCATCTGGTACTTTACAACTCACTGAAGAAGATTGATATTACTATGGATTTGGATAGTAATTTCTTCAAAGATGCCCGGGAGTCTCTCTTCTACTGGTACCATAGGCGATCTTCAAGAGAATTATGGCTTTGCAGGACACTTGGAAACCCTGCATCTCATCCATTTTCAACATGATCTCCAGGAAAGTATCTTTCAGTTTCACGGTGATCTGAGAACACTGGCTCTGGAATCATAGGAGACTCCAAAGCCAGAGCAGGAGACTCCAGAGCTCTCCAGTAGACTCCAGAGCCAGAGCTCTCCAGTAGACTCCAGAGCCAGAGCTCTCCAGTAGACTCCAGAGCCAGAGCTCTCCAGTAGACTCCAGAGCCAGAGCTCTCCAGTAGACTCCAGAGCCAGGGCTCTCCAGTAGACTCCAGAGCCAGAGCTCTCCAGTAGACTCCAGAGCCAGAGCTCTCCAGTAGACTCCAGAGCCAGAGCTCTCCAGTAGACTCCAGAGCCAGAGCTCTTCACGAGATTCCAGAGCCAGAGCTCTCCAGAAGACTCCAGGTTTTCCAGAGCCTGAATGGTTTTTTATTGATGGAAAGTTCGCTATTTGCATAGAGCACTCCTCTGTAGATAGCACACCTAGACCTTACAGTGAATAATCAGTCTTATTGACATATTCCCAGGCCTGTAGTCGTGGCGTTCAAGTCCATGTCATCAATGTTTATGATGTCCGAGGTGTTTTGCAATGGATCCTTCCCCATTGAGGCTTAATTAGCCACGAGCGTGCTGATGAGCTGACTACAACTAATGAGCAACATCCCGATGAACGAACATTCCAGATAGCATTTACTCTGACGACGCAATAACCTTAAACATTGCATGTTATGTAACTTGAATATTATCAATTTTAATACAAAGCTCTCACATACCTCATGAATAGCTCAGTTTCCCTATTCTTCGGCGGGGCTCCAAAGTCCACCGTGTTTTCCAAGTAAACCTTAAACAAAATAATTGATAATACTAACAATCATTATAATATTATATTATAATATATAGGTAGTATACTTTTTTAAATAAATAATAACTCCTACCACAAGGTTTTGGTTTAACCACTGTTTATCAACAAGATATGAATTTTGTTAGGATCGACAATTCCTGACGGGATTTACGTCCTCGTTCAAACAAGATTATTTTAATTTCTTGTACTTGAAGTCAAATTATACGTTCAAATGCGTCTTCCGACTCACCGTGTTCCCGAGTAAACCATTCGTGTGATAAATTTCTATCGTATGTATGAGAAACTCCCCATAGACGACCGTCAGCGAAGAGGAAATCGGTCCCAAGACAATCGCCATTCTAGGAGCAGGGTGCTCGTCTTGAAGGTCTTTTTCACCTGGAAACGAGTTTTAATACGGATATCAATTCTAAAAATGTTGCTATTATGAATGAGTAGCGTGTTTCATCAAATTTCAGCAAATTGACAAAGAGGCGTATCTGCTAAATCACAGTTCTTGTGATATCAATGATCATAGTTGTCAGGTGTCTCAACTCTATAAGAACAAGAATTCTTCACTCTTTCCACGATTATTCTCAATAAAGGTATTTATTCTTCGTAATCGGACTCTTCTTCCTGATCTGGTTCTGTCAAGCAGTCCTGAATTCAGTAGAAGTCTGAAGGCTTTCGTGGTATTTGGAAGGAACGTACCTTAATATAGTTGTAATGGCTCATACTCTTAACCATGTTAGTTCTCCAATAAAGGACAAGGGAAACCCTGAGTGACTCATCATGCCAGGTAGGTAAGGTGAGGTACGGGGACCAATGACATCACTTGACGTCACCTTTTTCCACTCTCCCCTTACCTTGTTCAACCAATATAAAAGGAGGACTCAGGGCTTCCCCTTGATTCATTCCATGCATTCGTCTTCGAAAACTCGACTTGATTATTTCTCGCTCTACCTCGCCTTCTCTCTGAAGCCCACAGTTCCTCAGAAGGTCTTGGTATGCGATAAAGCTCATCGCGCCGGCTTCTGCTCCCATTTACCCTAGTAGTTGTCTGCCCCCAACTAGGCATAGGTAAATGTGGTGCATTCCCCTGGTCGGCGAGCAATCGCGCCTAGGTATGTGTCCGAGCTTAAGTCCTTAAGCACTCTTGCACACGGTCTGCGGTAACCCACGCCGGGCATCGAGTGTTGTCCCGTCCTTTGTCTTCGTTGAGTAGGAACCAATCAAATCGACAAACCGACGTGAAGCCGATCGCCTTCACACGCCGACATAACAATAGTCAATACTAAACACCAAGTAGAAGTGAACCACCAGGCTGCAGCCTTTTAACTTGGAACATACTTTAGCCTTGGACTAACTACCCAAAAAGTGTCACGCGGGAGGGAGGGTGACAGGCGAGTGTCACGCAGGGGTCCACCCGTCCTCCCTAACCCTACTACGCCAAAAAGCGCTGCTGAAGCATGTTCCATGTTTCTTGAATTTTAGCCAAAGGCTTTAAGCAGTAGAGGTGTTTAAGACAAGGTCATTTGGCGGATTCGAATCCCAAACGGTCACTCATTACAGAGACCAGGTCTTTTGAATCCGTTCACCCGTTCATTACGTTCACAAACAACCAACCGGTCAGAAGTCACAAAAACGAGCGAGTGAGTAAACCGATCGAGTCGAAACGTTGGAACCAAACAAACAACATCCATAAGGATCCAGGTCGTGACTCGAAAAACCGAACGAGTCGGAATAGGTTACAATGAGTAGGTGAGGAGGCGATCTGAATGAATCGAATAAGCTGAAAGACAAAAACGAATGAAAGATCGATTCGAACCGTATGATTCAGTCTTTTCTACAATTTTTCCATAAATTATATATTAGAACATGTAAATACCTTCACGGGCATTGGGGTCCGGCATGAACAGGTAAGCTCCAGAGTGGAACTGAGCAGATGGATATGCGCCAAACTGAAGTCCGCACTGAGTCGTTTTATCTGCAATTATTACATTAATCATATTATTGGACAACGCTCTAAGATAAAAATTATCATTAATAAATAATCAATTATTATATACTCGTAGCCAACAAACCTATTAGTTTGTTGCTGTTGTGAATTTCTGTACATACCTATTGTAAAATTTGGAACTAGGTAGGTAAATTAATACTTGAATTTTACTGATTATTTGTCTGAATTTACTTTCGACTCTAAATTGATTAAAATGGTGTCCCAAAGAAGAATTGATGAGATAGGAGTTGGCACGAAACCGGCTTATCGAAACATGACGTGTCATCATCTGGTCTACATAAAACCAGGTTATTGAGGGAAATCGTGGAAGTTGGTGGTGATGG
Source organism: Apolygus lucorum (assembly GCA_009739505.2). Taxonomy (NCBI): domain Eukaryota; kingdom Metazoa; phylum Arthropoda; class Insecta; order Hemiptera; family Miridae; genus Apolygus; species Apolygus lucorum. Next base: position 14,989,576 of record CM019174.2, read on the forward strand.
CTCTGGTCTGCACAGGGCCCCGGCATGGTTTCTGGTCTGCACAAAACCAGGTCACTGTGGGAAATTGTGCGTGTTGATGGTGATGGTTCTGGTCTGCAAAGGGCCAAGGCATGGGTTCTGGTCTATACGTAACCAGGTTACCAGAGGAAAGGGAGACGTCCATAATGATTTGCTTGAGATCGGTCGAGGATTGAGAGAGAAGTGGTAAGTTGGATTTAGTTAGTAGAATGCAAGCAGGTGGGCGCTCAACTGGTCCTTATACTGAGAAACTGGTCCTTTCTCCCACTCGTGTGAGGGAATATATTCTGCGTCAGGTGGGCGCAATGATCGACTGAAAGAGGGACACCTGGACGTCGTGTGAACACCTAACTGCCACATGCTTTATTTTGAAAATACAATATGGTAGTTACGTGACGTTTTCAACAGTTGCTGATGCTAATTTTTGGATCTCTTCTTCTGTATGGTTTGAATTTCTTCAAATATTCTCTTGAAACAAGCTGTTTTTTTTAATCAGTTAGGCGCCTTCAATCGGAAATACCTACTCTCATGAATCTTAGGGCCGAATACATTGAGAAAGATAGAATGTAGCTGCAATACTCATTATTTGCATCAATTATTGACCTCCTTACCGGACTTCTTGTCCATTATTGACTTGAGGAATCCCGTTCGTCCGTCGACGATTATTCGGAAGTTGTCGTTCTCCACTTGAATGTCACCTTGTTGGATTGCTTTGGCCGGAAAATGATCGTTTCGGGCGCAATCTTTGCAGAAGACGCTCGCTCTGACGCCTCCTCGTCCAACCTAGAAATCAAGTAAAGTGTGTGAGGGAAATTATCGACATCTACGCGATCTTTTGATTAATGAGTCGTTCAGGTGTTCTCTTGAGAACCACAGTTATGAATGAATCAGACACCATAAATTTTAAACGTGCTCATTCACCTCGATGCTGAAAGTGGTGATAGCTAGAGGAGGAAGTTCGGCGAGGAAGATGAGCTCAAACATGGTGTCCATCATCCTCAAGTGCGGAGGATCAGCCTCGTCGTACGCCTGCAACAGCAACTTTCATAATGATGCATCCATAGTAATAAATTAGCGTAATATTCTAGAGCTTTAACCAAGAATAAGTTTGAGTTGGCTTGAATTGGCAAATCAATTATTTGATTGAAAAGACAAAAGTGTATAGTTTCTCCTTCTACAAGGGAAAAAGCAGGATCAATTTAAAAATTCAAAAACTCAGCACAACAGGTAATCAAGTATTACAAAACCTATCTAAGATGTACATTTTAAACTCTGGTGGTAACTAAATTCATACGTGGGGAAGACTACAATATGGGAAATGAGCAGTAATCGTATTTGGGAGCATTACTAACTAGTTATAGGTGTGCCACAGAAACTTTGCATCCCTTTGGCGCATTCTTCTGGAGAACAGAACTACTTATCTCTTATCATCAAGAAAATTCCCGCGCGTGCAATAATTTTTCGCGATTTTCTCCCCTTAAAAGTGACATGATCCCCCTCCTACTGCAGATTGAAGTTCGAGTATTTCCAAAATTGAAATTCAGTGGCACTACACGAACGTTTCTCACGGTTCCAATTTCCGTGTCAAGGTTTCACCATGGAAGGTTGACTCGATCGTTATAGTTCGTGGATCCGCCACCTAGGGGGCGCCACACGGATGTAAACTTTCTGTGGTAGACCTATAGGGATGGGTTGATGGGCTTTATGAGCATTACTAACTAGTTATAGGTCTGCCACAGAAACTTAGCATCCCTTTGGCGCAATCTTCTGGAGAACAGAACTACTCTCTTATCATCAAGAAAATGAATTATTCCCGCGCGTGCAATAATTTTTCGCGAATTTCTCCCCTTAAAAGTGACATGATTCCCCTCCTACTGCAGATTGAAGTTCGAGTATTTCCAAAATTGAAATTCCGTGGCACTACACGAACATCAAATTTCTCACGGTTCCAATTTCCGTGTCAAGGTTTCACCATGGAAGGTTGACTCGACCATTATAGTTCGCGGATCCGCCACCTAGGGGGCGCCACACGGATGTAAACTTTCTGTGGTAGACCTATAGGGATGGGTTGATGGGCTTTTTTAATCGATGTTTCAAAGTGATGTTTTTAAACATCCACTTTGTTTTCATTTTTTCTCATAAATATGTCTTACTGCTGGGGATCTTGAAAAATTTTGTCACATGGAAAAAAGCGGTATGAACACTTCCCCAATTTGAGGTTTCCCCAGGTAACCTGCCCTTATGGCTCTTTCTTTCGCAGGGATCAAAACACCGTATTTTCAGTCATTTACTCCGGAGAGGCTATTCTCCCAGGTAGGCTTAATTTTCAACTCTTTGAGGAATCGCCTCAGAGGAACTGACATCAAAATGGTTATTTCTATGAAATGAAAGAAATGTTTCTTGAGATTTTTTTAAAATTTAGATAATTTATTTCAACAACTTAGAAGGAAAAACAAAACAGGAGCCGCGTGGGTGAGGATTAAGAAAGAGGGAGCCAGAGATGGAGAATATTTTCGAAGAAAAGATGAACGATATTGTGGCTTCTGGACATTGCTCATGATGGGTCCAAGCCATTCGCGCACTTTATTTTGTTGCCTTCCCAGAATTTCCGAGAGCCTCTCCTCCAGAATCTTGATGAAGGCTATTGTGGGGCCCACATCCCTTTTACGGAGCACATCATTGGTGCAAATGTAGCGTGGCGCTCTTCGCATGTGTCGGCGTATTTCGTTCTCTTTTCCTGCTCACCAGAGAACAGCACTGCCAGGACGGGGCGGGAGACATAAGATATCTGTATGAACGACACGGATATCAACGCATCCCTCTGTGCCTCCCAAACCCCCAGCAAGCAAGGTCTCCTTGAGACCGTCACTTCTTTTATTAGAGGCTCTTTTATGAAGTTCCCTCAACTCATGAGCTCCCCAAAAACATCCCTTATCTCATTGTGACAACGTGAAATCAAGCCACCCACTTTACAGGTCAGTGCATGTTCTGGGGAAAACACTGAACCTCACCCATCACTCAATACTGGCAGCCCTTGTGGTCTTAGCTTGTATCGCAGTGCCAATCCATTGCAGCACTAGATGGATCTATAGATTTGACGCCCCCATTAACGCCCGAAACTTTTTTTTCTGTATATATTTGTGGGTGTGCGGGAATCTGGATAGTTCCTTCTATTCCGCCAAGTCTGTGTGCAGCACCTACTGTCCACCGATGAAAAGAATGAACGCGAGGACCCTACCGAATCCTAAACTGAAAACATCCGTTCAACCTCCTCCGAGCTTGTCACTCGTCCATGGAAATCCCATTTTCGGTCACTTCCGCCCTAATCCTTTACCTGACTTTTCGCTAGGTAGGCTTGGGTAAGAATTCATAAAGGGAAAGAATACGGGTGGTGATTTATCACTTGAACGCCTTCAGGAATTTACAATGGAAGCTGTGAAATATGACTGGAAATCCTAAGTGGGCCACATCAAGAAGATTGAGAATGATTATTGGTGGAGTGCCACGCACGGTACGTGGACGGCAAAATCAATAAAAGTGGCAAGAAGTCTAAAAAATCACCAAATATCGAAATATTAGTTTGAAGAACTTTGTCTGTCAAACCTACATGTGAACTTAACTTGTTTTTGTTAACAAAAATGAATCGATGAGAAAAAATATTGTAATGAAAATTCAAATGCGTGCAGCACGACCTCATGAGCGAATTTTTTTAAAACGTTATTAAAAAACAACTTTTGGATTTTTAGCCATTTTCCGACGTTTTTAGTGGGTTTAGAGCCCTTTTATGCTATGTGAGAACACATTTGCGCATGAAAATGTGAAACAATCCTGTTTACAGCCCACGAACTTATCCACTCATTATGAATTTTGAGATTTTTGGTATTATATAAGACATCTTTAAGCAATTTCTAATCACATTTTTCAATGTTTTGAGAACTTTTTTGCGTACTTTAATTTACAATTATTCAGTTCATGGCCTAGAAACTTTCTCTACACAGAAATTTGCTTCCATTTAAAATATATAATCTTCATGGCTATTTTTAGCGATTTTGTGAAGCAAATTTTTGAAATTTAATCAATTTTTGGTTTTAAAAATGGTAAAATCTAGGAATCGTTTGAAATGCCCCTAAACGGATTTCTATAGAGAAATGTTTCGAAAATATTTTTCTACAAATTTGTAACAATCGGTGTAGTCCTTCCTGGCAAATTCGCTGTCAAGATGAGTTATTTTATTAACGTAATTATTTTATTTATTTTAACGTAATTATTTTAACGTATATTTTATTTAAGTAATTACGACGGGTCACTATTCCTTTCCCGTTCGCTAATTCGTAATGTATTTTTCTAGCCCAGGTATCATTGAATAGAAGTGACTGTAGATATTCGAGAAATGACCTAAACGACAATGTGAGAAGGGGGTGACGAGGGGAAAGGAAGAAAGTATGACTCACGGCAGGTTCAGGGGTGTTGGATAAGGTCAGTTCCTACCTATGAACGTATATTTGTGGAAAAGGGTGTAGTTCTACGTTGAGGATACCTAACTCCCTGTCGGGCCTCGCGTTCATTCTTTTCATCGGTGGACAGTACTTACTTCTCCACGCACTTACCATGGAGTTTCGTATAGCATCCATGAACAACAGACGAGGACAGATAGCAGGAGAGTTCAAGAGAGCAGGGATTATTATGAACGGAAGTTTTGGATGGTGGTTGATACCGAAGTATTGTGTTTGATTGCTAATTATTAAACTAATCTATTTGTTGAAGTCAGTATTGTGTTTAAGTATGGAATACCTAACATCAGAAGTGGAATTCGATCTCAACAGTGAAGAATTCTCTTGTCCTTTTGATGCAACCTAACTGAAGATGAAAGGAAAAAAACCAATTTGGCTCTCATTTTTGGTATACAACTGTCTTTCTTACATTTTTTTAGGAACATGAGAATTCCTTTTTCAAATTACTACTAATCAAAATAAAAGTTCCTTTTAAAAATACGATTTCAAATTTACTGGTACTTAAGTCACAATCAATACAGAATCGGGTGATATCTGAATACCATACCGAATTTCTCCAAGGCCACTGAGGAGGCTATAAATGACGATTTCAATGTAATATAAAGATATTGGCACTTCTTAAATAAAAAAATAAAAAAGCTGTATCTTAGAATATTCAACGCTTGTAAACACAACTTTTTGGCTGAAGGTGATTTAAAGTATTTCCCTTTTTCGATCCATTTAATAGCACGATTGAGGAGCTGTAAACTATGTTCAGCCGTTTGGGTGTGATGAATCGCTATAAACCTGATAATATACCTGGCTCTTGAAGTGCGTCATGTTCCACACTGGATTCACTTGGCTAGGAACTTCGTTCGAATCTGCGTCCACGACTCGTACGTTGGGATTTTTGACTTTCAACCGAATCGCCTAAAAATTGAAATGGATTATTTACCAACTTACTGATCTTTTAAGTACATAAATAAGGTAACTGTTAGGGGGCTCAGTCGGTGGCCGTTCGTTCCAATTCCGAGTTTAAAAATTGTACATTTGAAATTGATTTTCGAAATGTATTAGTGCGTCTATCTAGGGAATTGAAAAAATTAAGGACTGCCTCTGGAATCATCAAAATCGAACAGTAATTGCCGGCGAAATTTGGTGACTTGAAAATTTCAAATTTAGGTACAACTTTCAAACGTTGAGCGCCGAGAGAAATACTAACCCACCGACCGACTGAGACCCCCCTTAAGTTGCTAGACTAATTTTCATAAATGGAATCGTATTATCTTTAGTATATTTTTTTAGAATACTCACAAAATTATACATTTTTTCATTATCTTTTGTTTTATTATGGATTGTTTTTTGATCTTTCTCATCCTATTTAGTTTTTGTTGTTTATCGTCAACTTTATTCCGTTGAAATTGGAACAAGTACTTTAAAATTATAACTTACCTCTTGTCTGTATTGACCGAGAGAATTGAAAACGATGATTTTTCGTGGACGATCCGATTTTATGGTGAGAGGTACTTTACTTGGAAGACTTTCGTAGCTCTCTCGGTCAGTGTCGGGTAGTATAAATCTGCGGAGAAGAGAAACCATTAATTTATTCGTATGAAGAAGTGTGGGTTTAATTGAAAGGGTCAGTTAAGGCTGGTTTAGCTATTACAGAGCTTAAATCACAGTTTGATAAGGTGACGCGCAAATGAGCTTACAGGTATGTTAGCGTTTTTAAACCTTCTGCCCTTTTGATTTTTTTCAGTATGTAGGCACAGCATCTACATCCATCTACATCGGAGCGGTTTGTCCATCCATCGACATCCATCTAGAGCGGTTTGTTTGAAAACAAGTGGGAAGGCGCCACTAATGGATTGTTTATAAACTCTGTCAGAGAGTTTTTGCTGCCAAAAAGTGACGGGTCCCAGTAAGAGGGGACTGGCGCGAGCAACGTCGATGCTACCCAGTTGAAGGTGGAGGCCTGGGGGGCCTCTTGGAACGGGGGAGTCTCAGGGGAACCCTTTTATCGTCACCGACTGTTGATTGGAGGCAAATTCACAGGCTCCTGCATACCCCAAGCTTCGTGAAGAAGCTCCTCGGGCCCCGGTAGTGGCGAGCAGAAACTCTACTTCTTTGCGACAACCCCCTCTACTGCCTGATGAAAGTTTTACCTTCTACCATGGTTTGCCAGCTTAACACAATGATAATCAATGCTTCGATGCAACATTTTTTCAATTTTTAAATGACCTTCTGAATGTAACTACTTAATGTAGGTTTGTCTACGCCATGAATTGTTTGGATCATTTTCATATGAGAGTCCAGCCCCCAACAATCCTTGTTGGATTTCAGCGCTATCTCCCACCTCTTTAACGAAGCTGATCACGCTTGCAAGCACATCCTAGCGTCACTCCTTCTAACCTTCAGTAAGAATGCGTCACTGTTCCAAACTGAAAAATAGGAACCCTTGACAATTTTGGAGATCAGCTTTGAAATGACGCTGTACGCTGCTTGACGAGAAGCTGAAAAGAAAATACTGGGATCTATGGCTACAGAACAAGCTGAGCGCGCCAGGGGGAAAAAATGGGAAGCCCTGGCAAATGAAAACGGTTGAATACCAGCTAATCTCCCAAGGAAAGTTGGAGTTGCATGCTTCCACTCCTTGATGGGCCATGATTTCCTCCAGAAGCATTTGCACCGGACAGGCGTGAAGCAGTCACTGGACTGCGAACTGTGCGGGACTGGTGAAATGGACGGAGACCACCTTGCGAGCTGTGAAGCCCTGCAGGACGTCAGAGCTGCACAGACAGGGGAAAACCAGTACCACCGGACCGCGCAATTAAACTGGGCTGCAAGAGGTTGGATGGCCGAAGATGCCGCACTGACATGGCGTAATTTAAAAAAAAGCTTTGAAATTGAATGACTTTGGGCACGTTTTGCAACATAAAACGACACTTGGCATCATTATCACGTCCATAACTGTTCAGAGGGGGTTAGCAACGTGATTGCGCGCTCTAGGTAGACGTTCCCAGCCTCATTGAGCTGTCCATTGGCTGTAAAAGCTCTCTAATAAGAGAAACGAAAACGATTATGAGACAACAAATTTTAGAATGGTAGTTATGGTAATCAGGAATGGTAGTTCGTTGAAGTGGCAGGAGGTAGCGCTGAAACCCAACAAGGATTGTTGGGGCTAGACTCTCATATTTTCATCGTCGGTCATTCGTGTTTGTAGCTATTCTCAATATGATTTTTTTTTGAATTTCAAAATGACCAACCTTGAAGGATTTTGAAGAAAAAGAAGAAGGTTTTTACATGAATTCTCAAAAAGCTGCCATTGCAATTTGGCGTCAAAGCAGGTTGACCAGAACAAAACTGCAAAGAAAATTGGAAGTAGGTTTGACTGAGCCTGAATAAACCATCCATCTTACGGCCAGGCCTTCACTACAGTGAGTTATAAATAACTTGGATACTTTAGTCCCTCCAGTACTCTGTGCTCAAAACACACGATCCTTAGAGCCCAGAGACAACTTTCAAAACAGCTTACAATATACGATTACAATATAACAATATCGTAACTTACAAACAACAAAAAAACAATACAGTTACAAACAACTTACAAAATAACTTACACTTGCATGAAATCGTGTCGAAAGTATTCAGAGATTTGCTGTAACAGTATTCCTTCTGATATTTCCTTTAGGCGCTTTTATCAATCGCAACTCTACTAATAGATAGACAACAGTGTACACATGGATACTTCTACAATACAGTACTCAGCATTTTGTTGTGGAGGAGGGACGCCATTTTTTCCTAATGATACACTGGTACCACTAAATCCACACGTGAATTTCAAGAATTGCTTTCACTGATGGGATGACTTATTTCGAATTTGGGATGACCTTTTTACGTATGCTAATTAGTTTTTATTACTCTTTCACCAACTCACCTTGTGGATAGAGGGAGCTGTTCCAGAGCATCTGGCCGGGAGAGGATTGACTGCAAAGCGTATCCCTGCACTGAGACGGCCTCAGTGATACCGTCGAACATTTTTAAAGCGTAGTCGTGCATCACTACAGCCTTGGAGGTACCTGTAGAGGTTAAACATTTTTAACGAAATATCAGGAAACTATTATTGAAGGATTGTATCAGAAGCAGTGTAAGCAGCAAGTACGAACCATCCAGTCTTCATTGAAGGTTAATTTCTTATAATGTGCAAATGACCACTCCTACGGCAGGTCACAGGAGAACGAAACTTCCTTGAGCAAAACTGAGGAAATTGTGGAGTGAGGAACTCAACTATTACTCGTAGATGCATAGTGGTTAATTATCGTTCAGTGGTTCCAAAACCAGCGACTCCACGAACAGCTCAGAAGCTGACTACTTTGGAACACAGCCTTGCTTGGTTAGAATGCTGCTTACTTAGAAGAGATTGACAATCCTGGAAATTACTGGAGGAGGAAATTGGATGAAGGGAACAGTCAAGAAAGTCCTCGGTCCCCGAAGAATTCAAGTTTGGATCCCTGATCTCGAAATGACTTGGACCCGTCATTACGACCAAACCAGAGCAGCTGTTGAGGAAAATGAGTTGGATTTGGCAAAAACTCCGGAGTCCAAGCTCATAGGCACACCATCGTCAAGAGGAAGCTCTCCATTCTTGGGTTTCTCAACACCCCGAATCCAGAGCAACCCAAAACAATTCGGAGCCAACCAAGTAAACCTCGTAACACCTGTCTGTTCGTCTACACAAGGAAATCGGCCCTTAAGGATAAGAAAGCCTATCAGAAGGCTTATTGACGAACTGTGAGTGACGATCAGTGCTGAAATTTCTGTCACATTCTCACAAATGTGTATAAATTCTTATTCTTGAAATTCATTATGCATTTACGTTGATATTAAAAAGAAATGTTGCTAAATCGAGTTCCAGGGACAGCCAATTTAGGAAATTATGTATAAAAAAATTAGTAAATCTATTGTAATATTGTTTTTGGATTTTCTCTTCAAATTTGAGGGGGGAAAGATGTAGGGAACACAAACATTGTGTCTACCACCATTTGACTCCAAGCAAGTGATGGCTCCCTGGAATGAGCAGTTGTTCTCATGTTCGATTATAAAAAGAGATTTCGCGATTATACCGTTTCAAAAAACCTATTTCGAAAAGCCTTTTCAATTATTTTCTCGAAATATCTCAAGCACCCACAAGAGCGAACATTTCCAGACAGCTGATTATAAAATCCATCTCATCGTCGAATCTCTCCTGCGTTTATCATTTAAATTTTGTATAACATAATATATTTTAGTTTTTCAGTTCTTTTTCTTTTATGTGTTCCACTCAAAAAGATTGCTGAATTCAGCAGTCCAAATCCTTTCATGTAATTAATCCATTATTGATCATTTAATTGTGTCAAGAGTACTCATGCTGTGACTGAAGAAAGACTTCCTAAATGATGTAGATTGACTTACTTAACCTGACAATTATTGTCCGTATTATACTTGCGCTGCCACTGAATCTTGGTCAGATATTTTAGTCAGTCGATGCCTCAAGAATGGCAGTCAGACGAAAATCCAACCTGAAATGGTTGTTTACTATTCGGTGCTAGAGGTGGGTAGGAAATCGCGTCACTGGTTAAAGTCACCAATTACCGGAGAGTCACCGTTCCGTTTGTCACCTATTACAGAACTGACCCTATTACCAACTGACTTGCAGTGACAGCAGGTAAAATAACGCTCCCTTCCTCCATGCTCCGAATCACTGTTTCAAATTATTTTACTTTGACCCCTTCGGAGCTTCTTGAATTGTAACTGTGTGCGTTGTCACTACAGTGCCGGCGCTACTCGTCACTCCCATGGAAGAATAGAAGAACTTGAAGAATAGAACTCCTATTATTCCATGTCACTCCGTAGTGGTTGGCGCTGGCTGTCACTTCATGTGGGGCCGGCGCTGGTTGTAACTTCATGGGTGGTGGGCGCTACTCGTCACTTTGTCGCTCTTTGTTCGGTTGGAGCTACATCGTCACTTGTCACTCCTTTCGTGATCAGTTCTCTCGTCCCTCACGTCGTACTTGCCACGGCCCGGGTTTAGGGATCTCGCTGTTAGTTTGACTCGTGTTGCCTGTTTAGTTCGATGTTTTTTGGTAGTTTCATTGTTTTGTGATTAGTTGAGATGGATAAAAAACCGAAATCGTCTCAATTATGGGCGTTTTTTACGCTCATTAAGAGGTCGAAAAAACTGCCAAGTGCGACCTATGTAGTCAAGTTTGTAGTTTCAAAACTACCATTACCTACAAATTAAAAAATATAATTCGTAATAAAAATTTTTCCTATTTGCTCATGTTCCTTCATTTGTTTCAATTAAAGATAATATTGAGGTGAAAGTGTATGTTACCTACCAATAATGAACGACTGTGATAAATTCTATTTTTTTCTTATTTATTCCATTTTACCTACCAACGGAGGACTATGATGACACTGTGACCACAATCGATAGAATAATTATTTTTGAGCTCTAAACATATTAATCTGATTGCTGAGTGTCTCATACTAGGTGCTTAAATCGGTAAAACGTAATATACAAATATGATGGAGAGGTATATACATTTTTTCTCAACGAACAGAACCAATTTTTTATTAGAAATATGAGACCAATACGCTAGTTGCGTCTATTGGGGCAAGAACTCATGTTATGGAAACATGGACGTCGTATACTAGGTCCATGTACGGAAATCACTGCTGGTAACGAGTCACTTTACACCGAGCAGCGCCACAGGTGCGCTTCTCTGTCACCCTGTTACAAAGTCACCTATTACTGGAACCTATTACCGGGCTGTCACTGTCACGTTGTCACCTATTACCAAAAAGTAACTGTTTCGCACATCACTATTCGGTGCTTCCTGTGAACCCCAGTGATCGAAGACAGCAGACTGATCGGACCTTCGATTGGCTATTAGGCCAATAGGATTCCGCGTACCTCCTATCCCAGGTGAATTTTCTGATCCCCTAGCTATAGCTTAGAAATGACAAAACTCACTTGTTTTTGTGGTCGACCTGACCTAGGAGCGCCTTCGGAAATCCCACTTGAACTCGTACAGAACCCCACAAACTTTTAGAACTGTACTTAATAGGGATGGGTATCGATACTCGATATTTTAAAATATCGATACTTTTGCACCGATACTCGATATTTTAGTATCGATACTGCACTATCCGATATTTTTGGATATCGATACTTTGGATCCGATATTTCTAAATATCGAATATCGATACATTTTTTGCGGAAAACTCAACAGAATGGCTAAAAAATGAGGAAGGTAGAGAGGCTTTCAGGACATTACTCTTTGGTTGCACAAATACCGTTTATATCATGGAGAAAATCACTCTGCTTGGACTCTTGATTGTGAAAAATGAATAAACATTGTTGAAAAAATTATTTTTCTTGGGAATATTGGATAATATTGATAGTTTGTGATACTAAAGTATCGATACTCGATATTCCAAAATATCGATACTTATGCCCAACGATACTTGGGATATCGATACTCGGATACGATACAGTATCGATACAAAATATCGATACTTTTGCAACGATACCCATCCTTAGTACTTAATTACTTTGTAAAAGAAAAAGGCAAGTATTCGACTTGAAAAATTAAATCGGAACTCTTTTTTATTGTTGTCTTGTTCCAATAGCAACGGTAAATTCAATCATAATAATATCTGAAAATAATAACTGATGGCTATTTACAACACCTAGCTAAACTCACCCTTTTTTGGATACCGTTTTCGGTCACCAGCGACCGCCATCATAATTCCCAAGACTGGCAAAAATAATCGACCAGTGCCTCTCTTGGACTTCTTCAGCATCGCAGAGCGATCAAGTTCTTTAAAGAAGTCCCCGAAAAATCATGTGAAATGAACTATCTATGTTTTGTGTTTATTTTTGAACGCGAACAGAAGAGTTTTAACATTTAAATTCAATATATAAAAGTAATGTATTTTGATTTTATCGTATTGAGCAATACAATGTAACAGCCCGTAAATAATTTTTTTTTTGAGCAAGTGAGAAACCAAATTTTTTTTTTTTCAAGTTTGTGACGCGCTTTCATGTCTTCGGAAAACCCCATTTGTGGATTGAGACGGAATTTCGATCGTTGTTTCACTCTTCTATCTGGAGTACTGCTGCACCATCCTCCAGACCCAGGGATCGGATAGTCTTCCTCGTGCCCCTCAGTCGAAGGGACACGGCTCTGATTATCGTCACCTGGGTCCGGACCTTCACCCACCCTAACACGTGGGGGTAGGGCCTGCTCCATTTTTCCGCCAATGTGGAAGCCAGCCTCTTCAAGAACACTTCATATTCCCGATGAAGGGCGCCGTCACAGGAACAGACGAGAGGTGTAAACGATCCTCGAAGATGTTCAGCTGCTCTGTCATACTTGGCGTGTTTTTGCCCGGCGGCTGTCTGTGCTGTGGAGTCCCACGTTTGGGAAAGGTACGAGGCGGCGTCAGCATTAATAATGCGTGTGTCGAAAAACGCCGGCTTCGCACTTTCCCAAACTCCTTGGACTTTGATATCAGCCACTAACATTGGGCTTCTCTCGTTGGATTCTTGCAGCACTGGTTCCAATGTAGCACCACCCCATGCAAGACCTGCCAGTCTCCCAGTGCCACTCGTCCCTAACTTCATCATGACCCCTTTTTACGAGGCCTCCCTTCTTGCAGTTGAGCGCATGGCTCAGATCCATATGTGCTCCACAACCATCGCACTTGTCAGGAAGCTCGAGAGGCGTAGGGCCAGGGCATCCCTGAATTGTGCTGGTGACAGATCCAGGCCGTCTGCAGTTGAGGGTAACACTGTGAGCCATTGGGAATTGTAAATAAATTAATTGATAAAGCAATTATCGAAAATCTTCTTTAATTTCTTCGATTTATTTTGATATCTCCCACCAATTCTGGTAGTTTGTTTTAGTCAACGAAAGGTTTTGTAATCTGACCTGCAGCCAGAGACTTCTGATTAAGAACTCTTTTAGACGTTATGCCTGGAAGATTGGACCAGGAGTAGGTCCCATTGCATTTGGAAATCATCGAATCCATCAATCAAGTTGGATTGAGTCCCCTTATGCATCTGGAGACCCTTGAATTAGTTACATACGAAGATGATTAGACTCTGGTATTTAGATCTGGACAGCTCAAAAGAAAACTGGAGACTTACCAGTGATGGCGTCGTGGTGTTGGAATAAGGACAAGGCTTGCCGCGCCATTTGCAGCTTCTCGAAGTCCCTTTCCAGGATTTTCAGCGTCGAATTGAAACCCATTCTCCTCACTCTGTTCAGCGCTAAGGTGTACAAGATTTCCGCCGATCTGTTGACAATAGGAAAGTTTAAACCCAGATTACTATGAGATGAACAAGACCGTCTAAGTGGCGTGATGTCAACTGAGGTAATTTTATTGCAAGAGATGTAATATTATATTAACATAGGTAACAATTATAATAGGAATACGTCATTAAAGTTATGCATAAATGTAGCAGAGGTGATTGGGATTGTCGAATAATTTGATAATTGAGTGAGTGGGAGCTATAAAAAACATTTGAAGTGAACCTCTTTCTCGAATAAACCAACTCGTTTTGAAGATTTCGACTTCAATTTCGACTTTTTGGACCAATCGAAGGTGAAAACAAGCCTTTGAAGTGAACCTTTTTCTCGAGTAAGCCAACTTGTTTTGATGATTTCGACCGCCAATTTTGACTTTTTCGGCCAATCGAAGGCGAAAACAAGCTTTTAATGAAAAGTTGTACTTAAATTTGAAATTTCCTAGGATTTTCGAAATTCATTTGTGCTAGGGAATTGAAAAACTAAAAGTTTGCCACTGGAATCATCAAAATCAAACAATAATTGCCTGAGAAAAATAGTTATTTATCCAAGTTTGTTCTATTTTTTGCACTAATGAATTTCGAAAATCCTTGAAAATTTCACTTGAAAATTTCAAAGTTTGAGCGCCAGTAATCTAGGGAAATACTAACCCGGAACGAAGAACAAACGGCGACCGACTGAGACCCCGTCGCCGTTCGTTCCCCGTTCTGGGTTAGTATTTAGCCAAATCGAAGGGGCAAAAACTTAAAAAGTTGTACCTAAATTTGAAATTGTAAAGGATTTTAGAAATTTATTAGTGCACAGCTCTAGGGAATTGAAAAACTGAAATATTGCCGCTGGAATCATCAAAATCGAAGAATAATTGCCAGAGAAAAATGGGAAAACCGTTGATTTAGTTATGTTTTTCCTATAAAATGTTGCTAAACTTGAAATTTTCAAGGATTTTAGAAACGCATGGGCCTTGGGAATTGAAAAACTGATAGATTGCCGCTGGAATCATTAAAATCGAACAATAATTGCCGGAGAAACATTGGGGAAACATAGGAAAACCGTTCATTCAATAATTTTTTCCATTTTTCTTTGGCAATAGGATGTGCGCCTGGGTCGGAAAAACTGTTTATTGTTATTTTTAATCTAAGGTAGACCTCATTTTGAAAATTTTGGTACCATCCGCGACCTTCTAGCGTGTGTAAATCATTTCCTATGAATTTTTAAAGTTTCGACCGTTTATGACGTCACAGTGGGGTGGGGGGTCCCGCCCAGGCGAGAGGGGCGCGTGACGTCATAAACGGTCGAAATTTTGAAAAATCATAGGAAAAGATTTACACACGCTAGAAGGTCGCGGATGGTACCAAAATTCTCAGGATGTAGTCTACTTTCGATTAAAAATATAAAAAAAAAATCAAGGCGCACCCCCCATTATTGTTCGATTTTGATGATTCCGGTGGCAATATTTCAGTTCTTTTGTATCCATGTTATTAGGGACACATTAACATTGTCGTGCACCCCAATTCACATTGGCATGGAGCTGAAATTCAAATTTAAATTTTGGACTGGGGAAAGTGATTCATGAGCAGCCATAGCGCACTTTGCCTCACAGGGTATGACCAAAATCCATTTTTTTTTCAAATCAAGTAATTTGGAAAACTTTTTTTTCCAATTTTTCTCGAATCAAAATTGCCTCCAGTTCAGCTCATCACCCCAATATTATCCCCTTCTCGATTATCATTTCATGTCGGTTACCTTAGTTGAGCCTCGAGCTCTCTGTCCAGCACCTTCCAGTACGGCCTGGTCGTGAAATATCCGCTCCAATAGGCCGGCCGCCCTTCGGAAAATATGTCAGAATACACGAAGAAATCACCTGCAAAATAAATATTTGATAGTTCAATTTTGGTTAATTATTTTCAATATCAAACCTTTGGAATCGAGCAAGAAAAAAAATTTTTAACCCCCCCCCCCCTCAAAATTTGATGTTTTACGTTTCAAAGTACCTACTTAGAATCCGAAATTCGAATAAAAAAATTTCCGGCCGTACGCGGCACTTTTCTTAGCAACACTGGACCGATTTGGTTCAAATTTGGTATGTAGGCTCCATTTGGGGTCTAGTTGTGCCGCGAAGCTTTTGGTTGATGTAGGTCACTTCTAAGGGGTGAAAATTGAGGTTTGAAATTTTCAATGTGCCCTAGCTCGAAAACTCTCGAAAGAAAAGTATCGTTTTTTCCCAATTTTAAATAGTATTGAATTTTAAAAAATTTTCGAGACCACCCGGAGCTCTGTAGGACAAACCGTTCGGTCCCTACGAGTAGTTAAGAGTTTTCCTTCGATAAAACAGAATCATGAGTGTGAATCGCAAAAGAGGTCTAATCTCCGTTCAAATTAAGGTGCTAGTGCAAGGGGAGGTTTTCTACAGATCTGAAGTGGGAGCCAGGCAGTCTGTTTTGAAGAATAAGAGGAGCATTATGACCAGCAAGCTCACACCCGTGTTGCCGGGTACTGTCGTCAAGCCACTGAAACTTCGAGACGTCCAAAACCTTTTGACAAAACATTTTGGACCAAATTGGGATAATGACGGCAGGCTGACTTTTTGCAAGAACATCTTCGCATCAGCTGTTCATAAAGGAGGGCCCAGAGAAGAAGAAGAGGAAGAAGATAAGGGGTGAAGAAGAACATCTGGACGAAATTTGTGAGCCTATTGAAGACGATAATGCCTCAAGGGTGTAAAATTGCGTTTTCATTTTTGAATGCATCTCGAACCAAGATTTTGAGTTTTTTATTTTAATTTATTGTAAATAAATATGAATATATTACACGAAATAAAGTTTTAGTTCATTTGCATCCCAACAACCCTAAATTTACATCAAATCCAGGGAAATTTCAGTTCTATTTTGCTGCAAAACCGGCCAACTCCAAAAAGAGTTTCAAAAACGGCCAAATCCAAGATAAAATTGCGAATAACTCCCCCCCCTCCACATACCCAAGCCATTCAAGAATATGTTTTCAAACAACCAGCCCTAATGTGACCTTGAAGGCAAAAGAATGGTATTCCAGCCTTATCTAATTCAGCGTGACAAAAAATCAGCTTTTTTGAAAATTTTGGCATTTTGGAGGTGGCCGGGTTTGCAACTAGACGACACATTTTATCTGACTAAAATGCGATCGCTGTTCATTTCTTCTATTTCGACAGTGAACTTGCAAAACCATGTAAGTCCGATTTTTTTTTCGAAAATAAGGTTATTAGCTATTTGGACAGAATGAGACCCCCTTGATCCATCAAACGGAGCCAAACTGGCAAAAACTCGACTATCTCTTCTCCATGCGTCAAAAGCAACAAATATGAACCAACAAAGACGTGTTAAGTCCACTTTGAAGCAAGTTTTTCTCGTTTCCTGTAAAATTTCTGGAAAACGACTTACATGGTTTTGCAAGTTCACTGTCGATTTGTAGGTATATAGTTTTGCCTTCTACGTAACCAGTAATCAAATTTCCATACGAAGCTTTCTATATTTCGAATCGAGTGTGAAAAGTTTAGTTCTTTCTAATAAACTTGATTGTGAAGTCTAATAGACATGATATTTTGCCATACTTTTTTGTGTTAGCGGCAAACATTTTGGATAAGTTCAACCACGGCTATTTAATTTATTATAAACTTATTGTTATGTATTTCAACATAACTGTGTGTATTATCTTAAATTCTGCTCCGCGAACTCTTCCTTTCTTTTGATAAACGTCGCTATCAACCGTCTGAATACCGAAACTCGGATTCACGCCGAAACCGAAGCAAAAGGAGACGGAAAGACGTTGAGAACGACAAGAATTCTAACCATTCGGGCGAACTGGCGCGAGACCGTGGAAGAAAATCCGTCAATATCTGAAATACCTGCTGAAGGGGTGAACGACGCTTCCGCCCTTCCTCTTCCTGTCGCGAAAAACCAATCCTGGGAGGAATTTCTCATTTAAAAATATTTTTGACCTCCGCGAGGATTATTTTTTTGCTCAAATATTTCATTTGACCATTGATGCTTCAACTACTCTGCTGAAGGCCACATATACGTACTAAAATACTACTCAGTAACAAATATTTGTCGTAGGATGGCAATCTTATTCAAGCTTAAAAAATCAATAATTAATTGTTATAATTCACCACTCTTTTAGTCAGAAGATGCATCACTTAAATTTACTATGAAGAATCAAAATCAAGTGGATTCCATCCGTTCATTACGAGCTTCTTTTATTACTCAGGATGAATTGCTACAATATTAAGTAACGACTACATTTTAGTTCTCAACTATCCCAGTTCTTAAGTGGTTTTGGTTTTTTAACATCAAAAGTTGTTTCAAAGTCTCAAGCGAATTGGAAGGAGGTTTAACCCATTTCCGGCCAATGATGCGTTTTCGCATCGTCATATTTATGAATTTTTTAGGAATTGAAAATATTGGAAAATCGTTGTAGATTAATTTTTTCTCGTTTATAAAGTTCCTAAACTGCTCAAAAAATTTTTGCTTCAACGTTCAGGAACTCATTGCGAATTTGGAGAATTTTTTGAAAAGTGGGCATTCTTGATGGTCTGGAGGAGCTTTGACCTTGTGGAATTTTTCGTTACGTTGGAGAAGGAACAATACTTCTCCTCTCTTGATCCTGAATGCTTGGAATGGTGTAGAAGCCAAATACATTCAAAACAAAAGATAAATAAATAATGGTATTGGTTGTACAACGACGAAAATCGACGAATGCAAAAACGCACCTTTGGCCGAAAGCATGATCATGGAAGCTCAAATTCGATCCTGGGCAAATGAGCGATACCAGAGTGCCTACACGTTCATTTCCCGCATGCTCGGTTCACCTTATCTCATTTTTATTTTCCTCAGTGGTGTATTCGAGGTTTTTTATTATTATTTTTTTTCTTCATTTTTTCAATGGATCCAAAAAGCGGCAAAGTTTGGTCTATTGACGAGATCCTCGCCATTCTGGATGACCTAGGCAATTGGGACTTTCTGATGACGATTACGATGCCCAAATTATTCATGTAGTATAATATACCCCCATCTTTGGATACAGTAAGAGACGAGGAAGAACATTGACGAAAATTTCAACGGAATAGCCCTGGCACACGACAACAAAGACTTCCCAGGTACGTTTGAACTTCAAAAAGCGCAAAGATACGACATAAACCAGAAAGCCAGTGGTGCATTTGATCAGCCTAAGATGATTTCGGACTACAATAAATTCATGGGAGGGGGTGGGCCTACATATCAACGGCGTTGAAAATTACCGCATCAAGGCGGGGGGAAAAATTGGTGGTTGCTACTCTCTTCACAAACAGGATCGGGAACGCCTTAGTCAGCGCCTGAAAACTTTACCGATACGTAAATAATGACAAGTGTGGCTGGTGGATTTCTGATCAAGAGTTTGTCTGAGCTTGCTGTGGAACGAAGATCCCATTGAGAGACTGACATTCCTGAAGCTCCAAAAATGCCTGCTAACGGAGTGATGTGAGATTTGACTCATAATAATCATAATTTGATTCATAATACGGCATTCGACAGCTTCAAGGAAACGCTGCAGATGCTATGGTGGATAGAAATTGTATGTCTGCGAGAAATCGGACGTTCATCTGCACCCAGAGTGTTTCAAAGGGTTCCATCTCAAGTGATCCTGCTTTCGGCCAACGATGCGTTTTCGCATCGTTCGTTATCTTTTGTTTTGAAATTTATTGAAAAATTTTGAGCTTCATTTCATGTTCATACATTCTTAAATATAATGTTTTTACATAAAAATTTCAACTTTTAAATTTATTTCTACCCTTGGCCGGAAATGGGTTAACCAAAAAGGAAGAAAGCTTTGAAAAATTATTTCGTCGAGGACTCTCCTACTGTGATCTTGGGAGTGAATTTTATAAATTGGCTATATTTTTAATTTGACTTTGAATTTGAAACTTGGAATTTACTTAGTGGCGTGAAAAAGTGGTAGGATTTCCGACAGAGGTCGTCGTGGAGAGGAGAGGGTGGATCTAACCGGCACGAAACCGATAGTGGGAGGGGTTTGGTGGACAGGACGATCACCGGGATTGCAACGGTTAAATGACTGTTAGGTTACGGTTTAGCAGTTAGTGAGCGAGATGAAATTTTGGATTGGAATGGGGTCCCTTGAGCTGCCCTTATACCGGGTGTCTCAAAAGTTGTTAACCCCCATGCTAAAATCGTTACGTGACAAGGAAAAAAATCTTTCTTTTTGGAATCTATGTGTTTTGTGAGGATCTCAAATATCGTATTTTTGTGCACGTGCGCATGCGAAATGCGCACCGACTTTCTTATTTCAAATGGGAATTCCTATTTTTTATTGCAGATTCGGATTCTACGTAAAATTCCATGAATGTTTGATTCCTCAGTTGATTTTGGTTTATTATTTTCAATAATGAACCTTTGGAATCGACCAAGAAAAAAAAATTTTAACACCCCCTCAAAATTTGATGATTTACGTTTCAAGGTACGTAGAATCCAAAAATCGAATAAAAATTTGGCCGTCCGTCCGCCGTACGCGGCACTTTTGCCACTTAGCATTGACCGATTTTGATGAAATTTGGTATGTAGGCTCCATTTGAGGTCTAGTTGTGCCCGAAGCTTTTGGTTGAGGTAGGTCACTTCTAAGGGTTCCAAAATCAATTTTGAAATGTTGAAAACGCCCTATCTCAAAAAATTTAGATATAAAGGTATTGTTATTCCTTCAATTCAAGATTCTATAGAATTTTTAGAATTTTTTGAGACCAAGCGGAGCTCTGTAGGACAAACCGTTCGCTCCCTACGAAAATGTAAGGGTTTATATTGAAATATATATGTATAAATCAAAACACGAGCGTGAATCGCAAAAGAGGCCTAATCTCCGTTCAAATTAGAGCTGACCAAAATGCGATCGATGGTTGGTGATTTTGATTTTTTTATTTTATTTTTTGATTTTTTTCTCACATTGGATGGTGATTTTATAGTCACATTGGTTGGTGATTTTATAGACGAGTGATCTATATAGAAAAATAATAAACCATTGTGTAATAATTTGCAGCGTTATTTTACGGCACTCAACCCGCTTCCCTGCGGTTGCGCCCAAAATCAGATTTTTGAAAACCCCAAGTGTGGCACATGTTTTTTCATTATTTTTCGACGCTGAATCACGTGGTGGTATCCATTTTTGAATTTGATTGGAATTTTTGACTGTTTTTAGCAAAAAGTCGCACTTTTTTTTGAAAAAGAAGGGGTAAAAGAATTATCTAGCTCGTCAGAATTGTCTGTCTATTGGGGTGGCGCCTATGCGGGAACTGCTCCAGAGTTTTCGGTTGGTGGTAACAATGGAAAAGCCGTGTTCTTTGCAGACGAGTGATCTATATAGCAAAATAATAAACCTTTGTGTAATAATTAGTAGCGTTTTTAATCGTACCTGCCTCGAGCTTATGCTCGATATGTTCCAATTTTTCTCACTGATCACGATTTTGGTGATGGGATTATCGAAATAATTATTGAATCAAGTATGCATTTGCGGAAGGAAACTGTTGGGATCGCGCAGGTAGGACTCGACCTTCAGATCGGGCTCGGATTCTTGCAGCGATGCCGGACCTTCGAGACTTTCAAAAATCCCAGAGCTCTTCAAATATGGGCAAGAGTGTAGTTCTTAAGAGCAAATAGAAGCCTACATTTTGCTGAGTCCCTTGGCCATCTCATCCTGATATACAATTTAGTTGATTTTTCACGTTGGTTTTCACGTTGGTTCATAAATAATTCTCCCTAGAAGTCCCTAATTTCAAGTTTGAGCAAGCGGATATTCTTGAGTGTTTATTAAACTCTCTACGATCTCTCTTCTATAATATGAGGTACTCGTTACCTTTGAGTGTTTTGAAATCCCTCGTCCGCCGCCGGACTTCTTTAAAGTAATCCGAGATGGTTCCAAATGAAACTTCTGCGTTGTAGCCTTTGTTGTTATTGATGAAGTCGAACAACCTGCAACAAATAACATGACGTCGAATAAGGTTTATTTTACTGAATTTCTCCTTCTTCAAGACCCGATTGATGTACGGAAGCAGTAAGCGACCTAAAAGTGGGTAGTTGTGAGTCCTCGGGAGAGAACCCACCACAGGCTTCAAGGAAGGGGTTGGGGCTGCTGTATCTTCTATATAGAAGATAATTGACCTCGGGAATCGGGAAGTATTACGACAATTAACTGTGCGAGAAAACGATTTATTGTACAGAAAAATCGGAGGCAATAAACGGGAATAATAGCACTACTTGATATACGGGTGGACGGTACAACAAGCAAGTCTGGACTGACAAAGATGGCGGAACGAGGCGGGCAGTTGCAAATGGCATTCTGCTCTGACTTAGCACTTTCGGGGAAATGAACTAATTTACCGTACTTACAATATTCTTTCATTGTACTGAAATATACTCGTACCGGTTCTTATATTCCAGTTTGCAATTGAGCCAAGTTGCATTAATAATTCAGGACAGAATGGGATGGCAGCGCTGGCCCCTGTGGGTGGGCTTTGGAACTAATGGTCAGGAATGGCTGCAGTGGCGCCTTTGTTCCTCACAGCTAGGAATGTACGGGAAGTACAAACAGAAGATATTCAAGGAGTGACGTCATTCATGGCGTGTTGTCTATGGACGCTCGAGAAAACCCCGTTGAGTCCCTACCTACCTGGGAGAGATATTTTGGATTCATATGGTGGGGGTTGCAGCCCCCAACCCTTTCCTATTATTATATCCGAATATAATAATATTCCGTTTGCAATTGAGGTCTGTTCGTCGAGAAAATGTTTTTAAAAAATCGGAGAAGCTAAGGAAAGTTGAAGATTTGAATGGTGTGACGTAGCTAGCCAATCGTGACGTAGCTAGCCAACTGTCTTTGAAAACAGTATCCATGCACAGAAACCCTTGGGGGACCTCTTGGATACTACAAAACACCACTCACACAGGCCCGCCGCATAGTCCGCGGCGTATTCCTTGCCTAGTGTGTGTGCATTTATAGCGGCCCGCCTTTTTCAAACGTGTGATCTCTTTAATTAATTTTTCTACCACATGCTATAGTATCATTGGGCTAAAAGTTGGATTATATAGGTTTTCAAGGGTGCTGAATCCAAATTTGAGGTCAAAAACCTGAATTTCCGACCCACCGAAATACCCCATTGTGACATCTCCAAAACTTTCAAATCTATCCGGAGAGAAAATATGAACTTGATTACGAGCCACCAACCTCCTATAATTCCTGTACTGTTGGTCCCATTCGACGTCGTGATCAAATCTGAAGTCGTCTCCTAGGGGCATAAGAACCACGTTGTGGGGATACAGGCTCCCTGTACGTCCATACTGCTCTAGAAGGAGTTCAGCTTTCGTCCTCACGTTGTCTTCGTCGATGGCCACAGCTTTCAGAGAGTACTCCGTGTACTCCCCCGAGATCTTTCGAAAATCGAAGTTCAAGCAGACCTGTTGACAACAGAAAAAGGGACCATGTTGGTGATTGTTTGCTCACGTTACATACTATCGATTTACCTTGTATAATCGAATTTACCATCGATTGCACCTCCCATATCCTAAGGTCATATAATCAATTATAAAGAGATAGTACCTATCAATACTCGATTCCTTAAAAATATAGTAGGTAACGATTTTTTCATGCAAATTTCGTTTTTTGAGAGAATGCCAAAAAATTAATTAATGGGTCTTCATGTGAGATTTTCCTTTTTTTTCATGCGAATTTTGTATTTTGAAAAATTGCCATGATTTGCCATTGATTTGTAGGGTCTTTATGTGAGATTTTTTTTTAATTTCATACGAATTTTACTTTTTTTAACATTGCCATTGATTTGTAGGGTCTTTATGTGAGAATTTTTTTTTTCATACGAATTTTACTTTTTTAGGACGTCCCACAGTAAGACTTGGGCGTCCTTATGCGATCGATCTGGGGTGAAGTTGGACAACACTCAACAGAAAAAAAAATAACCACACAGTAATCCGTTTTAGACCATTCTGAATCCAAATCCGCGAAAAAACCATAGGTGTATGTCTGTGTGTGTATGTGTGTGTGTGTGTGTAACAAAATCTTGTGTACTCTGCACAGGCCTTAGTTCTCAACCGATTTTCCTGGTTCTTTTTTTGTTCGTCGCGGAAAACTATCTAGTTGTGCACTACGTCGCCGGAATTTCGAATTTTGCCTTGAAAGGGGGGGGTTAATGCTCGAAAAACGTGCGTTTTTGGGCATAATCTTGTGTACTCTGCCCAGGCCTTAGTTCTCAAACGATTTTCGTGATTCTTTTTTCGTTTGACGCGGAATACTATCTAGTTGTGCACTACGGCGCCGGAATTTTGGATTTTGCTTTTTAAGAGGGGGAAAGGGGGGGTTAATGCTTAAAAAACTTGCGTTTGCGTGCATAATCTTGTAAACTCTGCCCAGGCCTCAATTTCCAACCGATTTGCGTGTTTTTGCTTCAGAGTCTACCAAGGTAGCGGAAGCTTTGTTTTCACTTTTCAAGGACGAAAAAAAAAGTTCTCCAAAATCAAAATTTTCACTCGCGTTTTGCGTTTTAGACCTTTCTGAACAATTTTGCTTCCGTGTCTGTCTGTTTGTCTGTCTGTCATGAATTCCTTGTAACGCGCATAAGTATACGAAGTTATTGTCTGATTTCCATGAAATTCTCAGGGATTGTGCGGGTCGGTGTGTAGACGGTCCCCTATGAAAATCATCATCCTCGGACTGATAGAAGCGACTGCGCATGCGCAAACGTGAATTCCTTGTAACGGCCATAACTTCTACATTTTCCATCCGATTTCGATGAAATTTTCAGGGATGTTACAGATTAGTATTTAAATGGTCCCCTATGAAAAGCATCACCTTCCGGTTGATAGTAGCCACTGCGCATGCGCAAACGTGAATTTCCTTGTAACGGCCATAACTTCCACATTTCCTACCTGATTTCGATGAAATTTTGAGGGATTATGCAGATTGGGTTGTAGATGGTCCCCTATGAAAATCTGCACACCCGGACTGATAGTAGCCGCTGCGCATGCGCAAACGTGAAAACCTTGTAACAGCCATAACTTCTACATTTTTCGTCCGATTTCAATGAAATTTTCAGGGATGTTACAGATTAGTATTTAGATGATCCTCTATGAAAATCACCATCTTCGGAATGACAGTAGCCACTGCGCATGCGCAAACGTGAATTTCCTTGTAACGGCCATAACATTTACATTTTTCATCCGAATTTGATGATATTTTCTAGGATTGACCAGATTAGCGTGTAGATGGTCCCCTATGAGGGTAATGAAAGGTACTTAAAGATTGGTGTTTCGAGATTAACTACTATGCATCGGAACATCTATATAATCGGGTTATGGATACGAGGAAGCTATGTGCCACACCCACTTGGCAGACGTTTTTTTGTTTGACTCAAATAACTTCCGAGTTGTACACGATTTTACCAGAGTACCAAAATTCGCAAGGGGAGGGGGTGAGTGGGGGGATAATATTCACAAAATATCCGATTTTTCAATATTTCGGTTCCTTAACTGCTTACTAATTGTACCCAAGCTTTGAAATTGAGGAAAAATTCTCATTATACCTCCGGATTTTCATGAATTATTCTCTGTACCACCATGGAACTAATAGTGGTGCCAGGACATGGTGCCATGATGCCATAAACCGCTTATTTCGTGTCTTTTTTTTGTGTTTCACCTTGAATTGATGTGAACTTCGACGGACCGCCTACCAAAACTAACAGATGAAAGTTCAATGTTACGACGTATTTTCGCTTTGGTGCCAGACTGGCACCATTGTTGGCGTTGGAGAGGTGGGGGGGGGGGGGGGTGAACTCGAATTCGCATTTTGGGTATCGTAGATCATGGATTTTAAAATACTCTTCAGATTCGAGGCTCCCATGCCGCTAGAAATATTAAGGTGTATAATGGTGGAGGGGGGGGGGTCAGTATTTCTTGCCTAAAGTAATAAATAAATTACATCGAGTGAAACAGTTTTATCACTTAACAACTGGTTAAACTGATCCAATACTTATCCAATGGGACGTCCCCTGGAATGCATGCATTACTAAACAATATGTTGTAAAATTGCCATTGATTTGTAGGGTCTTCATGTGAGATTTTTTTTTTTTTTTCATACGAATTTTGTTTTTTGAAAAATTGCCTTGCTATGAAATTGATTAGTAGAGTCTTAATGTGAGAAGTTCTCACTTCATGTTTTCATTAAATTATTTTCCCATGAACTTACCGGCTACCCTACTTTTTATCACAAAACTTGGAAGGTACCTACGTATAAACGAAATGAGGCAGTTGGCCTACATGGAAAACAATAAATGACTACCGAGTAAGCTTGGGCAGTTTGTAGAGATATTAGAAGAATCTCGTTTTATTTTTATAATGATACTCGTCCTTATTATGCCCTTGAAACGAGTCAGAACGTTTCACGTTAGCGTAGATGAGATTATGTACAGGTAAGCAGCAACATAGAGTTGTCAATTTATATCATTTATAATCATATACGATATTTCTCATGTATGAAATCTGATAGTTTTGCTTCCGATTCTACCAAGGTAGCGGAAGCTTTGTTTGCACTTTTCAAGGTTGAAAAAAAAGTTCTCCAAAATCAGAATTTTCAATCGCGTTTTACACCTTTTCCGTGCATCCCTGCAACGGATCATCTTTACAATAGGATTATGGTTACGAGGAAGCTATGTGCCACACCCGCTTGGCAGACTTTTTTTGCCAATGTCAAAGGGAAGATGAAGGAATTGGTGTAGACATGTATAGCAAACAAGTCATAATAAAAACTAAATACGTTAGCTTGGTATAAAACATGAGTAGAAGTTCAGAAGTGTAACATAACCTTCGTAAGTTATTTTCCAAGATGGAACACCTTACCTGGGGATGAGGCCCGCATGAATGTTTGATGGAGTAGATGTCAAAAGGGTTATTGTGAACTAACATGTCTCCCTCGCCGTCTGGGTCCCACGCCTGGAATCACATCACAAAATATTGAAGGACCCTCTGCAGAGAAAGAGCCGCCAGATAGTGTGCTCACGAACATAATGTCATGTTCTAACGCTGTTCATATTACCCTACTTTATTTACTAGAGTGAATTTGTAAATTTATATACTTACCATTAAAAGATGACGTTCATTTCAATGGAAATTAATGTTGAATTTAAAAGAATCATAATATATCTGAAAGAAACGACTGACCAACTAAATTCTTATCCACATTTCCATGTCTGAATTCTTACGTTTCATACAAATACGTTTTACGAAACTCCTCAAAATTCCGTTAACTTGGAGCAAAATATCTACCTGGAAAATAACAAAGTACTATCAAGAGGTTCATCGAATGGTCAACCTCTTGAGGAAGACTGTAGGGCCAGAGGAACGTTTAATCCTTAATTTCCCACTTGTTAAACAAATTGTTTTTTTTCGGATTTTTTAATTTTAATTTAGATGTATTTTGAAAAATTTATAGAAAATTTAAGCAGAAGGTCCCTTAAGGTTGCAGTCTATCTGTATCTGTCTGATTTAGTTGTGTAAGACTTGGAAAAATCCTTGGTGGGATGTTTGCACAGAGTAACGGAGACAAGTTAACAGAGAAGAAAGCCAACGTTGAAATGGTGTGCAAGCATTTTTGAGGCTGCCTCAGTTGCGCCATCTACCATGGATCTACTTTCAGCTAGGATTGAGGAACTACTATGGAAGTGGCGGGGGGAGAGGGCACACTCTTCATACTAGAGGTGTGTCGGTACAGCTGTACCGGGACTGTGGAACCGAGTATCAGGTTGGAAAATGCCTGGACCGACACACCCCTACTTCATACCGCTTCTATTCAAATGACCAGAATTTGATTACTTTTTCGTTTCATCATCATTTAGATTTGCAAAAATTATTTAGAAAATCCAATCGAGGCGAAAGGTATTTTCAAAGTTCCACTTGCAGTAACTGCAACAACTGTTGTTGTTGTCCCTATCGCCAGTTGTTCAAATGTTCAATCGACAACTGCCTCCCATAGAAACGTTTGAAACCCAGTGTATTATTGAAAATCGCTCGATTTTTTCGTACATATTGCGAATATAACTAAATGTTATCAAATTAATTACTTAGATGCGGCCGGTAACGCACCAAGGAGAAAAATATGTGATAAACTAGGTGACTTGTTGTGATGAGGTTGGGAACAAACGATCGTGAACGCTATCTGTTGCTTTCCGCTATAACTACGTCCTGGTGCTTCACCAATCAGAACGCTTCTCGGGCTCCCAGATTCAGCTTTCAGCCCAGTGGATGTTTGGGTCTGTTATTTCCAATGAAGCACAAAGCCAAGGAATAAGGTGGAGAGGGTTCATTCGGAATCATTGCCTGACCATGATAATCACTAACGATAGTAAAGTATTCATGGAGGCAAGATCAACAGCCCCTGCACTTGGCTTGCGGAAATCTTCTGTCTGCAATTTCCAATCCTACCAGGCTGGGACTGTAGCATCCATGATTCTTTGAGACATTAAAACAGCCCCAATTTATACCTTCATAAAACTATCTGCAATCTGTCAAATGATCTATCTCCTAAGCCTTTAGCCAGCCCCTGTTTCTACGCATAATGAATCGTTCGAATGACTACTACTGAAATGCCTAATACTGACTAACCAACGCCATCACTAACGATACTAAAATATTCACCATGATAAAATCCACAGCTCAATAATTGATTAGTATTATATTAGTATTAGTGTTATTTAATAATTGATTTATTAGTCAATTATTGACTTGCTATAACCTTCCCATGTCTGAAATTAGCTGTCACCTATCATGTAACGCCACGATGGACAAAGTTTCCATGATTTAAAGAGACATTGTAAACACCTCCCCTAACATTTCTAGAACTCTCTACGGGCCGTATTCACAAAACGCACTTAGTGGGGCTTTTCACTAAGTGAAGCCTGAAATCTCCACTTAGAGCTGTACTTTAGAGAAAACGCTATTCACAAACCGAACTTTAGAAGAAGCGTCACTTCAGCTCCACTTTACCGAAGCTGAAATTTCGTCAAGTTACACACTCCGGGTAAGTTTGGCTCCTACCACACTTTACTGGCCCTTAGTACAGCTTTTGACAAGAAGTGCGTCTATTTTGCTTGCTTCGACAGCCGTTTTACGAAGTTTTTCCGTTCGGATTTAAATGGAAAACGACTACATGGAATATTTGCAGTATCTACTGAAAGGAGACGTGTACAAATTGTGCCAAGAAGGCGAAGAGAAAGCGAAAATGGATTCGAGTGTTGGTCAGAAGACCTTCCGCGCACGTCGCAGGTAAACAATTTCCTACTTTTCCTTTTTACAGCTACATTTGAGCACATATAATTGTGGTCAGTTCATTTCAATTTGAGGACATTATTGTTCAGGTGTCCAAAATGTAGTCAGATTTATGTGAATTCTGTTTCAAAGAACCAGTAGGTAAGCCCAAATTAACCTTTCATGTCGGCCTTTCCTCAGTTTTCCATCGGGTCTTCCTTCCTTGAGTCTTCCAGTCTTCTAGTCTTCAAATTAGTCCGACCCGGACAATCGTTTGTTGATCACCAACCGGTTATCAATATTATCACTGAATATTCCCATTGGTCAATAGGAGCGAGTCGCCCTAAGGGTTACCCTTTCGGAAGTTCAACTTCCTTATCAGTTGAACTTAAAGCTGACCTAAGAGCAGCTACACTAAAAACGATTGTGAATAGCGATTTCTCCTCAAGTTTCACTTTGGCCTGAAGTATCACTTTCGGAAGTGCGACTTCAAGTTTCACTTTGGCGATTTTTGTGAATACGGGCCTACAACCCTGATGGTCGTCACCACATACTGTACTCATGAAGACAAAGTCAAAAGTATCCGTATTTATCTTGCTCGAGTCTTTAATTTTCAACCCCAGCCTAGCTGGAATATTGCATCCATGATTCAGTGAGTCGTTATCAGCTCCCATTCATCCCTTTCTAAAACTATCTGCTAAGTTATGGTATTCACTTTAATTCTCACCTGTCTCCAAACAAAGTCTCCAGCCCTCTCCTTAGCCAGCCACTGCTTCCACGCGTAATGTATCCTTTGAATAACTGTACCCCCCTCCATGCCTGATGCTTTGAGCAAATACGGCACTGTCGGGCCGTGTCCAAATGGATCAATGCTCCATCCGCTTTGAGGAATCACGCCTAACTTATTCTTCACCCATTGATGTCCTGCAAAATAATGAATATCCTTTGTAAAAATTATATCGATATGAAACAAATTGAAGTACGAAGATAATTTAGTCGCTTACCTTGAATGAGCTGATTGACCATTGCGAATACGTGCGAATTGGCTTCGTCCGTCATGACCCAACCACCAGTCGTGATTTCCAGCCTGCCTTCGTCCAATAACTTTTGGACCAACCGTCGTTTCGTTGGATGAGCACTGAAAAAATTTCAGGACCAATGAAGACAATCCAGAAATCTCGAAATTTCTCTACATCAGTTTTTCATCTACTGAGCTCAGGCACAAAAGACTTCTGCGCCATGTGGCGCATTCAGGCTGTACGAAGAGTCCAACTTAACTGCCATGAGGCGTCTTCAGGCTGTATGAATGACCCTACTTAACTGCCATGCGGAGTCTTAAGGGCCCTATTCACGTGTATGGCTGGAGTCGCTGCCGCGTCCCTACATGTACTCCCTGAAGCCACCGCAGTAGTCCATTCACCTGGCTGCCAAAACCTCCTTACTTCGCCGATTGGCGGGCCTGCTTCCAACCACCGCTTGCTCAGATGACTAGAAGTGAGGAAAACGGTAGGGCTACATGCTGTACTGGTGGGAGTGCAACCCGGCGTCGCCCCTTTAAGGGGCCCATTCACGGGTACGCCTGGAGTCGCCGCTGCGGGCCTAGTCGCCGTCAAAGGGGAAAACTACCCGTGAATGGTTAACAAAATCTTGAGGTCTGGCGGGCGTCCGCCGCTCGGCAGGTAATCAAACATGCTCGAAAATTGCGGCCAGTTAATCCTCGGCGGCCCTGTGAATGGTTGAAGTGAGGCCGACGCCGGGTCGCACTCCCACCAGTACAGCATGTAGCCCTACCGTTTTCCTCACTTCTAGTCATCTGAGCAAGCGGTGGTTGGAAGCAGGCCCGCCAATCGGCGAAGTCAGGAGGTTTTGGCAGCCAGGTGAATGGACTACTGCGGTGGCTTCAGGGAGTACATGTAGGGACGCGGCAGCGACTCCAGCCATACACGTGAATGGGGCCGTTTAAGATGCAACGTTAACAATGTTACATCCGTCATTCTACACACCTCTGCCACCACTGCGATAAGAATGAGATTTCCGACCAGATGAAAGTCATGTTTTTGAACATGGTCAATTTGTCGGCCATGTTGTTGAGGATGTTCCTCGTTTGGTAGTGGTAGTAGCTTTCGAAGGTTTTCAGCCATCCTGGATCGTTGTGTGAATGAGGGACCACGATCACCTGCGAACATAACATACATTTCAAAATTACGCGATTTGATTTTTCTTCCGAGTCTACCAAGGTAGCAGAAGCTTGGTTTTCAGTTTTCAAGGATGAAAAAAAAGTTCTCCAAAATCAAAATTTTCAGTTGCGTTTTGCGTTTTAGACCTTTCTGAACTATTTTGGTTCCGTGTTTGTCTGTCTGTGTGTCTGTCATGGATTCCTTGTAACGCGCATAACTATACGAAGTTATTGTCCGATTTCTATGAAATTTTCAGTGATTGTGCGGGTTGGTGTGTGGACGGTTCCCTATGAAAATCATCCCCGGACTGATAGAAGCGACTGCGCATGCGCAAACGTGAATTCCTTGTAACGGCCATAACTTCTACATTTTCCATCCGATTTCGATGAATTTTTCAGGGATGTTACAGATTAGTTTTTTCATGGTCCCCTATGAAAGTCATCATCCCCGGACTGATAGTAGCCGATGCGCATGCGCGAACGTAAAATCCTTGTAACAGCCGTGCATTCCCCCCCCCCCCCCCCCCTGTGTGTGGCTCAGTCGTAGAACTGTAGACTCCAACCCAGGAGTCTCAGGTTCGACTCCCAGCCTGGCCAAGGAATTTTTTGATCCAATCACTACTCGCTTAAGTATATTTTGGTTTATTATTTTCAATAATGAACCTTTGGAATCGACCAAGAAAAAAAAAATTTTAACACCCCCTCAAAATTTGATGGTTTACGTTTCAAGGTACGTGGAATCCAAAAATCGAATAAAAATTTGGCCGTCCGTCCGCCATACGCCGTACGCGGCACTTTTGCCACTTAGCATTGACCGATTTTGATGAAATTTGGTATGTAGGCTCCATTTGGGGTCTAGTTGTGCCCCGAAGATTTTGGTTGAGGTAGGTCTAAGGGTTCCAAAATCAATTTTGAAATTTTGAAAACGCCCTAACTCAAAAAATTTCGATATAAAGGTTTTGTTTTTCCTTCAATTTTGGATTCTATAGAATTTTTAGAATTTTTTGAGACCACCCGGAGCTCTGTTGGACAAACCGTTCGCTCCCTACAAAAATTTAAGGGTTTATATTGAAATATATATATAAAAATCAAAACACGAGTGTGAATCGCAAAAGAGGCCTAATCTCCGTTCAAATTAGAGCTGACCGAAATGCGATCGATGGTTGGTGATTTTTATTTTTTTTTTTTTGATTTTTTTTCCCATATTGGATGGTTGGTGATTTTGTAGACGAGTGATCTATTTAGAAAAATAATAAACCATTGTGTAATAATTTGCAGCGTTTTCATTTCAGAATTCGGTGAAATTTTCTAGGATTGTCCAGATTAGCGTGTAGATGGTCCCCTATGAGGTTAGTGAAAGGTACTTGGAGATTGGTGTCTTGAGATTAGCTACTATGCATCGGATCATCTATAAATCGGGTTATGGATACGAGGAAGCTATGTGCCACACCCACTTGGCAGACGTTTCTGTTTTGTCAAACAACTGAATAATTTACTTGTAATTACCAACATAATGATTGTGACTTTAAATCATAATTACGGGCATTGTAATTGACCGTCTTTAGCTATGGGAAAAGGAGAGCGCTCAAGTCGAAAAGAAAAATAGTGTTGAAAGGAAACACCACTTCGGGCCGCCCTATGCATATAAAGCGGGTCATTACTGAAATATGTATGTACTTTGCAGGGGTACCTCCTCTTTCAAGCTAACTTTTTCTACGCCGAAAAAAACTCCCGTTTTAACACTCCCTTTGTGTGCTAAGTTCCTTTGTGAGGTATCTCATCTGTTTCGGGTAAACTTCCAGTGAAAACAGACGCCGTTTGAAACGGAATGAGTGTTGATAAACGTCGTGAATTAGATTCGGTACTTTTCAAGTTGCGGCCGCATAATTGACCACCGTTAAAGAGCTAATTCGTTAGTCAATTTCAAGAATTTCAACCAAACAAGTGTTGATGGAAAGAAAGTTGCACTTAGAGGAATCGATAATCTTCATCAAAAATCTGAACAAATCGCAAAAAATAATTAATAAACTTACATCAACTCCAATTTACGTACACAGATTATTACAGAACATCAAAAGGCCTTCACAAATTGGCTTATTCGGAAGCAGCCCAACGCCTCTTTAAGAATAGACTACACATCAGTTGTACAAAATTATAATCATTTTAAAATTAGCCTAATGTTCTTTGGAGGCACTTGACCCATTTCCGCCGAGAATAAAAAAATTGGAAAATTCAAAAAGTTCTTACTTAGTTTTGACTAACTAGGCCCTCTTAAGTTGAGAAAAATGTCCAAAATATTATATGGGTCCAAGGACATATCGTGGGGTTCCGGGTAAAAGTGACCAAGTAACATTTTCAAAATTTTACAGGGGAGCGATATGAAGTTTTGCCTATTTTCTACTTACTAACACTGGTTCTGTAATGTCTCAACCGAATATGTTTCGGTTTTCCTAGTCGTATAGGTATTTAGCTATCGATCTCCTATGATACCGCGCTTAAAAATACACTTCAGGTTAAATTTCAGCTATTTATTCCGAAAACGCTGCAAATTATTACACAACGGTTTATTATTTTTATATAGATCACTCGTCTACAAAATCACCAACCATCCAATATGAAGAGGAAAAAAAAAAAAAAAATAAAAAAAAATTAAAAATAAATAAATAAAAAAAAATCAAAAAAAATCAAAAAAAAATTTAAAATCACCAACCATCGATTGCATTTCGGTCAGCTCTAATTTGAACGGAGATTAGGCCTCTTTTGCGATTCACACTCGTGTTTTGATTTATATATATATATATTTCAATATAAACCCTTAAATTTCCGTAGGGAGCGAACGGTTTGTCCTACAGAGCTCCGCGTGGTCTCAAAAAATTCTAAAAATTCTATAGAATCTTAATTTGAAGGAAAAACAATACCTTTATATCAAAATTTTTTGAGTTAGGGCGTTTTCAAAATTTCAAAATTGATTTTGGAACCCTTAGGAGTGACCTACATCAACCAAAAGCTTCGGGGCACAACTAGACCCCTAATGGAGCCTACATACCAAATTTCATCAAAATCGGTCAATGCTAAGTGGCAAAAGTGCCGCGTACGGCGTACGGCGGACGGACGGCCAAATTTTTATTCGATTTTTGGATTCTACGTACCTTGAAACGTAAACCATCAAATTTTGAGGGGGTGTTAAAATTTTTTTTTTCTTGGTCGATTCCAAAGGTTCATTATTGAAAATAATAAACCAAAATCGTATTTGATCAATTTTACCTGCATGGAGTTTCGATCTCTATTGACTCGGTCACTTCAATTCTTTGACTAATGAGACGCTCACCTACATGAAATTGAGAAATTTAATGGCTTTTTGTTGACTGGATCATGTTGCTAAGCTTCTAGTAACAATGACATACCAATTTCTGTTAGAAAAGGTTTCCCTTCATCTACAAATGTATTTGGTCATTTTCACTTGCCCGCTATGCTTCAATTTCGAACAATTAATCATTTCAGTATAAAAGTCAATTAATAGTATAAAACTTTATTAAATCATCATTTTTATTAATAAAATGGTATTTAAAATAACACAATTCAGAAGGTGGTCGAAGAAAAACATTTTTAGGGGTCCAGGTCTTCATTTTCTTCATCAGATAATGAAGGCTCAGGCAACCGCTCCTTGGTACCACCACTCTTCTTGTTAGAGACTGGAATGGCCTCATACCAATGATGGTATTCCTCTGGGATGGCTCCGGTTCGACAAAGATTAAGGAGATCTTCTTTCTTGGCTTTTGGAATCGGAATTAGTTTTTTATATAAATTGTCCAGCCTATTTGCCAGTTTTTTCAGGTCCACGAAATCTTGTAACTTCAGCTCTGTTAATAGGTATGGTTTATTTTTGGACTTTCTATCTGATCGAGCAAGCCTCATGACCATCTGGGAATCTGGTCATTCCTACATGGAAGCTGATTCAATGCACAGCGCGATTGAATCAGCTAAAACCTATGTACCCGTATACACCATGCAAGATTGGATGACGGTCATGAGGCTTGCTCGATAGAGTCAATAGAGATCGAAACACCATGCAGGTAAAATTGATCAAATACGATTTTTCGGAATAAATAGCTGAAATTTAACCTGAAGTGTATTTTTAAGCGCGGTATCATAGGAGATCGATAATACCTATACGATACCTATACGACTAGGAAAAACCGAATCATAGTCGATTGAGACATTACAGAACCAGTGTTAGTAAGTAGAAAATAGGCAAAACTTCATATCGCTCCCCTGTAAAATTTTGAAAATATTACTTGGTCACTTTTACCCGGAACCCCACGATATATGTCACAGCCGTCACCAGACATACATTTTATTGAACTTTTTCAAAAGCAGTGAGAATCTAGCTAGATAAATTATCAATGTTTTATATGACTTTATATTTATTATATTTATATGACTTTATCTTTACATTTACTATATGACTTTATTATTCAAATACAATCGAATAACGAATTAGAGATCAATCATTTACAAATTTCAGATCAATTAAGTACAAATCAGACATCAATTAGATAATTCATTCTATTATTCAGCTAAATCAAGTAATGTCATGAAATCAGAATGTTTTAAATCAAATAAATTTTGAAATTTTTCCTAAAAGTTAGAACCAATGAAGGCAATTGAAAGGAACATAACAAGTCAATAAACAAATTTTTGAAACAAATTACATACGATAAAAAACATTTCCCATCTGATTTCGATGGAATTTTCAGGGATTGTGTGGAATGGGGTGTTGGTCCCCTATGAAAATCATCGCTCCGGAACTGATGGTAGTCAGTGGTGAATTCCTCGTGACAACCATAACTTCTACATTTCACATCTGATTTCGATGAAATTTCCAGTTATGCGGATTCCAGGTGTAGACGGTCACCATGGAAACCATTTTGTAGCCAAGTGAATAACGGCATTCACTATTTCTTCCCTCTAATGACGATTCTGTAACGAGCAAAAATCTTGATCCATTCGATCTGTACCTCCCATATTTTTATTACATTCAGTAATGCAGTAAGGTTGAGGGACTGTTATGTGCTTCATCTCAGCTCTTGAATATCTCTTTGCCATAGTTGAGGGCTATACCGATGAACTGTGGATCCCACTGCAACGACACTCATGTCAACCCATTTGCAAATGAATGTGCCATCCGAGTCTTCATGTATGTATTGGCAAATTCCACGAATTTGTCCCTCCTCCTCTTAATTGCACGACGTTACTGAACAATGGAAAAGATTGTGAGTGAACGTGAGTTTTAACTGAGTAAATTTTGATGAAAATGATTGAAAACTGAAATGCAAACAACTACCTGGAACTACATTTACCTACATTTACCTACATTTATCCTGGAACTACATTTACAGGAGCATTTACCCATTTACTGGAGCATTTACGTTACTGAACAATGGAAAAGATTGTGAGTGAACGTGAGTTTTAACTGAGTAAATTTTGATGAAAATGATTGAAAACTGAAATGCAAACAACTACCTGACAAATAATAACGGAGGGAAAACGCTGCAAATTATTACACAATGGTTTATTATTTTTTAGTTTTCTATATCGATCTGTTTTCTATATCGTCTGCAAAGCCACCAACCATCCAACATGAAGAAAATATCGATCGCATTTCGGTCAGCTTTAATTTGAACGGAGATTAGGCCTCTTTTGCGATTCTCACTCGTGTTTCTGATTTATCGTACGTCCAAACTTTAAATTCTCGTAGTGAGCGAACAATTTGTCCTACAGAGCTCCGGGTGGTCTCAAAAAATTCTAAAAATTCTATAGAATCTCAAATTGAAGGAAAAACAATACCTTTATATCAAAATTTTTTGAGTTAGGGCGTTTTCAAAATTTCAAAATTGATTTTGGAACCCTTAGAAGTGACCTACATCAACCAAAATCTTCGGGGCACAACCAGACCCCAATTGGAGCCTACATACCAAATTTCATCAAAATCGGATCAATGCCGGACGGCGGGACGGACGGCCAAATTTTTATTCGATTTTTGGATTCTACGTACCTTGAAACGTAAACCATCAAATTTTGAGGGGGTGTTAAAAATTGTTTTTTCTTGGTCGATTCCAAAGGTTCATTATTGAAAATAATAATCCAAAAATTATTATGGAATATCCTACTTTTTCCAAATACGTGATAAATTCGGAATCGGGTCAAAATTTCCTACAAGAATGCCTGGAAAATCAAAATGATTACACTCAAAACTACCTACCATATGAAAATATTTATAACTGGTTCATTGAAAATTTGTTTCATGCCTTTTCTATGGTAAGATTATGGCATATTTGTAGGGTCTAAATTTACTATAAGTTAGTGTTATAAGTACCTATGTAGAAACTACCTTTTTATAAAAATTTTGATTTGTCTCAATCGCGTTCATCGTTCACCTATGAAACGGCTTCCCCTTTGTTCGGACCTGCCTGGCCTCGACGGATTTGTGAGGTTCAAATGACTCGTGACTCCACCATTGTGGTGTCCTGATAAGTGACAACCGATGAATTGCTATCAATCGATTCAAAAGCGCATTAACGTCCCTTACAAACTGATCGCATCGATTTGAGGGAACTAATTTGTCCTTTGAAACTCACGAAGCGTTTCGTGTTAATTATATTTATTGATTCGCGGTTCCAGTAGAGAAATTTTGAACGGTTTATTTGAAGTTTCGCTTACTACGAGTAGATCAGTCAGATAACCATGATCTACTCCATAATTTAAACATTTTAAATACACGGAGAGGGTATCCCATACACAGAGATGAAAGAAAAATTTAGAATTTCACTCACCTTGTTCTTTTGTATAGAAGTTTAAAATTTACAACACAATAATTGTGTTGTAAATTTTATTATTAAATAATCATTATTTTAAAATTGAAGAGATCGTGAAGATTATCTTCACAGGCTAGGATGCCGAAGATAACGCAATTGAAACAATTTAAACAAGACCGCTCGAAGGTACCCCTACGCGCATGCGCGATCCATCGAAAGGGTTAGAATATCGATAAGTAGTCGATAGTAAGTAAAAGAAGAGTTTATAGTTTAGGACGCTAGTATGCGCTTCTCACCGGGTTGGACGGAAATAAATAAATAAACACAAAATAAATGTTTAAAAAAACACTAAATAAATACATTTTGACATAGATATGTCTTATGGCTGGGGGTCAAGGAATTTTTAGCGACTTATGTTTCCGAGTCTACCAAGGTAGCGGAAGCTTTGTTTTCACTTTTCAAGGACGAAAAAGTTCTCCAAAATCAAAATGTTTACTCGCGTTTTGCGTTTTAGACCTTTCTGAACAATTTTGGTTCCGTGTCTGTGTGTCTGTCTGTCATGAATTCCTTGTAACGCGCATAGTTATGCTAACTATACGAAGTTATTGTCCGAGTTCTATGAAATTTTCAGGGATTGTGCGGGTTGGTGTGTAGACGGTCCCCTACGAAAATCATCATCCTCGAACTTAGTGACAATTCGATTTACCTTTCGATGCGATATTTAACATCGAAATAATATCGGAAGGGAGTATTGATATCGATAAAATATCGGAAGAAAAATATCGATATCACTGATATCGATAGAATATCGAAAAAATGTTGGTGACATTGTCACTGATATTGAATATGGTTTTGCATATTGTTTCATCAATATCAGTGATATTGAAATCGGCAGAAAAATACTGATTTCACCGATATCGAATATGTATTTGCATGTTTTTTTTAAATCGATATCAGTGATACGAATAAAAATTTGGCCGTCCGTCCGCCGTACGCGGCACTTTTGCCACTTAGCATTGACCGATTTTGATGAAATTTGGTATGTAGGCTCCATTTGGGGTCTAGTTGTAACCCGAAGCTTTTGGTTGATGTAGGTCACTTCTAAGGGTTCCAAAATCAATTTTGAAATTTTGAAAACGCCCTAACTCAAAAAATTTCGATATAAAGGTATTGTTTTTCCTTCAATTTAAGATTCTATAGAATTTTTAGAATTTTTTGAGACCACGCAGAGCTCTGTAGGACAAACCGTTCGCTCCCTACGAAAATTTAAGGGTTTATATTGAAATATATATAAATCAAACCACGAGTGTGAATCGCAAAAGAGGCCTAATCTCCGTTCAAATTAGAGCTGACCGAAATGCGATCAATGGTTGGTGATTTTGATTTTTTTTCTGATTTTTTTGCTTCCGAGTCTACCAAGGTAGCGGAAGCTTTGTTTTCACTTTTCAAGGATGAAAAAAAAGTTCTCCAAAATCAAAATTTTCACTCGCGTTTTGCGTTTTAGACCTTTCTGAACAATCTTGGTTCCGTCTGTCTGTGTGTCTGTCATGAATTCCTTGTAACGCGCATAACTATACGAAGTTATTGTCCGATTTCAATGACCAATGTCCCTTATGAAAATCATCACCCCCGGACTGATAGTAGCCGTGAATTCCTTGTAACCGCCATAACTTCCACATTTTCTACCCGATTTCGATGACATTTTCAGGGATTACGCGGATTAGGTTGAGAATTACGTGAGAATCTCAAATCCTATAGAACCTACGACGTGGCCCCAGTGGCTCAGTCGTAGAACTGTCCAAAAAAAAAAATGAAAACACCAACCCAGGAGTCTCAGGTTCGACTCCCACCCTCGCCAAAGAATTTTTTGATCCAATCACTACTCCACTTACATTTTTCATCCGAATTTGATGAAGTTTTCTAGGATTGTCCAGATTAACGTGTAGATGGTCCCCTATGAGGGTAGTGAAAGGTACTTAGAGATTGGTGTTTTGAGATTAGCTACTATGCATCGGATCATCTATAAATCGGGTTATGGACACGAGGAAGCTATGTGCCACACACACTTGGCACACTTTTTTTGCCACA
This sequence comes from Apolygus lucorum, assembly GCA_009739505.2. Lineage (NCBI taxonomy): Eukaryota > Metazoa > Arthropoda > Insecta > Hemiptera > Miridae > Apolygus > Apolygus lucorum. Next base: position 15,029,833 of record CM019174.2, read on the forward strand.
ATAAATGCAACGCGATACCAGTAAACAAAATCATATCTACATATCGGTAGCTATGAAGCAAGGTTCCCTAGAATGCGATATATTACGTGCGATCGGAGAGTTTTTTTTAAGAAAAAAATTCTGTTTATTCATTGAAAAAGTAATAGGTAGGTACATATCGTCACTCAAGAAGCCACATGTGCTATCCATCTTTTTGCAACTTTACAGGAGAGCCAAAAAAACGTTTTTATCAACTTGTTTATCAATATCTTTACTTATCAACAGTTATCCGGCCTTATTGCAAGTATATAAAATGTTGATTTGAAAAAAAATGTACGATTTAGAAAATAGCAGCACGTGCAGGTTTTTGTGTCCCCAAGATAGCACAAGTGGTCAGTAAGATAGCATGAGTGGGTTTTTGTTTTCTTCAGATAGCACTTGTGGCAGGAGAAGCGGAGCATAGCAGAGTGTTTGGGGTTGTTGGGGTAGGGTAATAGAGGGTGTTTTTATCTCTTCGGAGCCCTTCTTATCCCTACCCAAGTCAAGGTCATGCGTCCCTGTCGCACAACCCGGGCCCCCTGGGATAAATAGAGGTGGTCCTAGCAGGTTTCCCTGATGGACCCCTCTTGAAGTTCCAGGGGTGGCTGAATGACCCTCTGGCGATTAGGGAGGGGACCCCTGTCAACGGGTTCCCTGACCCTGAAAATCCCGCGCTTCCCCAGTTATGGAAAACCAACAACACCGGCCTCATAACCCCCGCCAGCCCATTGGCTCGCGGGGTATTAGGGGAGGCGCTCAGAGGCGCCCCAGGCAGGGGCGTCGGCCATCCTCACCCTCCTCCTCTTCCTCATCATCCCTACCCTCTTCCTCTTCCACAGCCTCTTTAGACCACCAGTGTGCCCATTGTGAGCGGGCATTCACCTCCAGGTCTGGCCTTGGTGTCCACGTCAGACGGAAGCATCCTGTTGCTGCAAATGATGAAATTAATGTTGAACGAGTGCAGCCAAGGTATGCTTCCGAGGATTTGCGTAGGATGGCGGCAGATGAGGTGGTGGCTGTGCGCAATGGGGTACGTAATATAAATGTTTATTTAAGCGAACGTTTTCCCATGCGCACAGTCATTGCCATCAAGAACCTCCGCCTGAAGCCCCACTATAAGCAGCTTGTCCAGGAGGCTATCCTGGCAAATAGCGGTGGGGCTTCTCCCGCATCTCCTATTGCTGGCGTGGACCAGCAGTCTGCCATTCAGTATCCCTCCCCCGGGACCTCCGGCCTTCTTGCCGATTTGAAGACCGAAGTCTTGAGGCTCGGGGGGCAGGTAGGTCGTATTGAAGGCTATGAAAGCACCTACCTGCAGGATCTGGCGAGGCGGGCTGCTGAAGGGCTGGACAACCTGGAGGACGAGGTTGCAGCCTATCTAGGGAGAATCTTCCCGCGGGTTGGGGATGCGACCGTGACGCGGCACCAGGGGAGACCTCCTCCCAGAGTGGTGTTGCGTGGAGGTCGCAGAGCAGCGAAGCAAGCAAGACGGCGGGAGTACCACCGGGTTCAGAGTTTGTGGAGGAAGCATCCGGCACGTGTAGCTGCGGAGGTACTGGAGGAGCCTGGGGAAGATCAAGTTCAGCCCCCTCTTCAGGAGTTTGTGGATTTCTGGGAGCCACTTTTGAGTGCTCCCAGCCACAACCCTGGGGAGCGAGTGGTTCCCCCAGTCTCCACCAGGGATTCCTTACGCAGCATCTTGTGTTCGCCGGTGCTACTTGACGAGGCACACAAGTGCCGTGTCAAGAACTCCACATCCGCTGGACCGGATGGTGTTTCTGCCCGTCGCTGGAATAAAGCACCAAATACGATTAAGCTGCTCATCCTCAACCTGCTCATGCTTGCGGGAAGACCCCCGAAAGCGTTAACCCGTACCCGAACCGTGTTTATTCCCAAGAAAGGGGGAAGTGGGCCTGGAGGCTATCGACCGATCTCAGTGTCCTCGGTAGTCTTCCGCCACTTCCAAAAAGTACTGGCATCTCGCCTCCAGGTGGCTGGTGTCATTGGTGACGTCCAGAGAGCGTTTCGGCCAGTGGATGGCACAGCGGAGAACCTTACAGTTCTCCAAACTGTCATCTCGCTGGCCCGTATTAAACGCCGGCAACTCCATCTCGCCGCTCTGGACGTCGCTAAGACCTTTGACACAGTCAGTCACCTTGCCCTGACCGATTGCCTTCGTGGTGTCGGGGCCCCATCTCGATTAATTGAGTATGTGGCCTGTCTGTACCATGAAGGCGTGACGGTCCTTGAGGCAGGGGGCGAGGTATCAAGGGATATACGGATCGGGCGTGGGGTACGCCAGGGGGATCCCCTATCGCCACTCCTCTTCAACCTGGTCGTGGATACGGCCTTGGGTAAGCTGCCCACTGAAGTAGGGTTTGATCTCGCCCCTGGGGTGCGAGTAGGAGCATTGGCTTTTGCCGATGATGTTATCCTACTCGCAGAAACCCGTGAGGGCTTGCAGATCGCCCTCAATGCATTTGCTAAGCAGCTAGCCAGGTGTGGACTCGTGGTTAACCCCGATAAGTGTGGGTCGGTCTCCTTGGTCCCGTCGGGTCGCCAGCATAAGGTGAAAGTTGTGGATGGGGGTTTTGTCATAGGACAATCCCCCATTCCATCTCGATCCGTGCTGGAGGTTTGGCGGTACCTTGGAGTCGACTTCATGGGGGTGGCCACCATTACGACCAGCCGTGTGGACCTTGGTAGAGCGCTAGCTCGCGTTACCAAGGCTCCATTGAAGCCACAGCAGAAGCTGCGCCTCCTCCGCACGTACTTACTGCCAAAGCTGACCTATGGTTTAGTCTTTGGCAGGCTTACGGCGGGGAGGCTGCAAGAACTAGATCGAGAAATCCGCTCTGCTGTGCGCTCTTGGCTGAGGTTCCCACCTGGTGTCCCAAGTGCCTATTTTCACGCACCGGTCAAATCCGGTGGGCTTGGCATTGTGTCTCTCTCGGCATGTATCCCTTCCCTGCGCCGCCAGCGCCTGCTAGCCCTTCAAGGGTCGAGCTGGGAGGTCGCCCGTGCGGCTGCTGATCTTGATTTTGTCAGGCAGCAGTTAGCATGGTGCGACCGAGCAACACCATCTGCTCCAAAACCCAGCTCGTCTGCTGAGTTTGCTGCTGCCCTGCATGAGTCAGTAGATGGTAAAGAACTCCGACAGTGCTCCGAAAGCCTTGTCTCATCCCAATGGGTAGATTGGGCTTCGGAGGGCATTGGGGCCCGTGACTACCGACACTTTCATGCCGTCCGCATGGCAACTCTGCCAACTGCGGTACGGTGTTCGAGAGGTAGTCGCGGGACAACCTTACCCCTTTGCCGTGCCTGTCGGAGTGGAAATGAACATCTTTATCATGTAGTGCAGCAGTGTCCTCGGACTCATGGGGGCCGTATTCTACGTCATGATGCGGTCGCCAAGCAGATAGCAGGTGCTTTGTCATCTAGCGGCTGGGATGTTGAGAGGGAGAGACTGTATCACATGCCAAGTGACCAGGGTAAGAAGCCCGACATCGTTGCCGTCAAGCCCGACCAGTCTTGCATTATCCTGGATGTCCAAGTTGTCAATGGCAGCTTGGACATGGAGCAGACTTGGCGGGCTAAGATAAGAAAGTATGATAGAGATGATTTACGGCAAGCGGTGTCGGAGCTAAAAGGAGTGGCACCCAACAACATCTGGGTGATGGCTGCAACCTTGTCATGGCGCGGTGTGTGGTGCGGGAAAAGTGCCACGGAGTTGCGCGAGTTGGGCATCTCAGTAGGCGTACTCCGTGGTATCACCACCCGTGTCCTGCTCGGCTCGTATTTGAACTGGTGGTCGTTTTACAGAGGCACTTCCCTTCATCCATCTCTCCCACCCCCACCTTCCTCATCTTCCCTCATCCCTAGGGCCGGCGTCGGGTGAGTCCTGGGCGTCCTCCCCATTATTTTATTTATTTATTTATTTTATTTTTATGGCGTGCCCCCTCCGTCAAAAAAGACATTTTGTCTTTGAGGGGAGTTCTTAAAAAAAAAAAAAATAAGATCTAGGAGAGTCTAGCCCCCGGAAACTCTTGTCGGGTTTCAGCGCTACCTACCGCCACTTCAACGAACTACCATTTCTGATATCTTATCAGGTGATCACGCTCGCGACCGCATTACCGTCGCTCCTCAACTTGCATTTATCTCAAGATTACAATGTGGCGATGTACATGGACTACTTTCACGACAAGTCGACTCGAGAACATTTATTTTTGAGTTTTAGAATTGATTTGAATGCACTTAGTGGTGAACTTGATGTGTATCTAAAAAGAAATAACAACTAAACAGCGGAGAAAACTGACTGTCAAAAGGCGGTCGTTGGGAAACGAGTTCTACCCATCCAAGAAAAGCGGTACGACGTTGTGGTGAGTACCTATTTTATGGGTTTTCTTGTCATCAAATGACATTATTCAAAAGTCATCAAATCATTTCCGAATTTTTCCAAAGTTCTGTTGCTTCAAGTAGTTGGATGTGGCTCAAAATTCTCCTATCCCAGCCAATGTGTACCTTAAAGTTTCCTCGAAAATTTATAGTCTGATATTTTCTGTATAAAGAAAATACTGCTCTAGTAAATGTTAGTGATTAATTTTGAGCAATGCTTGCGTCAATAATGTGATCATGAATAGGTGACTACATACACTCTCTCACAAGGAAGCACCTTGTTTCCGAAATAGTTTAGTTTGCCTTTTGTAGACGTGATACGTGATTGAATTCATTACCATAAAGCACTCTGATAACAGCAAGTAACCGCATAATCTTAGCTCAAAAAGCTGTAGGTGCATTCTTCTAAATAGTTATGTTACTCTTCATCATAGGTTAGTACATCTACCTCACACCTCGATATAATAATACTCCCTCATTATTCTGTTCCAGGTGACCTGCCATATCAAGTGTTCAGACCATCGGCCCAGATTGTTTTGTCCTGAGTAGGGAGTTGATCCGAATGTAATGAAATTTCCAATTAACAACCTAGATTAGTTTGTTCATCTTATTCCTAATAGTGTTCCCTTTTCCTTTCCAATTTATCACTACTCTCACCACCAAACAATATACCGATTTTGTAGTTCTCAATAAGCCTATTATAATTTTATAACTTATATTCTATTTAATAAATGAGTGAACATGATATACTTTTGATATACTTCAATACATTGCTTCCGAGTCTATCAGAGGTAGCGGAAGCTTCGTTTTAACTTTTCAAGGTAAAAAAAAAGTTCTCCAAAATATTTTTTTAATTTTTTACATTTTTTATCAATGCCCGAAAGCTAGGTGGACAAAAAAATATATAAATAGGGTCATTTATGTCAGTGTCAAATTTATGGCAATCTGTTCCCTTTCTTGGTCAGTTGGTTTTCTCAGTTCGTTGTCATCACTCTTCTTACGTGTTTTCTTCGTTGGGAAAAGGGGCTTCTGGGGAGAAATGTTGGCGCATGGATTGACCTTATGGTTACCATGTGGCTTGAAGACCATACCACTTGTGATGGCCTGGAAAGTGTGAGGAACGGGGGCTAAAGCTTTTTTCAGCACGTCAATTTTGTCAATTGAATCTGTTGAATTAAGTATGGAGAAGAACTTTTGGCTTTTCCTCTTTGGCCTTCTCTAAATTGTTACTTGAAGAAGATTGTTTGGTAGCACGATTTTTGGCTGAGAGATCATCTATCTGTCCTTCGAAATATTATACTACTACTTACCTACCTATAATAGAATCGTGGAGGTTTGAACTTTGTGCGAATCGAATAATAACGGCCGTTTAGTGGAAAATTTTCCTTGAAATACGTTCATAAAAAGTTCTGCAGGCAGTTATCTCCACTATAATAATGCATTCTGCTTGATTCGTCATTCAAAAACACAAAAATGCAATAACAAGTTCCTTTTCCTCGCAATTTAAAAAGACAGGGAAGTATAGCCGCCAAACTTAGAAATGAGCGGTAAAACCGAGGTAAGCCTACTTTTCAGAAATGCCGTTTGACCACGCTCACATCGAGCTGATGAAGATGTTAGTTCGCTGAAGTGGCGGTAGGTAGCGCTGAAACCCGACAAGAGTTTCCGGGGGCTAGACTCTCCTGTAAGATCTACGGTACTCAGTGAAGATAGCATATTTATGTGGTCAAAAAATTCAGATAACACTAGTGAAGGTTTCATCGTTTTTGAGCACATTCTAGCGGTCATACGGCCAAACTAAGTTATTTTACGGACGGGGCCAAGATTTCGCATACAAATCAGTGAAAAACTCATTTTTGCAAAATTGTAAGAAAGCATGTGTCGCTTCTTAAGCAACGATATATTATTCAAATAAAGTATCATTTCTTCAAAATTCTTTTCATTCATTTATTTATTCATTCACTTGTTCATTGAAAAAGTAGTAGGTAGGTAGGTAGGTCACTATAGACGGAAAGTTGGTTCAACATGAAAGGTAAAGAAGAAGAAGGAATTGATTACTTACTTCCTGTCATCATTGCTCCGTGGTTTAGTCGTGTGGGAGGTATTATTGTAGAGTTCCCGATTGTTTTTGCTGATTATTTAATATATTATTGTTAAGTGTCTATCGACACAATGGAATAAACTATACGTCCAAATGAGTGAGGGTGGCTCTCTAGGGTTAAAGTTCAATTTCGTCAACCTATTCGAATATTCGGGGTTTGCAAGGGAATTTGAATTTTGTATGATATCAGAGTCTAGGAATTTCGAAATAATTCATGGTCTGTGGGTGAGTTCAGCAAACTGTGGCCCACAAAAAGATGAAATCGCACATCCACTAACTTCTCGGTAAAGTGCAGGAATTGGCCACCTTCCTCCACCTGATATACTGTTACGACGCCGGTGGGAACAATTTTAACCCTGTCCCTCCCCCTTCTCACCTTCCACGAACCATAGGGAAGGTTTAGAACAGTAAAACTCCGGAGGTCACGGAGTCCAGAGGGTTAAAAGTAGGCACTTCAACCAATAATGACGCCACACGAGGAGAGGGGGAAAACGTTGAAAGGGCTTTTTAGGGGGCGGTTTCTTTTTTTACTGTCTGCATCCTTGTGTCCCTATTCCTTCTCCGTGCGCCTTGTGCCTCCATTCTTGAATTATTAGTTTCCATCCACGGTGCCAAAAAAAAAGTGAAGCTCCACAGCCACCTGTCATTCAGTGTCTTCTTTTGCTCTTGTTTTTCATACGCTTCCCCCGGAATTTCATTAATTTTGACGCCACTTTCTTTATATCGAATTGCTCGGTATTAATGAACGACAAGGCCGCCTTTCTATATCATCATCTACGAAGCAAAATTCAATTTTCCTGTTTTAAGTCTTATTTGGCGACAACCAAACTACAAAATGATTATCTAGTCATTTTTAATTTCCTATAAATTTTCATCAATTTATGAATGGGAAATTTTTTTTTAAACAAAAAATGAATAATTTATTTTTCATTTATTTATGAATTTATGTCATTTTGCTTCCTCGTTATCGAACAGGTCGAACAAAATTGGGTCCTTCAAAATCAAAATGAGGGACAAACGTACATTTTCGGAGGAAACTTTACAGCCCACCCAACTTGACGGACGGTTTCCAAATTTCTGGTAGATATCCGAAGGATTCTTCAAGGAAATTTAGCGTTGATTCCGAAACAACCCTCAATAACTATCTTCGTTCAGGTTTATGATTTTTAAGAACTTAAAAACCCTCATTTCTTGATAATAAATTATGAGAATTCGGTCTCTGAGAGAAGATAAACAAACTGATAAAAAAATGTTTTCAAAACTTACACGAGCAATGACTTGATTGCAGATAATTCACTGTTTACTGCATCTGCTCTTCCAACTTCAATAGGGTGGAGGCAAGATACTATCTCATCTCTGTACTATGAAAAAATGCTGTGAGGACTTCAATAACTACCTTAACTTAAGTAGATAATGTTTGAGAATTTGACTTCTGAAAATACTCGTAGGTAACTACTAAAAAAAAGTTTAAAAAATGTCCAAACTGATGAAGTTTTTCTAAAAATCTTACGAGCAATTATTTTGTTGCCTTACTACACTTTGATCTTAGCCAAGAGGCCGAGAAGCGATAATTCCCCGATTTCAAAATATCTTCTCTTCAACATCAACGTGGCGGACGAAGGAATGACACATACTATCTCTTCTCTATGCTATGGGGTTTCCAATAACTTTGATCTTAGCCAAGAGGCCGAGAAGCGATAATTCCCCGATTTCAAAATATCTTCTCTTCAATAAAAACGGAGTTGAGTAGAATGTTGTCTATTTCCACGAAAATAATGAGTTACAAGTTAAATCGATTTCGACGGTTAGGTCATCATCAGTAACAAACAATAACTAGCGATAATTTAATTTACTGATGATGACCTAACCGTCGAAATCGATTCAACTTGTAACTCATTATTTTCGTGGTGATAGACAACATTCTACTCAACTCCGTTTTTTATTAAAATGGTTTTCCACAATCTCATCGCGAGTGATTTTATTCGTATCTTCTCTTCAACATCAACGGGGTGGACGAAGGAATGACACATACTAACTATCTCTTCTCTATGCTATGGGGTCTCCAATAACTTTGATCTTAGCCAAGAGGCCGAGAAGGGATAATTGCCCGATTTCAAAATATCTTCTCTTCAACATCAACGTGGTGGACAAAGGAATGACACATACTAACTATCTCTTCTCTATGCTACGGGGTCTCCAATAACTTTGATCTTAGCCAAGAGGCCGAGAAGCGATAATTTCCCGATTTCAAAATATCTTCTCTTCAACATCAACGTGGCGGACGAAGGAATGACACATACTAACTATCGCTTTTCTATGCTATAACTTTGATCTTAGCCAAAAGGCCGAGAAGCGATAATTTCCCGATTTCAAAATATCTTCTGTTCAACATCAACGTGGCGGACGAAGGAATGACACATACTAACTATCTCTTTTCTATGCTATAACTTTGATCTTAGCCAAAAGGCCGAGAAGCGATAATTTCCCGATTTCAAAATATCTTCTCTTCAACATCAACGTGGCGGACGAAGGAATGACACATACTAACTATCTCTTTTCTATGCTATAACTTTGATCTTAGCCAAAAGGCCGAGAAGCGATAATTTCCCGATTTCAAAATATCTTCTCTTCAACATCAACGTGGCGGACGAAGGAATGACACATACTAACTATCTCTTTTCTATGCTATAACTTTGATCTTAGCCAAGAGGCCGAGAAGCGATAATTCCCCGATTTCAAAATATCTTCTCTTCAACATCAACGTGGCGGACGAAGGAATGACACATACTAACTATCTCTTCTCTATGCTATGGGGTCTCCAATAACTTTGATCTTAGCCGAGAAGCGATAATTCCCCGATTTCAAAATATCTTCTCTTCAACATCAACGTGGCGGACGAAGGAATGACACACACTAACTATCTCTTCTCTATGCTACGGGGTCTCCAATAACTTTGATCTTAGCCAAGAGGCCGAGAAGCGATAATTCCCCGATTTCAAAATATCTTCTCTTCAACATCAACGTGGCGGACGAAGGAATGACACATACTAACTATCTCTTCTCTATGCTACGGGGTCTCCAATAACTTTGATCTTAGCCAAGAGGCCGAGAAGCGATAATTCCCCGATTTCAAAATATCTTCTCTTCAACATCAACGTGGCGGACGAAGGAATGACACACACTAACTATCTCTTCTCTATGCTACGGGGTCTCCAATAACTTTGATCTTAGCCAAGAGGCCGAGAAGCGATAATTCCCCGATTTCAAAATATCTTCTCTTCAACATCAACGTGGCGGACGAAGGAATGACACACACTAACTATCTCTTCTCTATGCTACGGGGTCTCCAATAACTTTGATCTTAGCCAAGAGGCCGAGAAGCGATAATTCCCCGATTTCAAAATATCTTCTCTTCAACATCAACGTGGCGGACGAAGGAATGACACATACTAACTATCTCTTCTCTATGCTACGGGGTCTCCAATAACTTTGATCTTAGCCAAGAGGCCGAGAAGCGATAATTCCCCGATTTCAAAATATCTTCTCTTCAACATCAACGTGGCGGACGAAGGAATGACACACACTAACTATCTCTTCTCTATGCTACGGGGTCTCCAATAACTTTGATCTTAGCCAAGAGGCCGAGAAGCGATAATTCCCCGATTTCAAAATATCTTCTCTTCAACATCAACGTGGCGGACGAAGGAATGACACACACTAACTATCTCTTCTCTATGCTACGGGGTCTCCAATAACTTTGATCTTAGCCAAGAGGCCGAGAAGCGATAATTCCCCGATTTCAAAATATCTTCTCTTCAACATCAACGTGGCGGACGAAGGAATGACACATACTAACTATCTCTTCTCTATGCTACGGGGTCTCCAATAACTTTGATCTTAGCCAAGAGGCCGAGAAGCGATAATTCCCCGATTTCAAAATATCTTCTCTTCAACATCAACGTGGTGGACGAAGGAACGAAACATACTAACTATCTCTTCTCTATGCTATGGGGTCTCCAATAACTTTGATCTCAGCCAAGTGGCCGAGAAGCGATAATTCCCCGATTTCAAAATATCTTCTCTTCAACATCAACGTGGCGGACGAAGGAATGACACATACTAACTACCTCTTCTCTATGCTATAACTTTGATCTTAGCCAAGAGGCCGAGAAGCGATAATTTCCCGATTTCAAAATATCTTCTCTCCAACATCAATATGGCGGACGAAGGAATGACACATACTAATTATCTCTTCTCTATGCTATGGGGTCTCCAATAACTACCTACCCAGCCTAAGTTCATAATTTTCAAGATTCAAAAAACTTGAATTCTGGTCACTAAATTCGACCACTCAGAACAAATGCTTACTGCTACAAATTTAAAATGTTCCAAAACTGGGGGAGACATTTTTCTAAAACTTACGCAAGCTATTAACAATTCCCCGTTTATAGAATAGGTGCTCTTCAAATTCAACATGGCGGACGAAGGCTATCTCTTCTCTATGTGCTATGAAAAATATTACTGTACTTCCTTAATCCTTTATTTTGTTATAATTGAGATGTTGTCTCAATTCTTAATTATTTAAATAGTTGCTTGGGTGATTGGCCATCTGAAGTGGCATGTATTTATGTAAACGTACTCCAATGTGTAAGATACTTTATAAATATCCCTCGTATGTGTGTCAAACTTCAAGAATCGTTTCAGATTGTTTCTAAAGCTAGGGAGAAAACTTTCAAAATTTTGGTCGACTAAATTTATTGCTACCCAATTACGTAATATACGTAAGTTTCAGGCGGGTTCTTGGTACATACTCGTATTATCGAAGTACGGAGGAAAATGTTTTCATCTCATCTCTGTGTGTTATGAAAAAGACCAAAAACATTCAACGCTAAAAGGGAAAGTAATTAGTCGGAACGACGTTGCAAAGACTGGGAATGGCTTCATTTTTTTGATACCCTCTCTTTTAGTCATTGCTCCGTGGCAACCGCCATCTTACTAATTTCACAATCGACGTTTTCATTTCAACGGGAATCCCTCCGACCCCTGTGGCGCTCAGAGGGTTAATTTCCCGTTCTCGTCAGCCTTCTCCTTAATTTAGCTCTTTAAAACGTAAAGGGAATCTTAATTTGGCGTTGGCGGTGGAGGAAGCCTTTTTTGCTCAAGGAACGTAGAAATCAACGGAGATTTTAATTTATTTTGAGACCAAGAGTTTCCAAAGGAAATTGAACGTTTTGAAGGGAAGGTTTCAAAATGAGAAAACACGGGGATTATTTTCTGTTGCACTGATGATGAGCAAAGAGGATGAGGTTTTTGTAATATTCGAAGGTGCACTCAGAAACATGGCCAAGTTGGGTGGGCAGTATAAAAACAAAGAATAAGATACGACAATCTTCACGAAGGGCTAACCAACAATTTAAGGTTGCTTTCACAGCAATCACATGAACTTTAATGAACAGGTATTTTCAATTTGAAAAATTGAGAATGTTCCGTCCTGAGACTTCTCTTTTGTTTAAACTACTTATGCAAATATGATTTGAATATCCATTTTTCACCTCCTTATACACGATTTTACTCAAAATTAGAGAGAAGAAAATCATTAAAACCCGATTTATGCCGTTGATGTATAATTTTCTCCGTATCTACTCCCAATTTTATATTCGAACCTTTTATACTAACCTTGAGTGGAAGCTTTGGCCAAAACTCTCTCCTGTCTTTGTATCGTTTCTCGAAATTATTATCCCAGTACTCTCGGCTTTTCATCCAGTAGGGCTGAAACAAAGAAAAATTGAAGCATGAAATTGATTTTCCTATAAATTCCAGAAATAATTTTTTCGGCAAATAATGTAATGAATATGATTGTTAAAACTACTACGATTCTATCATAGTCTCAGTAAAAACAATAATTGTTTCTACTGAGACTATGATTTCAATTATTGAAAATCAGTAATATTTGAAGGATGAAGTTGGAATCGTCGCCTTTTCACTTTAAGTTGAGACACATTTTTCGTAGTTTTGATAGTTTGCTCTTAAAATGAAACTATTTCGAAAGGAACTCCAAGTAAAAACTATTTCTTCTGAGATAGCACATAATTGTTCACGCTGTTTTGTTATGGATGGTCATTAACTGATAACTACTAGGAAAATGAAGGAAATTTTCCATTTTTTTCTACCAGGAAATTAGAAATAGAAATCGTCGCCTCTTCACACCAAGTTGAGACAAACAGAGTTGGACAATCTCACTTTGTTCATAGTCCTCGTCAATTGTTCTTGAAATGATTCTCCATAGGGAATCCAAGTAGAACACCATTATTTTCAGAGATCCCATAATATGGGATCATATTATGCTTTTTTCCAAGTGAACTTTTGCAGAAGGCATCAAATTTTGGAACATCAACTGTAGCGGCAAAATAACCTAGGTAGAAACAGGCAAGCAAGAATATTGAATAACAACGGGTCCTCTGAAGTTTCTACACTGAAAAATGCCAACACAGGAACCAGGAGCAGGACATCGAATGTGGAAGAAGAAGAAACTGAGAGAAGATGAAATGGTGAAAAGGGATTAATGGTGTATGATTGCTTTGATGAAATTTATGAAGTTTTATAGATTTTATGAAGTGTTCCGAAGGAGATTTTGATTTAGTGGTAAAGATAGAGGACTACAGTGAAAAATTTAGACGGGGAACTATTTATATTAGGGAGCTGCACATGAAAACCTTCATCAGATGCAAGCATGTAAGTACCCACATATCTACCACTGAAACTTTTATAAATAAGTACTGAGCGCCTCTGAAGTATTACAACAAGTCTGAAGTATTACAATCTCTTCCAGTTGTCTGATAGCTGAGTAAGCACAGGACCGTACGCTCTGCTGATGATCCACCAACAATCCCTTTGATGCTGACTGAAGAGCTGTTATCGTCCTCTCTATAATAATCATGCCTTCTGTAAATCTATCGGACAATTGGACAATGTCCTTGCCCAAGTCCCTAATAGCTGCTTCCACACTTTCCTCCCTGCTGACAGGAGGCAGGTTAGGGTAGGGTAAAAGTAGTTCCACAGCTCCCACTCCATTAGGGTAATGGTCCCTTCTTAGACCCTGTCTCCACTGAGCTACAGCTAAGTTGTTAACTGCTTCTCGCTGTATTAGAAGTGCAGAGTGGTTTGACATGTGATCAGGTATACACAAACCAAACATCCAACCCTTCAACTCCTGAGGTGGATTCATCAGATGTTCCCACTTGTCTCTAAACCAGAGCTCCCGTATACTTTCCCACTTCAACGGAGGTGTTCCTGATTTCCCCATCAAGTACGTCATAGTGTCCAAGGAAACCGTATACATGCCAATACTTTTTGGTTGTTCCGGAACATGGAAAGCTGGGAGTGGAGCCGGGCCCTCCCTACTGGGGAATGGTGGCTTTTTTGTTCCACCTCCTGACTCCTTCTTCTTCTTCTTGTTATCCTTCTTGACTGGATCCTTGGTTGTTGGTCCTTCTTTGGAGGAGTGTGCATGGGCTGCTGATTTCTTCCTTTTTAACCCTGACCAATCTGTACCTGGTATTGGAACTTGTCCTTGAAGCTTAGTCCTCACAATCTTTACTTCAGTCTCAGTGCTCTCACTTGTCCCAATGCTTCCCCTCTTTGTTGGGGGACTCTCAGAGGATGAGGACTGCTGGGATTCCACTTGGGCGTGGGACCTCTTGGTACAGCCTTGGGAGGAAGGCCCCTTCTGCATCACCTGAAACATCACCTGTAAAGGAAAGTTATACGAAATAATAAGGGAAATATGAAAAGAAACTCTGAAATGCCACAAGTGGAGAACATGTGGTTTTTTTCATGAAATATCCTGCACACTGTTGTGCAAGACTTGGTTGACCTGGCTGCACTACTTAGCCCTGGACTGCTAATAATCAATGATTTATATAGGTATCTGTCAAGAATCTGAAAAGGACCAAAAGAGAAGATAGTGATCTGAGGAGCTGAGGAGAGGAGCAATAAACCACCACACAGGAGTTGAAAACCTGATCTGTTCTCTACAAAATTTAAGAGAAACGGTAGGTACCTACCTCAAAAGAAAAGATAGAGATAGCAAATGGGATCATGAACAAATCTGAATGATGGGGGTGTTTTCTGTTCCCAGGCAACTTCTGTCTTCTATGCTGATTGTTTCTGGATGAAAACTCTGACTTTGGACACCAGTGTCTTTAGATAGTGTAGTAGCAAATAGCCAATTTGAACTGTTTAAGGAGTACTTATCTCCAAAAGATCTCGTTGATCATGATCTAGTCTAGTATGTTGCTGAATAATTGTATGTATCTACGTTTCCTGAGTTGAGGGTAGTGATAAAATCATCCTCATCAGCCTTTATGTTTCTGAGGAGTATTTAGTACACGCTGCTTTCATTTGACACGAATAATCATTAATGTGTCTCATAAAATAATATGTCTAAGCTCTAGAAATCTGTTAAAAATTCCTCTATATCTAAAAGCCATTTAGGTAAAAGAGCTGTGATAAAAAGATAAAATATAGCTAGGATACGTTTTGGTATAAAATCATCCTAGAATCAACGAGATAAAGTCAAGTCTGAAAGACAATAAGTAAACGCTATCTGCATGCTTAGTATAAAAATAATGTGGCTTAATGCCATTATCAAAATTTAACGAGAAACTATCATTCCAGGTCTGAGAAACACACACTTTGAAGTCACTACACCTCGCTCGAGCGCGGCTGTCCAGTGTGCCTGACCTGTCGAAAAAGCATGCGTAAGATTCCTGTCCTACTCCTTTCAGCTACGCGAAATGGTGAGAGCTAGTAGTCGATAATTAAGTTTAGGTAATATAAGGATAAGGTTAGTTATCTACTAGAAGGTAAGATTTGTACTTCATCAAAATTAACTAGTGCAAATAAACGAGTACGCATGGATTCCGTCGTCGAGAATCAGTGACATCCCGATATCTCTTGAGTAACAGGCTAAGTGTGGTTTCCAAATCTCCCACAAAGATTTGGTGGCGCCCAAAACATAATCTCATTCATAGACAAAATAAGCCCTCATAACCCACGGACGCTCGGACCTAGCTAGTCGGCAGTAGCAAGTGATACCAATCGAGAAAAACTGCTACACAACCGCAAATTTAAAAGGAATCATAGACATCTACTCTCCAGAAAATGTCACCTCCTGGTGGACATTTTTCTCTTTTTACCTAGAGCAATCTTCAGGAGCTCCTAAGAGCGTTGTGTTGCTAATATAAGATTATTAAATAATAAGATTATTCCTACCCTATTCAATAGTTGACCGTTATCTTCCAAACCTCAATATTTTCAAAAATAAATATCCCGAGTATTTACGATGTCTTACTAATTTTTAAAAATATCTTCAGGGCCTTAGTAAAGGAGTGCTTAACTTTGCTGATGATGGTGTAAAGTGATTTGGCTTTTTGGTAGGGATGGGCATCGATTAATTGGGTAATCGATTAATTTGTAACGATTAGTATCTCCACGTTATCAATTATCACTGATTTCTTAGGTTGATTTGTCAGTACTTACCCTGTTACGTTATTTTTCACCTACCATTACCTCTCATCATACTTATTTTTTACCTGCTTACGTTTGTGAAAATCCAACAAAACCTGGTATTTTGGAAACAGATGACAGAGACTTTTCCTGAGGTTTAAAATTGCCTTGAAATATGTGCCTGCTCCTCCACCTTGTTTTTCTTGTGAATTTGGCCAAATTTTAAGGGAACCGAGGAATCGGCTGACCACCGACTTGGCTAACAAACTCTTTTTTTCTGAA
The DNA here is from genome assembly GCA_009739505.2 of Apolygus lucorum. NCBI lineage: Eukaryota > Metazoa > Arthropoda > Insecta > Hemiptera > Miridae > Apolygus > Apolygus lucorum. Next base: position 15,046,136 of record CM019174.2, read on the forward strand.
CGACATTGATGAAAAACATTGGCTCGTATTATTTTTTTCGTTTCACTCTTACTTTGGATGTAATTTTTGAATTTTAATCATTCTTACGAAAATCTTTTCATTTTAATTGAATCGATGAGAATGAAAACAGTACAAGTCCATTTTTGACGATTGTTGAAAAATGGCTTTTTGTAGGTTGTAACCAATAGAACTACGCATTGAGCACAAGAGCAGTATGCTAACCACACTCGAAAGTATAATATCTGATAAATTGATCAATCCTTAAACACACTGAGAGTGATTCATACAAGAACCAAACCTTTGACACCTGATATCTCGATAAGCTGATTGGGGACATGTACTGTTGTCATTCTCACTGCTTCAATGGGGTGTGCGCCTGGGTAGGAAAAACTGTTTATCGTTATTTTTAAGCTAAGGTAGACCTCATTCTGAGAATTTTGGTACCAATCGCGACCTACTAGCGTGTGTAAATCTTTTCCTATGAATTTTTAAAGTTTCGACCGCTTATGACGTCACAGTGGGCTGGGGGTCCCGCCCAGGCGAGAAGGGCGCGTGACGTCATAAACGGTCGAAACTTTGAAAAATCATAGAAACAGATCTACTCACGCTAGAAGGTCGCGGTTGGTGCCAAAATTCTCAGGATGTAGTCTACTTTCGATTAAAAATCTAAAAAAAATCAAGGCGCACCCCCCATTGTACCTACCCAATTTTATCCCAATATTTTTCATATAATCGATTATTAATCGACTAAGAGATGTTTGATGGCTCTATTAGTCAGCGAATCGATTAATCCATATGAAATAATCGTTGATTTTATTAATCGACTATTCGTTGGTCGATGCCCATCCTTACTTTTTGGAATCTAGAGCTCGATGGCCGGATGCTACTTTAGTCAACAAGCCTCTGAATGGAACTACTGACCGACCTGCAAAAGGGTCCCACCTAGCTCACGTCACGCTCCATTATTACATAGAGAATCCAGTGAAAACTCATCCACTTGTCTGGTTAAATGTCCATTGATCTGCGCAATATTAAATAATCCCCTTAACCAACTCCTTCAAAATAAATTGAAACTCTCAGGAGAAATACGTATGCGAAGTTTTGTTTGTTAAAATTTTGTCAGAACCGCCGATTCATCATTCAAGAACAGTTCGTCCAAAGTGAATTTAACTTCTAAGTTGAAGCCGAGTCCTGGGAATCGGTTATTGACCGGAAATCGATATCCAATAATTAGCAGCAAGGAGGTTCAGTTGATGACCTCTGTCCCACAGCTATCGACTTGCATCAGTAAATTACCACATGAGGGACGAGGTAACGACATCGATTTTGACTCCTAATAATTCAGTGTGCTCCCCTGTGTTAGCGAGAAGGGAGGTATAACTTCCCAATGATACCGTACTATTACTCCGGCGAGTAGTGTACGATTTTGAAGCAAGTTAAGTGGTAGGTTGAAGGTGTATTATGTGAGCGCTTGTAGACGAATGTATTATATTTTTACGAAGTAGACTCAACCAATCAGAACTAGAAAAATGTAATATTCTATCAGAGAAATGAACATGCCTCATTTATCCGTTATCATAAACTGATTTTTAATGGACTTGTAGACGTTGTGAGCGTTGTATTTAAAAGGTATCTCTAAATTAAAAGTTAGCTTTTTTGAAACTCGAGTACCTATTGCCACCGTTTTCCTTGACACCGAGGAATGGCTACTTCGAATCTGAGTACACCGTTGGACAGTGCGTTAAATTTCCTATCCATTTAGTGGGAAACCCAGTTTCTTAAAGCCATTTGTAAATGTAAAAAAAGATTCCAAGTCAACATTTATAATTTTTTTCAAAAATCGACATTTTTCAGGCTAACGATTCCCCCGTGAAAAATACCGCTATCGTGGTGCACTCAACGGGAAAAACTACCCCAAGATCTCACCTTTCCAACGGTATGTCAGTTTCAAGGTATAAGAGGAAAGTTTCTTTGAAAAAATTGAGTTTTATGCGAAAAAACGTGCTTCTTTAGGCATATTCCAATAAAAAGTCCATAAAATTAAATTTCCACTCGCATTTTACGTTTTGGACCTTCCTGAACAATTTTCGTACCGTGTCTGTCCATCTGACAGTCTGTCTGTCCGTCTGAAAGTCCTTGCAGATGGCAAAAGCAATACGAAGCTACTGTCCGATTTCGATGTAATTTTCGGCGATGTTCTCCATGTAAATCAAAGTGAACGCATTACATTTTCAAAATCAAATTCAAAAGTTTAAATTTTTTTCTTTAGAAATTATCATTTTTGGTTTATTATTTTCAATTACAAGCCTATGAAATCGAGCAAGAAAAAAAAGTTAACCCTCTCTCAAAATTGTTTTATTGTTTGCCCGTAATAAGTAGCGCTATCGCGGGGCCACTCAACGGACAAAACTACCCCGGGATCACATCTTTTCTACGTTAAGAATCAGTTTTTCGTTTAATTAGAATAAATATCATGAAATTGACTTTTTGTAGCAGAAGAATAACTTGAAGAGTTTCATTGACAATAATACTTTTTTTACAATACAAATCATTGTACCTACCAACACTTTCTACCAACGTTACAATGACAATTTTTTTCTGCTAGATGTTCTTTAATTTTATTTTAGTTCCATTTTTAAAATCAAAATGAACGGGTTTTCCGTTGAGTAGCCCACGATAGCTCAACTTATTCCAGGTTAACAATAAACCTAAAAAGTGATAATTTCGAGAAAAAAATTAAAATTTTTGAATTTGATTTTGAAAATGTAATGCGTTCACTTTGATTTACATGGAGAACATCGCCGAAAATTACATCGAAATCGGACAGTAGCTTCGTATTGCTTTTGCCATCTGCAAGGACTTTCAGACAGACAGACCGACTGTCAGATGAACAGACACGGTACCAAAATTGTTCAGGAAGGTCCAAAACGTAAAATGCGAGTGGAAATTTAATTTCATGGACTTTTCATTGCAATCCTTGAAAAGTGAAGGCAATGATACTTGGTCGACTTTCTAACGGAATATACCTAAAGAAGCACGTTTTTTCGCATAAAACTCAATTTTTTCAAAGAAACTTTCCTCTTATACCTTGAAACTGACATACCGTTGGAAAGAAGAGATCTTGGGGTAGTTTTTCCCGTTGAGTGCACCACGATAGCGGTATTTTTCACGGGGGAATCGTTAGCCTGAAAAATGTCGATTTTCGAAAAAAATTATAAATGTTGACTTTGAATCATTTTTTTACTTTTACAAATGGCTTTAAGAAACTGGGTTTCCCACTAAATGGATAGGAAATTTAACGCACTCTCCAACGGTGTACTCAGATTTGAAGTAGCATGAGAATTAAGGGAGTTATAACCATTTTAGTGCTGCAAGGTCGAAAATACGAATAAAACTTTAAAGTGGAAAAAAAGAATTTTGAGTGGGTAAAGAAAAAATTGCTAGGAGACATTTTTTGTTGCAAATTAGTTGTAGAATCGATCCTTGAAGTTTGGTCCATCCAAATGGTAGACACCCTGTATAGAAAAATAAAAAATAATAAACCACTGTGTAATAATTTGCAGCGTTTTTCTCACCAGGTAGCTGACAGGGGTTGGTGCCTCTGAGTCCTCCCTGACGAGACTCAATTTTTCCTTATAAACATCTGCAATACAATATTGTTGAGAGTTGCTAATCAAATTCAAAGTTGCATGGATTCAGTTGTTGGTATAGTTTCAATAAAAAGTCACTTTCCGTTCTGATTCCATCGAGACTACTTGTGCTTCTTATCATTTTCCGTTTGTAGCTATCTGTAGATATCTTTTTCGGCGGATTATTACAATATCAATGACATGAAGTTCTTGAACGTTCCCATTTGTTATGGTAAAGATTCCATCACATCTTGTACTGAGTTTTCTCTTATTGGTTCATCCTAGTTGTACACCCACTTTAACAATAATGTTATGGTTATCTCACAAGCTAACACAGTCATCCAGTGAATCCATCGGCGGAAATGTAGTAATTATCAAGGATCAGTTGTGATAAAGCATTTCTCTTTGTTGATTTTGATAAACTACAACAACAACGAGGGGTCGGGAAGTGAACGCGGCAGGATGGTGTTGTTACAGTTAAATAGAGTGAGACGATTGGTTGTTGGGACTCGCATCAAGTCGGGTCGATAAACATGATGTAGGTATGCCCTTCCATCTCCTAAAGCTTATGTATGGGGGCAAAAGCGTCCACGAGAGGAATTATATGATGAAGCCGAGCACCCACTTTGAATCGACCAATTGAATTATTAATTTCAACCTTCCCCTCTCGTCCTTCAATCTATTTCAGGGACGCAGCTTCTGACTACTTATGCCAATGGTGTACGTAATCCAATCAGGTTTGTTAATGGATAATATCGATTTGTGAAATTTTTGATATCTCACTATCAAATACAAGGAAGCTTTGTGGGGCATGTCACAACACATTTTCACTATCAAATCAAAATTTTTACGTGCCTTTTGCTATTCAGATTTGAGAAATAGAACCTTCTGACGACTTTTAGGTACTTGGACTAATCAAAACTGTGAACTACAGGCCTCCTATAGACTATTCGATCAATTTCTCTTACTACTCAGTAACGTAAGATAATAACTTGAAATATAGTAATAGTAACAAACGGAAGTATGTAGTTGAGTAGGTAACACAAAGGTCAATAAATAAAAGTCAATAGGTACACAGGATTGATTATTCTTGTTAAATTCACTTGTTTTCTTAAGTTTTTTAAATTTATTTATTTTGAAATTTCTTCTTCCCAGTCAAGGGGAAGAAAATGTATTCGCATTATTGTGTAATACAGGGTGTCTCACCCTCTTCATTTCCTCTACAGTCCATACAAGAAATAATTTTTAATCATTTTTGCGTATACAGGGTGTCACCCTTTCGGGCGCACCACCGGGCAGAGTTCGATTCTACAACTAATTTGCAACAAAAAATGTCTAATAGTAATTTCTTCTTAGAGGCTTCGTTTTCGAGTTATTTCACTTTTAAGATTTTTTTCGAGTTTTCGACCTTACATCACTAAAATGGCTGTAACTCCCTTAATTGATGAAGTAAATTAAAATTTGATTATATCATTGGAAAGAGCGTCAAATTTCCCATCTCCCTAATGGGGTTTTAGAAAATTTCAATTGAAACAAACGGGTGTAAAATAAGCCAAAAGTAAAAAATTTGTAAAGTTTCGAAAATTTTCACTTCTTTCAAAGTTTGATTCTCGAAACGTCGTGAACGGAAATCTCCATGCTGTAAGCCTAAAAGTTGCATGTGAATCCCAGCTTGCTAACGGCGTAGTCATTTTTTAAAAAAACCCACTTATTCAGTTAGAAAACGACGTTTTTAGGGCAGAAAACGTTCATTTTCGGGTGTAAATCGGCATTTTTCACCAGAAATGCTTTCCAACTTAATAAATCATTTGACATGAAATTTTACGTACTTTTTGACGCTGAATCTAATGGTTACACATTCCGATCTCCTGGACAAACAAAAAGTACTTTTCAAGCCTTTTCCTTTGGGCGAAGGGCTCAATCTCGTTGTCCGTTTTATCCAAAATTGTCATTAAGGGAGGGCTGGGTTATTAATGACTCGCACTCTTCCACTTTGTTGACTTACCTAATTTTCGCCCTCTGTCTTGAAAATATCGTCCCGATCATTTGCGAAAAGCTTTATCTTTTCGATAGATAACAAGTTGGGAGTCGAGGACACTGTTGTACCCTGTTTAACCCAGAAAGAACTTGAAAAGTACTTTTTGTTTGTCGAGGAGATCGGAAAGTGTTACCATTCGATTCAGCGTCAAAAAGTACGTAAAATTTCATGTCAAATGATTTATTAAATTGGAAAGCAATTCTGGTGAAAAATACCGATTTACACCCGAAAATGAACGTTTTCTGCCCTAAAAACGTCGTTTTCTAACTGAATAAGTGGGTTTTTTTTTAAAAATTACTACGCCGTTAGAACTGGGATTCACATGCAACTTTTAGGCTTGCAGCATGGAGATTTCCGTTCACGACGTTTCGAGAATCAAACTTTGAAAAAAGTAAAAATTTTCGAAACTTTACCAATTTTTTACTTTTGGCTTATTGTACACCCGTTCGTTTCATTTGAAATTTGCTAAAACCCCATCAGGGAGATAGGAAATTTGACGCTCTTTCCAATGATATAATCAAATTTCAATTTACTTCATAAATTAAGGGAGTTACAGCCATTTTAGTGATGTAAGGTCAAAAACACGAAAAAAAATCTTCAAAGTTAAATAACTCGAAAACGAAGCCTCTAAGAAAAAATTGCTAGGAGAATTTTTTGTTGCAAATTAGTTGTAGAATCGAACTCTGCCCGGTGGTGCGCCCGAAAGGGTGACACCCTGTATTTAGAAAATTACCGAACGGAACCCCCATTTTTATTGCAGATTCGTATTCTACGTGATATTTCATGAGTTTTTGACCCTTCTCTTGATTTTGGTTTATTATTCTTAATGAACCCTTTGGAATCGACCAAGAAAAAAACGTTTTTAATCACCATTCAAAATTTGTTGGTTTGCGTTTCAAGGTACGTAGAATCCGAAAAACTAATAAAAATGTTGCCGTCCGTTTGAACCATGGCCCGATTTTGATGAAATTTGGTATATGGGCTTCATTTGGGGTCGAATTATATGTACCTACCTCATTTTGGTTTATTATTTTTAATAATGAACCTTTGGAATCGACCAAGAAAATGAAATTTTTCACCCCTCCCACCACTTCTCAAAATGTTATGGTTTACGTTTCAAGGTACTGGAATCCGAAAATCGAATACAAATTTTTCCGTCCGTACGCCATACGTGGTACTTTCCTTAGTTCCCATGGACCAATTTTGATGAAGTTTGGTATGTGGGCTCCATTTTGGGGTCTTGTTGCGCCCGAAGCTTTTGGTTGATGTCAGTCACTTCTAAGGATTGAAAAATAACGGTTGAAATTTTGAAAAAGCACAAATTTTTAAAACATAAACGTATTGTTTTTTCGTCAATTTAAGGTAGTATTGAATTTTTAGAATCGAATGAGACCAACCAGAGCTCTGTAGGACCAACCGTTCGCTCTCCATGAGAACTTAAGGGTTGGACTTACGATAAATCAGAAACAAGAGTGTGAATCGCGAAAGAGGCTTAATCTCTGTTCAAATTTTAGCTGAGCAAAATGCGTTGTTCGTATCTTCGATTTGAACTCAGTTTTGCTTCCTTAGGAGTCAGTAATAAAATTTCCCAATCAAGAGAACCATAACTCTTTATTTCTCCGAATTGAGTGTGAAGCGTTGATTTATCCAAAATAACCTTGATTGTGAAGCAAAAATATGGTTGGCCGTAGTGACAATGGCAAAGCTTGTTTGCATGGTTTTTTAATTTGACTAGAATTTGTCTAAATGGCGGCGAAAAATTCTGTTGATTTCAGTGGAAAATCGCTCTTTTTCTATTCTAATTTGTTAGACTAAATTCGATTGGTAATTCGACTTTACTGAACATTTGGACCTTCCGAATACCCTTCATTAAAAACTCAGATTAGATGAACATGTAACGAATGTCAGCTCTCCCCAAAATAATTGACAACCAAAGTGAGTAATTCGGAAAAGTAATTTTTCACCTAAAAAAGAGATAGGAAGATTTTTTGCTTAAAAAAACCGAATTCTAGGTCATTTTGTCAAATTACAGAAAAATTAAAGCACCTTTCATATCAAAGAATTTAGGTTTACCTTATTCATAGGTACCTGATCAACGTATTCATTGTCGAATCAATATGTTCTGTATCCCGTACTATTTTTTCGAAGGAAGTTTTCTCGTCAAGAGTTACACCAATTGTTATTCTGATGTGGAGATAATAATCTCCTGAAGATGATTCATGTCATCCATCATGAGTTCCCCTTCAAGGCCCTCGAAACTGAGTTCCATCGTTTCGAAAGATCTCCATCAACAAGTTTGAGCGCTTCTCCGACTATGAGGCGAAACAACGTGAAATCCGAACTGAGTAAACCTGTCAGAATAATGCATGGCCGTAAGTGGCAACAGATATTTCGGAGTGGAGGGCTTTAGGGTTGGTTTGGGGCCTCTCAGCATCCCGCGCTGGGGAAGGGGTAGCACGTAGTCCTGGCTTGATGAATTATCGAGGGTCGAGCGCGTTTGCATATGGGTTGCTAGACTCAGGCTGGATGTTAGAAACGACTAGGAAGCGGAAACTTGGGTGTCATCGGTCGAGTTGGAGAACCGCAGGTGGACGATGGTAGGGATGGGTACCTACCTATAGATACCTAGGGGCGGCACGATACCACCGATATATCGGAGTATCGATACTTTTTTTGGTATCGATGCCGATATTTGTATCGACGCTTTTGATGCAAAACTCAAACCAATATATTGGTACCGATACTTTTGCCTAAAATATCGGAGGTATCGATACTTTCTTGACGATATTATCGAAAATTTTGCCTAACTTGGTGAAATCATAGCTCTTTTATTTTACGTGAAAATTCAAATCTGATTAAACCGTTGAAAAGAGCATTAAACTTCTCGTCAGATGAGCTAGAACACAAATTTTTAACCTCGCATTAAGTTAGAGTTTTTCTTGTCCAAACTTGAAACTTTGCAATTTTTGAGTTCTTTTGACGAATTCTCAAGAGGTTTTCCCCCATTTCCTTTCGAAAAAATTCTATGCAGTTTTCTGTAAAAACATCCTCAAAATCTCAGGTTTCTGAAGGTATAATCAAAAACACAAACGGTGGATACAGCTTTCGTACAAGTACGCAACCACGAGAGACATTTTATATCTTATGTTTAATAAATTGAGAGCGTTCCAATGAGTGGTGAACGATTTTTGAGGGGTGGAAAATGAGGAAGTTAGTTTTCCCTAGGAACGATTGGTTGTACGTGAAAATCATCAGAAATTTCCGCGTAACGCTCCCCTCGTAACGCTCCCCGCGTGACGATTTTTCATTTATGTGCCATAGTAAAGACACAAAATGTCAAAAATACCAAATAAGTAACTAGAAAAATTTTCTAGTTACTTATTTGGTATTTTTTCACATTTATTAACATCATAATACCTATTGTCTGCCACAGAATAACACTCAAAATCGGCTCAGAATAGTATCAATTGGAACGATATGTTGCCACGATAGCCTCAAAATTGTATCAATGTGAGTTTGGAAGGAATTTAAACCCGTTTTCCGAACTTACAAGAGGAGGGAGGCATGCAAAATATTAATCGTGATGGCGACATCAGTCACGTGCGAACGGCTTATTTCGAATAATAAATAGTATTATTTGTATTGTAACTGATTTATTACTTGATCTTTTCGATTTCTAGTGGAAGAAAAACATCATTTCATTGAACAGAGATTTTTTGCAAATAAAAATTGGAATTAAAATAAAATGAAATAATTATTTATTTCTAATAAATTTTAAATTATTGGATTTTATTACATTTTTAATTGCCATTGACTTTTATTGCATTTTAAATTATTGTTTAAAAAAACTATATTGCCTTTTCTTAATTAATAGGATTTTTATTTGGAGTGAAAAATCATCGGTGGGTTGAAATATCGGTGGTATCGATACTTTGAGCCGATATTATCGAAGTATCGATATTTTATAATATCGGTATCGATACTTACTGAGAAATATCGTATCGAAAGGAGTATCGATACTTTGGAGTATCGTGAAGTCCCTATAGATACCCGATATTTTAAAATATCGATACTTTCGTACCTATGCTTGATACTCTAGTATCGATACTGCACTGTCCGACATCGATATTTTGGATCCAATATTTCTAAATATCGAATATCGATACAGTTCTCACGGACAATTCAACATAATGGCTAAAAAATGAAAAGATGAAGAAGGTAGGGAGGCTGTTGGGACTTAACTCGGATAAAATTAATTATAATTTTGGAGAAAATTGACAATAAAATTTGGAGTGGGTATTTTCTCAATTTTCAAATGTTTTTACGTCAAAATAAGCCTAATTCATTGTATGACATAAGCTCACTCGTTAGCGAATTTTCAAAAAAAAAATGATGCTATTGCATTGGTCACAAAAATTTTCAAAATGGAGTTTTTTGAGAAAAAAATCCATTTTGGAGAGTTCTGTGCTGTAGAAAAATCATACCAGATTTCTAAGAAAATTCGCTCATTAACTCATGCTGCATGAATGGACTTCTGTTTCCTATTCAGTCCCGAGAGGTAGTGGCGATTCGATACTTTCGATATTTATTGATGTCGATATTTGTTTCGATACTTCCAATATTTGTATCGATATTTTTCTTGCGATATTATCGAATATCGAAAGAAAAAATTATCGGTTGTGATGGTTCTATTCCTTCCCACTGTAATTAATCAATTTCTCCTAATCGAAAAAAAAAACGATGCAAAAACATATTCGATATCAGTGAAATCAATATTCTTCTTTCGATGATTTATGATGATCACTGATATTGATAAAAAGATGAAAAACCATATTCGATATCAGTGAAATCATTATTTTTCTTCCAATATTCTATCGATATCACTGATATTGATAAAAAAAGATGCAAAAACATGGGTATTCGATATCAGTGAAATCAGTATTTTTCTTTCGATATTCTATAAATATCACTGATATTGATTTTAAAAAAATGCAAAAACATATTCGATATCAATGACAATTTCACATCGATATTTTTCTAAATAAAAAAAGATGCAAAAACATATTTGATATTAGTGAAATCAGAATTTTTCTTTCGATATTCTATCGATATCGATACTGTCTTCCGATATTATTTCGATGTTAAATGTCGCATCGAAAGGTACATCGAATCGTCACTACCGAGAGGTATTCAATTTCACAAGTGGTAGCTCTAGGCGATTCTAGGAAAAGATAGGTTCTCGGTACCTGAAGCTCAAGACCTACACGTGCTGGTTCCTTGGAGTTCTTACCCAGAATCCCAGGGTTTCCACAACACTGCTTGTTGTACTTTGAGCATCTCAGACATTGAGAGGGCCGTAAAACCACCAGTTACTTCGACTTTTCCCAGAATATTGGCTCAGGCAGGTACCTTCATGCTCCGATGGAGGGGGTGAGGAGGTATTTCGCAGTAACAACTAGCCTGATCCCTACCGACCATCTTGGGATTTCTAGGAAACGTCTTAAAACAATAACGAGACCAGGGGCCCTATTCTGATTCACTAAACGCACCAGTCGCTAACTTAACCACCGAGTTGCTAACTGAAGCGACATGGATATTATAAACTCAATAGTGTTTCTGATTCATTTTCCAAGAGATTAGTACCGTTAAAATTTACCAATTAAGGTGAATGAACACTTTTTGGAAACGGGAGAGGGAGGGGAATAGATGTATAAATGAATAGATTAGGTTTATTTGTTACCCCCTCCATAAACAACGATAAATCGAACTTATAATGTAATAAGTTGGAATTGAAAAAAGTTAGAAAATCAAAATGTATCAAATATATTCATGTGAGTACTCTTTTGGTTTATTATTTTCAATAATGAACCTTTGGAATCGACCAAGAAAAAAAATTTTTAACAACCCCTCAAAATTTGATGGTTTACGTTTCAAGGTACGTAGAATCCAAAAATCGAATAAAAATTTGGCCGTCCGTCCGCCGTCCGCCGTACGCCGTACGCGGCACTTTTGCCACTTAGCATTGACCGATTTTGATGAAATTTGGTATGTAGGCTCCATTTGGGGTCTAGTTGTGCCCCGAAGCTTTTGGTTGATGTAGGTCACTCCTAAGGGTTCCAAAATCAATTTTGAAATTTTGAAAACGCCCTAACTCAAAAAATTTTGATATAAAGGTATTGTTTTTCCTTCAATTTAAGATTCTATAGAATTTTTAGAATTTTTTGAGACCACGCGGAGCTCTGTAGGACAAACCGTTCCCTCCCTACGAAAATTTAAGGGTTTAGATTTAAATATATATATATATATAAATCAAAATACGAGTGTGAATCGCAAAAGAGGCCTAATCTCCGTTCAAATTAGAGCTGACCAAAATGCGATCGATGGTTGGTGATTTTGATTTTTGTTTTTGATTTTTTTTTGATTTTTTTGATTTTTTAAAAATTTTTTTTCTTTATAATATGAAGGATCCAATATTATTGGATTATTATTGGATATTATTGGATGGTTGGTGATTTTGTAGACGAGTGATCTATATAGAAAAATAATAAACCATTGTGTAATAATTTGCAGCGTTTTTTCATGAGATTCAAGGCGATGTGAGTTCTCATGATGTGGAAGTATTAAATTTTTTACCCCCACCACAAATGTAAATATAGAAGGTATGTTAGGTATGCTAGAATCAAATCCTCCACATAAAAAATCGTGTAGGTACTTTTTGGAAACAGGGTGATCCGGAGATTCACATTTTGGTAGATTTACATTTTTTACCCCCACCCTAACATACAGTATGTTAGGTATGCTAGTACCAAATCCTCCACATAAAAAATCGTGTAGGTACTTTTTGGAAACAGGGTGATCCGGAGATTCACATTCTGGTAGATTTACATTTTTTACCCCCACCCTAACATACAGTATGTTAGGTATGCTAGTACCAAATCCTCCACATAAAAAATCGTGTAGGTACTTTTTGGAAACAGGGTGATTAGGAGATTCACATTTTGGTAGAATTACATTTTTTACCCCCACCCTAACATACAGTATGTTAGGTACCTATGTTAGATCCAAATCCTCCACATAAATAATCGTGTAGGTACTTTTTGGAAACAGGGTGATCCGGAGATTCTCATTTTGGTAGAATTGCATTTTTTACCCCCACCCTAACATACAGTATGTTAGGTACCTATGTTAGATCCAAATCCTCCACATAAATAATCGTGTAGATACTTGTTGGAAACAGGGTGATTAGGAGATTCACATTTTGGTAGAATTACATTTTTTACCCCCACCCTAACATACAGTATGTTAGGTACCTATGTTAGATCCAAATCCTCCACATAAATAATCGTGTAGGTACTTTTTGGAAACAGGGTGATCCGGAGATTCTCATTTTGGTAGAATTGCATTTTTTACCCCCACCCTAACATACAGTATGTTAGGTATGCTAGTACCAAATCCTCCACATAAATAATCGTGTAGGTACTTTTCGGAAACAGGGTGATTAGGAGATTCACATTTTGGTAGAATTACATTTTTTACCCCCACTTTAACATACAGTATGTTAGGCATGCTAGTACCAAATCCTCCACATAAAAAATCGTGTAGGTACTTTTCGGAAACAGGGTGATTAGGAGATTCACATTTTGGTAGAATTACATTTTTTACCCCCACCCTAACATACAGTATGTTAGGTATGCTAGTACCAAATCCTCCACATAAATAATCGTGTAGGTACTTTTTGGAAACAGGGTGATTAGGAGATTCACATTTTGGTAGAATTACATTTTTTACCCCCACCCTAACATACAGTATGTTAGTGTAATGACTCATACTTTTAACTGGGTAGTTCTCCAATAAAGGTCGAGGGAAACCTTGAGTGACTCACACCACGCAAGGTGGGTAAGGTGAGGTACGGGGAACAGTGACATCATTTGACGTCACCTTTTTCCACCCTCTCCTTACCTTGTCAAGTCCATATAAAAGGAGGACTCAGGGCTTCCCTTTCATGCACTCGTCTTCGAAAACTCGACTTGTTTATTTCTCGATCTACCTCGACTCTTCTCTGAAGCCCACAGTTCATCAAAGGGTCTCGGTATGCGATAAAGCTCATCGCGCCTGCTTCTGCTCCCATTTACCCTAGTCGTCGTCTGCCTCCAACTAGGTATAGGTAAATGTGGTGCATCCCCCGGGTCGGCGAGCAATCGCGCCTAGGAATGTATCCGAGCTGGCGATCTTAACACTCCTGCACACGGTCTGCGGTTACCCGCGCCGGGCATCGAGTGTTGTCCCGTCCTTTGTCTTCGTTGAGTAGGAACCAATCAAATCGACAAGCAGAAGGAAGCCGATCGCCCTCACGCTCCGACACGCCGTCATAACATTGGTGACCCCGCACGTTTTTGGTTTGCTATTCAACACGAAGAAACCTCGAGGATTATGGACGTCCCGCTACCGCCGCCCGCACCGGACTTCGCCGAGGCCACGAAGGTCTCAATCCCGCTCACGCTTCCGCCGTTCTACCGAGAGGATCCCCGGCTGTGGTTTATACAGCTCGACGCGGCTTTCACCGGCGCGCATGTAAATACGCAGCGCGCTCGCTTCAACTGGACCATCCCTCTACTGCCCTACGATGTTGCAGTTCAAGCGGCGGATTTAACACAAGCCCAGCTTGTGACACCATACGACGACCTCAAACAAAGGCTCATCGAAATTTTCGAGCCGTCTCGACATGCGAGGATCACGGCACTCACCGAGCATCAGCCACTGGGGGACCTCAAGCCTTCACAGCTTCTCCGCCAAATGCGCCATCATCAGGGGGACCTCATGCTACAGGGGACCCTCTCAACCTTCTAGAAGACATTGACCGTTCAAGACACTCCACTCACTAAAATTGGCCTTCGCATTTTCAAATTCGCCATATACAGGAAGCTATTTTACCCGACTCGCTGAGGTAACGCACCTGTCTGGTACCCCACACAACGTTGGCCAAACTTGATGGATGTCTTTCAACTCGTCATCGTTCTACAACTGGAAGGATCATCATTCGCCTCTACAATGCTCATCTCGCATCATCGCAGAACTTCGTCTTCAAGATTCTCCTACGGTTCTGTTTTCAATCAATCATTTTATACGTCATATTTTCAAGGTACATAACAACTATGTAATTTTACGAATGTTTTTCAAATCACTCAACTTTCTAATGTCTGTGATCAATTTTCAACTAGTCCCTTTATTGTACGAACTGGGGGACCTCTGTAATGACTCATACTTTTAACTGGGTAGTTCTCCAATAAAGGTCGAGGGAAACCTTGAGTGACTCACACCACGCAAGGTGGGTAAGGTGAGGTACGGGGAACAGTGACATCAGTTGACGTCACCTTTTTCCACCCTCCTCTTACCTTGTCAAGTCCATATAAAAGGAGGACTCAGGGCTTCCCTTTCATGCACTCGTCTTCGAAAACTCGACTTGTTTATTTCTCGATCTACCTCGTCTCTTCCCTGAAGCCCACAGTTCATCAAAGGGTCTCGGTATGCGATAAAGCTCATCGCGCCGGCTTCTGCTCCCATTTACCCTAGTCGTCGTCTGCCTCCAACTAGGTATAGGTAAATGTGGTGCATCCCCCGGGTCGGCGAGCAATCGCGCCTAGGAATGTATCCGAGCTGGCGATCTTAACACTCCTGCACACGGTCTGCGGTTACCCGCGCCGGGCATCGAGTGTTGTCCCGTCCTTTGTCTTCGTTGAGTAGGAACCAATCAAATCGACAAGCAGAAGGAAGCCGATCGCCTTCACGCTCCGACACGCCGTCATAACAGTTAGGTACCTATGTTAGATGCAAATCCTCCACAAAAAAATTCGTGTAGATACATTTTGGAAACACGATGATTAGGAGATTCACATTTTGGCAGAATTACATTTTTACCCCCACCCTGTTTCCGAAAAGTACCCCCTCAATTTTTTATGTGGAGGATTTGGATCTAACATACCTAACATACTGTATGTTAGGGTGGGGGTAAAAAATATAATTCTATCAAAATGTGAATCTCCTGATCACCCTGTTTCCAAAAAGTACCTACACGATTATTTATGTGGAGGATTTGGTACTAGCATACCTAACATACTGTATGTTAGGGTGGGGGTAAAAAATGCAATTCTACCAAAATGAGAATCTCCGGATCACCCTGTTTCCAAAAAGTACCTACACGATTATTTATGTGGAGGATTTGGTACTAGCATACCTAACATACTGTATGTTAGGGTGGGGGTAAAAAATGTAATTCTACCAAAATGTGAATCTCCGGATCACCCTGTTTCCAAAAAGTACCCACTCGATTTTTTATGTGGAGGATTTGGTACTAGCATACCTAACATACTGTATGTTAGGGTGGGGGTAAAAAATGTAATTCTACCAAAATGTGAATCTCCTGATCACCCTGTTTCCAAAAAGTACCCACCCGATTTTTTATGTGGAGGATTTGGTACTAGCATACCTAACATACTGTATGTTAGGGTGGGGGTAAAAAATGTAATTCTACCAAAATGTGAATCTCCGGATCACCCTGTTTCCAAAAAGTACCTACACGATTATTTATGTGGAGGATTTGGTACTAGCATACCTAACATACTGTATGTTAGGGTGGGGGTAAAAAATGTAATTCTACCAAAATGTGAATCTCCGGATCACCCTGTTTCCAAAAAGTACCTACACGATTATTTATGTGGAGGATTGTGTACTAGCATACCTAACATACTGTATGTTAGGGTGGGGGTAAAAAATGTAATTCTACCAAAATGTGAATCTCCGGATCACCCTGTTTCCAAAAAGTACCCACTCGATTTTTTATGTGGAGGATTTGGTACTAGCATACCTAACATACTGTATGTTAGGGTGGGGGTAAAAAATGTAATTCTACCAAAATGTGAATCTCCTGATCACCCTGTTTCCAAAAAGTACCCTCTCGATTTTTTATGTGGAGGATTTGGTACTAGCATACCTAACATACTGTATGTTAGGGTGGGGGTAAAAAATGTAATTCTACCAAAATGTGAATCTCCGGATCACCCTGTTTCCAAAAAGTACCTACACGATTATTTATGTGGAGGATTTGGTACTAGCATACCTAACATACTGTATGTTAGGGTGGGGGTAAACAATATAATTCTACCAAAATGTGAATCTCCGGAACACCCTGTTTTCAAAAAGTATCTACACAATTTTTCATGTGGACGATTTGGAGCTAGCATACCTAACATACTGTATGTTAGGGTGGGGGTAAACAATATAATTCTACCAAAATGAGAATCTCCTGATCACCCTGTTTCCAAAAAGTACCTACACAATTATTCATGTGGAGGATTTGGATCTAACATACCTAACATACTGTATGTTAGGGTGGGGGTAAAAAATATAATTCTACCAAAATGTGAATCTCCTGATCACCCTGTTTCCAAAAAGTACCTACACGATTATTTATGTGGAGGATTTGGTACTAGCATACCTAACATACTGTATGTTAGGGTGGGGGTAAACAATATAATTCTACCAAAATGTGAATCTCCTGGTCACCCTGTTCCCAAAAAGTACCTACACGATTATTTATGTGGAGGATTTGGTACTAGCATACCTAACATACTGTATGTTTGAGGTGGGGGTAAAAGATATAGTACCCCTAAATGCAGAAAAATGGTCCCCTATATAATACGTAAATGTTAACGTGGAAAAAAACACGAGAAATTCTCGAAAACCGAAAGATTTTGAGTAACAACTCGGTTGATAACTGAAACCACTTGGTTGATAAATGAAGCGACTGCTCCGGACCAGTCGCTAAGAAAAGAGCCTTCGAAACCACTGAGTTGCTTCAGTTAACCACTGAAACGAGAAAAAGGTGCGTTTAGTGAATTAGAATAGGTCGCTATTATAATATCCATATCGCTAACTCCGAAAATTAGCCACCCAGTGGTTTCGGGAAACCACTCAGTTGCTTCGCGAAGCCACTGCGGGCGCGTTTAGTGAATCAGAATAGGGCCCCAGGACTGGAATGTGACACCGTATTTGGGTGGAACCCTTTTTCTATCTGACCCGGGGCCTATTTTTTGAAAGCATTTTTCAACTCTACACTCTTCACTTTTCAATTTCGAAAATAGGAAAAGTGAAAAGTAATTATGTTTTCTGATACCAATCGAAGTATGCAGAGTTTTCTGTTTTTTCAACAAAGATACCTACCGCACTTTTCACTTTGCTCTTCATGATTCGTCTTCTGTTTTTTGTACCTTGATTTCGAAAAGAGCAGAGATGCAGAGTGAAAAGCGAAAAGCGAGGAAAACTGCAAAAAGTAGCTCCTTTTGTTTTTTAAACCTCAATCTCTTGAAAAGTTTAGTTGTTTACTTTTCAACTTTTCAAAATATTTTGCAGACTTTTTTCTCTTTGCAGTTGTCCTTTTCAACTTACTGAGCTTAACTTACAGCTTAAATAGAGACTTTTGTGCAAGTTTTCAGTGAAGTTTTTTCAGTGCTAATTTTTTGGTTTATTATTTTCAATAATAAGCCTTTGGAATCGAGCAAAAAAAAAATTTTAACCCCCCCTCAAAATTTGATGTTTTACGTTTCAAGGTACGTAGAATACGAAAATCGAATAAAAAAAATTTCCGTCCGTACGCCGTACGCGGCACTTTTCTTAGCAACACTGGACCGATTCGGTTCAAATTTGGTATATGGGCTCCATTTGGGGTCTAGTTGTGCCGCGAAGCTTTTGGTTGATGTAGGTCACTTCTAAGGGGTGAAAATTAAGGGTTGAAATTTTCAAGAGTGCCCTAGCTCAAAAACTCTCGAAATAAAGGTATCGTTTTTTCACCAATTTTAAATAGTATTGAATTTTAAAAAATTTTTGAGACCACCCGGAGCTCTGTAGGACAAACCGTTCGGTCCCTACGAGTACTTGAAGGTTTTCCTTCGATAAAACAGAATCATGAGTGTGAATCGCAAAAGAGGTCTAATCTCCATTCAAATTTTATCGGACTAAAATGCGATCGCTGTTCATTTCTTCGATTTGTATACAGTTTTGCCTTCTGCGTAACCAGTAATCAAATTTCCATAGGTATAAAGCTTTCTATTTTTCCAATCGAGTGTGAAGCGTTTAGTTCTTTCTAATAAACTTGATTGTGAAGGTGTGAAGCCAGTATGGTGTGGTAGGTAGTACCTAGCTGGTAGGTAAAAAAAAGTTGGTAGGTAAAAAAAATGTTGGTGGGTAAAAAACGCTGCAAATCATTGCTCAAAGGCTTCTTCACTCTTCAGATCACTGATCAGCTGAGTGAGCTCCGAACCCATTTTCAATCCTATTGAATGGAAGTGCTCTTCCAGACGTCTCCAGCATTCGAGGAGATCTTCTTCACTCTTCAGATCACTGATCAGCTGAGTGAGCTCCAAAACAATTTTTACTCCTATTGAATGGAAGTGCTCTTCCAGGCGTCTCCAGCATTCGAGGAGATCTTCTTCACTCTTCAGATCACTGATCAGCTGAGTGAGCTAAAAAACAATTTTTACTCCTATTGAATGGAAGTGTTCTTCCAGGCGTCTCCAGCATTCGAGAAGATCTTCTTCACTCTTCAGATCACTGATCAGCTGAGTGAGCTCGAAAACCATTTTTACTCCTATTGAATGAAGTGCTCTTCCAGGCGTCTCCAGCATTCGAGAAGATCTTCTTCACTCTTCAGATCACTGATCAGCTGAGTGAGCTCCAAAACCATTTTTACTCCTATTGAATGGAAGTGCTCTTCCAGGCGTCACCAGCATTCGAGGAGATCTTCTTCACTCTTCAGATCACTGATCAGCTGAGTGAGCTCCGAAGCCATTTTCAATCCTATTGAACGCAGGAAGCTGAAATTTGAGAGGGAAGGTCAAGGGAGAATACAGATGGTGGTAGGTGCTATTGATGGAGCACCAGTGATCTATACAGAAGGGTGATCTATACAGAAAATAATAAACCTTTAAGCAGTGATTTGCAGCGTTTTTTTTTTTGCGTTGAAAACGATGTTACGCCGAAATATCTTGGGTTTGAGGGACGATGCGTTGGATGAAGAGGTTGGGCAAGACGAAATTGTGCCAAGGCCTAGGCGATTGCGTGAGCGAATCAATTTTGAAGGCATAACTAATAATTTTAAAGAAATGTTTCGTTTGTCACCATGTCAAGTCAACTTTGTTCTCGACGTCATTGGTCCGCAATTGCAAAAACGCACTAAGCGTAGTTTGGCCCTGTCGGAATTGCAGCAGCCCACAATGTGGTCAAGTCGACAGTTTGTACAATCGTCAACGAAGTAGTAAATGCTGTAGTCGACAATTTATTTAGACAAGAGGTTAGGTGGCCAGACACTACTGTTGACATTGCTGATAATTTTTTTCCTGTTGAATGAGGAGAATGGGAAAACAAGATGGTGGGCGTCGTAATTTGGAAAAGTTCTCTGCAAAATAACTCACGCCAAGTCCTTTTTCGAAAAGAGCCTTTGAATGTTTAAAAACCACTCCAGCTTTTCGCTTTTCACTTTTCAACGAAATAATAATTTTTTTTTAGTGAAAAGCTGGAGTGAAGAGTTCGTCCAAAAACCCAAGTGGCGCCTCTCTTCACTTTTCTCTTTTCACTTTTCAACTCTACGACTTCCTAGTTTTCACTTTTCCAAAATTTGATATGAAAAAACGGAAATCTGATCGAAGAGTGCAAAGTGAAGAGTGTAGAGTTGAAAAGTGCTTTCAAAAAATAGGCCCCTGCACATCTTCACAACCATCAATCAGCATTTCTAGTGTGATCTTCAGCATGATAGTTCTCGGTTGCCACACAATCAGATATTGGAATAGGTTCTCAAAGATAATTGAGTTTAGAGCAAGTTGATAGTGAACATAGAGAGACAAGAAACTCACTGGCTTACCATGTGCCTGAACACTTCTATCTAGTTCTGTTCCCTTGAATCAATTCAATTGACTCTCATTTTGAGACCAAATAATTTTAAGAAAAACAATTCGCATGTGACTCCGTACCTACTTCTAGGTTTCCCAGTTATGACTTTCAGATTAAAATATTTCGGAATTTTCAACATTTGTCGCTCCAAAAATTCCTATTTTCACAATCAGAACTTTCTAGCTTTGTTTGTTAGACCGATGTTAGGCTTGAAATACAACTGGATGCCTTTCTTTTATCAAAAATTTCACCGCTTGCATATGAAAAAACTCATGCATAGATATGTCTTTTGGCAATTATTATAGAAGTGCGATAGTAATCTATATGTCCTATATTGTTGAATTAGTGTAGTTCTGGTAGAATCTACCCCTGAAGTTTGGCCGTATCCTTCTCGGACACCCTGTGTAATAAAGGGAGACTATTGGCAAGTGATAGAAACACCCGAAGACAGATTGTTGAAAATATCTCTTCAATAGTTAATTGAGGTGGCGGTCCTGCAATCCAAATATTTTCGACGCCTTCTTCAAGGACCTAAAAGTGTCATCCTTAATAGATTACTACACAGTTGTTACACAGTAGCTTCCATCCTTCGACACTTCAGAAGAGATTTATTGACAAGGAACGAACTAATTTTATAAAAATTATAGTATAATTCAAATATAATGTAGGTAACACATAACAACATCCTCAACGAACTTAGGTATCACATAACAACATTACCTACCTAATAATTTGCAAGACTACATATTTCTATGGTAATTAAGCAAATATTACGAACATTTGGGGAAATTACCTGGAAATCGAAGGATGCGAGTCGAGGAACGGTGTCGATGTCTGCTGAAGACGTCACGAGGCACTCGGCCGACACCTTCCTGGGTGCGGGAGGCGGCTCTGGGGGCGGATGCGCCCAGGGATCTGCTGCCCTTTCGAACACTGATGGCAGCCGTCCTGGAAATCAAAAATGCAGCATAATTTGATCGAGGAATTTTCAACGAAAAAATCAATCCTTCCTTGAAGGCAAATAATTATAATTGCCTCCACTTCCATTTGGTTAGTGGTTGGGGTTGAAATGTTCAAAAATGCCCTAGTAGGTAATAGGTACCTACGGTCGGTAGGGGATCTATACAGAAAGGTGATCAATATAGAAAATAATAAACCTTTGAGCAATAATTTGCAGCGTTTTTTTAAACGTACCAACTCTTTTTTCTACCTACCAATCATTGGTAGGTACTACCTACCACACCATACTGCCTTCACACCTTCACAATCAAGTTTATTAGAAAGAACTGAATGCTTCACACTCGATTCGAAAAATAGAGAGCTTCATATGGCAATTTGATTACGGGTTGCTCATAGGGATGGCATATCGAATGAAATATATCAATATATATGTAAGGTCTTCCGTAATCAAACACAATACTGACTTCAACGAGTAGATTAGTTTAATAATTAGCAATCAAATACTTCGGTATCAACAATCATTCGAACTTCCGTTCATAATAATAACTTCTCTCTTGAACTCTGTTGCTAAACTGTCCTTGTTCGTGGATGCTATACAAATCTCCATGGAGAAGTAAGTAGGTGCTGCACTCAGGCTTGGCGGAATCGGTAGGAACTATCCAGTTTCCCGCGCCCACACGGCCAGCCTGATACTGACCGCGCCCCCGAGGTCCTGAAAGTAGAGAAACTGGCGCCAGTATCATTTTGTAATGGTCACAAGAAGGACTCAGATTAAATCCCCGAATGATTTTTTTTTTTTGAGAATACAAAGTTTCATGCAGAAAATGTTAGTAAGCCATTGCTAGAAAACAATTTACACCCACTATTGGCTAGCTACAGCGTGGATGCTAGACAACTATTAGCAGTCACCTGACGTCATCATTTGGAAGTAGATAAGTATGGAAGCTATGCAATGTTGGCAATTCTCACCAAGATGATCAGCTTTAATTCTGTTATCAAAATCATTTCACAAATGAATAATTATTTTCTCAATTTAGCCATTGGGTTATTGTAATTCTAAATAATTTAAAAATCTCAAAGTAAATTAGAGACCGTTGGATATCAGGTCATTGAAAACGGCAGTGCTCGATGTGAAAGTCAACTGATGACCGGATAATGGCTGGATTCAATCCAATAAAATCCCTCAATCTTCAGAATGCTGCAACATATCAGTGTGTCGAAATGTGTGCTGGACACATCAGGTTTTCTCAATTTATTCTGCTCAGAATCAAAATTGAAGTGAATTATCCCTAATTTTTAGGGCTAAATCCGGCTAGTTTTGAATAATTTTAGTTTTGGAATAATTTTAAATAAAAAAAAAGTCTTTCCAAGGTAAGGCATCACCTAGGTGTTTTATTCTCGGCTATTGGCTTAAATGGATGGAATTTCCAAAGTTGGTTTGATTACATAAATTTAAGTGACTAAAACAAAAAAATATCTTTTACGGTATTTAGATGTTCTCTTTGGACCACTGTAGGGAAATTTAACTTATGAATGTGAGCAATAACTTCTTACGTGACGCAAGTGATCAAGAAAATAGTAAATTGAAATTTTTATGACTAAAAGATTGATTTCAATATTTGAAATTGGTGTGAAAGGATTGACGTGGATGAAATAACTGTAACATGGATAAGATTTATAACATTAAAACGATTTTGAATTTAGTAGTTCACATCGAACCAACGAGGAAATCTGGTCGACAGATACCTCAATGCAAAAAATGCCAGGGGTTTAACCACACAAAGTCGTTTTGTGAAAAAAAACTCCAAGGTGTGTTGGTGTGTTGTTCAAGACATTGCTTGGTGTGTTGTTCAAGACATTGCTTGAACGTAATGAAGTGAATCCACACCTATTATTATTATTTTTTATTATTATTATTTTTTAGTTATTCTATCCTTTTTATTTTATTTTATATTTTATTTATTTGTTATTTATTTTATTTATTTATTTTTAATGTAAATTATTTTTTATTTTTTTCTTATTAGTTTATTATTATTATTTTTTTTATTAGTGATTTCACACTTACACTTAAGTTTATGTGATGCCACACTTATATTTTTATGTTTAAGTGTTTCTTACACTTGAATTTTTTTATTTTATTTTATTTTATGTCCAAGTGTATCTCGCACTTGAATTTTTTAATTTATTGATTTTTTCATGTTCAAGTGTTTCTCGCACTTGAATTTTTTATTTTATTTTATTTTATGTCCAAGTGTATCTCGCACTTGAATTTTTTTATTTTTTTATTTTATGTCCAAGTGTATCTCGCACTTGAATTTTTTATTTCATTTTATTTTATGTTCAAGTGTTTCTCGCACTTGAATTTTTTATTTTATTTTATTTTATGTCCAAGTGTATCTCGCACTTGAATTTTTTATTTTATTTTATTTTATGTCCAAGTGTATCTCGCACTTGAATTTTTTTTTTTATTTTATGTTCAAGTGTTTCTCGCACTTGAATTTTTATGTTTTGGTGTTTCTCACACCTGAACATTCGATTCATTTTTATTTTATTTTATTATTATTATTTTTTTTTGTTAATTCATTTTTATTTATTTATTATTATCATTTTTAAATTATGAATTGAAGGTGACTCCCCATCTAAATTCAAGTAGATTCACCAAATTCCACACTTTTGTAAATTTATTCAATTTTTAGTGAATTCTTTAGCAAAGGAACGTTATCCCCTTTTGTTTTGCACATTTTAAAGTACCTACGTATAACTGTTTCTAAGAAAAACATTTACCTATTCATTTACTATTGTTATTATTATTTTGTTCAAGGTCTTTTATTCAAGTTTTTATTTGTTTTGTCCAATCGGTCAACATTATTAATGGTTGCAGAGAGAGTTGAAATCACACAACACTCTTCGAGCGAAAGAATTCAGTCACAAAATGCTAGGTTTTTTTTTTTTTTTTTTTTACAGTAGGTTATTAGCAATTTTAATTATGCCTTGTCTACTTTGAATAAAACAGTAAAAATTCATGGAAGCATTTCGGAAACCAAATGGAATAGCAAAATATTCTGAAACCACAGGCCATATCAAGGAAGTGAAAAATGTAGCACCGAGTAACCAGGCAACTTGGTCTACCAATTTGGGAAATTTCAGTTTTAATTGAACTGCAATAAACTGCGACTCAATCTGAGCCGGAGTACAAAAATCTTTGAAACTATTATTAGCTAATGATCTACTATGATCAAAAACCAATAAAGAGGGAGCTAAACAAACACATCGTGAAAACCATCAAGTTTTCGATTGAGCATCAAATAAGTGAATTTTGTGAATCCGTCTACATAAACCAACAAAAATTCCTTGACAAATATTCCTTCCCGCTGAGTATTCCAGTTATGTCCAAGTCTATAGTGTGACAAGGAATACTAATGTTTGGAATACTTCCAAATAAAACATGAAGTTGATTTCTCAATGTTGAGGAACATAGCAGCTGGAGTACCCATGGAAATTTTCTTGGGCCGGTTTTGTACCTTTTGTACAAAAGGAATCTTCCAGAACCAACCACAGCAACATTATTTGCAGATTACGCAGTAAGTAGGAAACACAATTGAGAAAGCCTCAAAAACTGCAGCAATCGGTGGACTGTATCCTTAAATGGACCAAATTGCGGAGAATTAAACAAAATGAAATAAAGTCAACGCATATAAATTTCTCATATCGGAAAGTAAACCCTACTTACTATTCCTGTTGAAATAAATTCTGCAACTAAAGCTAACTATGTGCAATTACAGCTAAGTACTTGTAATCTTTAGAATTTGGGTATCTAACTTGGAGTTAAGGTTATGAGAAATTATCAATCTAATGATTTGGGATTTATGAATTTAAAAGGGTTTATGATTTTGATTCTTAAACTTGAATTATCTTACCCCAGTAAACATATATATTTGTACAACAAGGGATTAGGTGATTCTGCTTACCTGAGTCTACGACTGCTTCGAGATCTCCGAGGGTGAAAATGGCTTTACTATTATGGTAGTGCGTGATGACCAAAGCAAAAAGGCGAAAGGTTTACTTGAAAACTTTGTGATGCTAAATTAAATACTGACTTCAAAATGAAGAGTTACTTTATGAACTGATCCTAATCCTTTAAAAGCTGGTACAAAAATCCCAACTAAGTGAGGCTAGGAAATTCTAGGTAGAAAGGTATCTTGAACTAGAGCCCAGAGGATAAAAGATTCTACCTGAGAGGTTCCTAGGGTTGCTGCCACCACCTGGGTCGAGTATTGACCTCAGGAAAAACCCAAATTATTTAAGTGCAAAATACCTGAGTCCAACGGAATTGGAAAGGGTCAAAACTCTGAAATAAGTACTGCAAAGGTTAAAAACACGTAGGGTTTTTATTCAGAAAATTATAAGTTGATTACCGTGAAGCGGATTTACGAGGGTTCTGATGGAACCGTCGACAAGAATAATCAGTACTATATTCGAAAAGATACTTGAAAATATATCAATATGATTGAAAATGTATTTGATAACGATCAATGAAATCACACTTGACTTTAAGAAATTATGCACGAAATTCGCAATAAGTATGCTACTAAAAAATAATTGTACTTTGTTGTTACTTGCAATATTATGCTTATAAGAAAATAATATTTATGTAGGAACTTGATTCTACTTATACAAATTATGACTTAGTCTTCTGACTTTACTACTGAAAATACAATTGTTCTTCACAACAAAAACTTCTTAGGTTACGGTTTCTCGTTACAACTGAACTATCTTTACAATATGCGTTTCTCTTTACTTTCCTATTTCTTTTACAGGACGTTAAATTATGAGGGGGAGGTTTTGCCAGATTTTGAGTAATTTGTAAGCGCTTACAGAAATTATGAGGGAATGTTGCTCACCCTTGGCCTAGCTTGGATCAGTGTCGATCTCCGTGGCGGTATGTTGCTTCAGGGCCTCTTCTTCCTGCAGTGCTGAAGGGGGATGCCTGGGACCGGGGCAAACTTGCCTCGTTCCGGGGTTCGAACGGCGTACCAGTTCGGGTCGGCGAAAATGGAGAGTTGGCGGCAACGTCTTGAGTCCGGGCCTTAGCTTGCGGATGTCTCAAGAACGAAGACTGGCGGGATTCTTGGAACGGCTATTGGAAATGTCCCGTGGGTTGCACTTCACTACGATTCTCAGTTCGTTCCGCGACACTACGTTAGAGGGGATTGAGTACTGGAGCTGGGTTCGACAACTTGCGAGACGCGTGACTTCAGACTGAGGGTCGAGGGAGGGGGCAGGCCCCTATATCCCCTCGGCCATCTTGCGGCTGGTTGCTGGAAGGGCCGCGATGGTGGCGCACTCGCGTGTCCTCATTCGGTGGTGGCGGACAGCTGTTGGCGGTTGCTGTATGGAAGGCGCATGGAAGAAGTTTGTGTGAAGAGTAGAGATTTTCAGCTAATTACACCCTGTACGACCTTGGGTACCAAACTGAAATGGAAAGAACATGCGAAGAAGAAGAAATCAACCCTGTGCACAACAAAGTGCCACTCTAAGCTAGTGGTAAAACCAGTATGGGTCTACGGCTGTCCTATATGAAAATGCACCAAAAAGAGCAATGCTAAAATCTTGCAACTGGTGCAGATATACTCAGAAGTTTAGTGAATGCCTCCTAGTACATCCGAACAAATGACCTCCACCGCAACATCAAAGTTGAGATGGTGAATGAGGTCCTAGAATGAAGAGCTGTGGACTACAAAACTCGGCTCCACAAACATCCAAACGTCGAAGTGTTGTATTTGCTGGAGAACAGCCTACTTGAGGCTATTTGGGACAATAGGGAGACAACGAGTCGTACCATTGCGCTGGTTTTCTACACAAAACACCCGATCTCATCTCATAAATTTCACGGATTTCTTTGTCTAATTCAGAATCATTGAATTGTTGAACGACCAACGAACACTTTGCCAAGTTCAGAGAAAACACTGCGTTGATCAAAACCTGCAGAACTGTTTCTATGAAAAACTGCTCAAACTTTTGTAAAATGAGATGAGTTTTGGTCTATCAGTTCGGGTAAATATTCCTTGAAACTATAACTATTCCTTGAAATCAAATAAATAACACCTGAATCGGGCTTGCTTTGCCCGTTATCCAATGAACAGGATGAGTCCACTAGAAGTTGAAAATAAATTCTTATCAATGAGAGGAATATGAACCAGTCAAGTTCACTAAAAGTTTGAAATAAATTCTCATTGCTAAGAGGAATATCAATGAAATCAAGTCCTGATGCATCTCTGAAAGTACAGTCGTCAAGCAACAAACATGCATTTTCATAAATCTAGGAGAAATGTGCTGAAAAGACAAATCATTTTCATGGTCAGGTTCACTCTCTTGGTAGGAACATTCAGGCAAGAAATTTTCAGCTCTTGACAAAAAACAACGCTTATCTGCAATGACAACTTGAAACTTGAGTGAAATAATTTCACGGCCAACAACTATGAAAACATTAAAAATTTGTCTGGAATTAAATGAAATCACCTTTTCATATCAAAGCCATCCATAAAGACTTTTAAAGACATTAATTTCACAATTTTTTTTTTTTTACCAATTGTTACAAAGTTTTATTCCTTCGAATTTTATTCAAAACTGAGATCCAAGAGAGAGCATTCTGAACCACTATCAAATTGGTAACTAATACACTCACCCTTATGAAAAAGATGATCCCAAGCGTGGATGTCACAAAGGCCAACTAGCAGGCAGTAGGCAGTCCTGGAAGGTGCCGACTCCTCCTTCTTCTTCTTGGATCAATTTCAAGCAAAATGTCCTGGAGTATTGCAGGTGTAGCAGACATCAGGTCTACAGTTTCATCTTGTTTCTTTCTTTCAGTTTTCATCTTGATTTTCAGGCTTCTTGAAGTTCTGAGGTGTCATCACTCTTGGATTTTGGTTACCAGTATTCTGTCTCATACCCAAACCAGATGGATGAAAGTATGAAGAATTTGAACATTCTCTTCTGTTTGAAGAGCTTTCTTAATCTGGGCTCAAAAAGTATTTTTCTGGTGTAAGCCATTTGTCGAATTCGGGGATGCAACTTTCCATGGGGCCAAACTCAAATTTCGAACAATATCTTGTTTCGTCGTATCTTCAAACTTTGAGGACAGAGTAAAATTTATTTCAGTAGCGTGAGAAACATAACTTCTTTAGATTGGCTGCTCAACACATCGAAAAACTGAAGAGGGCGTGTCATTCTGTACTACTCTCGGTAGCTACTCCCGACAAAAAGTTCTCTCTTGTCCGACTTACTACTCTTCATCCGACTTATTACTCTCAAAGTGAGATTGAACTACTTGAATTAGCCACTGGGAGCAGCACCTTTCAGGGCCGTACTCAACGAGGCAAAAGTACAGTGCTTTTCTTTGGTAAACAGATCAACTAGGCGCGTGCGTACGTGCGAGGCTCCGCAGGAAGGTACACAGAACATAGACGGGAGAGGGGTTCCTCATCGAAAACTTCTTGCAATAAACACATCTGTTCACAAGCGAATTCTTCCCACGATCCAATATTTTGGGGTTAAGATTCATCATGAAATAATTCACGATTGTAATGATTTTCCTCATACCTTTTCGTCGAACTTGACGGAAGAAATAGCTGCATTTGTCTGTCGTGAAGCTCTTGAGATCGAATCCCAACTTCTGATGTAAGGTCTTCCGTAATCAAACACAATACTGACTTCAACGAGTAGATTAGTTTAATAATTAGCAATCAAATACTTCGGTATCAACAATCATTCGAACTTCCGTTCATAATAATAACTTCTCTCTTGAACTCTGTTGCTAAACTGTCCTTGTTCGTGGATGCTATACAAATCTCCATGGAGAAGTAAGTAGGTGCTGCACTCAGGCTTGGCGGAATCGGTAGGAACTATCCAGTTTCCCGCGCCCACATATAGATCAAACGATATATCGTCAATGAGATATCGATACCTCCGATATATCGGAGATAATATATCGATATTTCGATATATCGATATATGATGAGTTGCATTAAATGTTCCGAGCCCGTGTTGGCTGAAGACAAAATAACTTGCGTATTTTGCTCAAGTGCGCTTCACTTTGGATGTGCAGGCTTTACGGAGGATAATTTCCGGAAGCTAAACAAAACAAATAAGGCAAATTGGAAATGTTCGGGTTGCCGGTCTGGTACGGATAGGTTTGATAGGTTGGAGTCGTTGATTTTGGGCATGAAGGAGGATAATTTGGAGTATAAAAAGGAGATCTCGGAGCGAGCCTCTGCTGCCCATTGTGAGATAAGTGAAAAAATTGATGCCCTCACCACTAAGATAGATACATGTTTGCTGAATTATGAAACCCTCAACCAGAGAGTCTCAGATCTGCGAGTTGATGTGGAAAATAAATTCAGTGTAATAGAGAACCGGGTGATTGCTCTTGAGGCGTCGCCCGTTCTGCCTCATTCATCTGCTGCTTCTGGGATTCCCTCAGCATCTGGTCATGGCTTCGAGGAGGGTGTGGGTGAACTTGAAGATAGGCGGCGTAGAGCTCCGAATGTACTAGTCTACGATTTTACTGAGCCTGATTCTTCGAAGGCTAGGTTGCAGGCAATTGAGGAGGACTTGAAGAACTTCAAGGCGGAGTTGAATGGAGTCTCACCGGAGCTGGCTGGTTTGGTCTGTCGCCTGCCCCGCATTGGCGAACGCCATCCTAATAAGATCCGTCCTCTCAAGGTCACCTTTGATAGTCCTCATTCGGCTACTGACTTTTTGGTGAAAAACCGAGCTATGAACCCCCCCGTTTTCTCAGCCTCGTCTGATAAAACGCCCAGGCAGCGTGAACATCTTAATGTGCTGCGGTCGGAATTAAAACGCCGTACTGATGAGGGTGAGAGGAATCTCACGATAAAGTATAGGAACTCTGTTCCTCAAATTGTTTCTTTGACCAATCGCTCGTCGAAGAAGAATTTAAACTGATACAGCCCAATTCATTTTTTTCAGCATTCTACCAAAACGTGAGAGGAGTAAATACAAAGTTATCGGAAATTCGACATCAGGCACCTCACCTCTCTTATGATATAGGTACTTTTCATCACTTTAGGTAATAGACTTTGAGAAAACCACATTACATTTCTTTTTTAGTCACTTTGCATAAATGGAGTTTTTTCCACTCCGGCCCCACTGTGCGGCGGTCGAACGGGAAAATTTTTCTTTGATTCTTGGATTTTAACACACTTTGAAACGTAAACCATCAAATTTTGAAGGAGGGGTTACACTTTTTTTCTTGCGTAATTCATAAGGTTAATTATTGAAAATGATGAACCAAAATGGCAGAGACCTTGTCATGGGGCGAGAAGTAGTGTGGAAAAGGTGGAATCGAAGTTGGAGGGGCTTCATTTCATCTTCCTCTCCTACCTTCCTACTGATAATTATTCATAGTTAATTGAGTTTCTTTATCTCATAGCGAACCTCCATCTGGGTTTTTTGAAAAATTTTAATTAATGGGAGAATATAATGGCTTTTTTACCTGGAATGACTTCATCGTTGAGGTCTGAAGCTACTCTGGGGGCGTCCGATGACCAAGAATAGGCGAGCGTGAGAAGGGAGATGGCCGCTAGTGAAAGGATCGCCACAAGTCGTCCGGACCCCCACCGCAGGCAGAGCGGCATGCTCCCAGCATAGCAGACCAACCTGATCAAACACATCAACGGAAACTGATTATTTACTCTTGCATTTCGTGAGACTTCACTTCTGATAGAGAATATTTCGAGTCATTCTCGACCACATTTGACATAGGAAATGGTCTGAAATGCAGAGATGGGCGAATTCTTATTCATAAATACGATTATGAATAGAAATCATATCTACGATTTTACGATTATGAATACGAATACAATCGTATTCACACTTTGAATACGATTTTTCCCCCGTATTCGTATTATGAATCTAAAAATGAATTTTTTTAAAAACAATTTTCCCTGAAAATCATACTTTTTTAAATGATTTTCTCCTGAACAATGGACGCCGAACAATGGACATATTTATGAACTAACATTGTCAAAATAATAAATTACAATTCGAAACGCTCTTAAATTCTCATAGGATTTTTCACGCAGAATCGAAAGAGACCAACCACAGATCGCTAAGACCAACCGAATAGAAAGTAAGACGACATTCCCGCTGAAAATCGTATTTTTCTAAACAATTTGCACTAAAAATCATAAAATAATTATGATTTTAACCGGAATTTGTATTGATTATTTTGAAAATTTTAGGGAATACCTAAATACAACCCAAATTCCGGTAAAAATCATAATTATTTTATGATTTTTAGTGCAAATCGTTTTAAAAAAATACGATTTTCAGCGGGAATGTTGTCGTATTTGCTATTCGGTTGGTCTTAACGACCTGGGGTTGGTCTCATTCGATTCAGTGTGACAAATCCTACAATAATTTGTGAGCGTTTCGAATTTTGATTGATGATTTGGACGGGAGAAAATCATAAAAAAGTATGATTTTCAGGGAAATTTTGTACTTAACAAAATTCGATTTTTAGGGAAATGATAGAAAAAATCATAAAATCGTATAATTTTCAGGGAAATTTTGTACTTAACAAAATTCGATTTTTAGGGAAATGATAGAAAAAATCATAAAATCGTATTCAAAATACTAATACGAGGGAAAATTGGATTCAAAGTGTGAATACGATTGTATTTGTATTCGTATTCATATTCATACCTGTATTTGTATTCATAATTGTACATGTGAATAAGAATTCGCTCATCTCTGCTGAAATGTGCCAAAATGTAGCATCAAAAGCATCAAGTCTGCATCAGCGATAAAACGGCGAATTCTTTCAGGGCTGGATCAAAAAAATCTGTAACCTCGATAGTTACGTACAAAACCCAATTTTGGGGTTGGGTTACCTTGATAGAATCGATTATTCATTTAAATATTTCTGTGTCAGCAGGGTAAAAGGGGTTAACTCGCAAACATGTGATTTTTGGGAAATCGAATTTCAAAGTTTGCTTTAGTGCCCAAAATCGACCTTTTAATTGAAAAAATATTTTTTTTATGGGGATTCTCTTCTCCGGTAAGTGGGGAATCTACTGCAGAAGTTCCATGTTTTTTTTTCTAGGTACTGTACCTATACGTTATTATAACTTTTATCGGATTTGGTTGCACATGACTCCCTTTTCACTCTGAGTTGGTGTAACGTGAGCAGATGACCCCCTATAACTAACGAAAAATACATCTTGTATGCCCATTATAAAATGTTTAGGTACCTGCCAAAATATTTATCTTGAGATAGCTTCACATCCAACTCCACAAAAAGCGTCTATAGCATTTTTCTGAACCCCTTTATCATTTTGCCGACAATAATGCCTAGTCCAAAATTGAAAATTACTTTACATCTGCCTGAAGAGAAACTAC
Organism: Apolygus lucorum; assembly: GCA_009739505.2. NCBI lineage: Eukaryota > Metazoa > Arthropoda > Insecta > Hemiptera > Miridae > Apolygus > Apolygus lucorum. The sequence goes on from CM019174.2 coordinate 15,079,121, forward strand.
CTAACTATACGATTAACTGCCTAACTAGACGTACGATTAAAAAAAAAACTATTATGAACAGTCAGGAATTTTTAAAAATAAAATAAGTAGTGGTAAGAAGGAAGAATTTGATGTAAAACATTGTCTGGAGCACTTTCTTTTGAGGACCAGCAGCACAATCTTCCTCGTCTTCAGTCGTATCATCAAGCGTATTGGCAGCCGCATTGAACGTTGGAAGTTTGCGATAGAATTGGTGGTAAGCTGGGGATACAAATGGCAGCAGATCTACCAAGTCCTTCTTCTTTTCTGTAGATATGGGATTTCTGGTACTGTACTTGAGGGGCACAATCGGCTCTATAAGTCTTCCCTTTCTTAAGAAACCGACGGACTTGAATTATTCAGTTTCATCCGAACATGGCTGATTTCGGTGGAAACGTAGCCATCTCACTTGTTTCCAGTGGAAAAGGTTCCTTGTTGTTATTGATTGTGCGCAGCTGGAGTTGCTTCTTGAACTAACTGGCAAAATCGGAAAAATTGTTCCGATCTATCTCAGTGACAATGAATGGCTTCATCTCACCAGTATTCCTGATGAGCAGAGCCCAGTCGCATGGATGTTCAATCGGCGTTTTGTAATTCTTCTTTTTTCGTTCAATGAGACTGTGAGATGTGGGTATGTCCAGTTATGAGGAATTTGTGTTCAATTTGACGACTACACTCGATTTATCATCCCCTTTTCACAACAGAATATTGCGAAAAAGGAGTCATCTGCAGAAGTGAATCCACTTAATTCCTTTTCCCCACTGGTGTTTCGCCAAATTTTTTGAGTCAAAGGAGTCATTTGCACATGACTCCTTTTACACTTTTGACAAATGGAATTTACGCAGATAACTCCAAACGCCCAGAAAAATAAATACCGAGTACAATTTTATTCGCCCATAGCCCACAATCTCATTTTCCCAAAATTTTCACATGACCCCCTTTACCCTGCTGATAAATTTTATTATCAATAAAATCATCGATTAATTATTTAACCTTACGAACTTCATGGTTGCTATGGATACCGACGTTCTGAATTTTATTCCCCTCTCCATAGGCCATTTTGAAGAAATTTTAAACAGAAAGGGGAAAGTTTGAAATGGGCTTATGCAAGGCCATCATGATTGTGATCGTCAAGTCTCCAAAAGACAGCCCGAAGTAACGTGTTAAACGGTTCCGGGCTGAGTTCCAACGTGAAAGAAAAGATGTTTATTAGTGGGTTTAAATCCCACATAACCTGAAGACGCGGACCCTTCCAGGGCCCGTATTCACAAAAATCACCAAAGTGACACTTGAAGTCGCACTTCCAAAAGTGATACTTTAGGCCAAAGTGAAACTAGAGGAGAAATCGCTATTCACAATCGTTTTTAGTGTAGCTGCTCTTAGTTCAGCTTTAGGTTCAACTGATAAGGAAATTGAAAGAAAACTGATAAGTTTTCTATTTAAATCCAAACGGAAAAACTTCGTAAAACGGCTGTCGAATCAAGCAAAATAGACGTACTTCACGTCAAAAGCTGCACTGAGGGCCAGTAATGTGTGGTAGGAGCCAAACTTACCAGAAGAGTGTAACTTGACGAAAGTTCAGCTTCGGTAAAGAGCGGCTAAAGAGACACTTCTTCCAAAGTTTGGTTCGTGAATAGCGTTTTCTCTAAAATACAACTCTAAGTGGACCTTTCAAGCTTCACTTAGTAAAAAGCCCCACTTAGAGCAGTTTGTGAATACGGCTGCAGGTCTCTCACGAGATCCAACTCCACCTACGGATCTAAAAGGTTATCTCACTTGCCTGCCGAAAAAAAAGTGTCCAAAAGCACCAAGGATTTTTTTTCAACTTTGACAATATTTTATACCTGATAAGGCATGTTTATCCTGAAAATAACTCCCCTGTCTTAAAAAAAAGGTTTGTTTAGAAATCAGTTTTCTTCGAATGTCGTTACTCTCCTTTCAGATGAATCGAGGAAAATAAAAATGTTGAGTCCAGAGTCTGGAGGGGATTTTGCGGGACTTTTAACGCTTGCTCCAATTTCTATTGAGCGTACGAATTTCTGAGAAGGTGAGTCGCCCGCAGTTGGAACAGGTGTCTGGCTGGCAACCTGCTTCATAATCAATGTTTATATTTACTATCCTAGGAGCAGCCAGTGGCTGGTTGGTCCCAATGCGGACCCAAACGGTGAATTTCTAATTTTATGGTGAATATAAATAAACGCAGACAGATGGTGAGGAAGTGATGCACAATATCACGAGCCAGCAAGACGCAAGATGTTTTATTGATGTTGTGGCGTGCGATGGAGGAGCTCTGCCATAATTTTTGCACCAAGATGGTTTCTACATGTGATTGATGTGATTTCATCATCAACATTTGCACAAACACTCCGCAATCCTCTTAGAGCAGCCTGTTTGTTTTGTGGTTAGGGCAAGGGATTCAAAGTTCTTCAGAAAGCCAGATGTTCACGAATTCACAGTATTAATGAAGTGCACCTGAGGATAAAATGATGCTCTGCTGAGATGAGTTGGCTATTGACCTGGTTTTTTCCTCCCAACATCGCTTCCTCAGAGTCTCTCCGTACCATCTGACCTCACATTTCCTCATTATTTAATGTACAATCGACAATAACAGCCTGCAAAAAATATCACACAATGGTTTATTATTTTTCTGCTAAGATTGCAGCTTTTATCATTGGTCGAGGCAGTCGTTAAAAGAACTATTAGTCCAACAGTAAACTCTTCAGTTATTAATTAATCGTAATTTGTTTATTTTCGTCATATCATTATTCAAATTCATTTCCATAGTAAATACTTTCCAACCTGCAATGTTATCATTATGAGAGAGTTTTGGGTGCTTTCAAGACGAAACTTTGTTCTTGGCTGTTGGAGGAGCTCAATTGAATGACATGAATACCGAAACGAAAAAACAGCTGTCTCCTACTGCATCCTAGCGAGAGATATGTGACTGAAACCTTGTATTGATAGTCACCTACTATTTCCTTATCATAATAATTAGATTTTCCACTCCCGAAGGTTCTAGATTGAAAATGATGGACTAATTTGTCATACTAACTTCAAACATTTCCATTTTGTTTTTCGGTCTCTCAGAAGTTCGGGCCATCGTTTTCGCGTTTTGTATCACCGTGTAAACGACCGCGGGTTATCGCATGAAAGGCACTTAGCCGTACCTTTAAATCAATTTTATGCGCCACTCTGGGGGCCTTTATCCAATTTTACCGTTTCACGGGCAGATACGGGTAATCCTATTCGAACATTATACGAAGCTTGGAAAATCCCCCGTCGGTCTCATTTATTTTTATCGAACGAAAAACCATATTTTTACGGAAGTCGATCCATTAATCATAGAACACGTTCCAGTTTCGCTGGTACGTCGAATTTTCAACAGCTCTGAGAGGCTTCCTTCCTGAATCTTCGCAGAGATTGGGATTTGTGCAGCAGGTCACAAGTTATTGACCTTTTCCTTCAGTAAGGAAGAACTTATTTAGGCCTTATTGGTTTATTATTTTCAATAATGAACCTTTGGAATCGACCAAGAAATTTTTCGTTTTTTTGCCCCCCCCCCCCCCCCCCCCCCCCCCTAAAAATTTGTTGGTTTACGTTTCAAGATCAAAAATCGAATAAAAACGCTGCAAATTATTACACAAAGGTTTATTATTTATATATATAGATCACTCGTCTGCAAAGAACTCAGCTTTGCCATTGTCACCTGTAATGTCATACATCTATGCTCAGTAGTTCTCCAATAAAGTGACGTGTAGGAAAACCCAGAGTGGCATGAGTCATCACCAACACAGGCGAGGCGAGGAAGGGAAAGAACACGTCATCTGACGTCACCTCTTTTCCACTCTCTATTAACTTGAGTATACAGGGTGTCTACACTTTCGATGGGCATAACTTCAGGGTTCGATTCTACAAGGTATTTCCAACAAAAAATGTCTCTTCGCAATTTTCTTTTAACCCACTCTAAATTCCTTTTTTTTTCACTTTGAAGTTTTTCTTCGCGTTTCCGACCTTACGGCACTGATATGGTCATAACTTCCCTTATTTCTCCTGAAAATTCAAATCTGACTACACCGTTAGAAAGAGCGTTAAATTCCTAAGCTACCTAGTGGAAAATCAAAATATTTCAGCGATAAAATAGTTTCAAAAAATCAAGTAAAAAAGCAAACTTTAAAAATTTGTCGAAACTTGACTTTCTTTGACCAAAGTTTTCTCTCTAAATCCCTGCCCATTTCAATGGGCGCTCTTCGGAGAAAACATGCTAAAATTATCAGCTTTCCAACGGTCTATCAATTTTTTTTTATCATTCAAATTGGAAGATTAAATGAAGTTTCAATGCCAGAAAACGTGTGTTTTACAAGCAAATCCAGTGTTTTAAGCGGTTTATGGTCCCCCTCGATCTCAAGATGGCTTGACGATTTTGGTATCATTTCCTATGTAGTTTTTTACGCTGAATCAAATTGTGATACTTCCGAATGATTCCGACTGCTAGAAAGTGGATTTTTTGAAGAAAACCTTCGTTTTTCATACATGAAATACGCATTATTTGTAGATATAATAGTGAGCATGAAGTAACACCTTTGAACTCAACAGAAACACCGAATTTCAAGCTGATTGAAGTTTTTGTTGAGTTCAAAGGTGTTACTTCATGCTCACTATTATATCTACGAATAATGCGTATTTCATGTATGAAAAACGAAGGTTTTCTTCAAAAAATCCACTTTCTAGCAGTCGGAATCATTCGGAAGTATCACAATTTGATTCAGCGTAAAAAATAACACAGGAAATGATACCAAAATCGTCAAGCCATCTTGAGATCGAGGGGGACCCTTAAACCGCTTAAAACACTGGATTTGCTTGTAAAACACACGTTTTCTGGCATTCAAACTTCATTTACTCTTCCAATTTGAATGATAAAAAGAAAAATTGACAGACCGTTGGAAAGCTGATAATTTTAGCATGTTTTCTCCGAAGAGCGCCCATCGAAATGGGCAGGGATTTAGAGAGAAAATTTTGGTCAAATAAAGTCAAGTTTCGAAAAAATTTTAAAGTTTGCTTTTTTACTTGATTTTTTGAAAATATTTTATTGCTGAAATGTTTTTATTTTGCACTAGGTAGCTTAGGAATTTAACGCTCTTTCTAACGGTGTAGTCAGATTTGAATTTTCAGGAGAAATAAGGAAGTTATGACCATATCAGTGCCGTAAGGTCGAAAACGCGAAGAAAAACTTTAAAGTGAAAAAAAAGGAATTTAGAGTGGGTTAAAAGAAAATTGCTAAGAGACATTTTTTGTTGGAAATACCTTGTAGAATCGAACCCTGAAGTTATGCCCATCGAAAGTGTAGACACCCTGTATAAGCCACACTCAGGGGGTCCTCCTACATGCATTCGTACCTCGTCTATCCGACTAATCATTTCTTGTCTTACCTACAGCACAGTTCCTCTGAGGAAACGGTTTGCCCCATAAAGGCGCCGCACCTGTAGCTCCCCTTCGGGACCTCTTCAGAACAATAGGCCTCACTAGGTAAATGTTCCGCCTCCCGCCGGAAGGTCTGTCATCAGACGCCGAGGTTGTTAGATAGATTCTACAAGCACTTATCTGTACAGTCGGCCACGAGGCGCCGCAGATGGAGTGCTAAAGCTCTAGGCTTTAGGGATCAATCTCTCCGTTGAGTAGGATTCAAGCTAGGAACAATTCGCATCGAGAGGACCATCGCCCTCACTCAACTACACGCAGAACACAACATCACCACCAACCAACATGAAGAAAAACATCGATCGCATTTTGGTCAGCTAAAATTTGAACGGAGATTAGGCCTCTTTTGCGATTCACGCTCGTGTTTCTGATTTATTGTAAGTCCAACCCTTAAGTTCTTGTTGGTAGCGAACGATTTGTCCTACAGAATTCCGTGCGGTCTCTAAAAATTCAATACTATCTTATATTGATGGAAAAACAATACCTTTATATCAAATTTTTTGGAGTTAGGGCGTTTTCAAAATTTCAAAATTCATTTTCAGTTCTTTGCAGACGAGTGATGTATATAGAAAAAATAAACCTTTGTGTAATAATTTGCAGCGTTTTTATCAAACTTTGAAGGAATTTAAATTCCATAATGAAATCATATCCAACAGACTCTAAAATCACCATTTTTGTACATAATCATCTGCGTAACAGACGAATTTACAGGATTTTAGTTTGTATTTATCATGTTATTTCTCTCCACAGGTTTCAACGTAACATTTCAATATTGTCCTCATTGACAGGGAAACCTGATAGGCGAAAAACCGACGTTGTGCCTGGAAATGACTTCTCCCCCCCTCCATCGCCCGATACGTGGGTTTTTCCGTCATTTTTCCCGTCAAATTTTTTCCTACCAGATAGTGGACAGCGATGCCCATACGGTCCAGTGATGGGACAGCGGTAGCCAATAATAGGACGCATTTTACCGTTCCAGTAGATGACAACTGGTGATACTGCCTGGGAGGAAAAGTTGGTTTGACGGACGGCGGAATTACAGCTGGTTCGAGGCGAGAATTGTTCGGTATATCTCGTTTTATTGGGAATTTTTTTCTCTCTCTCGTTTTCGAAAAAATGCGTGTCGAAATCCCAATGAGATGTCAGTATCTGATACAATTCATTGTTCGTCAAAATTCTGTACACCATGATCGATTTCTCGAACTTCATTATCATTCCATGAGTCAAGTAAGTCTCACAACAACAGATTGGTGCTCATTGTCGGCTGAAATTCTATAGGGTAAGTGCACCAGTGTTTGACGTCTTAACGATTATTTTCCAGCTTTTTAATCACAGCACCCTTAGTATTCAACCAATTTGATGATTTCACCACTTTTCTAATGGGCCAACATCTCAGGAATCGGAAACCAATTCAATTTTCATTAATAAACAAGAATTCAAGCTTTAAAACCTTCAAAACTGAATGTGGTTTTTTGTAACAGTTGTCGACATGCGATGCCCAGTTTCCGACAGGGGTTAGATCCTGTATTCGACACCCACCATTTTTCCATGGTTTATGAGGTAGTACCTATCAGGAACATGCAAATAATAGTCCAAGACAACAACTTTAAAAACATTTTTAATCATTTAAGAAACTCAACAGTTATAAAAATTGAAATGACACTATTAGAGATCATTTTTCAGAATGGAAATATTGAACTTAAAACTATTCACATAAAAAGACAGCCCCATTTTCATACATTTTTTAAAAACATACATAATAATATTATCAGCTAACAATATATCAGCTAACAGTCTTTCAAGTATTACACATTAGTCTTAAAATTCAGACTAGAAATTTGTGCGAATAAAATCACTCGCGATGGTGGAAAACCACTTTAATCAAAACGGAGTTGAGTAGAACGTTGTCTATTTCCACGAAAATAATGAGTTACAAGTTAAATCGATTGATTAGGTCATCATTAGTAACAAACAATAACTGAAGATACATCACAGAGAGCATAGCTTATATAGTCATAAGTGAAAGGGAGCTAGAATCCCATTGGTCGAGAAAGTGAAAGTCATACCCAATCAGATAAGTGAAAGGAGAATCCTATTGGCTCAGAGAAGTGAAGGGACCTGGGAGGATCACCGAATGCCAATCAAGGCAGGCAAAGTGAAAGGGAGGTCAAACATTGGTGATGGTAACATTGTGAAGGGGAGACCAAGCTATTGTAGGAAGGAACCCATCAACGGTGAAACATGTTGAGGGACCACCTCATTCAGACATTTACCAGACCTATCACTCTTAAGAATCTCGAACTCTCGAGAGAATCTCGAGTAATTTCGTCTTGCATCTTTTGTGTGGGGTTTCTTCTTTTTCGCCTTGCTGTTTCCTAAAGCCTCGCTCCTTCGCTTGACTGCCATTCCTAATAAGATCACTGGAACAAACAAAACTGTCTTTCTAAAGTAAATTCATGAAGCCTGTCGGTCACTGGATCATCAAGGTGTCGATTACTGGGTAATTCATTTCTCAGTTTTCGACATCAGTTAAACCAGTTTCCGACACCCCCTGTCGAACACTGGATCCACTTATTATAAAGTATAATCTCAAACACCATTGGAATCACCGTTCATCAACGGTTCACGCTGCAATCAGAACTAAAAATTACTCTGAACCCCAGTATTCGACACTTGCGTCGATAACTGGTAAACAACGATTTTCGAGTACCTACCCAGTTTCCGACACCCTATATTTCCCTCTATAAAACCAATTTGAAAGCATGCAAAGAAAGGAACACATTAATTCTAGTATAACTAACTAGAATAACATTAGAAAACAATGATATTTTCAAGAATACAGGAGAGAGACAGCAAAACGTTCACTTACCTCCTTACGAGAAACAATAGCACAGGTGGAAGTCCGGAACACACTAACTTTAACACGTTTTCGCACTGTTAACCTCCCAAGTAACTCCTTCAAATTGGCGGGATTCGGGATTAGAAATGTTCACAGCTGTTGAAGACGCCAAGTTTAAATGGTTAAATAGCACCAAACGCTTATTTTCCCAAATTAAGTTCGTGACTGTCGAATACTGGTTTACTGTCGGAAACAGGAGCATTTACCCTACTTCATGACGGATTTTTCGAACTCCAATATTATTGCTTGAGTACGAGATATAGAGTTCGACAAAACAAGTACAATTATAAGAAAATGGAATCCCTCATATTCAAAAGCATGACATGATTGACACATTGTGTCAATCGGTTGTCAATATGTGATGTTGAACAATTATCCTCCCATAACCTTCTCAAGGGTGGGTGAGTGACAGACAATCAGCCCTGTGGAACCTGATTAGGCGTTTGCCACCCCTTGTCATGAGCTTCATTAGCTGAATTTGCCCGATTGACTCCTATGTAGGGTGGAATTGCCTCTGGAACCCGAAACTCCTAGCTATTGTTCCGTGTGCCCTTGGAGACATCTCAATCGCAGCAAACATGGAACCCTTCCTTGGACTAATTAGAGGTGGAATACCAACAATTCATATCGATGCTGGATGGACGAGGAAACATTTCCTATATACAATATGGCATCGTAAGTGTTCCTACTAATAATGAATCAGCGGGAAATTTCCCTCTAGAAAGAACAATGATTCATTTCAACCTGTGAAGCGTAACAAGGAAGAATAGGTGGTAATGATGGAAGATTGGTACGGTAATGGGAATCCATGTTCAACGGAAATACTCTCTTGTCTCTCCTGTGTTTGTGGAAAAGCTGCCAATTTGTGTTCTTTGACGGGTCATCGATTCAAACATTGAGAGCCTCATAGTAGCTCTATTTGATTTCATAGTATCCAACTTCTGCCTGGTGTTTTGGCCAACCCACTCAACAAATCCCACGATCATAGCCGAGACAACCTATTTATACTATAGCTTGAAAATTGATTTGACAAAAATAGAGAATGGGCTTGAAATTAGCCTGGGGAACTGTTTCTACTAGGTCTTGAAAGTACCTAAATATTTGTTTAGGTCAAGTTGGAAATACTAATACTTAGGTTAGGTTACCAAAGAATTTTTTTAGAAGAAATTTTTTTCTAACACCCCCTCAAAATTTGTTGGTTGTTTTACGTTTCAAGGTTCGTAGAATCCAAAAGTCGAATAAAAATTTGGCCGTCCGTCAGTCGTACGTGGCACTTTCCCCACTTAGCATTGACCGATTTTGATGAAATTTGGTATGTAGGCTCCATTTGGGGTCTAGTTGTGCCCCGAACATTTTGGTTGGTCACTTCTAAGGATTGAAAAATGAATTTTGAAATTTTGAAAGCGCCCTAACTCAAAAAATTTGTATATAAAGGTATTGTTTTTCCATCAATTTATGATTCTATAGAATTTTTTGAGACCACGGGGAGCCCTGTAGGACAAACCTTTCGCTCCCTACGAGAATTTAAGGGTTGGACGTACGATAAATCAGAAACACGAGTGTGAATCGCAAAAGAGGCCTAATCTCCGTTCAAATTAAAGCTGACCGAATTGCGATCGATGTTTTTCTTCATGTTGGATGGTTGGTGGCTTTACAGACGAGTGATCTATATAGAAAAATAATAAACCTTTGTGTTGTAATTTGCAGCGTTTTTAATTATGGGGATGAAAATTTGTTAAAACTGTATCCAAAGAAACACTCCTTTATAATAGTTCTAAGTAACTGATTTAAGAATTTCCAATACCTACTTGGGATTGGATCCTTCTAGACTAGTTTACTCTTGATTCTGAAACTGGTCCGAGATTGGAAAAGCCACCTTTTTCCCTACCTGCGATCTGGATCAGTCTCCTTATGAAACCCCATGGGATCTATTAGGCAAGGGAGTGCCTGTAATGGAGGTAAATAGCACTAAAGAGGGTGCAATGAGACAAGTGGTCTTGGCTGCATGTGGAAGACCAGACTGCCCAAGTCAGGGTGGCTCTGACTTCGAATCTGAAGCGGAATCGGGAATTGAAGGGTATGAACCCACAACGTCAGCACCAAGGTATCTGTGGCCCCCACTCTCTACAGAGTATGCCATAGAACTAGGAAATGCCAAAACTGAACAGAGAGGACAGGGAGAAAAACTGATATCACCACCTGCGGAATTTATGGATAAGCTGGTCTATGTCTTCCCAGAAGTAAAGCACACTGGTACAATCCCTAAACGACCAAGTACCCCCAAGAGACCATCAACGCAGAAGAAGGTAGATCCAAGAACCGAGGAAGCTGATCGCCTGGCAAGTAAATGGAGAGAACTAAGCACTAGGTTAGAGACCATTGGAGATAATGCCACAAAGACATCTTGGAGGCTTTGATGGTTCAGTTTCATGTTCCATCATACCTCTTACGAGTCCTGCAGAACTACCTAGCTGACCGTTGGCTGATTTATGATACAAAAGAGGGCATCAAAAAGAGAAGAATTACCTCAGGAGCGGCACAAGGTTCAGTCTTGGGAGCCGACCTGTGGAACATCAACTATGATGGGATTCTTCGGGTAGAGATGCCCGAAGGAATTACACTGATTGGCTACGCTGATGACTTGGTGGTGGTGATAAGAGCTCGAAGGATGGAACACCTCCAGTTTAAGCTGAATCAGGCAATGCGCAGAGTGATGGAGTGGATGGAAGCACACACACTGTCACTGGCGATCCAAAAAACGGAAATTGTACTGCTAACCACAGCGAGAATTGAGAGATCTATACCTATGAATGTGGATGGACAGGAAATCATCACCTCTCCAGCCATTCGCTACCTTGGTGTGATGCTGGACGGGAAACTAAGCTTCTGGAGGCACATCAGTGGAGCAGCAGATAAGGCTGCAGGTATTGTAAATAAGCTGAGCCGACTGATGGCAAATCTAGGGGGCCCATCACCCGCTAAGAGGAGAATCCTTATGCGAACTGCAGAGGCAATTATGCTGTATGGAGCAGAAGTGTGGGCAGACTCCCTTAGGTACCAAAAGTACCGGGCACGTATGGAAGCTGTACAGAGAAGAGGAGCTCTGAGAATCAGTAGTGCATTTAGAACTGTCTCAGGTCCAGCATCACAAGTGATAGCGGGAACTATCCCAATATACCACCAGGCACTGCAGCGCAAAAGGATAAGAATGAGGAAGGCAGAGAAAATTACCATAGTAAAGAGGGAAGAGCGGGAGGAGACCATCCGTAGGTGGCAAGCAGACCTTGTCTGTGAAACCCGTGGAAGGTGGACAGCCCTCATGATCGACGATCTAAAGGCTTGGTTGGAGAGAAAACACGGAGAGGTGAACTATTACCTGACTCAATTCCTCTCAGGGCATGGATACTCCCGCTCCTTCTTAGTAAAGATCGGGAAAGACACTGACCCAGAGTGCAGAGAGGAGGATATAGGAGGATACTGTGGGATAGAGGAGGATGATGTCTGCCACACCTTCTTCACATTTCCTCAATGGGAGGGTATGAGGGGGTGTGCCGAGGAGGTCATCGGAACATTGCGTCCACAGACAATCATACATGAGATGATTAAGAACAAGTCGAGCTGGGACGCAATGGCAGTATTTGTCACATCAGTCCTCAAAGCAAAAAAGCTGGATGGAAGATGGGAGGAAGAAGATGAGGAATAGAATTGAAGGAGACCAGAAGTAGGAGCAGCCATTTGGCACAAAAAAAGGGCTCACCCTGAAGTAATACTGTACAAGTAGTCCCGGGGTGAGTCCTAAGCAGAGGGAGTGGGGTTTTAGTTGGTAGCCCCAATTCATGGGGAGTCCAACACTGTTGGGGTGAACTTCTCCTTCGCTCTAAAAGAGTTTCCCCACTTCCGTAACAAAAAAAATGGGATCTATTAGGACTAACGTAAAGGTGTCTTTGGGTAGCACTTATCCAACTTGACTTGATGAATAACAGTGATTTCCAAGTTCTGGTTTCCATAAGCACTGAATCAGTACGAATAATTGTAGAAAACCATTTTAATAAAAACGGGGCTGAGTAGAACGTTGTCTATATCATCAGTCAAGTCATGATGACCTTTCCTTCTCTTCACAGAAATTTGTTTTGACACTGTACAATTTTTTTAAATTTTTCCCCACAAGATTTTCGCCAGGCTCAAGGTATAAACTGAAAATTGACTAGTCTGATTTGAACAACCTCGTAGGATCTTCTTCGGAACACTGAGAAAATCCTCTTCACTTAAGTTTCCGTTCACTTACATCAGCCCCACCTCCAGTCATCTCTTTACTTCACCTCAAAACGATTTTTGGGATATTTAAAAGAGTTTTAATCAAGAAAATTTCCACAGAATACTTCATTAAAAAAATAAAAAATTCTCCACATTCTTATCTATTGTGGTTTATATTTTAATCATTATTCAATCCCTCTCTCTCTGTCATCAACGGAATCAATCGTTATTATTTCATTCGAAAGGGCGACGGATGATTCAGGATTTATGACATTCGAAGAAGTCTTCCCGCTGAAGAGGGTGGCCGATGAAGATTTAGTGCCTGAGCGTGACGGATGATGCAGGAAGCGGACGCAAACTGAGAATGATTGTTAACCTTCTATCCGTACCGCGGTGTTGGATACCGCACCCCTCCCTTCAAACATTAATGTACACTTCATAAGAAAGAGCAATGAACCGAGCCTCTTAGTACCCTCTTAACATTCGACGAGAAAGGTCACGTGAGTGTCATTTGTTTATTTCTACCTGTCTGCTGTTTTCTAGTGACCTATGTACGGGTGTATGATAAAGTTTTGATATTTTAAAAAAATAAATAAAAGTTTTATATGATTTTTAAAATGTTTTGATAAAGAGGTTTTTGCCATACCAATGGGACTGTAGCAATCAAGATAAGACTGTTGTTTTTTGTGTCAATAAAGTTTATGATTAACTGATCTAGTTTTCATCCAATTTATGGAAACTGTCCTACCAATTGTACGTACAGGGAGGTATCCTGGTGAAAACATTTCTCAAAGTCGGAATTAATTGATATATTATGAAAAATTGGTACTTAAAACTACTTACATTTTCAAAATGTATCAATAGTGATCGAATGTGAGGCGTATCCTTGAATGGCGGTATCCCATACCGGCGGTACGCTAATCAGTGGTAGAAAGGGGGTACGGATAGAAGGTTAACTCTCTATTCACATCCTTCACAGTTTCGGTCCATCGAAAAATACCGACGGCGGTAACTTCTAAATTTCGAGTCACAAATTGATATAAATCACTCGTTTCAATCTGAATCGGATGTTTCGGGAAAAAAAAAGAATTTATAGGTACATTCGAAGAGATGCAGGCTCAATACATGGAGATTGGTTCCATAAATTCAATGTGAAAACTCTTGTGTTGAATCGTGGAGGAAAAATTTTGGTCAGAACCCCATCATCAGTCCTAAAACAATTGTACAAAATTTTCACTTGTAAATTCGAATTAAGCTAATGAATGATTGCAACTTACCATTGATTGAAATTATACTTTACTATTGATTGGAGTTTGAGTTAAAACTGTTGATTGAAACTATTGATGAGTGATTGAACTACAAATAATGGATTTTTTAAAATAATGAATTATGGATTTTTTTTTAATATTTTAAAATTATTTTTGTTTTATGTACTTTGTTATTTTTTTAATGGATTTTTTATTATTTTTTTTTTTCTACTTATATTCAAGCAGAACCGTTCAAGAGCTGAACCATGGCTGAACTGCTACTGGCGGGTGATAAAAAGTGGAGGTTTATGGTATTCTTCAGTCAGGTGAGGTTTTTTTTGTATCAATGCATTATTGACCAGTTAACGAGACTCGGGGCGTTAGAGGTAGTTAGGTAGGTGTTAACAGTTCTTCAAGATTTCAAGGATTCAAGGATTAGCGAAGAAACGATTTTATCCTGGTCATTAAAGTTTATTGTGGACCGACGTCAACATTTCAAGATTTTCCCAGGTGTTTAAAATTCGACCTTTTTGGGCAAAATGTAAATTTTTTAATGTTATTTGACGGATTTAGTGGATAACTGGATGGACAATAACTGAAGAATTCCACAAACATCCACTTAGTAGCAATTCAGCTCTTGAACGTGCCGGTTCTGGTTGCACATTATAGTCTCTGGTAGGACCATTATCTATAATTCAATCACCCATCAACATAACTTCTACATTTTCCATCCGATTTCGATGAAAATTTCAGAGATTGTTCAGATTGACGTGTAGATGGGTTAATATGAAAATCATCGCCCCGGAACTGATAGTAGCCACTGCGCATACGCAAACGTGAATTCCTTGTAACAGCCACAACTTCTACATTATCTATCTGAATTCGATGAAATTTTCAGAGATAGACGTGTAGATGGTTCCTCATGAGGGTAGTGCAATGTACCTATAGATTTATGTGTTTAATCCATCGGATCATCTATGAAATCGGGTTATGGATACGAGGAAGCTATGTGCCACAACCTCTTGGCAGACGTTTCTATAGTTGTTTTCTTTTATAAGCTATAGTGGGAGGGGTTGATGGAGTCGTAAAAAACTCAAAAAATAAGTGTGTTGTATTTTAATTTTGTTTTAATTCAGATTCCAAACAACAGTTTTAATCAATAGTAAATTTTAATCATTCCTTATCTAAATTCGAATTAAAAATTAAGATTTTGTACAATTGTTTCAGAACTGATGATGGGGTTCTGTCCCAAAACCGGTCTCCAATTATAAAGAACATTTTTATCACCAGAGGAGTCTCAAAAATCTTTTCTCCGTGATATACATCGCCTTTGTACCATCGGCAAAAATCAAAGACCTTGTGTTGAACTTGGCGGGTAGTAGAGATTCAGCGTTTGGTAGAGTCTGAATAATATCTGATTTACTATTTAGGCATTACTTAATGCACCTAATGCAGAAGGGGCATTGGCTTTGCTAGTCCTTCGTTACCAACCCGCTCAAATTAAAACCGAAAAAGGAAGATGTGGAAATCGATTTGTCACTTTCTTTTGTCGCTCTTATTGCTCTGGAAATTGGAAAGGTTCCCAAAAAATTTTGGCCTCTGCTTCCAACCTTCCTCCCCTCTACCAAACATCTTTTTAGTTCTTAAACTGCTAATATCCTCTTTGGTTACTTTTTTTTTGTTCTTTTTAATCAAAAGAGAACCGAGGGTTGTGAAGGAATGAACTTTATTCTCGGGGTTTCACACCTTTTCTTTCGAATTCGTTGCCAAACGCGGGAGAATGGGAAAAAATCCTACGCCAAGTGCTCAGTCGAGGCCGGAGGTCTGCCAAGGAAAGTTGAGTCGTAGTAGCTTGGACCGTAAAATTCGTCGTTTTAAATCCCCTAGATCAATTATTAACAAGAATTATTAAAAGTACATACCCAAAACATTTTAACAAATAGAATTTAAACCACATTTTCACCTGTTTCATGGAACACATCATCAAAGGGACGTGTTAGGGGTCACAAGTCATGAAACAATAGGGTGTGCGCCTGGGTCGGAAAAACTGTTTATTGTTATTTTTAATCCAAACTAGACCTCATTCTGAGAATTTTGGTACCAACCGCGACCTTCTAGCGTGTGTAAATCTTTTCCTATGAATTTTTAAAGTTGCTACCGTTTATGACGTCACAGTGGGCTGGGGGGTCCCGCCCAGGCGAGAGGGGCGCGTGACGTCATAAACGGTCGAAACTTTGAAAAATCATAGAAACAGATCTACTCACGCTAGAAGGTCGCGGTTGGTGCCAAAATTCTCAGGATGTTGTCTACTTTCGATTAAAAATCTAAAAAAAAATCAAGGCGCACCCCCCATTGTACACTCAAGTCGAGAAAAAACTTGATATTTGTTTGCTCTGTTTCCTGTTTGTTTATTGACCGACTTCATGCGCGGCGAAGCCGCGCCGAAGGAAGGAGGTATACAGTTCGGTGTGTCATGGGACGACGATTTTTTTTTTTTTTTTCTGTATGTTTGTACCACTAGCATTTTCTTATTCGGGCACCAATCTGCCTGATTCTTTTTGAAAAGTGTTCTACAAGTATCCATAGTGGTCCCGTTTCAATCAGATTTCATTTTGCTTTGTTAAAAGTATCGAAATTTTGTGAAAATAGTTCAAAAAACGTGGTTTTCGGGAAGATTGTTCCGCATCCTCTCCCCCCGCCCGACTCTTCGAAGCCACCCACCCGCTCGTCACCCCCCCCCCCCTCCCGCCACCCCACCAACCACCCACCCATCCCCTCCGGCATATTCTCGGACGCCTGCCGCCCCTCAACAAATTCAAGGGGGACCACCCTCTCATTCATTGGGGACCATCCTCCCTATTTAGAGTGAAACGCTTATTTCTTCAAGATAAAGTGGATTGTGAAGCAAAATTTTAATTTCAAAAATGATATTGAACTCAATTTTGGAATTAACTTTAACATTTCATTGAAAGACGAGTTTCCCGACTTTGTGTACATGTTTGTGTACATTCAAATTTAAGGTCCGATTCTAAGCTTCACAAAAAATGAGATGCTTTATGAAGGGGTTTCCGATTACCATCAAATTCCAGTAGACCACCAAGTGGGTCTAGCACATAGCCTTCTCATCATCCAAAACATGTTGCAGCGGGCTAAAATATGAAGTTCTAGTCCGATTCTGATGAAATTTTCAGAGATTGTACGAGTTGGCGTGTAGATGGTCCCCTATGAAAATCATTGCCCCCGGACTGATAGCCGCTGCGCATGTGCAAACGATAATTTCCACATTTTCCATCCGATTTCAAGAAAATTCTCAGAGATCATGCAAATTGGCATATAGATGGTCCCCGATGAAAAGCATTGCCAAGGAACTGATAATAGCCACTGCGCATGCGCAAACGTGAATTCCTTGTTGGAGCTATACTTTCTACATTTTCCATCCGATTTTGATGGTATTTTTGGGATTGCGCAGATTTGAGTGTAGATACTCCTCTACGGATATCATCGCCCCCATTTTATTTACGTTGAGTGAAACAGTTTGGTGCAGGAGGAAGCGAAATAACAATGCGTGCTTTTCGCTCACCAACAGGTTCTAATTGACTTAATGCTTATCCAATGGGACGTCCCCTGGAATGCATGCATTACTAAACAATATGTTTAATAATTTTTTGGACTCACTAATAACTACTTGAAAGAATAATACTGTAGGTATAGGTACTAAAATAAAATGTAAAAATTAAACAATACAGTTATCTACTATATAAAAAACCTCAAAAAGTAATAATTAATTCCACAATAAAAAAACCATTAGTAATTAAAAAATAAAGTAAAAGATTTAAATAAGAAAAATAGCGAAAAATGTAGAAAAAGGTTAACAGTCGGTAACTCAAAGAATACCGACTTTAAACAAAAGTACTTGGTAGTAGGTAAATTATGTAAAATAAAAAAAAAATGAAATAATAAAAGTCGAAAAAATTAATAAGTTAAAAATTAGAACGAATGATTTAAAAATTTAAACAAAAGTACTTGGTAGTAGGTAAGTTATGTAAAATTAAAATAATTAAAGTCGAAAAAATTATTAAATTAAAAATTAAAACAAAATTTGTTAAGTCATTTAATGACTTAAGTTTATTAATAAGTTAAGTCATTTAATGACTTTGTTAAGTCATTTAATGACTTATAAAATTAAATTTTAAAAATAAATTTAAAAAATCACTAAAAAGTAAAAAATAAAAAAATTATGAAAATACAAAAATAGTAAAATAAAAAACTTTTTAACAAAAAAACGGACCGACCTCAAAACTGATGATGGCATCCCACTAAAAAGGAAAAAATAATAACGACAACTTATTCAGATAGGTTGGTAGGTAGTTACGCATTGAAGTCGTCGCCGTGCCCATCTGCAGAGACAAACATACACAAGTAGATTCCACTTCCATCTGGTTAGTATTACAACATGGGTCGATAGTGCAATACAAAACAGGAATGAGAGTGGGTACCTATCATTGAGGTAATAAATGTGTTCCAAAACTATTAGGTAGTACGTCACTGCTGTCGTATGAAGCAGAGTTGTAAAGTAATGATTACTTTGAGTAATGATTACTTTTCAAAATTACTTTTCTTATAAGCAATGAAATGAGTGAAGTGATTATGATTATGTACTCATAAAACCAAAAACTGGGGGATTAAGAGACACCTTAATCCAAAGTAATGGCCATTCCCATTACCCATTCCTGTAATGGGAATGGAATTTTCAATTACTTTTTCCAATTCCTTGTAATGGTAATGGTTTTTTCAATTCCCCATTACTCTTAGTTGGAAAAGTAATGGGTCCTTCCAATTACCCATTACAGGAAGAGTAATGGGTAATGGGAGAACCAATTCCCCATTACCACCATTCAATCAGTAAGTTGATCATTCTCCAATTCATAAGGGACCACCCTCAAACTCATAGGGGACCACCCTCCAATTCATAGGGGACCATCCCCCCCATCCATTTCGTTGGGGACCATCCTCCAATTCATAGGGGACCATCCCCCCATCCATTTCGTTGGGGACCATCCTCCAATTCATAGGGGACCACCCTCAAATTCATAGGGGACCACCCACCAATTCATAGGGGACCATCCCTCCATCCATTTCGTTGGGCGACCATCGTCCAATTCATAGGGGACCATCCCACCATCCTAATCGTTGGGGACCATCCTACAATTCATTGCAGGATGGTCCCCAACGAAATGGATGGTGGGATGGTCCCTTATGAATTTTGAGGGTAGTCCCCAAGGAGTTTGGGAACGGTCCCCTATGAATTGTAGGATAGTCCCCAACGATTAGGATGGTGGGATGGTCCCCTATGAATTGGGAGGGAGTTCCCCAAGGAATTTGGGAGTGGTCCCCTATGAATTGTAGGATGGTCCCCAAAGAAATGGATGGAGGGATGGCCCCCTATGAATTGGAGGGTGGTCCCCTACGAATTGGAGGGTGGTCCCCTATGAATTGGAGGATGGTCCCCAACGAAATGGATGGTGGGATGGCCCCCTATGAATTGGAGGGTGGTTCCCTATGAATTGGAGGGTGATCCCCTATGAATTTGAGGGTGGTCCCCTATGAATTGGAGGATGGTCCCCAACGAAATGGATGGGGGGATGGTCCCCTATGAATTGGAGAGTGGTCCCCTGTGAATTTGAGGGTGGTCCCCTATGAATTGGAGGATGGTCCCCAACGAAATGGATGGGGGGATGGTCCCCTATGAATTGGTGGGTGGTCCCCTATGAATTTGAGGGAGGTCCCCTATGAATTGGAGGATGGTCCCCAACGAGATGGATGGGGGGATGGTCCCCTATGAATGGGAGGGTGGTCCCCTGTGAATTTGAGGGTGGTCCCCTATGAATTGGAGGATGGTCCCCAACGAAATGGATGGGGGGATGGTCCCCTATGAATTGGTAGGGTAGTCCCCAAGGAATTTGGGAACGGTCCCCTATGAATTGCAGGATGGTCCCCAACGATTAGGATGGTGGGATGGTCCCTCATGAATTAGAGGGTGGTCCCCTATGAATTTGAGGGTGGTCCCCTATGAATTGGAGGATGGTCCCCAACGAAATGGATGGGGGGATGGTCCCCTATGAATTTGAGGGTGGTCCCCTGTGAATTGGAGGATGGTCCCCAACGAAATGGATGGGGGGATGGTCCCCTATGAATTGGAGGGTGGTCCCCTATGAGTTTGAGGGTGGTCCCTTATGAATTGGAGGATGGTCAACTTACTGATTGAATGGTGGTAATGGGGAATTGGTTCTCCCATTACCCATTACTCTTCCTGTAATGGGTATTTGGAAGGACCCATTACTTTTCCAACTAAGAGTAATGGGGAATTGAAAAACCAATACCATTACAAGGAATTGGAAAAAGTAATTGAAAATTCCATTCCCATTACAGGAATGGGTAATGGGAATGGCCATTACTTTGTTCCGAAAGTAATTGGAATGGGTAATGGGAATTGGAATTCCTATTTTAACAACTCTGGTATGAAGGAGGATGAGAGAGTGACAATAAGTGTGAATCCCCGTACGAAATGTTGGGATTCCAACAAACCATCTCTTGATTAGATAGTATCTAATAGTTATTTATCTAATTATACGTGATCAATCTTTGATTACATAATATCTAATTAATCTTATATTCCATGTATGGCATATTGAATGTAGAATTGTCTAGATCATGATGTGGGTTTGTGATATGAGTTCATACTCAAATGAACCAGTTAGAGTTACAACATGCGTCGATAGTGCAATACAAAACAGGAGTAAGGGTAGGTAAGTAAGTAAACAACCTTCTCATGTTGAATTTTTATCCAACTGCCATTTATGGTGACGCAGACTTCTTCAGCTGTTATCAAAGGAAATATTCTTACTGAGATTCACATATATTGTCACTAGGGGTGTGTCGGTCCAGGTATTTCCCTGGAACGGTTCCAACGGTTACGGTGACAAAGATGTAACCGTTCCAAATTACCGGTACAGTTCCATTACCGATACAGGCGATCAAATCCCACTCACATGGCATGGATGAAGCAGGCAGTCAAATCCCTATCGTCCTTCTTCCATGCTTATGATCTCAACTTGCAATACAATAGCATCATTTTCCTTGACAATTCGCTAAAAGGAAGGAATTTGAACAAGTGTTACAAAAGAGGCAATTTATTATAAATAATAGTTACCAAACAATTCAAGGAAAGAATTATGACGTTGCAGTTTAAGAACTTAACATGACAATAATAAATTAATAAAACTGGAGACAACTTCCATGCTAACCTGTCGAGAAGATAAACTTCCCGCTCAAGAGCCATTCCATGAACCATTCTCAGTCCATGGAAGTAGTAAGGACGCTTCCAGGTACAACATGGAACAGAACTGAGAACAAGATCCATGCTTACCGGTCCAGAGCCATTGAACCATTCTCCGTGATATCTTATCGGTCCGGTTACATCCTTACCGGTCCAGTTCCATCCTCACCAATCAGAATGATCAGATTGATGAGATGATTGATCAGATCATTCTGATTGGTGAGGATGGAACTGGACCGATAGAAAAGATTCTCTTCCCGGTCCAGAGCCATCTTAAGATATTTTATCAGTCCGTGGAACTGGACCGGTAAGGGTCGAGTTTTTGTCACTGCGTGGAACCGTTCCAACCTGATACTCGGTTCCACAGTCCCGGTACAGCTGTACCGACACACCTCTAATTGTCACTCTCTCATCCTCCTTCATACGACAGCAGTGACGTACTACCTAATAGTTTTGGAACACATTTATTACCTCAATGATAGGTACCCACTCTCATTCCTGTTTTGTATTGCACTATCGACCCATGTTGTAATACTAACCAGATGGAAGTGGAATCTACTTGTGTATGTTTGTCTCTGCAGATGGGCACGGCGACGACTTCAATGCGTAACTACCTACCAACCTATCTGAATAAGTTGTCGTTATTATTTTTTCCTTTTTAGTGGGATGCCATCATCAGTTTTGAGGTCGGTCCGTTTTTTTGTTAAAAAGTTTTTTTTTTTATCATATCCGTTATGTTGAGCTGATAGTAGGTCTGTTGAATTAAAAGGGGCGACTACACCCAAAATGGGGCTCCCTAAGACTTTTCGTAGAATAATTTCAAAAAAATAAATGTTGGCATCCAAATTTTTTTAAATTCGATTTTTGGCTTCCACATATCCATTTGACTGGTAAAAATGTATTTACATGGAACCAAAATTTCCTCGATACATTAATATTACTTCTAGCTCCATCCACAATCGTAATTCTCCGCTACTTTCAACTGCAAATCGACGAACATAAGCGAGCATTATAGCTTACTAAATATTCGTTACCGAACCAGGAAATCAATACACCCGCTTGGGTGGGACAAACACTTGAAACGTATAGTATTGAGACTATAACCTGGCCCGGAACTATCAGACCCAGTGTTTCCACTTCGTGGGAATTTTTCCCTTTTGTGGGAAATTCCGGGGGTCCGAGGGAAAAAAAAGGGAAACTTTTTTCTGTGGGAAAAAATTCCCACAGTCAATATTTTTGACCGATTCTTTCATTTTATCACGCTTTTTTGTACAATGATATAATCTAGGGTCGTACCAATACCTCACGTATCCTACATATTTTTTTTACTACCTACATGTTTTTGACCAACAAACTACAATACAAAGCTGACGCATGATCACGTTTGGTCAAGGCAGAAGTAAAGATGAACAACAACAACGTGCTTACCAGTAACGAGAAGCTTCGAGTTCGAGACAAAGGTCGTCTCGTCATCATGTTATTCTCGTTAGTCACTGTTATTGTAAACAGTGAGTCTCTTATTTTTCACCAACCGTGCGACGTTAACATCATTCGTCTTTTCCGACACCCATTTCGTTTGAGGTATGTATCTATTCAATAGTAATTATCTGCATACGATATCGTTTGAAGTGGCAGGGGAAGAATAGTGTCTTGGCTTCTTGTCCACTCAAACTAGTTTCGAGAGAAATGACTTCCATGTTTCTTAATTCAAGACAATTCAGAAAATGGACTAGGATGGTTATTCCCGAAACCTTATAGAAGAAAAAATATATCATGGAAAATCATTTGTCCAGTGTAAAGAGTCTAAATTTAGACTCTTTAGTCCAGTGAAAGGTAGGAAAAATTCATCAAGGGCTATGGGAAATTAGGAGGGAATTTTTTACTTGTCTGTGGGAAATTTTAGGATGGGCTGTGGGAAATTTTGGTTTGGTGTGGTGGAAACCCTGATTCAGACCATTTCGCACAAATCGACCAACTCACTAACTAATAATATTGTAAGGAGCCTATAACGTGGCCAGAAACCAAGAAACCAACCTACCATTACCGTCCCAGTAGGCCGATTCTGTGAAGTTTGGTCGTTGCATTTCAAAATAACGACGTCGCTATGTCGAGCGAAAGGTTGCAACGCATGATTTTTAGCGAATGGGAAGACGTATTGATAATAGTTTTCAATTTCGTTATCTCGGGTTTTTGAACTTCACTGCAGTTTTACAAAATGTCGGATTCATATTTTTTGCCGTGGTGAATATACAAAGGAATGACGCGTAAAAACGGAATTTTTCTTGTGATTCGTGCTTTTGTATCATGGAATAATGATAAATGGAAGGAATTCCTTTTCATAAATCGAATTCATCAGTCACATTGGTATGAATTTCGTCCGTCCACGATGCTTCGTATAATCAACTGCCTGTCCACCTTACTACAAGGTAATGAATCGTCTTGTTATTTATCGTTTATACATACTCACACATCCATACTTATTGGTAATTTCAACTACTTTGAGTGAGAAGACCATAGCTAACTGCCTAATTGCGTGCGGTATACATTATTGTTACAGATTCCGGGAAACAAGTAAGTACCTGCCTACCTACTATCAAATATTTCGGAGTTCTCGATGTCTTTTCAGAACAAAATAGATTTATTTAACTCTGAATTGTGAAAAATACCTAATATCACTTTTTATGAATTGCTGTTTTAATTTTTAAAGTTTCATGTATGTTATAAGACTGAATGAACATAATACTATTGTATTCAATAAAACATAAGATTCATGACGTAATTTATTTATCTACCTTCACATTCATATTTCTTTAAGTCAATTTTATGTTACAATGTTCATCTACCTCGTCATATTCTCTCCTACCGCCGATGTCGATTACGGATATAAACAATCGTAAATTCGTGGTAAATATTTTCTCGGGTAATAGCAGGTAAGTTGGTATTAAAAAGAGCATTATCAGCACAATTATTTTAGCAAAAAATTATCAATTTTAGGGTTTTTTTCCTTTTTAGGAAGTTTTTTGCTGACACAAATTTTATAGAATAGTTGAAAATTTTACTAGGATCTACCTATTTTATAAGAAAAATATTTTGATGTTATATACTTACCTACCAATATCCGAAAATGACAGTATAATTATTTTTAATGTTTTAACCTCACTTATTGTCACATGGACATCATCATTCATTGTTGATTTAAAAAATTCTGATGATAGTTTGATGGGTTGTCTAAAACTCAATTCCATTGAAAATACTCGCTTGACTATGTTCAATAGAGTACATGAATTTCTATACGAATTAACAGCTTGAAATAATGTAAATACTACGATTTTTTTTAATACAATTGTAGAAAAAAGTGACACAAATTAAAACGGCAAATAAATGCTCATTATGTCGGTCGCATATTATTTTTTAAATATCCACCAGAAATTATGTACGTAGGTATGTATCGATTTTATTCTCAAAATAATTTGATTAACAAAACTAGTAACCCACAATACAGAAATGCACACAGCAACTCAGAAACTGAAATATGACTTCGAATAGGTTAGGAATTAAAGAGCGTTTTAAGCTACTTTTTCATAAAGACGGTTGTCGTAATCCATACTTGGGGGTTTCGAGCCGTCGACACTTTTCGGCCGAAATAGCGACGACTGAGCGACAGTTGTCGCTAATTCGCGTCTGCAGGATCGCGATCGTCGCTATTAACCCTTAATAAACTGAAGTATCTTTTGGGATGTCCAATTTTTACCTGATACAGTTTATCGACTTTTAAGCCAAAACTGATAGCCATTGGCTATTTTGATACTCAAAGAAGAAACAAAATAATTCTCGAGTTGACAGAATGAAATAGGGCCTTGGGGGTACCTTCTGACCTCATTAATTTCTTATTTTGTAAGGTATTAGTTGGATTTCCTCGTCATGGATGGCGCCACTGTCTAAGGCAGCACAAATCCCTCTATGATGTTCACCTTTCCCACCTTATTCCTTGGTTATTTTGTTTATGAGAAATAACTGACACCAACATCCCACCATGGATCTTTCCAAGTTTCCTTCTACTTTAACAAAATTGGGTTTATAGACAGGTAGCGCTAGTGTGGCGCTAGGAAAGATCATTCTTGAGCTGATACTGTAATAGGGCCTTCAAGGAACCTTCTGCTCAAACGTTTTATAGATTTATCAAAATACATCTATCATTAATTTTTAAAAGTCCGAAAAAAACATATTTTTTGAACAAGTGGGAAATTAAGGGTTAATCGTTATTGTTATCATAACGTCACTTCGTTGTCGCTATTATCCCATAACTAGTTAAAGAATCACCTACTGAACCATTAAATAATCGTTGAGGTGTGGGAAGAGTCGAGAAAGTCAAAATAAGATACCAAGTCAAGTTTGTGGAATAGAATGGTTAATATGGTGGTCCCTCGAGCTAGGTTAGAGACGGATGAAGGCTAGATAGCTCCAGACTCGACCATTTCAAGATAACATCTGGTCAGCTCGAGATACCACATATCGTTTTCCGCACTGATTTTCGGTTATTTTTCAACTTGCCAGCCACAAATTGAGAATATTGATGAACTTTTATGTTGCACGCCGTTTGAATTGGGGCTGTTCGCGATATTGCACTAATATTACGGCTGAAATGGTAACTTCGTGCCGAGCATGACTGCAAGTATAATTAACGTCGCAAGGTTGCCACTCTCACGATTTTTTCTTTTTCCATGAGCGACGATCCGAACAATGACAAAAAAAACACAAAATGTATGAGGGAAGCGTGACAGAGATCCTGGATCCATCTATTGTGTCGGAGGACGGAAATAGCCTAATAATCATGCAAGTGGAATCATATTTTCCGCTCGTTGAATGATATCCATAAGTACATTCACCGGATTTTTTTTCCTTTCGGAAAGTGTACATAATAAATGACTAGTTGATTACCCTTGCGTTGCACGGGCTGAACGATTTTGCCCTGAAATACTAACATTACCACAATTTCTCAAAACCCGCTCAAAAATTTTAGTTTTATCCACAATTACAGAATGTTTTATTTAATTGATCTAGGTTTTTTTTTTTTTTTAATTTTTAGAGTAGGAGGTCTAAATGAGTTGATATACAAACTCCTTCCAGTGCGACCAACAAGATCTATTGTGGGGTGCCTCCAGGCTGTATTAGCCTACTAAGAAGGGTTTACTGAAAACCCCTTCTCCCCACTTTTTGGCAAAGCAGAGAAGATCGGTGTATGCCACCTTAGAGATGGTGTCAGGAGCTAAGACATCATTTCCGAGGATTGTGTATCTAGCTCGACCCAGTGCTTCACAGTGGCACACGATGTGTTCGACATCTTCCGTTTCCATTCGCAGAAGCGGCAAATGTCCGTTGTTAGTTTGCCTATCTTCTTTAGGTGATAGCGAAGTGGGCAGTGACCTGTTAGCAGACCCACAAGAATTCTGACGTCCTTCTTAGGCATAGCTATGAGTTCTTTAGCCCGTTTCTTAGAGAATGTCACAAATAGTTTTGCCTGTCTCAGGCCTGGGAGGTTCTGCTAGTATTCTACTCGCTCATTTCTTTCCCAGTTGTAACCACATTCTGTAAGCAGCTTTTGGTGGTTCCCAGGAATGGTTCCGGCCCAATTGGCAGGGACTCAGAGCCTCTTTTCGCAAGACGATCAGCAGTTTCATTACCCTCATGACCCTCATGTCCAGGAATCCAGAGTAGGGTGACCTGGTTGTCCTGGGCCACAGTTTTGAGGGTATTCAGGCATTCCCAGACCAGCTTCGAGGTTATAGTGTATGAAGCAATGGCCTTCAGGGCAGCCTGACTGTCTGACAAGATGTACACTTTGGCTCTGTTGATATGCTTATTCAGCATTTCCTCAGCGCACAGTTGAATTGCATGGACCTCTGCCTGAAAGATTGTGACATTCGTCCCGAGAGACTTTACAAGGCTAGCCGTAGGGCCTTTAGTGCCTATGCCAGATCTTCCACACATGACTGATCCATCTGTATACCACACAAGAGAGCCCGGTGCAAGGTTGGATATCCCCTTTTTCCAGTGGTCTCTATCAATTTTTTGGTCTCAAGAATTTTTTGGTGGTTGACCCTGGATCCCAGTCTTATGTATCCCAGCCGTAGCAGCCCCTAGAAAGGCCACTCTTTGTACATGGATATGTAGCGGCGAGAGGTCCAAAAGTACCTCCATTGCTGCGGTAGGGCAAGTGGGCATAGTGCCGGTGATTCCCAAACATGCTTGCCTTTGGACTTTGTTAAGAATCCTCTGGACAGCTACTTTTTCTCCTTTCGGAAAGTGTAGATAATAAATGACTAGTTGATTACCCTTGCGTTGCACGGGCTGAACGATTTTGCCCTGAAATACTAACATTACCACAATTTCTCAAAACCCGCTCAAAAATTTTAGTTTTATCCACAATCACAGAATTTTTTATTGAATTGACCTAGGATAGTATCGGAACGAATGATGTTATTTCATCATTGATCAGCATAACCAAGTGATTTTTTTCAAATACATAAAAGAAGGTTCCAAATGTATCAAGTAGCTTTGTTTGATTCAATAACCACACCTAGCCTGTTCAGAATCTCTACCCCTGTCCTAGATTTCTACCTTTCTGTCCCAGCTAGAACAAAAAATCACTACTGTTGCCGACTGTTCCCTAGCTGATCTGGCTTCGTCCTATCAATTCTATATATTGTGAAATCCGCGCTCTAATGACTTAGGTTTAATCCTGGTATTTACTGTCTTGAGTCATCCATTGTCCCACCCAGCTCCTAAAGCCTTAGATTCAATTCATCATTAAACCGTATATAATTTAGTAGGCACTTTCCGGCTTTACTCGAAGTAAATTGTGTATTTCGCCGTTTGACTGAACGGGATCTTCCAGGGCGGAGGGGACGTTGAAGAGCTTTTCTTCAACCGTCTCACAGGGAAGATATTCAATAGCTTCCCTTTGTAGGAATTCGCTTAAATCCTAATCTTATAATTCCACCCTCTTCTGTTGTCTACTTGTCCCCCATCTCTCCGCCCTTTTGTTGAAGGGACGAAATTACTTCCGGCGCTACCCACAGCTCCGCAGCACCGTATTTCTTTATAAATCTCCTCTTGAAGAGACTCATACATTTATCTCTTCATACTTGGGGACAACAATATCACTTTTTATTCATTTCGCCCACATATTGGTAATAAATTGAATTGTATGTTTTCATAGAATATGAATTAACTCTGTAAACATTTGTATTCAATTTTAAGCCAAATTTTATGGAGGATTAACCAGGATGGACTTGTTCTCTTGTAGAAGAAAAAGCATTCGTGATGAATTTTGGACTGCACGATGGCATTTCACCTCTACTGGTGGAAAATCCTTAGGCTACACGTACTTAGACTGATAATAAAACTCAAACTGATTGTTCAGGCGCAATCGCAACAGCAACCACCTCAGCAGCAGAAATCACCCTAGGAGGGGTTGTTTACTAGAATTGCTAATTAGTAGATAGATAGATAACATGCTTTATTCGGCAAGGATTGATATTTTTATGACAAAAATATAGCACTTAGATATGCAACCACTTATATAGACAAAAATATAACGATTTTAAATAATAAATACAGTTATGCTGCTACAGTTAGCATGATAAGGCTGTGGTAAGTTTACCGTGAGCCTGGAGTTCACCCCTATAAGTTAATAATCAGTTGTTAGGTTTTAACTAGTTACTTATATCATATATTAATAAATTCGTTAAATTGAATTAGTACTTTAATTTTTTTTTAACAGATTTTCTACAGATTTTACAGTGTTCTATAAATTGAAAATTTAAATTGTAAGAGTTTACAAAGTTTTTACCAATATGGCAGGGGGATTCAATTCCAACATTATAGTTGTATTGGGAAACTAAGAATCCCCGGTAGTCCCAAGCTGCCACCAAGTACCGAGAAAGCGCCTCCCAGTTCCCTCCTTTAAGGAGTTCTATCACCTCTTCACGGTCTAGTGTGGACCATTGGGAGTAAGTGCGCCTATACGTGGACAAAATCGGACAGCAGGCTACAAAATGGATAATAGTCTCCTCTTCACCCAAGTTGCACAGAGAACAGAGGTTCATATTGCCTTCGATCCATGGCTTATAATTGACATTAAGGACCTCACACCTAGCTTTAAAGATCGTTTTCACGTGTGAGAACTTCCTTTTGTCTGAGATGTAGGGGGTAGTCGCACCTATATGTTGGTATAATAGGTGAAATTCTGCGGATTCCGCCTGTACCATCCATTCTCTCTTGAATTTTGCCATGACGAGGTCCTGAAGAACCTTGAAGTGGCGCGGGAGCTCCGCTATATCTTCAAAATTTAAGGTCACATCATGCTCTGCAGCCATTTCTCTCCACCTTCCCGCCCATCCATATCCCTTTGCGATCATTAGGTCCGCTGTAGCCCTAGTAAATCTAGTCGTGGGAAGCTTTAGTGTCTTGGTCAAATAATCTGCGTTCAGCTTTAAGGTGTGGCTAATTAGTATTGCATTGATGAAAATTCTACAAGCAGTGATGGGAGGATACGGATTTCAATGACGAATGTCATGCTATGACTTGAGCCCTTCAGTATGTATTGGTATGCTCCACACCTGGAATGGGAAGAAACAAGTTGGATGAATGGTAAGAAGCTAAAATAATGACCCAATGAAATGGAGTTAAAATTTTTAAAAATACAGCCACGTCGTAATATTTTCAACAAAACCGTTATAATTCAATATATTAAGTAATTTTAGAGTCAACCCGATCAATAAAACCCTTATAAGTGGAATGAAATGTATTTTTATGTTTACATAAACTCGGCGCAAGAGTGAGACGTGCCATTGTTATTATTTGTTTTCACAGACCATCCAATTTGGTAAACTGGTTTACAACTCTCTTATAATATCATCAAGGTCCTTTGATAGGTATTGTTACTAAAGAGAGATAGAGTTGCGAAGCCTACAGCAATCGAAGGCGTCTGACATGTTCGTTGCAATGAAGAACCGAGTGAAAAACGGCAATGTATTTACCCTGATCGCGGGGTCGAACAAACGGAAACGAAGGGAGGTGAAGTTGAGGAATGGGCCAATATGTTGAAACTCGCCCGCACACGGAAGGTATATAAGAAAAAGGGTAAAGGTTCGAAGTCTGAGGGTGTTTTTAACCCCTTCCCTACCTGTGGTTCCCGGTAGACCCCGCTCCGCCATGTTATTTTGATGCGGAGCTCTTTCGAGGTACCCCGTTCCGCCTATAGTGACAGCCGCTATCCGTCTTGCTTCCTTACATCCCTTCCTTTCCCGGCTTTTAGAGGTTAAACCCAATTCAGACTGAGTTTTTATTGTAGGGCACGGAATCGGGTCGATTTCTCAAGTGAATCGTCGATGCGCGGTTCTAGTAGGTAGATCGGAGATTTCATGGCACCTTATTCCAAGTTCCTACATGCTTAAGTATTCTGAAGGACATCTACTCCTTGCAGTGAGTTGACAATCCACTTCTACTGCCAGAATGAATAAAACAAATAGTTGGATATTTCCCACTCTTTTAGCAACAAGCGGATCAAAACTGGTGTAATTACGTCTCCCTCTCTTCATTTTGCTTTACAATTTAATTATTCGTAACTGAGAAACCCCCAGCCAAAGCACTCTGCCAAAAATGGTCTAGACTGGGGGGAGAAGTTGTCGTAGGTTCACGAGTTCATCTTAAATTGAACGTAATATTTATATGCACTTTTGCCTACAATCTCTTCCAGATGTAGGATGAAACTGCTGTGATATTCTTGTGCAATATTAATAATGAATTCTCTGCAACTAGAAGTCTCTTCCTATCAAACTTGTGAGTTCTTGTTTAACACCAATAATCCTTCTCTGGCTAGCACACTGCTTGAAAATGAAACGCTATAGCGTCGCTCTGCAGTTGCTTCGACCTTCTGAGGCCGTCTTTATAAGGAGCTTCTGCGAGGCAAAACATAAGTAATACTCGTGTCTATATTTTCCTCTTATGGCAAACCTGTCTTTCTATGTTGTGAATCTATCCATGTTGGAATATTGTAATTGCACCGCGAGTAATTGTAAGTAATTTTAATAGTAATAGTAATTGTAATAGTAATAGTAATAGTAATAGTAATAGTACTACGCGAGCTAGAAAAATCTCTATTATTCTCTGTTGAAAGAACAATTTCGTGGTTTGCTACTAATTGTAAAGTAGGTTGTGACATGGCATGGCTTTGATAGGCAAGTTTAAGCCAACGCCTAGCTGATCACCAAGAGCTTATCTAATGTCATAAGAAACCTTAGAAAACCTGTAATTTCGTCTGTCTTAACCAAAATCATATTGTGCATTACATTTAACAACAAACAAACAATAACTCGATGTTGACTCACAAGCACATTTTTGTGCACACGTCAAATTCAAACTGTGCACAAATGCGAGCATACGATTCAAGTGGGGGCATGAGAAACTTCCAGAACTCACCACTAGATCGAGGGAGCACTGAGTTCGAAACAAGTGTTTTCGAGTTGGCTCGTTATTGAAGCAGAACCTTCAATTATTAGAATTAAAATTTTTTGAAAGTGAGCGAACGAAAATTGACAAACAAACCTTTATTTCCCCCTTGCTATCACAATGTAACACGCTTGTAAAGAGGATGTATTGTAACTTGTAAAGAGGAAATATCTTCAGGAGCTTTTCATTTTTCTTAAGTTTTGTGGTCAGTGACAAAGTACAAGTACCAATTCCGAGTGTAGCAAATTTGCTGCGGAATACCAATGTTCGAATCAATACGTAAAGGAAGTAAAGAAGGAAAAAGTCTCCATGCACCGTGCAATAATTTGCGGCGTTTTCATCTTTGACGTTGAACATTTTTATTGCCTCAAACGTCTTACCACCATCACAATTTTTTATTGCCTCAACAAACGTCTTATTACTATCACAAAAACACTGCAAATTACTAAACAATGATTTATTATTTTACTGTATAATAGATCACCCCTTCTGCATAGAATATGGCTTTTCCATTATTAGTACCTACTAGCAATAACACCGCTATCGAGTTGTAGGTGCCTTCATAACGAAATTTGATTCTTTGTGGCTTACGGCGCACAGCAACAACACGAAACTCATTTCAATGAGACAATAAATGATTGCATTTGATCAGCTGAAAATTGAACGGAGATCAGGCCTACTTCCTTCGGTGTCTTTTTTGCGATTCACATTCGTGTTTTTGATTTATTTCAAGTCCAACCCTTCACTTCTCATAGGGACCGAACTGCTCGTCCCACAGAGTGGCCTCATTCGATTCTTAGAATTCAATTCTATTTTAAATTGGTGAAAAACAATATTTTTATATCGTTAGTCTTAAAAACGTCAACCCCTATTTTTCACACCTCAGAAGTGACTGATACTGACCAAAAGCTTCGCCGCACAACCAGACGCCAAATGAAGCCAATATACCGAATTTCATTAAAATCGGTTCCGCGTACGGATGGATTTTTTAAAATTCGATTTTGGTTTATTATTTTCAATAATAAACCTTTAGAATCGACCAAGAAAAAAAAAAATTTTAACACCCCCTCAAAATTTGATGGTTTACGTTTCAAGGTAAATAGAATCCAAAAATCGAATAAAAACGCTGCAAATTATTACACAATGGTTTATTATTTTTATATAGATCACTCGTCTGCAAAGCCACAGACCATCCAACTTGAAGAAAAACATTGATCGTATTTCGGTCAGCTATAATTTGAACGGAGATTAGGCCTCTTTTGCGATTCACACCCGTGTTTCTGATTTATCGTACGTAAACCCTTAAATTCGCGTAGCGAGCGAACGGTTTGTCGTACAGAGCTCCGCGTGGTCTCAAAAAATTCTAAAAATTCTATAGAATCCTAAATTGAAGGAAAAACAATACCTTTATATCAAAATTTTTTGAGTTAGGGCGTTTTCAAAATTTCAAAATTCATTTTGGAACCCTTAGAACTGACCTACATCAACCAAAAATGGAGCCTACATACCAAATTTCATCAAAATCGGTCAATGCTAAGTGGCAAAAGTGCCGCGGACGGCGTAAGGACGGCCAAATTTTTATTCCATTTTTGGATTCTACGTACCTTGAAACGTAAACCATCAAATTTTGAGGGGGTGTTGAAAAATTTTTGTTCTTGGTCGATTCCAAAGGTTCATTATTAAAAATAACAGTTCCTGTCAATTTCATCATTTTGGTTTATTATTTTCAATAATGAACCTTTGGAATCGAACAAGAAAAACAAATTTTAACACCCCCTCAAAATTTGATGGTTTACGTTTCAAGGTACTTACGTAGAATCCAAAAATCGAATCAAAATTTGGCCGTCCGTCCGCCGTACGCGGCACTTTCGCCACTTAGCATTGACCGATTTTGATGAAATTTGGTATGTAGGCTCCATTTGGGGTCTAGTTGTGCCCCGAAGCTTTTGGTTGATGTAGGTCGCTTCTAAGGGTTCCAAAATCAATTTTGAAATTTTGAAAACGCCCTAACTCAAAAAAATTCGATATAAAGGTATTGTTTTTACTTCAATTTAAGATTCTATAGAATTTTTAGAATTTTTTGAGTTCACGCGGAGCTCTGTAGGACAAATCGTTCGCTCCCTACGAAAATTTAAGGGTTTATATTGAAATATATATATAAATCAAAACACGAGTGGGAATCGCAAAAGAAGCCTAATCTCCGTTCAAATTAGAGCTGACCGAAATGCAATCGATGGTTGGTGATTTTGATTTTTTTGATTTTTTTTTCCCTTCATATTGGATGGTTGGTGATTTTGTAGACGAGTGATCAATATAGAAAAATAATAAACCATTGTGTAATAATTTGCAGCGTTTTTTAATTCCACATACCTACCTTGAAGTGTTTCGTAACATTTTTATGGCGGGGTTTTTTTTTCTTGCTCGATTTCAAATTTTCACTGAAAATAATAAACCAAAAGACGAATCGGAGAGGCAGAAGCCGCGGTGCGGTGACCAAAAACCGTAACGAGCAGTGAACCTTTCCCAGAGTGCTCCGGCTGTATCTCCCGTTAGGTTGTTGGTCTAAGGCGAAATCTACATGAACGGATCACAAGATGAACGTTGACAGAAAAACCCCCTTTGCTCAGTATAAAAACGATTCATGTAGTCATGAGGTTTCCATTTTGAATATTTAATTATTGTGTAAGAAATATTGAATGCAACGTTTTAGAGCAGTACCTCAAATAAGTTACGTGATCCATTACGTAGTATTGATTGTATGTTGAAGCTGTACTAACCATCAAACTTGTCTTAGGTTTTTGTGAGAAAACCACTGGATTTACCTTTTCCCTTACTGAACATTTGGAGTTAACTCCTAATTTTCAACTCAAAATTTAAGGTCGAATAAAAAAACACGGCTTTTGGAGTGTGTGAGAGATTGACCTTTGTTAGAATTTTGGTGTATCCGAGTATCATCACTTTGGTTTTGGATTCATTGACTTTCATGCCATGATCAGAATACCACTTGGCAAGCTTATTTAAATCTTGGTTGATGAGGTCGACAGTTTGATTGATTTCAGCAACACCGCAGGTCCGATAAAACTGCAAATCGTCAGCATACATCATATGTCGTGTCGCTTCGGAAAAGATTGTTGGCAGTGTTCTAACGTATACTATAAACATAAGTGCTGAAAGAACGGACCCTTGGGGACTACCTAATTTAATATCTCTCCAGGCTGAGAATGAAGTTCTTGGTCATTTAAAACATTGCTGTCGACAGGATAAGTAGGAATCGAACCACAACAATAAAGTTCCTTGGACCCCTATGGAACCAAGAATGGCCAGAAGAATTTCTTTCCTTAGAAGATCGAACGCGGAGGAGAAGTCGACCATGACCATGATTGTTATCTTTTTCTTATCCATACCCTTCCGCACATCATCAAGAACTTTTATTAGGGCAGTTTCCGTGCTAAATTCTGTTCTATACCCTGACTGACAAGCATCTAAAAGATCGTGCTTTTCAACGTACGAGTTCAGCTCACCATACACAATTTTGTCGAGTATCTTACCTATTATGCAGAGAAGTGAGATAGCTCTGTATTCATTGACCGTTGATGGTGACTCAACTTTGGGAATTGGCTTTATAAGGGCTTTTTCCAGATTTCGGGATAAATACAATTGTATAAGTGAGTGAGGATCGGGACTATAATTTCGGAAAGCATATGTAATACCGTGACCGAAATCCCATCGGCTCCAACAGATTCACAGATTCACTGCTAGAAGTCCTCTCTTAACTACATCTTCCGAAAGCGTAGGTATCGAGAAAGGTGTCGATGGTGGTGTCATGTTATTGTGCTTTTGAATGATCTCGGGAGAGAGAGAGAGAGAGAGAGAGAGAGAGAGAGAGAGAGAGAGAGAGAGAGAGAGATTGAATGGCGTTTATTTACAAAACAGGGAAGGATTAGGACAAAAGAGTCCTCTCTTCCATCCTTCCTGTAAAAAATTGAATAATAATTCCTCGCACAATCGAAGATACAGAATTGATAGAACAAGTAAAAAAAAGTGTTCCCCCAAAGTAAAACACAAACGGTGGATACAGCTTTCGTACAAGTACGCAACTACGAAAGACATTTTATGTCTTATGTTTAATAAATTGAGAGCTTTCCAATGAGTGGTGAAGGATTTTTGTGGGGTGGAAAATGAGGAAGTTAGTTTTCCCTAGGAACGATTGGTTGTACGTGAAAATCATCAGAAATTTCCGCGTAACGCTCCCCGCGTGACGATTTTTCATTTATGTGCCATAGTAAAGACATAAAATGTCAAAAAAGATATGGAATGAATGGAAGGGTTGAAATGCAGGGTGTCCCAGAACCAAGAAACACAACTAAGCAGCCATTAACACACAACACACATTATAAATTACAACTTTTATAGGTTGAGGAATTTTTAACAATATTTAATGTTGTTGTGGAGGACATTTCGCAGAATCAACGGGTTCGTAAATTTCTTGTTCATTAGAGAAGAACCTTGTGTTGTTATTTTTTCTCCTGCGATAGTTACGAACAAGTTGGAAAGCACGAAAGAATGAAATTCATGCAGCGAGAAAATTGGATTAAAAAAAAGGAGTGGAAACCGTCTAAATGGGAAACTCCCTCGTTCAAAGTTCAGCCTCAACATGGAGAAGAGATAAGGCTGCATCTCTTCCCGGTGACCGCTCCTGTCCGTTTCCGTGGATTTAAAGCCCCGTGACGTCACTCGGAAATCCGATTTGGTTCTCGAGTTGATTACTCGAGGGCTGAAAACCTATTGTCCCCCGGTAGGAAACGAAATGGGGTTGGACAGAAGAGAACTCCGGGAGTGAGAGAGACTACTCACATTCTGACGATATCTCTTCCGGGAGAAAAAACTTTTTTATATTAATGTTCTTATGTTGAGCTTTTTTATTCTCCGATTTCTTTACAGATTTTTTGGTTATGTCATTAACATTGTTCATCACAGAATTTGATTAATACATCACTGGTTTATTTACAATAGAAACTTAGTTGCATATTCCCTTGACGTTGATTTGTCATTAAGTTGAATCAATGTGGACTGAATAGTCTTAAATAATATCTAACAAACGAGAACTAAAGATTCATTAGAGAAAAGGAACACAAAGAAGAAATCCCAGCCGAGTAAGTTGTGGCGCACCCAATCAGATAAAAGTGAAAGGGCTACTTGAATCCTATCGACTCGGAAAGGTGAAGGGGACTGGAAAGAACAAACGAAGTGAAAGTGGACTCAAACGATAGATAGAGAAAAACCAAGGCTAGGATGGATCTAATACTGGAGAAATTATCACATTTAGAAGCAACCCTAGATTCATCGATGATTAAAGATATTTTACATGATATTTATGTAGAACTGATTGGATTCACTCAGATGACTTGTGAAAGCAGAATCATCTTTGTTCCGTCTAAATTCCTTCCACTTTATCAAGAAAAGCGTACCTATGGAGAAAATATATCTGTAATTTGCGGTATTATTTTTCATAATTGACTTACAGAAAACTTGTGAATACCTATTGTCTTTGAATCTTGAAAATAAAATCTGAAATTAACGTAGTCTCAAAAATTGAGTCCTGAAAGTGTCTTCTAGATTCTGTATATTTTCCACATAAATGGAAGGAATGCTGGCAGCTGGAGCTAGGTGAACTCTGCTTTGGTCGACTCTGTGGACATCTATTTTCCTTCCATCTATCACCTACCCTATCAGTATGTAGCCGCCCCCAGATAGTCTAGATCTATCCCGAGTAGGGATCTCCATGTCATGCACCCTGGGAGAAGAGTGGTGAGGACCTTGGGTTCTCCCTAGATACTTCTTCAATCGTCAGTCGGGTTCAGGACGAGCTAGTGAACTGAGCGCAAGGGGAGTTTGACGGTCTAGAGCTATGTAATCGATTTATAATCCGTTTTCGCTCAGTAAACGGTGTCAAGCAGTTCGCTCAGTATGTGGTGTCTAGCGGTTAGATACCCTCAGTAAGACAGGTTGTCTGCAGCAGTTTGTGTCACTTTTGCTCAGGATTTGCAACTTATCCTCCTTGGTGTTTCATGCATTTAGTACAGTTTGTACAGAGATCCAGGTAGTTTATTTAGCCTAGTGGCCTATTCTCAGTGTGACAGTCTTTGTTCAGATTGGGGCAAAATATCCTAGATAAGGGTTGTTTTAAGTCTGTTAGCCAGTTTGTTTCATTGCAGTACAAGTAGTGTACAGACAGCAAGATTTGCGGGCAGATTCGCCCAGATCTTCAGAGATTTCAGCTAGTTTTTCCTAAATCAAGATCATCATCCTAAATCAGTTATCCAGCTTGTCTCATTTTGGTCAGTAAGATCAGCTTGTATATCGGTCAGTAAGACCAGCTTGTCTCATTTTGGTCTGTAAGACCACGCTGTATAATGGTCAGTAAGACCAGATTGTCTCATTTTCCATGTTTTGACATAGTATGTGTCAGTTCTCAGTTCGGTCAGAGTGACCCATTTACAGCAGTTTCATATTGTGATTTTTTTGGACGAGGTTTGCCTATTTCGTCCATCCCCAGATTTGTATGAAGCTTTTTCTTGTTCAATAATTGTGTTCACCCACTGAGCAAAGGTAAGGGTGTAAAAAGTACTTTTGATAAGAACTAACCACACCATTTTGGTTTGGTTTGATATTTTTCAACACGTCGAGGACGACGTGACTGTCAGGATGGCCGTGTAGCCGCCCCCAGATAGTCTAGATCTATCCCGAGTAGGGATCTCCATGTCATGCACCCTGGGAGAAGAGTGGTGAGGACCTTGGGTTCTCCCTAGATACTTCTTCAATCGTCAGTCGGGTTCAGGACGAGCTAGTGAACTGACTGCAAGGGGAGTTTGACGGTCTAGAGCTATGTAATCGATTTATAATCCGTTTTGAACCAAGTTATTGTAGAATAAAGTTGTTTCTTTATACGCGAGTGATTTATGATCCTGACAACCACTGGAAGAAGAGGAAATACCGGAGACTGGAATAAGAGGCACCCCATCTCCCTCAAGTATATACTTAGGTAAGGGCAGCTCGAGGAACCACCATATCCACTCTTGTCAGCAATCTCGTCTGGTTCACTTGAACGCCATCCTACTCAAACCAAGAATCGTGTCTGGTTCACTTCAACCCCTTTCTACCTTCCTTACACGATCATTATCGGTTCTCGACCGCGTGATCATTCTAACTACCACACCTACATCTATACCTAAGTGGTGTAATCGGTTCAGGGCTGACCGACAAATTCCTCTCAAAACTTTCACTTTATCAAGAAAATACGAATATCACTTCTCCATGGTACATCAGTGCTATTGTGTTGGCGGAACTGAGAAACTGTTGCGTGACGAACGTCCGATGGATTTGCGCTCTTCTCGAAGCCCGCTTTATGATTCTACTCGAATTTACTCGTATTCCTTTGATGAACCGGTGTTGAACTGCATTTTATTCATGAAGTTGATTAAATATGAAGCTATGTTCAAGATCTACGTTATTTTCCGTTTTCCAAAATTAAGTAAAACAACTATTGAGTCATGTAAGTAAGTCATTAGGTAAGTTGCATTTTATCCCAATCGTCCGATACACTTCCTCACCTTTTCCCAGTCGAGTAAAGTGCAGTAAAAGCCAATTTCATATTTTTAGTAAATTCACAAGTCAGTTCAAAAAAGTTAGTAATTTTACTAAAGTTCAACATTTTAGTCAGTCAGAAATAAAACATCCGGCAGGGCGTTTTCAAGTCAGTCAAAATTATTACCTACTTAAGTTAATGTATCTCTCCTCTACGTCATCGTACAACCTCGTCTTCATCTTCGTGTAACCTCCTACCTCTCTATTCGTACTGATTGAAATTTTAATAACAAACAACAACGCTAGCGTCGCTCGCCTCTTCTTTTTGGGTGTTTTCAAATGTGTCAAATATTCATTAGGTACTCAGGTAAATTAATCTCTTCTCTATGTCCTCGTGGAACCTTCTCTATCCCCCCCCCCCCCCCCCCGATTGAAATTTTAATAACAACGCCAGCGTCAATAAAAACCTCAGCATCATTTTCGTTATTCAACCCGTTTTTTCATCCCTCCGAGATAATCTAATCTCGCTTTACCGATCCCAAATTAACAGGACGTTTTAATGACAAAATAAACCATTCGACTAATTTTGAATAATGAGGTCGTGTAATTGAGAGAAGTTATTTTTAGGGCCCCAATTTATTCAAACTGCTCTTTTTCATGAGGGCATTCGAGACTTTCGGTTATGCAAAATATCCACACTCCAACACTTGAGTTCTTATAGGGAGCTAACGGTTTGACCTACAGAGCTCTGGGTGGTCTCATTCGATTCTAAAAATTTAATTCTATTTTAAATTCGTGAAAAAAACAAATTTTATTCGAGAGTTTTCAAGCGTTTTGAAAATTTCAATTCCCATTTTTCTAGAAGTGACAGACACTAACTGAAATCTTCGCAGCACAACGCAGGGGGGGGGGGGGGTTAAAATTTGAGGTGGCGGCAGATCTCTATGCAGACGCTATTTCGAAGCTCGTTACAAGGTATAAGTGCATTAAGGTATAAGGCGATTTTATTTTAAAAAATTGACAGAACAGTTCCTGTCAATTTCATAATTTTTGAAATCCGAATAAATTAGAATGAAAATCCGATTTAAAAAAAAGAAATATCGGTACTTATTTCGTATATACCCCTCGCAAAAATCATGTACATCTAAATCTGTGAAATGAAATTATGATATCAATCTCATCAGTTTATTTCGGCATTAATCGGATGCGTGTCTGTTCCATTTCTAAAAACTGTGATTCGAAACAAATTATTTTTCAACGAGGAGTCGAATTTTCCGTAATGAAAAGTGCAAGGTGCAGTTTGGATCGAGTCGGTACTTCAAATTTCCCTATCCCTAGTCATAAATTTCAAGAAGATTCGCGGAAGCTCTCAAAACACCCATAAGGTGAAGATAATAGATTCATAAATGCCATAGGTCGCAAAACGCTCTGATCATGAGTCGAACGTAATACCGGCCAATTTCTGGGCCATTAGGGACACGCGACGGTCACATCACGACGTCTTGCATTCCGAGCAAAAAGGTCGAAGGTGGCTTGAGGATCGTTCAACGTCGAATGAGTTATTCAGGAGGAAGATTCGAGGAAACGTCTATTCACACTTTGTCGCCTTCTTTCCAAGGCTGGGAAGCGAAGTTTTCTAGAAATTTGGTTTGCAAAGTGGGGACCCGAATAAGGTGGAATGGTGACTTTCCGATAACACTATTCCATTACATGGAGCAGCCGTTTTATGTTTGTGAGGTTCTGAACTGTTCTAAAAATAGTTCTTCAGATAGTATGGAATAAGTTAGAGAACTAAAAGTAAAAATTGAGCTAAAGAAGTAGGTACCCTCAGAGGTAGCGGTGACAGGTGTCACCTCTAGAGTGGCAAAACATAAGACCAAAAACCCAATTATTTGTGTAGGTCCCAGGTTTAAGCCAGGTATTGGTTATCATCTCATATCGGTGCGTTCCCTTCGTACTTCCTAAACAGGAACAGTTTGCACGTTCAGGAAATTAAGCAGCAGGAAAGGTCACTCTTCCACCAATGCTGAAACTCGAATGTTGGTGTGTGCTGTGATCTCAGAGCTAAGGAAGATCCTACTTCAAGAAGAAAGACCAAGAAATAAAAGGGCCATAAAAGGACGGCTATTCAAGTAGTCTAGGCCTAACTTGGGTTTACCATGCTGCCATCATACTATCACAAAAATTACACCGATGTTGGTAGCTCAGGTTCTCGTTCAAAATTGGTTAACACAGCGAAGCTATCAGTACACTTCTTCTTCTTCTTTACTCTTCTTGTGACCCTGAAGATGCCTTCGCGTGGCCATTGGTGTTTTTTTTAAATGGCTGGTTGGTCGCGAGTCCTGGAGAGGATTCAATGTAGGTAAGGATTAAGAGTGTAGCAAAAATAATTAAAATAATAAAATGATAAAATATCATTAAAAGGGGGGATTTGATTTGTATTTGATGAATTTTAGTGATTTTATTGACTGCGCTTGAGTAATTTATAAATGTTTAAATGAAAAATTGATGTCAAATGGAAAAAAACAGAAATTACATGATGAATTGCTTAACATTGTATCTGTAGTAGGGTTAGTATTTCCCATAGCTCCCTAAACAGTTGTATGTTATTCAGGGCCCTTTTCAGGTACTCCAACACTTTGGTCCTGTCATCGACCCCCACAATCCCGTCGTGAAGAACGGGGTTCAGAGAAGTCTGTGTCCTTGTGCATTTCAGCAGCAAGTGCTGGAGATTCTGCACCATATGTCGGTCGCAAAGATCGCAGTCGGGGTCGTTCCTCTTCTTCATTAGGAATTCGAAAGAATTGGTGAATGCGTGCCCTAATATTAATCGATTGATGGTAGTGATGAAACGCCTATTGAGATTTTTTCTCCCAGAAAACCAGGGTGGTCGCAATGCTTCCTGAATGATCGCCCTGGTCCATGCTCCTGCCCCATCGGCATTAGTATATTTCGTATTCCAAACTTGCTTCTGATGCTCCACGATCAGTTGGTAAACGTCAGTGGAATGTGAGGTGATGGAGTTGCCAATTTCTCCGTGGCGAATCTCATTGGATGCCATTTTGTCCACTTTTTCGTTAAAATGCAATCCTACATGTGACGGAATCCACTGTAAATTCAAACTGCTTGTCTGGCCTACTATAAATTCTAACAATCGTGACAATTCCAACAATTCGATCGGTATTGGATCTCCTCTTCTGAGATGCGAGAGGGGATCCACAGCGGATTTCGAGTCTGACAGCACCACAATTCCCTCCCCTTGGTGAAGATGTTTACCATGATGCAGTGCCATTTTTAATCCAGCAAGCTCAGCATGGAAGTTGGAGGATATATGGCGCAGTCTCCTCCCCTGTCCTATCAGTATACTTTTCTGATGACGTCACGAATAAGTTTTTAAATGTTAGGTAACACTGTCCGACAACGTCACAAGAAAAGTAGCCTGTTAAATTCGCTGTAAAACAAGTTTGAACGGGAACTCGTCATTTTTCGTCGATATTTTTGAGTTAGTGTGTTGGCGCTATGGTTGACACAGGTGTACACGATTCATTCAACAGTTGTATCCTGGAAGATGAGGAAAGAATTCTATTTCACTCGGTGAGATAGTTCATGGCGGTCTCGTCGGAATGTCATTAGATCAAGTCATCGTGTTATCATCTGATATGGAAGAAACTAGTAAGTTACACCAAACAGAATCCTGTTATTGCACCGGTAACGGTATTAAATCACCAAAGAACAAACTACGGAACCAAAATCCCATTCAAGTATCTCCAGGAACTCTTTATGGAGCAAAATTTATTTTCTCATCTTCACCCTCACGTAGAGGGTTTTTCTACACTAAGAAGTAAAGAAGTGACATTCAGACAACTTGACCGGAAAGATGTGTGAAATGGCTTCGCGTCTTATTGATTCTCGCGTCGCGTCGCGAACTACTGCCAATTTTCTGACCTTAATTCGTTTAATTGAATTCCAAACTCCACCTCAACTAACGGAAAATCAAAGACGACGTTCCCTGAATCCTGTAGGTAGCTAGTTGATCAAGTTAATTGGCGTTGGGATCGCAATTAAATTACCTGAGAACACTCGGCGCAGCATTGATTTATATGAGAGGTTTTCAAGTCTTCTGCTCAAAGTTCAAAAAGAGGTTAAGAAAATGACTGGATGGACGAAAGAGTGGCATCCACTAGGTATAAGAAACACGAAATATGTTAGTGTAATCGATGTATGCCATAATCTAAGAGGGAATTACTAATTTTACCCCCGAAAATTGTATGGAATTTGATCGTAAATTTCTGAATTTAGTAATAATATTACAAGATTAAAATAAATACAAGCAGATATTGAGAAAGGAATCTTGGAATTGTCTCCTATTCTTTTGACCTCGTTCTGGTACTATCAAGAAACTGTCAGTTGTTTAAAACGTTTAGCTTTAAGGGGAAATAATTCTTCTGTCTTTATAATATAAAGACAGAAGAATTATTTCCCCTTAAAGCTAAACGTTTTAAACAACTGACAGTTTCTTGACAATTTAATATTATTAAATTGAAGGATTGACTTATTTGAAAACTGAATGGTGGTTCGGTGTTGCCAAGAAGATTGGTGCTCGGCAAGTAATTGGCCACTGACAAACCGATGGACAATTTCGTAAATAGAAATGAAATTATTTACAAGAATCAGAAACTCAAAATGCGAGAAACAACTTCGATTTTGTATGATCCAGTTTGTTTCAACTGACAAGGTTTTCTTCAGTGCTTTGGTTCGTTTTAAGATGCCTACTGAGCGATACCGTTCACTTGTTGATATTTTACAAATTTGGGGGTTTTGCGGCTATTGGATAAGGAGTGTAGTGAATATTTGAGTACTTCAGCCACGTATTGCAAGATGAAAAGTATTAACTACAGAGAATGCAGAACAGTTGAGAATGCAGGGAAGGCGAGGACCGTGACAGAGGATTTCGTGGCTAAGAAGCCCTCCACCAGGGGTTTGGTCTGAGTTCAGAGGCATTATTCACAATGGAGATCAAGCAGTAGGTTGCCAACGTTCTTGAAGGTCATGGCACTCGAAGAAGCTCACTTAGGCCCAGGCAAAGGAGTTAGGTTCTTGCACATCAGGCCTTTATGAAAATACCACTCAGTGTTCATTCGATTGAGCACACTAGACTGTACGATTCTCGTCTATCTTAATGCTCTTTTTCTGCTCTTGTGCATTAGTTGTTGATGATGGGTTCCTACGACAAACGTGCTTATAATACCATTTGGACCATGACGCTTCGAACTATTTCAAACTGGCTAAAAATGAAACACCTATGCAAAACATTTTTTTTTGTTTAGGTATCCTGAATTTCGCGGTGTTGGAAAACTTTCACCTAGACTTTCTCCAACCCTCCTCTATTCTTCTCTCTATAAACCATTTCGACAC
This sequence comes from Apolygus lucorum, assembly GCA_009739505.2. NCBI lineage: Eukaryota > Metazoa > Arthropoda > Insecta > Hemiptera > Miridae > Apolygus > Apolygus lucorum. Next base: position 15,123,861 of record CM019174.2, read on the forward strand.
AGAAATTGAATAAAAGGGGAGAACCGAGGCTCCCGGAAGAAACAATGAGAAGCCGTTCAAAAAGAGGGAGGGGGTTCCTTGAAACCTTCTCGAAATAACCCCTTCCACGGTGAAGGAATCCTAACAACGGTTATACCTTCGTAATGAGCCCCCCCCCCCCCCGTCCGTTTCTACTCAACTTTTCCACAGAAAAGGAACAAGCTCGTTTTACCGTCTTGAGTAATTTATTACTGGTCGCTCTTTACCTGGTGCTTAGAACTCTACCCATCTATACTCAGTACTTTTCCGAGTATTATTTTTGTCGTTTCACGACTTTTTTTTTACGTACCTTCCCTGTGTCAGCCATTTGTTGTTTCTCCCTTTTATCGACTTACTGACAATCCGTATTTTTATTCCTTCTTTTACTTAGCAAATTAGATGTTGGTTTCTATTTGTGGAAAAAATTGGACCTTCTCTCAGCCAATTCCACTCTTATTTTCTCGACCGATTTTCATTAAATTTGCTACTTGGGTCAAGTGTTACCAGCTGAAGTGTTCCTCGGGGTTTTTGATCTGCAGGGCGAGGTTCATCCTACTTCATTCAAGTCATGTTCTTCTCAAGCACACCACTTCTTGAAGACAACACTAGAAGTGATCGAAAGTAACGAAAAGACAGATTTTTCGACCAACTACTTCTTCCATTATTTTCTACCGATTTTCATGATACTTGGATCTTTCGAGTCAGGTTTGACGAGCAGGATTGCACCTTAGAGAGATGATTTGAGTGAGCTTTGTAACTTTTAACGGTTACTTCTCTCCTGCTAGTCCCAGAGAGCTGAAATTTGGCACATACCTCTGGAAGTGATTGCAAGGAAATCGCTAAAGATCAGATGTGTAAGAGATGACGCAAACTTATCTTTAGTTCGTTTACACCAAAAACTGTGCCAAAATGTCAATAATGACAAATCAAAGGACGATTCCATTGCCCAGTTTTTTGACATCTATAATGGATCATAATTTAATATCTATACGATGGTACCTATTATTGGAATCCACATTGTTATGACTCTATTTTTGACTGTTTTCACAATTTAAGATTTGAATGTACTGGCCAAATTTTGATTGACAAAATTGACTTTTTATTTAGAACTTACTCAGGTGAGAAAATTGAGAGTAATAATTAAGAAGGAGCTTATCAACTGGCTCAGAACTGTTGAACGACTTAGGTATGGGTGAGGGTAGATCTAACCTGCACAGAACCGTTAATAGATGTGAGTGAGGTGGTTTGGATGATTAAACAGCTCAGAACCAGTAGATGATAGTAAGGTTATCAAGTTTGTGGATTGAATGAATAAGGTGGTCCCTGAGCTTAGCTTATATGCAGCTAGGGTTGGTGAGAGATGGGTGAAGGCCAGATAGTTCCTGTCCCGACTGTTTCGAATTCACATCTGGTCAGCTCGAGCTAGCTTATAGCTTTTGCTTTATTTGAGTATACTTGTAGGATGAAAATCGCAACAAACATGAAATTTTTCTACAAAAAATGTCGGAGTTTGAAAATTTGCTGATAGACTTGATCTGGCTGAATAATACTAAACTTTTATTTTGAATCCACTCCAACGAGTAATAATGATTATTTACTGAGTTTATACGTCTAAAATCGCAAAAAAAGTTTGTAACCATCTGTGAGACACCTCAAACTTAGATAATTGGCTCTTTCTGGAAGGTAACTGCCCGACAATTTCGTTGAGCTGGCGAAGAAATAGTTTGCCTTTACCTGTCAAGTAACCAAGGAAAGCCTTGTGCTCCGCCTATTTCAAGTGGCAATGTTAAAAGGCACCCGTTTCCGACCTGGAAACGCCCTTTTGACACGAAACTAATAGAAAATTACTCGAACGAGGAAATTATACGTGTCACGATCATATTATCCGAGGTATCGATCCGATCTTGAGGCTCCTCGAGTTGGAAATTAGAATGCTTTACAACGAAGAAGACTAATCACAGTGATTTTGCTCGCATGGAATCGAGAATGACGCAAAGGTAGAAAATTCAAGGTCTCAGATGATTCGCCGAGAATCACTTCAGTGAGCGACTTGAACAATGAAATTTTAAACACAGAACGGAAATTTTAAGAATAGTAGCAATCTTGAACAGTTACTGTTCAATTATCAGATAATTCGAAAATTCATGGTCACAGAAACATATGGAAAATAATTTTGGATGACTTGATTTCCTGGTTGCATCAAGCGCCAGTTTAACTTGATGGATCACTAGTGCTGACCGAAGCTGTTGCCAAGCAAAACACCCCGCCTACTGTCCTAAAGGGGATTTTCCTGGAGACTCTGAACCTCTGGTACCCTCCAGATGAATGGCTCCACGTGTTCACCGACGGCTCAGCAACTGACGCGAACAGAAATGCCGGAGCAGGAGTATACTGTTCCCAGTTTGAACTGTCCGAACCAGCAGGTCGACTTTCAACAAACTTCGAGGGAGAAGTATTTGCAATCCAGCGGGCGGCAGCAATCCTCGGACAAAGGGATGACCGTCGAGTGGTGATCTTTGTGGATTCAAAAGCTGTCATTCTCGCACTCGTAATGGTTCCTCAGATGTCTCTATGGTAATAGAATGCCGCCGAATGATTGAACAGTTGCTGGAGAGGGGACTGCATCTGGTGCTGCAGTGGGTCCCCTCGCACTGTGGGATTGAGGGTAATGAGAAGGCAGATGTCCTAGCCAAAAGAGGTGCCAATATGCCCCAGCCAAGCGTCGCTCTTCCCTACAGCTCGGCCAAACGTCTCATCGACACCAAGAAAAGGCTTGCTGTCTGCCAGGAGCATGAAAGAGCTGCTGTAGGGAAAAGCTGGGAGCCGCTGATCAGCGACCCAATACCCAGATCCCTGCCCAGAAAGCAAAGTGTCGCCTGCTTCAGGATACAAACTGGGCACGATTTCCTCGCGAAGCACTTGTCCAGAATAGGAGTTTTCGATGGCCCGCTCTGCACTTTATGCCAGACTGAGGATATGACGGCATCCCACCTCGACACATGTCCGGCTATGCAGGACATAAGAAACAGTTTTAAGCAGGACGACACCGTATGGTGGAAGAAATCTGAACTTTATTGGGCTGCCCGAGCACGAATGGCCTTGGAGCCTCGTATACGGCGTAATTTAAAAAAAAAATAAAAAAAGTTTGACTTGAAGCTTAGTTTCCTAAATCGTTCAAGTTAAGGCCTAGACGTTATTGAGCTCGCAAAACCCACTTACGTGTCCTTTCAGGCTGCTGGAGTAGACGATCATTAGCATCATATGGCATCCTCCGTAGCATTTTCATTCCAAAGCACTCATCAAACTTTGCATTGTGGAACAGAGAGGTCGATTGATGGCCTTTGGTTTTCGTGTGCAGATTTAAAGTGGTGGCTTTACCAACATAATGCTGGAGAATCGGCACACTTCCAGGTCAGTTGTTATATGCACATCTTGCTCAGGCATTCTGAAGATCCTCTACATTTGTAGGTTTAGCTGTAAAGTAAACAACCATTTCAGGTTGGATTTTCGTCCGACTGCCATTCCTGGCGTCGCGGACGTCATCAGCTATCTTCCACATGGAAGATCAGAAGTTGTTCTGATGATTTCGCTCATGGCTTCCCATAGCCTCACGCCCTGGGTTGTGACGAGGGGGGGGGGGTGACAATGAGAGCCCAGCCGTCGAAAAACGTACGTTGCCGGCGATGAGCCTTGAACCCACTATCCCCGCATAGGTTGGTCCAAATTCCACCACCTAACAATGACGCCCCAACGACCGTAGCCACACCGCTGCCCCAGGTTTAGCTGTATTTGCAGAAGTGAAATCGGTCCTTCAGTCACCATATTGCACAGGGGGTTAAGTCACCATATTGGCTTATTGCAAGGGGTTAAGTTTTGTTGCAGTGGCTTAGGATGACGATGAGATGATGTCTTGCCAATGTTCTTTCCTTGAGGCAAGCCAATCGAGAAGTGTCCGAAAATATGTCTTTGGTCTGTAGGCTGGATGTCAAAATCTCCTGTAACTCCCGAAGGATCCCATTCTTCTGTGCGCCAACGAAAAACTTAGTTACAAGGGAAGGTCCTCGATCTGTTAGCCGACAATTTTGTCTCGGAATAACCACTTTCCATTATCTCGTTTTAGATGAGAATGCAAGTTCAAGATGCAAGAACAGTGAAAACTGCGCCAGAATCTCAGCTTTCCAATGGTATAATCAAAACATATTCTACAACCGTATTTAGGGGAGAAATTCGGGTTTGAACGCGGAAAAACGTGCATTTTTTCAACGAAATCGGCGCTCCGTCTAGTCGATCTGAGGGGTCGGACGATGGGAGTGGGTGGGTCGGCGCCGCAGTAGACCGCGAGGCCTCCGGTAACAGGAGGCCAGAGCGCTGATTTCGTTGAAAAAATGCACGTTTTTCCGCGTTCAAACCCGAATTTCTCCCCTAAATTTGGTTGTAGAATATGTTTTGATTATACCGTTGGAACGCTGAGATTCTGGTGCAGTTTTCACTGTTCTTGCATCTTGAAAAAGTATGGGTTCTCGTAGTTCAATTTGAGATTGAAAAAATGCGAGGTTTCCAAAATTACGTAAAATTCTCTTTTTAGAGGACATTTTCATGTCTCAAACCTTGACTCAAAAAAAAGTTAAAGCATCAATCCGATAGGAAATTTAATGCTCTTTCCAACAGTATCCTCAAATTGTAATTTACACAGCAAATTGAAGGAGTTATGACCGATTTAATGACATAAGGTCAAAATCACGAAAAAAAAGTTTAAAGTTAAAATAACTCGAAAACGAAGGGTTTAAAAAAAATTGCTAAGGGACATTTTTTGTTGCAAATTAGTTGTAGAATCGACTGGTACCGTATGGCAGACTAGTTAGGCTTACACCCTGTAGACTACTACAATTGTTGAAACATACCCTGTGCATACAGTATGTTGGTATGGTATACTGAAAAAAGGAAAAGATAGCAATTAACGTGCGGGTACTCTTTGAGTTCCGGGTGACGAGTTGAGTATTTTTTGAGGTTTTAAAAATTGTTACCAACAGGTTGACCGTATAATTTTAACGATGCGTGCTAAGTGCCACACCCCATAAGGCTGACTACTCTGTCTTATAGCTTATATTTCGATATTTTAAAACCATAGCTTTGAAAATTTGCTCTTTAACTTATATTGCACAAATGGACTTTTTCGGTTTTGTTCAAGCTAAGCCACAATGTAATCAGATGATTACAGCAATCTCCTACGTTATTCTCCTTAATGTGCGTTTATACCGAGTAACAGGTTTTTGTGGCCGAACTACAAGTCCACATTTGCCTGATATTTCCGTATAAACACATCAAACGGGTAGGTTGTAACCAAAAATAAGGCAAAAAATTCATTTCACCTTACACCAAATTAAGGGTCACCATTTTTGTGATAGAAAAATCATCATAATTTGAGATTAAGTTCGAAGAACGTATCCACAGGCCATCCGCACAATTTGAGAAGATTCGGATCTTCACTGCCGTGAGAAGGAAAAACAGCTTATCTATGAAATTCTGGGCGCCCGAAAAATGCCTCAAGGATTTTGAGCTTACCACTCCATTATTCGTCTCCAGTTTATAGTTATAAGTCCACATTTTCGATCGTCTGTTAGGTTACATCCTATCGATCGTGCTGATATCGATTAAATACAAGAAACATCGATTTTACTTCGATTATTCATAGTTAAGCTCTTTCTTCCAGTTAATAACCAAAACTGTGGCAGCGATTTGGAGGAAAAACCACTTGAGCTGTTTTTCCTCCACATCTTATACAAATCAAACGAACATTATATTTGAGAAAACCACTTATAATGTTAGGGAAAACCAGCTCAGCTGTTCAAACAACTTCTCAAATTCAGGGAAAACATCTGATGTTACCAATGGAGTGAGGGGGATTAGGAGGAAAAACCACTTGGCTGAAGCGGAAAATGGCTCAGCATGAAAGATCTAGTCGAACGATTTGGAGGAAAAACAGCTTATGTATAGTTGAGTGGTTTTTCCTCCACATTAAATTACGAAAGACCAGCCCAAGGCGTGCTAACCGTCAAAGATAAGCCCTTTTTCCTCCGAACGATCAAAGGCAAGCTGTTTTTCCTCCACATTAAACTACAGAATTTCTAGTTGAGCTTTTCTGACCAAATTTTTCAATTTCGCGATTTTATTATTTAAGCTGTTTTTCCTTCTCACGGCAGTTCCTTCTCACGGCAACAGAAGTGTTGAAGATTCTTCGTTGAAAATTTGGTCCATCTCCAAATTGTCATTTTCGAAACCAAAAGCAAAGCTTATCGCAAATTCATTCAACTTCTCTGAAAAAAAAACAAGTTTTATTTCGATCACTTTACTCAATTCCCCGAGTCTGAAACAGATTTCTTCTCCGCGATTACGCGTGAACAGTGAAGCAATCAATTTACAAGAACATCGAAAAAGTTTTACGAGGAGGTAATAAAATCGGGAAAATACTTGGTATATAATGTTTTACGAGGGTGTTAGCGTCTTCTGCAAAAATCGGTAAACGCTTGGTGACTTTCATTTCAACTTATTTTGATCGCAGATGCGCGAAATGGTGTCATATCAACTTTTTTATGAGGGCTAATAAAATTTAACGATCGGAAAAATACAATTTTATAGCTGAAATTATGTTATTATTTCTTAACATGAGTCTTCTAGAAGTGCACGAGTTTTTATAGGAAGGTACAGTTGGAGAGCTTAATTGAAACACGGGCGAAAACGGGGTTTGAAAAAGCTGCAAATTATTACACAAAGGTGTATTATTTTCTTGGTTGTTGTGGAGAAGGAAGCAGAGGACGTAAATATACCTTTTTCAACATTTATTTGGCAAGCGCTTTCGGAGCAAACTATGGTCCTTTTCTCAAGCCTACAAGAAAAGCGCTTGCCAAATGTTGAAAAAAAGTATATTGACGTCCTCTGCTTCCTTCTCCACAACAACCAAGAAAATGACTACAGCAGGAGTACAGAACAACGATGACCACTTCCTGGGAGAAAGTGGTGACCAAGAGGCAATCGCCTTTGGATTTTTGAAGACTACATTGAACCAAAAACAATATGCATTTTTGGTGATTGTTCATGCTTGAAGTTACTTTTTAGTCTTCAATTACCTAATTGTTTTTTCCTGTAGGCTTGAGAAAGGGGCCATAGTTTGCCCCGAAAGCGCTTGCCAAATAAATGTTGAAAAAAGTATATTGACGTCCTCTGCTTCCTTCTCCACAACAACCAAGAAAATGACTACAGCAGGAGTACAGAACGAAGGTGTATTATTTTTCTGTATAAATCACTCGTCTGCAAAGAATCCTTTATCCAGGGTCAACTTTCTTCGGGACTAGAAAGCCTCAAAGCTCTTCATCAATCTCTGTGTCATCCAGGTGTCATTAGACTACATCAATGGGTGCGGAGTAAAAATTTGCCTTATTCGATGGAAGATGTTAGGCAAGTAGTAGCATCATGTAAAATATGTTCTGAACTGAAGCCTCGATTTTTCCGACATCAAGGTAAACTTATAAGAGCCACTATACCTTTTGAGAGATTTAACGTGGACTTCAAAGGACCTCTACCTACGCAATCAAGGAACCGATATCTCCTCACAGTAATTGATGAGTATTCCAGATTTCCCTTTGCATTTGCATGCCAAGATACGAGAGCTGCCACGGTCATAAATTGTTTCAATTCACTTTTCTGTATTTTCGGAGCCCCCTCCTATATACATTCGGATCGAGGTTCTTCATTTATGTCTCAAGAACTTAAGAATTTTCTCGCTACTAGTGGGGTGGCAACTAGCCGTACCACTGCATACAATCCTCAAGGAAATGGACAAGTGGAAAAATATAACGGGACTATTTGGAGGACGATTGAACTTGCACTCAAAGAAAAAGGGCTAAAAGTAACTCAGTGGGAAACAGTGCTCCAGGAAGCACTACACGCTATCCGGTCACTCTTGTGTACTAGTATAAATGTCACACCCCACGAACGAATGTTTAGTCACCCTAGGAGATCTGGAAATGGATTGTCAACACCTTCGTGGCTTCTTAGACCTGGAACAGTATTGCTCAGAAAATTTAACAGGCAATCAAAATTTGAACCGTTGGTTGAAGAAGTGACTCTGGTTGACGGAAATCATGACTATGCACTGATTCGCTATTCTGATGGCAGAGAGACCACTGTCTCAACAAGACATCTAGCTCCATCAGGAGAAGGATCAAGAATTTTATCTGAAGGTGACTTAGACTTGGACAACCTAGCCCCCAATACTAACGATGAGGACAGAGAAATTGAACAACCAACCTCGATGCCTCAAACTGTAGAACCAGTAACGGATCCTGAAATCGTCCAGGTGGAGCCTCAAGAAATTTCTGATAGATCACCGCCTGAAAACCTACCCCTTAGTGAATCGCCAAGGAGGAGTTCAAGGGCACGAAAACCTCCATCCTACCTCCAGGATTACGTGAAGTTCTGAGGAGAGGGTGAATGTAATATTATTGTAATCAATGGCTGGTGTCGTTCAATAGAAACATGTTTACAGCGTTTGTTTGTAGAAACCCAATTTCCTAATTTCATTCTTTCTTCATGTTTTATGCAGAATAAAACCTTTCTACAGGTAATCTTTGTTTTCTCAAACACATCACCGGCTTTGCCATTGCCACCACCATCCAACCATAGATACTACCTACCTACCACGTACCTACAGCGATCACATTTTGGTCAGATAAAACTTGAACGGAGATTAGGCCTCTTTTGCGATTCACACTCGTGTTTCTGATTTATCGTACGTCCAACACTTAAATTCTCGTAGGGAGCGAACGGTTTGTCCTACAAAGCTCCGCGCGGTCTCTGAAAATTGTAATTATTCAATACCTTAAATTGATGGAAAAACAAGGTATTGTTTATATTAAAATCTTTTGAGCTAGGGCGTCTTCAAAATTTCAACCCTTTGAAGTGACCGACATTAACCAAAAGCTTCGGGGCACAACTAGACCCCAAATGGAGTCCATTGACCAAATGTCATCAAAATCGAGAAATCTGAGGTGACAGGACTTGCTTGTTTCGGACTGATTTTTCAGGTTATTTTGTACTTAACTGACTATCTAGTGTTCCAGGTCGATCCTCTGGACGCATATCCGGTAAGACAGCACGATTTACACAACTTTAACGAGCATTTTTACAAGTCACTCTTGTATTTCTGTTGAGTGCTTAAAATGTTCAGCTCAACTCCAACAAAAGTTGTATTTTCAAGAAATTAGAAAAGAAATTTGTAATTCTAGTGATAAACATTCAACTCTATTTCGTCGGAAAGATGTATAATTCGTTGGCAATGACCATTGCCAGGGATTTCATGAGTGTACTGCAAGCATTATAATTCTTTCGAATTTGGTGCCCATCATGAGGAGTTTTCCTCAAGATCGTCCAGCAACAACTAGAGAACCTCCAACAAGGCAATCCTGTAAGAGTTAATCAGTCCATTCTAACTTCAGAGAATCCTGAGAGTTGTATCCAACCTAGTTGTAGGTATCTACTCTAAGAAAGAAGCTACTTGAGCGGTTTTCCTTGTCAATGTGAACCTCTCCTGGTATTCGGTGCTAAAAATGTTCTTCAAATTCAACAGTACTAGCATCTGGCATCCTAATACAATTTGCATTCTGCACAAGCGGAATTTCCTCGTCAATTTGATGTTATCCTGGGTCCATGCTGCTCCAAGGTTCTGCACATTGACCCGGACTGGAATCTGCCTTGTCAGCACGATTTGCGCTCGTCTTGAGCAAATTTTCCTTGTCAATTTGAACCTCTCCTGGTATTCGGTGCTAAAAATGTTCTGCACATTCACCAGGACTAGAATCTGGCGTTGTAATACAATTTGCACTCTACACAAGCGGAATTTCCTCGTCAATTTGATGTTATCCTGGGTCCACACTGCTTCAAAGTTCTGCACATTGACCGGGACTGGAATCTGCCTTGTCAGCACGATTTGCGCTCGTCTTGAGCAAATTTTCCTTGTCAATTTGAACCTCTCCTGGTATTCGCTGCTAAAAATATTTTGCACATTCACCAGGACTAGAATCTGGCGTTGTAATACAATTTGCACTCTACACAAGCGGAATTTCCTCGTCAATTTGATGTTATCCTGGGTCCACGCTGCTTCAAAGTTCTGCACATTGACCGGGACTGGAATCTGCCTTGTCAGCACGATTTGCGCTCGTCTTGTGCAAATTTTCCTTGTCAATTTGAACCTCTCCTGGTATTCGGTGCTAAAAATGTTCTGCACATTCACCAGGACTAGAATCTGGCGTTGTAATACAATTTGCATTCTACTCAAGCGGAATTTCCTCGTCAATTTGATGTTATCCTGGGTCCACGCTGCTCCAAAGTTCTGCACATTGACCGGGACTGGAATCTGCCTTGTCAGCACGATTTGCGCTCGTCTTGAGCAGATTTCCCTTGTCAATTTGAACCTCTCCTGGTATTCGGTGCTAAAAATGTTCTGCACATTCACCAGGACTAGAATCCGGCGTTGTAATACAATTTGCATTCTACTCAAGCGGAATTTCCTCGTCAATTTGATGTTATCCTGGGTCCACGCTGCTCCAAAGTTCTGCACATTGACCGGGACTGGAATCTGCCTTGTCAGCACGATTTGCGCTCGTCTTGAGCAAATCTCCCTTGTCAATTTGAACCTATCCTGGTATTCGGTGCTAAAAATGTTCTGCACATTCACCAGGACTGGAATCTGGCGTTGTAAAAACAATTTGCATTCTACTCAAGCGGAATTTCCTCGTCAATTTGATGTTATCCTGGGTCCACACTGCTCAAAAGTTCTGCACATTGACCCGGACTGGAATCTGCCTTGTCAGCACGATTTGCGCTCGTCTTGAGCAAATTTCCCTTGACAATTTGAACCTCTCCTGGTATTCGGTGCTAAAAATGTTCTGCACATTCATCAGGACTAGAATCTGGCGTTGTAATACAATTTGCATTCTACTCAAGCGGAATTTCCTCGTCAATTTGATGTTATCCTGGGTCCACGCTGCTCCAAAGTTCTGCACATTGACCCGGACTGGAATCTGCCTTGTCAGCACGATTTGCGCTCGTCTTGAGCAAATTTCCCTTGTCAATTTGAACCTCTCCTGGTTTTCGCTGCTAAAAATGTTCTGCACATTCACCAGGACTAGAATCTGGTGTTGTAATACAATTTGCATTCTACTCAAGCGGAATTTCCTCGTCAATTTGATGTTATCCTGGGTCCACGTTGCTCCAAAGTTCTGCACATTGACCGGGACTGGAATCTGCCTTGTCAGCACGATTTGCGCTCGTCTTGAGCAAATTTTCCTTGTCAATTTGAACTTCTCCTGGTTTTCGCTGCTAAAAATATTTTGCACATTCACCAGGACTAGAATCTGGCGTTGTAATACAATTTGCATTCTACTCAAGCGGAATTTCCTCGTCAATTTGATGTTATCCTGGGTCCACGCTGCTCCAAAGTTCTGCACGTTGACCGGGACTGGAATCTGCCTTTTCAGCACGATTTTCGCTCGCCTTGAGCAAATTTTCCTTGTCAATTTGAACCTCTCCTGGTTTTCGCTGCTAAAAATATTTTGCACATTCACCAGGACTAGAATCTGGCGTTGTAATACAATTTGCATTCTACTCAAGCGGAATTTCCTCGTCAATTTGATGTTATCCTGGGTCCACGCTGCTCCAAAGTTCTGCACATTCCAGTCTGCCCGGACTGGAATCTGCCTTGTCAGCACGATTTGCGCTCGTCTTGAGCAAATTTTCCTCATCAATTTGAACTTCTCCTGGGAGTGTTCGCTGCTAAAAATGTTCTATACGTTCTCCAGGACTGGACTCTTCTGTGTCAACACTTTTGTGCTCTCTTCATGATGCAATCGCGATTTTCCTCACCAACTTGAACTACTCTAGGATGTTCGATGCTAAAAATATTCATCTCGTTCCCCAGAATTGGAACCTGGCATTACAGCACGATTTATATTCTTTTAGAGACGATTTTTCTTTTCATTTTGAAGCTCTTCGAGATATTCGGTGGTTGAAAGGCTCTACCACGTTCTGATTCTAGCTGAATGAAATTTTGGATTTCTCATTTACTTTGCTGATATCTTTTTGAGTCGAAAACGTTCAAATGGATTCATTGCTTCTGGTTTGATACTACAAACTTTCTCTGAAAGATCGCAATTTTTTACTATAATAAGTTCTTAGGGTTTCTAATTCGCCATGCAATTTCGAAGCAAATTCATACAACTTGAACATGAGTGAACGGAATTTTTGGTGTTTTCGCGGTTCCTCATTTTCTGAGTAGCTACGAACAAAAACACGATTTGAACGATTTCAACTTGGTACCTACCTTTTTTGTGGATTTGAAGATGTTCAACTCGATTTCCTGTTCACGAATCTGGTTTGGCACATCTTCCTCTGAGTGAAAGCAGTTTATGATGCGTTGGTAGAATTTCTACTTTTGCATTTAACCTGTTTCAACTCTTTATACCTACCCTTACTATGGCTATGTTTGTATATTGTAATTGAATGTGAATTTCATGGTTGTAGATTAGTAACGTAATAATTTAGAATTTTAATCTTTTGTGGTTATGTGTTGATCGAGTTTCATGGATGTAAAACATGGTGAAATATCATTTAGGTTAGCAAGTTTGGTTACTCTTTATAGTACGAAAGGGATTCAATCGGTAAATGCGATCATCTTGTATCAAATCTTACCTTCAGATAACGGAGGCCATTGGCGCTGTAGGTCAGTGAAGGACCGGGAAGTTATTTGTTAAAGCACCACAAGAAGGTTGCGAATAAATAGTAAACAAATGATGAATCACAGGTGAAAGAATAAAACCCGGCAGCCGATAAAAATTGAATTGATAAGCAATAACGAAGAAAACGAGTTGACACAGCGGATTCTATTTGTCGTCCTGATACGCGCACCGAAGCACCGAATGGAGAGGAGGTGAACTAAGGGGATCTGTGGGGTGTTGTGGATATAAACAGAGGCCATGATGGAGGCTGAGGCGCATGCGCAAAGTAAGGTTCGAGGACCCCCGGCAGGTGAGGGCGGTCAAGTCAGCTGAGAATCGGCAAGTTTGACGTCACGAGGGTGCATTATGCTTTCTCGGGGTTCGAATGGAAGGGGGATTAGGAAGGTACCGGCCGGCAGGTGGCGCCCTCTGGTGATACCTGAGGATGGGAAGAAGGTATCCTGCAAGAGTGCAGATGTGAGACGAAGGAAGCCGTGATGGACATCTTTGAGATAGAGAAAGACAGGAAATTCCAGCATCAATGAAGAGGAGATTCTGTGAAAATTATAGGAACAATCTTTGCTTCAGTCCTGATATCTTGCTATGAGAAAAAGAAAGAATTCCTGCAGAAAGCTCGTAAAGAGATGTGACTCAAATTGAAACCTTCGTTTTTGACAAATCCTCTATTCACCCATCCTGAATTTGGGCGAATTTGAAAATTTATTTTGTCTTGTAAGACCAAGATCTTTGGTGTAGAGAAAGAGAGGGAATTCCAGCATCAATGAAGAGAAGAATCTGTGAAAATTATAGGAACAATCGGAACTTCAGTCCTGATATCTTGCGTAAAGAGATGCTTGTAAAGAGATGTGTGAGATGAAAACCTTTGTTTTTACAAATCCTTTATTCGGTCAAATTTGAACATTGATTTTGTACCTATTGGGAAGAACTTAACCTCAAGTCCCAAAGACTCTTAAAGCCGCCGAATTTCCCTTCATGTTCCTTGAATTAGGTACAGGTTATATGTTAAGAGAGAATTTACGCTGAAGAGAAATTCTAATAGGAAGTACTTTTCATCATGTAGGTTTTTTTAGTTTGATTATTAATTATTTCTAATAACTTCAAGTGATAATTCCTCAACTGTACTCAGAATACTCCTTATATGTCTAACTATACTACCCCTAATTCCCAAATACTCTCCAAGTCCCTATCAATACTTGTAATGACCCAATGGAGTGTGAGCATGGGTAGGAAAAACGGTTTATTGTTATTTTTAATCTAAACTAGACCTCATTCTGAGAATTTTGACACCAACCGCGACCTTCTAGCGTGAGAAGTCCTTTTTCTATGATTTTTCAAAGTTTCGAATGTTTATGACGCCACAGTTGGCTGGGGGGTCCCGCCCAGGCGGGACGTCATAAACATTCGAAACTTTAAAAAATCGTAGAAAAAGATCTACTCATCCAAAAAGAGAGCGGCTGGTGTCAAAATTCTCAGGATGAGGTCTACTTTCGATTAAAGATTTTAAAAACGCTGCAAATTATTACACAACGATTTATTATTTTTATATAGATCACTCGTCTACAAAATCACCAACCATCCAATATGAAGAAAAAAAGAAAAAAAAAGAAAAAAAATATAAAAAAATCAAAATCACCAACCATCGATCGCATTTCGGTCAGCTCTAATTTGAACGGAGATTCGGCCTCTTTTGCGATTCACACTCGTGTTTTGATTTATATATATTTTAATATAAACTCTTAAATTTTCGTAGGGAGCGAACGGTTTGTCCTACAAAGCTCCGCGTGGTCTCAAAAAATTCTAAAAATTCTATAGAATCTTAAATTGAAGGAAAAACAAAACCTTTATATCGAAATTTTTTGAGTTAGGGCGTTTTCAAAATTTCAAAATTGATTTTGGAACCCTTAGGAGTGACCTACATCAACCAAAAGCTTCGGGGCACAACTAGACCCCAAATGGAGCCTACATACCAAATTTCATCAAAATCGGTCAATGCTAAGTGGCAAAAGTGCCGCGTACGGCGTACGGCAGACGGGCGGCCAAATTTTTATTCGATTTTGGTTTATTATTTTCAATAATGAACCTTTGGAATCGACCAAGAAAAAAAAAATTTTAACACCCCCTCAAAATTTGATGGTTTACGTTTCAAGGTACGTAGAATCCAAAAATCGAATAAAAATTTGGCCGTCCGTCCGCCGTACGCGGCACTTTTGCCACTTAGAATTGACCGATTTTGATGAAATTTGGTATGTAGGCTCCATTTGGGGTCTAGTTGTGCCCCGAAGCTTTTGGTTGATGTAGGTCACTCCTAAGGGTTCCAAAATCAATTTTGAAATTTTGAAAACGCCCTAACTCAAAAAATTTCGATATAAAGATATTGTTTTTCCTTCAATTTTGGATTCTATGGAATTTTTAGAATTTTTTGAGACCACGCGGAGCTCTGTAGGACAAACCGTTCGCTCCCTACGTAAATTTAAGGGTTTATATTGAAATATATATATATAAATCAAAACACGAGTGTGAATCGCAAAAGAGGCCTAATCTCCGTTCAAATTAGAGCTGACCGAAAAGCGATCGATGGTTGGTGATTTTGATTTTTTTTAAATAATTTTTTTTAATTTTTTTTTTAATTTTGTTTTTTATTTATTTTTTTTTTCATTTTTTTCTTCATATTGGATGGTTGGTGATTTTGTAGACGAGTGATCTATATAAAAATAATAAACCGTTGTGTAATAATTTGCAGCGTTTTTGGATTCTACCTACCTTGAAACGTAAATAATCAAATTTTGAGGGGGTGTTACAATTTTTTTTTCTTGGTCGATTCCAAAGGTTCATTATTGAAAATAATAAACCAAAATCATGCGCGCCCCCCATTAGTCCCCAATTTTCTTTCAAGTCTCCATCTACTCTCCTAGTTCCCTAACTTCTCACTAAGAAGCTCAGTTACTCCCTTTATCTCTAACAATTTTCATAACTAATCTTTTTTTTTTGTTCCAGGTTGACGACGTCGAAGCTCTCCCACGCCCGCTCAATTCCAATAGAACATTTCCTCAAAAGAGAAGAAAGTCCATCGAAATGCATTTTTCATCAGGTAGGGTTTTCCTTTTGATTTAGGTAGGTTATCCCAAAAGGTAGGTATTCCCCTAGTCCTCAACTTTGTACTCAGAGTACTCGTCCCCATGTTATTCTCATGTTTCCATCTACTCCCGAAGCTCTCGACGTCTCTCCAATTACTTACTCTCAACTACTTCCTAAGTCCTCAGCTTCTCTCCTACTCTCTGATAATTTCTAATCTCGAATCGTTATTTTTTGTTCTAGGTTTTTCAAAATGTTCATGTAGTCGACGTCGAAGAATGACTACAGAATTAGAATGACTGCAACTAATGAAGTCATAACTAACTAATGAAGTTAGAATGACTACAACCCAAATTGTACTCCGATTACTTCTCAAGTTTCCTACTACTACTACTCCCCATTTACTTCTCTTGTTTCCATCTAAAGTCCTCAACATCTCCCCAATTCCACAAATACTCCCTAGGCCCTCAACTGCTCTATAAGTCGTCAGCTACTCTCCTGGTCCCTGACTAATCATCAATCGTCTAATCATTTTCCAAATTGTCGACGTCGAAGAAAAATACCTCCTGCGTCTGCTCACTTCCAATAAAAAACTTCTTCATAGGACAAGAAATTCTAAAGGTATTCTTCATCAGGTAGATTCTATTCCCGTTGATTACGCAGGTGATTTCAAAAGCACCAGTTATTCCACTGATCCTCAACTATTCGTATAAACCTCAAGTGACTACTCCCAACTGTACTCCGTTACTCCTCTGCGTCTCTGTAAGTTTCTATAAATTTTCCTTGTTTTTTGTTCCAGGTTTTCAAAAAATACCAGGTCGAAGCTCTCCCACGTTCGCTTACTCGCAAGAGAAGACTTCTGTCTTGAAGGAGTTGGAAGAAGTTACATTTTAATAAATTCATCATCAAGGAGAAAAAAGTAAGTTTTTCTCTCCAATTTAAAAAAAAGTATTCTTCAGGCCTACTCTTCAAGTACCATTATTCTCTATAAGGTTCTGTTTTTTCGACTGCTTGATTAAGACACTAGATGTTGAGACCCTTGAGGTTCAGTCAGAAGAAGAATAAAAACATTTTGTTTGGCCGACGTTTCGGTATATTTCTATACCATCTTCAGGGCTTGGAAACGGTGTAAATATACTTCTTTTGGCTACAATATACTTCATTTTCATGTTAAAATTATATCTACCAATTAAGGATACTCAAAGGATGTGTGATGCAAATAAAAATAAGTTCGGGAGAAAGAATAACGCTCTATAAAGCGTGTAAACGGCATGAATATCTACTAATTAGGTAATTAGTTATCCTCATTAGGCAAACGGTTGGTCCCACAAAGTATCAAAAAGGTCTTTAAAATCTTAGCAATTTTAAAATAATGAAAAACCAATAACTACTAGTATGTCGCAAGTTTTCGAAATTGTTTTCCCCCAATTTGTTCACCTTGGACGGATAACCAAAACTGGGCACAGTGCCGCGGACGGACGGAAAAAATTGTATTAGATTTTGGATTCTACAAAAAAACGCTGCGAATTATTACACAAAGGTTTATCTTTTTTCTATATAGATCACTCGTCTGCAAAGAACACGGCGGTTAACATTTGAACGGAGATTCGGCATCTTTTGCGATTCACACTCGTGTTTCTGATGTATCGTAAGTCCAACCCTTCAATTCTCGTTGGGAACGAACGGTTTGCCCTACAGGGCTCCGCGTGGTGTCAAAAAATTCTAAAAATTCAGTACTATCCTTAATTGATGGAAAAACAATACCTTTATATCAAAATATTTTGAGTTAGGGCGTTTTAAAAATGACAAACCTTATTTTTCAACCCTCAGAAGTGACCTAGATCATCCAAAATCTTCGGGGCACAACTATACCTCAAATGGAGCCTACATACCAAATTTCATCAAAATCGGTCAATGCTAAGTGGGGAAAGTGCCGCGTACGGCGGACGGACGGCCAAATTTTTATTAGATTTTTGGATTCTACGTACCTTGAAACGTAAACCAACAAATCTTGAGGGGGTGTTAAACAATGTTTTTTCTTGTTCGATTCTAAAGGTTCATTTTGAAAATAATAAACCAAAAACCTATCAAAACCATGAAATTCTGAGGGGGATTATAATTTTCTCTTTCTTTTTTTCTTAAACCATCAAATTCTTTGGGGGATGATAATTTTCTTTTTCTTTTTTCTTCTTCTCTTCTTTCTTCTCTTTTTTCTTAACCATCAAATTTTGAGGAGGATCATAATTTTTTTCTTGCCCGATTCCAACGGTTCATTAGTGAAATTAATGAACCAAACGGGGGATCTCAAATTGTTCAGGATTGATTGGTTGGATTTACGACCACGTCATAATCTTCCTCGTTTCAATGTCTTCTACATTTTAGGTTCTACTGTGGAAGGTGCTGCGGTCCTAATTTTCTCGTTAGAATTATTTCACACCGCTCCTGGGTAGTCTAGTAGATGCCAAGCCCGGGTAGCGTGGAAGTTTGGACAGGAATAGTATACCTGTGTTGTTGAAGGCGTCTACACCACATTGATTATCCTTAGCAATAGAAATATTTGCCCTCGTACACGATAAATAATAATGTCATTACTGGTAACGACATTACTGCTTCATTCCAGTTCTTGATTACACTCTAACCCTAGAAGGTCAATAATGTCATTATTTTCTTCAGCATTGTCACAGCTGAATTCAATAGACCCTTGCGAAATAGCTTGTGCTGCTAAAAAGAACTCGGGAAAGACACTGTAGCTATTATAAGTAATTTCGAGGGTAAATTGTATGAACATGAATGCGTCAAATTTTGTGTAATAGTGTACCAAAACACAAAGTACTTCTACAGTATTGTTAGTTACATTGATTACTACGGAAACTAAATATCAAATTCCTATTCCAAATTTGATATTTAGTTTCCGTAGTAATCAATGTAACTAACAATACTGTAGAAGTACTTTGTGTTTTGGTACACTATTACACAAAATTTGACGCATTCATGTTCATACTATTTACCCTCGAAATTACTTATAATAGCTACAGTGTCTTTCCCGAGTTGGTATATTATACCTACAGTTTTTCACTCACTTGCCTAAGCACTGAAATAATTACTGTGTAATAATTTTATGTTACAAAATTAATTTTCGTTTCAAGTCCTTCTATTAAATAAAAACATTTACCCGATACGAAAAATGGTAATTCATCCAATGACTAATCAATGGTAATTATTCAATAAAATGAATTAATAATTTTAAAAAACTACGGACGGTATACTTACGGTTCTACAGTAAAATCGTTTGATAGTAATTAATTTTAAGCAATTTTTTCTCACCAAAAATTTTGTAAATGTTTATTTCGCGACAAATATTTACATGCAATTTGTTGAAATAAACGTGGTAACGCTTTCTGGAGTCGTGACGTGACGATCGAGGTGCGATATCAATCGTGACGGTCGGAAAAATAATCGGAGTAATAATAAATCACTAATTAAATGGTTATTAGGTAATGACTAATCAATCAAATAAACATACTTGGTAATGCACTTGTTTATTTGAGTAATGACGGTGAACTGACTGCATCAACTCTTCACGGTCGGTAATAATGAGAAGTAGATATTTTTTCTTTTGACGTGCTTTTATTTCACTGGATAACCTACTCCATTATAATTTTTTTTCATTCGTGATAAATTATCCGATTTTTATGCACTTCATTTCGATATCCCATACCTTCCCCATTTCCATTATTGGTTCAAGCATAAAGAGACTTTTTTCTATTGTTTTCCAGTAATTGTCTTGTTATACACTTTATATAAAACTTTATATAAAGTGATGATTGTGTTGATTCATCAGATATTAACGTCCCTCGACCGGGGATCGACCTCTTATAGTTCCGACTAAACTATATTTACACTTCTGAGTCGGAGCTCGTTACCACTGAGCTAAGGAAGAGAATGGACAGAAATGCGAAGAGGTAGCTGATCACAACAATTGAAAGGTAGGAGATGTTCTTCAAATTCCAAGTAAATTCAATGAAGTTAACGGGTCTGGAATTGGATTTTGTCTGGTTCCCTCGCAGTACCTACTTATTAGGTCATATTTATCAAACGATGTTATCAGACCATCTCATCGACGTATCGATATCATCGGACCGAAACATCGATATTTGAAAAACATCGATATTACGAGCAAAACATCTATGTTTCGATATCATCGATATCGATGTCCCATCCCTAGTATCTCTTCCTCCCCCAAGTAATCAGAAAATCCGGATTGCCATATTCCAGTCCGTCATTCCACCATGACTAGGGACGGCACGATACTCCAAAGTATCGATACTCCTTTCAATACGATATTTCTCAAGAAGTATCGATACCCAATATTTTTTCGATACCGATATTATAAAATATCGATACTTCGATAATATCGGCTTAAAGTATCGATACCACCGATATTTCAAATTAACCCACCGATGATTTTTCAATCCAAATAAAAACCCTATTAATTGAGAAAAGGCAATATATATATTTTTAACAATAATTTAAAATGTAATAAAAGTCAATAAAAATTAAAAATGTAAAAAAGTCAATCAAAATTAAAAATGTAATAAAATCCAATCATTTAAAATTTAATAAAAATTAATGATCATTCCATTTTATTTCAATTCCAATTCTTATTTGCAAGAAATCTCTGTTCAATGAAATTATGTTTTCCTTCCACTAGAAATCGAAAGGCTCGAGTAATATAATAAACCAGTTACAATACAAATAATACTATTTATTATTCGAAAAAAGCCGTTCGCACGTGACTGATGTCGCCATTACGATTAATATTTTGCATGCCTCCCTTTTCTTGTAAGTTCGGGAAAACGGGTTTAAATTCCTTCCAAACTCACATTGGATATTGGTACTATTTTGAGGCTCTCGTGGCGATATATCGTTTCAATTGATACTATTCTGAGCCTATTTTGAGTGTTATTCTGTGGCAGACAATTTATGGCATTATTTTTTAGTTACTTATTTGGTATTTTTTCACCAATTTACTTTGGCAAAATTTTCGATAATATCGTCAAGAAAGTATCGATACCTCCGATATTTTAGGCAAAAGTATCGATACCAATTTATCGGTTTGTATGGTCCATGACCCACCCCAGACGATCAGTAGTACCTACTGGCATTCTGATGAGACGTTATCATTATTCATCGCGTAGGGGCCGATTAATTTTACCCTGTGTTTATCGACAATTAACGTTGATTTCACTGATAGTTCCAAAATGCCTTTCATTGTGAGTGCTGCAAATTGGAAGGTAGTAGGTTACAGGATAATCTCTGTTGAATTTCAAAGAAATTGATCAGTAAGCTAATTGACGTAAGCGGTTTCTAAGTAAATTTTAACACTAACCATCGACCCGATCGCGAATATTTTCATAGCAAAGAATTTAGTTGAAACTGCTCGTCAAACTCGTCCACCTCAAGTTTACATTCCACAAAACAATATATAGAAAGAACCAATTCAACTCTCGGATAGATAGCTTTATTGGCAGTATTCTTGGCAATGCAGACGGGGGGCAATGCAGACACACCTAAATAATAAACCGTTGTGTAATGATTTGCAGGATTTTTTCTGATCGGAATCTGTCTCAAGTGTCTAGTTCAATAAATGTGGTGTCTCGATGATACGTTTTGATAGCGTAGGTAACAGTGATGGCATAACTTGCCTGACGTGAGGTCCGATCGCCTTTGCGTGCGGCCGCCACGTTTCACTCCGTTGATCTCATACAAAACTTCCTGACGAGTTCGAATCGGTTGACGAGAAACGGAAAAATCCCATCTAATCTCCAGTGCAGGTCTTCCCTCAAGAAATTACATTTTCACGATTCAACCACACAGCTACTATACAGGTTGTCCAAGTAACTACGCTCCCCCCACTTATTTTCTCTAATAGTGTAAGAAAAAAAATCGGATTAACGCTATTCTTCATAATTTTTTGCGTAGAATTCAAAAATGACAAAATTGCGCAGTGCGCAATCGCGCAACCATGCGCAATCATGATCAACTTTGTTTTTTTCAAATGAGAACCCCCATTTTTTATTGCAGATTCGGATTCTACGTCAAATTTTATGAACATTTTACTTCGACAACTTTTTTTTTTGGACGCGCACAGCCCGCACAGCGAGCGCTCAAAGATGCGCAACCCAGAGATTGCGTCAAAGTTGAAATGAAGGTAAACCTCAAGTGCGGCACATCACTTAGCACTGTTTTTCTACGCTGAATCGCGTGGTGATATCCCTTTCTTGATTTGATTTCACTTTACCTTATCTACAGCCGAAAAAGTCACTTTTTGAGGAGGAAATCATCGATTTTCATACAAAGGGTAATAATCATCCTAATAAAATGTAAAAAATTAAATTTTTAAAATTGTAAAATAACGGGAAACTTCTACATAATTATCACAAAATGTTGCAAAATAATTTTCAGTCTTCTAAAATCATGATGAGATGAACAATGATTGAAACAATTAAGCGATAAACTCTTAATAAATTAAGAATTTTTTAATAAACTCTTAATAAATAATAATTCTCAATGTTAACTGTATTGTCTACCTGCACAAAGGAGTAATAATTCGAGAAGAAAACAATACTCGGAAAAAATTCCACGGAAAATCGATGATTTCCTCCTCAAAAAGTGACTTTTTCGGCTGTAGATACGGTAAAATGAAATCAAATCAAGAAAGGGATATCACCACGCGATTCAGCGTCCAAAAAAAAAATTGTCGAAGTAAAATGTTCATAAAATTTGACGTAGAATCCGAATCTGCAATAAAAAATGGGGGTTCTCATTTGAAAAAACAAAGTTGATCATGATTGCGCATGGTTGCGCGATTGCGCACTGCGCAATTTTGTCATTTTTGAATCCTACGCAAAAAATTAGGAAGAATAGCGTTAATCCGATTTTTTTTCTTACACTATTAGAGAAAATAAGTGGGATGAGCGTAGTTACTTGGACACCCTGTAGAGTAGAATAGTACAGTGCTGTAGGCAGGAGATTCTACGTACTGTTAGATCAAAACTTAAGTTATGATTGAATTCTTTCAGGTGACTTGCAAAAGCAAAATCACCTTTGTTATTCCTGAAATCCTTCTCTTGCTCTTTTATTTTTTCCCTAAATTTTCCACATTTACCACAATACTCAAGACCACAAGAACACTTCAGCTTATTAATGCCACTTTTATCTTGAACGCTAATTTTATCTTTAACATGATTTAACGAAGCTTTAAGTTATTTTTATTTTTAATCCCTGCTTTGAAACCAGCGGATGATAACATTTTGTCATAAATTTTCTCATATTGAAGTATATAAATTTATCAAATTTTTCTCTTCTAACGCCAATTTATCTAATTTATCAAATTGCTTCAGAGTCTACCAAGGTAGCGGAAGCTTTGTTTTCACTTTTCAAGGACGAAAAAAAAAGTTCTTCAAAATCAAAATTTTCACTCGCGTGTTGCGTTTTAGACCTTTCTGAACAATTTTGGTTCCGTGTCTGTCTGTCTGTGTGTCTGTCTGTCTGTCATGAATTCCTTGTAACGCGCATAACTATACGAAGTTATAGTCCGATTTCTATGAAATTTTCAGGGATTGTGCGGGTTGGTGTGTAGACGGTCCCCTATGAAAATCATCATCCTCAGACTGATAGAAGCGACTGCGCATGCGCAAACGTGAATTCCTTGTAACGGCCATAACTTCTACATTTTCCATCCAATTTCTATGAAATATTCAGGGATGTTACATATTAGTATTTAAATGGTTCCCTATGAAAATCATCATCTTCGGACTGATAGAAGCCACTGCGCATGCGCAAACGTGAATTTCCTTGTAACGGCCATAACTTCCACATTTTCTACCCGATTTCAATGAAATTTTCAGGGATGTTGCATATAAACGTAAAATCCTTGTAAGAGCCATAACATTTACATTTTTCATCCGAATTTGATGAAATTTTCTAGGATTGTCCAGATTAGCGAGTAGATGGTACCCTATGAGGGTAGTGAAAGGTACTTAGAGATTGATGTTTTGAGATTAACTACTATGCATCGGATCATCTATACAGGGTGTAACGGTTAAGGTCGTACAACCGGCCAGGGTTCGATTCTACAACTAATTTGTGACTTTTTTTGTCTCATGACTTTTTTTTCTTAACCCCCTTAAAATCGGACTTTTTTCACTTTTAAGATTTTTTTCGTATTTTCGACCTGACGCCATTAAAACAGACATAACTCCCTTGTTTTTCAGTCAAAATTCGAATGTAGCTATACCGTTGGAAAGAGCGTTAAATTCTCTATCTGCCTAGTGTTAAATAAAACTTTTTAAAGAAGACTAAAATGTTGAAAAATGAGCCCGAATAGTAAAATCTCGAAAATCTCGGAAATTTTTCGTTTTTTCAAACGTTTGTAACACTAACTGAAACTGCCGGTTAAGTTCTCACTGTAACCCTAAAAGTTGACCCAAAATCTCAGCTTTCCAACGGTATGGTCATAAAATTGTTTACAGTGGACTAATGGTGTAAAATCCTCGTTCCCGTGCCAAAAACCGTGGATCTTCCAGTAAAAATCGACGTTTCGCGAAAATCAACATTTTGGTTTATTATTTACCCTAAAATGAGTTAGGCAGCCATCTTTTCGTACTTTGTCTCACTGAGTCAAATGATGACACAAGACTTATCGAAAAAGCAGTCACTGATTAAAAAGTTGCCATGATACAGGTAGATGTGTAGGCAGGTCACGAGCTGATCACTGATCAGATAACTAATCTGATGTTCGGAACCTAGTGTTATTATGAACAGGGTGGTTTGATTACTTGCGATGTGGGGAGGAGGATGGACATTAAAAACATACCTTTGACCTTATTGTCAACGGTAGTAACGTTTAACTTGGCCGATCTAGTAATAAAAAAAATTGGCATACAAATTAACAGAAATTAAGACAATTTTCGAAAAGTGAATTGGACAAGATATCAGTGACTGCTTTTTCGATAAGTCTTGTGTCATCATTTGACTCAGTGAGACAAAGTACGAAAAGATGGCTGCCTAACTCATTTTAGGGTAAAAATGCTGATTTTCGCGAAACGTCAATTTTTACTGGAAGATCCACGGTTTTTGGCACGGGAAAGAGGATTTTACACCATTAATCTACTGTAAACAATTTTATGACCATACCGTTGGAATGCTGAGATTTTGGGTCAACTTTTAGGGTTACAGTGAGAACTTAACCGGCAGTTTCAGTTAGTGTTACAAACGTTTGAAAAAACGAAAAATTTCCGAGATTTTCGAGATTTTACTATTCGGGCTCACTTTTCAACATTTTAGTCTTCTTTAAAAAGTTTTATTTAACACTAGGCAGATAGAGAATTTAACGCTCTTTCCAACGGTATAGCTACATTCGAATTTTGACTGAAAAACAAGGGAGTTATGTCTGTTTTAATGGCGTAAGGTCGAAAATACGAAAAAAATCTTAAAAGTGAAAAAAAGTCCGATTTTAAGGGGGATAATTGTTGTTGTTGTTGTTGTTGATAAATTGTTCTCTATATACTGTGAATAGTGAAATCACCGAAGGTATCTTTTCTATAAAAGTAAAAATCATGTTTACTGTTAATCCATGAAATGGACAAATCGAGATTTTTTTAGAAAGCTTATTTCCACCTAGTTCAAGAGCGAATTTATTAAAAGGATCTTGTGTAGTAAGTAAAGTAAACAACCATTTCAGGTTGGATTTTCGTCCGACTGCCGTTCCTGGCGTCGCGGACGTCATCAGCTGTCTTCCTAACTGAACATCAGAATTTGTTCTAATGATTTCGCTCATGGCTTCCCATTGGCCTCACCGCCCTGGGTTGGGACGAAGAGGGAACTGCGACCGTCTTACCCGAAAATATGCTCCCGAGGCGAGCCTCGAACTCACGGCCCCGCAACAGGTCCGAGTCTCGTCTCCAGAAACACACGCCGGAACTCGCTCGGCCACAGCTGAACCCAAGGATCTTGTGTATTGATTTTTTCGTGAAAACAATTTAGTTGTTTTTCAGTTCCTTTACAAAAATAAAAGGTTGTTTGATTTACTTACATTTTTGAACCCTATTTATTTATTTCAACCTATAGGTACATTTTTCAGAACCTTGAAATACTGAAAACTCGATATGTACCTCATCGATGGTTTTAGCTAGCGATGAATAGAATCGTCTTCTTTGATCAATTAAAAGTAACGATGTGGCGCAACCATCAATCCTGGAAAAACATCGAGGATCGAAAAAATTAATGGATTCTGCATCGATTTTTCAAATGATTGACTATTGGTCCACCCCTTGTCTCGGGTATTCTGTGCAACCCTCCTTACATTGAGGTTCAAAGGTATTGGCTTTTCGTTATCTGTTACTGGTAGTCTTATCCAAGTACTCTTACTTCTACCATACTTCTAACGAAATGAAGAAAATGATTATTATAAACCCGTCACGAAAAAAATCGCTGTTGGAAGTGAAGGCACTTCGAACCAACCATCACCTCAGAGTTCACCATAAATCCAGGTAGGTACGTTTTTGTTTGTTGAAGAGGTTTGCCAACCCTATTGATGGGTCGAAGGGGTTTGAAGTGTCGCTGGTATTATTGTTCTTATTCTAATTAGTGCATGCGAGACTAAACTAATCATAGAAGATCATATCAGGGTCAGCCTCCAATACATCGAATTTGGGAG
The DNA here is from genome assembly GCA_009739505.2 of Apolygus lucorum. NCBI lineage: Eukaryota > Metazoa > Arthropoda > Insecta > Hemiptera > Miridae > Apolygus > Apolygus lucorum. The sequence goes on from CM019174.2 coordinate 15,150,459, forward strand.
AAATTGGGTCATTTGATAAGCATCCATCTCACGTAACTAGTATAATTTCTACATTTTCAATCAGAATTTCATGACATTTTCAGGGGTTTTGTGTGTGTGATTGACGTGGAATTCTTGTAACAACTATAACTTTTAGTTTCATCCGATTTCGATGGTTCTTGGTTGTCAAGGATGCACCACACGAAACTCTATTCAAAGAAACGAACAATGGTAGAAATTGATCATTTCCTTTTTTGTTGAATTCGTGTTTCTGATTCATTGCAAGTCAACCCTCAATTACTTTTAAGGTGCAAATGGTTTGTCCTATAGGGGGGTGGGGGGTGGTTGGTCTCATTCGATTCTAAAAATTCAATTCTATTTTAAATTGGAGAAATACCTTTATATCGGAACTTTTCGAGCTAGGGCGTTTTGAAAATTACAGCTCCTACTTTTCACCCGCTAAAAGTGGCCTAAAGCTTTGCGGCACAACTTGATCTAAAATAGAACCCATGCAGGTACCAAATGTCATCTAAATCGTTCCATGGTAAGTTAGGTAAATATCTAACGAAAGAAAGTGTCCGGATTTTTTTAAATTCGATTTTCGGATTCTACATACCTTGAAACCTAAACCGATTTTAATTTGAGAAAAAGTCTTTTGACAAAGTCTTTGACCGTCTTTTGACAAATGTCGAATAAAGCAATTTCGCTTTAAATCCAAATCGTTCCAACGCTACTTCGCGTTGCTGATGAGTCACCGAGAATGACGAATACGGTTTACCAAAATCCCATCATCACTGAAACAAATGTTTGACTGCCCCTTCTGCATCAAGATGCTTTTGGGTTGAGTCGCAAAGTTTCAAATTCCCATTTTCAATGGATAGTTAAGTTTGGTACTTCGTTTCGATCTTTCGGATCTCTTCAGCTAAGCGTGTACAACTAGCCTTTTCAGGCTGAGCGCTAGCTTAGGACGAAGTTAAGTTTCAAGTCTTTTGACAAAATCTCTAATTTGAGAAAAAGTCTTTTGACAAAGTCTTTGACCTCTTTTGATAAACCGATTTTGTTTTCACTTGTAATTCAAAAGGTTCGTTATTGAAAAATAAATAACAAACCAGAGGCAATTTCGACTCTATGGGTAACTTGAAGAAAATTTCATTAAAATAACCGAAACTTTTAAAGCAATAAACATTTTTGGTTTATTATTTTCAATAATAAGCCTTTGGAATCGAGCAAGAAAAAAAATTTAACCCCCCTCAAAATTTGATGTTTTACGTTCCAAGGTACGTAGAATACGAAAATCGAATCAAAAAATTTCCGTCCGTCCGCCGTACGCGGCACTTTTCTTAGCAACACTGGACCGATTTGGTTCAAATTTGGTATATGGGCTCCATTTGGGATCTAGTTGTGCCGCGAAGCTTTTGGTTGATGTAGGTCACTTCTAAGGGGTGAAAATTAAGGGTTGAAATTTTCAAGAGTGCCCTAGCTCGAAAACTCTCGAAATAAAGGTATCGTTTTTTCACCAATTTTAAATAGTATTGAATTTTTAAAAATGTTTGAGACCACCCGGAGCTCTGTAGGACAAACCGTTCGGTCCCTACGAGTACTTAAAGGTTTTCCTTCGATAAAACAGAATCATGAGTGTGAATCGCAAAAGAGCATCTCCAATCAAAATTTTTTTTTTTTTGCATCGCAATCTCCATTCAAATTTTATTTGACTGAAATGCGATCGCTGTTCATTTCTTAGATTTGTATACAGTTTTGCCTTCTGCGTAACCAGTAATCAAATTTCCATATGAAGCTTTCTATTTTTCCAATCGAGTGTGAAGCGTTTAGTTCTTTCTAATAAACTTGATTGTGAAGGTGTGAAGCCAGTATGGTGTGGTAGGTAGTACCTAGCTGGAAGGTAAAAAAAATTTGGTAGGTAAAAAAAATGTTGGTGGGTAAAAAACGCTGCAAATCATTGCTCAAAGGCTTCTTCACTCTTCAGATCACTGATCAGCTGAGTGAGCTCCGAAGCCATTTTCAATCCTATTGAATGGAAGTGCTCTTCCAGGCGTCTCCAGCATTCGAGGAGATCTTCTTCACTCCTCAGATCACTGATCAGCTGAGTGAGCTCCAAAGCCATTTTCAATCCTATTGAATGGAAGTGCTCTTCCAGGCGTCTCCAGCAATCGAGGAGATCTTCTTCACTCCTCAGATCACTGTTCAGCTGAGTGAGCTCCGAAGCCATTTTCAATCCTATTGACTGGAAGTGCTCTTCCAGGCGTCTCCAGCATTCGAGGAGATCTTCTTCACTCCTCAGATCACTGATCAGCTGAGTGAGCTCCAAAGCCATTTTCAATCCTATTGAATGGAAGTGCTCTTCCAGGCGTCTCCAGCAATCGAGGAGATCTTCTTCACTCCTCAGATCACTGTTCAGCTGAGTGAGCTCCAAAGCCATTTTCAATCCTATTGAATGGAAGTGCTCTTCCAGGCGTCTCCAGCATTCGAGGAGATCTTCTTCACTCCTCAGATCACTGATCAGCTGAGTGAGCTCCAAAGCCATTTTCAATCCTATTGAATGGAAGTGCTCTTCCAGGTGTCTCCAGCATTCGAGGAGATCTTCTTCACTCCTCAGATCACTGATTAGCTGAGTGAGCTCCGAAGCCATTGCTCAAATTTTTATGTTTCGCGTTTCAAGGTACATACAATTCGAAAAATAGAGGGAAGGTCAAGGGAGAATACAGATGGTGGTAGGTGCTATTGATGGAGAACCAGTGATCTATACAGAAGAGTGATCTACACAGAAAATAATAAACCTTTGAGCAATGATTTGCAGCGTTTTTTCCTAATAACTCGAAACGGAAAAAATCCATAGAGACCCTTACTGCATGAAGCGATTCATTTGCGAACCTTTTCATAATCGTGTTGACGTTTATTGTCACCAAAAACCATCAACATGATTGTGAAAATCCTGTTTCGTGTTAGAGAATTTATCGGTGGTAATGTTCTCCTGTTCTTCTCTTAAATAAATAAAATACACAAATTAATTAATTATAGATGAATAAAATAAATAAAACAATATTTGATGGCAAATCTTTTTCTTGCTATATCTCGTGACTTGAACCCTTCTTGATTCCAATCGTTTTGCCATTCCATAGTACTCCTAAAACTCTAATGGCACCTCTACCTAACGATCGACCAAAAGTGGACTTATACCCTTCTTCCCCTGGACTCTTCAAATTATAGATAATTATTTTTACGGTATTTACTCTTTATGGACGTCCATATTATTCTACGTGAGGAAGCTTTACAGGATGTCCCAGTAATTACCCCCTCTGATTTTCTCTGATTGTGAATTTTCCGAAAAAGTCTCTTTTTGAGAAGGAAATCATCGATCCAAGTATAGTTTCCTTCACGAATTATTTCTCCATGGTCCAAATATACACAATTTTATAAATTTTAGATTTTTTTACATTGACAAGGTGTCCCAATAATGTATTGCCTACCCAAGTTGGCATAGTTTTTTCGATTGTGATGGCCCCCATGGAAATCCATTTCTTCATCTAGTAAGTTCGAATTCCTTCACGATGATCCAAAAGTGAAATCCGATGTTATCCAAGATGTTTCAATATCCCAAGTCCCTATTTCCATATTTCCTATACGTCCGGATCACGCACTATTTTTTCGGGAACACCCGAAACACTCGAAAATCCTGTCGCTTTCACAACTTAACCCTCTGCGTGAGGTTCGCGGGACTTGGCCCGAGATGTGTTCGTGATGAGGTTTCGAGTCAAAAACGTTTCCTTCATCAGGCGGCCAATTAACAAAAGCGGGGTACGAACTGTTGGTACTGCGATGACACTTAGCGAATTGCGCAACGCGCGGTTGAAAGTTTGACGACTGGATGTGGGATAACCCGTCACGAAAAAAAAGGGTCAAGCAAAAACTAGGTATGACCTACAGTCAGACAGGGGGGCACAGTCATGCAGCATGAAGCCATAACAAGGCCAGGGAATGGCAAAGGAGATGTAACTTGGGATCTTCATTGACAAAACAGGTTTGTATGAAAAATACCCTCATCATCACTTTCCAAAATCAAAATTTCCACGTTTCAGACTTTCCTGAACAGTTTTGGTTCCGTGTTTGTCTGTGTGCCTGTGTGTCTGTCTTTGTCACAGCCACAACTTCTAAATTTCTCATCAAATTTCAATGAAATTTTCAGGGATTGTGCGGGTAGGCGTGTAGATGGTCCCCTATGAAAATCATCAACCCCGGACTGATAGTAGCCGCTGCGCATGCGCAAACGTGCATTTCCTTGTAACATCCATAACATCTACATTTCTCGTCTGATTTCGATGAAATTTTCAGGGATTATGCTGATTGAGTTCTAGATGGTCCGTCATGGAAATCATGGCCCCCAAATTGAAAGTATTTTCTGCGCATGCGCAAACGTAAAATTCCTGTACCTGTTATAACACCTATATTTTGATCCGAATTTGATGCAATTTTTCAGGGATCATACGGAGTGGTGTGTAGATGGTTCCCTAAGAAAATCATGGCCCCCAAATTGAAAGTATTTTCTGCGCATGCGCAAACATAACATTCCTGTACCTGTTATAATACCTATATTTTGGTCCGAATTTGATGCAAATTTTCAGGGATCATACGGAGTGGTGTGTAGATGGTTCCCTACGAAAATCATGACACCCAAATTGAAAGTATTTTCTGCGCATTAACAAACATAAAATCCTTGTAACAGCTATAACGCCTAAATTTTTCATACGAATTTTGTTGACATTTTTCATGATTGTTCTAATTGACGTGTAGACAATTCCCTATGAAAATCATCGCCCTCGGACTGATAGTAGCCACTGCGCTTGCGCAAACGTGAATTTCCTTCTCCTAGCCACTTTTACATTTTCCATCCGATTTCGAAGAAATTTTCAGAGATTGTGCTGATTGACGTGTAGATGGTCCCCTATGAGAGTAGAGCAAGGTACTCAGAGATTGACATTTTGAGATTAACTACACTGCATCGGATCATATATACAATCCGATTATGGATTTGAGGAAGCTGTGTGCCACACCCACTTGGCAGACTTTTTAAAAATAATTTTGTACAGTGATACATTTAGCCACAAAATGGTGTTAAAATTTTACAACATTCACTATCTTTCTGTTGACATATAATTAAACAGAAGTATTCCTGTCTCAATTTATTTACTTACTTTTATTTTAATTTAAGTACATTGCTCAAATATTTACATTTAAAGTGGAGAAAAATTCAAAAATAAATTAGAATTATGTGAGGTTTTTTGTTTTCAACTTGTTCGGAGAAGGTTGTATAACTAATAATAATAATATAGTTTCATTTACTTACAGCTTGTGTATTCTTATACTCGAAACCTCTCTTCGTGCCAAAAAGTAGACACTTCGTTATTTTTCTTTTACCATTAATTGTTTATCCTGTTAAAGGTACTAGTAGTTAGAGAAATTTTACGGGTTTTTCTTTTGCGGTTGAGGGGGTTTTATTGGAATTCAGTTGCCAACACTGGGATTGGAACTGAGGTAGAAATTAGAGTGTAAAACGGACAGCGTCTGTGTAAACCCTGGACATCAATTTGCAAGACTGACACCATTTTATGTGAGGAAATATAACCTTCTGCCCACTCGTGTTGTCACAGCTTTTTAAACAACTATCAGACTCCCATTTTTCAAAATTTGATTTCCCAGAGTTATATGAAAAGTACTGCGTAACGAACTTCTGTAACGACGAAACTCATAAATCGAAATTCCATAGGTGAATTGGACTGACCTCGTTTTCGGCTATCTCCGGATCTATTCGTTTCAGTTGGCTCCATTTCCGGTTTCCCCGAGTAGGTGCACTTTCACTGTTCTGATCTTCACCGTGTCGTTAGGAGAGACTTGCAATCACTTCCTTAGATCAACCTTCAAGAAAGGCTTGCTCGTGTTTCATAATCGAGAGGTCGTGTCATCATGGGAACGCGATGCTATCGAAAAACAGGTGGGCACCAACTATTCGGTGAAATGAATACTCGAATAATGAAACAGTGTGATTGGTTCCCTAAGAATTTCATCGTCATCGGGAGTCTCCGCGCATGCGTAGTTTAAATGTTCAGTCCCTTCTTGGCAGCCTATACTGCCCACACTCTTTGCATTGTATGCTGCCCACAGTTTTGTACTCTCTAAGAATTTGATATGATAGGATTTTTTTTTTAATTTAAGAATTTGATAAGATGTGTTTTTTTTACCTTCCAGATTCGACTGAAACATGTGAAAATTAAAAATTATTATTAATTTATTTAAAAAAGTAAGATGTGTAATTATTTGCAGTGCTTTTTTTGGAAAATTATAATATAATTATAATTAATAATTAATATTATTAAGGTGTCCAAACGAGTTCATGAAACTTAACTTAGCTGTCCACCAGTTCACGGTAGAGTTGGGTGTGTCTTCTCACCATAATTATTTCAGGAATTGATGTTTTTTTCCATGTTTTCTCACATATCCAACAAAATTTCGGTTTTGGCTTAAAAGACGATAAACAAGGCTGCAGGAAGCATATACCTACTGCCTACAGCCTTGACAGTCAATATGCTGTCCACACTCTTTTCATTCTATGGATATAACCTACACTCTTTGCAATCTATATACAGCCATCATTCCAGGCAGCCTATATTCTTTCTACTCTGCATTTTACATAGTGCCCATAATGCCCACAGCCTTGGCAGTTTACGTATCTACTGCCCATACTCTTGGCAGTCTATACACTGCCCACATTCTTGGCAGTCTATATTATGCAGCCCACACTCTGTATTTTATGTACGGCCCACAGTCTTGCACTTCCCAACCCCCTAGGGAGAATTTGACTGGGGTCCTTCGAGATTCGACTAAAATATGTTTAGATAAACCCATAATGTAAAAATTATGGGTTTTAATTTTAATTAATTAATTAAAAAAATTAAACCGTTGGGTAATCATTTGCAGCGTTTTTGAGAAATTATGTGTCCAAACGAGTTTATGAAACTTACCTTACCCGTCCACCAGTTCATGGTAGAGTTGGGTGTGACCTTCTCACCATAATTATTTCAGGAATTGATGTTTTTTCCATATTTTCTCACATATCCAACAAAATTTTGGTTTTGACTTAAAAGACGATAAACAAGGTTGCAGGAAGCATATACCTACCTACTGCCTACAGCCTTGACAGTCAATATGCTGCCCACACTCTTTTCATTCTATGGATGTAACCCACACTTTTTGCAATCTATATACAGCCATCATTCCAGGCAGTCTATATTCTTTCCACTCTTGGCAGTCTATACACTCCCACACTCTTGGCAGTCTATATTATGCAGCCACACTCTGTATTTTATGTATTTTTTGTATTATATTTTTATGTATTTTATTGGGAGAATTTCACTGGGGACCTTCGAGATTCAACTAAAATATGTGAAAAACGCTGCAAATCATTGCTCAAAGGTTTATTATTTTTCTGTATAGATCACCCTTCTGTATAGATCACCCTTCTGTATAGATCACTGGTTCTCCATCAATAGCACCTAACACCATCTGTATTCTCCCTTGACCTTCCCTCTCAAATTTCAGCTTTCTGCGTTCAATAGGATTGAAAATGGCTTCGGAGCTCACTCAGCTGATCAGTGATCTGAGGAGTGAAGAAGATCTCCTCGAATGCTGGAGACGCCTGGAAGAGCACTTCCATTCAATAGGATTGAAAATGGCTTCGGAGCTCACTCAGCTGATCAGTGATCTGAGGAGTGAAGAAGATCTCCTCGAATGCTGGAGACACCTGGAAGAGCACTTCCATTCAATAGGATTGAAAATGGCTTCGGAGCTCACTCAGCTGATCAGTGATCTGAGGAGTGAAGAAGATCTCCTCGAATGCTGGAGACGCCTGGAAGAGCACTTCCATTCAATAGGATTGAAAATGGCTTCGGAGCTCACTCAGCTGATCAGTGATCTGAGGAGTGAAGAAGATCTCCTCGAATGCTGGAGACACCTGGAAGAGCACTTCCATTCAATAGGATTGAAAATGGCTTCGGAGCTCACTCAGCTGATCAGTGATCTGAGGAGTGAAGAAGATTTCCTCGAATGCTGGAGACGCCTGGAAGAGCACTTCCTTTCAATAGGATTGAAAATGGCTTCGGAGCTCACTCAGCTGATCAGTGATCTGAAGAGTGAAGAAGCCTTTGAGCAATGATTTGCAGCGTTTTTTACCCACCAACATTTTTTTTACCTACCAACTTTTTTTACCTACCAGCTAGGTACTACCTACCCCACCATACTGGCTTCACACCTTCACAATCAAGTTTATTAGAAAGAACTAAACGCTCCACACTCGATTGGAAAAATAGAAAGCTTCATACGGAAATTTGATTACTGGTTACGCAGAAGGCAGAACTGTATACAAATCGAAGAAATGAACAGCGATCGCATTTTAGTCCGATAAAATTTGAATGGAGATTAGACCTCTTTTGCGATTCACACTCATGATTCTGTTTTATCGAAGGAAAACCTTCAAGTACTCGTAGGGACCAAACGGTTTGTCCTACAGAGCTCCGGGTGGTCTCAAAAATTTTTAAAAATTCAATACTATTTAAAATTGGTGAAAAAACGATACCTTTATTTCGAGAGTTTTCGAGCTAGGGCACTCTTGAAAATTTCAACCCTTAATTTTCACCCCTTAGAAGTGACCTACATCAACCAAAAGCTTCGCGGCACAACTAGACCCCAAATGGAGCCCATATACCAAATTTGAACCAAATCGGTCCAGTGTTGCTAAGAAAAGTGCCGCGTACGGCGGACGGACGGAAATTTTTTTATTCGATTTTTGTGTTCTACGTACCTTGAAACGTAAAACATCAAATTTTGAGGGGGGGTTAAAATTTTTTTTTTCTTGCTCGATTCCAAAGGCTTATTATTGAAAATAATAAACCAAAATGGGTTTTAATTTAAATTAATTAATAAAAAAGTAAACCGTAGGGTAATAATTTGCAGCGTTTTTTGAGAAATTATATTAAGGTGTCCAAATGAGTTCATGGTAGAGTTGGGTGTGATATTCTCACCATAATTATTTCTGGAATTGATGTTTTTTCCATGTTTTCTCACACAGCCAACAAAATTTCGGTTTCGGCTTGAAAGAGGATAAACAAGGTTGCTGGAAGCATAATATACCTACTCTTTGCATTCTAGGGAATGCGAATTGTAGGCGTTGTAGAAAAACGTGAGATATTTTTTAGCTGTAGAGTGTGAAGAATTTATGATTCTTCTGTCCGATATCTTCGGTGACTCCTGAAGATGAGGCTAATGAGTATTCCTTCCTAATGCCATTTCTCTCTCATCTACGCTACCTACTGCTTTTTCCTTGAAAATTCACTCAAATTTTAATCGAATCTCCATGATGATGTTCTGATGATATACCTAAGATGTGGAAAAGGATTCATTTGATTTGGAAAAAATTTAGTTTGATTTTGAAAAAATTTAGTTTGGTTCGGAAAAAGTTTAATTTGGTTTGGAAAAAGTTTAATTTGGTTTGGAAAAGGATTAATTTGACTTGGAAATGCTATATATACTGCCCACACTCTTGGCAGAACGGAGTTTTGATAAAAAAGCGAAAGAAGTTATCTTCAGTGCACAATTCATAAAATAATGGTTTATTACACTGAAATCAATTTAATTAAAATCAATTTAATTTCTTCTACAGATTTTCAAGCTATAATCGTCGGGAAAATCAATAATAGTTTTGTTAAATTCGAGTTTTTCTGAAATTGAAAAAAATTGGTTAGACTTTAAGGTATCGATATGCTGTCCACGCTCTTGGGCAGTATAAACCAACAGGGGGTCAGGTGTGGCCGTGGAGGCTAGGGCGCGCGTTCTTTGGTGGTTGGATTTGGACCGACTTCTGCGGAGGTCGTGGGTTCGAGTCTCGCCGCCGGTTCGTGCGTCTAGGGCTCGTCGCCCCCCTCGTCACAACCGAGGTGGTGAGGCAATGGGAAGCCATTAGCGTAGTCATCAGAACATATTTTGATCTTCCCTTTTGGAAGACAGCTGATGACGTCCGCGACGCCAGGAATGGCAGTCGGACTAAAACCCAACCTCCAATGGTTGTTTATATCACTTTTACTACTACAATCAACATTCCTGAAGGAAATGTCATCAAACTCGTTCATGGTTGTAATACCAGTTGGTTTTTTACAATTAAAAAAGATAATTGATTGATTGGTAACCAAGAAATATGCCGCGGACGGAAAATTTATTAAAAAATATTTTTTCCTCGGTGATTTCAAGAAATGCATGTGTTTGCTAATTAATAACAATTTGTACACCAATTTGTACACAATAACAATTTGTAAAACCATTTGTAAGACCGATCAATGTCAATTTTTTGGCAAAATGAGATATTCATGCCATCTAGTAGCTCGTTTCCGTACCTATCGTTGCATGAATAGTAACTGAGAAAAATGCTGCAAATTATTACACAATGGTTTATTATTTTTCTATATTGATCACTCGTCTGCAAAGCCACCTACCATTCAACATGAAGAAAAACATCGATCGCATTTCGGTCAGCTAAAATTTGAACGGAGATTAGGCCTCTTTTGCGATTCACACTCGTGTTTCTGATTTATCGTACGTCCAACCTTTAAATTCTCATAGGGGGCGAACGGTTTGTCCTACAGGGCTCCACGTGGTTTCAAAAAATTCTAATAATTCTATACAATCTTAAATTGATGGAAAAACAATACCTTTATATCAAAGTTTTTTGAGTTAGGACGTTTTCAAATTTCATCAAAATCGGTCAATGCTAAGTGGGGAAAGTGCCGCGTACGGCGGACGGACGGCCAAATTTTTATTCGATTTTTGGATTGTACGTACCTTGAAACGTAAACCAACAAATTTTGAGGGGGTGTTAAACAATTTTTTTTCTTGGTCGATTCCAAAGGTTCATTATTGGAAATCATGGAAGATGATGGTGTCAAGAAAATGAGGGGAGAAAAAATCGTCAAGTTTAAAGGCCTCCCTTTACACCGCCGGCAATTCAATGTTTTGTTTCTTCCTGATGGTTCGTTTTCCAGTGTAGTCCCGTAAAAATTGGTAATTTGCCTACGAAATGAATGATTCCAGTGATATTGAGAACAGTGACGAAAGTAAGGGCCTTATTGTGAATAATGTCAGTAGTAAACGAAAAAAGACCTCGTGTATAATTCGGTGGTATAGTTGATCTGACCCAACATAGTAGAAAATGTCAAAACATCAGTCTCTACTTACCTAACGCGACCCTCTAAATTTGATGATCACATGGCGAAGACATTAATTTAATCCCTGAAAATGTCATAGAATTCGTATAGAAATTATTGCTGTTTTCATAGGGTACCATCTACACTCAAAATCTTCCCCTGAAGTCATTTATGAGTAATAAAGCTTGAAATATCGAAATTCACAAAAATTATAAAAGCGTCAGCCAAGTGGGTGTGGCACATAGCTTCCTCGTATCCAGATGCTCCGATGCATAGTAGTTAATCTCAAAACACCATTCTCTAAGTACCTTTCACTACCCTCATAGGGGACCATCTACACGCTAATCTGGACAATCCTAGAAAATGTCATCAAATTCGGATGAAAAATGTAAGTGTTATGGCTATCATAAGAATTTTACGTTTGCGCATGCGCAGAGGCTACTGTAAATTTTAAGGCCTTGATTTTCATTAGGGACCTCCTAATCCGCGTAATCCCTTAAAATTTCGTTGAAATCGGGTAGAAAATGTGGAAGTTATGGCTGTTACAAGGAATTCACGTTTGCGCGTGCGCAATGGCTACTATAGTCCGAAGGTGGCGATTTTCATAGGGGACCATTTTTATACTAATCCGCGTAATCCCTAAAGATGTCATCGAAATCGGATGGAAAATGTAAAAGTTATGGCCGTTACAAGGAATTCACGTTTGCGCTTGCGCAGTCGCTTCTATCAGTCCGGGGATGATGATTTTCATAGGGGACCATCTACACGCCAAACCGCACAATCCCTGAAAATTTCATAGAAATCGGACAATAACTTCGTATAGTTATGCCCGTTACAAGGATTTCATGACAGACAAACAGACAGACAAGGAACCAAAATTGTTCAGAAAGGTCTAAAACGCAAAATGCGAGTGAAAATTTTGATTTTGGAGAACTTTTTTCTAATCCTTGAAAAGTGAAAACAAAGCTTGGTAGACCTTGGTGGACTCGGAAGCAAAATTGACATCAATCGTTCTTTCCCCCAACCCTTCAAATAAAAATGTCAGTTTGAGTTTTGATATCAACGAATGTGGATTCTCTCTAGAATGTAAAACTTCAACATTATTTAGGGAATTGATCCCCCAGGACAGTTGTCGACAAAATTCTCTTTTCTTCTATGCCTGTACCAACTTTCTTAACTCTTCAACTTACTCAACTCTCTTCCAACTCTACTTCCTAATTCTCAGTTCGTTCCAGCTCATTCGTTACTCATTGTTTTCATTCTAGTCTTTCTCTTTAAATATTTTGTTATAAAAGTAAACTCGTCTTTCTCGTTAAGCACAATAAATTAGTTGTCCATTTATTCCAAATCCAAAACGTTGAACATCTGGAATTAAAACATTTGTTTTGAACTAATAATGTTTCGAAGTATAATAACAACTCATGGAATCTGACGACAATAGTCACTTATGGATTTTACCGCTACGTGATCCGTAACACGGTCCCCTATGAATTTCATCACTGAAAGGAATCTCACTGGGAGACTTTTCCCCAAACACGCACCCACGAGTGGTCCTTCCTCGAGGGCCCTTCTGTAGTCCCCCCAAGGGGGGCCCCCGTGGGCGAGAAGGGGCTTCTCCCTTCCCTTAGAAGCGGACCCCTTCATTTCGGGGCCCCCCGGCGCTCAGTCTAGCCTAAGTGTGAGTGCTGTGCATGATCGCGGGACGCCCCCTCTAGCCAGCTCTTCTGGGTTTCCAATTTGTCTACCGCCAACCACCTGCAAACACGTGAGTCTCAAAATTGAAAATTTTAAAAAAAGATTAAATATTGATATTTTTCAACTACGACATTACAGAAGTTTTTGATATTATTGATAAAATAATAAACAATTTATTTACTTACAATCAATACATGTCTACAACTAATTTCCATCAAGAACTCACTCTTTTTAGAGACTTTTGGTTATTTATTTTCAACAATGAACCTTTGGAATCGACCAAGAAAAAACAATTTTTAACCCCCTCAAAATTTGTTGGTTTACGTTTCAAGGTACGAAGAATCCAAAAATCCTCAGTTAGCATTGACCGATTTTGATGAAATGTGGTATGTAGGCTCCATTTGGGGTCTAGTTGTGCCCCGAAAATTGTGGTCGATGCAGGTCACTTCTAAGGGTTGAAATTTTGAAAACGTCCTAACTCGAAAAATTTCGATGTAAAGGTATTGTTTTTCCGTCAATTTAAGATAGTATAGAATTTTTAGAATTTTTTGAGACCACGCGGAGCCCTGTAGGACAAACCGTTCGCCCCCTACGAGAATTTAAGGGTTGGACGTACGATAAATCAGAAACACGAGCGTGAATCGCAAAAGAGGCCTAATTTCCGTTCAAATTTTAGCTGACCGAAATACGATCGATTTTTTCTTCTTGTTGGTTGGTGGTAACTATGGCAAAGCCGTGTTCTTTGTAGACGAGTGATCTATATATAAAAATAATAAGCGTTTGTGTAATAATTCGCAGCGCTTTTTAATTGTAAGGCAACTGCAGTGGAAAAAAAGTTGCCTATGTATTCTTGGAGCTGGTAAAAAAGTTTGCCAAGGAGGGTGGGCAGTATAGTTTCCACTCAAGGAATGAGCTGATGTAGAAAATTATTACATTACCTCTAAATTCTCTATTACTTAATGATCGGTGCTTTTTTTAACCCCCTGTTTTTGGAACTATTTTCAATTCGAAGGCGCGTGGGAATAACAACTTATGCAGCTGGTGAAAAACGTTTGTCAAGGAGGATGGGCAGTACATTTTCCTCACATGGAATTAGCTGATGTAGGAAATTATTCACCTCTAAATTCTCTATTACTAAATTCGATTGATGCTTTTTTTTTAACCCTTCCTTTTTGGAAGTATTTTGGTTTATTATTTTCAATGATAAACCTTTATAATCGACCAAGAAAAAAAAAAAAAATTTTTAAACCCCCTCAAAATTTGATGGTTTACGTTTCAAGGTGCGTAGAATCCAAAAATCGAATAAAAATTTGGCCGTCCGTCCGCCGTACGCCGTACGCGGCACTTATGCCACTTAGCATTGACCGATTTTGATGAAATTTGTATGCAGGCTCCTTCTGGGGTCTAGTTGTGCCCCGAAGATTTTGGTTGAGGTAGGTCACTTCTCAGGGTTCCAAAATCAATTTTGAAATTTTGAAAATGCCCTAACTCAAAAAATTTTGATATAAAGGTATTGTTTTTCCTTCAATTTAAGATTCTATAGAATTTTTAGAATTTTTTGAGACCACCCGGAGCTCTGTAGGACAAACCGTTCGCTCACTACGAGAATTCAAAGTTTGGACGTACGATAAATCAGAAACACGAGTGTGAATCGCAAAAGAGGCCTAATCTCTGTTCAAATTAAAGCTGACCGAAATGCGATCGATGTTTTTCTTCATGTTGGATGGTTGGTGGCTTTGCAGACCAGTGATCTATGTAGAAAAATAAAAAAATAATAAACCGTTGTGTAATTATTTGCAGCGTTTTAATTTGAAGGCACCTGCGAAGGAAAAAGAGCAACGTTCGCAGCTGGTGAAAAATGTTTGCCAAGTTGGATGGGCAGTATAGCTTCCTCACTTGGAGTTAGTTGATGTCTACTCCTGATAAATTCTCACCATTACGTCCAATCCTAAAAAATATGAAACCCAATATGAGAGTGAGACGTTTGATTTAGGAGTGCCTGCTGCAAAACTACTAAGCTTCCCCCTCGATAGTGAGAAAACATTTGAGTTCCCCAAAATGTCTAAATGTTTCCTTGTATTTTTCGTGTCGGAGAATTCTGGATAATTTTAGTTCAATTCTGTCCGTAATCAATTCATTGTGCGATTTTGATTAGCCTTCAGAAGGCCCCTGCGAATTTCATCGAAATTGCACCACTGATCCTATCGACTGCTTATGGACCGTAATTTATCTCAATTTTGTTCTAAAATGTTTTGAATTTTTCTGAACTAGGAAATTGAGATTGAAACGACAATTGAATGATGACATTTGGAGTTTTAAAGTGCTGTACGATTTGACTCGAACTGGCATTACGCGTAACAGTTCTTAGATGGCCCTGCATAAATTTCATTCCAGTCGCCTTCCAAATTATGTGTGTTCCGTGTAAATATATTTTACAAACTTATTAAACTCCCAAAAACTAGTTGATCCAATCAGCAGAGGAACTAATTGAGAGAGAGTGGCCATATATTCTGAAAAATTGGAACGTTTTCTTAATCATATTGTGATTTCTAAATGTGAAAAACCAGAAACACGATCGCAACGTTCATGTTTCATTTCAACGCAATAATTTCAGTATTCCTATGTTCATGTTATTCTTTAAGAAGAAGCTTTACTGCCCACACAACTTGGCGAACATTATTCACACTAAATAGTGCAAAGTACAACATTGTAAACATAAACGTAAATTCGATAGAAATGAGTATTCACCGTCGTGTTTCATTCACTTTTCACTCGTCTAGTCAGCAGAAATGACAATAATAGCTTATAAATACATCAAACATTCTACGTTTTGTTATGTTTTTGGGACCGAAATACGATCGATGTTTTTCGTCATGTTGGTTAGTGGTAACAATGGTAAAGCCGTGTTCTTTGCAGATGAGTGATCTTTACATAAAAATAATAAACCATTGTGTAATAATTTGCAACGTTTTTGATCAGGCTGCATTAGAAACGATAAAACACAAGGAATTTTCAATCATGATTTATAATATACACCTACAGTTACCTACATATTACCTGTAGGTATATTATTATTTTAATAATTTGACGCATTCATGTCCTTGTAGACAAGGAATAAAGATCTATCTATCCAATGATAATGGCTCACAAGTCTAATCAAACGTGACGGTTCATTATTTATAAGTTCACAAATCACGGTTTGAGTTAGCTTCAGCGCTCCCACTGATTCTGTCACCTCCTAATCACCCCCAAAAAAAACCCTAATAACCCCCATGTTCTCCCAGAATCCACGTGTGAATACACACGTACGAATAAATAAAATTGTTGTTTTACGTCTGTCGAGGGAAACAACTAAGTACCTTTTAAGTACCTTCGATTATTTCACCATGCAATCTGTCACGTAGTCAAACCAGTTCAACTTCATCCTTTTTGCGGTGAATGAAATTCCCGCCTTACTGGGTGTTACTTACGTCTCAACTCGGAGAATTCTGCAGCTATTATAAGCTACAAAACGTTCCTCATAACTCTCTGAGTTGCAAAGCTTGACCTATTTTTTGGTCTGTGACTCGGAAAAGAGGTCTTTTCCGCGGTCATAGTGAATTTCTCCACGAATCACACTATTTTTATTTGTTCACTTGAGATACCCCATTTTGATTTATTGTTTTCAATCTGAACTTTTGGCATCGTCCAATAAATGATGTTAACCCCCCCCCCCCCTAAAAATTTGTTCGTTTACGTTTCAAGGTACATAGAATCCGAAAATCGAATAAAAATGTTACCGCCCGTCTGAACCATGGGCTGATTTTGATGAGATTTTGAATGTGGACTCCATTTGGGGTTTAGTTGTGCCACGAAGCTTTTGATTGATGTCAATCACTTCTAAGGGTTGAAAAATAAAGGAATAGAATTTTTTTAACTCATCGATATAAAAGTACTGTTTTTTCATCAATTTAAATAGTTTTGAATTTTTAGAATCGAATGAGACCACTCAGAGCTCTGCAGGTCCAACCGTTCGCTCTCTATGAGAATTTCAGGGTTGTACTTGAGATAAATCAGAAACACGAGTGCGAATCGCAAAAGTGTCCTAATTTCCGTTTTCATATTTTAGCTGATAAAAATGCGTTCGTTGTTCGCTTCTTTGAATTGTTCTCAGTTTTGCATCCTTAGCAACCAGTAATCGAATTTCCATATGAAGGCATCCACAACTCTTTATTTCCTAAAATTAAACTTGATTGTGAAGCGAAAATATGGTTGGTACCTAGTGGCAATGGCAATGCTGTGTTCTTTGCAGGCGAGTGATCCGTACAGAAAAAAATAAACCTTTGTTTTATAAATTTTGTTTTATAATATAATTTGCTTAATCATTTCGTAAACTCCTGCTTTGACCATTAGTCGTGCTGACGTAGTGGAACACATGGACGTGCCAAACCCCCTTGTTTCATAACGAGAAACATTTCAGCGAACTACCTGCTAGTCGAAGAAAACTTTGATCTCAGTTCAGATCATTCACCCATCATACTGACACTCAGTGATCGAATCATTCAGAAGCCATCCAACCCTGCCCTAGTCAATCAGAAGACCAACTGGGAGCTCTTCAAGCAAGAAATATGCAGACATATCGACTTGAGTAAGTCCTTACAATCACCAGAAGAAATTGAACACGAGCTCGAGCATCTTGTTTGCAGCATACGAACTGTTGCTTGGGAAAATACACCAACACTTACAAGGCGACTCCGAGGGATCAATTACCCTCGGGAAATAGTCACTGCAATAAAAGAAAAACGCAAGGCCAGAAAACGATGGCTAGTAACTAGAGTACCCAGCCATAAATCAGCATGGTACAAGGCAGAAAGTGAACTGAAGTCTTTGACTCAGGAGATCAATGAAGAAACCCAAGAGCACTATATCATGGGACTCACAAGTCATCGTGATACTGATTACTCACTTTGGAAGGCTACCAAATATCTTAAAAGACCAATAATACAAGCTTCACCCATAAAAAATTCTGATGGGAGTTGGGCTAAGAGTAATCAAGACAAAGCAGCGATTTTTGCTGATTACCTAGCAAACATATTCACTCCAAACATTGCTATGACTGAACTGACTCTAGAGGTCGCAAATGGTATTGATCAAGATGTCGACATTCCACCCGTTACTATCAAAGAGATTAAGCTCATAATCGATATGGAAATCAGTCCAAAAAAGGCTCCTGGCCACGACCTTATCACTGGTCAGATCCTTAAGCATCTCCCGCGTAAAGCCATTGCAAAAATAACCATGATTATTAATGCAATTATAAAACACCGTTGCATTCCTCAGTTGTGGAAGATTGCCGAGGTCATAATGATTCCTAAACCTGGAAAGCCTCCCACGGAGCCAAGTTCGTACAGACCAATCTCACTTCTACCAGTATTATCAAAATTATTTGAAAAACTAATCCACAAGCGACTAGTACCCATAATCGAAGAACGTGAACTGTTTCCAAGGCACCAGTTTGGCTTTCGACAGAAACATTCCACGATCGATCAAGTCCATAGAATGACACATATAATTGAACAAGCCCTTGAGGAAAAGAAATTCTGCTCAGCCGTCTTCCTTGACGTCGCTCAGGCGTTTGACAAAGTTTGGCATGAGGGACTCAACTACAAGCTGCGCAAAAATCTACCAATAAAGTACGCTGAGCTGCTTCAGTCTTATCTCACCAATCGCTACTTCAGAATAAAGCAAGAAGACGCCTACTCAGAGCTAAAGCTAATCAATGCAGGAGTTCCACAAGGGAGTGTTCTTGGACCGCTCTTGTATGTCCTTTATACCAGTGATCTCCCAGAAATTGGAATGAACACCACAGCCACCTTCGCAGACCTTGGCAGTCGGAGAATGTAACACTGAATCCACCAACAAGTTAAATCAATCAATATCCAGCATACAAAAGTGGACAGCAAAATGGAGAATCAAAATAAATGAAACTAAGTCGGTACATGTCGATTTCACTAACAAGAGAATCGAGTATATTCCGGTACATTTCATGGGAAAAGTTATTCCGTATCTAATGAAGCCAAATACCTAGGCATGACACTAGACGCCAAACTTAGATGGAAAGCCCATGTCAAAAAAAAAAAGGAAGAACTCCTTCTAAAATTCAGAAAAATGCATTGGCTAATGGGGAGACGGTCGAAGTTGTCAATCCAGAACAAGCTTACATTGTATAACCAAGTCCTTAAACCAGTCTGGACATATGGAGCTCAGCTTTGAGGCTGTACGGCTCAGTCAAATCGAGACATCATCCAAAAATTCCAGAACAATGTGCAAAGGAACGGTGGTCAATGCACCATGGTACTTTCGAAACGAACGTCTCCATCATGAGCTTCGGATTGAAACAATAAACGATGCTATAAAGCGACAAGCTGTGAGACACCTACAGCGGCTAAGATGTCACATCAATGAGGAAGCTGTCCAACTCCTTGATACAAGTGATATCATCAGAAGATTGAAGCGTACCAAACCACTTGACCTAGCTTACTTGTGAAGCAGTGAAGTGAAACATCCACCATAATCAACAAAACTCAGTGATGTATCTCAGTTTTGAATATAAGTCCATATTTTCAAAATAATATTGTTAATAAGTAATACTTGGTGCAATAAAGAATATTGAAAAAAAATATATATAATTTGCGGCGTTTTTATTGCAGATTCGGTTTCCACGTGGAATTTCATGAGAAAATTAACCTGTTCTCAACATTTATTATTATAAGTTTAAAAAATTTTCATAAATGCACAAATAGCTGAGATTGATTTTCTTTAGTTCTACACATCAATTGATATTCATGATTTTAATGTGTTTCCCCACGCAGAATCGAGTGATTATGGTGAATTTTTATTCGCTGGTCAAATGTTCTCATTTTTGGGACGTCCCTCGGTAAGACTAGGGTGTCCTTATGCGATTGATCTGGGGTGGAGAAGGACAACATCAACGGAGAAGAAACTCAAGAGGGTGTGGCAAGTAGCTTCTTCGTATCCATAACCCAATTGTAAACATGATACGATGCTTAGTAGATAATCTCAAAACCTCCAAATCATAGGGGACCGTCTCAACGCCGACCCGCACAATCTCTGAACATTTCATCGAATTCGGATGAAAAGTGTAGAAGTTATGGCAGTTACGAGGTTTTTTCGTGTTATTTGTTTTACTTCATCAACGTACAGTAGAGATTGATGGTCATCCGGTTGAGAGAACCTTGAGATTTTCCATCGTTTTCATTTGCTTAATTGCAATGTATTTAAAAACATGTGTGCATTGCTAAGATCAATGTTGGTTAATTATGAATTAAAAACGCTGCAAATTATTACACAATGGTTTATTATTTTTCTATATAGATCACTCGTCTACAAAATCACCAACCATCCAATATGAAAAAGAAAAAAAAAAAAAAAAAAAAAATCAAAAAAAAAAATAAAATAAAATAAAAAATAAATCAAAATCACCAACCATCGATCGCATTTTGGTCAGCTCTAATTTGAACGGAGATTAGGCCTCTTTTGCGATTCACACTCGTGTTTTGATTTATATATATATTTCAATATAAACCCTTAAATTTTCGTAGGGAGCGAACGGTTTGTCCTACAGAGCTCCGCGTGGTCTCAAAAAATTCTAAAAATTCTATAGAATCTTAAATTGAAGGAAAAACAATACCTTTATATCGTAATTTTTTGAGTTAGGGCGTTTTCAAAATTTCAAAATTGATTTTGGAACCCTTAGAAGTGACCTACATCAACCAAAAGCGTCGGGGCACAACTAGACCCCAACAGCCTACATACCAAATTTCATCAAAATCGGTCAATGCTAAGTGGCAAAAGTGCCGCGTACGGCGGACGGACGGCCAAATTTTTATTCGATTTTTGGATTCTACGTACCTTGAAACGTAAACCATCAAATTTTGAGGGGGTGTTGAAATTTTTTTTTCTTGGTCGATTCCAAAGGTTCATTATTGAAAATAATAAACCAAAATTAAGGAAGAATAATAGAAGTAACGACGTGTTGGATCCCAAAGCATTTGAAGGATGGAGTTTCGAGTTTACGTAACGGTAGACCTAGTCTCGTTGTAGTCTCATTCTGTAGGGTTGTAATAGATTCGCGTGCAGGATAATAACGATACTTCGCGGTGAGCCGAGCAAACATCGCGCAAGTTGCTCAATCGCACTTGCGAGAGTAGGAAGGTAGGTACGTTTCAATTTTTGAAATAATCGAATTTCTCTACTGCTGTGGATTCCTATCAAGGTACTGGTCATGTCATCAAGCTAATGGTCATGGCCAGGTACTGGGATGTCCCCAAAGTATCGATACTTTTTTTTCCAGTATCAGAGGCGATATTTTTCACCTCTCACATTAGATAAAATGCTATCTACTTTTTATCTCTCACATTAGATGAAAGTCTCGAAGTTTAGTAGGTACCTTCATGAAGTAGGTGTTGAAATTTTCATCACTTTCACTTTCATCAATTTCACTTTTCTCACTTTCTCTATGTACCTAGATTGTTGGGAGACCAACCACTTCAAAAACTAAACAAAGATGGTGTACCACCACCTCCAGCTCTCTATGATAACCTGCTGTCTTTCATCATCTAGGAAGGACCACCAAAATGTTAACCCAACCAAGTGCAATACAAAAACAAGTGCCTAAACAAAAAAACGCTGCAAATTATTACACAATGGTTTATTATTTTTCTATATAGATCACTCGTCTACAAAATCACCAACCATGCAATATGAAGAAAAAAAAAAAAAAAAAAATCACAAAAAAATAAAAATCACCAACCATCGATCGCATTTCGGTCAGCTCTAATTTGAACGGAGAGTAGGCCTCTTTTGCGATTCACACTCGTGTTTTGATTTATATATATATTTATTTCAATATAAACCGTTAAATTTTTGTAGGGAGCGAACGGTTTGTCCTACAGAGCTCCGCGTGGTCTCAAAAAATTCTAAAAATTCTATAGAATCTTAAATTGAAGGAAAAACAATACCTTTATATCGTAATTTTTTGAGTTAGGGCGTTTTCAAAATTTCAAAATTGATTTTGGAACCCTTAGAAGTGACCTACATCAACCAAAAGCGTCGGGGCACAACTAGACCCCAACAGCCTACATACCAAATTTCATCAAAATCGGTCAATGCTAAGTGGCAACGGCGTACGGCGGACGGACGGCCAAATTTTTATTCGATTTTTGGATTCTACGTACCTTGAAACGTAAACCATCAAATTTTGAGGGGGTGTTAAACATTTTTTTTTCTTGGTCGATTCCAAAGGTTCATTATTGAAAATAATAAACCAAAATGAGTGATTTATTGTTTTGTTCATTCTATATTAGGTAATTATTATCCTTGCGATGGAGATATATCACACTGATAGAGAGAAACATAAAAGGCATTTTCACACATGTTTGTAAAGGTAAAAAAAATATCGATACTTCAAAATATCGATACTTTTTGAAAATATCGTATCGATAATTTTTGATACTTTCTAGATGTATCGATACGATATTATATCGATACTTTTGAAGTATAGGACATCCCTAGTACTTACACACAATGGGGACAACTGGAAGTGATAGCTGGAACATCTCGTCAGAACAGCTGCGTGAACGATACAGTGCGCTCTTTTGGTTTATTATTTTCAATAACGAACCATTGGAATTTTCATAATAAAGCTCTAAAATTCAGCAATTGTGGAGAGGAAGTGAAATCAGCTATGAACGACTTCAACACCTACATATCCTCCTGATATTGTTTAGTAATGCATGCGTTCCAGACGATCGTCCCATTGGATGAATAGAAGTTCAATTTAACCAACAAGCGATTCGACAACAAATTTAAGTGAGAAAATGTCTCGTAGCAATACCGTTTTGACTCCTTGTTTTCCCAAGTTTTTTCAATTTCGAATTTTTTCCCATAGTTTCGTACCTCAATTTACCGTAAAAATGTAAAAATACGGGCACTGGAAGGGCATCAAATTTCCCATTTCAAAGTATCTAGTGCCTCCAAAAAATTATTTTTGGGTCCTGATGGGTGAAAAATCACCTCGTAGAGTAATTTTTTTCAAATTGGCGAAATTTCCTGTTTTAAGGGGGTTCATGAGTCGGTTCAAATTTAACACTTTTTCATGTATCTGTTTCTCTGGATATATTCATGATATCTTCATACTGTTTTAAAATTCTATATCTACTCTTCATATAACCACTGAGCGAGTTTCAACTGTGTTGTCTAAATATTATTTTACCTAGAGACAATATAGCAAAACAGTTTTTTCATATTTTTCATGCTTTTGATTTTTTAATTCTAGCCATGTTTCTGTTGGGAGTTTTCCGTCCAAACTTGTTCAATGACTGTAATAAACCCCTCTCGACAATTTAAAAAAAAATTCAAGTTGCCAGCTCTATTGGCTGTCGAGAAACAGGTACCTAAGTGACGAAAAACAAGGGTTTTCCGGTTTGGAGAAAAACCGCGATTTGTGAAAGGTTACCGTTTTTTGAAGTGTTTGATCGGTAGTTCGTAATTATTTCATATAGAAGAAATTGAAAATGAGGTCTGTTTATTCCTTATCTATGATTCTTATCAGTCAGTGTTTGCACCGGTTAGGTGAGGTTATTTCATACCACGTAGTACTGATAAGAATAATGGTTATACACTATTGGTTCACTTGATTTCTTCATTAATCTAGTGCTATGCTATTTTTGAACTATTTGATGGCATGGTAACCTGTACTGGAAACATGGAGTAGGACATAGTATATCAATCAGAACTTATGAACAGCGAAAGAACGGTAGTTACATGAATATAGAAACTATGAACCTGGAGCGGGAAACAGCCATCCTCCGGAAACAGCGTTTGGCTCATCAATCTTTGAAAACTCATATCTCTGCTTTCCACTGCTCAAATCAAATATTTTTATATACCTTAATGTCTGGAAAAACCTGCAAAATTTAATAAAAATAAAAATGAAAAAGTCGAAAATTTTTCGATTTTGACTCATGAACCTCCTTAATCTGGGTTGTTAAGTTTCAACTTCCGCGTCGTTTTCCACGTACCTCAACACCAAAACGCTGCAAATTATTACACAATGGTTTATTATTTTTCTATATAGATCACTCGTCTACAAAATCACCAACCATCCAATATGAAAAAAAAATCAAAAAAAAAAAAAAAATCGAAAAAAAATCAAAATCACCAACCATCGATCGCATTTCGGTCAGCTCTAATTTGAACGGAGATTAGGCCTCTTTTGCGATTCACACTCGTGTTTTGACTTATATATATATATATTTCGAAATAAACCCTTAAATTTTAGTAGGGAGCGAACGGTTTGTCCTACAGAGCTCCGGGTGGTCTCAAAAAATTCTAAAAATTCTATAGAATCCAAAATTGAAGGAAAAATATCTCCATGTTCTATCGAAATATCGAAATTTTTGAGTTAGGGCGTTTTCAAAATTTCAAAATTGATTTTGGAACCCTTAGGAGTGACCTACATCAATCAAGCTTCGGGGCACAACTAGACCCCAAATGGAGCCTACATACCAAATTTCATCAAAATCGGTGAATGCTAAGTGGCAAAAGTGCCGCGTACGGCGGACGGACGGCCAAATTTTTATTCGATTTTTGTATTCTACGTACCTTGAAACGTAAACCATCAAATTTTGAGGGGGTGTTAAAATTTTTTTTTTCTTGGTCGATTCCAAAGGTTCATTATTAAAAATAATAAACCAAAACTGCGTTATGATCTGCGTTGCATTCCGATGGTTTAATAAAAAAAAATTACAATCGAACTTAAGTCAGAAATTTGCGTTTGAACGCGGAAAAACCTGAATTTTGGTTTATTATTTTCAATATATATTTATTATTTATATTTATTTATTAAATATATTTATTATTTCCAATAGGCTTTTGGAATCGAGCAAGAAAAAAAATGTTAACCCCCCCCCCCTCAAAATTTGATGTTTTACGTTTCAAGGTACGTAGAATCCGAAAATCGAATAAAAAAATTTCCGTCCGTCCGCCGTACGCCGTACGCGGCACTTTTCTTAGCAACACTGGACGGATTTGGTTCAAATTTGGTATATGGGCTCCATTTGGGGTCTAGTTGTGCCGCGAAGCGATTTTTCACCCCAAAAATAGTTTTTTATAGGCACTCGAAAGAAGACATATTTGACGCCCATTCCATCGGGGCCCTTATCAATACATTTTTACGGTAAATTAAGTTAGTTATAGTAACTTTAGTGCCAAAAAAACGGACCGAAGGTCGAAATCACGGAAAAAATTTGAAATTGTTTTTTTGCGGATTTGGATTCAGAATGGTCTAAAACGGATTTGTACCTTTGTCATCTCATCCCAGATTAATCCCATGAGGACGTCCAAAAAAAATGTTTTCTTGCCTACTCAAAAAAAAAAAAAAAAAAAAAAAACGGAAGAGGCAGTATTCACGTTGTGGTCACCAAAGTCATCTGTTTTTTCAGTTACAACAATTTTGGACTGTTTTACCTCTTCGTAGGGCTGTTAACGTCAAGTCATCTATCATAACTTACCCGTAGCTGCCTTCCATCTCGTGCTTATAAATGACGGCGTTTGCATATCACGACCGGAACTCAGTGTTTGAGCTTGGAAATCATAGAAATCCGACTCTTGAGACTCTCACCTTTGGAAAGTGACCTCTAGGATAGGGGTACCGTTTCCCTTCCGTTTTATAGCCATGAATTACCTCGGGCCATCACATGAAATTTCTTTTCCACTCTCAAATTAGAAGCAATATGTGGGCGGTCACCTTTGTCATGACTTTCTTTAGCTCTATAATCTGATTTTTTCTCTCTTTATTTGAGCGCATTCTACTATTAATGGTCATGGGCGCTAAACAGGTTAGATAAGTAGAATAAAATTCTTTTTTTTTTTAAATCTTGTCTTTGAGGTATTAAAAATGTCTTCAGATTTTTTGATCCATTGTTCAATGTGTGATCGATTTTCTTGGGACGTTCATTGTTGTGGAGAAGAAAGCTGGATATTCAACAAGGAGATTATGAACGGGGAGGAGGTGGCCGAGTATCCATAAGGTATCCATGAGTCGTGTGTGATCTAATCTCAATCTTACCTCAAAGAAGATGAGTTGTGTGATCTAAGAAGACGAGTGTGATCTAATCTCGAAGAAGTCATGTTGACGTCTTCTAGTCGTGAGAATTTATGCGATCCGTCAGGGAATTTCTTGGTTCTGCTCGATGAAGACCAAGGCAGAACAGGGTCCGGTGTGGCTACGGTCGTTGTTTGGCGGTGGACTTTGGACCGACTTCTGCGGGGGTCGTGGGTTCAAGGCTCATTGCCGGTAGCGTGCGTTTTTCGGCGACCGGGGCACTCATCGCCCCCCTCGTCACAACCTTAGGCGGTGAGGCAATGGGAAGCAAGTTCCGATCTTCCCTTTTGAAGACAGGTGATGACGTCCGCGACGCCAGGAACGGCGGTCGGACGAAAATCCAACCTGAAATGGTTGTTTACTTTACCTACTTGCTTTTCATGTACCATGGCCGAACATCCTTCTCTATTTGCCACAATTTCTGATGATCCATTGGATTCCAAACGTTCTGCCATTTATTCCATAATACCAACTTGAATGTTGGAATAAAGTCAGGTAATGGAATGAAGATGTAGGGTCACCTGCACTTGTTGCGGTGCTGTCTGCCAATTCATTTCCACGTATTCCAAAATGTCCAGGAGTCCCGACCAAGATGACATTGACCCCTTTTACAAGTGATTGATTGATTGATTGAATTGTTTATTTAAACACCTGGGGTACAGTAGGGCCTTAAGGCCCTCTCTTCCCTGTCCACAGGAACAATTAATACAACATGTAATACCTCAATTACAATACAATGCATTAACGATGCAAAACTTAACCAAAATTTAAAATTAAAATTACAACATAATAAAATAATGGTATACAAATTAAATTGTCACTTTTGTCTCCAATATATAAATACTTTTACGAATAAGGAAAAAGTATTCTACCTACACTGATACATCATATTTTTTTTGTAAAATAACTTTGTACTTCTTTCTGAAACTTCCTACGCTCTCTTCAAAATCAATAATATCCCCATTTTCATTGAAAATTTTCACTCCTTTCACGCAAAAGGATCTACTGAAGAGTACAGTTTTATGTAGAGGGATCTGTAATATATCCCTCCCAGTCTCATGCCCATGAACCGTACTTTGCATCACAAATTGTTCCCTCAAGTACCTCGGGTTATCGAATTTAATGGTCTTAAATAGTAATGTTGCTGCTGATAGTTTTATTCTTTCTTCGATCTTGAGCCAGCCTAACTTCTTATAGTACGGCGTTACATGCTCATTAATCTTTAGCCTGTAAACAAACCTAACAATAGCATTCAAGGCTCTCTGCATCCTACAAACTTGCTCATCTGTCATATCACAGAACGCAAGGAGGGCATAATCAAAATTGTGCAAGAGGAGACTCTCGGACAAGCGCAACCGCACTCCAAAAGGCATGTCAATTGCCAGTCTTCGGAGCTGATATAGTGATCCGTACACACGGTTACAGACAGTGGTTACGTGAGTGATGTACAAGGAGAAGAATTGTGGAAATCCTGGGCTCCAAAAACTAATTTTCTCTATTTTCTGTTGTAACAGAAAAAACGTCTGCCAAGTTGGGTGGGCAGTATAGCTTCCTCACTCATTGTAACTTGGACGTATAGAATCAGTTGGCGAAAAAATTATGATTCAAAGAGTTATTGAATACCAAAATATTGGCGATAATATGCGGGATAGGGTTGCAGGTATTAATGTTTATAATATTTTTATAATTTTTATAAGGTATTATAGTTTATAATATTTTGTATTTTCAACGTAGAATTTTATTTAGCGGTCCACCGTCTAGGACCTAAACCACACAATCCCTGAAAATTTCATCAAAATTGGTTGAATAGTTGCGGAGTTTTGGTTGTAACAATAAATTTAAAGTTCGCGCATGCGGAGCGGCTATTGCTTGACCAATTTGATTGAAACCTATAGGGTGTCTCTTAGAAGTTAGTCCCTAACTAACCTCCAAATTTGAGCAAAATCGGTTCATTAGAAACCGAGAAACCGAGGTTCCAGGAAATTCACGTTTGCGCATGCGCACTCGCTCCTATTGGTCCGAAGGTGCTGAAATTGATAGGGGACCGTCTAGTACCTAACCCGCACAATCCCTGAAAATTTCATCAAAATCGGACCATAGGTTAGTATAGTTTTGCCCGGGACAAGGATTGACCACAGACAGACCGACAGACAGACAGACCGACAGACAGACAGACAGACAGACACGGAACCAAAATTGTTCGGGAAGCTCTAAAACGCAAAAAGCAAGTGGAAATTTTGATTTTGGAGGACATTTTTTTTGCTTCCGAGTCTACCAAGGTAGCGGAAGCTTTGTTTTCACTTTTCAAGGACGAAAAAAAAAAGTTCTCCAAAATCAAAATTTTCACTCGCGTTTTGCGTTTTAGACCTTTCTGAACAATTTTGGTTCCGTGTCTGTGTGTCTGTCTGTCTGTCTGTCTGTCTGTCTGTCTGTCTGTCTGTCTGTCTGTCTGTCTGTCTGTCATGAATTCCTTGTAACGCGCATAACTATACGAAGTTATTGTCCGATTTCGATGAAATTTTCAGGGATTGTGCGGGTTGGTGTGTAGACGGTCCCCTATGAAAATCATCATCCTTGGACTGATAGAAGCGACTGCGCATGCGCAAACGTGAATTCCTCGTAACGGCCATAACTTCTACATTTTCCATCTGATTTCGATGACATTTTCAGGGATTGTGCGAATTGGTGTGTAGACGGTCCCTTATGAAAATCATCATCCTCGGACTGATAGAAGCGACTGCGCATGCGCAAACGTGAATTCCTTGTAACGGCCATAACTTCTACATTTTCCATCTGATTTCGATGAAATTTTCAGGGATTGTGCGAATTGGTGTGTAGACGGTCCCCTATGAAAATCATCATCCTCGGACTGATAGAAGCGACTGCGCATGCGCAAACGTGAATTTCCTTGTAACGGCCGTAACTTCCACATTTTCCATCCGATTTCAATGAAATTTTCAGGGTTGCTACAGATCAGTGTTTAGATGGTTTCCTATGAAAATCATCACCCCCGGATTGATAGTAGCCGATGCGCATGCGCGAACGTGAATTTCCTTGTAACGGCCATTACTTCCACAATTTCTACCCGATTTCGATGACATTTTCAGGGATTACGCGGATTAGGTTGTAGTTGGTCCACAATGAAAATCAAGGCCTTAAAATCTTACAGTAGCCGATGCGCATGCGCAAACGTAAAATCCTTGTAACAGCCGTAACAGTCGCGTGTGACGTGAGGATCTCAAACCCCTCTCAACCAACCCCTTTATAGAGCAGTGAGCAATGCTCTGGACTCCCACCCTGGAGCCCAAGTTCGACTCCCAGTAAAGCTAAGAAACTTTTTGGCCCAATCACTACCGCACTTACATTTTTCGTTCGAATTTGATGAAAATTTCTAGGATTGTCCAGATTAGCGTGTAGATGGTCCCCTATGAGGGTAGTGAAAGGTACTTAGAGATTGGTGTTTTCAGATTAACTACTACGCATCGGATCATCTATATAATCGGGTTATGGAGACGAGGAAGCTATGTGCCACACCCACTTGGCAGACGTTTTTTTCACTTCTTTCACGAAAACAAAGCTTCCCTACCTTCGGTAGTGAGGAAGCAAAATATCGTTCAAATATTGATGAGTATCAATCACCGGTAAAATCAACGGCAGAAGTGCTGTTGCAGCGGCTGACTATGATTCGCTGTTGCTACCTTTGAACTGAGTTTAACTTGCCTTTTCCCGTTTGAGTCACTCTCCACTGGTAGCAACTTGATGGATCTGATATTGAACAGGTTTTCCAACTATCTAGTGCCTCAAAAAAATTATTTTTGGGTCCTGATGGGCGAAAAATCATCTTGTAGAGTAATTTTTGTCAAATTGGCGAAATTTCCTGTTTTAACCTGAGTTGTTAAGTTTCTACTTCCACGTACCTCAACACCAAAAACTACGTTATGAACTCAGCATTCCGATGGTTTAATAAAAAAAAATTGACATGCCTTTTCCCGTTTGAATGACTCTCCAATGGTGGCAACTTGATGGATCTGATATTGAGCAGGTTATCAATACTTTTCTAGTGGCAATCCAACAAAAAATAACTTTAGGATCAATTAAAAAAAAAAACATCAAAAGAGTGGTATGTGTTAGGGACGATCTAAAAAGCCGACATTGCGGCGCCTTGATGGTATTTGTGCAGACAGACTTTCCACCCTGTAGGCTAATATTTCTTCAGAACGCGCGTGCGATGACGTACTAGAGAATCCCGGGCTTACAATTTTCTCTCGAATTCAGGTCATTTGCGTAACCCGAGTATCCCGGGTCCTTATTCCATTTTCACGAGTTGAGCAACCCCAATTTTTTTTCCTTTTCAAGTAGCTTGGTCGGCGGATGTAAACACGGCTTTATATTCGGCCTGCATAACGTGGATTGGAAGTACCTAATTGGGGTGGCCATCTCCTCTCCAACTCTTACAGGATTCCCTCACACAAAATCCAAATGCCGTGTCTCGTTCAACCAAAAAGTGGGAGACAGCCTAGGACATGTGTTCGGGACGGATTCAATCGAGACTGAAAGTAACTTTCAAGGTTGCCATGTTCTCACAAATAACTATAGGGCGCTCACCAACAACATCCCACAATGGATTCCGTCAAATCTAGGTTATAATCAACTGTCTACCAACTATATGCTAAGAATATGCTCAAAATAATTCAGAAACATAAACATATATTTTTAAATGACGTTAGGCAGAGAAAATCAAGAAATTATAGACTCAAATTACCTAAAGCGAAGAACAAGTATGCACAAATGACCACCAAGTATAAAGGGATGCAAATGATAAATAGGGATTTCGAAACGATAAATGATATACCTACTACATATTAATAATAATAAATTGTTTAAAAAAGAATTGAGCAAATTTGTGGCTGAGCGACCTTTTCAATATTTTATGAATTAAACTAGGATAACCGAAGGAAATACAAGAGAGGATTTTTATTTTATCTTGTGTTTACTCTGCATCTAGCCAGAACCAACTCCGTGCTGGGCCACAGTGGTTTCACTATCCAGCACGGTCATCGCAATTTAAACTTTTGAAATTATTATTGATTTACCAGATGTGTTTATTTTAGTTTCTATGTTATGTACCATTTGAATAATGATGGCAATAAAAAAAAATTAAAAAAAAAAAAAAATCCAAGAATTTTGTGTGTACTACCTGAATTTGCAGGGTATCCGTCGCATCCTAAAACGTTTGCTCACACCCTAACCCTATAATCTCAGTTTGAGTTCTACAAAAATATGGACAACATCTCAGGTAGGAACCAGCTAATTCTTAAGGAACCTATTTCCTCTCTATACAGGGTGTTTCACGAAAAGGTTACACCCCCTTCATTTCCGCAAAATACAACGTAAAAAATTCTGACCAACGCAATTCTTCATGATTTTTTGTGAGGATCTCAGGAAAAATACTTTTGGGCAAAAAAGTTGCGCGCAATCGTGCGCAATTGACACTAACTTCATTTTTTCAAATGGAACCCCTCCTTTTTTATTACAGATTCGGATTCTAAGTCAAATTTCATGAGAAATTCATACCCATATCGATTTGTTTTATTGCGCGCCACCTGGCTTTTTGAACGCTCTAAGTTGCGCAACTCCACGCGCAAAAATTAGGTTTTGGAGAACCCTTAGTGTGGCACATGTTTTTTCATCATTTTTTAACGCTGAATCACAGGGTGTCATCCGTTTTGAGAAAAACCAAGATTTAAGAGGAAAGATTAACATTTCTTTGACGAAAACATCAGTTTTGAGGTCGAAATCATGTTTATTTTTCATTTTCTCACCTCCTTTTGAACCACGGGCTTGGGGCCGTCTACGGTGGAGTTGAAAATAAAAACTGACAGCATGATCATGCTTGAACTGAATAAAATTACCTAACAACTCATACCGATTTGAAAAGAGCGATTTTTTCACTAAAAACAACCGAATTTTTGGCCGCTATTTTGAAAAATTCCAGTCAAATTGAAAAAGGGATGTCACCATGTGATTTAGCGTTAAAAAATGATGAAAAAACATGTGTCACACTAAGGGTTCTCCAAAATCTAATTTTTGTGCAATTGTGGACTTGCGCAACTTAGAGCGTTCAAAAAGCCAGGTTGCGCGCAATAAAACAAATCGATATGGGTATGAATTCTCATGAAATTTGACGTAGAATCCGAATCTGTAATAAAAAAAGGGGGGGTTCCATTTGAAAAAATGAAGTTAGTGTCAATTGCGCACGATTGCGCGCAACTTTTTTGCGCAAAAGTATTTTTCCTGAGATCCTCACAAAAAATCATGAAGAAATGCGTTGGTCGGAATTTTTTACGCTGAATTTTGCGAAAATGAAGGGGGTGTAACCTTTTCGTGAAACACCCTGTATTTCCAAAATGCCCTTTGAACAGATTTTTGTCTTTTCCTCTCAAACTAAATGAATTCTGGGTAATTTCATTTTTCATCATTGTAAAATTAAGTTTCGCACTGTTATATATTTTTGTACGGGGGTCTCAGTCAGTCGCCGTAAGTTCCTCGTTCCGGGTTAGTATTTCTCTCGAGAACTGGCGCCCAAAGTTTAAGAGTTGTACCTAAATTTAAAATTTTCAAGGATTTTTGAAATTTATTGGTGCATTTACCTAGGGGATTGAAAAACTAGAAGACTGCCACAGGAATCATCAAAATCGAACAATAGTTGTCGGCGAAAAGAGGGAAAACCCGTTCACTAACTGAATTCTCACTTTTCATCGGAAATTTTGATTTATTCCAGTTGCAATCTTTTAGTTTTTCAATTCCTTAAGTAGATGCATGGCTGAAGAACCTCCGAAGGTGGTGTAATTGCTTGTCTATCGAAATATTTAGAGCAGCTATAGATAGAGAAGAATTAGCTAGTTGGATCACCAACCTTCGTTCGGAGATGGCGAATGAAGAAGAAAAGGTAGATGCACTAATAAATTTCAAAAATCCTTGAAAATTTCAACTTTGAGTGCCAGTTCTTGAGAGAAATACTAAACCGGAACCGACTGAGGCCCCCATAAATAAACCTCTATTCACTGCAGTGCTGTAACGTTTTGGCTCCCTTCTGCTGTATCACGACACGCCATTATCTTTTCAATCTAAACTGGTGACTCGAGTGGTTTTTTTTTTTTGAGAAACTGATAAGGCCATTCTGGATTTAATAACTTTTTGTAATTCAAATTTCGGAGGAAACTCCTTATCAAAAGCTCCTTTTTGCTGAAAGCGTAGACCGACTCTTCTCATTGTGTTCCTAACTTATTTTGTGGTTGGTTCCCTTCTGGTTAATCCCTTCTAATTCATGGTCTACTACGTAGGATGTAAGTTCTGAAACATTGGAAATATTTTATAAATAATAATGGTTCAGTGTACGTATCCAGATGGTGAAATCGTCGGAGCCTCCGCAATTAGGCGCCCTGTTACTGATGCTTGTCAGGACATAGTTACAGATGAAGCAACGGCTAGACTAAAGCGGGAAAGAAGGTACAACTACCTAATGGTTTACGTAAGGACGACCCCAGCGCTTCCTACGCCATCAAGCAGTAATACCTTTTCGGACCGAACAATATCTTTTACGTGGATATCAGGGCGTGACGGATCGGGAAAACCTGGTTGAATCCTTGTGACCTGCCACACATCGGTGGGACCGACCTCAATGTTGACAGCCGGCTATTAGTTCTAGACGAGTTGTAGTTTTAAAAACCCTATGTCTTCCGTATGGTATTCCCGCGTGATCATTATATCAGCCTACAAATTATGTTTTCCTCTGATAGCATCTTTGACAGGATGACTGTTTAAATTAGCGGCAGGTTATGGAAAACCCATCGTTGGGGAACTTTAATGATTGTATGAAGAATGTGACGTGTGAAGCTTCACTAGTAAGCCATCAAGTTAAATTTTAAGGATAATGGTGGTAGATCGTATCACCAGAGATCTCTACACGCACATTACGTGAATCAAACCCATATTCTCCATTCTACTGCACATGTAGTATGTATGAAGAAACAATTTTTTACTCTTGACATTCTTTAAGAGCTCCTGAAAACCCACCCATAGGATGCCAATGTTTTAGATAGATAGATATGTTTATTTTCGCCATTTTGTACACTTTTACAATAATATAAATGCATGAAGGGATGCAATTTGCTCAGATTTCCTACCCGACATTAGGCTTGGCCCGTGTTGTAGGGTAGGATCTTTGCAAAATCGCTCCATATCGGTAAATAAATTGATGTCTACTATAAAATTACAGTAATAAGTAAATTTATAAACAATACATGATTGGACAGAATTAAGGACGCATTTTGATAATCTCCAACATATACTAACTTACTTTAATATTCTCTAACTTTAATAATCTCTAAACTTAAATAGTCTCCTATACATATAATATATGTATAGGAGACTATTATTAGAGGACTATTATTAGGAGACTATTATTAGAGCATATTATGCTGTTTAATAGCCTTTCGCATCTAAAGCCCCCTTCTGTAACTAGCCAACTTAACACTTGCTTTTTGTATTTTGGTCTAGTAAACTTCTGGGGACTTGGTTTTCATGCTACAAACAATTTCTCGGTGTAACAAATGTAGAATGAAGATCGGGCTGTGCGTTGTCAGAGTCAGTCTAGGTCTACGGCCAATTACATTCCCTGCGGCGGCATATCTATAATCTTGCCTTTATTTAAAGAGCTCTGGGATTTTTGAAGGCCCCGAAGGTTCGGTATCGCTGCAAGAATCCGAGCCCCAGCGGAAGGTCGAGGTATACCTGCGCGACCCCTCCGCCCGTGAACCCCCAACCCCCCAACAGTTTACCCTCTTCTGCAAATGCACACTTGATTCACAAATTATTTCGATCATCCCATCACCAAAATCGTGATCAGCGAGAAAAATTGAACATATCGAGTATAAACTCGAGGCAGGTACGATTGAAACTCAGCAGCCCTCTCCCGGCCAATTCACCCAAACGAATTACGCCCTCTTCGCCGAATTACAGGAAATTTAGACTCATTTTCATCAGAATAATTAGTACGTTACGAATTTAAATTACAAAAAATGTTCACCGAACGATAAATAATTAAATTGTATGTTGATAGAAGAGGAAGAAGGAAGAGGGATGATGGGTTTTGACTGCGAAGGGTTGTGACCGTTTTCACCGCAAGGTGAGCACCTTGCAACGTTGCCACCTCTTGGCAGGGAAGGGGTTTTGGAACCCGCGGTCCAGAGCTCTTTAAATAAAGGCAAGAGTATAGTATCGTATTTCGGATCCCTTCGAGAAACTTCACTTATGTTGGGTGTCCTAAAGAATTGCAATAGTAGATTTTTCAGATAAAGTTGTCTAATTGTAAATACCTTAGCAATATCAAATAGATCTATGGAAGGGGTCCTACGCAGTAATGACAATATCATTTTTATGATAATTTTCTGCCGAACATGTAACTTATTTATATGGGTGGAATACGTTCCTCCCCATGTTATTATGCCATACTGCAATACAGATTGCAACATGGTATAATATATAAGTTTTATTGTTTGCTTCGGGAGCGTGTGTCTAACATTGTAGTATATATATATATATTCTTCAATATATCTATATCTATATATATATCTATATCTATATATCTAAATATTCTTCTTATATATATATATATATTTCCTAATCTTATCATGGATATAGTCTATATGGGGCTTCCACTTAAGCTCTTCATCCAGAACTAGCCCCAGATACCCAGATGCCTTGCAACTCTTTCTATCGAATCACATGAGCATATTTGATCTTCTACACAAGAGTGCAGGATGATTTTCAAGTGTTTTTCCTCAATTTGTGACTTATTTCCTCCGTAAACTATCAGTTTGGTCTTGTTAGCATTCAATGTGAGATAACTCTTGTGAAACCATTTCCCTACTTGATTTATAACCTGATTGGCGTTGCTGAAAACGTTTTCCCAAGTGTCACCTTCACAGACTACTGCTGTGTCATCAGCGAATAAATATAATTTCGAGTTAGGTAAATCTAAATGTGCCACTTCATTTATATATATTAAAAATATTTTGGTCCTAATGTACTTCCTTGAACGACTCCAAAATCATTAATGGATTCCTCACTGGTACAGTCGCCAATTGAGACTATCTGCCTTCTGTCAGTCAAGTAGCTTCTGAACCATTTCAGGGTAGGCCCCATGATTCCAAGACTCTCCAATTTGTACATTAGTGATTCCCTAGGAATTGCGTCAAAAGCTTTTGCTATATCAAGCAGTATTAGTACACCTTTTCTGTTATGTAGGAGAACTGAATCCTTTTTAATGATGGAAAATAGCGATATCGGCTAAAATGAAGAAATCCGTCCATCTATTACTCGTCATATTCTTCTTCTGCAACCATGAGTGTTAATTTATTTTGATAATATTAATGCCTTTGATTCATTTTGAACTTTTTAGGCGGTTTTCAACGGAGGGGGTTTCCTCGATAATGTACTAAATTAATTATATTGCTTTTCAACAAACCATTAAGTTTTCACCACACACCGTGATTCAAATTAGTGTAGGTATTGTCTTAGTTCTTTCCGCCAATCAATCAATCAATCAATCAATAACACGTTTATTGAGCAATAGATTAACATACACCATGTACAGACGTGAAACCGTTATGGTTCTAAGAACCGTCAACGGGAGTTCCGTCATAAAGTTTTTTCTACTAATTTAACATTATAAGGCTGAACTATCGGAATTGAACACGAGCACAAAATTCATATTTACACAAAATAAATAGTAAATTATTAATAGTTATTAAGTTAGTACACTAGTTTACAAATACGAAAGGATCAGAAGGCACGAAACAGCTGAAGATTGCTTTTAGGGTATTATTTTGTCATATAATCAATATCTTATATTGTTAAATTTTAAATCTGGTACATTTATGTAACAGAATATATTTATTCACTCAGTTATTTCTTGAATTACTGTATTGTGGCCCAAGGGAGCCATTTGACCTTATCCTAAGTTTAGCCAAGAATTAATATACTGGTAATATACACTCCACAAATCCATTTAATTTTCATAATTAAATTCGGAGATAAGAAATTCCCTATACTTCCATGCAGTTCTATAAAAGGCACAAAGCTGTGACCAGTTCCTCCCATTAAGTATATCAACACTTTATGGGCTTTCTGCCAATGAAGAGATAGAACTTCATTTCTAAACGCAATTTTATAGTTCCAAAAACATGTTTTCCTTTACAAAATCGCGTTACACTATAGTTTTTGAATAAGGTGGTGGTGAAGTTGTAGCCTCCATTCTACAAGGACTGAGGTCAGGAGACATTTTGAAACTCAACGTCGTAATCTTACTGCACCCTTCCACTTTGCTGTAGAATCAATCTTTTTCCATCAACTAATTCTGTTTTCATGTTATTCTATGTCAAACCCTGAAAATTCATCCAAATCTGCTAGTGATTTTATGTAAATTTGTTCGAGTTAAAGAAATTACCACGTATTACATAAATTTCGATTTTTTAAAAATTTCTGCCCAAATGCAAAACTTCTTTACCTTCTGTAGTGAGAAAGCAAACTCGTAACTAGTCGGGTGGGCAGTATAGCTGCCGGACATCGGCAGTAGTTTCGTGCAAAATCTCGAGGAACTAGACCAATTTTGGAAATGAGACACTAGGTTTATGGTGAAAAGAGCCAAAACCTTCGAGTATCTCCAATCTCGTCGTCTACCTATTGACTGAAATACAATAGTTCTCGTGACATGCAAGTTCCCTTCAACTCTTACCCGGTACAGATTGAAGGTACGTCAACCGGAACGGATCAAAGTTTGTACGTAGTCAGGTTTCACGAGGTTCATTTTTCCTTTCGACAAGTTTTCCGGAACTTTTACGGTATGGTTCCCGATATTGGAGAAAGCGCGATATTTAACTTCCGTGAAACAGTGTACGTCACCTAATATGGGCAGTATAGATTCTTCACAAAGAATATGGACTTGTGGAATCTGTCGGTGCTTAAGTTATTGAAATTACCAAAAATGTTGAAAAATATTTAAAATTCACTTCGTGCATACCTAATTTTTAAAACATTTGATTTCCTGTTAAATTTGTCTCTTGCATCATTTTCCCGCATTTAACATGTTTTTCTTCTTTGATTCCAGATCCAAGACGAATAGCGCAGGAAACGACAGAGGTAAGTCTCCAACAGAACTTAAACTCCTTTATTTTACATTATAATGATCGTAGTAGCATTTTCTAATCAAATAAGATAATAAGACCTTGTTATGTCAAATCCACTTGTTTAAAACTAAAATGAACCTTTTACCGATAAAATCCTTCGTTTAGGTTAAATTTGATACCGCATGAAAAAAGTCCTTATCTGGCCTTTTCTTCTCATAATTTTTTTAAGAGTTATAAAAACCTCATTTTTTAATTTTTTATGGTGGTTTTGCCACAAATTAATTTGAATTGTCCACTAGTGCTCATGGGGAATCAATTTTACAGTACTAAACCCTATTTATTTGGATCTCTAATGATCATTAAGACTGTAATTAACCTGCGTTCCTCCAAAACAATTTCTCTCTCAAGTTTATGGTACTGATCCTTCCTTCTTCTAACTTACAGGAAGCTTGTCATAAATTAACTAGTATCTCTCCAAACACAATTTTATAGCTCTGAATAACCACTTTGATTGATATTTCATGAAAGGATCATTAAAAAGTAAGATTGAAATACCAAGGGATTTCCCTAAGCAAATTGGCTTTTGCATTTATCGTACTCATACATATCTCGCTCTCTCATAATCTAATAAAAGCCCCACCAAAGCTGAACTATAATTAATCTATCTTATTTAATATTAAATTTAAATGGAAGAAAAACCTATAAACTGGCTTAGCAAATCACCCTATAAACCTTTTTAAATTAACGGACCGGCTTCAAAACTGATAATGGCGAACTACTGGAAAGGAGAAAAAATAATAGTTAAAACGAATTCAAATTGGTTGGTAGGTACGCACTGAAGTCGCCGCCGTGCCCACCTGTAGACAAACTTAATTGTGTGTCTTCTACCTAGGTAAATATTTTTTTTATTATTATTTTTCGTATTATTCTCTTATTTTCTCACTTATTAATACTCACATCATGATCTCGATAGCATTACATGCGAATTTCAGAACCCAAACATACTTAATACAATTTTGTGTGAAAGACGAAGGATGCTGCATTGAGACACTGTGTGGTGTACATCAGTTCCTAATATGGCCAAGCGTGTATAGCTTCAAAGCTTCAACTGCAATCAAGCTGATCAGACATGCTTCCAAACTTAGTATGAATCTGCAGGGTGTCCCATGTTAAGGACCGAAAAACTTCGGGAGTCGATTCTACAACTAATTTTAGTAAGAAAGTGTCTCCTAGCAATTTTACGTTCGACGCTCAATTTCCGAGTTATTTTAATTTCAAGATTTTTGTCGTGATTTCGACCTTAAGCCATAAAACGCTGCAAATTATTACACAATGGTTTATTATTTTTCTATATAGATCACTCGTCTACAAAATCACCAACCATCCAATATTTAAAAAAAATCAAAATCACCAACCATTGATCGCATTTTGGTCAGCTCTAATTTGAATGGAGATTAGGCCTCTTTTGCGGTTCACACTCGTGTTTTGATTTATATATATATATTTCAATATAAACCCTTAAATTTTTGTAGTGAGCGAACGGTTTGTCCTACAGAGCTCCGCGTGGTCTCAAAAAATTCTAAAAATTCTATAGAATCCAAAATTGAAGGAAAAACAATACCTTTATGTCAAAATTTTTTGAGTTAAGGCGTTTTCAAAATTTCAAAATTGATTTTGGAACCCTTAGAAGTGACCTACATCAACCAAAAGCTTCGGGGCACAACTAGACCCCAAATGAAGCATACATACCAAATTTCATCAAAATCGGTCAATGCTAAGTGGCAAAAGTGCCGCGTACGGCGTACGGCGGACGGACGGCCAAATTTTCATTCGATTTTTGGATTCCACGTACCTTGAAACGTAAACCATCAAATTTTGAGGGGGTGTTAAATTTTTTTTTTTCTTGGTCGATTCCAAAGGTTCATTATTGAAAATAATAAACCAAAATGGCCATAACTCTCTCAATTTACGAGCAATTTAAAATCTAATTACACCGTTGGATAGGGCGTTAAATTTACCATCTTTCTAGTGGTTACACAACACTTTTTGTAAGGTCGTAATGGGTGAAAAATTAACTCGTAAAGTCATTTTCGTCAAATTGTCAAAATTTCCTACTTTTTCTTTTCATTGTATTTTTCTTTGTCTTTTCTTTTTGTGTCTTGTTCTTTTTGTTTATTTTCACGTGGGTTTTCACGTACCTCTACACCAAAAAC
This sequence comes from Apolygus lucorum, assembly GCA_009739505.2. NCBI lineage: Eukaryota > Metazoa > Arthropoda > Insecta > Hemiptera > Miridae > Apolygus > Apolygus lucorum. Next base: position 15,190,957 of record CM019174.2, read on the forward strand.
TGCGCAAAGATCTCAGCTTTCCCACGGTATAGTTTGTTTTAATTTTACTCCGCTAATTAGGGGTAAAAAATACGTTTGAATGTGGAAAAATGTGGTTCCGCTCATGGAAATCGAGGTTTTCTGGTTCTTTGGGCCTCGGGCAGGTTCGAGGAATTAGGGATGGAATTCTACGTCATTTTCCACGCTAATCGAATGATTCCATCGCCGTTGCTATGTGACAGCTCAGTATTGAATTTTGGTGGGTTTCTTACTCAAATTAGTTGTAGAATTGACTCCCGAAATTTTTCGGTCCTTAACATGGGACACCTTGTATATCAATGTTCGTTTAAAATTGTGGGTGTTTGGGGGTTTGGTTTGGGATCAGAAAATTGAGTTGAAAGTCTTGAGCATGTCTTTGACTGGTGACATTACCTTATTGGCAACTTTTAAAAAAATTCGTGTCATTTAATGGTCATTTTAATGTGAACATATCATAAGTAAGACCAACGGTGTCGTTGAAAGAGGGAATATTAAGAAAGGATAACGGTTTTGGTTATGATGTTAGGAGCTAGCAAATAAAATATAAGTGTCTTTAGGAAGAAACTTTATACCCTTGTTCAATTTTATTTTATACTACTTTTTTCTTGTATCGTTGGCGTATAACAATTCATTGTTATAAATATACGGGAAACGATACCCACTTCGAAGCTCAATAATTCGGATAGCTTTTTCGATTTAAGAAAGGATTTTAATGGTCCCCACAAGGTTCGTCATAACTTTGAAACGACTTCGCTTTGTAGATGCAGTTAAAACACGATTATGCCATAAATACGTAATAAATAGTCACATTTGATAGATTTAGGTTTTCATGTCATGCTTAGCAGTAAAAGTTCCCCAAGTTGGGAAAAGGTTAAAAAGTAGGATGAGGGGTGCGAATCGTGAGTGAAAGCGAACTAGCGGTGGTATAAGAGTGTTGGTACTGTGGTTAACCTCGGAGCATCCGTCGGTGTCGGGATTGCGGAAATTGTCAGATGAGGGAAATAGCTGGTCACACGGCTGATAAGTCTTCCTTCGAGGCACTTCAAGTAGCCCCCCATGAGTGGGGACCAGATTGAGGCATCCCAGGATGTACTAGATAAGCTGTGCGTCTCGTAGTGGGTATTCTCCATCCGTACCAGGATGGTACGCAAGTACGGATATTAGTTGACAATTTGTCCACTAGAAAGCTCTGTCACAAGTAGTTCTGTTGAACGGGAAGTAGGTAAATAAGGTCGACTATCGCTCAAAAAGCTAATCAGCGATCTTTCCCCAATCACTTCTAATAGCCCCCAATATGGCGATTTTCACATTCTGAATTTCTGAAAAGTGGGTTCGCTTTATTACTTACATTCAGACTTCAGATCAGACTTCCTTCTTCATTTTCATAATGACGCCTGAGAAAGTCTCAATTAAACAGTTTAACGTTTGGATGTCTGTATAAGGTTTAAGCTGGCTTTATAGTTCAACGTCTGCCAAGTTGGTGTGGCACATGGCTTCCTCGTATCCATAACTCGATTGTATAGATGATCCGATACATAGTAGTTAATCTCAAAATAAAAATCTGTAAGTACCTTGTACTACCCTCATAGAGGACCATCTACTCGCCAATTGAAACAATCCTATAAAGATTCATCAAATTCGATTGGAAAATGTAGTTAATAATAGATAATGTGTAACAGCTGTTACAAGGATTTTATATTTGCGCATGCGCAGACGCTAATGTAAATTTGGGGGCCGTGATATTCATTGAAAAATCTGCATAAGACCTAAAAATTTCATCGAAAAAAAAGAAGAAAAAGAAGGGAAATGGTAGAAGTAATAACAGTTATTACTTCATCTTCAGTTATTCATTATCATCATCTATGAAAATCATCAACCCCCCCCCTCCTACTCACAGATGCAGGTTGTTGCTGCGCATGCGCAGACATGAATTCCTTGTTACAGTTACTGTAACAAGGAATTCATGTCTGCGCATGCGCAGCAACAACCTGCATCTGTGAGTAGGAGGGGGGGGGGTTGATGATTTTCATAGATGATGATAATGATTTACATATCCACAGGCCAACCCGCACTATCCCTGAAAATTTCATCGAAATCGGACAATAACTTCGTATACTTATGCCGGTTACAAGGATTTCATGACAGACAGACATGTAACCAAAGTTGTTCAGGAAGGTCTAAAACGTAAAAAATGAGTGGAAATTTCAATTTTCGAGAAAATTTGAATTTTGATTTTTCAACCTCGAAAAGTGAAATAAAAACTTCCACTTGGTTGGTAGACTCGGAAGTAAAGAGCCTTTGAAGATGTCTTGTCTCTCTTGTGAACCAACCTGTTTCGACGTTCATTTTTGAGTTTTTCAGTCAATCTAACCTATTGCAGCGCTTCTATCAGTCCTGTAAAAATGGTAGGTGGGGTGTGAAGGACGGAGTGAATGTCTCGTAGCAAAATATGATCGGAATAACCTAAATAGGTAACTATGTGTACCTTGGATTGCATCAGTCACAATCTTGTGTATCTATTTCGCAGTTGAAAAACATTCACATTAGGATGTTGAAGAATGTATTCATTAGTGCCTTTAGATCCGTCTTTCTGAACACCCATGTCAACAACTCGATAAAATTGATAGGTATAGGTAGGGAACGGTTGGTCAATTCGAGGTTCGGATGTTCGATAGCATGTTGGAGACGGATATTATTCGTGTAAGAAAATCCATGTTGGGTTGATGAAATAAACTAAGGATTGAAACGCTATTTAAAGATATTAATGGATAATTAAGGAGAGCGAAACAGAAGGTAGCCATCCAAGATCGGAACTGGTTTTTATTGAATCGAAGACAGTGTTGCCAATGTAACTAAATTAATATATAATATTAAATAAATGAATAATAATATGTAACATTTGGCAATGAAGCCGAATGAAACACAAACTTCACGATCAAGGAAAAAATTTGTAGTAAAGAATTCCCTCGTCATACGAACACCGTTAATGTAACAGCAATGATACCTACTCTTGCGGGTGGTGGCGAGGGGAGGGGCAGTCAAGGGACTAATACGCTGGTAAATTTTCTAAAAATTCCATTTAATCGTTCGATATTTACCAGGAAAAGTGATTTTGGCTCGGATGACAGACATGAAAATAAAATTAAACAATTTTGAACAACTCTTTCTCATCTGAAAGCCTTAAAATACAAAATGCAAGAATTTTTGTTGGGAGGACCCACTTTTTTTTTAATCTGAATTTGTTTGATTCGCTCGAACACAAATCTGTTTGAAAGAAAACAAAAATACCCCGGAGTTACTTGAACTGGGGATCTCGGCAGGAGTACTCTGTGGTACCACCACACGCATCCTCTGGTAATATCTTAACTGGTGGCCATTCCTAGTGAGGCACTTCCTTTCATTCATCTCTCCTACCTTCGTCGTGTAGTCCTGGACGACCTCTACACTATGAAGAGCCCTCAGAAGGAAGGGGCTAACAACTATTTTCCCAGGGTGCCCCTTCTTCCACTGTATTTGGAGAGATGACCCGTTTTTCCCATGCATAAATTCAAATAGGTTTTTGAATATGGCTGGGCCCCTTTTCTTAACTGGATTCTTCATGCATAATTTATTTAGTTATATTAAATATAAACTTAACTTAACTTAACTTAACTTTATATAACTTATATAGACTTTAAATTTTAAAGTTTTGAAAAAAAAATAATAATAAAAATAATTATGTTTGGATACAAGGAAGCTGTATGCCTTACCCACTTTGTTTTGAACACGCTAATGACCCTTGGAATTCATCTCATCGATCTGTTTACTCGAAATTAGGCTTGGTTTTGTGGTTGGTTTCTGTAGTACCTATCTTTACTATATACCGATTTATAATTGGCTAATAAAGGACAAGTAAATACGAGAAGACAAAATACGAATGACGTATTTCTGGCAATTACATCTCTGACAAAATTATCATGTGAATAACATTTCATAATTGAAGACCACTGGGAAAGAAGGGGGAATGTCTCTTTTTTCCGAAAGTGAGTTAATTTTGGCAACAAACTCTCCGAAGGATGTAGTTTCTTGATATGGGATCAAAATGGGAAAAAAAGAGGAGGATCTGAGAGAAATAGATCATGTTGGATCTGAGATTACTGGGAAAGAAGGGGGAAGGTCCGAATAGAGGAAAGAAAGGGAAGGTTTGAAAAAACAGGGAAAGACAGTGGAAGGTACTCTGTTGGACTACTCTCACTCTCTCCCTTCTTTCCCTTTTCTCTCTCTGACCCTCCCCCTTCTTCTAATTTTTTTTAGTAAGGGTAAAATTTTTTTTTCAATAAAACTATTTACAAATTTTGGATGTTTAATAATTTATTTCTCTTTCCGTTATATCGTTAGATGAAAATTTAACTAATGAGAAAAAATTAAACGACCCAGCCGTTAATGAAGACGGGTATGAGTAGAACGCGTCAAACTTTGAATTTCAGTTTTCTCAGTATGGAAAACGCTGCAAATTATTACACAAAGGTTTATTATTTTTTGTATATAGATCAATCGTCAGCAAAGAACACGGCTTTGCCATTGTTACCACCAACCAACTTGAAGAAAAACATCGATCGCATTTTGGTCAGCTAACATTTGAACGGAGATTAGGCCTCTTTTGCGATTCACACTCGTGTTTCTGATTTATCGTAAGTCCAACGTCTCGTAGGGAACGAAAGGTTTGTCCTACAGAGCTCCTCATGGTCTCAAAAAATTCTAAAAATTCTATACTATCTTAAATTGATTGAAACACAATACCTTTATACATCATAATTTTTTGAGTTAGGGCGTTTTCAAAATTTCAAACCTTATTCTTCAACCCAAATTTCATCAAAATCGGTCAATGCTACGTGGAGAAAGTGCTGCGTACGGCGGACGGACGGCCAAATTTTGGTTTATTATTTTCAATAATGAACCTTTGGAATCGACCGAGAAAGCAATTTTTTAATCCCCCCTCAAAATTTGTTGGTTTACATTTCAAGGTACGTAGAATCGAAGATTCGAATAAAAATTTGGCCGTCCATTTAAGGGTTGGACTTGCGATAAATCAAAAACACGAGTCCTAATCCCCGTTCAAATGTTAGCTGACCGAAATAGGTACGATCGATGTTTTTCTTCAAGTTGGTTGGTGGTAACAATAGCGAAGCCATGTTCTTTGCAGACGAGTGATCTATATAGAAAAATAATAAACCTTTTGTAATAATTTGCAGCGTTTTATTCGATTTTTGGATTCTACGTACCTTGAAACGTAAACCAACAAATTTTGAGGGGGTGTTAAAAAAAAAATTTTCTTGGTCGATTCCAAAGGTTCATTATTGAAAATAATAAACCAAAATTCACACATTCCCCTTCTTTCCGTGCGGTCTTCAATTATTATGTACCTCGTTGGGTTTACCATCCCCTCTCACCATTCATGGCACCTTCCAACCCTCCTCATCTCCTCTGTTGGCTTCCTTTATTACTTCTATAGGTAATATCTAAACCATAAGCAACCTATTCCGAAAAGTTGACGAACAGGAGACCAGAATGCGAGAGGTTATTTTTCTGGAAATTACATCACTAACACCAATTAACGTGTGGATAACAAATTCCTAGGGTGTATCAGTTCCCTTCTGTCGTCTTTTACTGACACAAGAATCAAATATCTAGATTTCGCAACGCTTCGAGATCCATTCTGACGTTCCATTCTCTCGAGTTTCGTTTGAGAAAACGCACCAAGAACATAAACAAGAGAACCACAACGATTGCTTCACGGTTCGAGCTCTCATTGCATTATTCACCTCCTTCGTGAAGGCAAACAATTCCCATTCACTTCTGCACTTTCTCCTGGAGAGCTTCTCGGTTCGTCAGGTGGCCAGCGCGGTCAGACTCCACGTGGATTGCGACTGGGCAATTCAGCTGCCACGTGGGTACTTCCTGATTGCAGGTTCCAATCGACAGAAAAACGCTGCAAATTATTACACAACGGTTTATTATTTTTCTATATAGATCACTCGTCTGCAAAGCCACCAACCATCCAACATGAAGAAAAACATCGATCGCATTTCGGTCAGCATTAATTTGAATGGATATTAGGCCTCTTTTGCGATTCACACTCGTGTTTCTGATTTATCGTACGTCCAACCCTTAAATTCTCGTAGGGAGCGAACGGTCTGTCCTACAAAGCTCCACGTGGTCTCAAAAAATGCTAAAAATTCTATACTATCTTAAATTGATTGAAAAACAATACCTTTATTTCAAACATTTTTGAGTTAGGGCGTTTTCAAAATTTCAAAATTTATTTTTCTACCCTTAGAAGTGACCTACATCAACCAAAATCTTCGGGGCACAACTAGACCCCAGAAGGAGCCTACATTCCAAATTTCATCAAAATCGGTCGATGCTAAGTGGGAAAGTGCCGCGTACGGCGGACGGACGGCCAAATTTTGGTTTATTATTTACAATAATGAACCTCTGGAATCGACCAAGAAACAAATTTTTTTAACACCCCCTCAAAATTTGATGGTTTACGTTTCAAGGTACGTAGAATCCAAAAATCGAATTAAAATTTCGCTGTCCGTACGCTACGCGGCACTTTCCCCACTTAGCATTGACCGATTTTGATGAAATTTGGTATGTAGGCTCCATTTAGGGTCTAGTTGTGCCCCGAAAATTTTGGTTGATGTAGGTCACTTTTAAGGGTTCAAAACTAAATTTTGAAATTTTGAAAATGCCCTAACTCAAAAAATTTGGATATAAAGGTATTGTTTTTCCTTCAATTTCGGGTTCTATAGAATTTTTAGAATTTTTTGAGACCACGCGGAGCCCTGTAGGACAAACCGTTCGCTCCCTACGAGAATTTAAGTGTTGGACGTACGATAAATCGAGTGTGAAACACGAGTGTGAATCACAAAAGAGGCCTAATCCCCGTTCAAATTTTAGCTGACCGAAATGCGATCGATGTTTTTCTCCATGTTGGACGGTTGGTGGCTTTGCAGACGAGTGATCTATGTAGAAAAATAAAAAATAATAAACCATTGTGTAATAATTTGCAGCGTTTTGGTTTATTATTTTCAATAATGAACCTTTAGAATCGACCAAGAAAAAAAAAATTTTAACACCCCCTCAAAATTTGATGGTTTACGTTTCAAGGTACGTAGAATCCAAAAATCGAATAAAAATTTGGCCGTCCGTCCGCCGTACGCCGTACGCGGCACTTTTGCCACTTAGCATTGACCGATTTTGATGAAATTTGGTATGTAGGCTCCATTTGGGGTCTAGTTGTGCCCCGAAGCTTTTGGTTGATGTAGGTCACTCCTAAGGGTTCCAAAATCAATTTTGAAATTTTGAAAACGCCCTAACTCAAAAAATGTTGATATAAAGGTATTGTTTTTCCTTCAATTTAAGATTCTACAGAATTTTTAGAATTTTTTGAGACCACGCGGAGCCCTGTAGGACAAATCGTTCGCTACCTACGGAAATTTAAGTGTTGGACGTACGATAAATCAGAAACACGAGTGTGAATCGCAAAAGCGGCCTAATCTCCGTTCAACTTAAAGCTGACCGAAATGCGATCGATGTTTTTCTTCATGTTGGATGGTTGGTGGCTTTGCAGACGAGTGATCTATGTAGAAAAATAAAAAACCGTTGTGTAATAATTTGCAGCGTTTTTTATTTAGTTTTCTATCTGCTCATTCGGCCTGATCCTTGTGGTACCATCATCCCTACATGTGTGAGAAATATAACAATCAACTGCTCTAACTGGCTATAGCTGCTGCAGCTAACTCGAATTTTTAAATAAATCACATAATAAAAATTCTGTAATAAAATGATAACGGTGGGAGTCTTCAACAAGTTTCAAAGAACGATTAATCTTGAATTATAAAACAGCAGATGGTGGTATAAGGTACGACATGAGTAGGTACGACATGTTGTTGTTGGTGTCCAGTACCATGACTATGAGAATTTCTTATTACTTTGAGAATCAAGAGTAGTGTTTAAATAATCTAACAGTTTTTTCCAAGGTTCGAATCATCGCAAAAGTGTAATTTTTACCACCTAACTATTTATTTCAAACTCTCTTTTCACGTCCAACCCAAGTAGCCACCGTTTTTGGGCCAGTTTTTGACATTTTATGTCTTTACTATGGCACATAAATGAAAAATCGTCACGCGGGGAGCGTCATGCGGGGAGCGTCACGCGGGGAGCGTTATGAGGGGAGCGTTACGCGGAAATTTCTGATGATTTTCGCTTACATAAAATGTCTCTCGTGGTTGCGTACTTGTACGAAAGCTGTAGCCACCGATTTTACCACTATCTGGACGATTTCAGCAGGGGGGTGAACAACTTTTGACCTTTTCTATATTGATCACTCGTCTGCAATAATATTTTTTCTGAACCACTCCTCAGAAATCATTGAAATCAGTTCCCTACTCCTTAGAAAGTCAGAAAAAGTAAAATATGAGTAGAAATTTTGTCTTATCCAACTCCCTGAAGTGAATACGATTCTTGAATGTAAGTTGGAACGGTTTATACTAGTGGAATGAAAATGCTGCCAAGTTTATGGGCAATATAGGATCCTTACATGGCATAATATGGACGAAACCTCTCTTTGAATTGATTGCTTCTATTTCAAGGAGTGTCACCGCTGAGTACTTTTGCTTCCGAGTCTACCAAAGTAGCGGAAGCATTATTTTCACTTTTCAAGGTTGAAAAAAAGAGTTCTCCAAAATCAAAATTTCCGCTTGCATTTTACGTTTCAGACCTATCTGACCAATTTTGGTTCCGTGTCTGTCTGTCTATCATGAATTCTTTGCCACAGCCATAACTTCTCCATTTCTCACCCGATTTCGATGAAATTTTCAGGGATTGTGGTGGTTGGCGTGTAGATGATCATCACCCCCGGGCTGATAGTAGCTGCTGCGCATGCGCAAACGTGAATTCATTGTAATAACCATAACTTCCACATCCACATTTTCAATTCGATTTCGATAAAATTTTCAGGGATTATGCAAATTGGGTTGTAAATGGTCCCCTGTGAAAATCGATGCCCCCAGACAGACTAGCCACTGCGCATGCGCAAACGTGTAATTCCTTGTAACAGACATACCTTCTTCATTTTCCAACAATGTAGAGTTCCCTATGAGGGTAGTGGAAGGTACTTAGAGATTGATGTTTTGAGATTAACTACTATGCATGGGATCTTCCATACAGTCTGGTTATGGTTACGAGGATGCTATGTGCCACACCCACTTGGCAGACGTTTTTTCTCTTAGACCTCTCTCGACAGTTTTTTCAGGTGGAGAACGCCCAATTTTCGTTACATCAATTGAATCAGAGCTGTCGAAACCTTTCGGCTTTTAAAAGCTTCTTGGGCACTTAACCCTAGCCATATCACACTGTCTCATTTCATTTTGAAACGCCTTTTTTTCTTCTCGTCTGCGGTCGCTTGGTAAATACCAGGAGTTACGGGCTAGTGGACGACGCAATTACGGTCGTTTAATGCCCCTTTCGTGTTAATATAAGACGTTTCGCGAACCCTTTATGGCCGCTTATATCACGTAATATCTACCACAATGTCTTAGGTACCTTTTTGAATCCTCTTGACGTTGGACTGATTCAAAACAGAGGGCATTCTGCTGCTGATTCTGGATATGGTGAGAGCCACTCCAGAGCAACCTTATTGAAGTCTCCCAACTCTGTTTCAAGTAAAAACGACATCATAAATACACGTTTATACATACAAACCTGTAAATTCTTCTGAAACATACAATCAAATCTGTACATTCTTCTGAAATACACATCCAAATCTGTAGATTCTTTAGAAATATACATACAAACCTGTTCATTCTTCTGAAATATACATCCAAATCTGTACATTATTTTGAAATATACTTACAAACCTGTATTGTAAAATTCCTCTAGAATATACATACAAACCTGTACATTCTTTTGAAATATACATTCAACTCTGTACATTCTTTTGAAATATATATACAAACCTGTATTGTATATTCTTCTGAAATATACATACAAACCTGTACATTCTTTTGGAATATAGGTACATACAAACCTGTACATTTTTCTGAAATATACATACAAACCTGTACATTCTTCTGAAATATACATACAAACCTGCACACTCTTCTCAAATAACAGTAATTGTTTTAAAATGCTTCTAAACGTAATTTCATGGAGACAATCTTCAAGATTATGAGAAAACGTAGGATTTTTCGAATTGTCTTGACTTTTGTAAATGAAGATGAGGTGAGAACGCGGCAAAAGAAAACCTCACGTTTTATAATTCCAAGGTCTGAATTCTGTCGCGAGAAACACTCGATTATTCGGAAGAATGCAGTTCGACGTGGTTGCATCACTGAAAATTGGAGAAGGGAGACCCTTGAAGGAACTTGGAGAGAACCAGTTTTATTACATTGTACCATCGTAACCTTCCGGAGCTCTGCCTAGACGAAAAAGACCCGATTGCACGTGGATGGGCTCGTTGATAACTTCTCGATGATTCTTTCTTAAGGGGATCTCAGTCGGTCGACGTTCGTTCCTCGTTCCGGGTCAGTATTTGGCCAAATCGAAGGGGCAAAAACATGATTTTAAAGGATTTTAAACATTTATTAGTGCACAGCCCTAGGGAATTGAATAACTGAAATATTACCGTTGTAATCATCAAAATCGAACAATAATTTCTAGAGAAAAATGATGAAAACCGTTAATTCAGTTATGTTTTTCCCATAAAATGTAGTTAGCTAAACTTGAAATTTTCAAGGATTTTAGAAATTCATTAGTGCATGGGCCTTGGGAATTGAAAACCTGAAAGATTGCCGTTGGAATCATCAAACTCGAACAATAATTGCCAGAGAAATAAGGGAAACCCCGTTTATTCAGTAGTTTTTCCCATTTTCACCAAGTTTTTGCCCCTTCAATTTCGCGAAATACTAAGAACGGGCGGCGACCGACTGAGACCCCATGAGAGGTTCATTCAGAAGGTTTAAGTTGGTATCCTCTCTCAAACGAGGTTCCGAGTTGATATTTTCACACTGGAGAAACTATTTAAGGCTTCAAGGCGAATATAGAATTTTTCTGTCTCTTCTAGGAAGTAATGAAATGTCAAAAAAAAACTTTGAAAAATAATTATTTGTTTATATTTCTGTTGCAGATCGAGATGGAGGATGTGGCGCAGAGGGTCAACATAGCGCAAAACACAGTAAGTACAAAAAAACACAATAATCAAAGGCTTTTGTACATCTTCAAACCTACTTTTTCACTACCAAGGGAGGTAGTTGGAAGGTGGGAAGCATATGATTATGCATTTCATTGCAAATGGATCAAGAGGTAGGTAGATATGTGCCACTCCCACTTGGAGCAGCCAAAACCCAACCATAAAGTCAAAAACTCTGTTAATTTGCCGTTTTTATTCAAACAATTAGCTTTATAACACCAAGAGGGAACTAATCTGGACAGATTGTTCTGTATTTCGGTGAATATTACTTCCTCAGTATCAAAGGTTAGGAAGTTTGGTATTTGTCCATCAAACTACAGATGAGAGCTGGCTTGGCGAGATCACGCGTTAGTAGAGCTAGCACAGCAACCAGGAACCAAAGGAAGGGAAAGGAAGGGTTCCATTAGGAACCCTTTAGCGAAATTACTGGGATCGTTGGGTATGGTGAAAATTCAATATCTTTCTCTACCAACAGAAGTGAGGAGGATAGCAGGTAGGCGTTCCGGCGACATTCACTTATGACCAAGTCGGGTCAAACTCTGCGCTGAACTAATTTGATGGCTATATGATCGTCGTAAAGAATGGCCAGTATGTCTTGAGTCGTAACAACAAGATTATCGTAATGATCTGTTGTCCTGATCTGATTGTTGTCTCGGTGGTCTCTGCCTCTGGACAGAGTGGCTTGACGCACTATTAGAGGCTGGAGTAGCTCTCGCCAACATACAGCAAATTCAAATAAAGGTGATTGGGGCATCGATTACCTGGCGTGGGATTTGGCATGGCAGCTCAGCCAAGGATCTGGTGCGATTAGGCCAACCATTGCTCACCCAAGAGTGGATGACCTCCCGATTCCACACAGAAGGACGAGCAACCGCGTGAGCCCCGTGGGACTTGGAGCTGAACTCAAACCCCTTTAAAAGGAGAAGCGTTGACTGACAGCATAGTCAGAAAAGGCACCTCCCTGATGTCCGAGGTCAGATCTCTGAAAGCAAGCTGCCAGATGAATATTGCTAAACACGCTGATGTAATTACTTTGATGTACGCAGCCTGCCTCAGAAACAATCAATAATTTGCAACAACTTTTCCCTTCTAGCACTTTTGGTTTATTATTTTCAATAATGAACCTTTGGAATCGACCAAGAAAAAAAAAATTTTAACACCCCCTCAAAATTTGATGGTTTACGTTTCAAGGTACGTAGAATCCAAAAATCGAATAAAAATTTGGGCGTCCGTCCGCCGTCCGCGGCACTTTTGCCACTTAGCATTGACCGATTTTGATGAAATTCGGTATGTAGGCTCCTTCTGGGGTCTAGTTGTGCCCCGAAGATTTTGGTTGAGGTAAGTCACTTCTAAGTGTTCCAAAATCAATTTTAAAATTTTGAAAACGCCCTAACTCAAAAAATTTTGATATAAAGGTATTGTTTTTCCTTCAATTTAAGATTCTATAGAATTTTTAGAATTTTTTGAGACCACCCGGAGCTCTGTAGGACAAACCGTTCGCTCACTACGAGAATTTAAAGTTTAGACGTACGATAAATCAGAAACACGAGTGTGAATCGCAAAAGAGGCCTAATCTCCGTTCAAATTAAAGCTGACCGAAATGCGATCGATGTTTTTCTTCATGTTGGATGGTTGGTGGCTTTGCAGACGAGTGATCTATAGAAAAATAATAAACCATTTTGTAATAATTTGCAGCGTTTTTTACCCCTCTCGAAATTCCATTTTTTTCACTTTGAATATTTCTTAGTGATTTCCCCCTTGCAGCACTAAAATGGTTCCAACTTCTTCATTTTTCATGCAAATTTTAATCTGATTACATCGTAGAAAAGAACGTTAAATTTCCCATATGATAAGCTTCTGACCAGTTCACACTCTTTACACTGTTCACTGTACATGCTGTACACTCTTTTTACCTCAAACTTAAAAATCTGTCAATTTACAGGCCGGCAAACCTTAAAACTGGCTCCATTTCATCAGCATTTTTTAGGTTTACTATAAAATTTGAGGGGAAAAAGCTGTTTGAATGCAAAAAACCTGTTATTTCAGCCAGAAAATTGAGACGTTTCTTCTTGGTCGATTCCAAAGGTTGATTTTTGAAAATAATAAAGCAAAATTTGACTCTTAATTTGCATTTTAGGGCTTTCTGAACAACGTTCCTTGTCTCGATTTCGCACAAACTCGAAGCTACAAAGTTGGAAAACTGGAATGTAATATCATGATCCGTTCGAGAATAATCGACATAATTCGTAGACATCGAAAACTAGCAACGTTTCAAAACCAGTTTCAAATCGAGGATATTCATCACCATTGCTGCTCAAAAACAATACAATCGAGCATTTCAACTCTATACTTCTCCATGTTTTCTCTGCGAGGAGGCAATACTGCCCACCTAATTTGGCAGACTTTTTGTTGGGAGTGTTTTCCTTATTGACGCTGATTTCCTTATTCTTGGTGCTTTTGTAGTGTATAAATATACTTCACATTGAATTGTATTTCTTTTTTTTCAGATTGGTAAAAATGACTCGGAAGGATTTGAAAGTTTTTCCGAATTCTGGAATCACATATTTTTCGAGCTAGGAGGTAAGTATGCTAACATGTTTATGTAATGCGATCACAGGTAAATAAGTACCTACCAATTGAGTAAATTATGACTATTGGCCCATTTTAATGATAAAATTCCAGGTAAATAGCCTATTATTTCGTTTTTCTTTAAATTTGAAAGTGCAGTTATTGTTTTAGGTTACAAATGTGCCTGGAAAATTTTCCATATGGTCAAAACTCTGATAATATATTACCTAGCAAAATACTGGGAATTTCAATCATGTTGTTGTTTCTTGATCGACAAGTTCGAATTTCAACATTGAATCAGGCACTTACCAGTTCTCTCGTAATAAGTATAAGTATAAGTATTTATCGAATCAACAGTAGGAGCAAGTCTGCGTTCACAAAAACCTTTCAAGGTTCTTTACGATGGTTCTCACTACTCAAGGTTCTTTACTACATCTTATGTTCTCCACTATCATATGGGATTGTCAAGGCAGACTTTGCTGATGTTAAGGCTTATGAACATGGGAGAGGCGTGTTATCTACGTTGATCGGTTCGCTGATTGGATAGAATCAATGAACTCTCAAAAGTCAGCAAACATCTTCTTCACCCTTTCCCGTGAACGGAACTCTACTGACATCAATCAGATACCATGGCGTCTAACTGGATCCCAAACTCACACGGGAAATGAGCAGTAAATGTCTAGTTGGCAAAATAAGGGACATAATAAGGCAACTCAAACACCTTTTGGACAGACGCTCAGGACTTCAACTAATTTCAAAATGACTGTTACACCTGACCGGCTGTGGTATTCAAAAATCCAAAGAAGCATACATGTTAGATCACAACAATCCACTGATAGCTGCCTACAGTACATCAAGATTGCCAATCCAATGGTTCCAACTGTGGTAAAAGAGTGGTATTCAAGAATCCACAGCAGCATGTTGGATCACAACAATCCACTGATAGCCGCCTACAGTACATCAAGACTGCCAATCCAGTGGTTCCAACTCTGGTCAAAGAGTGGTATTCTAGAATCCACAGCAGCATGTTGGATCACAACAATCCACTGATAGCCGCTTACAGTACATCAAGACTGCCAATACAATGGTTCCAACTCTGGTCAAAGAGTGGTATTCTAGAATCCACAGCAGCATGTTGGATCACAACAATCCACTGATAGCCGCCTCCAGTACATCAAGACTGCCAATACAATGGTTCCAACTCTGGTCAAAGATTGGTATTCAAGAATCCACAGCAGCATGTTGGATCACAACAATCCACTGATAGCCGCCCACAGTTCATCAAGGTTTTGACATTCCAATGGTTGCAACCCTAATCGAATAGTGGTATTCAAGAATAAACAGCAGCATTGGATCACAATACCCACTGATAGCAACAATTCAGCCAATATGCTCCAAAGAAACCTTCGCTTAAAGAGATAGCTGCCTTAATACATTTGTTATAAAAAGTGACGTAGGTAATAATTTGATGTTCAAAACGTTTTCTGGATAAGAGCAGTCACTCTCTGTGAAGAAACTTTACTTGGCCACTTATTCAAAGTTCAGTAGTTTCCCCTTATTTCCTGTAGTTTTCATTACACTTCCATTCATGTTCCAACAGATAAAAGAACGAATGGCTGGCCTCTCATAGGAAGTCCCATCCCAGGGTTGACGATCCTCGGCGTGTACCTCCTATTCGTCAAATGGATCGGCCCCAGAATGATGGCCAACCGGAAGCCCTTCGAGCTGAAGGAACTTCTCATCCTTTATAACGCCGTTCAAGTCTTCTTTAGCATGTACATAGTTTACGAAGTGAGTAGGTAACATCTTTTCATGTCTAATACGTCGTTGACATTACACATTTAACCTCCAATTAATGTAATTTCTGAATTGTGACTGATTTTATCTTGCAGGCGTTTGACGGGCTGTGGCTGGACAAGTACAGTTGCTTCAGGTGCGAAAATGTGGAATGGGAAACAAACGAGTACACGATGAGGATTTGCAGAGGGTTCTATGTGTACTTCATTGCCAAGTTGACAGAGCTGCTTGACACTGTAATAATACGATTTTTTGTGATGATCAATATCTGGCCAGTTTAGTAATGCTTGCTTAGAATAGATGGAGAGCAGGATTCTTGAGGAACCATAACAGTATTCATCACGACTTGCAGGGCTAGACTCCAAGGTCCTTTGCTGGGATAGACTCAAAGGTTCCTTGCTGGGCTGGAATCCAAGGTTCCTTGCTGGGGTAGACTCCAAGGTCCCTTGCTGGGGTAGACTCCAAGGTCCTTTGCTGGGCTTGACTCAGAGGTTTCTTGCTGGGCTAAAATGCAAGGTTCTTGGCTGGGGTAGACTCCAAGGTCCCTTTCTGTGGTTGACTCCAAGGTCCTTTGCTGGGCTAGTATCAGAAATTCCTTGCTGGGATGGAATCCAAGATCCCTTGCTGGGCTTGGCTCCAAGATTCATTCAGTGGGGTAGACTATAACTTCTTTTGGTGAACTAGACCCCAACTTCCCTCAGTGGGCTCCATAGTAGTGAGCCCCATATTAGTAATCAACAGATACAGTTCTCCTGGTGTTGGGGTTTTTATAACGAGCATTCCATGATCTATAGAGCGGCACTTGGACTCATCCGATGCAGAGGTGGTTCTAGCGCTTCATTGTGTTCAATTCTTCAAATGGGGAATCCCTAAAAATTATGAGTATTCTGATCAAGTAGTACCTACCCAAATTGGGTACTTAATGTTGAGTTTTTTTGACTGATATTAGGATTTAGGACTAGTTGATCCTCAGCTGGGCGCTCCTCCACCATCCCAACAGTCATGTCAATACCAATCCATACTATTCAAGACTAATTAAGTACTTCTTGCACAGGTATTTTTCGTCTTGAGGAAAAAAGACAGGCAAGTCACCTTCCTCCACCTTTACCACCACACGATGATGCCTATGGCCGCTTGGGGCGCCACCAAATACTATCCAGGAGGCCATGGAGCCTTCATCGGTACCATCAACAGCTTCGTTCACGTCGTCATGTACGCCTACTACATGTTCGCCGCCATGGGGCCCCAGTGGCAGAAGTACCTTTGGTGGAAGAAGTGGATAACTACCCTCCAATTGGTAAGAATCAAAATACTTAATAAAATATCGGTGAATCGAAATAATAGGTTTAATGTGATCAAAAAAGGACTCACTTCTTCTTCTTCTTCTTCTCTCTTGGAAAAACTTATATCGAGCAAGAAAAAAATTTAATCCCCTTAAAATTCTATTTTTTAATTTTCAAAATGCCCTAGCTCAAAAACTTTCATTATAAGGGTATTGTTTTTTTCTTGAAAATTGTGACGATTTTTAAGAATCTAATGAGAGCACCCAGAGCTCAGTGGGACCAACTGTTCACTTTTTAAGAGGACAATCAAGGTCCAATTAAATAACTAATTAATGTTAACTAATTGTGTGTTCGGGACTTCAGATAGTCCTTAATTAATGTTATTCTGATCGGATCACTGGTAGCCATCGTGAAATCCAAATTAGTGTAACTTTCAGTGTGGTGACCTCCTCTCTTCCTCCTCACTGCCAGATGTACAGAAAGGGACCAGGTAGATACCACTTGTGACTTCCTTCATCTCTCTGCAGATGGGTGATCTTTACAGAAAAATAGAGAACAGTTGTATAATAATTTGCTGCATTTTTTTTACTAGTTCATGAATCTTGTGTAATTTGAACATTCAAGAAGAATTAAATTGTGAAAAATTGGTTTTACCAAAAACATGAAGAAGAAGAAGAATGACGAGTTCTTTTGAGTACATGCTAAACTAGTATGACCTGTAAGTTATGAAGGCAGCCTTGTAGCGCCCTCTGTCTTACAATGCCTCTCAAGCAGGTGGTGCTGTGGAGCTACCTCACCTTCAACACCGAGAGGTCCGTCAGGTTTTTGCGTACATGCCTACACCACAAACCCCTTGTTTTCAATTATCAGGTTGACATATTTAATTTGGCATTTTATTCACCTTTTGTAATAATTTTTATAGCAACTATGTAGATCGACCAAACAAAACGGACTATGTCAATTGTTTGGGATTGTGGTCAACTGGAAATATAACACCTTTGCTGAGATTCTGGTAAATTTATTACCTTCTTCAAGACTCTAAATAAACAACCTTTGAGCCCTGAAGAAGGTAATAAATTTACCGAAAGCTCGGCGAAGAAGGTGTTATATTTCCAGTTGACCACAATCCCAAACAATTGACATAGCAATAATTTTTATGTGTTTTTAATAAGTAGTGGTTGTGAATTTTTTCTTTTACTCGAATAAGTGGGGTTTTCTTGACAATAAAAAAATCCTTCGTTGTTTCCAATTACTTTTATTGGAAATTGGGTTGATGGTGACATGGTTGTCGAAAATTTTCCCGAAATACAAGTGATTGGAAACAACGAAGGATTTTTATTTTCAAGATAACCCCACTTATTTTGATGTATTAAAATTACATTTAATTTTTTAATTTTTCTAATTTATTTTCAAAAATTTTTTTTGTATTTGTAATTATTATTGTAATAATTTGTATGTAATTTTATCGCATTTCTGTTTCAGGGTCAGTTCTGCGTCGCCTTCATCCACTACATGCAGGTTCTCTTCGACAAGAACTGCAACTACCCGAAATGGTCCGTCATCATCGTTCTCCCCAACGCCATTTTCTTCTACTACCTCTTCTACGATTTCTACGAAAAGGCCTACGGACCCAGCGAGCCCGCGAAACCCAAACAGAACGGCGTGGAAACCAAAGGCGTGGAAACCAACGGCGTGGAAGCAAACGGGAAAATCGTCGAAAACAACATTGCTGTCGGAAAGAAATACGAATGATTCAAAATTGTGTTCTTTTGAGTTGATGTTCTATAAGACAATCCAAATTCGGTTCTTGTAGTGAACGTAGGATGATGTAATTGGCTTCTTTTTTACAAAGTTTCGAATGACTAGTTACTGTGACCTCAGATTCTCCTTATAGAAGATCGTTCTAAGGTCGTTATAAATTAACGAAATGACCCTAAATAGTACCATATTTTGAAAACTATTTTCGAAAAGACTTCACAGATTGAAAACTAATTACAAAACCTGCTTTGAAAAGACTGGATTTTTAGGAAGAGTGGCTGCTGTACTACATACTCTACTATGCTCAAAACCCCTGCTGATTTGTTGTTAAAAATTTTCCAGAATTTCCAAGTTTATGTTTCAAATTCTTTCTACGTATTAACGACATGTTTTGTGGAAAATTTAGTCGATAGGAATTTTAGTGTTTTTTATATTTTTTAGGGCTCGTTTTTCAGCATTTTGTTGGTTATTCTATACTTAATGGTAGGTTCAAACAAAAACGGAGTGAGTGTAGTATGGTTTCATATTACTAGTGTGTTGGAAATTGTCGGGATTCTCATGCAATTATAATGAAACTGTTAGGTCAAGTTCTCCCTTTGTGAAAATCGGGTCACCGGAGTTGGTTCGTCTTGTCAATTTTTCCAATCAACGTGAAGTTTGGAAACCTGGTATTGTTAGTTTAGAAAATTGTGATGGATCGTTTGGATGGATAGTGTCAAGGTGAATTGTAGAACCAGGATCTGATGCGTTCTGAATATTGTGGGAGGAATTCATGATCGTAACTTAAGTCTGAGTTCGTCCTCAAACGCGTCTGATTCGTTGTCAAGACTTGGGGGCACCCTGAGGGAGCACGCAGTGCGATTCCTAAGGGCACCTTGAAGGAACACTCACTGCAATTTCCAAAGAGACCCTGAGGGAGCACTCACTGTAATAACCAAGGGCACCCTGAGGGAGCACTCACTGTAATAACCAAGGGCACCCTGAGGGAGCTCACACTGCGATTCCTGAGGGAACACATTGCGATTCTAAAGAATCACACTACTCTGAGGGAGCATACTGCTATTCCTAAGGGCACCCTGAGGGAGCACTCACGGCAATAACCAAGGGCACCCTGAGGGAGCACGCAGTGCGATTTCTAAGGGCACCTTGAAGGAACACATTGTGATTCCTAAGGGCACCATGAAGGACCACTCACTGCAATTTCCAAAGAGACCCTGAGGGAGCACTCACTGTAATAACCAAGGGCACCCTGAGGGAGCACTCACTGTAATAACCAAGGGCACCCTGAGGGAGCTCACACTGCGATTCCTGAGGGAACACATTGCGATTCTTAAGAGCACCTACTCTGAGGGAGCATACTGCTATTCCTAAGGGCACCCTGAGGGAGCACTCACGGCAATAACCAAGGGCACCCTGAGGGAGAACAAAGTGCGATTCCTAAGGGCACCCTGACGGAACTCATTGTAATTCCTAAGGGCACTGAGGGAGGACACTGCAATTCCTAAGGCCCCCTGAGGGAGCACTCACTGTGATAACCAAGGGCACCCTGAAGGACCACTCACTGCGATTTCCAAGGTCACCCAGAGAGAGCTCACACTGCGATTCCTGAGGGAGCATACTGCTATTCCTAAGGGCACCCTGAGGGAGCACACACTTCAATAACCAAGGGCACCCTGAGGGAGAACAAAGAGCGATTCCTAAGAGCACCCTGACGGAACTCATTGTAATTCCTAAAGGCACTTTGAGGGAGCACACTGCAATTCCTAAGGGTACCCTGAGGGAGCACTCGCTGCGATTCTTAAGGGCACCCTGGGGGAACTTGCTGCAATTCCTAAGGGTACCCTGAGGGAGGACTCAGTGAGATTCCTGAGGGAACACACTGCTATTTTCAAGGACACCCTGAGGGGGCACACACCATGATTTCCAAGGACACCCTGAGGGAGCACTCACTATGATTTCCAAGGCCACCCTGAGGGAGCACTCATTATGATAAACAAGGGCAGCCTCAGGGAGCACTCACTGCGATAACCAAGGGCACCCTGAAGGACCACTCACTGCAATTTCCAAGATCATCCAGAGGGAGCACTCGCTGCGATTCCTAAGGGCACCCTGAAGGAGCACTCACTGCAATTTCCAAGGGGACCTCTATCCCGTCATAATGATACCTCAGTTTTTCTTAAAAGAATGGAGTGTTTGTGTCGTCCTCTTTCCTAAAAGGATTTCCTCAATGACTTAGTGAAAAAAGATAGGTAGGAGGGAAAACATTGAAAAACCCTTTTCAAATTATTTTGTGGAACAATTGAGTATCCACGATTGAAGCGTCCATATATTTAACCAAAGTGCAAATTAATAAAATTTTATTAAAATTTCCGTTTTTTATATAAGTAAAAAAAAAATCTAAAATAAAAACCTTTAAAAAATATATTGTTTTGTTTTTTGTTGTACCCATCTTTGAAAATTTTACCCAGATTTTTATATGGTAAAGAAGGTATCTGTAGACACCCGACACCAGTAATATAATAAAATCGAAATTTTCATCATTAGTTTCGTCGCGTCAAGTTGTAGATCAGTGTGCTAAATAAAATTCCTTTTGAATGGATCAGGAATTCTGCTCATATTTCCGACGCTTAGGATTGTTTAACTTAGTTGCTCAAACTTGCTGAAAGTGCTCGTACGTACACACCGGTAGATAACCAGGGACGGTAGGAGGGTTTGTTCTTTCTTTACGATAGCAGTGGTGGTTTCTAAGTCGATATTATTCACTGGAACCTCGTTAGTAGGTAAGGATTCCCCGACCTTGTTGAACTGTTGATACTCCTTCAAACCTGTCGATCGCGCTATTTTTAATCGAAGACAATAACTCTCTTCTCACTCTGATTCTACCTCAGTTTCGCAGAGATCGGTTCAAAGCTGCGACGGATTGTCCGGACAAAAACTCAATAGGTACTCGTAACTTAATATTAAAATTTTTCCATTTCGATTCAGACTGTTACAATAACTTCAATTTCTAGAAAAATTCATCTTGAAAAAAAAAGTCTACAAAAACAAAGATTAGACGACATTTTTGAACGAAAGACGCTGAAGGAGAAATTTGTAGACGTAAGATGTTGAAAGATCGTGTTACTACATAATTTCTTGGATAGACAAAATATCTTTACATGTGGGAAAAAAAAGTCAATCGATTGTCTAATTCCACAAAAATTATGACAAAGTTGAATATTATTCGTCAGTTAGGTCCTCATTAGTAGGGGAAAGGCTCCATATTTGGGATACCAACTCTTCAAACTAATATTTTCCAGACCTGTGCATTGTTAGAAAGTTCACAATTGATCGGTGACAAAGCTGAGGTATCTAGGTAACTATCCCAAAGTGGAGGGAGCGATTGCGACCACCCAGGGGACGTGGCGCTTAATTTTCTAAAAAGTTTGATTTTCGGTGCCTTGAAAAACGGTCGCCTAATTTGGGACACTGGGGGTCCCGATTTGGGATATCCCAAATTAGGTTAACAAACCCCTAATTTGGGATATCCCAAATTAGGAAACCTCTTGTTTTCTAGGTTAACTAAAGTTGAACCAATCGCCAAAATTCGAAAATAAAATCCCTAGCAGTCTGGAAATGGCAAAATGAAATTTACAACAGGTTTATATACCTTCAAGACAGCAACAATCAATGACACAAGATGCATTTCTAGAAAAAATGTTTCATTCCTTCCTAGTGTAAACTGAGGCACACAGAACGTTACACCTAATAAATAGGTAGTAAAAAAAAACATAGGTATAATTACTATAGGTAATTCAATCAGGGTAGGTAATATCCACCATTGAAAAAATCTTTCTTTCTTCTCTAAACATAGGTCGCAGGGACTAGTTGATAATAATATTATCAACTAGTCCCTGCGACCTATGTTTAGATGTGATTATATTATAATCACATAAATTCACTCACTGATTTAAGCAGTACGCGCAAATAAAAACTATGCTGCGCAGCTCACCACAGTCGAGGTGGGACCATCTTAAACATTTAAAGCATTTTGCCCACTTATCCCCACCCACGTCTTCAGAGAATTCGACCGAGCAAAACATGAACTGAGCTTCGTTCTCATCACATGTCGCTGTCAGATTCATTCTAGGGGACGTCCATATCGCTCTCAGATGATGAATCAGGAACTTGAATCGGGAAATGAACTTGAAAACTCATCAAACTAGTCAAATTTTCAGTTGGAACCAAATTTGGGATATCCCAATTTGGGAACCCTCTCGGTATCCCAAATTAGGGGAACCAGCTGCCAAACAAACTTGTCAACATGACCACCATGCAGTGGACTGAATTAAAAATCTAACACCATGCAAATGATCCTCAGTATCTGCACTTTTAAATGGCAAATTAAAAAATTTGAAAAAGTCTCACCTCAAAGCGTCAGGGAGTTTGAACAGGGTGTACTTTGAGTCACTCGGATAACAGTATTTTGATAAAAACGCAGTGGTAACAATAACACATGGCCGATGGTGGCGAAACCTGTTTGCTATCCCATAAGGCTCCAAAACGAAACTATTTCTCTCATTCGACATCAGAAAGCGCGTACAGTACGGTAAAAACGCTGCTATCCCAAATTAGGAGCTATCCTCAAATTAGGAGCCTTTCCCCTAACGAATGAGAGCAGAAGGGGCATCACAGAAAGCTCAGCTTGTACAGTCACAGGTGAAAGGGAACTTGAGCCCTATTGGCCCAGAAAAGAGAAAGGAATTGTATCAATCAGTGGCAATCAACATCGGTTGCACCCCAGTCCCATTTACCTTTAGAGCCAATATAATTCGAGTTCTTCATTCTCTTTTATCTGTATGCACCTGATAGGACGCCCTTTGCTTTCTCGATTCCTTTCACCGGTGACTGTACAACCTGTGCGATCTGTGATGTTCCTTCAGTTTGTCATTAATTTTGTTCCCTAAGACGTCTAAACCTTTTAAGTTATTGACTTAGTTTCTTATTATTTGTTAAATATGACGAAGCCGCTGATTGGACCTCCAGAATATAATACGGTATGGAGTTTTTGGCGGGCGGGTTAACCTCCGATCAGCAAGACTGCGATCCCAGATTGGTGCCTGTCGTGTCTCTGGGCACCCTGAATTCCATCAAAATAAACGCCACGACGTTCAAACTGCAAGCGGATCAAGCCGACAAGTTTCTTGAATTATTGAATCACAAGAAGTTCACTATATGGACCTACTCACAGCACGAGGATCGCGACTCTAGGTACGACTCATTTATCATTTTAAGGGAGATTCAGACAGTGAATAAACAGGTTTTCCCACTTTCCTCTGGCAATTATTGGTCGATTTCGACGACCCCTGCGGCAATCTCTTAGTTTTGCAATACCCTAGGTAGATGCACTAATAAATTTAGAAAATCCTTGAAAATTTCCAATTTAAGTACACATTTCTACCTTTTATTTAATTTTGGAATTAAACAAGTACACGGTTGTAGAGATTTTACAAATAAGAATAATGCCCCAAGAAACATGAAAATTGGATGATTATTTCCTGAGAAAACTGGGAAAAACAGTTTATGAAAACTGACAAGCTATGAAAAGGCTGGGAGGGGGTGGCAATGGTGCTCCTTCAGACGGGGGTAGGAAGAGGCAGCCGAGCGCCGTGTCGTAAGAGATTAGACTAACTCGCAACGAGAAGGAAATAGTGACCGACTGAGACCATTTACGCAGGTGGAAGTAGATCTAAATCGTTCACTGGTTTATGCAAAAAGTTGAAAAACTGTCGCCAAGTCGGGTGGGCACTTTATAAAGGTTTTCCAAGTCAGATTGAGAATTTTCCAAATAGGATTGAGATGTTTTTCAAATCAAATTGAGAACTTTCTAAATCAATTTGTGAATTTTCCAAATCAAATTGCGAACCCAGAAATTATTTTTGACACAGGTATATTTTGTAGAAGAGATGGAAAAAGATTTATCCATTTTTCAATGTCCTTATTAAAATTATCTAATTGATTAAACATATAACTAGATAAATCTAATTATCTAATTGCAGAAATTCAAATACTTACATAGATTAAAATAATTCATATCTTCTAAAAAACTCAGCGCTTCAGGTCTAGCCAGGGGGGCAAGCCCACCAGATGCTATCTACTTGAAGCCTACGGCGTAAATTATAAAAACATGGAACATGTTTTAGCCAAATTTGGTGCAGACCTTTAGTCGTAGCTAGGTATAATACAAAAGTTATATCATCCCTAACAAAAGTTATAGTAAAGTAGGTAAGTAAGTAAGTATGGTAAACAACCATTGGAGGTTGGATTTTCGTCCGACTGCCTTTCCTGGTGTCGCAGACGTCATCAGCTGTCTACCAAAGGGAAGATCAGAATTTGTTCTGATGATTTCGCTCATGGCTACTTATTGCCTCACCGCTCTGGGTTGGACGAGGGGGGCGATGAGAGCCCCGGCACGCTGCCGGCGATGAGCCTTGAACCCACGACCCCGCAGAAGTCGGTCCGAAGTCCACCGCCAAACAACGACAAAAGTTATATTATCCTTCGCGCTTCGAAAACCGGAGTATCGAAAAGGCCGCGTGACCCCCCCGCCATCAACCTCCCAGAGTAACGTTTTCGGGTAGTTACTCTAGGGCAATTACATGTTCCATGTCATAAATTGAAAATGGAATTTAAAAGCGGCACTTACAGTGAAGAGGGATTCCAGCATCAGCCTTATCTCCAGCCTTTTGGACGAAGGTAGGTAATGAGAATGAGAAGGAAGGCAAAGTGATACACAGGGTGTCTACAAAACAGATCTCATTCCTTCAAGGGGTCGATTTTACAACTAATTTGCAACAAAAATGTCAGCCATTTTTTTAGAGGCTTTTTTCCGAGTTATTTCAATTTTTTCCGTGATTTTGACCTTATATCATTGAATTGGTAATAACCCCTTTAATTTGCTGTGATAATTACAATTTGAGGATACCGTTAGAAAGAGCATTACATTTCCTATCTCCCTAATACCAAATAAAATTATTTCAGTTGAATTTCACGGGGAATAAAGCAACCTAAAAAGTGATCTTAGTAACTTTTCGAAAACTTTCCGTTTTCCAAATAATTCGAGATAATAAACAATTGCCGGTAAGCCTAAAAAATGCGCCAGAATCTCAACTTTTCAACGGTGTAGTCAAAAAATATTTTACAGTCGAATTTGAGGTAGAAAATTCTGTTTGAACGTGGAAAAACGTGCATTTTTTTTTTCAAATTTTTCGAAATCGTACCTGTTTTCCGATTTTTTTGATGAATATTGACGGATAATCACTCCTTGTTTTGTCATTAAAAATGGTGATAGCATAGAATCTGCATAGTGATAGAATAGAATCCATGCAGCGTTCCTTTCTCAAAATGGTATTCTCCCTGCCGCGCAGTACTCCAAATTATTTACTTCATCTAGAGATCGGTATGGAGCCTGTTTATATGCATACATTGGGGATACATCTGAAGTACCTATATTCAAAAAGCTTTAAAAATGCCGGAGCACCGTTTACCCCATATGTTGGCAAGAAAATGTTTGAGTTTACGAGCTTATTTTGACGAGGGCTGGGATCGCCTGAAGACTCGTTATGGTATTCCGTTTGACCGAAACGACGAACTGAATTTGTGGACTGCAAAAATTGAACGATCGCTCGAAATTATCGCTGAGAACATTGGAGAGCAGTTTGAACGAAGGTTGTTAGAGTCGACGAGACACCCGCTATACCGGGGGCTACGGTCGGGAGGCGATGAAATAAAACCAGCTCTGGGCATCAAGAATTTTATTGCATGTAGGTGGATGATTAAGTTGAGAGGGGACCTTCTGGCTTTAAAGTATATGCACTACGACGAGGGGGATCAGAGCTGTCCACTGAGCAGCACCCGTGCAGTGGAAGACGCACATCATTTTGTGGGTCAGTGTACAGCCCTAGTTGGTGTGCGAAGAAAATGTTTTAATGTTCAACAAATGTCGCACGCAAGGTTTGTAGACCTACTGAGAGAGGCGGATCCCTCGTTAGTAAAGATTTGTTCCATAGCGT
Organism: Apolygus lucorum; assembly: GCA_009739505.2. Lineage (NCBI taxonomy): Eukaryota > Metazoa > Arthropoda > Insecta > Hemiptera > Miridae > Apolygus > Apolygus lucorum. The sequence continues at coordinate 15,217,665 of CM019174.2, forward strand.
GGCCTCTGAGATATAGAGCAATTAAGGAATATGAACTAATTTAAGATAATAATCAAATTATATAAATCTAATATGATCCTTTTTTGCCTTATTTTTACTGCCTTTGTAATTATGTAGAAGTGGCAAGAATATGTTAATTGTTATCCTGTTCTTGTTAGTTTTATTTTGTATACTTGATATTTTTGCCTGGTTTATTGTTGTTGAATTGTTACATTGATACAAATAATTTAATAGTAATTTAATAAGACGTGAACTCGCCTGACGGTCCTTGTATAGGACCATGGCTATTGCATAGCTCCATAGTCAATCCTGTAGTATGATATTTTCTTAAATAAAAGCATGTTTTCTCTCTCTCTCTCTCTCTCTCTCTCTCTCTCTCTCTCTCTCTCTCTCTCTCTCTCTCTCTCTCTTGTCATTAAAAATGGCAAGTTTTCAATTTGATTTGGAAAGTTCCTCATTTGATTTGGAAATTCTCAATCTGACTTGGAAATCCTATAGAAATATCCAAAGGGACGACAAGTGTTTGAGTGAGAGGGAAGATACCAAAAAATATTAGGTCGTTATTTTCATCAAATTAGTTTTTGGGTGTGTCATCTATCATTCTATGATTTAAAGTTGAAAAAAAAAAAATCAGTTTTTACTGTCCGGGGTTGATTTTTAGCGATCCACTTTCTGACAACTGGACCCTCTTCTTGGCATTCTTTGGAGCCTTTGTGGTTTTCTATGTCTTTGGAAGAAGTCAGAAGGAAAAATCCTACTCAGCGTGGTCCATCTGCTTGCTCAACGTGTTCAGGTACCTTCTTAACTCAACTTCAAGCACCAATCATGAATATAAAATACTTACTAGATACCGTAATAAAATCCGGTAATAAAATTCGGTAATAGGTAACGGTAATCAAATCCGCGAATCATATTCATGTTATCTATTGTCAGGCTGAGCTTGGGGCAGCCATTGAGAAGAGATCCAAAAAGATGGAGCATGAAGTTCATTTTGATCACCTGGGTCCTGTTCCAATTACACGCCGGAGTTGTTTATCAAGGTAAGTTTATTTGACGAAGAGTCTCCCAAGGGTGGGAGAACAAGGCGAACGATACGCCAGTCACGGTAGATCGTCAACATGAAGAGAAGTTGTTGTGAACAAATTTTTGGGAAAAACTGTTACCTAGTAAATAATGAGACAAGCAGTCCGATTTCAATGCTCCTACCTACGTCATGGATAAGCAACAAATTTCAATTCTCTTTGTTTCTACTTATATGCTCGTAAATAATTCCTTAATGAGGGAAGAACCATAATAATCTCTATGAACTTTTAAAAAATTTAGGTGAATAAGATATGCCTGGGGCCTCAAATTATACCTTGGACCTGGAGCAATTCTCGAGAACGTTGTTTCTCTATCTTTATTCGACCAAAGTAAAGATTATAATTAGGTATTAAAATGAACACCTACCTAATAATTATAATCCGTTATGACAACGGTTTGGGGACACGATGACGTGAATTCGAAAGCTAAAAGCAACAAACATAGAAAAAAAGTCTGCCAAATGGGTGTGGCACATGGCCTCATCGTATCCATAACCATCTACCCCGGTCTACCCATACAATCCCTGAAAATGTCATCGAATTCGGATGGAAAATGCAGAAGTTATGGCTGTTACAAGGAAACACACGTTTGCGCATGCGCAAATCCCAAAAAATTTCATCGAAATAGGACAGTAACTCCGTATAGTTACGCCGGTTTCAAGGATTTCGTGACAGACACACCGACAGACAAACACGGTACCGAAATTGTTCAGGAAGGTTGGAAACGTGAAATTTTGATTTTGGAGAACATATTTTTTCAACCTAGAAAAGTGAAATCAAAGCTAGGGCCACCTTGGTAGACTCGGAAGCAATTAAGTAGGGATGAATTTGAAAATCAAAGTTACCTAATAATTGTGCTTGATTGATGAATATTAATTTGTATTGATAATAATTGGATATGGGGGCATAATGTGAATAACTAGAGAGGACAAACATGGAGGAATTCACGGTTATAATTTTAAAAAACATGCTATTCCAATCGCGATTCGAACCCGAGACCTCAAGAATCCCCGTGTGTGGCGGGTTGCCTAAGTTGCCGTACGTTAGCTACGGACTGAATCAATCCATCCAAGTTCTAGAAATATACAGGGTGTCTACAAAACAGCTATAAGGAATTCAAGGGGTCGATTCTACAACTAATTTCCAAATAAAAGTGACTCTTAGAGTTTTTTTTTTAAACGCCTCTTTAACCGACTTTTTTCACTTTTAAGTTTTTTTCGTGTTTTCGACCTTACACCATTAAAACCGTCTTAACTCTCTTAAATTACACTCAAAAATTAAAAATAAGGATACCGTTGGAAAGAGCGTCAAATTTCCTATCTTCCTGATACCAAATAACAAATTTTCAGTTGAATTACATGAGGAATGAAGCAACCTAAAAAGTGAACTTAGTAAATTTTCGAAAAATTCCCGTTTTTCAACGCCTATAAATCTAAATATTACCAGGTAAAGTTCTGTTGCCGGAAAGCCTAAAAACTGCGCCAGAATCTCAGCTTTCCAATGGTATAATCAAAACATACTCTACCACCGTATTTAGGGGAGAAATTCGTGTTTGAACGCGGAAAAACGTGCATTTTTTCAACCCAACTAAGCAGACATTTTGGTTTATTATTTTCAATAATGAACCTTTGGAATCGACCAAGAAAAAAAAATTTTAACACCCCCTCAAAATTTGATGGTTTACGTTTCAAGGTACGTAGAATCCAAAAATCGAATAAAAATTTGGCCGTCCGTCCACCGTACGCACGGACGCAAAGTGGCACTTTTGCCACTTAGCATTGACCGATTTTGATGACAATTGGTATGTAGGCTCCATTTGGGGTCTAGTTGTGCCCCGAAGCTTTTGGTTGATGTAGGTCACTTCTAAGGGTTCCAAAATCAATTTTGAAATTTTGAAAACGCCCTAGCTTAAAAAATTTCGATATAAAGGTATTGTTTTTCCTTCAATTTTGGATTCTGTAGAATTTTTAGAATTTTTTGAGACCACGCGGAGCTCTGTAGGACAAACCGTTCGCTCCCTACAAAAATTTAAGGGTTTATATTGAAATAAATATATATATAAATCAAAACACGAGTGTGAATCGCAAAAGAGGCCTAATCTCCGTTCAAATTAGAGCTGACCAAAATGCGATCGATAGTTGGTGATTTAAAAAAAAAAATTTTTTTTCTTTAAATTTTTTTTTTCATATTGGATGGTTGGTGATTTTGTAGACGAGTGATCTATATAGAAAAATAATAAACCATTGTGTAATAATTTGCAGCGTTTTTTCTTCCGAGTCTACCAAGGTAGCGGAAGCTTTGTTTTCACTTTTCAAGGACGAAAAAAAAGTTCTCCAAAATCAAAATATTCACTCGCGTTTTGCGTTTTAGACCTTTCTGAACAATTTTGGTTCCTTGTCTGTCTGTCTGTCTGTCTGTCATGAATTCCTTGTAACGCGCATAACTATACAAAGCTCAGACGTAGCGATTGCGTCTCACACTCAGGAGCCCCGGGTACGATTCCCAGCCGTACGGAGAAAGGTTTTTGATCCAATCACTACTCATTTACATTTTTTATCCGAATTTGATGAAATTTTCTAGGATTGTCCAGATTAGCGTGTAGATGGTCCCCTATGAGGGTAGTGAAAGGTACTTAGAGATTGGTGTTTTGAGATTAACTACTATGTATCGGATCATCTATATAATCGGGTTATGGATACGAGGAAGCTATGTGCCACCACTTGGCAGACGTTTTTCTATTGGAGATGCGCTTATTCTTTCCAGAGTTTTCGACTTACTTGAAATTCGTCGTGTATGTACAGGCGTGCTGATGTCGTACGAAAAGTGTGTGGATCGTCACACGACTAAATTCCTGGTGATTCCGAACGGTTGCCTCAAGAAGTTTCAACGCCTTTTCGAAACCGGACACTTCAAAATCAACTTCAAAAGAATCTTCACGAGCACGCTGAGAGCGTCTAGGCCGACCTACCTGCTCATGAGTGTCGCCTGTGGAGGGTGGTTGATTTCTCTGGGGGTTTTCGTGGTAGAGCTGTGGTCTTTCAAGGTACTTCAGAGTGTGAATAAGCCCAACCTCATTCGAAGGAACGAATCCAAGAAACGGTTCCCGTTCTCCAGGTAAGTATTGTACCCAAGCTTTGAAATTGAGAAAAAAATTCTCACTAAAAACATAGTGGTTGGGCCCTGTGAATTCTTTCTTCCACGTCTCAAATTATAATAAATGCATCAACAATGATGAGGAAAATATATATATACGCAGCGTACATGATGTATTTAGTGCAAATCAGCCGCACCAGGACGAACAGAAATGAAATCGATGAGTATCTGCAATTTGCGATGTTGCACAGTGAAATATTGCAAACGGAGCAAAATTTTATTTCAACGCTTTTGACGCCAGCAAGCTTCCTCAAAGCATCGCAAGTTTCTGGGAAAAATGAAAAATGAAACGTATAACCACCATCGAAACTGTTTATCAACAAACCATAGGGTTTTAAGGACGGTAAACCGAATATGTATAAGTTTTGCAACAATTTTCAAGATTTTGCTCCAAAATTTAAATTTAGCTTGTATTTATAATATCAACAGGATTGTGAAATAAAACAAAATCGATCTCCTAGATTCTTTGGTATTCATCCCCTACATTCCTTAGAATCAGTCCCTTTGGTACCTTGGAATAAGTTCTCTAGAATTTGAGATTAAGTCCCCTAGATTTCATGGAATATACCCCTTGGATTCCTTAGAATTTGTCGAATAGTATCCTTGGAATTAGTTCTCTTGATTCCTTGAAACATTTTCCCTAGATTCCTTAGAATCAGTCTTCCAGAATCGTATAATCCCTTGGTATTAGAGATGGGTCGCTCAATAAAGAACCGGATCTTTAAGCCGACTCTTTCAGAAGAGCGAGTGAACCACGGGTCAGTAAAAATGAACCGCGGCTCTTCGGATCTTTTGAGCTCAGTGCTGGTAGTGTTCAGTGAAGATCGGTTTTTCAAAAGAGCGAGTGAACTGCGGATCAGTAAAAATGACAAGTGAATCGCGGTTCTTCGATCTTTGGATGTTTAGAGATCCAGTCAAAATAAATGAACGGCGGCTCTTCCATTTTCGGTTCTTTTGAGATCGGTAGAGTTCGGTAAAATTCAGTCTTCCTTTTCTTCAGCTCACTGTTGCCAACCCATACAATAATTCGGAGGGAAAATACGATATAAATCGATCAAATAATACAAGTTTGCGGAATTGTATCGTACCACCCAACTTGTCTCCAGAACCTACTCTGTGCGTACCACCACTTACGCATTATTGTATTTTTGGTCGTAAACTTTACCGTATTTTTCCAGTGTTTTCTGTGACCCACTTTCTGATTCTTTCCGTTGTTTTTTCTCCCTGTTTGATTTTTACATCATGATTTTTTGTGAGGAGCTTTCTGATACAAGTTCAAAAGGCAAGCAAAAGCACAGCCTTATCTTACCATTATTATCAATATTGAAGTTTCATACTTATTGGTTCGTTTATTCTCTCTCACCTTGGTTACCTTAATTTTCTTTGTAGAATGACATGATATAACATCAAAATGTTATAGTATGAAAATGTTATACCTACTAAGAAATTTGTTATTTTTAATTGTGGTTTTGTCATATGAAAAGATGAGATGTCATATGAGATATGAAAAAATGCAGATTTCATATAAATAAATAAATATTTTACCAAAAAACTGTATTTTTAAGTCATACTCATTCATTGCTTTAATCGTGTTCGTTGTCTTACTTATTCATTGTTTTTCGTTGATTTATTAAAGGATTTATTGACCATCTTTATTGAACAACAGCGCTTTTTGGGTTATTATTTTCAATAATGAACCATTGGAATCGAGCAACAGAAAAATTATTCCCTCCCGCCCTCAAAATTTGATGGTTTACGATTCAAGGTAGAGTAGAATATAATAATCGAATAAAAATTTCCGCGCAGAACTAAAACAAACCGTTGTGTAACAATTTGCAGCATTTTTAATCGTATTTTCATCTCTACAATAAATACGAGCTCAAAAGAGCCAAAAAGAGCCAATGATCCGTCGAAAAGATCCGGATCTTTTGAGTGAGCGGAGCGCTCAGAGCCGTTCTTCTTGGTGAACCGTTTTGCCCATCTCTACTTGGTATCTTGGAATCAATAATCCTAGGTTCTTTGAAATCAGTATACTAGACTTTGGGATCAATAACGATTCCTTCGAATTCGCCCCTAGATTCCATAGAATCAGTCCTCTAGACTTTGGAATTTAGTCCCTTAGGTTTCTTGTAATTCGTCAAATAGTATTCTTGGAATTAGTTCTCTTAATTCCTTAGAATATATCCCCAAGATTCCTTAAAATCAGTCTTCTAGCATACTTAGAATCCAAGGTACTTAGATAGGTACTTAAATTCCATGGTACCTTGGAATAAGTTTTTCTAGATTATTTGAAATCAGTATTCTAGACTTTGGAATCACGAACTTCCGAAGGTACTTAGAGAATATGCCCCTTAGATTTCTTGTATTCGTCTATTAATATTCTTGGAATTAGTTCTCTAGCCTTCTAGATTCCCTAGAACCACTCTTGGTGCATTGGAATCTGTTTTCCTAGATTCCTTGGAATCCCTTAGATACCCTACAATCAACACCTACCCCAGATCCCTTTGAATCTTTCCCAGTTCAGTAAAAGACGCCATCAAGATCCTCATACCTACCTACTGGGACCACTGATCTAGTGAATCTGAAATTAAACTACTCAAATTATTAAAAATTAAAATCAAATATTTTTAAAAGATCCAATTTTTGTCGAGTCTAATTTACTTGCTTCTGGTAGTTGACCGCATCCTCTAATAACGACAGAGCGTCTCCTAGCTGTGTCTACTCCGACCAATTTTAAGCATCCAGCGTCTTTATGGAAATCGCCTTCTTTGCAGTATACAACTGGAACCTTTCATAAAAAAAATGATGATAGATTGATAATAAAATAGGTAGGTAACTACTCTGAAGTGCCTGATAAAGTCACCCAGTAAAAACAAGACGAATGCTCCTAAAGCTGACATGATGTGATTGACGCAGAAAAAAACGCCAAAGGCTTTATTAGCTGACACGTACCAACTATTCTTGTATCTCTTCATTGAACATATTGTTGTAGTATGAAATAACAGCAACTTGATAGTGTAATTTGGTGATAGATTCAGTTGTCAACAACTCTTTAGACAATCCCGAAAATGAACAGCTTTCCAAAGCTGAAGGCATAAGACTCATTGACATGCTAAGACCTGGTTTCTGGCTCCGTGGCATCAAATTCCATGCTGACGTCCCGTTCCGACCCAAATCAATTGCTTAGTGACGGTTCGCTAAGTTTTCGCTAATTCGTCCAAAAAACGCTGCAAATTATTACACAATGGTTTATTATTTTTCTATATAGATCACTCGTCTACAAAATCACCAACCATCCAATATGAAGAGAAGAAAAAAAAAAATCAAAATCACCAACCATCGATCGCATTTTGGTCAGCTCTAATTTGAACGGAGATTAGGCCTCTTTTGCGATTCACACTCGTGTTTTGATTTATATATATATATATATTTCAATATAAACCCTTAAAATTTCGTAGAGAGCGAACGGTTTGTCCTACAGAGCTCCGCGTGGTCTCGAAAAATTCTAAAAATTCTATAAAATCTTAAATTGAAGGAAAAACAATACCTTTATATCAAAATTATTTGAGTTAGGGCGTTTTCAAAATTTCAAAATTGATTTTGGAACCCTTAGAAGTGACCTACATCAACCAAAAGCTTCGGGGCACAACTAGACCCCAAATGGAGCCTACATACCAAATTTCATCAAAATCGGTCCATGCTAAGTGGCAAAAGTGCCGCGTACGGCGGACGGACGGCCAAATTTTTATTCGATTTTTGGATTCTACGTACCTTGAAACGTAAACCATTAAATTGAGGGGGTGTTAAAATTTTTTTTCTTGGTCGATTCCAAAGGTTCATTATTGAAAATAATAAACCAAAAAGAGGGTACATTCGCCGAATTGGAAGACCTCTCTTTCCTATGAAGTCGATCTAAAACACGGAATTTCGTATTGTAAACACAGGATGCCAGCAAAGTCGTTTAACTTACTATTTCCGCCTCCAAGTTCGTTTGATAATTTACAGTTTTGCATTCCGTCACGTTCTTCGAGCTGCACGAATAACACGAAATTGCACCACAAACCTGCAACACTGCCAAAATAACCGCCAAGTCCCTCAACTGTCTCATAAAAGTCTACCTACCTATTTGTTTTTGGGGATGTCCCAAAATTCACATAGAACTCATTCGGGGCTAGAAAGATATAAATTTACGTACATGGTCATTTTGAATGTACTGCATAGCATCCCTTATAACCTTGATTTGAGGATTGTTTTGTTCCCTTGGTTATGATTTGGCTTCTAAAAACTGTGTAACAAAAAATTGTGGTCATTATTAATAACATACGCGTAGGTACCTATTATTTATGAAGAACTTGACTGAACTACAACAATTGGCATCGTTATTTGGTACCTATACGTTTTTAACGTGGAGAGATAATCAATAATAATTATCGATCACAATTAAAATTACCTAGCTGTCGTCATTTAGCATCATTACGTCTCCTTGCGAGAAGTAATGATTCTTAAAAGTGAATTCAACATTTTCCAATTTCCTAGTAAAATTCAAGAATTTCAACAATTGAATGATATAATCAAATCATTATCACCTAAATGTAATTTGCAGTGTCATTTTCAAAAACTCTAAATTTGATTTGAACAAAAGTTATTTTCAAGTAGTATTCCTTCCCCGTGTGAGATTGTGTACCTACCCACAGAACATCATTGAGAAGGTATATATCATTTCAAGAACTTCAAACAAACAAAATTCACCCACCTAGTTGTTTGAGATTCCCAAAACTTCATTTGAAAAAAAATTGTGATTTTGGAGAACTGTTTTTTCAACTTAGAAAAGTGAAAACAAAACTTCTGCTACCTTAGTAGACTCGGAAGCATTCAATTTGGTGAGATTTTGAAAGTGCTGTAAACCTTCTCAGTGCATACTCTTTTCGTAGTTAATTTAGGGCTGTCTTGATGAAATGTCAATTTTATAACTTCCCTGTGTACCTTCCCTCTATATACCTGTAGTAATTGTATAACTTCTAGGTGTACCTTCTCAGTATCATTCATGTTCTATGTATCATTTTAGTGTAATATAATTGAATTCGGGATGTCATGATAAGTATTAATTGGTGAAATTCTACAGATTGGAATTCACAACTCGTTACAACCCTAGAGGTATCCTACATTATACTAGGTGGTATGCAGACGTAATTAGACAGATCGTCGTAAATTTCTCACGACACCTTTAATTTTCGTTCTCAATGCTGCCAATGTAAAATTAAGAATCAATAAATTGTTAGGGGGAACCCAGTTGATAATAAGCACAATGTGACTTTTCACACCGTGTAATTCATTTGAGGCCGAGGTGTAGAAAGAGTCGTTGGTAAATCTGTTTTCGGTGTGTGAGAAACAACTTGAACACTCAGGTCTCTACATTCGCGGTCTTCTTTGTCACCAATAATTCGTGCTCCTGAAATGATGAATCCAGAAAAGGAAAGGTAAGTACGTACGATTCGTAATTGAGTATAAAATGAAAGTTTGATATGTAGGCACCTACCAATTGACTATGACCTATGATATTAGCTTGGTCATTTTTCGACCATGAAGCTTTGAAATTTAGCAAAATATTTTTTTTTTTGTTCGAAAAACTTATTAGGAAGAAAATCTTAACAACTGAGTACTGTTGAAAGTTACGTCATCCCTTCTGTTTTGATCTATTCTCCAAATTATTGACTTGGAAGGTTGAAATTCGAGCTTTCTTACCTCGATATACCTTTAATCGCACATATGTCTGATAAGATGCGTTCACGAGGAAATTCATAGGGGATCATCTAAATGTCAGTCAGTAACTTCCACAGATCAAGATATTTCTAGAAATAACAAACTTCTAAGGGTGACCCTCCAAATTTGAACGAAATCTGACGATTAAGTGGTGAAATTGTGGATTAGAAGAGTTTACTTTTGCCCAGTATCTTAGGTGTAAGTACATAATGAAATTCAGAGGGCCGTCTTGGTGCCCAACACACAAACGCCTTGGAACCGATAGAAAATTATCGAATCTAAACCAGGGGGTTCAATTGTACCGTAAACAGGCTCTACTTTTAAATTAAGGGGTAACTATGCGACAGCGCACTGTCCCGTCAATTATGCCCTTTTTCAGCTCTTCAGAAGTGCCGCAAAGTCCAGAGCACGTAAACTACTATCTCAAGAAAGTGTTTGTATCTAATCTCTTCTCCATGTAATGACCCTCTTCTATCATTAATCTTTAAAATCTTACTTCATTTTATTATTTGTAATTTTTTGTTTTTAACAAGCACACTGTAAAATAAATTATAATTATTTTCTAACCGTTGCAGAGAGCGACACAAGGATTTTTCCACAAACAACATCGATTCTTAACACAACCACACGTCCGATGGTAGTCCGTCAAACCACAAGACAACCTGAAATTTATTTTAAATTTATTTTCCTTCAACTAGTACCACTAAATTATCACCAAAATAGCATTCTTGTCCACATAATTAGCTCCTAAACTCCATCTGTTTTAATCCCCTTATCTTCATTCCTTCATCTACAACGTTTCGTTCATTTTTGTTAAAATTTAATAGCCCTTTCAAAAGTTGATGTTCATTGAAAATTTATGTTTTTCTGGAGGTAACTTGAATAGGTATAATTCGTTAAAAATGACCTGCAGTTGAGAGTAACCGCGGAATCTGGAAGCTGCAGAGAGTCACCGAAATCCTTAGGAGTTGTCTGTTCTTCTTCTAACGCTGACAGAACGTCTAGAATATCCGTTTCCTGTGCCCATATTTGCACAACTGCAAGATAGTGCGTAGTCAGGAACATGATAGTGTATTTTCTTATAAGATAGGTTCAATAAACATAAGAGGGTACGTGGGTAATTCTCAGAAAAAGCTCAATTTTCAAGGCTCAAACTTTGAGAAAGTGAACCGTCTCCAAAAAAATCAAAAAAATGCATGAAGTTTTCTGGGAACGTTAAGAAGAATTTGTAATGCAAGACAGAGCTCAATTCACAGTTTTTAGTCTCAAATTTCAATTTTGAAAATTTATAGTGCGGCGGTAATGAGAACTTGATTTTTTTAAGTCGTTGGTATTGAGAAAACGTATTAGTTTCACAATTCTGCGTAAAAAAATTCATCAAGTTTCCTGGGATCTTAAAGAAGAATGTGTAACGCAAAATAGAGCTGAATTCACAGTTTTTAGTCTCAAATTTCAATTTTGAAAATTTTTAGTGCGGCGGTAATGAGAACTAATTTTTTTTAAGTGATGGTAATGAGAAGCGCAGTTGGTATCAAGAATATGGTATTAGTTTCACAATTCTGTTTCTACCTTTCAAGCAATGAGCTTGTCCAGTTGGTTGGATGAGATGATTATATTGAAAAATCTCCATTTTTCTCTTTTCTGTAGATTGATAGGGAGGGAATAAATAAACTAAAATCAATGAGAATCAGAATAGTATCAATGTATTCCAAGTAGGTAAAGAACTGTAAAAAAAAACTAAAACACTCAGTCAAATGACATTCAAAAAACTCTTATCAGTCTACAACATAATATATATCAATCTTCAACTTTTTATATTAATTAACTTGACAATTTTGTTATTATTCGTCACATAATTAACTTAATTAGTACATCACTGATTTGTTTCATTAACTGGATAGTAAGTAGGCAAATATTTTTTAAGAAACTCTTGACCATACTGCGCCTTCGATCAGCCTCCCTTTTTTGTTCACACAATTGTTCCGCTGTGTAAAGTGTAGGGCGAGTCATCTCTGAGGGTTACCTAAGGGAACGATAAGAATTTTTTTATTCTAAGGGCTTAGGGCAATATGGAGATAATAATATCAGAATTCGAAAACCTAAAATCGTTTTATTTTTAAAAACTGTCAATAGATACCTGGCGTAGAAAATAATATAATATATACTTCATCTTCATCTTTAAAATACTCAACTAACAACATTTTCTGTTACCACACGCCTATTATCATTACCACTGAACTTTATTAAGTTAGTGGTAATGAGATGGTTTGATGTGTGGTAATGAGAATTCAAAATTTGAGAGCTTGCCATTCTCGTTCTGTACATACTATATTCCTCATTCTTCGCCGTTTGAGAAGGCAATTAGTGGGCTACAGAAAAATGCGATCGAAAAAAATTAGACACCAACATTGAAAGAGAATCATTGAACTGTGGTAATGATAACAATAAATGTACGCACCTGACACGTGACCTTTAACAACCACCCCTGCTTACCAACTTACGAGGGAAATGGCGGAGGCGAGTTCCCTGGCGCTCTGCAGTATTGCCACTACGATTCTCGTCGAAAGCTCGCCAAAATGTCCTGTTGGTCGCTAGGTATGGGAGGGAAAATCTTGATTCTTGTGCGGTGATGAGACTTTTCACCATTACACTTTTTGAAATAAGTTATTGGCATCACCAAATAGATATAAAAATCACACCACTCTGTTTTTGATGAGATCTACATGTAGACTTTCAGTTTCATTCGTTTTTTCACGCAATCAATATTTTCCAAGGCCTAGGAGAAGACTTTTGTAGGCAAAAATGAAATAATTACAGGTGGTGGTAATGAGAATTGAGCCTTTCAAGACAAAAGAAAAGGTATTAATTTCGGATAAAAGTAAATTTTTCAAGAGGTTCTAGTAGGCAGAGGCGGGAATAAACCCAATGAAAAAATTAGAAAAAAACGCTAGGACGCACATTTGGAGAAACCCTACCATAACACTATTATTGAGCTTTTTCTGAGAATCACCCACGTACTTCAAGTACGTAACTACCATCTGAACGATAGACACTCCGTACAACACACTTACCTCCAAAAATGGCTGCCAAGCAAAGTTGCACATTTGAAATTTTCATCTCTACCACCACGAATTTTCCGAAGCATACCAAGTCACTGGAAAATATCAAACCTCCTCCTACTTTTGAAAACAAATCTAGATGATTGTCGTTTGTTTACTGTCCTGTTGATTATTGTTCGCTAAGCTAGGGAGTGATTAGCAATGGATCTTGAAGTTTTGTGAAGGTGAATATTTGGTAAGGAAAACGGTATGTGTTGAAATTATTATAAAAACATAACTGAGTAAACGGGGTTTCCCATATTTCTCTGGCAATTATTGTTCGGTTTTGATGAATCCTGGGGCAATCTTTCAGTTTTTCAATCCCTAGGGCCGTGCACTGATGAATTTCTAAAATCCTTGAAAATTTCAAATTTAGAACAACTTTCAAAGTGTTTGACCCTACAATTTAGGGAAATACTAACCCGGAAAGAGGAACGAACGGCGACCGAATGAGACCCCCTTAAATCTTTCGAGACGTCGGAGTAGTTTGATACTTTAAAGTTTCTTTTTTGTAAGTAAACTAGCGAGTAATATTGATTACTCATCATCTGTCATCCCGAGATTTTTTAAATTTTGTTTTATTATTTTCAATGATGAACCTTTGGAATCGACCAAGAAAAAAAAATTTTTTAACACCCCCTCAAAATTTGATGGTTTACGTTTCAAGGTACGTAAAATCCAAAAATCGAATGAAAATTTGGCCGTCCGTCCGCCGTACACGGCACTTTTGCCACTTAGCATTGACCGATTTTGATGAAATTTTGGTATGTAGGCTCCATTTGGGGTCTAGTTGTGCCCCGAAGATTTTGGTTGATGTAGGTCAGTTCTAAGGGTTCCAAAATGAATTTTGAAATTTTGAAAATGCCCTAACTCAAAAAATTTTGATATAAAGGTATTGTTTTTCCTTCAATTTAAGATTCTATGGAATTTTTAGAGACCACGCGGAGCTCTGTAGGACAAACCGTTCGCTCCCTACGATTTTACGTACGATAAATCAGAAACACGAGTGTGAATCGCAAAAGAGGCCTAATCTCCGTTCAAATTTTAGCTGACCGAAATGCGATCGATGTTTTTCTTCATGTTGGATGGTTGGTGGCATTGCAGACGAGTGATCAATAAAGAAAAATAATAAACCATTGTGTAATAATTTGCAGCATTTTAAAAGCTGTTCACTTTTGGTTTGTTATTTTCAATAATGAACCTTTGGAATTGACCAAGGAAAAAAAATTGTACCCCCCCCCCCCCACTCCTCGAAATTTGTTGGTTTACGTTTCAAGAATGATTGAATGAATGTTTTTTATTTGCCATTCCACACAAAGTGTATCGACAATATTCTATAAAATGCAAATATAAAACAAAACATAACAGAGTAATAGGGGTAAACAAAACAATGGGACACTAGACAGGGCACACGGGTAAAAAAAGAACGAAAAATGAGATCCTCCAGAAGATCACGGCAGCGGAGCCCAGCCGGGAGGCACCCAGCCAGGCCCGGACCCACCCACCATGGCGGCTCCCGGACCGTGTACCCATACCAGGCAGCGGTCAACAAACAACGCAGTACAAACGCCACACGGGGAAAAACCACCAAGGAGGCAGCCCCCGGGCAAAATCTTAAACAAAGGTTTATTAATTTTTTATACACTTAGATCACTCGTCTGCAACGAACACGGCTCTGCCATTGTTACCACCAACCAACTTGAAGAAAAACATCGAGCGCATTTCGGTCAGCTAGCATTTGAACGGAGATTAAGCCTCTTTTGCGATTCACACTCGTGTTTCTGACTCATCGTAAGTCCAACACTTAAATTCTCGTAGGGAACGAACAGTTTGTCCAATAGGGCTCCGCGTGGTCTCAAAAAATTCTATACAATCTTAAAATGATGGAAAAACAATACCTTTATATAAACATATTTTGAGTTTGGGTGTTTTCAAAATTTCAACCCTTGGAAGTACCTACATCAACCAAAATCTTCGGGGCACAACTAGACCCCAAATGGAGCCTACATACCAAATTTCATCAAAATCGGTCAATGCTAAGTGGGAAACGGCGGACGGACGGAATAAATTTTATTCGATTTTCGGACTTACGTACCTTGAAACGTAAACCAACAAATTTTGAGGGGGGGTTAAGAATTTTTTTTCTTGGTCGATTCCAAAGGTTCATTATTGAAAATAATAAACCAAAACCGGATGATACGGGCTGTCAACGATGGTGATAGGGGATTGTTTTCGAGTTTCCTTGACTCCTTCATCTAGAAGGAATAATTTGAAGCCAAGAACTCTATGCAACGGGAGAAGAGGAATAGGAATATCCTAAAATCTCATTTTCGTAAAAATGGTCGATAGGGGGTGTTGCCTCTTAAGCGACGATATCTAGGTTTTCCAATATTTTTCAATTCAAATAGTGGGGGATTTGGGCATCCTTCAGGAATTAATCTGGGTTGAAGGAAAACAAAAAGATAGGTGTATGTATGTCGGTGTGTGTGCGACAAAATCTTTAATTAATTTAATTAAGTAACAACTTACAATTGTGTACTCTTGTGTTCAACTAGCCTTATACTCCAACCGATTTGCGAGATTCTTCTTATTTTCTATGGCAAGAATATATTGCCCTTTTAAAAAAGCATAAATGAATGCATGAACGTGCTCGAATTTAAGCATATCGATCTCGTCTCTATTCGTCTGATGCACAGCCTGCTTCACCCGATCAAACCCATTTGCCTGAATTCCCTTCAATAATGTCCGTAGGAATCTTGAAACGTCAGAATTCTACCTAATAACTAAATTATGATATTAAAAATTACACGTTCCGAATGAAATATGAATACGAAAGGGGATTGTGTGGAAATAATTCACAGGGTGTGGATAGACTAGGAAAAAAAATGGTTTATTCGTTTTAAAAAATGTCAAAAAATAATCATATCGTACAAGCGTCGATAAAATCATTCCGAAATTCATGTTGAATGGCATTAAGAGAGTAGATAACTCCACATACATACATCATAGTACATAATAAAGTATACAGGGTGTCTACACTTAAGATGGGCATAACTTCAGGGTTCGATTCTACAAGGTATTTCCAACAAAAAATATCTCTTAGCAATTTTCTTTTAACCCACTCAAAAATCCTTTTTTTCACTTTAAAGTTTTTTTCGCGTTTTCGACCTCACGGCACTGATATGGTCATAACTCCCTTATTTCTCCTGAAAATTCAAATCTGACTACACCGTTAGAAAGAGCGTTAAATTACCAAGCTACCTAGAGCAAAATCAAAATCTTTCAGCAATAAAATAGTTTCAAAAAATCAAGTCAAAAAGCAAACTTAACATTTTTTTTTTTTTGAAACTTGACTTTCTTCGACCAACGTTTCCACTCTAAATCCCTGCCCATTTCGATGGGCGCTCTTCAGAGAAAACATGCTCAAATTGTCAGCTTTCCAACGGTCTATCAGTTTTTCTTTTTAACATTTAAATTGGAAGAGTAAATGAAGTTTGAATGTCAAAAAACGAGTGTTTGACATGGAAATCCAGTGTTTTAAGCGGTTTATGGTCCTCCTCGATCTCAAGGCGGCTTGACGAGTTTGGTATAATTTTCTATGTAATTATTTACGCTGAATTCAATAGTGATACTTCCGAATGATTCCGACTGCTAGAAAGTGGATTTTTCGAAGAAAACCTTCGGTTTTCGTACATGAAATACGCATTATTCGTAGATATGGAAGATATCATAAAGTAATGCCTTTCTAATCAATAAAAACTTCAATCAGCTACTTTATGCTCACTACCATATCTACGAATGATGCGTATTTTATGTACAAAAAACGAAGGTTTTCTTCGAAAAATCCACTTTCTAGCCCTCAGAATTATTCGGAAGTATCACTATTGGATTCAGCGTAAATAATTACATAGGAAATGATACCAAAATCGTCAAGCCATTTTGAGATCGAGGGGGACCATAAACCGGCTTGAAACACTGGATTTGCTTGTAAAACCCACGTTTTTTGACATTCAAACTTCATTTACTCTTTCTTTTTGAATGTTGAACAGAAAAATTGATATACCGTTGAAAAGCTGACAATCTAAGCATGTTTTCTCCGAAGAGCGCCCATCGAAATGGGCAGAGATTTTGAGTGAAAACGTTGGTCGAAGAAAGTCAAGTTGCTGAATCTTTTGCTGAAAGATTTTGATTTTGCGCTAGGTAGCTTGAGAATTTAACGCGCTTTCTAACGGTATAGTCAGATTTGAATTTTCAGGAGAAATAAGGGAGTTATGACCATATCAGTGCCGTGAGGTCGAAAACGCGAAAAAAAACTTTAAGTGAAAAAAAAAGGAATTTTGAGTGGGTTAAAAGAAAATTGCTAAGAGATATTTTTTGTTGGAAATACCTTGTAGAATCGAACCCTGAAGTTATGCCCATCTTGAGTGTAGACACCCCTGGAATGCATGCATTACTAAACAATATGTTTTAAAAACTGAATAAAACGCATTGTATGAATCAAAAAGTTTTTAATTTGGTTTTTGTAATGTAGGTACACAGTTCAAGTTTTTGTTTTACATAGTTTTGAACATAGAATCACTTAGGTCCTCCATTCTCAATGGGTTGTGCGCCTGATTTTTTCTAAAATTTTTAATCGAAAGTAGACCTCATCCTGAGAATTTTGACACCAGCCATCCTCTTTTTGGATGAGTAGATATTTTCTATGATTTTCCAAAGTTTCGAATCTTTATGACGTCACGCGCCCCTCCCGCCTAGGCGGGACCCCCAAGCCCACTGTGACGTCATAAACATTCGAAACTTTGAAAAATCATAGAAGAAGGTCTTCTCACGCTAGAAGGTCGCGGTTGGTGTTAAAATTCTCAGAATGAGGTCTAGTTTAGAGTAAAAATAACAATAAACAGTTTTTCCGATTCATTGAATATACCGATTTCTGGCGTTTGTCATTCCTTCCTGATGTCGTTATTTAAGGGGACACAGAACCCAAAAAATGATGAAAATTTCGATTTTTTTAAAAATTGAAAATCATTCTTGAACATGCTGAGAATAGATTTAAACAAGAATTACCGAAAAATTCGGTCTCAAATGACGAGAAAATTAATTTTTGCGTACCTAGTGCTGGGACGCAAACACGAAACTAACCTACCAACCTGCTACACTATTTCAATGCAATACTGAAAAATCGATACTATAAATCGGAAGGCAAATATTGAATTGTCTTTGGTTGAACAACCAATAAGCAAAGACAATTCAAAATCAAGGAACCAATCAAAATTCGAGAAACGTGAGGTGAAAATCGATAGTTTCATCTGCAAGCGCCCTCGTATGTTCCCGCTCAACTTCAAATTGCTCTCCTGAATAGTTCACTTTTTCATGATAAATGTTCCTTTTTCTCAGGAACTACTAATCCTATCCTCTATTTCTTTTTTTTAATGAAAGAAGACACCTAAACGAGGGCTGTATCGGATCCTTTAACCAATTTTTCAATTCCAACTATTCCAAAAAGAGTAACGAAGGTAGAAAATAATTCTATTCTATAAAACAGAATCTCAAATAAAAAGTAATTAAGATAATCTAAAAAGGATCCGTCCCAGGCAAGATGAGAATACATCCTACAAACCAAAAAAAAATTAGAAGATTCGGTTGAACAGGGACTGAGAAAAATGTACCAGAAAACACCTCTATTACAGTCGGGAGGGGGGTGGGTTCCGTGTCCCCTTAAATTATAAAAGATCCTTGGCCGGTTCACATTAACATAAGGTTTTTAAAAAACCATAGAAAAAACGTCTGCCAAGTGGGTGTGGCACATAGCTTCCTCGTATCCATAACCCGATTGTATAGATGATCCGAAGCGTAGTAGTTAATCTCAAAACACCAATCTCCAAGTACCTTCCACTACCCTCATAGGGGACCATCTACACGATAATCTGGACAATAACCGAAATACCCCATTGAGAATGAAGGAAGTCATCTAAGTGATTTTAACTTCAAAACTATGTAAAACAAAACTTTAGCTGTGTACCTACATTACAAAAACCAAATTACAAACTTTCTGATTCATACAATGCGTTTTATTCAGTTTTTAAAAACGGAAGTTGTGCTGCCGCACCCTACAGTAACATAAGTAGACCTAAAACTACTAAACGTTTAGCAGTGATTACACACTTTTGATTCAGAATTTCAAGTTTGATTTTGGAAAATTCTTTATGGGTCATTTTCCTGGAAAGGGACAATCGGTATCCCAAGATTTCAAAAAAACTTTAAGTCCGACTCAAGTTCTGCCAAAAATCAGGGATTAACCTCACACCATACTGATTGAATTTCGACGAAAGAACACACAGTGGGACGCTTAATTAATTAATTAAAAAATCGAAAGAAACCTATTGGCGTGGTTTCCGCGTAAAGGAAAATACTCGGAACCCCATCTCCATGAGGAGCGAGAACTGGGAGTTATTCCAAAAATTGAACCAGGACGGGACGCAGGTGTAGAAAAGTGTTAAACCAACGTGGAACACGGTTTTTCTGATAGCAACCTAGAAACCTCCGAAAGTAACCAAGTAATCTCAATTTATCGGTTTTTCGAGCCAAAACTTGGTACCAGGGGATTTTTACGGTTGCTGAATACAGTTTTGAGGTCGAAAAATGTAAAGTTTTTAAATTGCAACGGAAAATTCAAATTAAATCGATAACAACTTGAAAAAAGTATTTTATCTGCCACCATCATTGGCAGATGAAAGACACAAAAAAGGGTAGGGGTTCCTGGGTGGCACTTAGGTTTTTAAGCTTTTCCCGCGTTGTGGTGCTGTTCTGCTGAAGTGTAACCATATCGCTGGAACCAGCTCGGTAGAAACAAGAACTAGAGACCAAAAAGAAAAAATAATATCGATTTCTTGCCATTCTTACAGAGGGCAGATGAAAGACAGACAGTGACTGTGACACCACGTTTTGCAACTGAAACCACTTGTGCACGCCTCCACATAGAAGAAATACGGTTCCCACCGCTTTCTTTGATAACCTAACGACTAACCTCGCCTCTTACAGTGGTAGTAAGACCGCGGGAAACGATAAAAAGCCGCCAAAATACGAAAACACAAAAAAGGCAGATTAAAGACAGAAACCTCCGGACAAGCACATTTTATCCTCCTGCTCGCTTTATTTGCTTCTGAAAAAATCTGCAAACCCATAGGTATATGCAATAAAGAATCACTACAAATTCAGGCCGCTGCTTTCATGGGTGATTCACAGTGTTCAAGCAAAGTTGACTAAGTACCTAGGCGTCCGGACATGGCAGATTACTGGACATTTAGCAGTTTAAACTTTAATTTCTATATTTTAGCGTGAATAAGTGCATATTTTATTGATTGCCCGAAGTAGAACAAAGTTGATAGTTTATGGAGAATTTTTTTTTTTAACGCCTAAATCATAAATGGGCATTCGGAATCTTCTCTGGACAACGATTGGCCCTTTCTGGGAAAATGACCCTTATTTGAATCAGAAAACTCCCTTTGACTCAGGAAACAGTTGTTATAAATAGATAGATGATATAAACTATAAAGGTACTACGTTGAACAAAATTGTTGAGCAAAAAAATCTACGTGTACTTAACTACGAAATAATACAGTTATCTATTCAATGGTAACTTACGTTTGCATTTCCACCAGCTGGGAGCAAACGGTAATACGCCCATCCCAAAAATCAGCACAATTCCCTACGAATTACGGTATTTTATGGTTATGGTCTGACTATTTATTACTGTGTTTTTTTTTATAATTTCAATGTCATGAAAAAATCATCCTGGAAATACTGTAACAAGTGCAGAAAATATTCAACGACGTCCTGAAAAGACTCGTAATTCATTTGAATTGTTGAGATTCTCGGATATTGGAAACCAAATCAATGGAAAGGCAAAACTCGATTTTTTCGTTGTTTCTTCTGAAAAAAAGTAGTGAGAGGAAGAAGATAGTCCAAGAATGGAATGAGGTATTTCGGTCAATTTTTATTATTATTATTATTATTTTTTTTTTTTTTTCAAAAGAGTATGGCTCAGGAATAACGGTAATCGGGTCTGTTCGTCGAGAAAATGTTTTTAAAAAATCAGAGAAGCTAAGGAAAGTTGAAGATTTGAATGGTGTGACGTAGCTAGCCAACTGTCTTCGAAAAAAGTATGCATGCACAGAAACCCTTGGAAGACCTCTTGGATACTACAAAATAGTACTCACACACGCGCGCGGCGTAGTCCCCGGCGTAGTCCTTGCCTATACTCTTGCCTTTATTTAAAGAGCTCTGGACCGCGGGTTCCAAAACCCCTTCCCTGCCAAGAGGTGGCAACGTTGCAAGGTGCTCACCTTGCGGTGAAAACCCTTGCGGTGAAACCTTGCGGTGAAAACGGTCACAACCCTTTGCGGTCAAAACCCATCATCCCTCTTTCTTCTTCCTCTTCTATCAACATACAATTTAATTATTTATCGTTCGGTGAACATTTTTTGTAATTTAAATTCGTAACGTACTAATTATTCTGATGAAAATGAGTCCAAATTTCCTGTAATTCGGCGAAGAGGGCGTAATTCGTTTGGGTGGATTGGCCAGGAGAGGGCTGCTGAGTTTTAATCCTACCTGCCTCGAGTTTATACTCGATGTGTTCAATTTTTCTCGCTGATCACGATTTTGGTGATGGGATGATCGAAATAATTTGTGAATCAAGTGTGCATTTGCAGAAGAGGGTAAACTGTTGGGGGGCTGGGGGGGTTCACGGGCGGAGGGGTCGCGCAGGTATACCTCGACCTTCCGCTGGGGCTTGGATTCTTGCAGCGATGCCGAACCTTCGGGGCCTTCAAAAATCCCAGAGCTCTTTAAATAAAGGCAAGAGTATAGTGTGTGTGCATTTATAGCGGCCCGCCATTTTCAAACGTGTGATCTCTTTAATTAATTTTTCTACCACATGTTATAGTATCATTGGGCTTAAAGTTGTAGTATATAGGTTTTCAAGGGTGCTGAATCCAAATTTGAGGTAAAAAACCTGAATTTCCGACCCACCGAAATACCCCATTGGTGTAGGAAAGTAGAAAGTAATTCAAAATGGCCAACATTTTTGCGGCGATTACGCCGTATTCTACAATGCGTTTGGTACTACTTTCGAATTTGTTATACAACCAACTGATTAGGAAAAAAAATACCCCTTATTGTACACCCTAATATCCTAAGAAACCTCGTCTGTCACTCCCTTTAACGCGTCCTGCCACTCAATAGTCAAACACAGTAAACCTTATCCAGTAGACATGCAAAACATCTTAATTCTATCATATCACTCGTCACATTTTTATATAATTATGAAATCAAGAGTCCAGTACATGTGATGGAGACGAATGATGAACCGGTGTATTTTTGTAAAGCATGGAGTTCAGCTCGTTTTGGACTTGAAGATGCTGTCTACCTGGCGAACAGGAACAAATATATGGATCCTAGGATGAGCGTGCTGCCTAAAACGATGAAAACTCTCAGTCGTATGTGGAATTTGTCATCTTTGAGAATCCGAACCATCTTTTCAACCTGCAATTGAAATTCGGTAAAATTAATGACTTGATAAATGAGAATGTCAATAGGTAGTACCTGGTATGCAGGCGTGAAGCTCAGGAGCAATCAATAGTTTGTTTGAGATCCGCCAAAGCGGCTGAGAGTAAAGCTGGATTCACACGGAGCGGAAAGGTCGGAGGGATGGAAAGACAAGAAAACCAGTGGAGGGGGTAGGCGGAATGTTCACATGGATGAAATGGACGGAATGATAACCTTCCTCCCGGAAGCCTTGGCTCCTAGTGCAACCTCCACTAGTGGTTATCAGCACGCGGAAAGCGGAAGATGGACAACGGTATAAAAATTTCTTCTGCCGACGGACTTTCTGCCGCTCCGTCAAGATGGCGGCCACCATTCTCCACTGGGGAAAATCAGCCAATCAGATTGTGTTATTTCTTTCCATCGTTCTCACCTTTCCATCCCATGTGAATACAGCTCTAGTGTTGGGAAGAATTGGGTGTACAAGTAAGCCCCCCCCCCACAATGAGTAGGATTATACAGGGTGTTTCACGAAAAGTTTACAACCCCTTGCTTTCAGCAAAATACAACGTAAAAAATTCCGACCAACGCAATTCTTCATGATTTTTTGTGAGGATCTCAGGAAAAATACTTTTGCGCAAAAAAGTTGCGCGCAATCGTGCGCAATTGACACCAACTTCATTTTTTCAAATGGAACCCCCCTTTTTTATTACAGATTCGGATTCTACGTCAAATTTCATGAGAAATTCATACCCATATTGATTGGTTTTATTGCGCGCAACCTGGCTTTTTAAACGCTCTAAGTTGCGCAACGCCACAATTGCGCGATAATTAGGTTTTGGAGAACCCTTAGTGTGGCACATGTTTTTTCATCATTTTTTAACGCTGAATCACAGGGTGTCATCTGTTTTGAGAAAAACCAGGATTTAAGAGGAAAAATTAACATTTCTTTCACGAAAACATCAGTTGAGGTCGAAATCACCTTTATTTTTTATTTTCTCACCTCCTTTTGAACCATGGGCTTGGAGCCGTCTACGGTGGAGTTAAAAATAAAAACTGACAGCATGATCATGCTTGAACTGAATAAAATTACCTAAAAACTCATACCGATTTAAAAAGAGCGATTTTTTCACTAAAAATAACCGAATTTTTGGCCGCTATTTTGAAAAATTCCAGTCAAATTGAAAAACGGATGTCGCCATGTGATTTAGCGTTAAAAAATGATGAAAAAACATGTGCCACACTAAGGGTTCCAAAATCTAATTTTGTGCAATTGTGGAGTTGCGCAACTTGAAGCGTTCAAAAAGCCAGGTTGCGCGCAATAAAACCAATCAATATGGGTATGAATTTCTCATGACATTTGACGTAGAATCCGAATCTGTAATAAAAAAAGGGGGGGTTCATTTGAAAAAATGAAGTTAGTGCCAATTGCGCACGATTGCGCGCAACTTTTTTGCGCAAAAGTATTTTTCCTGAGATCTTCACAAAAAATCATGAAGAATTGCGTTGGTCGGAATTTTTTACGTTGTATTTTGCTGAAAGCAAGGGGTTGTAACCTTTTCGTGAAACACCCTGTAGATGAAACACTAGCATCCAACTGGGATGACGGATCTCAAACAAACAATTGATTGCTCAGGCAAATGCATATGTTGGTACACTCAATTCTGCAGGATTTGCACATTTACAAAAGTAATTGTTAAATATGATTTTTTTTCAAAGCTTTCCCTGAAGGTGGGGAGGGCACGCCATAAAAACAAATAAATAAACCAAACTTACTTGAATGGGGAGGTGGGGGTGGGGACTTACCCAACGCAGGCCCTAGAGATAAGGGAAGGTGGGGGTGGAGAGAGGGATGAAAGGAACGACCACCACTTCAAGTATGAGCCAAGCAGGACCCTACCAAGAAGCTTGCCAAAATGCCCGACTCTAAGAACTCTTTTCCAAATCTATCATACTTTCTGATCTCAGCCCACCAGGTCTGCTCCATGTAAAGCTGCCATTGACAAATTGAACATACAGGATAATGCAAGACCTGTCTGGCTTGACATCACTGATGTTGGGCTCTTTACCCTGTTCATTTGGCTTGTAATATTATCACTCCCTGTCAACACCCCAGCTGCTGGAGGTATCATCTGCTTGGCGACCGCATCATGGAGCACGAGAAGCGTGAGTCCATGGACGTTGCTGCACTCTGAGGTACAGATGTTCATTTCCACTCCGACTGGCAAGATTACCCCCTTGAACACTGATCAGATCACCTTGAAGATCAAGATCAGTAGCAGCACATGCAACATCCCAGCTTGACCCTTATAGGGCTACCAAAATTACAGTGATGAGTAGAGATTACAGTGAGTGAGTAGAAGGGACAGTATTATGTTGATACCAGCCAACAGGATAGCCTAAAGTAAGGGTTCATTAGCATCATTCATTTGCTGTCAGAACTATTTGCGGGCTATCCTGGAGTCAGAGTTGCCGTGGAAGCTTTCGCACCCTGGGAATCCTCACTGTTCCAGCCCTTTATGTCCTGAGCTGTCTTCAATTCATAAGAAATAATCTGGGTCAAATGGAACGGCGGCGTGACCTGCACACCTATGATACCAGGAAGAGAGAAGACTTATTTCTTCCAGTTTCACGTCTCAGTGTGACGAGGGATACGAGTCCTTTGCAGTCGGGTGCCAAATTTTTTAACCACCTCCCCAACAAGCTGCGTTCTCTTCCTGAAAAGAAGTTCATGGCTACTGTCAGGGAGAAGCTGCTGAATGCAGAACTTTACACTGTGACGGACTTCTTTCAGGAGGGCTTTGGTCCTTGATATTTTGTTTTTGACGGGCGTGTTTTTTTTTGCCTCTCTTTTATATTTTTCCGAACTTTAGTTTTAGGTTGTTTAAATTTTATTTGAATGTTATTTACATGTTGACAATTGTATTGCTGATCCGGCCTTTACAAATAAATAAATCAGTTGTGAAGGCGTTAGAAGGCCAACTTTTCCCTGTTGGGAATGAGATCCGTGGGGATGTCCTGTGTTGGGGGCGGCTGGTCACTGGCGTGGCAGCCGTTTCCCTCGTGGGTATCCTTATGCGGGGAGCCATCATGGTGGGTGGGGCCTGGGGCCGGTCGGGTGGCGCCGGCCAGCAGGTGGGGGGGGGGGGGGGGCTCTTGCCTGCGCTCCCTTCACCCACTCATGATCGGCACTGCCCTAATTAAACTTGAAATTTGTAATTGTATCGACGTTTGTACTGCCTATTTTTAGGATTTGCAAATAAACTTTTTTGTAGCTGCAACTCTCAAGGGACCCTGAGACAGCACCCCCCCCCCCCCTGATGTTACCCTAGAGATGTACAGCAAAGACAACCGTAGCTCGTTTTTGAGTAAACAACACTTTGCCACTGACCTGTTCTTCAGTCTCTTCTAGCGACCCGGAGTTGTCCACGACGAAATTCGCTCTCTTAGCCTTCTCCTCGATCGGCCATTGGCTACCAATGCGTGCTTTGGCGTACGTCTCATCAGCGTTGTCGCGCGTCATGACTCGCTGAATTTGTTGTTCTTTATCACTGCAAAAATTAGTGTATTTTTATAGAGAAACAAAGAGTGTTTTGGAAAATTATAGAAAACATGCCTTCCAAGTTTGGTGTGAAGTAAATTCTATATAGTGGCACACTGCGACTTTACACTAAATTATATGAACAAAACAAAAGTATTAAATACTGAATTTAAAATTTTTAAATCCAACAACAATAAAGCGCATTTTTTATTTTTTTAAATTGAGGATTCTGGGCAATGGGAATCAGAATTTAATTTTTCCAAATAGTCTGCAATTAAATTTCCAACAAAATCTGTTTGTTTTTTGTTGATTATCTTCTTTAAACGCCAGAAAATTGTTTGGTATAATTCCATACCCCCAAAGCACAAATGATTTAGTAAGGAAAGGCTTACCATGTAACAACAATGATTTTGTGCATGTAGCAGTTGACAGCTCCATGTTCAAATAGAAGTGGGAGATCGAGAACGACAAACGAATAACCTGAAACGTTTTCAAGTATAGAAGATACAAAATTAGAAGAGTCAAAATCATTTACCATGCAAGGTGGAGTAGGGAGTGGGGGGGGGGGGGGGTGAGTGTAGGGAATTCAATCCTCCTTCAGTTACCTACAGAACTTCTTGATAACTACGAATAGAGGACTCTCCTGTCCAATGGATGTGTGTATGCATAGTATTTTACCTTTTAGTTAAACCTTTTTCACAATGAGTTAAACCTTTTGTACTATAAATTAAACCTATTTGTCTTTCATTTAATCCTTTATTACTGTCGTTCAAACTTTTTTCACTTTCATCTAAACTTTTTTCACTTTCATTTAAACTTTTTTCACTTTCGTTTAAACATTTTTCACATAGAATTGAACCTTCTATTCCCAAGTAGGAAATAAAAAAGTAATTTTCTTTGAATCTTTGTATTCTGCTCATTGTCTTTTTTGAACAATCGAAGTACAGTTTTCCCTGCTTTTAAATTCATACCTGATTTCTATGCCGCTTCCCTGATGGAAAATCCTTCTTCATATAATTTAATAAAAAAACTTCTTCTCTTCAAACGAAATCTTTTGGTACGTCCCACGTCTACCTCTTGAGTTTCGAGCAACGGGAGATACAGAAAGGTCTTCAGCTGGATCATCTGAATCTTCGCTATACTTTACTATTGCTATAGTTCCTCACTGGAACTGTTGTCATTCATTTTTGAAACTACACTTTCTGACAAACTGTGCCGGGGAAGGGTTTGCGTACTTGACCGAGGAGAAAAGCGGCAATTAATGCTCTGCGTCATTGGGAAGGAATTCACGACACAAAGGAGTTATATATTTAGCGTACGCTCATCGTGACACGCAGTAGTAATGCTTTTTTTTGTGATTTAATTTTTTATCCAAATTCACATTCTCTTCCAAGGTTTAATTCAATACAAAATAGGTTTAATTCAAAGTAAAAAAGGTTTAATTCAAAATACAAAAGGTTTTAATGAAAGTTAAAAAAGTTTAATTAAATACGAAAAAGGTTCAATTCATAGTAATAAAAGTTTAAATTAAAGTAAAAAAGGTTTTAATCAATGCGAAAAAGGTTTAACTAAAAGGTAAAATACTATAGTTTACAAAAGAACACATGGATCCTCAAATGGATGGGTGAACTCCTCCTCTTCTCCTACTTCACTGTCAGCCTACCTACTTCCTACTTCCTTCACTCTTCGTTTCTCTCCAGTAGACTCCTTCAACCAAACTGCAGAGCTCTGCCTATGGAGGTATGTATTTTTTTCTCAAAGTGAATTGATTATAATCATGGTCAACAACCTACCAGAGGGACGTAGATTTTATTTCATATTGATTAATTTATTTAAGGAAGAAGTTAATTAAAGTAAAAGTTAGATACTTAATTGAGTTACTAAACTCATTGAACAAATTTTGCTTCCGTGTCTACCGAGTTAGCAAAAGCATCAAGTGGTGACAAAAATCAAGCAAAATCAAGATTTACACGTTTTAGACTGAACGAGTTTGGTTTCATGTACACTTTCGGTGTCTCATTCTTGTAACAGGGCACTAGACGAAATTACAGATGAAATGTTGAGAAATTCGGCAAACTCCATAGGGACGGAAACACGAAAAAAATCTTTAAATTAAAAAAAAACTTGGAAAAACAAGGGGTTAAAACAAACTTGCCAGCGATTGCTCAAAGACATTTTGTTACTTAATTAGTTGTAGAATCGACTCCCGAAGTTTTCTGGTCCTTAAAATGGGACACCCTGTATATCAATGGAAACCACTTCTAACATTTGAACCTTAATCCCATCCAGGTTTAGACAAACCAGAAACCGAATTCTTCTTCTTTCTTTCAAACACTTCCTTTTCAGATTTCGTAAGTAAATTCACCTTCTCTCATATTCACCTTCTCTACTAGTATGTAAATTCATGTTCAAATTGACTTCAGTCAGCCTTCAAACACAATAAATTTCCCAGTAATCTCTATTCCAAGATTCATACCAGCTCAATTCACAACAGAGAAGAAGAAGAAGAAGTGAACCCGACATTCACACCACTAGTTCAAAACAATGGGTATACAAAAAGGTGGGTGAAATGTTATATGAAAATTAGGTGCCATTCTTAAACTGTTGAGTCCATTGCAAAAGCTTTTTTTTTTCAGAAATTCGTTATTAGAAAATGAGGAATTTCACCATGTCGGAATTTCCTACCTATTTTTGACCCCAAAATCGGATTCAGCACCTCGAAATACCCCATACGGCAAACTTTCAGCCCGTACTTCCTAATTTACGAATAAACAAAACAGTGTAGAAAATATGAACGTTTAAAAAAACCGGGAGGAAGACGTCATCCTGGAATACCTAGTTCATTTACAGCTGTGTGAAGCACTGAGATCGAGAATTCTATAATCCCCAGATGCAACATTTCACAAAACCAGTAAAGTTCAAAATCGAAAAACTGAAGAAAAAAACAGAAAAAGCAAAATGGGGAAAATTAGGTTTCCCCTGTTTTTGTTTGATAACTTTCCTCTTAGATAACACGATTTCGTCGTACCAACAGGCAACACTGGGAGAAGACGGCGAACTGAACAGCCAATCAGCGAGTGTTCCCGCTTCACGTTGAAGAGGTCCGTTTTCCCGGTTATTTTTTGAAATCATAAATTTTGATTGGTACTTGAGTATTAAACGGAGGCCACCATTACAAAACGCGCCGCGGCACTTATAGAAGGTTAAATTGTTATAGATGTTGTAGTAGAACTATTCTAGTATTGTTGTGAGTCGAGCGTTATCAGATGAGTCATGTGTCTACTCGCAGAATCCCCTCCAAGTAGGCCAAGGTCAGGGTCGTTGACTGGAGCGCGCGCCATTACTGCTAGCGGTGGCGACGCTTTCAACTCCATCCTGACTGACATTGCTGCGTTCTGGGTTGCACAACGTCAGAACGAGGCGTCGGATTAATTCTAAACTTCACCTGTAAATCTATTAAAGTGTGTTCTTTCCAATTATGTAGTTATTTTTGGTATCCGGTACGAAATATTTCTATAGGTTAGGTGGCCTCTGTTTAATACTCAAGTACCTTTTGATTGTCTCCCAAAAATAACAGGAGACTTATTTTCCGAAATTAACCCATTTTCATCTATCCCACACCATTAATATTCAGGAAAAATGCAAACAGAATTCGGCGAAATTCCTCATTTATTGTATTAATAACGAAATTTGGTTTTTAGTTGCTTAGAAAGCTCAAAATTCAGGAATCCCCCCCAAAAAAAGAAAACATCATTTCACCAGATGATTCCTGAGTGGAGGCTTAGCCCTAGTTAACTGCATTCTAGCAAGAGCACCGTGAACCATCCCGATCACTGCTAGGGTTCCAAAATGGCTGACATTCGATGGAGGCTGACGTAATCGATTACACAACTCTGCATCATTTTCGTTGTTTCAAAACTAATAGGCGATTCTAAATGGATTTTTAGCGCTGAATTAGAATCCGTTGGAGTTTTTTCGCTATCACGTCTAGATATTTCACAATATTCACATGTTGAGGTTTATTTATCTCTTACGGGATTTATTTTTCTAGAGTACAACAGGTGGCAATCCTGAGCTGAGACCGCACTCCTGTGATTCACAGGCTAACCCTCTGTTATTTACAATGATCCTTAACCCTAAATGACCTTTGAAACCTCCCATGTAGACAAGTTCTTGTGGAGTGGACACGAGTATTTTCGATGTTTCTAGCTTTTAAGAATGAGCGTGAACCAAAGGCGTAAGTGCGTGAACAATCCTAATGTTTTTTGCTTCATATGGCTTTTTGCTTACATGACTGAAAAACAAAAACAGGTGGTAACTTCTTTCGTGATAAAAGCATACCAGAGCTATTTCGGAATAAAGCTGGGCGATCAGGACAAACCATGGGCCCCCATCTTGTGTGTCGGACTTGTGTTGAACAAATAAGATCTTGGATTAAAGGCAAGAGAAAGTCAATGCCTTCTGTCATTCCGATGATGTGAAGAGAACCTCAAAACCATGTGAATGACTGCTACTTCTGTATGACGAATGTGGTGGGAATTTCATCAAAGAACAAGAAATCGCTGATTTATCCCAATTTGCCGTCAGCTATGAGACCCGTACCCCACAATGAGTCACTTCCAGTACCAGATCCTCCAGCGAATTTGGAAGATGTTGTTATAGAAGATGAAATCCCACATTTTGAGAATCAAGATGTGGAAATTGAAGATCCTTCCTACGAGCCCACCGAAACTAGCTCCCCCAAGCGATTTTCTCAAGGCGAGTTGAATGACTTGGTAAGAGACCTGAATCTTCCAAAAGATGCAGCCGAAGTACTCGGTTCACGTCTAAAATCGGAGAGAAAAAGAGCTTTTACCTTTCTTCGAAGAGAGAGAAGGAATGGTTTTTTGTGGCAACGTTGCTGGAGCGATGGGATTTTTTGGAATCGAGTACAAAGCCACAGAATGGAGACTCTTCATCGATTCCTCAAAAGCAAGTTTAAAGGGAGTTCTATTGCACGGAAGTCTACGAAAAGGAAATTTTCAACGACTTAAGAATCCGAAATTCTTCATGTTATGATTTGTCTTATGTATTATATTATGACGTAAATAAAGATAAATTGTCAACATCAAGTGAAGTTAATAGCAGAAAAGACTTTTCAATATATTCTCAGTCTGAAGGCCAAGGTCTGCAGGGTTTAAGGAACAAAAGTAAGCCATTTTTATTCACCTTTTGTGGAAAATCTAGACGTGATAGGTAAAAACTGAAATTAAATTCGTATTCAGCGTTAAAAACCTTTCAGAATCACCTATTAGTTGCAGAACAACGATCAAAAACATCCAAAATGCAGAGTTGTGTTATTAACCAGGGTAGCATGAATGCAACTTTATGGTATAATCAGTTGATTACAACTTTACGAGCATTATAAGTCGACAAACCTTTCAAAAAATATCCGCAGACCACCCAGAATATCTCTTTGTAAATCTCAGGGTGAACGATGTGGTTGAGTTTCCGCCGTTTCTCGACGTCTTCGAAGACGATCTGCCCGAGGCGCTGGCGGTCGATTTCTCCGTGTTCCTTCAAAACTTCTTCGCCGAAAAAGAATTTGATTTTCCGCCACGCGGGTTTCCCAGGCTCGACAACTGTAAAAGTTAATTGAACGTTAGAACAGCTGAAATCTGGACGTACAATGGAAATTCTTATCGCCTGACTTCTCAAATCTACCCCAAAACTTCTTCTAAAATTTCCTCTAAATTATCTCATAACTGAAGGTGGATTTCGGAAAAATTATGAAAATAGAATTTTGGTAACAGGCGATTTTAGTAGAAATGTAGAACATTTTAGCATTTTACAAAAAATAGTCACCTTCAAATCGCACCAAACTCCGTCTTAGAGCAACATGTCTTCATCAACATACACAATATGGTGGGTGGTAAGTTTATAGATTTAAAAAACCTCTGTCAAGTGGGTGTGGCACATAGCTTCCTGGTATCCATAAACCGATTATACAGGGTGTAAGCCTAACTGGTCTGCCATACGGTACCAGTCGATTCCACAACTAATTTGCAACAAAAAATGTCCCTAGCAATTTTTTTTAAACCCTTTGTTTTCGAGTTACGAGTTACTCGTATTTTAACTTCACACTTTTTTCGTGATTTTGACCTTATGTCATTAAATCGATCATAACTACTTCAATTTGCTGTGTAAATTACAATTTGAGGATACCGTTGGAAAGAGCATTAAATTTTCTATCGGTTAGATGCCTTAACTTTTTTTTTAATCAAGGTTTGAGACATGAAAACGTCCTCTAAAAAGATAGTTTTACGTAATTTTGGAAACCTCGCATTTTTTCAATCTCAAATTGAACTACGAGAACCCATACTTTTTCAAGATGCAAGAACAGTGAAAACTGCGCCAGAATCTCAGCTTTCCAATGGTATAATCAAAACAAATTCTACAACCGAATTTAGGGGTGAAATTTGTGTTTGAACGCGGAAAAACGTGCTATTTTCCAACGAAATCAGCGCTCTGGCCGCCTGTTTCCGGAGGTCACGCGGTCTACTGCGGCGCCGACCCACCCACTGCTATCAGTCCGACCCCTCAAATCAACTAGGCGGAGCGCCGACTTCGTTGGAAAATGGCACGTTTTTCCGCGTTCAAACACGAATGTCTCCCCTAAATACGGTTGTAGAATATGTTTTGATTATACCATTGGAAAGCTGAGATTCTTTCGCAGTTTTCACTGTTCTTGGATCTTGAAAAAGTATGGGTTCTCGTAGTTCAATTTGAGATTGAAAAAATGCGAGGTTTCCAAAATTACGTAAAATTCTCTTTTTAGAGGACGTTTTCATGTCTCAAACCTTGACTCAAAAAAAAAGTTAAGGCGTCTATCCGATAGAAAATTTAATACTCTTTCCAACGGTATCCTCAAATTGTAATTTACACAGCAAATTAAAGGGGTTATGATCGATTTAATAACAAAAGGTCAAAATCACGAAAAAAAAGTTTGAAGTTAAGATAACTCGAAAACGAAGGGTTTAAAAAAAATTGCCAAGGGACATTTTTTGTTGCAAATTAGTTGTAGAATCGACTGGTACCGTATGGCAGACCTGTTAGGCTTACACCCTGTATAGATGATCCGATGCATAGTAGGTAATCTCAAAACTCCAATCTAGAAAATTTCATCAAATTCGGGTGAAAAATGTAAGTGTTACAAGGATGTGTGGCTGTTACAAGGATTTTACGTTTGCGCATGCGCAGAGGCTTCTGTAAATTTTAAAGCCTTGATTTTCATTGGGGACCATCTACAACCTACTCCGCGTAATCCCTGAAAATGTCATCGAAATCGGGTAGAAAATGTGGAAGTTATGGCCGTTACCAGAAAATTCACGTTTGCGCATGCGCAGCGGCTACTATCAGTCCGGGGGTGATGATCTTCATTGGGGACCATCTACAACCTAATCCGATTCATCGGTTCCTATGTACGAGTATAGCCGAATCTACCTACATATATTGTTGTTAAATAGTTCTACAGGCTTCAGTTATGTTACAGCTTAAAGAAAATTGTAGATAAGATTAGTTTTGGGTTAGATTTGAGAAGTTAGAGGACTTGAGAAGTTCAGTTGTAACGGAACAAGGCAGCCGCGTGACTCGGGAAGTCACACACAGTTGTCACGCGCTACATCAATCCTTACTACCTACGTAAGTCCAAATGTGTGAGGAATTTACATAGAATTTTAAATGCTCACATATATTTTTAAAATCTGCCAAGTGGGTGTGGCACATAGCTTCCTCGTATCCATAACCCGATTGTATAGATGAGCCGATGCATAGTAGTTAATCTCAAAACACCAATCTCTAAGTACCTTTCACTAACCTCATAGGGGACCATCTACACGCTAATCAAGACAATCCTAGAAAATTTCATCAAATTCGGATGAAAAATTAAGTGATTCGAACTCGCGATCCGTATAGCGTATAGAAGATCCCATGCATAGTAGTTTATCTTATAACATCAATCTCTAAGTACCTTGCACTACCCTCTTAGGGGACCGTACACTGTAGGAAAATGTAGAAGTTATGGCTATTACAAGAATTTAACGTTGGCGCATGCGCAGTGGCTACTATCAGTCTGGGGGCAGTGATTTTCATAGGAGACCATTCACAGCCCAATTCGCATAATCCCTGAAAATTTCATCGAAATCGGATGAAAAATTTGTAAGTTATGGCTGTGGCAAGGAATTCATGACAGACAGACGCACGGAACCAAATTTATTCAGGAAGGTCTGAAACGTAAAAATCGAGTGGAAATTTTGATTTTGGAGAACTTTTTTTTTCAACCTTGAAAAGTGAAAACAAAGCTTCCGCTACCTTGGTAGACTCGGAAGCAAAACTCGCCACAAATTGATGAGCTTTTATGAGGATGGCGTTAGATGAAGAGAACGAGGGGCTTGGATTACGCCGACTAGACCACCATCTTTATTTGAAAATATCCCTGGCGTACGAGTTTTGCAAAAAAGTATTCCAACGCTCGCTTATTTGGCCCATGAGTGCAACACCGAAACATGAATCGCGGTGTTGTCAGCAAATAAACCGGTTCCGGCTTGGAATACGATATAATTAAATCAAATTTTGCAGAATGAAAATCGCCTACTGATATCTGAGAAAATCTGGAGAAATTATTAATATTTCTGTTTCTCTCATTTCTGATAGAGCTGTTCCTCTCACACACTCGTTATGGGTGATTCTCACAGAAAGCTCAAGCCTAGTGTATCTCGAGGTTTTCTCCATACAAACTAGTCCTATGGTTGCTTTTTTCTTTCCCCTTGTGTTCATCTCACCACTCCCTGCGCTTGTCGCTGAAAAAACTATTTATTTTTGCGGTATGGATGCATTTTTTTGGGTCTTGAAAGACTCAATTCTCATTACCACCGCCTGTAACTATTTTGTTTTACTGATGAAAGTTCTCTCCCAAGCCTTGGGAAATGTCCTTATGTTCAAAAGATTCAGTGAAATTGGAAGCCTACCAACAAATCTCCACAGAAACAGCTTTTTTTCTATTTTTAAGTTTACTTGAGGGTTCAACAAGTGATAATGAACTGTGTATCTGAAAAAAATCTCATTACCGCACAAGAATCAAGATTTTCCCTCCCATAGCGACCAACAGGGCATTTTGGCAAACTTTCGACGAGAATCGTAGTGGCAATGCTGCAGAGCGCCAGGGAACTCGCCACCGCCATTTAGGGGGGCCCTGCCAAGCAGGAGCGGTTGTTTAAGGTCACGTGTCAGGTGCGTACATTTATTGTTATCATTACCACAGTTCAATGATTCTCTTTCAATGTTGGTGACTAATTTTTAACACAGAATGTGTTTTTGCGATGACTTACCGAAAAAAAATCGTCACGAAAAAGCGACAGAAAAAACCGTTACGCGCCTTTTATAATGATTTTCACGTGCAACCAAGCCGTTGGTAAGGAAATAGAACTCCCGCAGTGTTCATTGCACAGAAATTGTTCACCATTCGTTGGAAAGCTCTCAATTTATATAGTATTTTTCTTGTAGTTACATATTTATTTATATAACATTTATAGGGTTTTAGACCAAATTAAATGTCTAACAATTATTTATTTTATTATTTCCAAAGACTCCACATTTATTATTGTTGTTTTTTATTTAACGGATGACTAGCATCGCAAAAACACATTCTGTGTTCCTATGATTTCATACAGAGTATGGAAAAAGAAATAAACCGGGGGTGCAGGGGGGCGGAGCCCCCCGCCGAGGCGCAAAGCGCCGAGTTTTAGATCCCATTTTTTTGTAGCCCACTAATTGCCTTCTCAAACGGCGTAGAATGAGGAATATGGTATGTACAGAACGATAATGGCAAGCTCTCAAATTTGGAATTCTCATTACCACACATCAAACCATCTCATTACCACTAACTTAATAAAGTTCGGTGGAAATGATAATAGGCGTGTGGTAACAAGAAAATGTTGTTAGTTGAGTATTTTAAAGATGAAGTATAAATATTATTTTCTACGTTAGGTATCAATTGACAATTTTTAAAAATAAAACGATTTTAGGTTTTCGAATCCTGATATGATTATCTCCATAATGCCCTAAGCTCTTAGAATGAAAAAATGCTTATCCTTCCCTTAGGTGACCCTCACAGATGACTCGCCCTACATTTTACGCAGCTGAAAAGTTGTGCGAACAAAAAAGGGAGGCTGATCGACGAGAAGAGAGTATGGTCGAGAGTTTCTTAAAAAATATTTGCCTACTTACTATCCAGTTAATGAAACAAATCTGTGATGTAATTAAGTTAATTATGTGACGAATATTAACAAAATTGTCAAGTTAAATAATATAAAGAGTTGAAGATTGATATATATTATGTTGTAGACTGATAAGAGTTTTTTGAATGTCATTTAACTGAGTGTTTTTTTTTTACAGTTCTTTACCTACTTGGAATGATACTACTGTGATTTTCATTGATTTCAGTTTATTTATTCCCTCCCTATCAATCTATAGAAAAGAGAAAAACGGAGATTTTTCAATATAATCATCTTATCCAAAAAACTGGACAAGCTCATTGCTTGAAAGGTAGAAACAGAATTGTGAAACTAATACGATATTCTCAATACCAACTGCGCTTCTCATTACCATCACTTAAAACAATTAGTTCTCATTACCGCCGCACTAAAAATTTTCAAAATTGAAATTTGAGACTAAAAACTGTGAATTCAGCTCTATCTTGCGTTACAAATTCTTCTTCAAGTTCCCAGGAAACTTGATGAATTTTTTTAAACAGAATTGTGAAACTAATACGTTGTTCTCAATACTAACGACTTAAAAAAAAATCAAGTTCTCATTACCGCCGCACTATAAATTTTCAAAATTGAAATTTGAGACTAAAAACTGTGAATTGAGCTCTGTCTTGCATTACAAATTCTTCTTAACGTTCCCAGGAAACTTCATGAATTTTTTTGAATTTTTTGGAGACGGTTCACTTACTCAAAGTTTGAGCCTGGAAGATTGAGCTTTTTCTGAGAATTACCCTTATCCTTCAGCCTAAACCGACGCGCGATGGAAAATTAAGCTAGGTAGCTAAATTCCAAAATTTGGAAATATTTAATATTTCATGATAGAATAATCTTCTAAACTTTACAAAATCACCCTGGAGTTGGTTAACCACAAGTAGGACAAGAAAAGTACAGAAAATATCACTCATGTTTTAGGCGAGGGGAATCGAAGTATAACCCGAATTACCATTTTTCGACCACTGGGAAGGTATACAAAATGTCTTATGGAGAAATGATTAATATTTCTGTTTCACTCTTTTCTGATAGAGCCGTTTCTCTCACACACTCGTTAATCTTCAGCCTAAACCAACGCGTGAAGAAACAATTAGAAAATAAGAAAATTATAACAACAATAAGAAAATTATTCCAAATATTTCATGATAGAATAATCTTCTAAACTTTACAAAATCACCTGGAGTTGGTTAACCACAAGCAGGACTGATAAGAAAAGCATAGAAAATATCACTTTTGATTTAGGC
Source organism: Apolygus lucorum (assembly GCA_009739505.2). NCBI lineage: Eukaryota > Metazoa > Arthropoda > Insecta > Hemiptera > Miridae > Apolygus > Apolygus lucorum. The sequence continues at coordinate 15,255,381 of CM019174.2, forward strand.
GAGGGGAATCGAAGTATAACCCGAATTACCATTTTTCGACCACTGGGAAGGTATACAAAATGTCTTATGAAAAAATTATTAATATTTCTGTTTTACTCTTTTCTGATAGAGCTGTTCCTCTCACACACTCGTTATCCTTCAGCCTAAACCAACGCGTTATGGGGAATTAAGGTAGGTAACTACATTCCAAATATTTCATGATAGAATAATCTTCTAAACTTTACAAAATCATCCTGGAGTTGGTTAACCACAAGTAGGACTTGATTTAGGCGAGGGGAATCGAAGTATAACCCGAATTGCCATTTTTCGACCACTGGGAAGGTATACAAAATGTCTTATGGATGTCAAGAACGACATGAGTTATGATGGCGTTGACAGGCTCAAAACAATTTTTGTTTATTATTTTCAATAATGAACCTTTGGAATCGACCAAGAAAAAAAACATTTTAACCCCCCCTCAAAATTTGATGGTTTACGTTTCAAGGTACGTAGAATCCAAAAATCGAATAAAAATTTGGCCGTCCGTCCGCCGTACGCGGCACTTTTGCCACTTAGCATTGACCGATTTTGATGAAATTTGGTATGTAGGCTCCATTTGAGGTCTAGTTGTGCCCCGAAGCTTTTGGTTGATGTAGGTCACTTCTAAGGGTTCCAAAATCGATTTTGAAATTTTGAAAACGCCCAAACTCAAAAAATTTTGATATAAAGGTATTGTTTTTCCTTCAATTTAAGATTCTATAGAATTTTTAGAATTTTTTGAGACCACGCGGAGCTCTGAAGGACAAACCGTTCGCTCCCTACAAAAATTTAAGGGTTTATATTGAAATATATGTATACATATAAATCAAAACACGAGTGTGAATCGCAAAAGAGGCCTAATCTCCGTTCAAATTAGAGCTGACCGAAATGCGATCGATGGTTGGTGATTTTGATTTTTTTGATTTTTTTTTTCTTCATATTGGATGGTTGGTGATTTTGTAGACGAGTGATCTATACAGAAAAATAATAAACCATTGTGTAATAATTTGCAGCGTTTTTTTTTAGAGTAAAATTACCTTGCACCGAGACTTTTTCTATTCAGGAAAGATTAAATTAAATTTGGAAAATGTTTAATTTTTTTGAAATTGTCGGATTGATTCAAATTGAAAAATGTTTAATTGAATTTGGAAGGTAGGTACATATAAATAAATGCCTTTATTGTAGTTAGGTAGGTACTTTGTCTGGAGCCCAACCGGAACTATCTCTAAAAATTATGACATTTTCTTAATCAATAGAATAGGTTCACCTGAACAGCGCACGCGTTGAAATTTGTGCGGGATATTGGGGATGCTTGGTCAGTGCTTCTCCTGTCGAGGGCTTCACTTTTCGAAAACTTGGAAACTGCACTCGTCCGAACCCCTCGATCAGATGGGCACCCGTGAGGGAACAAGAACAAAGAAAGGTCGATTTCGGAAAAAAATCCCATTTCGCGATCGAACCGGACCCAACACTCGTCGAAGTGAGGATTTTTAATTTCTAATTATTTCGAATTTGGGATTTCGACTTTTCAAACCGGTCGTCCGCCTTTTCCTCGAGGATGGAAGGCGAGTTGAGTCAGCAGGACATACAACTTTCTACCGTCGGCGAATCGAGCACCCCTCCGAGATTTGTTTGTAAGCATTCATTAATTTTTATAATAATTGAAGGGTACAGGGGAAAAACCCCATCATCGACATTTTCGTCGAAAACTAGGTGAAGGCGCTATCTATAGGAAGTTGAGGTGAGGAATCAGAATATGTAGTCATTTCTGGTGAAAAACCACGTCCTTGCTGTTAAATATGGGTTCAAAGAAAGGCAGTGCCGGGGAAAAACCCCATCATTGTGCGCGGTTGTGGGGAAGAACCCCTAGATTGCAGTTTAAATGTCCTCCGCTCCGTACTTTCGGGCTGGGTAGGTGCTGCAAATTCTGTGATTCACGTTATTCCTTCTGTGGTTCACATCAGTCTACGCCACCTGTTCGTCTTTGTTGTCCTCACAATTTATTGGAGAGACGTTTTGAGAAATGCACGACAAAAACCTTCTCCGTTTGAAGTAATTAACTGAGGACAGGACGTGAGGTTTCAAAACTGGACAGCGTTTTTAACGTACTTATTTTACCCTGAGAAATGCCCATTCCCAACGAGACCAGTAAGAGTGCTGAAATTCTCTGGCGAAGCCAAAAATCTGGTTTTTCACAAGGCATCGTACGATGGGACCTTCACCTCGTCTGCATTGCAGAAATCTTCGAAGAAATTACTGCAACCGAAGAGAAAGAAGCGCATCCAAACATCCGTGGAGGTTCAACTCCAAAATTGCTACCATGGAAGGCTCCCCATAAAAGCAGCAAAATTTAGGGACCTGCTTCATCTTTCTCAATTTTTGGAGCGGGACGAGGCAAAGCAGTTCTACCACTCTCTCAATCAGGTTGAACCCCCAGAAGATGACGAGGAAGACAACGACGAATTTATTGACGATCCTCCTATCGACGTAGACCCTGATGGCGAGTAATAGAACAATTTTTTCTGAGCACCAGGCACTAGAGTTCATCGTAAGCTATTTGCTGTATTGAGGTGAAAAAAATTATTCTGATCTGTACATAATGTACCAATGTTTTTGTTTTTGTAAATTTTGTAGGTATACCTTGTTGTGTGTTGTACCCATGTTTTTTATAAATTTTTAAATTACATTGATTTTCAAGTTATCGGTGATTTTTCACGTCCATATTTCCTAATCAACAATAACGCTTATCGAATTTTCTAAATTCCAAGGAAGGTTTCATGCTGGAAGAACAGCTCACTTACATTTTTTTTTTAATTGTTGTTTGGTAGTAGGGTCATTTTTTTCCTCCCTTTGATGTGTTGGTAGATAGATTGGGAACACATTAGGAATTTTCCCGGCGTTTTTCAAGTCCCTGATATCAATTTTATTAATATGAAAACATTAATTTGCGATTTTCTCCAAATCAGCTTTTTTGCAATGATGGGGTTTTTCCCCTGTTCCCTTCAATTATCAGGTACTTTATTTCACTGTTAGATACCTGCTTTCAAGTTTATATTATACACACCTAAATAGGAGTGTGTGCATTTACGTAGTCTCCACGACTTCTGAAAGTATCCTAAGTCCCAGTCTACCAAGCTTTGTTTTCACTTTTCAAGGATGGAAAAAAAGTTCTCCAAAATCAAAATTTTCACTCGCGCTTTGCGTTTTAGACCTTTCTGAACAATTTTGGTTCCGTAACTGTCTGTCTGTGTGTCTGTCATGAATTCCTTGTAACGGGCATAACTATACGAAGTTATTGTCCGATTTCTATGAAATTTTCAGGGATTGTGTGAGTTGGTGTGTAGACGGTCCCCTATGAAAATCATCATCCCCGGACTGATAGAAGCGACTGCGCATGCGCAAACGTGAATTTCCTTGTAACGGCCATAACTTCCACTTTTTCTACCCGATTTCGATGAAATTTTCAGGGATTATGCGGATTAGGTTGTAGATGGTCCCCATTGAAGATCACTACCTTCGGACTGATAGTAGCCACTGCGCATGCGCAAACGTGAATTTCCAGGGATGTTACAGATTAACTTGTTTTGATGTTTTGAGATTAACGCATCGGATTAATGCATCGGATCATCTATACAGGGTGTCCAAGTAACTACGCTCCCCCCACTTATTTTCTCTAATAGTGTAAGAAAAAAAATCGGATTAACGCTATTCTTCATAATTTTTTGCGTAGAATTGAAAAATGACAAAACTGCGCAGTGCGCAATCGCGCAACCATGCGCAATCATGATCAACTTCGTTTTTTCAAATGAGAACCCCCATTTTTTATTGCAGATTCGGATTCTACGTTAAATTTTATGAACATTTTACTTCGACAATTTATTTTTTGGACGCGTGCAGCCCGCTCAGCGAGCGCTCAAAGATGCGCAACCCAGAGATTGCGCCAAAGTTGAGACGAAGGTAGACCTCAAGTGCGGCACATCACTTAGCACTGTTTTTCTACGCTGAATCGCGTGGTATCCCTTTCTTGATTTGATTTCATTTCATTGTATCTACAGCCGAAAAAGTCACTTTTGAGGAGGAAATCATCGATTTTCCGCGGAATCTTTTCCGAGTATTGTTTTAACACAGAATGTGTTTTTGCGATGACTTACCGAAAAAAAATCGTAACGAAAAAGCGACAGAAAAAACCGTTACGCGCCTTTTATAATGATTTTCACGTGCAACCAAGCCGTTGGTAAGGAAATAGAACTCCCGCAGTGTTCATTGCACAGAAATTGTTCACCATTCGTTGGAAAGCTCTCAATTTATATAGTATTTTTCTTGTAGTTACATATTTATTTATATAACATTTATAGGGTTTTAGACCAAATTAAATGTCTAACAATTATTTATTTTATTATTGCCAAAGACTCCACATTTATTATTGTTGTTTTTTATTTAACGGATGACTAGCATCGCAAAAACACATTCTGTGTTCCTATGATTTCATACAGAGTATGGAAAAAGAAATAAACCGGGGGTGCAGGGGGGCGGAGCCCCCCGCCTAGGCGCAAAGCGCCGAGTTTTTTTCTCGAATTATTACTTACTACTCCTTTGTGCCGGTAGACAATACATTTTACAGTAAGAGTTATTATTTATTAAGAGTTTATTCAAGTGTTCTTAATTAATTAAGATTTTTATTAAGAGTTATTATTATGAGTGTATCGCTTAATTGTTTCAATCATTGTTCATCCAATCATGTTTTTAGAAGACTGAAAATTATTTTGCAACATTTTTTGATAATTATGTGGAAGGTTCCCGTTATTTTACAATTTTAAAAATTTTTTTTTTTTACATTTTATTAGGATGATTATTACCCTTTGTAAGAAAATCGATGTTTTCCTCCTCAAAAAGTGACTTTTTCGGCTGTAGATACGGTAAAATGAAATCAAATCAAGAAAGGGATATCACCACGTGATTCAGCGTAGAAAAACAGTGCTAATTGATGTGCCGCACTTGAGGTTTACCTTCATATCAAGTTTGGCGCAATCTCTGGGTTGCGCATCTTTGAGCGCTCGCTGAGCGGGCTGCGCGCGTCCAAAAAATAAATTGTCGAAGTAAAATGTTCATAAAATTTGACGTAGAATCCGAATCTGCAATAAAAAATGGGGGTTCTCATTTGAAAAAACGAAGTTGATCATGATTGCGCATGGTTGCGCACTGCGCAATTTTGTCATTTTTGAATTCTACGCAAAAAATTATGAAGAATAGCGTTAATCCGATTTTTTTCTTTCTCTATTAGAGAAAATAAGTGGGGGAGCGTAGTTACTTGGACACCCTGTATAATCGGGTTATGGATACGAGGAAGCTATGTGCCACACCCACTTGGCAGACGTTTTTAGTTGTATACATTTTTAAAGAATGATTTAGCACTTTTAATAACGGAATTTCAGGGTCTCCTGAGCTCACATCCGCCTTCATCGCACTCAGAAGCTCCCATGATGAGCTGTTCACTAAACGACGGAATTCCGCGAGTCATGGTTACAGGTAAACCTCGATTATCTATCATTCTTGTAAATTTGACTTTAGGGATGTCCAATACTTCAAAAGTATCGATATAATATCGTATCGATACGATACTTTAAAAAAATATCGATATTTTTAAGTATCGATACTTTTTGATACTTCCACAAAAATGGGTGAAATTGTCCTTTATGTTTCTCTCCATCACGAGGATTATAATTAATATAGAATGAAAACAATAAATCACTCATTTTGTTATTTAAAACTTGTTTTTGTTTAGGCACTTGTTTTCGTATTGCACTTGTTTGGGTTAACATTTTGGTGGTCCTTCCTCGATTAAGGAGGACAGCAGGTTATCATAGAGAGCTGGAGGTGGTGGTACATCATCTTTGTTTAATTTGTTGAAGTGGTTGGTCTCCCAAAAATCTACTTAGAGATAGGGGTACTGTCAAGTAGGTACCTTCATGTCATAGGTGTTGAAACAGATAAAATGTGAGATGTAAAAAAGTATCGCCTCCGACACTGGAAAAAAGTATCGATAATACGATATATATCAGGGAAAAAAGTATCGATATGTATCAATACTTTTTTCAAGAAGTATCGATACTTTTGGGACATCCCTAATTGACTTATTGAAGACGGTAAGTAATTATACAATTATAGACTATACAAAAATTATTAAAAACTACAAAATTAAATTTGCTAAAATTATTTTTCAAAATAATAAATTTAATTTGTAAAAATGTATTGAAATTTTTTAATATAGGTAGTATGTTAGGCTATTGTAAATTTTTCAGTGGAATAATCATTTCAACACAAATTTTCATAATATTTTTACTTAACCCTTTCCCCCCGACGGGCGGCCTCCTGCCGCAACGTCACCTTCCCGGCGCTTGAGCCAACTGCCTGTCAACTCCGTACCGAAGGAATTTTCCAGGCCGCCCCCGCTGACTCCCTCTTTTATTTTCGCCCTCTTTCACTCAACATTATTTCTCAACTGAATGATTTTTGTGTTTGATACATGTTACCCTATTGTTCATGTATTATTATGAAGATTTTTTCATGACTGAGTAAGATTTATATACTTTATTATATAGAAATATATTGCATTCCACAATACCGAAGGATATACTGAAGGATCTCAATAAATAAAGAATGGCGAAGGTCGAGCCCCCCTCCATCCATCCCGCCGATGACTAAACCAAACACATTCCAGAAACGTGTACCTACGTGATAAAAATAAATCCTCCTTGAATGGTTAGTAAAAGGCTCTAACCGAGAGGTCAACTTTGTCTCACTTTCTCTCGCCCAACACAATATCGCTACTGCCCTGAAATCTGTTGAGGACGGTGAAAATGAAAGGTACAATGTTACCATAATAGAATGGAAGTGATTAGTTCAGAAATATGCCTACAGATCGCATCAGAAGCACGAAAAAGTACGAAAGGCGTCCATAGGGACGGGGGAAACATTGGGAGGCAGACGCCAAAAGCCGTCCATAGGGACCTCAAAACGTTTCTCCCCAGATGCCTTTAGGCGTCCGTCGGGGGGAAAGGGTTAAGGGTAGTTGGCAATTTCTTGGGAGTGATGAAATCCCGTAACCTTCATGTCCCCAAATCTCAGGTTCTACTCAACATTTCAGCTCATTTACTCAACATTTCAGCTCATTTTTTTTGTGTCAGGAATATTGCATTTTAAAACTTTGACCAAGGAAATTTCGTCGGTAGAACCAGCTGGAACATGTAGCAAACTAGACTGGCGCCATCTTACTTCAGTCTCTCTCAGTGTGGCCAAATTCACCTTTCTTAAAATTCCCTGTCTCATACTCACCCAACAATCTCAATTCGTGTGTTCGCAGCATTATTCTCCAAAAACTCGTGGAGTCTCAACTGGTCGACGATAATTTGTTGACTCCGAGGCAGCTGAGGAAGAAATGGGAGAATCTCCTCAAAAGATATCGGGTGAGAAATCTATTCCTGAAATTATGTTTCTATATTCTTCAACGTTCAGCTCTTATAGGGATTCTTCGTCGTTTTTACTTAAGGAAGCGAAAGAGAAGTCAAATAGTGAATAAACTTCCCTTTTTTCGTCAAATTTGAAAATGTATTTTCTCTGTTCAGATAAGAACGACATTTAATGCCTCTAATGATTCTAATGCATTTTGAGAAAAAGACTAATGCATTTTTCGTGGTGAAGAGTTTCTCGATTCGCGAACGTCCTGTGGCAAATTATTACACTAAGGTTAATTATTTTTCTATATAGATCACTCGTCTGCAGACAACACTGCTTTGTCATTGTTACCATTTTTTCAAATCTCCCCTCAAAGACAAGTTGTCTTTTGTGATGGAGAGGGCACGCCATAAATAAATAAATCAAATATTATGGGGAGGACACCCGGACCACCCGGCGCCGGCCCTAGGGATGAGGGAAGATGAGGAGGGTGGGGGTGGGAGAGAGGGATGAAGGGAAGTGCCTCTATAAAACGACCACCAGTTAAAATATGAGCCGAGCAGTACTAATAATAGTAAGTAATATTTTTATTCAATTTTGGTTTATTCTTCTCAATAATGAACCTTTGTGTAATAATTTGCAGCGTTTTTGGATTCTACGTACCTTGAAACGTAAACCAACAAATTTTGAGGGGTGGTTAAACATTTTTCTTTCTTGGTCAATTCCAAAGGTTCATAATTAAAAATAATAAACCAATTAGGTTTTTTGAACCCAAGTAGAGATACTAGAAGTCAAATTTTCATTCGGGTGACTAAGGCCTATGGTGGGACAGCTTGAGGCAGTTAACCTCCGAGCGGGCACTTGGGCGGCAATTTTGCCGCCTTGTCACTAAAAACGATCTTGCATAGACAAAAGCATCTCACAGCCCAACGTAACGCATAGGTATTCTCTAATTACAACATAAGAAAATGGCCTTATGGCCTTTTGGTCTTATGTGCCATCAGGTGATGGCAGGCAGAAGCTGAATGACGCTTGTCATAAACATTCGAAACTTTGAAAAATCATAGAAAAAGGTCTTCTCACACTAGAAGGTTGCGGTTGGTGCCAAAATTCTCAGAATGAGGTCTAGTTTAGATTAAAAATAACAACAAACAGTTTTTCCTACGTTTTTATTTATACCCACTTAGTTGAAATTATATTCAAAAAAATGTATCTATTCTACCTAATATTCATGGTTGTGTACTTATTTGTGTTTCCCTAATATGAAAGTCAGTGATCAATGGTGAACACATGCACTTATACGCTAAAAATATTATACCATTCGAAGGCTGCCAAAATGCCGCCCAGTGCCCATTGGTGTGAGCTCAGATGGTGCGCCTGCCTGAAGGTTACGTAGAGGTTAGAGGGTGGTCGGGGAAGGGTAGTAGAGGGGGCAGGGTAAGGAGTAGGGGGCCCACCTTCCACCTCTTCACCCACATGAATTTTCGATGCCAAGTATAGCTTCTGACAGATGGCTTACCTCTGATCCAGTGGTTAAGAACCACCATATCTCTCAAAACAATAATTTATTATTGCTTACTAGAATTATTATGATTTTTTCCAAATCTAGTCTAGACAATTAATCCCAATAGCTGAGGAAGAATTTTCAACTAAATTTGGTTGTCGCCATAATAAAACTAAGGCGCCATAGAAGCCATTTTGTGACACGATTTTGTCAGATTGTCTATCGGTTTCACATTTCATTTTTTTTTTCGTGTTCATTCAGAAATTGAAACACGCAGCCAATGCTGGGATCGCGCAATACGCTTCAGGCTCGGAGTTGACGTTTGAGAATTGGCCTTTCTACAAAGACATGAATCAAATCCTGGTGAAGCAGGAACCTGTAAGCCATCACATGCTTCTCCCTGAATCCGCATCCAACAACACGTACGACTACCCTGAAGAGTATGCAGTCGGATCTAGCAGTGCTAAAAGGTTGGTCAGAATTAGCGTAGATTTTTATGGAATTTATGGGTGGGTAATGTGCCTCTATACCGTAACAGACCTCCAACTGAAGTATTGAAAGACGAAAACCTATGGAGAATCACTTAACAGTCAGAACAGACCAAAGTCGGGGCTTGGAGAACTGAAGATTGATCAGATGGTGGGTGTAGGACTTGGAGTTTCTCCAAAATTTTAGCGAAAAATGTATAAGAAATCGTCCTCTTTTAGCTTGTGAGAATCACATTGATGACATGGGTATGAATCTCCTCGATTGTTGCCAACATGTGAGATGAGCCTCAGACCATCAATCAATCAGAACACTTCTCAAGTTCTCAGCCTTAGCTTTCATGGCCCTGCTTCTCCCTGACCAACTTGGACTGTGTGTACTGTCTGAACAACTGTCACCATAGAGTCTCATAGAGTTGTGTCAGCTGTGCGGGAACCGGGGAACCGAGTATACACTCGTAACGGTTCCATGCAGTGACAAAAACTCAGCCCTTACTGGTCCAGTTTCATGTACCAGGAAGCACCCTTGCCGATTCCGTGGACTGGGAAGGGATCTTCTAACTAGATATTTATTTCACATCTATTACGCATACACTGCATTTCTGCGGAGGAGTATGGATGGTCTCAAGTTATCAGAATTGACTGAAACTATTGCATGTTTTGAATAAGTGAAACGCAAACTAGAGACGAACCATCGCAGAACAGAACGACAAAAAAATGAACGTTATAGCAACGAGAAACATATCCTGGAAAAATACGTTGGAGTTGCCGTTACCATGGCTGGAGGGAGAGGGAAAGCGTTACGAGTTCTTGTGACTGCCAATAGTACTTCTTAACCCCGTTCGCCACCTACAGAGAACACTACAGTCGCGATAAGGACAAAAGGGGCACACATGGGCCCATTGAAGTGAGAATTCCTCCTATCTTCTATGTCCTCTCTTCTGAGTAGCGCCCACTGTCACTGCACTCTCTAGAGGCAGCTCGCTACTAACCACCCCATCCACCAACTCCATGACCTTTGCTGTTCTAGTTCATTTGACGAGATTCGTTTCATCAATTTAAGTTATCTGCGGTACATTCTGCTGAGCTAAGAAGACTTCCCCGACCTTATAAATAGCGGCTCTGCCGACCTCTCTTCAGTTCTCTCCTAGCTCCACTCATGTACATTCATTCTCTTAAGTGGCGATCCTGAATCTCGATCTCCAAGCGGGTCGACCCTTTCAGACACACATCATTCTCATTTTAATTAGAACCTAAGTTGTACTTTCGCATGTTCATTGTATCTTTTGAAGTCAATTTATCCCACTAATTTTTGCTCCTTTTGCACTCCAAGAAAAGTTTTTCCTAACGAGGGACCAAAATTAATAAAAATTCCGACGGAATTAAAAACCTACCTCCATTCTAAATTAGGGTTTTTGCCTAGTAATAGGAGACCCCGAATTCCTCCTCCTATCCCCGACGAAGTCCTTCCTTCTCCAGATCCCAAGAGACCACCTACAATGGACGCCCAACAGTCTAAATTGTTGGTGGTCTCTCGGGATCTGGAGAAGGAAGGACTTCGTCGGGGATAGGAGGAGGAATTCAGGGTCTCCTATTACTAGGCGAAAACCCTAATTAAGAATGGAGATAAATTTTAAATTCCTTCGGAATTTTTATTAATTTTGGTCCCTCGTTAGGGAAAACTTTTCTTGGAGTGCAAAAGGAGCAAAAATTAGTGGGATCAATTGACTTCAAAAGATACAATGAACATACGAAAGTACAACTTAGGTTCTAATTAAAATCAGAATGATGTGTGTCCACAGAGTAACGGAGACAAGTTAACAGAGAAGAAAGCCAACGTTAAAATGGTGTGCAAGCATTTTTGAGGCTGCCTCAGTTGCGCTATCTACTTTCAGCTAGGATTGAGGAACTACTACGGAAGTGGTGGGGAGGGGGAGGCCACACTCTTCATACCGCTTCTTTTCAAATCCTTTCGAATGACCAGAAAATGATAACTTTTCGTTTCATCATTTGGATTTGCAAAAATTACTTGGAAAAACCAATCGAGGCGAAAGGTATTTTCAGAGTTCCTCATGCAATTGTTGTTGTCCCTAATGCCAGTAGTTCAAATGCTCAATCGACAACTGCCACCCAAAGAAACGTTTGAAACCCAGTGTATTATTGAAAATCGCTCGATTTTTTCGTACATATCGCGAATATAACTGAATGTTATCAAATTAATTAATTAAATGCAGCCGGTAATGGACCAAGGAGAAAAATATGTGATAAACAAGGTGACTTGTTGTGATGAGGTTGGGAACAAGTGATCATGAACGCTATCTGTTGCTTTCCACTATAACTACGTCCTGGAGCTCCACCAATCAGAACGTTTCTCGGGCTCCCACATTCAGCTTTCAGCCCAGTGTGTGTGTGTCTGAAAGGGTCGACCCACTAGGAAATCGAGATGAGAGGAGGACGAGGTGTCAAGTTGTTTAGATAAGCTTAACACGCGTCTGTGAAGGTGAGCAGACGAGTGATGAAGATCTTGTTTTATATGAATCAGACGTTTCTTTTACGTAGCGACCTCTGATTGGTTTTCAATTCATCATTTGCAATGGATTTCCTGTGAATTTTTGTCATACCGTACACGAGTGTTTCCCTACTTCACGCTAACAATTTCCCAGGTTCCGGCCCAACGTTGAAGACTGCCCCGCCGTAGAAGTGGTCCAGTCCCCGTCTCCATCTCAGCAACCTGTTCAAATCAAGACTAGCAGCAGCCCTGTGCACGTTCAAACACGCTCTGACGTCATTCACAGACTGCTCAACCAACACGAACGATTCATCGCCCTCTACGAGCGTCTGGTTGTTGCTTTGGAAAAATTCGTTGAATGAACTATCACTAAACAATAATAACCTATTTTCACTTCGAATAATTTATTTACCATTTACAAACACAACGTTCACATCTATGTAAGAAATATTCTTTTTTAAATAAAAGCTTCATAAAAATACATGAAATGGTTATTTCAACGAAGTCGAGCATTTGATGGAATTTACGTCCGATAGCCATTCAATCCATAAGGTACGTCCACTGAGTTTGAACTCTTGGATTACGAGGGTCATCCACTAAGTATCCCTTTTTTTTTAGAGTTAATTTGGAAATTTCAATGAAATATTTATATTTCAAAAAAAATGGTTATAACCATTTTTTTCTATTTTTTAAAAATGTTGAAAACTTACTTTCTGGATGACTACTAGATACTTGTTTTCTGACTGCAATATGCTGAAATTTTCCAAAAAATCCAGCTGAATATAGATTATTAGAAGTTTGAAATTCGTATACCTCCAAAATCAGCTATCAGCGGAACTTGACGCTATGACTACTTTGGGGTTTTCGCTTGTATCTCTTCTCAGGAACGGGGAAATAAAAATAATAGGAGCCCATCTATCGCAGAATTTGATGTTGTACCACTTTGATTCAGTGACAATTTTAATTTGGAGCTGCAGTTTTTGAGTTAGAAGCGTTTGAACGTGAGCACACACCACTTTTCAGCCAAGTTCCTAAAAATCGCCGATCTTTGACGAGCGATTGCGGCTAAACCGCTGAACCAATGAGGAATTTCACCGAATTCTGTTTGCATTTTTCCTGGATAGTTAATGGTGTGGGATAGATGAAAATCGGGCTGATTTCGGAAAATAAGTCTCCTGTTATTTTTGGGAGATGGGGGGGCAAAGGGGTGGAATGCGCAAGATATAGCCTCTACCACCCAACTCCTACCCTCACCTTCTCGTGGTGTCCCCTGTTAAAGTGTGGGCCCCCGCTCAGAGGGCCCTTTCTGAACTAACGAGGGAGGAGTGTGAGGTGGAGGAGATATTGGGGCTCTTCTTTCTCTACTTTCCACTCACCACCCTGCAACCCACTTCCATTCTTAATCCTATCCCTTCCTACCCCAGTCCCAAGCCGTGACGTGAGCTACCGTGTCCAGGGCTGGATGGCACAAGGGTTATTGTGTCGCAAACGGTGCCTCATGGACCTGGCCAGTCCATGAGTATTAAGTAAGTCCCCACCAGTCACAAAGGGCACTGTCTGGTGGTTTCACTAATTCCCGTTCATATTAATCTAATCAATATGGAATCTTTAAATTTAACAAAACAAAATAAAAAAACAAATCTTTCGGATCAGTTGGAGGAGGATCTCCTCAAGAGTCCACCTCCGGCTGGTCAGGCTGAGGGGATGGAGGTTGTGGAGGGAAAAGTTGGTGAGGGTGGTCCAGGGGGCACCGCTAAGACGCTGCCTGGGGAGCCCGAGCTGATGGACCCTGAAGCAGTCTCTGTCTCCAAAGAACAATCCAACTCGGGGACCCTGCAATGTGGGGTCCCTGTTCAATCTGGAAGCTCGGAGTCGGCAATTGTGGACCTTGAGACCTTGTCCGGCCCCGCTAAGAGGCTGGACTCGGGCTCGGAGAAGCAAGACCCGACACCTGAGAATCCAGTTGAAATAACTACGCCCCTGAATCAGGGGCTCCCACCCATTATCGCCTCTGGAAATAGCGCCCAGAGACGTAGGTATGTATTTCTAATCCGCAAGGGAGTAGAAATAGAATCTGCCATCAAGCAGGCCCTTGAGGCCCCCATGAAAAGAAAAAAAGCTGGGGACTCAGCGGACACTACTCCTGACAAACGGAAGGATAAGAAGAGGAGGACCCACTCTGATGCCCCTGCCCCCAAGAAAAAGCGTAAATATAATGAAGTGGCACAGGGAATCAAGGTGGGTATTTTCCACGCAAATTATCCTTCTGTTTTCCTCACATCGGAGCAGATGAACCTGATACAAGACAGTATTGTTGAGGCCATTTTCGAGCTAGACCTAGATGGTCCGAAACCTGGCTTCTCAGAGACATCTTATAGAAGGGGATGGCTTTGCATGAGATGTATAGATGAGGAATCATCTAATTGGCTCAAAAGCTTCATCCCCTCCTGCAAACCCTGGGATGGAGGAAACCTCAAGATCCTTGATGGCAAGGATCTACCAAAGCCCAGGGTAGCCACAGCGTTCCTTCCAAAATGTGCGGAAGAAACGAACGAAAGAATCTTTCACTTTCTCGCACGACAGAACAGAGGCTTGAATGTAGAGTCGTGGAGAGTCCTCTCACGCAAGCGTGAAGGAGCATTGTCGACCTTGATGACCCTTCTAATTGATGCTGAGTCTGCAGAAATTCTGGAGAGCAACCCAGAAGTCAGCATAAAATTAGCAAGGGGTACTATTCGTCCGAGGCTCCTGAATAAAGAACCTCAGAAGAATTCTGAAAAGAAGAAGGCTGCGTCCAAGGAAGTGGAAACTCCCACCAACGAGGACCCAGTGCTCCAGGAGGATGCTGCCCTCGAGCATGCAACCTTAAACCTGGAGATGCTTAATGTGAGTGAGTCTGGGGGATCTGAAACACCCACTGGGTCGGAACCCCCTGCAAAACCACTCAAAGATTTCCGACCTCCGCTTCAAGGAGGAGCAGGGAAGTCTAAAAAACCTCTCCCCCAACCCCTTGAGAAGAAGAAGAAGAAGGAGAAGGAGAAAGGGAGGGGGAGTAGAGGGAAGAAGTGACTCCCTCTAATCTACGCCTCCTCCAGGTAAATCTTCACACTGCCCGGGCTGCCACGGCAGTCCTGGGTAGGAACTTTGCCTGGAGGGGGTGTGATATTGCCCTGGTGCAGGAGCCATGGGCAGGAGAGGGGCACGTAAAAGGCTTCTCTTCGACCACAGGTAGGCTGATCTATTGTAACACTGTTGAACGGCCAAGAGCCGCTATTCTCATAAAAAACACAGTGAAATTCTTACCAATGTATGAATTTATTTCCAGAGATCTGGTGGCAGTAGTCCT
This sequence comes from Apolygus lucorum, assembly GCA_009739505.2. Taxonomy (NCBI): domain Eukaryota; kingdom Metazoa; phylum Arthropoda; class Insecta; order Hemiptera; family Miridae; genus Apolygus; species Apolygus lucorum. The sequence continues at coordinate 15,270,695 of CM019174.2, forward strand.
AGAGGAGAGAGTTGGGGAGGGTGTTCGCCGCACTGTAGTGGCGAGCGCCTATTTTCCTGGTAATGAAGAGTGTGCTCCTCCACTAGAAGTAAAGAGAATGATGGAATACTGCCAGGAAAATAGCCTGCATTACTTGGTTGGCTGTGATGCAAACGCTCACCACCTTGTCTGGGGAAGTACAGACACCAACATGCGTGGTGAGTCACTGTTTGACTTTCTAACAGCATGTGGATCGGTGGTGGTAAATGTGGGGTCAACTCCTACGTTTGTTACTAGAGCTAGAAGTGAAGTTTTGGATATTACCTTTGCCAGTCCTTTCTCTGCTGCAAGAATAAAGGACTGGCAGGTTCTGAATGAAATTTCAATGTCAGATCACAAAATAATAGCCTTTGAGCTTATGAATTCACGAACATATAGTGAAACATACCGAAACCCCAAAAATGCAGATTGGATTCTATATCGAGCCCTGTTGGAGGACGAGCTCGCTGGGATGGATGTGGTAATCCAAACAACTGCAGATTTGGAGAGAGTTGTAAACTCTGTAAATGCAGCAATTCACAGTAGCTATGAGGAATGCTGTCCGGTTAAAACCAAAACAACAAACCGAAACGTCCCATGGTGGAATAATGAGCTAAACAAGCTCAGGAAAACAACGAGGAGACTTTTCAACAGAGCTAAGAGCAGTGGGGCATGGGAGGCCTACACCACAGCCCTGACTGCTTACAACAAAGCCTTGCGAAAAGCCAAGAGAAAATCCTGGAGAGACTTCTGTGAGGGCATGGAGGACCAGCCGACCGTGGCCAAAACTCAGAAGATTCTTTCCAAGGAGAGGCCCATGCCCTTGGGCTGTATCCAAAAGACAGATGGGGTGTTCACTAAGAGTGCTAAGGAGACCCTGGAAGTGCTCTTGGAGACGCATTTTCCTGGCTCTCGCATATTGCCTGATGGGAATCTGGAACAAACTGCTCCAGTCTACTGTCACCCTCCAAATTGGGTAATACGTGCTTCAAAGAAATTAGTGACACCTGAAAAGCTAAAATGGGCCATTGGCTCATTTAAGCCCTTTAAGGCTCCTGGACTGGATGGGGTGATTCCGGCCATGCTACAGCATGGTATGGGGGTGCTCATTCCGGTCCTAGTTAAGGTCTTTAGGGCTAGTTACCAACTCGCTTACATCCCTGAAGCGTGGAGGAAGGTAAAGGTCGTTTTTATCCCAAAGGCCGGTAAAAACTTGTCTCGGGCCAGGGATAATCGACCCATCAGCCTCTCATCCTTCCTACTGAAAGTTATGGAAAAAGTGGTTCATATAAATATAAAACAAGAATGTCTTTCCATAAGACCTCTACAGAAATCCCAACATGCCTACCAGAAGGGCAAATCTACAGAGACTGCCCTGAATCAGCTGGTGGACATGATTTGGAGAACTCTGGAGGCTAAAGAACTAGCGCTCGGCTGCTTCCTGGACATAGGAGGTGCTTTTGATAACACCTCCTATGAATCAATAGAGAAAGCCGCGAACGAAAGGAATATTGATCCTCAAACAGTAAAATGGATCAAGGTCATGCTGAACAAGCGGATCGTATACTCTGAGGTAGGGGCGAGTTCCCTTGCAGTCATTCCTTCAAGAGGATGCCCACAGGGGGGAGTACTCTCCCCCTTACTATGGCTACTTGTAGTTGACTCTCTTCTCCTTGAACTTAAGGAGGAGGGCTTTGATGCAATAGGGTATGCAGACGATTTGGCCATTATTGTAAGGGGCAAATTCGACTGTGTCATATCCAACAGAATGCAAAGAGCCCTACACATCATCCATAAGTGGTGTACAGCAGAGGGTTTACGTGTGAACCCAGATAAAACAGTGTTGGTACCTTTTTCCAACAGGCGTAAGCTGAACCTCAAGGTGCTTAATTTTGGTGGAACAAAACTATCCACTAAAACGGAAGTTAAGTACCTGGGGGTTACCATGGACCATAAATTAACATGGAACTCACACATAGGAAAGATTGCCAACAAGGCAAGATACATCCTATGGGCTGGACAAAGAATGTTTAGCAAAACCTGGGGACTAAAGCCAAAAATGATACTATGGTTATATACAGCCATCATCAGGCCTATAGTCTCCTATGCTGCCCTTGTATGGTGGCCCAAAACCAACCAAGTAGCTGTCCAGAGGATTTTTAACAAAGTCCAAAGGCAAGCATGTTTGGGAATCACTGGCACTATGCCCACTTGCCCTACCGCAGCAATGGAGGTACTTTTGGACCTCTCGCCGCTACATATCCATGTACAAAGAGTGGCCTTTCTAGGGGCTGCAAGGCTGCTACGGCTGGGATACATAAGACTGGGATCCAGGGTCAACCACCACAAAATTCTTGAGAAATATGAAGGTGGAATGGCTCTGACAGTCTCTGATCTTATGATAGAAAAACAAAACTTTGAAATACCTTTCAAGGTGGTCATTAGTGATAGAGACCACTGGAAAAAGGGGATGCCCAACCTTGCACCGGGCTCTCTTGTGTGGTATACAGATGGATCAGTCATGTGTGGAAGATCTGGCATAGGCATTAAAGGCCCTACGGCCAGCCTTGTAAAGTCTCTCGGGACAAATGCCACAATCTTTCAGGCAGAGGTCCATGCAATTCAACTGTGCGCTGAGGAAATGCTGAATAAGCATATCAACAGAGCCAAAGTGTACATCTTGTCAGACAGTCAGGCTGCCCTGAAGGCCATTGCTTCATACACTATAACCTCGAAGCTGGTCTGGGAATGCCTGAATACCCTCAAAACTGTGGCCCAGGACAACCAGGTCACCCTACTCTGGATTCCTGGACATGAGGGTCATGAGGGTAATGAAACTGCTGATCGTCTTGCGAAAAGAGGCTCAGAGTCCCTACCAATTGGGCCGGAACCATTCCTGGGAACCACCAAAAGCTGCTTACAGAATGTGGTTAACAACTGGGAAAGAAATGAGCGAGTAGAATACTGGCAGAACCTCCCAGGCCTGAGACAGGCAAAACTATTTGTGACGTTCTCTAAGAAACGGGCTAAAGAACTCATAGCTATGCCTAAGAAGGACGTCAGAATTCTTGTGGGTCTGCTAACAGGACACTGCCCACTTCGCTATCACCTAAAGAAGATAGGCAAACTAACAACGGACATTTGCCGCTTCTGCGACATGGAAACGGAAGATGTCGAACACATCTTGTGCCACTGTGAAGCACTGGGTCGAGCTAGATACACAATCCTCGGAAGTGATGTCTTAGCTCCTGACACCATCTCTAAGGTGGCATACACCGATCTTCTCTGCTTTGCCAAAAAGTGGGGAGAAGGGGTTTTCAGTAAACCCTTCTTAGTAGGCTAATACAGCCTGGAGGCACTCCACAATAGATCTTGTTGGTCGCAGTGGAAGGAGTTTGTATATCAACTCAATTAAGACCTCCTACTCTTATAAAAAAAAAAAAAAAAAAAAAAAACGTCCTGGAGCTCCACCAATCAGAACGTTTCTCGGGCTCCCACATTCAGCTTTCAGCCCAGTGTGTGTGTGTCTGAAAGGGTCGACCCACTAGGAAATCGAGATGAGAGGAGGACGAGGTGTCAAGTTGTTTAGATAAGCTTAACACGCGTCTGTGAAGGTGAGCAGACGAGTGATGAAGATCTTGTTTTATATGAATCAGACGTTTCTTTTACGTAGCGACCTCTGATTGGTTTTCAATTCATCATTTGCAATGGATTTCCTGTGAATTTTTGTCATACCGTACACGAGTGTTTCCCTACTTCACGCTAACAATTTCCCAGGTTCCGGCCCAACGTTGAAGACTGCCCCGCCGTAGAAGTGGTCCAGTCCCCGTCTCCATCTCAGCAACCTGTTCAAATCAAGACTAGCAGCAGCCCTGTGCACGTTCAAACACGCTCTGACGTCATTCACAGACTGCTCAACCAACACGAACGATTCATCGCCCTCTACGAGCGTCTGGTTGTTGCTTTGGAAAAATTCGTTGAATGAACTATCACTAAACAATAATAACCTATTTTCACTTCGAATAATTTATTTACCATTTACAAACACAACGTTCACATCTATGAAAGAAATATGCTTTTTTAAATAAAAGCTTCATAAAAATACATGAAATGGTTATTTCAACGAAGTCGAGCATTTGATGGAATTTACGTCCGATAGCCATTCAATCCATAAGGTACGTCCACTGAGTTTGAACTCTTGGATTACGAGGGTCATCCACTAAGTATCCCTTTTTTTTTAGAGTTAATTTGGAAATTTCAATGAAATATTTATATTTCAAAAAAAATGGTTATAACCATTTTTTTCTATTTTTTAAAAATGTTGAAAACTTACTTTCTGGATGACTACTAGATACTTGTTTTCTGACTGCAATATGCTGAAATTTTCCAAAAAATCCAGCTGAATATAGATTATTAGAAGTTTGAAATTCGTATACCTCCAAAATCAGCTATCAGCGGAACTTGACGCTATGACTACTTTGGGGTTTTCGCTTGTATCTCTTCTCAGGAACGGGGAAATAAAAATAATAGGAGCCCATCTATCGCAGAATTTGATGTTGTACCACTTTGATTCAGTGACAATTTTAATTTGGAGCTGCAGTTTTTGAGTTAGAAGCGTTTGAACGTGAGCACACACCACTTTTCAGCCAAGTTCCTAAAAATCGCCGATCTTTGACGAGCGATTGCGGCTAAACCGCTGAACCAATGAGGAATTTCACCGAATTCTGTTTGCATTTTTCCTGGATAGTTAATGGTGTGGGATAGATGAAAATCGGGCTGATTTCGGAAAATAAGTCTCCTGTTATTTTTGGGAGATAATCGAAATTTTTGATTTCAAAACTAACCGGGAAAACGGACGTGAAGCGGGAACACTCGCTTATTGGGCTGTTCGGATCGCCGCCTCCTCCCAGTGTTGCCCATTGGGACGACGAAATCGTGTTTTCTAAGAGAAAAGTTATCAAACAAAAACAGGGGAAACCTAATTTTCCCCATCTTGCTTTTTCTGTTTTTTTCTTCAGTTTTTCGATTTCGAATTTTACTGTTTCGTTAAATTTTGCATCTGGGGACTATACATTTCTCGATCTCAGCGCTTCAAGCGGCCATAATGGGGAATTTGCCTCACATTTTTTTATTTTTTTTTTCGAATGAGGGTTTATTTTTATGGAATAAAACCATAGTGAGCTGCTCGAAAACGCATCCAAAAAATTTAGAGAATTTAAGGAAGATGGAAATTTTAAATGTGGTGGCAATGTGTAAGAGGCAGCCATGTTTGAAACGTGACGGATATTCTACCAATCTGACTTCAAAGGAGGTTCTGTGGCGCTTACCACAGAAGCGGCACATACACGAACTTTTACCTTCCGAGTAGTGCGCACAAGAGTGCGCCACGATCTGGCAGGAAGAACCCTGACACAAAATTGACCAAAAGAAACAGTATTACTCACTTTTTTACAATACGAATCTATCTACTAGTTTATCAAGCATTATTATTCTTCATCTTCTCTTATTTAGTTTCAAGATTTGAATCACATTATTCGAGTAGCCATTTCACTGGATCGTTTTGTGTGGCGTGCTAGAACTCTGTCTGTTGTCGTTGCTTTCGCGTCGTTTTTTTTTTTTTCGTATGACGTCAACAATACTCCTCGATTTTCGCGGTGTTTTGTAACAGAGGTTTACTTGTTTAGTCATTTTCTCCTACGGTAATTTTTTTCCGTTGGTTATTCCTAGTGTTAAACGTTATTCTAGGGCCCTATAATAGGATTTGCCTTGAAATTCCAGAATCTAAAATTGAGGCAAATTCCCCATTGAACTATTCCAGGATGACGTCATTTTCCCGGTTATTTTAAACATTCGTATTTTCTACACTGTTTTGTTTATTCGTAAATTAGGAAGTTCGGGCTGAAAGTTTGCCATAGGGGGTTTTTCGAGGTGCTGAATCCGATTTTGGGGTCAAAAATAGGGAATTCCGACATGGTGAAATTCCTCATTGTAATGTTTAAGTAGCTCATTGGACGCATAATTTAATGATCTCTAATTTGTGTATTGATAAATTTTTCTGTCAGATGCACCGTTATGGAGCTGTAAGCCAAAAAGGGAAAAAAGGGCCGAAATTTCGTGGTTTTTCCGAAATTCCATCCCCTTCCGCCCCTCCAATCACTAGACTTTTGTTTAGTTCAGTATGATGCCAAAAGGAACATCACCACCAAGTTTCAACGTTAGACGAATTAGTTCCGATCTTACCCCCTTATTGAGCCTACTTTTACTGTACTCTACTATAGGTACATTTTATCCAAGCAAAAATGAATCCCGCACTAACTGTCGAAGTTGTATTCTTCCAAAAAAGGAGGTTATTGTTGATTTAGCAGTTTCAAAAAGAATTTCGGTCAGAAAGGGTTGTTGAGAAGAATCCAAGACGTAGGTACTACCAGTAGGTAACCTTTTGTTGACCACAAGAATGAGCTATATCAAGCGACTGCGAAATTTGGTGGATCGATCATCAATCTTAACACTTTCCGTGCGGACTCAGAAAACTCGTTTTCGCCTCGTTTCCGTGCGGACTCAGAAAACTCGTTTTCGCCTCGTTTTCGCCTGGAGACCTTTTTGTCAGGAATTCGGTAGTGCAAACCCGCAAATCTTAAAGATAACAGAATCCCCCGAAGTGAAAACGGCGCACTCTGGTGGCAACAAGAGGACCTACTAAGCACGAAAAAAATCCGAAAGAGCTTCTTAAGTCATCCACTAGGTAGCAGAACGATGAACAGCTCGGAGATATGCTTAGAGCTGTGATGGTATAAACCATCACACGCCACTCGCGAAACTCGGCATGATGGTTATTACCATCATCCGCACGGAGAGTGTTAATAAGATTGATGATCGATCCACCAAATTTCGCACCATAATATGTTGCATGAAAAATTGCTCAAAATACTTTTTTTCCGCAACATAATATGTTGCACAAAAAATTGCTCAAAATACTTTTTTTCCGTTTTTCCCGAATACATAAGTTAAAACACAAGTGCTATCCTTAATTCAAGAAAATTGACCTTAATTGCACGAAAAAATGCTCAAACTACTTTTTTTCCGCAACATAATATGTTGAACGAAAAATGGGGAATTTGCCTCAATTTTAGATTCTGGAATTTCAAGAGAAGAATTACCTCAGGAGCGGCACAAGGTTCAGTCTTGGGAGCCGATCTGTGGAACATCACATGGGATTCTTCGGGTAGAGATGCCCGAAGGAATTACACTGATTGGCTACGCTGATGACTTGGTGGTGGTGATAAGAGCTCGAAGGATGGAACACCTCCAGTTTAAGCTGAATCAGGCAATGCGCAGAGTGATGGAGTGGATGGAAGCACACACACTGTCACTGGCGATCCAAAAAACGGAAATTGTACTGCTAACCACAGCGAGAATTGAGAGATCTATACCTATGAATGTGGATGGACAGGAAATCATCACCTCTCCAGCCATTCGCTACCTTGGTGTGATGCTGGACGGGAAACTAAGCTTTTGGAGGCACATCAGTGGAGCAGCAGATAAGGCTGCAGGTATTGTAAATAAGCTGAGCCGACTGATGGCAAATCTAGGGGGCCCATCACCCGCTAAGAGGAGACTCTTTATGCGAACTGCAGAGGCAATTATGCTGTATGGAGCAGAAGTGTGGGCAGACTCCCTTAGGTACCAAAAGTACCGGGAAAGTATGGAAGCTGTACAGAGGAGAGGAGCTCTGAGAATCAGTAGTGCATTTAGAACTGTCTCAGGTCCAGCATCACAAGTGATAGCGGGAACTATCCCAATATACCACCAGGCACTGGAGCGCAAAAGGATAAGAATGAGGAAGGCAGAGACAATTACCATAGTAAAGAGGGAAGAGCGGGAGGAGACCATCCGTAGGTGGCAAGCAGACCTTGTCTGTGAAACCCGTGGAAGGTGGACAGCCCTCATAATCGACGATCTAAAGTCTTGGTTGGAGAGAAAACACGGAGAGGTGAACTATTACCTGACTCAATTCCTCTCAGGGCATGAATACTTCCGCTCCTTCTTAGTAAAGATCGGGAAAGTCAATGACCCAGAGTGCAGATACTGTGGGATAGAGGAGGATGATGTCTGCCACACCTTCTTCACATTTCCTCAATGGGAGGGTATGAGGGGGTGTGCTGAGGAGGTCATCGGAACATTGCGTCCACAGACAATCATACATGAGATGATTAAGAACAAGTCGAGCTGGGACGCAATGGCAGTATTTGTCACATCAGTCCTCAAAGCAAAAAAGCTGGACGGAAGATGGGAGGAAGAAGATGAGGAATAGAATTGAAGGAGACCAGAAGTAGGAGCAGCCATTTGGCACAAAAAAAGGGCTCACCCTGAAGTAATACTGTACAAGTGGTCCCGGGGTGAGTCCTAAGCAGAGGGAGTGGGGTTTTAGTTGGTAGCCCCAATTCATGGGGAGTCCAACACTGTTGGGGTGAACTTCCCCTTCGCTCTTAAAGAGTTTCCCCACTTCCGTGACAAAAAAAAAAAAACTATGGTTTTATTCCATAAAAATAAACCCTCATTCGAAAAAAAAAATGTGAGGCGAATTCCCCATTGCTCAAAATACTTTTTTTCCGTTTTTCCCGAATACATAAGTTAAAACACAAGAGCTACCTATCCTCAATTCAAGAAAAAATTGGATGAGTATACTTAGGTAGATCGCTTGATATTTTGAATTAACCCGAGTTCTTTCACTTTTTTAGTTGAAGCTTGAAGAACCGCAATTGTAATGCCCTTGAGCGTCATTATGAAAAAAATGCCTACCAAGCGGATGAGCCAATCGTTTCGAAAGAGCGAAAGTTGTTCATTGACCAACAGCCCCGCCACTGTGAATCTGACGATTGTTTTTTGACGAAATTATTCAGTACTCTTTAAACTTGAATACTGTGCACCGATTATTATTAATTTTAGTAAATTTACGAGTAGAAATGAAGATGAGAAGTCAAATTCTGTCACCTTTTCTAGCGAAAACATCAGCGTCTACGACTGGGATGCCTCGATCTTCCAGCATTTTGGCCACAGCGCTCTTCCCCGTTCCGATCCCACCGGTGAGACCCACGAGAAACATGATTCACTTATTTTCGAAGAGCACGCACGGAAATATCGAGAAACGGATTTCAAGCATCGAGATTTCTCGAATGAATTTTGAAATTTGACATGATATGATAAACGAACAAGTACGAAAAAAAACTGACACCACTGATAACGCGTAACAGTGATAAGCAGTGGTGCCAACCTAAAGTGAAGAAGTGATGCGCAACGCTGTTCAAAATGGCGAAACGCTTAGCATGGATGCTAAAATGCGCGAACCATCCATGCTTTAATTGCACCGCTTCTCAAAGTTTTGTTTTCCACTTTGGTTTTTCGCTTTGCTCACGTGTTGCTTCTCATCGCTGACAAGTAGAAAGTTCGGTGTTTCATGCCGAGAGCGGTTTGAGGACGGAAGTCATACATACATAAGTCATACATACGGAAGTCATACAACTCGTCCCACCATAAAACAGCATTACACAAGTGACATAAATTCTAGAAAGAACTGGAACAAGAGTTCGTTCGTTGTTTTTTGTGTCGCTGTTTTGTGAACGTTATTGAATGGTGAGTAGGATTGTTTGTAGGAGAGTTTAGAAATGCCTGTAGCTGATTTCATTCGAATTAAATTCTTTATTTTTAGTACTCACACAAATAACGGATTATATTGGGATTACCCCTACGTCAAACAGTCCAACAAAACTGAACTGGTTACCTCTGTACGTCACAACCGGTGTAAATACTCCATGTTTAATTTTACTGATTGTGTTGAGTGTTGTCATTTTATATTAATTTGAGTAGTGTATATTTACAGTTCTCAATACTCAGACGACAAAAATGAGAGAAGAGGAAAAGAGGGATGACAAAAAGGCGATTTGCCGGGACTTTGTGAGGAACAAATGCTCGCGAGGGGATAACTGCAAATATCTCCATCCCAAAGAGAAGAAGGTATTTTGCCACGATTATCAGTATGGTAAGTACTTTTTACTGTTGATTCTATTGTGTAATACTTACCGAAATATTTTGAATAATATTAGATACATGAGTACTCGTTTCAAAATCCTGGCGCTAGCTGAAAAGTCCTCTTGACAGAACTGAAGACACTGGAATGTATACCTTGTAAGAGTAAGTTTTTCTAGTGTTTGTGGTCTAACTTGTATAAGGATTGACGTCTGACTCTCCTGGTTTCAACAAGAATTGTATGTCGGATTGATGTAAAGGCTGGTAGGAACCCACCAAATGGAAACTGAGCGTCTTACTCAGGAGTCAAGTGCATCACTGAATCATAATCTTCTATGCGCTTGTTCTCCACCTGCACATGAAAATTCCATGATAGTGTAAGGGATGTAAGGTGAGGTACACTACGTTTGACTGTATGTCACAACAAGGTATAATGGAAATACTAAAGGCCTCAAGACTGAAAACTGGGAAATGGTAATACCTGAAGTCTTACATTCTATACGTTCCTTACTCTGTACAGCCACCAACTCGACCCCTCATGACAGAATGTTCTGACGTTCACGACGCTCATTTTACGGAACTTCTCTACCACACTGGCTCATGAATCCTGGCCCAATCCTTGTCAGGCGACAGAATAAGTATGAGCCGCTTGTTGACCAGGCTCACTTATTATATTATTTATTATTATACGGCTCTACGGTCCTTGAAAAACCAGGGCCTTCTCAGCTATTGATGACCATTCTGTAAGCTTGGGCTTCACTGTTGAATTGAGGATTCTCGAGTAAGCCCTTTTGAAACTGACCCAAATATAGGTTGAGAGGCTATATTGACACAAGTGATTAGGCAATTGAATTTACTTTTATTAAATGATAAAAAATGAAATTATTACCTGGTAGACAGCTGTAGCGGTTCGGAGGTAGCTGAAGGCTCTGAATACTCAAAATTATACCTGAAGGGTCTATTACTGTTACCTATCTAAATTATGTTATTGGTCTGAAGGACTGAAGATGCTTTCCTGAAGGGATTTCTAAATGCACGAAAAACGGAACGGTGCACGGTGAACGGTGCACGCACTAAAATGATGTGTTTTGCACTAAAATGGTGTGATCGCACTAAAAGAGTGCGGTCACACGAAAAACCTGTCTGTTACGGAAATAAAGGTAGTGAAATAAGAAATGCAATGTTACAACTAATAGGAACGATTTTAATGTAACAAGGAATCAGGTTGACTCTACGTTAATATGTTGTTAGCAAGCAAATACAATTTATGAGCAAATAAATGGTTTACAAATATTTGGTGCGTTTCTCTTAATTTCTCCTTCTTACTTCGACTTTACAATTGACTTGACGATTTACTCTACTGAATTTACACAACTTGAAATTGACTCGACTGATTGACTAAAATTCTAAATGTTCTTTGACTTGACTCTACTTATTACTTTTCTACACAATTTGAACACAATTACATTGGCCAATGTATAGATTAGTTATTACACTCACGGCGGTGGGGCCCGAAGGAAATCCAGAGGTGGTGCGATGTAAGTTCTTGAGGGGAATGGTCCGAACGGTTTTTGCCACACAGATTACCGTTGGAGGAAGGGGTTTGGCTCGTAATACTCAGACTCGTGGGCACAGGGCTAACTCGGCGGACTGGTATCGAGGGGATCCGATCACTTTATGCAAACAAGGGTTCGATTTTCGTTCGTACTTGATGCCAGGGAGCGCGGATATGAAAGCTTCAAGGACGGGAACGTTATCGCCGCTCCACGCGGTGACTAGATCTTTTGGTTACGGAGGCCCCCACCCTCCATCAACAGGCGTCCAAGCGGGGCTTCGCGGCGGCTTGCGATTGGCGGACGGTGACGTCAGTCCGACGTGAGTGCTTCTGGTGGTGGGCGCCTGAGATGGTGGTGGCGCCCTGGAGCGGGGACGGTACAAGCCCGCTCCATCCTGCTGATCCGAGAGGCGGGAAGGTGAGCGAGGGTGGTGGTTGCTCGGCCGCTTTATATCGTGAGCTGCGGCTCACATCCTCCGCCCCTTCGTGAGCCAGAGTCATCAAAGATGACACTGGGTACTGGCAGAGGGACGGAAGGATGTGCCTTCCTGAGGGCCAGCTCGTACCGGTATCTCCGGCAGCCTCGGCATCCGATGGGATCGCGTTTTCCTGAATGGTCCTGGGAGCAGGTCGGGATGGGTCGCCCTTGATGGTATGTTGCGCGCAGCCGATGCCAAAACTCCTTGCACGCGGGGCATCTGAAACTATACATTTTCGATGCCGGACGCGTGCAGACGGGGCAGGTCAGTTTGTTCCTCTTGGTTGTTCGGGTCAGTCGCACGGTAAGCTTTGGGCGGGAGGTGTCCACCGTTTCCCCTTCCGGATCTGGTTCCTGTTCATGGATCGGGGTTGGAACCCAGTGTATCTCTGATTCCGATGAGGAGGAATAAATGCGGCAGGACCGATTTCGCCGGGTGTCGTCCGCTGGTGGCTTGGTGGGCGAGCTCTCTGGGGAGTTGGCTTCCCCCTCTGGTTCCACGGCTGGAGCCGGTGAAGGCGCTGGTTCCTCGGCCTCCCCCGCATCTTCCTCTGCAGTCAACGCCGCAGGTGGCTCTGCGGTCACGGGTGCGGTCGCCTCAGAGTCCTCAGTCCTCGCCGCAGGTGGCTCTGCAGACAACTGTGCGGAAGCTTTCTCACGTTCCCTTTTGGTGGTATCGAGTTCATGGACCAGGCGCTCACGCTCCAGGGTCCATTTCCGTTGACGGTCGAGGAGGGCATCTCTTTCCTCAAGGATCCGCTGGTATGATGGCACCCACTTCGCTATCTCCACCACCGTCATCATAGCGGCATGGCAATTAGTTCTTCTGGCCAGATGGGTCTCAGCACAGTCGGTAAACCGGATATAGTTTAACAGGCTTTCCAACTGGAGGAACGGGGTGGGTGTTGGTTCCGGTGTCTCCATGAACCCAGGCGGTCGATCGTACACCCTATCCTGCTCTTCACCAACTCTCTCTCTCAAAATTTGGATGATTGGGTCGGGGTTCGGCGGTCCTCCATCCGCAATCCATTCTTCGATCTGCTCCTGCGCCATCTTATTCCTACAACAAATGATAAACCTAATGTGTCATCCAGCTTAGGAAAAGTGATCATTGTTTATAAGGGGACATTTACGGCCTTGATTTGCATGTAAATTGTGTTCAAAATGTGCGTGAGAATTCGTACCCTTTGTGATAATAATTTACGGGTTAGTGTTTTGATCTGAAGGATCCAATGTTAAATTTTGCGATCTGAAGGATCTAAAAATGACAATGTTAACAATATGTTCATTCTGTCGGTAGTTTGTTTACGTTTTTCACTTTTGTGAGTTCGTTGCAAGTGAAGCTTGCAATCCTAATCTCATTCGTTAATTACTGAAGGTAATTTTCGAATGTGATAATCCTAACGCGCTGCCACCATTTTGTAAGCTTGGGCTTCACTGTTGAATTGAGGATTCTCGAGTAAGCCCTTTTGAAACTGACCCAAATATAGGTTGAGAGGCTATATTGACACAAGTGATTAGGCAATTGAATTTACTTTTATTAAATGATAAAAAATGAAATTATTACCTGGTAGACAGCTGTAGCGGTTCGGAGGTAGCTGAAGGCTCTGAATACTCAAAATTATACCTGAAGGGTCTATTACTGTTACCTATCTAAATTATGTTATTGGTCTGAAGGACTGAAGATGCTTTCCTGAAGGGATTTCTAAATGCACGAAAAACGGAACGGTGCACGGTGAACGGTGCACGCACTAAAATGATGTGTTTTGCACTAAAATGGTGTGATTGCACTAAAAGAGTGCGGTCACACGAAAAACCTGTCTGTTACGGAAATAAAGGTAGTGAAATAAGAAATGCAATGTTACAACTAATAGGAACGATTTTAATGTAACAAGGAATCAGGTTGACTCTACGTTAATATGTTGTTAGCAAGCAAATACAATTTATGAGCAAATAAATGGTTTACAAATATTTGGTGCGTTTCTCTTAATTTCTCCTTCTTACTTCGACTTTACAATTGACTTGACGATTTACTCTACTGAATTTACACAACTTGAAATTGACTCGACTGATTGACTAAAATTCTAAATGTTCTTTGACTTGACTCTACTTATTACTTTTCTACACAATTTGAACACAATTACATTGGCCAATGTATAGATTAGTTATTACACTCACGGCGGTGGGGCCCGAAGGAAATCCAGAGGTGGTGCGATGTAAGTTCTTGAGGGGAATGGTCCGAACGGTTTTTGCCACACAGATTACCGTTGGAGGAAGGGGTTTGGCTCGTAATACTCAGACTCGTGGGCACAGGGCTAACTCGGCGGACTGGTATCGAGGGGATCCGATCACTTTATGCAAACAAGGGTTCGATTTTCGTTCGTACTTGATGCCAGGGAGCGCGGATATGAAAGCTTCAAGGACGGGGACGTTATCGCCGCTCCACGCGGTGACTAGATCTTTTGGTTACGGAGGCCCCCACCCTCCATCAACAGGCGTCCAAGCGGGCTTCGCGGCGGCTTGCGATTGGCGGACGGTGACGTCAGTCCGACGTGAGCGCTTCTGGTGGTGGGCGCCTGAGATGGTGGTGGCGCCCTGGAGCGGGGACGGTACAAGCCCGCTCCATCCTGCTGATCCGAGAGGCGGGAAGGTGAGCGAGGGTGGTGGTTGCTCGGCCGCTTTATATCGTGAGCTGCGGCTCACAATTCCTTGCGATCAATCGCCTTACTCCATCTTCTCACACCCATGGCTTTGAGGTCCTCCTCTACATCGTCAATCCATCGTAGTCGAGGTCTACCCTTTAGCCTTCGTCCTCCAGGCGCTCCATTCAAGAGAGTTTTGGGGTGTCTCCCTGCTGGCATCCGCTCTACATGTCCGAGCCACCTGAGTCGACCCCGTTTGATGAAAGCTACAATATCGGGCTGATCGTACAGCGCTCTTAATTCAGCATTATGTCGGATTCGCCATTCTCCTGATTCGCATACTGGGCCATAAATTTTTCTAAATATTTTCCTTTCCCAGCAGTTCAACACCAGCTCATTGGCTTTTGTGAGGACCCATGACTCACTTGCGTAAGTCACCACTGGTCTAACGATGGTTTTGTAGACAGTTAGCTTTGCTTTTCGAGAGAGCTGGCGGAAATTGAGAGACTTCTGGACAGACCAGAAGCATCTATTTCCCGCGGCTATTCTCGCTTATATTTCAGTGGTGACGTCGTTATCCCTAGTCACAATGGCGCCCTGCACGTCCTGCAGCGGGGGACCTAATGAATACCCCTGCGTGTCGTAAGAGGCGACTAAAAGGGATAGTGGAGGGCAGCAGCTCCACTATTATCGGGATGAGGCTGGGGCAATATACTTGCCTTGTTGGCTTATCCTGAAAAGTCGAAGGCGCCTGGCAAATCTACCAGTAGCGGCTTTGATACTGCAAGGGCAGGTTGGGCTTTCCAGCTTTTGAGCAGCCAACCTAAGGGAGGGAAACCCTGAGTAAAAATGACCCTGTCCTTCAGGTAAGGGGTTGAG
Source organism: Apolygus lucorum (assembly GCA_009739505.2). NCBI lineage: Eukaryota > Metazoa > Arthropoda > Insecta > Hemiptera > Miridae > Apolygus > Apolygus lucorum. The sequence continues at coordinate 15,286,290 of CM019174.2, forward strand.
CGTTGGGCTAACGACCCACCTCGTAAAACAACCAATGTTACGAATTCTCAACAAAAGATAAGAAACCGGACTGATCAAAGGAAAAAAACCAGGCTCACTTGCTGGAAGCTAATCCAGATTATGCCGGAATCGGATACGCTGATGGGAAAGAAACGCTGATCTCCATTCGACACCTGGTAGCTCCACCTGAGACGCTGTCACCTCCGACGTTAATGCCAGTTGAAGCCCGTGTTCTGACGCCTGAAGTTGCAACTTCTGATACCCAGGCCCCTGATGTCTCAGACCTTCATACATACCCAATCAACCCTGCTCTGCCAGCCCAAAACCTGTGCCTGGAGAAGATAGCTCTTTGGTTATTTCTGGGGCACCTCCAGCAAACACTCCTCGACGATCCTCGAGGACCAAGAAGCCACCAGCATATTCAAATGAATATTTGCATTGAATAGTTTCTGGGATGGGTGAATGTGGTAACACTGCTTGACTATCACAAATTGATAACGCGATCTTTACCAAAAGTCTGTTCGGCTAATGATTCCAAACGGTTTGGGACGGTTCCGACCTCCTTTGGGGCGTTCGGTTAGGCCCAGAACTGGTTCGGAACTGTCAGTCCGCTGTTTGGTTAGGCATCCGGAACCGTCCAGAATCAGTTCTACCAGTTCTGAGATTTTCTCGGGACCAACAGTTCCGCACATGCGCACTAGATATTACGCTTATCAGGAAGTCTTATCGTTTCGCTTATCATCAATTTTTTGTTTATTTTATCGTAGTCTCCGTGGTCTGTCATCTGGGGGTTTCCGGTAATCCTAATCCTACTCCTTTTGACGATTCTCATGAAGTTTCGGAATCGGATGATCAATTAAATTGTTTTTTCTTCTTCGTGACCATCCAAAAAATAAGAACTTTTTTAAGAACACTGAGTCTCTTCTAAATGAACGTGATCATCGAACACTTCGTAGTGAGCAGGAACAAGGGGCAGATTCCCCAATGGTATAGCTAAGTCCGTTTATGAAATTCCTATTTTTATGAAAATGTTTGTGTTTATGTTTATGAAGATCGTTACCTACCTAATAAACCGTTGTGAAATAATTTGCGTTTGTTATTGGAACGAGACGAAGGCCTAGGAGGCTGGGCATCGTGTTTTGGTATTTTATATTTGATGCTGTGGGCATCGGAACAAGGCATCATATAATCAAAGTTTCGGGCGTTTTGCCATCTCAAATTCTGTAGGTAGGTACCTGGAGGCATGATTTTTTATAAGTGTAATCTTGAAGAGACAGTGACGTTCATCCTGGTTATGATGCCGACCTTGGAGATATTTCTATTGTGGATTTTTTAAAATCGTATTTTCATATTTTTATCCTAATAAACCTCTGTGAAATAATTTGCTTTTGTTATTCCTCCTACTTGAAGTACATAGCGCGTAAATTCGTTGATCCATAGACGCGCAATTTGTTAATATGCTTAAACGTTTTCACCTTTGTTGTGAAAATTTCGAAATTCTTGGAAATTACGTTCTAACAGAAGCCATTTTTGATTAGGTCTTTCTTTTTTCACAAATACGCAATAATTATTCCACTGTGTCCATTTATTCGGATAGTGGTTCAAGGAAGTTCACATCATCTCTCTCTTCTGCAATATATTGATGGGGTGATTAGTACGTATGTGACATGGGGCAAAATTTGATTTGTTGACAACAAAAGTGGAGCTTTGAATTAAAAGCTTTTTCGAGTGTCTCACTACATTTCATGCATGAAGAAACTCATCGTGAGTCGAACTATGTTTCAAAACATTCGTAACGGTTTTACCTATGGCAAATTTTTAATTTTTCACTGTTTAATAAAAGAACATTGTTCCTGGGGAAGACCCCTATTATTTTGTGATCAATCTGTGATAAGTGAAATTGATTTTATTAAGTCATACTAATTTTTCTTAAAGTTAAATATTTTGTACACTTGAATCGTAGCCGTTGTCCTTACGCCTTTCAATTCGGTTGAAAAGTTTCCATTGACTCAGTGAAAATTGGAAAAATGGGTGTTTGGTCAAATTTGTAGGGGGATTTTTTTTAAAAGGATGAGAGATTAGTAGGTACAATAATAATTTTAAATCATTCAATCTTAAACTTTAAAAATCCCGTTAAATCTAAATGGAGGCTTCAAGAACTTCAAAAAATACAACATACCTACTTTAAACTTTATTAAACATACCTACCTACTTAGGAAACTGAAAATCAAAATTAGTTCTTAAAAACATTTTTGACAGCTAATGGAGTCGTTGTCCAACTTTTATACTCCTAAAATGTTCAATAAATTAATGATTTTCTCTCTCTTAAAAAAGTTCTTTAAAAACATTGAATTCCCTAATACAACTAGAGTTTGTTGCAGAGTTGAAAATGCAGAATAGAAAATACAATATTTATTCTCTGTATTGGAAAAACGAGAGAGTGCTTTACTGCAAATACGGATTATTAATAAATAATGGAAGGAGACAACAACAGGAGATGACAAATGGAAGGAGGTTACAATGCAGGCTATCGATTCCGAACGAGTTCCAAAGGCGTTCGGTTAACAACGATTCCGAACTGATTCTATCCCTTCCACTTTCAGAATCGCGTTCTCTCCGGAACTGGTTTGGAATCGTTAGCCGAACAAACCTCAATTCTTCTCAGTTCATTCATTCATTTAATCTGTTATTTAATACGTTTAATCAGTGCTCTGTTTTCGTTCAATAAATTGTAATGAAGGATATACGACAAAAACAAGACAAAATTGGTTTTATTGAACGAAAACAGAGCACTGATTAAACGTATTAAATAACAGATTAAATGATTGAATTAACTGAGAAGAATTAGTAAAGATTGCGTTATCAATTCGTGATAGTCAAGCAGTGTTACCACAATATGACTCTGAGGCGCATTGAAAGGTGGGCTCTTTGTAAAAACACTTATCAAGTTTTATTAGTTAAAAAACTAACCTGATAATCCCTCGGCGAGAATGTAGGCTGCTTTCCGAAGTATTTTGGGGTGTTTTAGATAATGAGACACTTCTTGTAGAATTTACTCAGTCTTATATTTTCGAATAAAACAAGAACCTTTCAGAAAAATATGGAAAACTTCAGCTAGGTCTAGCATAGAAGAAAAATGAAATTATTATTGGTTTCGCACACACGCGGGGACTACTTTTTTCATATCAACATCAAATCAAATACATACTAAATCGATCTAATAAATAATCGAATAGGTACAGCGTTCGAGAGCGGGAGAGTGGAGACTTCTCTCTCACGCGCTCTCTTGAGTCTCCGGCGAACTACAACAACGAGAAACGACTGGATGGGAGTTATTCCCATCGAGTCGAATCGTGACACACTTCAAAAGGCATTATTCAGTGGAATTTTTCATCGCATTATGAGCCTTTTTTCCACCGTAGGACACCATTTTTGCCTAGAAACCTTCAAACGTCTCAACTCCTATTTAATGGCAATTTATTTCTGATAGGGAGGTGCGTTAGGAAAGAGTGCGCATTCATCCACTGCTCCCGTGACGAGAAAGAGTACTACGATCAGACGGGGCAGCTGCCACCTCGCGTGGAGTCTCCCCCTAGGAGTTTCCACACTAGGGAAGTCGCTCTCTGCAAGGACTACCTCAATGGCGACTGTGACAGGTAATTACTTCTCCATGAAATCGTTATTTAAGCTGACCCTGCAAACATCTTTGAGCTGATTTCATTGAATAATACGTATACTTAATTTTCTCACCTCATGAAACGTTTACATGAACAAATAAATACCATTTATCTTTTTTGTCAGGAACTCTTGCAAATTTCGTCATCTGCCAACAATAACTTCGGTATCTGGTGGGTACGAGCCGCTAATTAAACGACGTCGCTCCGATTTCGATCCGTTCATGCCAGCAAATCAGCAAGTGTGGACACTCGAAGATGAGAACACTTATTTGCGAAAAGCCGTTATAGATCTCCAGAAGAGAGTAGATGACCTGCAGGTAGGAACTAGAAATCTCCCTGACGAAATTCTGATAAGCGAAGCTTTCCTAAGTACCTGTAGGTACTTCCTATGTATTGTTAGATTAATGTCCAATACTTTTTTATTATAGGCTACCAATGAATTCCTGTTGGAACAAAATGCGCAGTTGAGGCTGACGGACAAAGCTCAAAGTCTGACCGCCGTCACAGTTCCTGCTGCTGTGACCATCACAAACGGTCAGATCCAGCCTCAAGTGAGTGGCGCCATCAGGACTGTCACTGCATCAGTTGCGACTGTGCCTGTCAGCATTGCGGCAGTTGCAGCAGGTAATCTTTTTCACATGGTTATACAGGTTGTGATACTGCTCTTCATCCAGGGTCATTCAAGAAGGAGAGAAGACAGACACTGTAGTCAATGAGGAATTTCACCATGTCGGAATTTCCTATTTTTGACCCCAAAATCGGATTCAGTACCTCGAAAAACCTCCCAAGGCAAACTTTCAGCCCGAACTTCCTAATTTACGAATAAACAAAACAGTGTGGAAAATACGAATATTTTAAAAAACGGGAAAATGACGTCATCCTGGAATAGTTTATTTATGGCCGCTTGAAGCGCTGAGATCGAGAAATCTATAGTCCTCAGATGCAAAATTTCACGAAACAGTAAAGTTTGAAACCGAAAAACTTAAGAAAAAAATAGAAAAAGCAAGATGGGGAAAATCAGGTTTCCCCTGTTTTTGTTTGATAACTTTTCTCTTAGAAAACATGATTTCGTCGTCCCAATGGGCAACACTGTGAGGAGACGGCGATCCAATCAGCAAGCGTTCCCACTTCACATCCGTTTTCCCGGTTAGTGTTGAAATCAAAAATTTTTATTGTCTCCCAAAAATAACAGGAGACTTATTTTCCGAAATCAGCTCGATTTTCATCTGTCCCACACCATTAACTATTCAGGAAAAATGCAAACAGAATTCGGTGAAATTCCTCATTGAGATGAGGAAATGGCGCAGCTCAGCCCCACCTACTACAATGTTGGTCTTCTCACATTCTTGGAAGGCCGTCGCTATGTGGTCTCTGGTGGTATTTATTACCTTTCTGCACCACTCTCTTTATCCAAATTCTCTGTCTGTTGATATTGTGCTGTCTGTCTGTTTCTATATGAATGAGTGACTTGAATCAAAAGAAACTACTCCGACAAATCAATTACAAAATGGTTGATATGGCTAAAACTTGGAAAGTCAAAAAAGGTAAAATAAATCTATTTTGGGTTTCTTAACCTAAAATGGCTTTTACTATGTAGAAATTGTAGTAATAGTTTGAAAAAATTGTTATGCTGGCTTGGATTTGAACGGAGGCTCGGTTGAAGTAGGTTGTGCTGGATAGCTTCGACGTTCCAAAAGCGAGGTGAAATCGATCGAGTCGTAATGAATCGACTACCTCTTCTTCTTCTTGTAGTGCCATCTCCATTATTGAAGGTTGGCGATCATTTCCGCATATCTCTCACAGTCCTGCGCCAGGTGAAACAGGTCAGCGGCTCGGTCGATTCCCGTCCAGCTACGGATATTGGACAACAATGGGGCCCGCTTCCTTCCAACTCCTCTACGTCCGCTGATTTTCCCCATCACAATGGTCTGCAAAAACCCATATTTGGGCCCACGCATTACATGCTCTAAGTAGGCAACCTTGCGCCTTTTTATTGTCGTCTGCAGTTCTCGCATTAGAGAGTTTTGCTGAAGGATGTACTCATTGCAGAGTCGGACAGTCCAGGGGATTCTCAGCATACGCTGGATCAGCCACATTTCAAAAGCCTCCAACCGATTAATGTCCTTGAATTTTAGAGTCTAAGTCTCCACTCCATACAGGAGAATAGACCATATGTAGCACTTCGATACACGCCAACGTAACTTCTTCTTCTTCTTCTTCTTCTTCTTTCTGGCTCTACAATCCGCGAGGGATCATGGCCTCCTGCAACAACGTTCGCCAGGTGCCTCGGTTCTGCGCGGCAGTCCTCCAGTCACGGACACCCAAGATTGTGCGGGCGTCTTGGGTCACACCATCAAGCCAGCGCAATCTCGGTCTTCCCGCTCTTCGTGTCCGGTAGAGTACCTCATTCAGGAACTTCTTGGGAATCTCTCTTTCCTCCATTCAAGCGACATGTCCGGCCCAGCGAAGACGCCCCACTTTGACTACCCGAACAACGTCTCTTTCCCCATAGAGCTGCATAATCTCATGGTTCGTACGTCTTCTCCAGATCTGGCCGTCTCGCACAGTGCCATGAATTCTTCTCAAGATGGTACGCTCAAATCTTTGCAAGGCCGACTCATCGTGTACCGTCAGTGTCCAACTTTCAGACCCGTATGTTAAAATTGGCCTAATGAGGGTTTTATAGAGTCGGACCTTAGTGGCTCGTGATAGGAGTTTGCTTTTAAATTGCTTTTGCAGCCCAAAATAGCATCGGTTTGCCGCCATGATTCGCCTTCTTATTTCAGGACTCATCCGATTGTCTGCTTCTACCTGGGTTCCTAGATAGATAAAACTGTCCACCCATTCAAACCTGCTCTGGCCAATGGTTACGTGCCTTTCATGATTCACAGGAGGGTTGGTGCGCATATACTTCGTTTTGGCAGTATTTACCACAAGCCCCAAGGCAGCTGCCTCCCTGATTAGATCATTGTATGCTTCCTCAACTGCGGCCAGCGGCCGACCCACCAGATCAATGTCGTCTGCATAGGTTAGCAGCTGAACGGATCTGTTGAAGACAGTGCCACCCACCTGTACCTGAGATCTTTTTACTGCTGTCTCCAGTGCCACATTGAAGAGGAGACAAGCTAAGCCATCTCCTTGCCTGAGACCTTTATGTGTCCCGAATTGCTCTGAGACATCAAACTGGATTCGCACAACACATGTAACGTCTTTCATGGTCATCCTGATGAGGTTTACTAGCTTTTGGGGAACTTCCATACACGCCAACGTAACACAAAACTCAAATCCCGGCGACACAATATACTCTGCGTGTTATTGAAGACCCCCCGAGCTATCTCAATCCTACCACACAGCTCCCCTTCGAGTGACCACGTTTCCAACACCCACTTGAACCCACCAACCTGCTCGATAAGTCGTCCATCGACTGACAGTCGAATACCACTATTCACCACCTTGGATATAACCATCGACTTCGTTTTTGCTACGTTAATAGCCAGGACATATTTCCTCCAGGCAACAGCCACCCTGTCTAATAAAGCCTGAAGCTCAACCGCAGAGTGTGCCAGCAGTACAGTGTCGTCGGCTATCGCAAATTGGAGACAGGCGACTAGCTCCCGGTGTCCTGTTAACAAATGGGCGAAGATGAGCCATTGGTCACAATTAAGGATCCCAGGAATGCACAAGTGGTGGTGGTGGTGATGGAGGTGTTTGGTGAGTATTCTGGTCAGAATCACCAGCAGGATTTTAACTGCTAGCTGCAGTAAATTGAGCAGGAACTGGATGAGGCTGCTAAGCGAAGAACTGAGGAACTGAATCATGGACGGCGATAAGTCGATGTTCAAAAATAAAACTACTTCTGAACTACGATCCTTGAACCTATCTGTATTAAGATAGGTAATCCACCATCTTTTAACATTGTAGTGTGTTTTCGTTCGGGCGAACTAGAAAAAAAAATCTCACTTGAAATTGATTTGTAAGCTAGGAATTCGCTTTTATAGATTTGACTTGTTTTTGAAACAAACGTCTAAACCACACTGGCAGCATTAGTTCATTTATCATCCGCTAGGGATTGTAAAGCGTTTTTTCCCTTGAATCAGCTGCTTCGCATTATCTCGAGCATTATCAAAATATGAACCTGAGCTTATCTCATCAGATTCAAGGAAAAAATGCTTTACTAGCGGAGGATACATGAACTAATGCTGATGGTGTGGTTTAGATGTTCTTGTTTTTGAATCTCAGAGAAGAATTTTGTTGTAATCATCGAACTGGTATTGCAGGAACTCCGGTTTCAATCGCAACTGTCTCCATGTCTCCAGTGATTTCTGCAACGTCAGTCACTATGGCCACTCCTCATCAAGGTGAGTGAGTTAGTTATACTACAGTGGAATAGGAAGAAGAATATACACTTACACCACACTTTGAAAGCTCTCCAGCAATAAAGTGATTGGATACCGAAAAAAGGACTTTCATTGTCAAAAAAACCCCATTTGTTATCATTTAGTAATGTAGTGGGAAACCCCATAAAAGCCCACTACCCTGTAAGGTAACCAGGGTAACTGCTCTAGGTGTTACTTGGCTATTGGTTCTCACGCTAAAACTTAATTTTAAATGTTGACCTATCAATTTATCTCTTCTCAGTGGATTCCGTTTCAATGTTTTATTAATATTTTGTACTTTTACTCAAAATATTAACTTATTTTATTTATTCCACAGGTACTTCCGATAACCAACAGACACAAACTCTACTGAGCACGACAGCGGGGCAATTGGTGTCGTATCCCCTCGTCGCTCGCCCAGTGATCACCAACCTCACTCACTGAGGTAATAAAAGATTATATTTCCCATAAAATTAGGCTTGGAATTTTTTTTTTTTTTTTTTTTTAGCAAGCTTAGTCACTTAGACCATAAGTTTGATCTATTGTGAGGATTCCCTTTTTCACTTAAGTGCCCGTTTGAAAACCTCTTCTTTCACAAAGTGAAGAAGTTTTTCGGGCGTTTCCCGAGCAATTTCGGCCGGGACAAGAGTACCCTTACTGAAATGCCGGAATCTGGTAGATGCTACAGCAGGACACTCACAGAGGATGTGTTCTGCTGTTTCGACTCCTTCGCAGCAGAGCCGACATTCAACTGTCCTGGCCTTGCCCATCTTGTTGAGATGGTATCTCAGGGGGCAATGGCCAGTCAGGAGACCCACAATAGTGCGAAGGTCCTTTCTCCTTAGCGACAGCAGAGCTTTTGCTCTTTTTTTTAGAGAAGGTGATTAGCTGCTTGGCTTGCCTCTGTTTTGGAGTGTTGCGCCAGTACACAGCTCTCTTGCTGACCTCCCATTTTTGGACCTGTTGAGTAATGAAGCTCTTAGTAACCCCGAGTAGGGGTTCAGGACCAAAAAATTGGGAGTCGATCGGCTTCTTCATTGCCATCTACTCCTTCATGGCCAGGGACCCAGAGCAAAGTTAACTTATTGCCCCGAGCCGCAGCCTTCAAGGAGTCCAGACAATCCCAGGTTAGCCTTGATGTTAGGTTTGTTACGTTCAGAAATGGATGAACAGGATGCATGGAGAAGTGAACTTTTTCCTTACAATGTTCTTCACAGGACATGAAATTGTTTTATGCCTATCTGCATAAAATGGGAAATGTAACTGCCCCATCATGTCTGCGCTGCCATAACAGAGAAGCCTACACACATTTTCCAAATGCACCCAATGGCCGGCTGAAAGAAATCAGCCATCAGTAGAGCTGGGGTTAACTCCCTTAAGTTCTACACTGGAAACTGTTGTCAGCAAGATAGCTATAAGGTGAAAGGAGCTGGAGTCTTGTGGCAGTGTTCACAGAGAGTATCCTGAACGGCAGAGAGAGAGAGAAGTGTAGCCTGGTTCGTCCCCATTCCAGAACTGATGAAGCGCCCAAGGAGTCAGCGTGAAGTAATGTGTTGAACGGTTCCAGGCTGAGCTTCCAACGTGGGAGAAATGAGGCATTTTTTAATGGTTTTAAATCCCACATAACCTTGAAGTTGAGGACCCTTCTAGGTATCTTACGAGATCCAACTCCACCTGTGGATTTTGAAGATTTTCTCACCTACCTGTCGGAAAAAAAAAATCTGGCAGTAGTTGTGGCTTGCGATGGTATCGACACTTCGACCTGAGTTTGATTTCCCTTGTTGAAGTGTCGCAGATGATGCGTTATAACATGTGCTGTGGCAAAGCCTTATCAAATCAATGTGTACATCGTATCTGATTCAACATCGCGAAACTACTGTTTTTTTCCTGTTAATGTAAAAATAACTTTGATCTAAATCATTTACCAACCCAAGAAACATTCCATTTCATTCGATCATACGTATTTCTCTTTTGTTCCGTCCAGGAAATGAAACGAGGAGTCTGTACGTGATTCAAGACTCTTCGATCTCACTGAATGAAGACGCCATTGAAGAGGGCAACCACATCTGGCGTCCTAATTGATGTCTCAACCACAGAGAAGTTATTCCGAGTGTCCAACTGAAACTTCTTCGTGTCGTTCTTGAAACAAGACAGTTCTTCCGTGATGATCTCTGTGATGGAGGGACGAGTGAAAAGATCTTGCAGTTCGTTTCTACTAAACACAGAAACTTCTTCGATTGTGTGCATTGGTTTATTATAAATGTCCATTTTGTATCTGCGAATAAGTTATTTTTTTCATTACTTGTTGAAGCGATTATTCCTGAGGGTGGCTGCCAAATTAAGATTCCGACATTGGTTACGTCGGAGGGGTCATTTCCCTTGAATGAGACTCCAAATGTCGCAATCTAGCAGGGATAACTTGACTGCTACTGTTATAACAGAACGGCTTAACTGGTCTATTCTGGCAGGCGCCATTGTGAACTAGTTCACCAATGGCTGCTTTTAGAGGTAACTGGTCCACTCTAGTAGCCGTTATTTTGGAACAAGTTTCCAGTTTATCAAAATAGCTCTGTCTGTAATCCGTAAAAAAAATTGTAATTAATTAATTTTTATTTTTTAAAATTAATTTTTCAATACACTACGCCCTGCTCTAAATCGTGACATCCGCGAAGCTCTCTCACTTCATCAAATTTGGACTGATTAGAGATAACCTTGCTTTTTGAGCACTGGAAGGTTCATTTAATCGTCACTAGACAGCGCTCGGGCCGTTCCACCACTTTCTCCCCCTAGATGCTCCTTAATTTTCCCATACCCACCATCTGCAAAAGCCATTCACAATTTTCGCCAAAAGATAAGCGTAGTGAAATTAAGTTCAATGGGCGTTGAATAGTTTTGTGTAGATTAAGTTTCTTCATAATATTTCACTTCTACTCAACAATCCAACTGCTATGTCTGCTACTTGGAGTGCTAATCGAGGTTCTTTACTCTTTTTGATCGTTGTTTTTTCTTCTAGGTTTTTGAGTGGTGACTAGGGAACATTGATTTTGTAAATAATTTTATTATGATAGAACACAAATATGTACAGCAATACATACTTGGTCGATGCTGCAATGTTGAGATTTTGCTAAACCCTAGAGAATACTCATGTACACATTTGGCAACAGTCAACTCTGTTAGAAACTATTATAATTTGACTCATAATTTGCTTCTGGTTGATGACAAAAATTTGTTTCTTACAGAATAGATTGTGAGTTGATTGCCCAAAATTTGAAACAAAAATGTGAAAACGTACATGAAAAATAAAAATCAGACACTTTTTCCTTTGTTTAATAAGATTTCATAACTCCCATCTATCAATTTAAAAAAAAAAAATTCGTAGGGAGTGGAGAAATTTGTTAAGAGCGAAGGGAAGGTTTATCGTTTTGAGTGCGAGTCACTCGCCTGGCGCGTCAAAGCACTTTTTCCTGGGGTGCTGATCTCGCGCCTGGTGTGTCAAAGGCTTATGCAACTTCTTCGTGTTACCATCATCGAACTAAAACACCTGGAACGCCGTCTCAGCGTTGAGCGTGCGGTCCGGCTTGCCGAGTGGTTCCCCCACCCTTTGGGGTGTACGCATGCGCCTACTCCCATCCAAAAGCACTGGGCATTTTCTCTCCCGCTTGATAAAGGTACTGGCTTGTCATTCACCGGGAAAAAGTTGACCCGTTTTTTTTCAGATACCTTTTATAGCATCGGGAAATACTATTTTTCACATTACATATTAATGAAGAACGTCAGTGAAGGTCTTATTTCGCTCTCATCACTCGGTCCCTGCGTTGTTGGTTCAGCGACACCGAACCTTCCCAATTGGTCCTAAAGTCTCAAGTTTTGAAAATGTAGGTTGTACCTATCCACTGTACTCTAAGAATGTACTGTGTACTACCTACTGTCAGTATAATATAGGTACTTAACTCATAATAGAATAAATAAATGCAGTGGGTCATTTTCAAAACCTCTTTGTGAACGAGTTTTTTTTTTTTACAAGTTAAACTCCGTAAGTGAGGTTATTTATCCAGAGCCTCTATAAGTGAGAATCATGCCCATAGTCGGACTTCGATTTCGGGGGGAGAGGGGGCAAATTTGTACGGTAGAATAACCAAAATTATGTTCAGTATTGATGGATTTTTAATAATTATCGTTATTATTATTATATTTTTATTATTATTAGCGACACCACTCCCCCGAAATTCCAGCAACCCAGTACGCAACTATGTGTGACATATCGTACCATTTTGAAACGTTGGATAGGAGAAAACTCTGGTTGAAAATCCTAAATCATGGTCAATAATAATAAAACTTGCAACACATTGAACGTTTTAATTCGTTGGAAATTTTTATGCGTCGGACTTTTTGAGACCACTGAAATTTTGATACGTACCTACATTAGACATTTCGATACGTTGGACATTTTGATTTCGGTACCTACATAAAATGTTGATACATTAGACGTTTTCTCCCTCTCTCTCTTAACTACTATCAGTTACTCCTTATCAAGCGTGAAGTTATGTCCACCAAGTATTCAGTTCTAGTAAGTTTTAAACTTGTAAATAAAAGTTTGTTCAGTTATGTAGAAGTGTCTTTTAGCCACCTATAGATACAACAAAAGGCTTTTTGTTGGATCCTCATTTATTATTATAGTGGTTGCCAACCACATGGCATTTGTGTATACTTATGGAAAGTTCCAGGAGCATCTAGGATGTGAGGGTGATAAAACGGCATCAGCGCTGCCTCGCGACGATTAGATGAACCTTCCGGAACTCAAAACCTACGTTATCACACTTATCACACGTATCGGCCGATGTGATGACAGCTCGGTACATCGTTGACACATTTTACCGTAGTTTCGCCTTGCTGATTTTCCGCGTGTGTTTTGCCTGATTTTGCGAATCTCCCAGTGCGAGAATCTGGACGAAGAACAACAACAGAGTCGTACAGCAAAATAGTTAATAGTACATAGTGCTATTCCCCCGAGAACTAGAACAGTTCCACTTCCACAATGCCATAACTGTGCATACATTGAGTGCAATAGCGACCGTGCAAAGTTGGACGACCAGGATATAATCCGCCCACCAAATCCTATCGATTTCCTTTGCCCTGTTTGCTGTTACCCACGGGAAATTGTGTTATACTGAAGCGATGTAATGATGAGGAGATTCACATACCTAAAACCTTGCGAGAAGCACTCAGAAATCTTGCAAGATGCACTCTCTGTAGAGTATTCGTAATATTGGCGATAATCAGAGGAGCTAATGTTAGATTACAGAAGGCACGGAATATAGATGCATAAACAAAGATACCACCGTCTGCTCCGAACACTTGGATGAAACCCCAGAAAAGCTTGACTATAAAAGGAATTTCCCCATTGTCATACCGGCAAACGTAAGTAAATGTATTTACCCGTCTATGTTTACCTATTTAATTTTATCTAAAATAATAAATAATGTTCTGGTGATACATCAGCATAGGACTTTGCAAATCTCTACCTAAATGCTTGTCTGGTACCAAAAACTAAATGAATAGGTACTCTTTCTTTTCTCTTTGCAGGCTCCATTCCATGTTAGAAGGGATTTCATACTGACGACACACTTGGGACTTACTGGACTCAACCTCTAGCAATCGACCAAGTGGTAAGTATACATTAAAGCTTAGGTACGAGTAATTTAGAAAACCGTTTATGCATAAACTAGCATAGTGACATAATTGAATACGTTATAATTGATTTAATTACTCAGTTAGTAATTTGTAACTAACAAATTTGGATGGTTTTGAGTACTTTTTTTCCTTATTTTGTTTTTATTCATTTTTTCTTGGTCATGATGGTACCTGCGGACGAGATTGTGACTGCTGGAGATGACTGCAATGAAGAAAACCGTATTCTAATATCTCCTGAACAGATTTTTGTACCAGGAGAAATAATTCGTTAGGATGTTCAGGTTTGTTTGGCTTCTTCAACGACCAGTTCAATTAGTACTCAAACATTGCCAAAATCTATTTGGTCTTTTCTATTTGGGACTGTGTGGTGCAAGATGGATTTTGTAGAGTCTCAGGTTGGCTTAAAATTCATACTGAAAGTCAAACGAGTCCAAAATGAATAAAATTCATTTTGTACGCCTTTAATGGATATACTTAATTCAAATATATTATAAAATTTTATTTAATTTCTTATAAAAGTCAATATAATCCGTTATGATTAATCTCATAACTATGGTTAATATTAAATTAAATATAAAAGTACAATATGTGTAATACTATATTATATCCCCCCGGAGGGGGGCTACCTGATTCCGGGCTAAGGAATAGGTAAATTGTAGGTTTTATATTTTTGGTGAAAATTGATAGATATATTTATATCTATTGATATAAATATATTTATTTATATGATTTATTGTATTATTTATTATTTTATAATAAATAAATGTAAAATAATAAAACAAGCCAATAACAAATCAAATATATTATTTATTTATTTTATTATAATCTCAGTGATGTCTTTATCTAATGAAAAAAAAACTGCCTTTACCAGAAGAAATCTCCTGACTTTTCCAAGTTGTGTGGCTACTCTGAACTTACTTCATGTCATCAAATCCAAAATTGGTAAGCTCTGTAGAAATGATGCCTGCTTGGCGTAGTCATTTTATTGATTTATTTTGTACTGCACCCCAAGTTGTGATTGTCAAGTAATTTTATTGTGTTGTAATGTATCAAGTGTTTATTAATTCATGATTCTCAGTTGAGAACAAGGTAATTTGTTATCAATGACCGGAAGTTCCCAACTGCATGTATATATCAATAAATATTTTTGTAATACATTTCTTTTAATTTTAAATGTTTTCCTGTTAGTTTAATATCATGATTAATCCAGAAATATTAGGGTTGAGATAAAGTTGTGGGTTGATAATAATCTAACTAGCAAACCTTTTCGGCTCAAATGTGTTCAGATTTTAGTTTTATGCCTAGTTTTAATTCCAAAGGTTCATTATTGAAAGTAATAATTCAAAACACTGGCTTGTTTTTAACCATGGCCATCAGCAATGAACTTGAAAAGGTAACTATCACCCCGATTTTCAGCTATCCCACACCATTAACTATTCAGGAAAAATGCAAACAGAATTCCGTGAAATTCCTCATTGTTCTTATAAAAATTTAAACTCATAATAATAATTAAATTATAATTTAATAATAAAATTGTAATGTAATAATGATAAAATTATTATTTAACCCTAGAATGCAACCCCATTTTTTTGTGCTTATTGCAACTCATTCGTCAATGTGACGAATACCAGTAAAAAATCGTGTTAAATGGATCAAAACAAAGGTCGTTTTCGGGAAATTGGGGAATGAAATGATTGAATTCCACATCGGTAATGGTTATTGGATTTATTTAATGAAAAAAATCCCAAAAATAATCACCATTGAGGTCATTAGGAACATTAGTAGGTACTTTTAGTAGGTACCTAAATCATTGTAAAACAAGACTCATTTTCCGGGTGGAAAAAAATTCCTGGACAGTCTAAAAAAATTGTCATTACTACAAAACGATGTCTGTCTTACAGTACATGAATATAGGAACAAACGAGTCAGCCTAGACGTTTCACAGTATCAATATGACATTTCAGGGGAACTTACTTGGTTACAATGTCTAAAATTCACAATTTCCCTCTAATTACGAAAAAATAAGGCATCACTACAATGGTATCGTAGTTATGTCAAGAAAAACAGGCACAGAAGGAACATATAGTGTAGTGAATTACATACCTACTGAACAGTAACTTTTATATCACCTTTGAATGAACTACAATCCAAAAGTCAATAAGATGAACTTGAACATCTATAATTCAGACTTTTGTCTCAATATATCACAAAGCTTATGATAAACATCAAAAGTCTTACTCAAGTAAAAAAAAGTCTTACTAGCATCATTTGATGTGGGGTTTAATTCGAATGTTGGATATATTAGAACATGGATTTTAATGCTGTTCAAATTCGAGGCTCGCATGCCGCTAAAGATTCCACTATTTCTTACTCAAAATAGGTAGGTACTAACTAAATTACTAAGTGAAACAGTTATGTGCAGGAAGAAGGTAAATAAATTACGAGTTTTATCGCCTACCAACTAGTTGCCTTAATGCTTATCCTATGGAATGTCCGCTGGAATTAATGAATTACTAAACAATATGTTTTTGATCATGGTTCGGAAACAACCAGAAAGCAAAACGAAATAACGTTCGAGTGAGATCGAGTCGAACGAGTTGTAAGCAAACGACAGGAGTTCGTTACGAAGTTTATCAAAGTAGCTAGGTATGTCCGTAATCCGTAAAATATCTGATTTTCCAATACGCAACACCCTCCTTCGAAAGTTAACATCCGCGAATCGCACTACGGAACCCGGCTTTAGGAACACGGCACACGATACCTACTTCACAAATCACATCCGCCGATTGATAAGTGTGATAACGTAGGTTTTGAGTTCCGGAAGGTTTATCTAATCGTCGCCAGGCAGCGCTGATGCCGTTTTATCCATCCTCACATCCTAGATGCTCCTGAAAGTTCCCATAAAATGTAATTCATTCGTATTCTGACAATCTACTAGTTTCTTGTACTAATATTGAGACCTAGAGGTTGTTACACTGGCGACGGGAGAAAATTGGAAATGCCAAGAACAAAAAGAAGGCAACAAGCACTTGCTTCGTCGATTAACGATGGAGGCGGCGACGGAGTTGAAGAGAGAACTGGTGGAGAAGGAAGGCTACCAAAAATTAACATCAGACCTTTTGAGCCAGACACCGAGTCGTGGGAGTATTACCTCCCATATTTTGAGCTGGAACTAAGGGTGGCAAGAATCCGATCGGAAGATGACAAAAGGGATCTGCTACTGACAAAAGTTGGTTCCCAAACTTTCAAGATGCTGATCGACCATTTTCGGCCAGAGGTAGTTAGTGATCAAACGTACGCTGATCTCATTCAAGTAGTGAACGAATACTACGTAAGGGAAAATAGTATCACCACCAATTCATTCTTCGTAAGAGGGCAGAAGGAGAAGACGTGGGACGGTTCATCAACGCTTTGAGGGCACTAGCAGGGAAGTGTGAGTATGGGCAGTCCTTATCAGAGAGGGTTCGAGACCAGTTAATTGTCGGTATCAATAATGGAAGATGGCAGTACGAGTTTCTCAAGGCATTCCCTGGCAATAACCACACACTGACCCAGGTTGAGGCATTGGCACGCAAGTTGGAACAGGGTCATAAGGAGCAACAACGCTTGGCGGAGCTGACTGAGAGACCCACGACTTCCAACACCTACCAAATGAGTCAGAAAAAGGTCAGGCAAGGTGAGCAAAAGTTTGTAATAATTAGAGGGGTGCATTGTTTCAAATGTGGTCGAAAAAAACATACTGATAATGAAAAGTGCCCAGCAGAAGGAAAAAAGTGTAGTCTCTGCAAAGGAGAAAATCATTTTTCAAAAATTTGTTTCAAAAATAACCGAGCGCAGGTAAAGGGAGAGCAAAATTACAAAAAGAATGCAAACATGGTCCATGATAGAGAGTGGAGTACCCCATCATCTTCCGTCAGTGATTCTGAATCTGAGTTGGGGGTTAGACAGGTCAATAAGAAAGGCTCAAAAGTTATGTTAAATGTAGAAATAAACAAGAAACCATTGAGAATGTTGTACGATCCTGGGGCTCACCATTCGGTGGTTAGCAAGCAGATCTGGAAATATATTGGACGACCTACATTGGAACCGTATCCTAATTTGATAGCCTATACAAATTTAGAAGTTAAGACGCTCGGGATCACGGAAGTGGAAGTAATAGCTTTTGGAAACACCACTAAGCTTCCTCTTATAGTAGTTAGCCACCATGATATTCCACTTTTTGGATTAGAGTGGGTGCTGAAATTCAATTTACCCCTACCACCAGGAGCCGAAGTTTGCACTGTAGGTCAGCAAAAACAGTCAACCCCTGCAAGCGATTCTATTCAAGATATACCTGGAGACATTAAATGTTTACTTGATCGTTTTTCTGATTTGTTCATTCAATCTACAGGTACAATAAAAGGACATAAAATAGAAATAAGATTGAAAGAAGAGGCGATACCAAGGGTTTTCAAGCCGAGGCCAGTGCCATTTGCTTTAAAACCTGCCGTGGAAAAGGAATTAGAAAGATTATTGAGTCAGGGCATAATTGAACCCGTAGACCCAGCGATAACTCAAATTGAATGGGCTTCACCGCTGGTAGTCGCTCCTAAGGCGAACGGGAAAATTCGTTTATGTGCCGATTTTAAAGTCACCATTAATAAGTACATACTCATGGATATGCATCCACTCCCAACATTTGAGGAGGTGAGTACGCATCTGGCCGGAGGTGAACAGTTTTCTGTAATTGATTTGAGAGATGCATATTTGCAGATGGAAGTGGAGGAGAGATCCAAGAAGTACCTCATCCTGTCGACACATAAAGGGTTCTTCCGTTATCGTCGCATGCCATTTGGCATAAGCTCGGCACCGGCAAAATTTCAAAAAACGATGGAAGTAATATTAGCTGGAATAGAAGGGGTAAGCTGCTATCTTGACGATATTATTGTGACAGCAAAGTGCAGAGAGGCCCATATAAAAACATTGGAGCAGGTTCTGTTCAAGTTGAGTCAAGCTGGTATGCGAGTGCAATTAGAAAAATGTAAATGGCTCCAGGATTCCGTTGTCTATTTGGGTCACAAATTCGATAGACACGGTATTTATCCAACTTTGGAACATATTACAGCTATTGAAAACATGAAGGAGCCTACAAACCAAAAGGAACTTAGATCATTTTTGGGTTGTAGAAATTATTACCAAAAGTTTGTGCCAAATTTGCAGGGAAGTTGCTCTACTCTTTATGATTTGCTGAAAAAAGGTAACAGATGGAATTGGATGGAGGAACATAGAAAAAAGTTTGAAGAACTGAAAGGCGTTTTAACTGCGGAGACAACTTTGACGCATTACAATCCATCATTACCAATACTGTTGTACACAGACGCGAGTGAGAAAGTTGGAGGAGTTTTGTGCCACCGGTACCCGGATATGTCAGAACTGCCAATAGCTTACACTTCCAGGGTACTTAGTTCGGCCGAACTAAAGTACTCAGTCATTGATAGGGAAGCTTTGGCGATAGTACATTCAGTTCGCAAGTTTGAGAGGTTTCTGTATGGGCGACGATTCATTCTTAAAACGGATCACAAGCCACTTATCTACTTATTTGGCGGTAAAGCAGAGTTGCCAAAGGTTGCAATGTGTAGGATTAGCCGATGGGCACTAATGCTGGCTGAGTTTGATTTTGAAGTTGAATTTATTCCGGGAAAGAAGAACAGTCCGGCAGATGTCTTATCGCGGTTGCCGGGGACACATACAGAAAATGCAGAGGAGAACGACTTTGGCAGAAAGATTGCATACACTCGAATAAAAGATGTTTCTATTTCCAAACGTTTATTGAAAAGTCGGATTCTGGATGATCCTCAGCTCTCAAAAGTAGTACGGTACTTACAAAGCTCGTGGCCGGAGAAATCAAACGTTGCTGAAGAATTATGTACTTACTGGGAGAAGAAAGACGAGCTTTCTTATGAAGAGGAGGTACTTCTCTGGAGGGGTAGACTAGTGATCCCATCAGCCTTACAAGAGACTGTTCTCCAGATTTTGCATGAAGGTCATCCAGGGGCTTCTGCAATGAGATCAGTTGCCAGGTTGAACGTTTGGTGGCCGTCGATGGAAAGGCGCATCGAGAGTTTCTTGAAAGGATGCAAGGCTTGCCAGGAAAATCGGCCGTGGGACCAAGAATCTCCCTTGTATTCGTGGAATATACCAACTGAAGTCTGGTCCCGAGTCCACGTTGACTTTGCTGAGGCGTTCGAAGGTCAATACTGGCTGATAATCGTGGATGCTACTAGCAAATGGCTGGAGGTGTACCCCATGAAAAATATCACTGCAGAGCGGACAATCAATATTTTGCAAGAGGTCTTCGCGAGATGGGGATTTCCCAGAGTCGTTGTATCCGATAATGGACCGCAATGGATAGCCAAGACTTTTAAGGACTTTTGTACAGCTAACAACGTTCGTCACGTGACAACAACGCCATACCATCCACGTTCAAATGGTCTAGCTGAACGAGCTGTGAGAACCTTTAAACAGAGGTTTGCGTCATCAAAAAGTGGAGGCGAAGATACCCATACGCGGTTGTGTAGATTTCTGATGTCATATCGGAGTTCCGTTCATCGCACCACAGGGAGGACGCCCGCTGAGTTGATGATCGGTCGACATCTACGCTCCAAGCTTACCTTGCTCAAGCCAGATTTAACCAGCCGAGTGGAAGAAAATCTTTTCAGGCAGAAGATATACCATGATAGGGGAGTTGATGTGGTGAAGGAGTTTAAAGAAGGGGACAAGGTTTGGGTGAAGAGGAAGAAGGAAGAGAAAACGTTTAAAGAGGGAGTTATTAAGAAAAAGACGGCACCTCTTTCATACGTAGTACTTGTGGAAGGAGTAGAACGACGGGTACATGCAGATCAGCTAAGAGGAGCAGAAGAGCGCGAGACTGGAGGGGGAGGAGTGTTGGATCCTCATTTATTATTATAGTGGTTGCCAACCACATGGCATTTGTGTATACTTATGGAAAGTTCCCATAAAATGTAATTCATTCGTATTCTGACAATCTACTAGTTTCTTGTACTAATATTGAGACCTAGAGGTTGTTACACTTTTGACAAATTAGACATTTTGATATTCATACGTTGAATATTTTGATACTTTGGACATTATGATACGTTGGGCATTTTAATACATTGAAAATTTTGATACTTTGGACATTTTGACACATTTATTTTTCTTTTTTTGTTTTTGACACATTGGAAATGTTGATCCAATGGGGTATTTCAGTCAATTTTTTTTATTTATTTTTATTTTTTTTTCAAAAGAGTAAGGCTCAGGAATAACGGTAATTGGGTCTGTTCGTCGAAGCTAAGGAAAGTTGAAGATTTGAACGGTGTGACGTAGCTAGCCAACTGTCTTTGAAAAAAGTATCCATGCACAGAAACCCTTGGAGGACGTCTTGGATACTACAAAACATTACTCACACACGCACGCGGCGTAGTCCTTGCCTAGTGTGTGTGCATTTATAGCGGCCCGCCTTTTTCAAACGTGTGATCTCTTTAATTAATTTTTCTACCACATGTTATAGTATCATTGGGCTTAAAGTTGTAGTATATAGGTTTTCAAGGGTGCTGAATCCAAATTTGAGGTCAAAAACCTGAATTTCCGACCCACCGAAATACCCCATTACGTTGAACATTTTGATACTTTGGGCATTTTGGTACCGACGTTGAATATTTTGATAATTTGTACATTTTGATACGTTAAATATTCTGATTCGTTGGACATTTTGATACGTTGAATATTCTGATTCGTCGAGTATTTTGAAACTGGATATATTTTGAAAAAATCAACATGAGAAGAAATCATGAGCAATTTAACACACAACACATTCTTCGCCGGTAAACCCCCTAATATTGTTCTACTTTCATCTGTTTCTTAATCAATTTATCGGTTTCATTTTCATGAAATTGGATTTTTATATTAGTTTTTCGGATTTCAACAGAATTCTATCTCAGATGTTTCAAGGCCAGCCAAAATTTGAAGCATATTTTGACTTTGTACGTCGAATCACAAACAATGAATGTGAACATTGCAATGTAAACACGGCACGCAACAGGTTCAGAACCCCCACAGAGTGGGAGTAGGCCGAACGAGGCCCGACCGCCGGGGCCCTATCCCCACCCGCCTAGATAGCATTCCAGGTGTTTTAGTTCGATGGTTACCATTCACGTTAGGTTGACTAAGCATGTTGTCTATTGACCTTCAGCACTCGGTGAGGGTCCAACCAACCTCCCAGAGAAGCTGTAGTTGTTTACATGCATGAATTCGGGTTCAAAGAGCTGTTTTACCATAGGTACGACTCAGTTGCTTAACCCAGATAACCCTAAATTTTTTGAATGTTTTCGTATGTTTAGTGTCTTAGTTGTTGTCTGAAGACAAATTTGGCACTCCTGCAATTTTTTCCCATTTTAATGAGGTCATAAATGGACATCCTTCCAGAAGGACGTTAGCAGAATATGCAAGCAACCTCTCTCGCATATTCCTTATCCTTATGAGTTAACAAATGAGACTCAAGATCGAAAATATATCCTGGGAGTTTCCATCGAAATTGGCGCCACTCGCAAAGTGTAAAGATGGATAAGGTTTAAAGTTTTTCATAAGGATGTACTCGAAAAACAACAAATTTCTCGACTTTCAGGATTGTATAATTTAATCTATCACTTGAACGTAACGATAACGTTCCTATCCGTATAATGATACAATATAATAAGAGATATCCGTGGACGTGTGGAAGTAATGGCCGAAATTACATTGAATTTGATTAATCTACGTCAACAAACTGGTTGAAGGGCGAACGTGACTTTCTGAAGCTCCTTGGTTTCTGTGTTGACTGCTTCGGCCACCAATTCGTTATCTCTGTAACAACGTCAACATAAATTAATTACATAATTGGGACTGATGGAACCATAGGTACCTCAACATTGAAGAAATACTAAAAAAAAAGGCCTTTAACGCATTTTTGAACACACAAGATTGAAACTCCGTCACAAATACTGGGGGAGCGTCTGGCTTCTGATCTGTCAGATGCGCGACTGTGGCGCCCCTAACGAGAATATGAAGCATCCCGTTTGGGTAGTTGAAGCACACCAAAGTTGCAAGCTTTTTCTCAGCTTCTAATAAGTACTTGAGTCTATACAGGATGTAAGCCTAACTGGTCTGCCATTTTGATGAGGCATCGGTTCCAGTGAGGGCTAAGATGGATGTCGTCGCTGCCACAGCAACACTGGCTAAGTGACATTTTGGCGATTTTCAGGTTTTGACGGTTTCTTAACACTCTCCGTGCGGACTCAGAAAACTCGTTTTCGCCTGTGGCGGGAGACCTTTCTGTCAGGAATTCGGTAGTGCAAACCCGCAAATCTTAAAGACAACAGAATCCCCAGAAGTGAAAACGGCGCACTCTGGTGGCGACAAGAGGACCTACTAAGCACGAAAAAAATCCGAAAGAGGTTCTTAAGTCATCCACTAGGTAGCAGAACAATGAACAGCTCGGAGATATGCTTAGAGCTGTGATGGTATAAACCATCATACGCCACTCGTGAAACTCGGCATGATGGTTTTTACCATCATCCGCACGGAGAGTGTTAAGTAATTTTTCGTGCTGGATCGATTGGTGAAGTCGGTTTTTTGCTATTGGCAACACTGACCCCGCTATCACGAAAAAGGCAACACTGACTAAGTGATTTCAGTTCGGAAACAGTGGCTATCTACATATTTTTACCTTACACCTTACTTTTTGCCTTACTTTTACCTTGATTAAATGGAACAATTTCTACTTTTTCACTCATTTCGGGAAGAATGAAGTTCGATTATCAATATTTGAGCATTGATTTCATTGAATTCGGTTGAAACATTTGGTTTTGAGGTGATAAAAGTTTTTAGAGCAGATAGCTTATGTTGTTGTGCACTCTTGATGTAGTTAGCCTCTGTTATTTAAAACCAGTTTTTTCGCTCTCCTGAAAAGTTGGCAAAAATCAGATAGCCAGTGTTGCTGTGGCAGCAACGATGTGTTCCGATCGGCTGTTCGTTCCGTCCTGTGTTATGCGGCGCCATGCTGGGGGTGGAGAGAGTATGGGGGAGCTGAGGGGGTTTCAGCTTATGTTTATAAGGAGGCAGTTCTGGTTGCCGAGGTTTGCTCCAAACTACATCCTGCACCTGGAGACTGGATTGGACACCGTTTCCGCATTCACGCTCGAGGCCCTTTCTGGGTACCTGCTGAGAGTTGCCAGTCTTCTGGATAGCCGCCTACCGAGAATCGTAGTGAGAGAGGTGATCAGTAAGAATGTTTCTTGGGCCAGGCACTTGGATCATCTCTCAACCGAGCTCGATGTCCACAACCACCTGGATTCGCTGGATTACAAGATGATCAGGGCCTTGTTGGGAGAATTCAAAAGCTAGCAGTTCTGGCGGAGGGCCCTAGAATCAAAAAACTTCACGCTCTACAGAGAATTGGACCCCTCAGTCAAGCCTCTAAGCCTTATTCTTCTTCTTCTAGTGCCGTCTCCATTATCGAAGGTTGGCGATCACTTCAGCAAACTTCTCTCTGTCTTGAGCAAGGTGGAATAAATCAGCTGCTCGGTCAATACCCGTCCAGTTTCTAATATTAGATAACCACGATGCTAGTCTTCTACCAACACCCCTCCTTCTGCTGATCTTGCCCATCATAATGGTATGCAAGAGGCCATACTTGGTTCCCCTCATGACATGCCCCAAGTAACCCACTTTTCTTCTCTTTATAGCGGTCAAAAGCTCCCGAGACATTGAATTGTGCTCCAGAATGTAGTCATTGCGCATTCGAGCGGTCCATGGGATCCTTAGCATTCGACGAAATAACCACATTTCAAATGCTTCCAGCCGGTTAGTGTCCGCTGCCTTCAATGTCCATGACTCTATTCCATACAGCAGTATCGACCAAATGTAACATTTGATGATGCGCCAGCACAAAGGAAAACTGATCTCCCGACTACATACAATGGTTCTCATGTTATTGAACGCACGTCGTGCTATCTCAATGCGGCTTCTGATCTCTCCCTCCAAAGACCATGTCTCTGAAACCCATTGACCTAGGTACTTGAACCGGGCCATCTGCCCAATCTGCTGATTGTCAACCGACAATGGGGTATTTCGGTGGGTCGGAAATTCAGGTTTTTGACCTCAAATTTGGATTCAGCACCCTTGAAAACCTATAATATAGGTTAATTAATTTTTCTACCACATGTTACAGTATCATTGGGCTTAAAGTTGTAGTATATTATACTACAACTTTAAGCCCAATGATACTGTAACATGTGGTAGAAAAATTAATTAAAGAGATCACACGTTTGAAAAAGGCGGGCAGCTATAAATGCACACACACTAGGCAAGGACTACGCCGCGGACTACGCCGCGCGCGAGTGTGAGTAGGATTTTGTAGTATCCAAGAGGTCCACCAAGGGTTTCTGTGCATGGATACTTTTTTCAAAGATAGTTGGCTAGCTATGTCACGATTGGCTAGCTACGTCACACCATTCAAATCTCCAACTTTCCTTAGCTTCTCTGATTTTTTAAAAACATTTTCTCGACGAACAGACCCGATTACCGTTATTCCTGAGCCATACTCTTTTGAAAAAAAAAAGAAAAAAAATTGACTGAAATACCCCATTGTACAGCCACTTGTCCGGTCTTGCTAATCACCATGGACTTTGTCTTTGCAACATTCATGGAAAGACCATATTCTTTACCCGCCGTGGAGACTCTATCCAATAGAGCTTGCAGTTCTAACTCAGATCGGTCTAGGAGAACTGTGTCATCTGCATACCTTAAGTTGGAAATATGCACTCCGTTCACTGGGATACCCATATCAGAATCATCCAGAGCTTCTTTAAAAACCTGTTCTGAATAAATATTAAAAAGAAGCGGTGACAGCGTACATCCCTGTCTCACACCCTTGGCCACACCGACTCGCTCAGAGAGAGATCCACCAATACGTATCTGGGCAGTTTGCCCCCAATAGAGGTTCCGTATCAGCCGTATGTCCTTATAATCCAAACCAACGCTCTCCAAGATCTGGATAAGCTTCCCATGCTTCACATTATCAAAAGCTTTTTCGAAGTCAATAAAACATGCATAGACTGTACATTGCTGGTCCAATCATTTCTGTACTAGGACTTGCATTGCGAAAAGGGCTTCTCGTGGGCTTCTCTCTAAGCCTTATAGAGGACACAAAAATTGATCTTGGGGCAAGCAGATGGCTCTTCAAATTAAGGGGAGAACTACTCCATCTTAATGGAAAACCTTATCCCACTGACAGATGTGAGCAATGCGCCTTATGCCACACCCGTCAGAGAGAGAATCTATATAATTTCCTTTGCATATGCCCGATCCTGTCAGAATTTCGATGGACCGCCTTTGGAAGACTGGTTCTTGGACATGAGGAGGCAGTGGCTCGTCTGGACGGCGAGGGGTGGAAAGATCTCATTTTTGTAAATTAGCATGGCGCTATAGATCGATGCTGGTTAGGGAATTCAATTTTTGATATCTTTTGCCTATAATTTAAAATCCCGTTCCAATACCTAATTTTATTTTACTATTACCAACACTCCAACAGATGGTTTAATTACCATGTTGTAATGTTTATTTTGTAAAGATGATAAAATAATTTATGTTATTCATTTAATAAACGATTATCTATCTATCTATCTACTGCCATACGTAAATTGGGAAACATCTTTTCAATCGCAAATTGAACTACGAGAGCCAATCTTTTCTCAAGATGCAAGAACGGTGAAACTGCGCCAAAATCAAAAAATATTTTACTAAAAAAAAATTTGTTATCCCCTGAATTTAATTTAGGGGATAAATTTGTGTTTGAATGCGGAAAAACGTGCATTTTTTCATCGCTCAATCAGCGCTCCTGCCTCGTGTTTCCGAAGGCATCGCGGTCTACTGCAGCGTCCGCCTCAGATCGTCTAGGCGGAGCACTGATTTCGTTGAAAAAACGCACGTTTTTCCGCGCTCAAACACAAATGTATCCCCTAAATTTGTTTGTAAAATATTTTTTGATTATGCCATTGGAAAGCTGGGATTTTGGCGCAGATTTTACCATTCTTGCATCTTGAAAAAATATTGTTACTCGTAGATCAATTTGCGATTGAAAGGCTTCCTTCTTCTTCTTTCGTGGCACTACAATCCGCGGGGGATCATGGCCTCCTTCAACAGTTTTTTCCAGTTGCCTCGGTTTTGCGCTGCTGTTTTCCAGTCACGAATGCCTAGGATGGTGTGAGCGTCATGATTGACTCCATCAATCCATCTTAACCTGGGTCTGCCCAATCGTCGCATCCTATACAGCTGCTCATTCATCATCCTCTTTGGGATCTCGCTGTCTTCCATTCTGGATACATGGCCTGCCCAACGAAGACGACCAATCCTAATGAAATGCGCAACATCTCCTTCTCCATACAGCTGCATTATTTCGAGGTTAGTGCGTCTCCTCCAGGATGGTCCATCTCGTATGGCGCCATAGATCCGTCTTAGGATTTTCCTCTCAAATCTCAACAAGGCTGTCTCATCATGAACAGAGTGTCCAGCACTCTGACCCATATATAAGTACTGGTCTAATGAGAGTCTTGTACAGCCGAATCTTTGAAGTCCTTGAGAGGAATCTACTTTTCATGTGCTTAAGGAGGCCAAAGTATGATCGATTAGCCGCAATAATTCTTTTTTTGATTTCTGGGGCCATCAAGTTATTGGCATTAACCTGTGTACCAAGATAGACAAATTCATCCACCCATTCAAAACTTTGCTGGCCCATAGCAAAAGTACTTTCATGATTTGGTGGGGCATTGGTACGCATGTACTTAGTTTTGGCCACATTCACCTGTAGTCCTACCCTAGACGCTTCCCTGACCAGATCATCATATGCTTCTCTTATGGCCCCAATTGACCGGTCCATCAAATCGATGTCGTCAGCGTAACTTAAAAGCTGAACTGACCGGTTGTAAAGCGTCCCACCAACCTGTATCCCAGACCTCTTCACTGCAATCTGTAAGGCCATGTTGAATAGGAGACATGCAAGTCCATCTCCTTGCCTTAAGCCTTTGTGTGTGCAGAATTGCTCCGAAATAGTGGACTGAACCCGCACAACACAAGTTACTTTTTTCTTGAAAGGCTTCCAGGTTTCCCAATTTACGTAAAATTCTCTTTTCAAAGGGCTTTTTCATGTATACACCTTGACTCAAAAAAAAGGGATCTATGTCATACGAAATTTAATGCTCTTTCCAACGCTATCATCAAATTGCAGTTGTCACAGCAAATTGAAGGAGGTATGACCAATTTAACGATGTAAGGTCAAAATCACGAGAGAAAAATCTTTAAATTAAAATAACTCGGAATCGAAGCCTTTGAAAGAAAATGGCTAAGAAACATTTTTTGTTGTAAATTAGTTGTAGAATCGACTCCTGCAGTATGGCAGACCAGTTTGGCTTACACCCTGTACAAGTAATGCTGATTTGGTAATGACACTTCTTCTTCCGAGTCTATTTTACCTAACATCAACAGATTGGGAATGGGGTCCATTGAATTGTTTTGAAATTTTAAATCGAAAGTAGACGTCATCCTGAGAATTTTGACACCAGCCGTTCTCTTTTTGGATGATAGATCTTTTACTGTAATTTTTCAATGTTTCGAATGGCTATGACGTCACGCGCCCCTCTCGCCTGGACGGGGCCCCCCACCCCACTGTGACGTCATAAACATCAGAAACTTTGTAAAATCATAGAAAAAGGTCTACTCACGCTAGAAGGTCGCGGTTGGTGTCAAAATTCTCAGAATGAAGTCTAGTTTACAATAAAAATAACAATAAAACCATTCAGGTTAGGCGGTGCTTACATTAACCAGCTGCCACTGCTCTAATGATCTTAAAAGTGGTTTAAGAAGTAAGTAGAAGACACTTACACTGTCAGGCGAATGTGAATCTCCAAATCCCCAGCTTCAGAACACTCAATTACGCCCTGAAAACAAAAAATTATAAGTCTTCAAAAAACTGAACAATTGATACCTACAGTCAGGCCATTCCAGGATGCGACGAGAAATGGACAATCTTAGTTTTGGTTTCAATTTATTGATGCTTAATAGGGTGTGCGCCTAGGTAGGAAAAACTGTTTTTTGTTATTGTTAATCTAAAGTAGACCTCATTCTGAGAATTTTGAATTCTGAATTTTTGGTACCAACCGCGACCTTCTAGCGTGTGTAAATCTTTTCGTATGAATTTTCAAAGTTTCGACCGTTTATGACGTCACAGTGGTCTGGGGGGTCCCGCCCTTCGGGTCGAACTTTGAAAAATCATAGAAACAGATCTACTCACGCTAGAAGGTCGCGGTTGGTGCCAAAATTCTCAGGATGTAGTCTACTGTCGATTAAAAATCTTAAAAAAATCAAGGCGCACCCCCCATTACTCCTAGCATGGCAATTTAGTGCGAATTTTGAGAAAAACGGAGAAATTTCTGTGGATCAGATCCACAAATTGCAGGGTGTTGTGAGACAGAGGAAGATGTGGTCGCACCAGATGAGGTGAATCGTCAAAAATTAACGTCCCTAGGCCGACGATCGATCTCCTATTGTTCCGACTAAACTACTAAATTTACACTTTTGAGTCCGAGCTCGCTACCACTGAGCTAAGGAAGTGAATGGACAGAAATGCGAAGAGGTAGCTGATCACAACAGCACTAGTTCCACAGGTTGGCCATACAACACATTGCACAGTAACCATCCTTCAGTCTTGGAGGAGGTGGGATCACAACTTCATAGGATCCATGCAGCATTTGACTGCAGAGCCATCTGACAAGTCAGGTACAGAATCAATAGCCTACTTCTTCGAAAGACAGTGAGACTATAGGATCCATGAGATAGCAACGATCCAAGCCCTCTCCTATTACTGCAACTCAAATCTGTGTAGACTTTCCCTCTCCTTATTCTATGGCACAAGATTTTTAGCATGGAACATGCTTTAGCCTTGGACAAACTACCTGAAAATTGTCACGCTGAGAGGGTGACGCGAAAGTGTCATACAGGGGGGTTATCCTCCATCCCATTCCCTTCTTCTTCTTCTTCTTCTTGTAGTGCCATCTCCATCACTGAAGGTTGGCGATCATTTCTGCAAACCGTTCGCGATCTTGCGCCAGATGAAAAAGATCGGCTGCTCGGTTTATCCCCGTCCAGCTGCAAATGTTAGACAACCAAGATGCTCGCTTTCTGCCTACTCCCCGACGTCCGCTGATCTTTCCCATCATAATCGTCTGCAATAGGCTATACTTAGGACCCCGCATAACGTGCCCCAAGTATGCAACTTTTCGTTTCTTTATGGTTATCAGCAGCTCACGTGTCAGGGAGTTTTCCTGCAGAATGTAGGCGTTCCGGAGCCTGGCAGTCCACGGGATCCTCAGCATGCGTCGGATCAGCCACATTTCGAAAGCCTCCAGCCGGTTCATATCCTTGGCTTTTAACGTCCAGGTATCCACGCCGTAGAGGAGTATGGACCATATATAGCATTTTACAACTAGCCAGCGTAGAGGAAAACTCAAATCCCGGCGGCACAAAACGCTTCGCATGTTGTTGAATGTTGATCGTGCTACCTCGATCCGACACCGCAACTCTCCCTCCAACGACCAAGTCTCCGAAACCCACTGACCTAGGTACTTGAATCTCGACACCTGCTCGATTACTCGCCCGTCAACAACCAACCTCACACCATCGTTGACCCTCTTCGATATGACCATCGCTTTAGTTTTGGCAATGTTGATGGCCAGGCCATAGTTCCTGCAAGACATTGCAACTTTATCCAAGAGGACCTGGAGCTCCGATTCAGTGTGAGCCAGCAGTACTGTGTCATCTGCGTATCTCAAATTCGAAACAGGTAAACCATCCCATTCCCTACTCCGTCAAAAAGCGCGGCTAAAGCATGTCCCATGATAGCAACGATTCAAGCCCTCTCCTATTACTGCAATTCAAATCTGTGTAGACTTTCCCTCTCCTTATTCTATGGCAGAAGGTTTTAAGCATGGAACATGCTTTAGCCTTCGACAAACTACCTGAAAATTGTCACGCTGAGAGGGTGACACAAAAGTGTCATACAGGGGGGTTATCCTCCATCCCATTCCCTACTCCGTCAAAAAGCGCGGCTAAAGCATGTCCCATGATAGCAACGATTCAAGCCCTCTCCTATTACTGCAATTCAAATCTGTGTAGACTTTCCCTCTCCTTATTCTATAGCAGAAGGTTTTAAGCATGGAACATGCTTTAGCCTTGGACAAACTACCTGAAAATTGTCACGCTGAGAGGGTGACGCGAAAGTGTCATACAGGGAGGTTATCCTCCATCCCATTCCCTACTCCGTCAAAAAGCGCGGCTAAAGCATGTCCCATGATAGCAACGATTCAAGCCCTCTCCTATTACTGCAATTCAAATCTGTGTAGACTTTCCCTCTCCTTATTCCATGGCAGAAGGTTTTAAGCATGGAACATGCTTTAGCCTTGGACAAAGTACCTGAAAATTGTCACGCTGAGAGGGAGATGCGAAAGTGTCATACAGGGGGGTTATCCTCCATCCCATTCCCTACTCCGTCAAAAAGCACAGCTAAAGCATGTTCCATGATAGCAACGATTCAAGCCCTCTCCTATTACTGCAATTCAAATCTGTGTAGACTTTCCCTCTCCTTATTCTATGGCAGAAGGTTTTAAGCATGGAACATGCTTTAGCCTTGGACAAACTACCTGAAAATTGTCACGCTGAGAGGGTGACGCAAAAGTGTCATACAGGGGGGTTATCCTCCATCCCATTCCCTCGTCCGCCAAAAGCGCGGCTAAAGCATGTCCCATGATAGCAACGATTCAAGCCCTCTCCTATTACTGCAATTCAAATCTGTGTAGACTTTCCCTCTCCTTATTCTATGGCAGAAGGTTTTAAGCATGGAATATGCTTTAGCCTTGGACAAACTACCTGAAAATTGTCAAACTGAGAGGGTGACGCGAAAGTGTCATACAGGGGGGTTATCCTCCATCCCATTCCCTACTCCGTCAAAAAGCGCGGCTAAAGCATGTCCCATGATAGCAACGATTCAAGCCCTCTCCTATTACTGCAATTCAAATCTGTGTAGACTTTCCCTCTCCTTATTCTATGGCACAAGGTTTTAAGCATGGAACATGCTTTAGCCTTGGACAAACTACCTGAAAATTGTCACGCTGAGAGGGTGACGCAAAAGTGTCATACAGGGGGGTTATCCTCCATCCCATTCCCATGTCCGCCAAAAGCGCGGCTAAAGCATGTTCCATGTTTCTTGAAGTTTAGTCAAAAGCTCTAAGCAGTAATAATAGAGTCAGTGTAAGTTGTAATAGCAATTTGTAGTTATAATAGAGTCCGTTTAATCTGCTTAACAGAATTTGGACAGGGCAGAACATTCCCCTTCATGGCAACCAGCTAAAAACACCATTTCCTTACACCAGCAGACTGCCCTGGAATGACATACGGCAATACTTTGCGGCAGTCGCATTATGGCTGAAGGCCCTCTCTTTTTCTCCCTAAAAGGCAAAGAACGGCACTTGACAATCTGATCCATCTGTATCTTCTACACACTGCTGACACCAATCTAAGTCATCACACATTTTCCCCCGTATTTGTAATGATTGTCCACTTATCGTCTTGCACTCCCATCAAAAGTCCAAATCTGGTCAACTCTTTTGGCGGATTACACTAAGATAGAGTAACTTATTACAATTCAATTATAAAATATAGAAGCAAATCAACCTGATGTAAAACCAAAAGAATTCTAATTAGTCAGCAGTCTGACTTCAGGCGCATCCCAAAACTTTGTTCTACTTAGTGCTGTATTAATTACAGGTCAATATACAAGCCAATCAAGAATGGCGAATCATTAAGGTAATAATTTTTTGAAGCATAAATTGGATGACTTGTGTTGAAGTATGAAGTAGGTAGGTTGGAAAATACTTCAGCAGGGCACGTATTTTTCAGCAATCCAGTCATATATCGGGATTGTGGTATTATTTTGAAACCATCTTACGTTTTCCATAAAATTCTTAGCTAATTTCACAAACTTCATTAGTTATGGGGAGTAAAACCTTTGAATCGGAGGTACGGTCTTATTTTTACAACACTATATACGATGAGAATATTCTTGACATCTCGCCCTTCTAGGAGGAAACCAAGATCTTAATGAGGAAGAAACTGAGGAAGAACCAGTATAACCTTCAAGATGTCCAGCTTCTCCTAGCTACTCATCTGCTTCCCCTGAAAACCCATCAGATTCCCCAACCAACCTGGATTCCCATCCATCCAAAACTCCAGCCCCAATCTAGGAAGGACCTGGATGTTCGAGCCAGACCGCTTAAAGAGCTAATATTATTATTTTTAACGAAGTTAATGTTTTCATTTCCCCCATGCTATCGCTGGTCGGAAGTTCAGAAGCAATAAGAAGCTCGCTTCAACGCCTTCCATCGAATCAAATCAGTATTCCGTGAACCCACAACCGTCTCCTACGTTCTACCTACTTTTCGAGTCATCAGTATCTCACCGCCACACGTTCGTATTTCGTCTGCTGGTACCTACCCGCCATGTAGGCAAATAAGGCGGGAGAGAGGGCTATACTCCCACTCTTCTTCTTCTTAAAGTGCCCTGCCCTCGAAGGACGTTGGCGATCAGTAGCGAGACCTGGTCCTTGTCGACTACGGTCCTAAAAAGCGAGGGTGTACTGAGCCCGAACCACTGGCGTAGGTTCTTAAGCCACGAAGTTCGCCTCCGACCAACACCCCGCTGCCCAGCAATCTTCCCTTGGATGACAAGTTGCAGGAAATGGTACTTGTCATTCCTCATGACGTGTCCGAGGTACTCAAGCTTCCGCCTTTTGATGGAGTCCATAAGCTCTACATCCTTATTCATTCTGCAGAGCACCTCGACATTCGTCACTCTGTCCACCCAAGGAATCTTCAAGATACGGCGATACGTCCACATTTCAAATGCTTGGATTTTGCTGCACAGGGTTTCAGTTAACGTCCAGGCCTCCACACCATATAGTAGGAGGCTGAACACGTAGCATCTCAGTACGCGCACCCTAATGGTAAGGCTAAGGTCACGGCTCACTAAAACTTTCCTCATCTTGTAGAATGCAGATCTTGCCATCTCTATTCTACAACGTACTTCCCGTGCAGCATCCCGAATGGCGTTAAGAAGGCAACCCAGGTACTTGTTCCTGCAGCGGGGGGCTTAAATAATACCCCTGACGTACTCCCTGTGTGGCGTAGTAGGCGGCTAAAAGGGAATGGGAATGGGCAGCAGCATTTCCATTATCGTCTTGAGGCATAAAGGAAATAATCCTGGACTGGCTCAGGCGAAGTTAACAGAGGGCAGGACTGTAGTAGTAGTCGCACTGGCCTCCATACAGCGATGTGGAAGGCAACGGGAAACCACCACATTATTCTCCCTAGTAAAATCTTTAGCGTGACTGGCGAACTCCCACGCCCTTCCGTATTTCATTTGTGGAAAATCGGAAGAACCTAAAATTGTCCAGCCGAAGTCGCATGAGTCCTGGAACAAACTGGACCCTTCCATTGACTTCCACCGTCCGCCGATCTATCTACACAGCCAGCCTTGGATGGATGGATGGATGCTCTATTTTTTGGGTTGCGAGAGGGGGAGTCCCTCGTAGGAAGACACAGCTTCTGATAGTTACAGTTCCTGAATCCAGGTTTCGGCCAGGAATCTTTTCCTGAACCCAGGAACGACTGCCTGATTCCGTTATGCACACAGGTTCGAATCCGCCTCAAGGCAACTTATTATTTTATGCAATTTAAATCCTAAAGGACATTTTATTTAATATATAGCATTAGCAAACTGAATTAAACCTTCAGCAAACTGAATTAATCCTTTCGCAAACTGAATTAAACTTTTCCCAATTTGATTTAAATTTTTTGCAAACTGAATTAAACCTTTCACAATTAGAATTCAACTTTTCTCAAACTGTATTGACCCTTTCACAATTGGAATTAAACCTTTCGCAAACTGAATTAAACGTTTCCCAATTACAAGTGAACCTTCCATAAAATTATTCCTCCGCGCCAAACATGATCAGAGGACATAAGAGTGAGTGAAGTCCCCAAAACAATACCTTATCTGTGGACGGTCAATATCTTCCCTGAGGATGGTCTCAATGAGGAATTTCACCATCTCGGAATTTCCTATTTTTGACCCGAAAAACGGGTTTAGCACCTCAAAAAACCTCCTAAGGCAAACTTTCAGCCCGAACTTCCTAATTTACGAATAAACAAAACAGTGTAGAAAATATGAATGTTTAAAAAAAACTGGGAAAATGAAGTCATCCTGGAATAGTTCATTTATGGCCGCTTGAAGCGCTGAGATCGAGAAATCTATGCAAAATTTCACGAAACAGTAAAGATTGAAATCGAAAAACTGAAGAAAAAAATAGAAAAAGCAAGATGGGGAAAATTAGGTTTCCCCTGTTTTTGTTTGATAACTTTTCTCTTAGAAAACACTATTTCGTCGTCCCAATGGGCAACACTGGGAGGAGACAGGGATCCGAACAGCCCAATCAGCGAGCATTCCCGCTTCACGTCCGTTTTCCCGGTTAGTTTTGAAATCAAAAATTTTGATTGTCTTCCAAAAATAACAGGAGACTTATTTTCCGAAATCAGCCCGATTTTCATCTATCCACACCATTAACTATTCAGGAAAAATGCAAACAGAATTCGGTGAAATTCCTCATTACTCCCTTGTGGACTGGCAAACTTTCATTGACCTTCACTGTGTAGAATCACCCTTCCCTTTCCGTCGACATTCTCGTCATAAAAGTGTTCGTAGGTTTTTCCTCTTTTTTTTTTTTTTTGGTTCTTTGAGGAATATTGTTGTGGTGATGAGCGACAGCGATTCAAATATTAGTTCAGTGAGTATTACTGAATATTGCTGAGTATTGTGAGTATTGCTGAACGCTGGAAGGAGGGACGGTCGAATTCCTTGAAAATCCCGTTGAAAATGGACATGTATCTCGTACTTCCTGCTGCAGCTACAGGCCAACCCCTCCACTGACCTTCCCCTTCCTTGAAAAACCGGACTATTCATGTGATAGTTTACTTTAGAACATTGATTTAACGTATAATTAACGGATAATTTAACGTATTTATTAATTATTATTTTGTTTATTAAATTGTTTGTTTATTGCGAAAAGTTCAATTCAGCATGTGAAAGGTTTAATTCTATTTGTGAAAGGTTTAATTCTATTTGTGAAAGGGTTAATTCTAATTGCGAAAGGTTTAATTCAGTTTGCGAAGAGTTTAAATCAAGTTGCAAAAAGTTTCATTCAGTTTGCGAAAGGATTAATTCATTTTGTGAAAGGCTTAATTCAGTTTGCTAATGCTATATTACCCTGAATAAATTATTTTATAGTAAAATACTTGAATTATACTATTCATCCATTAAAATTTTCTAATTATTGTTGGGAGTTTTCGAGGCTCTTAAAGCACTATGCTCATACACTAAAGACAAATGCCCCATTCTAAGGAGTACTAGGTCCCCCCCCCTCCCACCACCCTCTCTCTCAAAGGGCGAATGTGTTCCATGATCTCCTCTCGCAATTTCCCTAAATCTCAGTTCATTCTGGAATAAATACGTTCTTATTTTTACATCACTGGATCGCCAAAAATACGGATCCCTCTTAAAATGTACTAACTATAATAGCCCTCCCATTCGAATAGTACCAGCGGTTTGTTGGAACACACAGTTGTTCACCCCAAAACCTTGATGAATAGACTAACTGAAAAGTACTTCAGAGGTCACCTCCAGAAGAGAGCACTCCGCGCTGGGATTATCATAATGGGAGAGCTATAAAAGTTTTCGAAAACTAAAAATGGAAATGTGCAGAAGGAAATATGTATGAAAAAAGGAAAAATAAGCAT
Organism: Apolygus lucorum; assembly: GCA_009739505.2. Classification (NCBI taxonomy): domain Eukaryota; kingdom Metazoa; phylum Arthropoda; class Insecta; order Hemiptera; family Miridae; genus Apolygus; species Apolygus lucorum. Next base: position 15,323,004 of record CM019174.2, read on the forward strand.
TCTGAACAATAACGTGTGTAAGTACCTTCAACGATGTTGGAAAGGCATGGAAAATGTCATGGTGGCCATCAAAAGAAGCGAAACGAAACAAGAGTAAAAACTAAGTACTAAGAAAGGAAATTTTTTTGAGTTAGGAGTAATATAGAGTCATTCGTCAGAGAGGACGCCAGTCAAGGAAGTCTTGAAACGGGTGAAGGAAGATCGGACGCTAGATGGCACAGCATTCCAAATCCTCGCACCGACAGCCTTCAACGACACATAATAGGATTGTGTAAAGAGATGTATGCGTGTACATTTGTATGAAATTTGTCTGTATTTATAGAAGCAATCTTGAGGATCATCGCCTTGTGTTTGCCCCAAACCATCATTAAGATCCCCTACATGACTTTTGATTAGCAAAAACTAGTCAAGGGTGGGCAAAATTGTGCAGGTGGTAGAGGTGTGTCGGTACAACTGTATTGGGACTGTGGAACCAAGTATCAACTTGGAACGGTTCCATGCAGTGACAAAAACTCGTCCCTTACCAGTCCAGTTCCTCGGACCAATAAGATATCTTGAAATGGCTCTGGACTGGGAAGGGATCTTTTGGACCGGTAAGGATGGAACTGGACTGATAAGATATCATGGAGAATGGCTCTGGACCAGGAAGGGTTTTGGACTGGTTAGCATGGATCTTGTTCTCAGTTCCGTTCCATGTTGTACCGGGAAGCGCCCTTACTACTTCCATGGACTGAGAATATAATAGTATCATGGAATGGCTCTTGAGCGGGAAGTGATCTTCTGGACTGGTTAGCATGAAAGTTGTCTCCAGTATTATTAATTTATTATTGTCATGTTATGTTCTTAAACTGCAACGTCATTATTCTTTCCTTGAATTGTTTGGTCACTATCACTTATAATAAATTGTCTCTTTTGTAACACTTGTTCAATTCCTTCCTTTTAGCGAATTTTCAAGGAAAATGATGCAATTGTATTGCAAGTTGAGATCATAAGCATGGAAGAAGGACGATAGGGATTTGACTGCCTGCTTCATCCATGTGATGAGAGTGGGATTTGACCGCCCAGTACCGGTAATTTGGAACGGTTACATCTTTGTCACTGTAACCGTTGAAACCGTTCCAGGGAAATACCTAGTAGGGATGGGTATCGATACTCGATATTTCAAATATCGATACTTTCGTACCGATACTCGATATTTTATATCGATACTGCACTATCCTATATTTTTGGATATCGATACTTTGGATCCGATATTTCTAAATATCGAATATCGATACTGTTCTCGCGGAAAATTCAACATAATGGCTAAAAAATGAAGGAGATAGAGAGGTTTTTGGGTCATTACTCTTTGGTTGCACAAAACGTTATTTAATAACGTTTATATCATGGAAAAAATCACTCTAGACTCTCAATAGTAAAAATGAATAAAAGTTGTTGAAAAAATTATTTTTCTTGAGAAAATTGGATGATATTGATAGTTTGTGACACTAAAGTATCGATACTCGATATTTTAAAATATCGATACTAATGCCCAACAATACTTGGGATATCGATACTCGGATACCATACAGTATCGATACAAAATATCGATACTTTTATAACGATACCCATCTCTAAAGCTAGGTTCACATAGGTGCGTAAAGTCCGTAATGCGTAATGCGCAAAAAGCGAGGTGGGAGTGGTCCTTAATGCAGAAAGTGCGTAATGCAGAAAAGAGCGTTCACATAGTAGAATGATTACGCAGAAGTGCGCAGTACGTTATGCGCAGAATTGTTTCCAAACCAAAACAATTATTCTGGTTGTTTTGTCAATAAACGAGACCGAGTCAATAAACTTTCTGTCAACAAATGACGAGAGTATGTTACGAATTTTACCGAAGATTGTCGAAGTTCATCCGTAATGCGTAAAATATTCAATTTTTTAAAACGATACACTCAGTTCCAAAAGTCGACATCCGCAAAAGTCGCTCCGCTGTCGTCCCGCCCCCTCAATTGGCTCCAGCCAATAGCATCCAATTACGCACTACGGATTACGGACATTACGCACCTATGTGAACCAAGCTTAATACCTAGACCGACACACCCCTAGCTGGTGAACCATCTGATTCTCTCGATTTATGAAGTGTTAAAGAGCTGAGAATAATAAATAGATGAGGCTGACCAGAGAGAGCTTTTGAAGTAATACCATTGAGGTAGAGCATAAAGCGAGGAGGGTAAAAGTAACCTTGATTCAAAGGGTTCCTTTCGCTTGATATTGATACTAAATGATGACCGATGCTTACGTACCAGCGCTCATTGTTATTACTTCTTAGTTCAATATAATGTAATAAACTATTTAAAGACAAGGAAGACCACAAATTGACCCAAATGATAAGATCAGATCTTGACAAGGTCTAAGCCATTATTTCTATTCTGAGCTCTTTGGTGTAAATCCTCCCGGTACTCCACAGAGCTATCAAGTTTTGGTTATTCACCCAACACTACATAAAATTCGAGTCCTGTAGGGTAAAAAAACTTAGTTATTGTACTTCTTTCGCGATAATTACGAGTGTTAATCAGAAAATATAAATGATAATCAATTAGGCTTACTAGGAAGTTTGGAGATGACCAATTTTTATCACTAAGATTTATTTTGATACGTAAAATATACTGATTTAAAGACAAACATACCTAAACTTTATACATTAATTTACATCACCCACAAAATGGCTAGAACTGACGTCAGATCTGAGGTTTTTATGGAATCCATCGTACCAATGCTATTCCATGCATCCATCTTGAAAACCTACGTGGGAAGCCTAAGAGAGTATCCATACATCCATGGATGCTCACTTCAAGTAACCAAGTTACAACTGGTCAGAAGTAGAACTTCCAGAGTAGTCCATAATTTAAGTTTATAGTAGGCTCCAATGAACAGAGAAAATATTCAAGATGAACCTATTCAATGAATGAAATACACCCGAATGAATAAATGGACGTACCTGGCCAATGAAGGAATCCGAAGGTTGCTCCTGCTTGGCAGAAATTTCAACTTTGGGCTCCTCGACGGACAAATTCATGAAGTGGGAAATAGGCATGACTCCCGGACCCATCACAACTTCTTGATCGTTTACCTAGAAACACCCGAAGAAACCGAAATCTTGAAAATGATTAAAACATGTAGACCACTTCTGAAAGGGGGGGGGGGGTTTATAAGGTAAACAACAATTCGGGGTGGAATCCTCATTTAATCTAGTTAGAAGGGAGTATAAATAATTAGAGCCTGAAACTTAAGATTTTTTGCGGCCCATGGAACCTCCGCACAAAGCCAGGGTTCTTTGTGGGATCATGACCCTGCCTGACGTCAACAGAGGGTTCTCCTGAGAGCCCCTACCTGCCTCCCTATATTACGGGCCTCCTAGGATCCTCTTAACAGGACACGTCACTCCTTGACTGCAAAAATTCTCTACTCATTTCCCACAACAACCCCTCGCAGTGAGTCACTGTAGAGCTTTGAGAGCTATCTTTTGATGGTTCTTTGAACTGAGAAGCTCACTGATATGGAGGAGGTAAGATCAGACCTTTCTTCGAACTGTTGTTTCTATATGAATGGAAAACACGATTGTTTATATCAAGTTAACTGAACAGTAGCTTAACGAGCTCATGAGTTCGTGCACTCTTCCTTTAGGTTGAGGTGACGTTCGCGTTCCGGGCTCTCAACAAGAAACTAACTTCACCATTCGATTCCCCATCAAATTTTACTTAAAAAACGGTTCTTGAACCGAAACAGCCAAAAAATGAAATAGCTGGTGTTGCCACTAGCGTGACATTAACATGTTGCCATTAACATCACTACTATCATCAATACTAATTTAGTAATTTTTTTACGCTCAATCACGTGGTGATGTTAATTTCTTAATTTGACTTCTTCTTCTTCTTCCATGGCACTACAATCCACGAGGGATCAGGGCCTCCTGAAGTGACGTCCGCCAGTCATCTCTACTATTTGCTGCTGCTCTCCAGTTCCGAACTCCCAGGATGGAACGCGCATCTCCCGCCACACCGTCAGCCCAGCGCAACTTTGGTCGACCCCGTCTCCTTTTGTTATGGATGGTTTCGTCCAGAAGCTTCCGAGGAATCTCTTCTGGACTCATTCTGGCTACGTGCCCGGCCCAACGGAGTCTTCCAACCTTCATGAATTTGACGACATCGCAATCACCATACAGGCTCATAACTTCGGCGTTTGTTCGTCGTCTCCAGGCGAGCTCCTCTGGGTCAAACACGGCCCCCAGAATCCTACGGAGAACCTTCCTCTCAAACCGGCGCAGTTCTTCCTCAACTACTTTTGTCAGCGTGCAGGTTTCAGAGCCGTAGGTCAAAACTGGTCTTATGAGGGTCTTATAGAGGCGAAGTTTTGTAGCCCGTGATATGACCCTGCTTTTTAATTGTTGAAGGAGTCCAAAATAGCATCGGTTAGCTGACTTTATCCTTCTATTTACTTTCTTCTCATATCGTTCTCAGCAGTCACTAGTGAGCCGAGATACACAAATTCAGCAATAGCTTCGAAGGTGCAGCCATTCACCTGGACTGTATCAGGTACGGGTCTGGAGGGGTTCGCAGCCATGTACTTGGTCTTAGACTCGTTAACTTCAAGGCCAAAGCGTGATGCTGCCGCCTGAAACTCGGTGAATGCTTCACACATTGAGTCAAATGTTCGGCCAACAATATCAATATCGTCAGCATAACCCAAAAGTTGTAATGAACGATTAAAGATAGTCCCTCCGACCTGCATGTCTGTAGCCCTCATAGCGGATTCTAGAGCGAAATTGAACAGCAGACATGCCAGCCCATCCCCCTGACGAAGCCCCTTGCAGGTTGTAAAGGCAGGAGACAGATCTCCATCCACACGGACAAAACAACGGACGGAACTCATCGTGATTTGAATAAGTCGGACCAGTTTTCTTGGGACTCCCATATTCAGCATTCCCTGGTACAATTCTTCCCTCAGTATGCTGTCATACGCTGCCTGGAAGTCAACAAAAAGATGGTGAGTCGGGATGTTGTATTCAAGCGCTTTTTCAATCATTATTCTGAGGGAGAAGATTTGATCCGTGGTCCCCTTTCCTCTCATGAAACCTGCTTGATAACGGCCTATTTCCTTTTCGGCAAGTGGGAGGAGCCTCAGAAATAGGATTCTTGACAAGATTTTGTAGGCGCATGATAAGAGGGAGATTCCACGGTAATTACCACAGTCCAGCACGTCTCCCTTCTTGTGGATAGGACAAATTATGGTGTCATACCACTCTGCCGGGAGCGTCTCTCCTTCCCATATGTTCATGATTATATTTTTTAATTTGACTGCATTTTGATTAAATTATTGACGAAAAACAAACTTTTTAAAAAAGAAAATGGCCTTTTTACTCACTACTAAAATGGCATTTTTAGTCATTTTTTACTCACTACTAAAATGGTCTTTTCCCCATTATCTTGGAAAACAATAGACAAGGTGGTTTTGCCCTTAAAAGGTCATTTTCTTTTTTAAAAAGTTTATCTTTCGTCGATAATTTGATCAAAATGCAGTCAAATTAAAAAACTAACATTACCACGTGATTCAGCGTAAAAAATACTAAAATATCATGTGTCACACTTGGGTACTTTGTACACATTTTGTGCACATTTTGAGCGGGTTGCGCGCGATTAAAAAAAAAATCGGTTGAGGGGTGTGGACAGAACAAGCGTTCCCGTTGTGAAAATTCGCGATCCCCACTCTTACACGCACGGACAGTGACCACAGGCGATCGGCGCAGAGGGACCGCACGCAGCCTGATTCCGGTTTACCAACTGCGCCCGAGAAGAAGCAGGGAACCTTCTCCGTACAAGCCCCCTTCACACTCGCCTTCGGAGCTCCCCGTCTAACACCTTTATTGCCGGCTGGTTGGCTCAACTGCACAGATGATCAGTTGTCAGGGTATCACAGCCTCCCGCAAAAGCTGGACCATCTTCCGCGGTGAATTCGCCATTACTACAAACGTCTTTGCTCGAAGCTGCCTCTCGTCTCGCCCTTTTTGCCTTTTTTACAACGTTTTCAAAACCCTCATCTCCGATAGTTTTACTCGGAAGATAGGTATACCTACTACGAAGCCTTGGCCACCGACTTCTGGATTTGTGGTGCTGTTTCCACCCCGAAAAGGAGCTCCGACGACGTTGGATCTTCCCTTTGGAGAAGGCTGCCTTCCAAAAAGGCCTTTCCACGTGTTCTGCCGCCGCCTCCGACCGCAACGGCGTCGACGACCGCCCTTCACGGACAGAAACCCACCTCAGATACTACAAGGTACCGCAATTAAATAAAATTATTCCTATGGCCATAGGTAGGGGTTTAATCGTTGTCAAAAATATAATAAACGTATCTTTACAACTTTTTTCAATAGCATCTTCTCATTTCTAACCTCTGCTCACACACTCATAAAATTCAGTACTCAAAATTTAGTTCAATAAAGCAATATACCCTTCAGGTCTGGAATCCTTTAATTCCAGTGGTCCTTCAGAGCAATTTTAACCATTTAGGTTTTTTCATTCCTTTTGGAATTTCAGGAATCTGGGAAATTGGATACCACGAAGTGTATCCCCTCCCATTCCGCCCAGGGTGAAATGTTCTTCATTCATTGATTTCAAACATTGTGATAATCAAAATCATCCATTAGTGATTTACCTGAACGTGAACAGGAGTTTCGAGAAGTGGAAGCTCCCTGGAGGCTTCGGTGATTCCCAGACCGTCCGAGTGGCCGGCCAGAAGGCCAGCTTGTTGGGCTGCTCCGCAGGCCAGAACTTCGTCGGGGTTGAGGCCCGAGCAGATTTCGCAGTCGAACATGCTACTCACCACAGAGCGCATTTTAGGCACTTTGAGAACTCCGCCGCACAGAACCACCTGAAGAGTGAAGAACTATCGTCAAAAGATGCAACTAAATCTGACATAAAATACAACGATTCCCGCTCGTTTGCTTCGTCCAACCCAAGTGGGTTTAGATGGGTTTGTTGTGGGATCTCCTGGGCTACCTCCTTGGACAATCGTTACACCATCCCACCTAAGAAAGTTTCATTCAGCCCAACTCTCTTGGTCATTTTGGTTTACTACTTCCAATAATAGAAAAACAAATAATTCGTTAAAATTGCGTAAACAACAAAATTTCAACCACCCTCAAGATTTGATGATGTTTTACGTTTCAATGTTTGTAGAATTGAAATCAGTTCAGACGTTTGAGAGTTGTATGACAGAGCATTCACTTTTGACGGGCAAATCTACAACTGCATGAGAAGGGAGTTTCAAAAGTCCAATAGTAACCAAACGACGAATGGCTCTCAGATTTGAATTCCACTAAATCACTTCTGTGTGTTCATATTGGGGCATTATCAAACAAACTTTCAGTTCTTTCAGTACCTTCGAAATTTGATTTTTTTCTACACCCGCTTCTATCAAAGCTTGATGAATCGGAGCCGTGAACTTTGGAATGAGAGGCGACAGAAGAGCCTCGAACCTAGCTTGAGAAATCGTGGGGTTAAAGTCCACTCCGTCGCAGACGCTCTCGATGAACCTTGAGCTCGTGGAGATGGTCGACAAAGTGTGAATGATTCCCATGGCAGCGATTTTGAGTTTCCACATAGCTTTTCTGCTCTCTCTAGGATCTAAGTAATATTTTCTGCAACAAAATAATACCTCTTTATCTTGACAAAAAAAGATTGATTTCAGTGACTCCGTAACAAGAAAAATAAAATTTGAGAAGCAATGAGTGGAGATTCGTGTTACCTTTTGAATTCATCGCAAAGGTGTTCAGTAACGACTGATATTATGTCCTTGCCCCCTAGAGAGTCGTCTCGAACGTGGCTGACGATAGTTTGAAACCCGTTTTCAATGCTTACAACCGTCGCGTCACAGCTGACGCCTCCAAGCCGATACACCAAAGCTATCCTGTTGACAAAATTTGTTAACAATTGATTACAATATTTAGATTACAATATGAATATTGATTACAATATTTAATATTGTGATCAAAGGTTATGAATATCTACAAAATATACGTTAACACGAGAATCTCAAGACCCAAGGGAGGGAAATTTTGTGTGCAGTTTTTGGCAATCCAGTTTATGACCAACGGGCTGTGGCGGGGGGGGGGGGGGGGGGGGCGATCGTTGGCTGGGGGCGAGGGAGGCGATCACGGGCTGGTGGCGAGGGGGGCGATCACGGGCTGGGGGCAATCAAACAATCGATAGTTTAAGGTAGATATCAAACTACTTCATTGTGAAGAGATAGGTAAGGGTGAGGAGGGCGGGTTTCCATGGTGGCAACAAACATGAACCTAGTTTATGTTGCTTTTCTCTTCCATGCTCGTGTGAGGATAATAAACAACGATCACCTACACAAATCCTGAGACTCATCCAAAGTTTGTATGACGGATATACTTGCCAGGTTATACATAATGGTTCCCTCTCCTCGCCAATACCCATCAGCGCTGGATGCAAGCAGGGTTGCATTCTGTCACCCACGCTCTTCCTAGTTGTTCTCGACTTGCTTATGCGCAAAACACTAGGAAGACAAAAAAGAGGAATCCAGTGGGGTCTTCACGACCGTCTGGAGGACCTCGAGTATGCTGATGACGTTTGCCTTCTCACGCACAGACTTCATGATATGCAAGGAAAAATTGAAACGCTCAGTCATTACTCTTCTATTGCAGGCCTCACCATAAACGTCCGTAAGACCAAAGACATGAGAATAAACGTCGCGGGAGATGACTTGTTGGAAGTGAACGGGCAGCCCATAGACAGAGTGGATTGTTTCCAGTATCTGGGAAGCAATGTCGACATCCATGGAGGTACTGATGAAGATGTTAAAAGCAGAATACGTAAAGCTAATGGATCATTTGTGCAACTGTACCCCTTATGGAGAAACAGGAGCATATCAGTTAGAACCAAGCTACGACTGTTCAATAGTAATGTAAAATCAGTGCTTCTTTATGGATGTGAGACGTGGAGGGTAACCAGGGCCCTGAAGCAGAAGTTGCAATCCTTCACCAATCGCTGCTTGCGGCGGATACTTGGTGTGTGGTGGCCCGAAGTGATTTCCAACGAAACATTGTGGGCGCGAACCGACCAAAAGCCTATCTCCAAGGAGATAAAAAGACGGAAATGGAGTTGGATCGGCCACACTTTGAGGAAAGAGGAGGGTGCGGTGGAGCGTCAGGCGTTGGACTGGAATCCTCAGGGCTATAGGCGAAGAGGTAGACCTCGAGTAAATTGGAGGCGTTCGGTCGAGGGGGAATTAAGGCGGGTCGGCAAAACGTGGCAAGAAGTAAAGGTCTTGGCACAGGACAGAAATGCCTGGCGTACATTTATAGAGGCCCTATGTTCCTAATTATGAATGAGAGGAAATAAATCAATCACCTACACAAGTAATAAAAAATATGAACATCGCTCAATGTATCTATCAAAAATTACCTACTGGGTTCAAAAAGGTCATTCCAATCACCGGAATCCGACGAATAGCGACTTTATTTTAAAACGATCTCAAGAAAGTTATACATTCTGGCTCTGTGATGGGACAAGAAAGATGCTAAGCAACGGTCATTTTAGAATATAGGGTACGTTATGTGCACATTCGATCAAAGGAAAATTCGAATCTTGAGAGATCGATGGACAATACTCTGACAGGTCTTTCCAAATATCAGGTCTAAAGTACAGGTGCCTTTCCGAGCAGCTCCAAGAGGCAGGATTTGAAATAGCACTTCACATGAAGAGATGGTGGAAGTGGTTTCCATGGAGACTACAAGTATAAACATTCCTAGGAGAGTCTAGCCCCCAGAAAGTGTTGTCGGGTTTCAGCGCTACCTGCCGCCACTTCAACAAACTACCATATCTGATATCTTATCAGGTGATCACGCTCGCGACCGCATTACCGTCGCTCCTCTAACTTGCAGTTATCCCAAGATTACAATGTAGCAAAGAAGAACAACACAACAAATGAAAACAACACAAAAATTCAATAACAAGTTCCTTTTCCTCGCAATTTAAAAAGGCAGGGAAGTAAAGCCGCCAAACTTAGAAATTAGAAAGTGGTAAAACCGAGGTGGTAAAATCGAGGTAAGCCTACTTTTGAGAAATGCCGCTTGACCACGCTCACATCGAGCTGAAAAAGGATGGTAGTTCGCTGAAGTGGCGGTAGGTAGCGCTGAAACCCGACAATACTTTCTGGGGGCTAGACTCTCCTAACATTCCTTGCCCTGAGATGGAACAAGTCGACAGAAGATTTCAATCGATCAAAAAGAGTTGCCGATTCAGTAAAGATAAATGATAAATTATAAAGGATTTATTGAAATCCACCACCTTCGTTGACACATATACTGCCGTCCTTAGCAAGAAGGGCGTATCTCGTATTTTGGCGATTTTCAGGTTTTTGCATATCTAGAATCTTTGGAGTCTTCTGCACCTTATGATACCTCATTTATGTATCTATGGGTACGAAAAGGTACACAAAAATGCTAGTGAAAAAGGGCGTATCTCTGAAATTTCTTGAAATCCTTAGGCGATTAGGCGTATGTCGTTTTTCCTTAGCCTAGAAGGCGGATATCATGCCGAATACCTCTCTACTAAGAAAGAAAGCCGCATCTCCTGAGATACGGCTTTTTTGCTTAGCAAAAATTCGAAATATGTTCTTGGCAACCAAAATGCTTAGCGGAAAAGCCGGATCTCGTAGGGTGCTCGCTTATTAATGATAAGTCACCAAACAAACTGGGCTGGAGGCTCGTCACCGAACTTTTCCATATGATTAAATTTAATAATCTGCGTAAAAAAAAGAAGTAGTGTAGAAACAACTAACGAATCATGTTAAAAACCCCGGCTAAAATCTGCCAGGAAACCGCTTGAAGTGCTTGGAATGCTTAACAAAAAAGGCGTATATCTCGAATATCACCCTCATTTACTAAGCGGAAAGGGCGTATCTCCTCTAAATTGGTTATGACGTGAATTCCCTTGATAGAAAAGGCCGTAGTAAGTTGGAAAATGATTGGAACTACCGTACGATGTCCCGAAAATGGGATAAAAGTATAATTAACTGGACGCGAATCTTAAAACGCTGCAAATTATTACACAATGGTTTATTATTTTTCTATATAGATCACTCGTCTACAAAATCACCAACCATCCAATATGAAGGAAAAAAAAAAAAAAAATCAAAATCACCAAATATCGATTACATTTTGATCAGCTCTATTTTGAACGGAGATTAGGCCTCTTTTGCGATTCACACTCGTGTTTTGATATATATATATATATATATATATATATATATATATATATATTTCAAAATAAACACTTAAATTTTCGTAGGAAGCGAACGGTTTGTCCTACAGAGCTCCGCGTGGTCTCAAAAAATTCTAAAAATTCTATAGAATCTTAAATTGAAGGAAAAACAATACCTTTATATCGAAATTTTTTGAGTTAGGGCGTTTTCAAAATTTCAAAATTGATTTTGGAACCCTTAGAAGTGACCTACCTCAACCAAAAGCTTCGGGGCACAACTAGACCCCAAATGGAGCCTACATACCAAATTTCATCAAAATCGGTCAATGCTAAGTGGCAAAAGTGCCGCGTACGGCGGACGGACGGCCAAATTTTTATTCGATTTTTGGATTCTACGTACCTTGAAACGTAAACCATCAAATTTTGAGGGGGTGTTAAAATTTTTTTTTTCTTGGTCGATTCCAAAGGTTCATTATTGAAAATAATAAACCAAAAACGAAAAGTGCTTGATTTTCGGAGATGCGCCCTTTTTGCTAAGGACGGCAGTATATGCTTCCACTTACTGATCTACCGGTGGTTTTTCAAAGCCGATCTGATAAGCCAGAAGAGCGGCTGCTGGCTCGTTTATGACTTGCATGACCTCCCAACCAGCTTGAGTGGCAGCGTCAGCGACGATTTGTCGACTCTTGTCGTCCCAGTGAGTCGGAACAGCAATCACGCAGGAGAACGAGTCTTGACCTGGAGCACCTCCAACTCCGATACCTAAACGACAATAGAAACAATAGAGTCGGATTCAACGAAGAACTCGCATGGGGCTAAAAATGGCGTAAGAACTCCACACACGCGATATTCACCAAACTTCTTTCTTCACTTTAATGGTTCTGGGCCTGGTGATCCATCCTAATCACCACACCCACATCTAATAACGGTTATGTGCTGGAAGATCCACCTTGAAGTTTAATGGTTTTGAGCTGGTCAACGATATTCATCTCAAAGTCAAATTCAATTTAGTATCAAAATCGTCAACTTCAAACTCATGTTAGATATATAAAGCCATTAAGAATGCTTCACTCACCGTACAACTTCTTGAATATTAAACTCGCGATCTGAGTTGTGGAGCAGCTCAGGGGTTTCTTGGAGTCCTCAACAGACACAGAGTACGTCAATGAGTTCAACGTTTCGCCGTCGATTTTCACTAAACTTTCGGAAATCCACGTCTTCATAGATTCGTCGCTGATGGTTACGTCTAACAAGCGCTTGTTGTACTTGACGGCGCAGCTTGCCAAGGAGTATGAAGTGGCTCCAGCAGTTGAACCAACCACCTAAACAGTCACATCAATGAACATAAGAGAATGGTTAGACCACAGCAAATCTACGAATTGACGGCAATAAATGTTCAGGTCTTGCCCTGGTGACTCAGCATGTGAAGCAATCTCTCCCTTTCAACTTAAAGCTGCTAGATTACAAGACACCTGCAAATAGCATGGTGACGAAAGATGCGGCCACCATGAGTTCGTGGATACTGCTGCACAAAATGGTAGAGATGTTCATTTCCACTCTGACAGGCACGGCAAAGGTCACCCCTCGAACACTGTACTGTGGAAGGCAATGTTGCCATGCAGATGGCATGGAAGCTCCAGTAATGGAGGATCTCTCTAAAAACAAACCCATTGGAAAGAATTACAGAGAAGCAGCAAACTCAGCAGACGAGCTGGGTTTTGAAGATGGGAGCAACTCAGTCGCACCATGCTAACTGCTACCAGACAAAACCAAGATCAGCAGCAGCACGGGCGACCTCCCAGGGATACCTTCACTAGAGGGCTAGCAGGCTCTGGCTCCACAATGAAGGGATACTTGCTGAGAAACACCCAACGACGAGCCCACCGGATGCTCCACTAGAAACCCTTATACTCACCTGGAACCCCGTGGCAACGTCCGTCAGACCTCACAGAAACATCCTCTTGAACCTTCGTCGTAGACCATAACGGACACTTCTCCATCAATATAACAGGAGATAGCTCCATCAATGAAGGAGATATAAGAAGAAGAATCAATTATGTAAACCTTGAGTTGAAATCGGAACATCGATTTACCTTTTCATCGCTATTGACAGTGACAACTGCGGCTGTAACTCGCTCGCCAGCTTCGTTCGCCAGAATTTCCACTTTTCCATCTTCCTGTGAATGAAGAAGAATGTATTAATTACGAATATAAATATATTGCCGTACTTATGTGCTATATCTTGTATATTTTCTTTTCCACAATGTTTCAACTCAAACAACAAATCTGCATCAGGTAACAAATCTGTTGATAGCAATATTTTGTTGAAAGAACTAGTGATTTTTCTATAGTAGGTATTGCCTACATTTAATAGAGAGAACAAAAAACTTCGTTTTTAAACTTCTACGTTCTACCAGGCAAAACAAACCGTTTTCCTGTCTAGTATTCAATTTATTGTCTTACCTTGAAAAGTGCGATACTTGCGGTCGAGTTACCGACGTACAATCCGAAATAATTCACCATCTTTAGTGGATTGAAGAATCTCGGAAGAAACCAGCGAGCACCTGATCGATAATCGCTCTCTTCGTGTTTTTTGTGAAAACTTTTGCACTACTTATTACAAAACGACAACTTATTCAGTCCGATGATGAGGGCGATGTCGCGAACAAAAAACTAAAGAATCGCCTGTCTTGATGGATTCCAACGGAACAATGCAATTTCAACGGGTTTAGATACAATTTAGATAAAATTTAAACACTGCACGACATCCGCACAGCGTGCATCGAAGAACTTGAAATTCACGTTAGCGTGTGAGAATGAAGACAACTGACTGGAGGCTTCAATTCTTACGTCCATGTTGGAAATTCTTGGCACGCCCATGGAAGTAGGAATATACTTCCACCAAGAACCATGGAACTAGTTGCGGAGACTTCAGTGACCTTTGAGGACTGCGGTAGTTTGTGAAAAGTAGGCTTTCTCAATTTACCGCTCATTTCGAAATTTGACGTTTCTACTTGCCTGCCTTGTTAAATTAGGTATGAAGAGAAGAAAACAGATATTGAAGGGTGATGAATCGATAAGAATAAAGAATATGGTGATCAATACCGTATGCAGAACTTCTAACGAACGTATAACTAGGAAATTAGGCCGATAAAGGTTATAGTGATTCGAGTCACACTTCAATTTCGAACCTCCACGATTTCATTATTTCGTACATTTTTAGACTTGATTACATTGAAATTAAACTAGGAAAGTACCTCAAAAAGTATTTCGTGATTTTCCAGAATTCCGATTATATTCACAAAATTCCCTAACTTTAACCTGTAAGCCCGGGCCTGACGAACCGGATGCCAGTGCTGAGGACAATTTTCAACACTGCCACCAATTTGTAAGCCTACTTGTCTAGGTAAAAGTTGACAAAGGAATTTAGTTACCAAGTCCATGTAGCCACTGAGTAGGTTCCTGAAGGGAAACTACTTTTTGTTTGACTGTGAAATGGGGGAGTCAAGAAAAGACCGAAACAACTTAATTTTACGTTAATTTTAGGATAATAAATTGTAATTACCTGTGAAGTATGGTAGCTCTTCGAAGGTGTTGACTCCTGGGTTGTTTGAATAATAAATATAATGCTGTTAAACCTGAAGGGTGTTTCGTTTTATCTCGGACGTCCAATTGTGTCCTGTGCCAGAAGGGCGTGTCCTTTGTGTCCCTAGTGTCTTTTGTGTCTAAGACACAAGTAACCCAAACGACCTGATGGGTCTGAAATGAATTAAAGAATATATTGAAAATTGAAGTTATTTATTTACCCCTAAATACTTCAGCTGATATGATGCAGGGTGAACTCAGAGAGAACACAAGATATGGAGTAAAATACCAGGTAAATAGGTTTATTCAAAGGCACAAGTGTGTTGATAACAAAATAGGACAAGCCTGAAGGGCGAATGTTAAAGTTGACAAGAAATACGAATGAGATCGTGAAATAGTTTAAGACTAGGTTGTTACAATGTTTCCAAAATAGACAATACTTTCCAAATTCCTTTTCCAATACAATTTCCAAGCTGTGTCTTCACCGTGTTCTAGTGTGTCTTTTATAGTTCGTGTCTTTTTCTCTAGTACAATTTACAATCTTGTGAGCCCCCACTAAAGTAAAGCAACAGAGAAGGGGTCGAGGGGATGCCGTCCCGTGCTCCCAGAAGACGACCAAGCACCAACTGCGACGCCCGCCGCCAGAGGCGCTCAGGGCGCACTGACGTCACTTTCCACCAATGACGGCCGGCCATGCTCACCCTGCTGGATGCCTTGAGCCTGAGGGTGGGGACACCTCTCATGAAATCCGAATGTAGGCGTGGGGCGGCCATTACCCTGTCTGTCTTTGACGCGAACATTTGATGCTATCAACCCACTCCCCCAGCCCCCAGTTGAACGTTTATCGTTTCCTCTCTGAAGCTATCAACTTAAATTCCCCTCAATTCAAGTCCGCAGCGAGTTACCATACCCACGAGTCTTGTTGAGCCATCCCCTTGTCGCCTTCAGCTGGAAAAGACCTTGGATCTCCAGTTGAACTTTCCCCAGATCTTCTCTTCACAACACCATCCAGGATTTCCTTCGGGCCCCGACGATGTGAGTGCAAAAACTAAACCTAATTCAATTGGCCAATTTGTTAGGTGTTCAAATTGTGTAAAGTTAGTTGTCTGAGAAAGTATAAACATTTTCGAGTCGAGTCAGTAGAGTAAAAGTACAACTATTTTGTATTGTAAAGTCGTGATTGAAATTGTCTAAATTCAAAGCAGGAAAGGAGGAGTAAGAATAACGCCCTGTTTGATTATAAGCATTTTATTTTCATACATAATTTCACATGTACATGTTTGTTTCGAGTCACCTTTGCAACATTTAAAGTCATTAAAGTTCCTATTAGTTGTAAAATTGCATTTCTCTTTTAATCTACCTAAATTCCGTAATCAGACAGGTTGAACGTGCACCACTTTAGAGTTCGTGCACAGCTACAAATTTCGTGCACTTGGCTTCACCTCGTGCACAATTACACTTTTGTGCACTATACTTATTTCGTGCATTGCACATTTATCGTGCATTTAATATTCCCTTCAGGAACAACATCGTAAGTCCTTCAGACCGAGTCACACTCAGTGATCTCGCAGTAGTTAGGCCCTTCAGGTTTTATTTTAATCTTGAAAGTTATCACGTACCTTCGAGCCGCTACAACAACCTACCAGGTAATTATCTAAATTTAACTTCATTTCATTTTTTATTAGAACATTACCTTACTTATGTCAGAATAGCCTCTCAACCTATTTTTGGGTTGGTTTCCAACAGAAATCTGGTGTTAAAATTCAATTAATAAATCAGAGCCCTCAGCTAAATAACGAATTCATTAAACTACACCTGGAGCTTACAATCTTTCTATATCAATTTACTACCACTCTTTAGAACTTTATTCACTGTTTTACGTTTTCACCTGCCCAACTATTTTTGGCCAAAAATGAGTTAGATACTTAGTTTGTGCACTCACGTGTTGGGCCCGAAGGTATCCTCGACGATCTTGATGCGGTTTTGATGAAGGCTCCAGTCGGATGTTGATGAATCCGAACAGAGGGATGATGGGGATGACTACTCAGCAAGTTCAGGGAGTAAATGCTCTCGCGCTGACTTTTTGAGAAGAGGGACAGGGAAGACTTTCTGCCGGAACGTACTTGTCGCGCAGTTAACAGGGGGGGTGGCTTTCTGCCAGAACGTAATCGTCGAGCTCTGGGGAAGGTGTGTTGGCTGCCGCAGGCCGCTGGATCTCGAGGGTTTCCCCCTCCCATTCATGACGTCATCCACGGCCTTCCTGAACAATCAGGCTGCCATTCGGGTTCGGCTGAAGCTCTGCTGCCGTGGTAGACATCGGTGGTTTGTTCCACCCCCGGCATTCATGGTTGAAGTAGGGTTCGGACACCTATGGTGGAGGTCGGTGTCCTTATCGTAGGGAGGCGGACCACGCCCCTGTAGAGCTGGCCCAAATTACCCCTCCACAGTCCTTCGCCGCAGGTGGCTCTGTGGGGGCGGCATCTTGGGGTTCAGGAAGGGAGGTGTAAACCTACCCCAGCTCCGTCACCTTGTTGGTTTCAGTGAGCAGGGGCTCACAAACCGATGCTGAAAGTTTCGTCTTTCCAAATTTTCTCTAACTTTTCCAATTTGGGGTCACCTCAATAAATGATTGATAGGTGGAAATAGAACACTTACCAATAAGAATAGAATAATAAAATATTCAACATGGACGCATCACATTGGACAAGGGTGAAAATAAGGTAGTAAATATAAGGTGTCTCAGAACTATCCAATATTAACTTCAGGATTCGATTTTACAACAATTTTTCCCTCCTAGCACTTTTTTTATCTCTCTCAAAATGTCACTTTTTTCACTTGGATTTTTTTTCTTTATATTTTTCACCTCGCGCCACAGAAAAGTCACGAAGTCCTCAATGAGAAATTTCACCATGTCGGAATTTCCTATTTTTGACCCCAAAATCGGATTCAGCACCTCGAAAAACCTCCTAAGGCAAACTTTCAGCCCGAATTCCTAATTTACGAATAAAAAAAAGTGTAGAAAATACGAATGTTTAAAAAAACCGGGAAAATGACGTCATCCTGGAATAGTTCATTTATGGCCGCTTGAAGCGCTGAGATCGAGAAATCTATAGTCCCCGGATGCAAAATTTCACGAAACAGTAAAGATTGAAATCGAAAAACTGAAGAAAAAAATAGAAAAAGCAAGATGTGGAAAATTAGGTTTCCCCTGTTTTTGTTTGATAACTTTTCTCTTAGAAAACACAATTTCGTCGTCCCAATGGGCAACACTGGGAGGAGACAGCGATCCGAACAGCCCAATCAGCGAGCGTTCCCACTTCACGTCCGTCTTCCCGGTTAGTTTTGAAATCAAAAATTTTGATTGTCTCCCAAAAATAACAGGAGACTTATTTTCCGAAATCAGCCCGATTTTCATCTATCCCACACCATTAACTGTTCAGGAAAAATGCAAACAGAATTCGGTGAAATTCCTCATTTCCACACAAAATTCAAATCTGATTACACTGTTGAAAAAAGCCTTAAATTTCTCATTAAACTTTCGACCAGTTCAGAAAAAACTTACACGGATAGTCTTTCTACCTCATTCAAATTCGACGATTTCTGGTTTTTTCGAACATATTGGTGATTTTTTCTGATACTTTCACGATCATGGTTCAGTTTATTTTTGCTTGAGCAGGAAGTGAGGAAGTATCAAGATTGTGAATCTTTTTTGTTGAGCCCTACTGAAATATCAATGTAGTGATGCCACCAAGGCTTACTCTGCTATCACTTGTCTATGTTGATGCTTAGCGGCTGTCATTTTGTAACCTTCTATCTCTGTGTTTTTTTCATATAGCTGTTTTCCAAAAAATATAAGTTTCTTTCTCGAGACATTTACATCCTTTCGTATTAAAAACTCACTGTGTATTGGCTCTGCCAATTGATCCCCTGAATATCAAGATAAAATCACGTAATTCCACCTCAAACTACAAAAAATTGAATCAATAACGTATTTCTTCTGAAAATTGTTCATATTAATATCATTGATCATCATTTCAAAAGTTAATTCTATACGATTTAAAAAATAACTACCCAGTTTAATGGTAAATTGATGGGATACCCAAAATCTTATACAAACAAATGAAATGTAAAAATAAAGGTTATTAAATGAGACTGCAAAAACCAATCACATTCTTAACAAATAATATATTTATAATTCCTTCACCACATTTGCCCAAAAATTCGTCAAAATATTGCAAGAACCAAGATTTTGCAAGTTTCTTCAGAATGAACTAAACATGTAATTTTCACATTAACTTACGTCTGTAGAGCTTTTTCAATGAGAAAGATCTTCAATTAACGATGTTAGCGCTTGGCTCGCGGCTGAAAGTGGAACTACACCTGGTTTATCCAACTATGGTGGGAAAAAAGTTTTGATTTGTGAATTCTGTACATCCAATGATGAATTTACTGTACTCAATTTGTTGAAAATCAGATGAATTTCATGTGAACATAACTTGGAATACAAAAGCAGGCCGCTAACCTATTTATATTCCTCTTTCAAATTACCGCTAGAGGCTTTGAGATGCAGAGAAGAGGAAGAAACGACGGTAAAGGTGTCCTCGTTTCCTCCACTTCGAGCGCTAATCTAAATTCTCCCAACACCAGAACTGCAGAATTAATTTGATTGAAGCAACAACGGTTCCTAAAGCTATTGCATGAACAACTTCGAAAATCAGTCCATCGATTCTATCACAAGTAATTTTGATTTTTCAAAATGAAAATATCATAAACAACCAAACGGGAGCCTCGCTAGAACGTGGATCGCTTGTATTGCAAAGCAATCAGTACCGCTCAATTCTCTCAACAATAATTGTTAGTTAGGAACTGAATAATAACTGAAACGTTTCACTGAGTTAGTTTTTCAAAAACTGGTTGAAAATCGTGAAACTCATCAAGAGAAATTAACGGTAGTCAAGTACATCAATGAAAGTAAATTATACAATTATAATTTATATAAACCAAATAAGAATAAAGCAGTATTAGACTAGATTTTGAAGTCTTTACAAAATTTTGGTTTCGTTCAGTTTGTTGAGTGCATTTTTGAAAGCTCCAGTCGAACAAGTCATCAACTATGATCTATCAAATAAAATAGTAGTTTTTCTCATTGAAATAAATGTAAGATTAAGGTTATTAAGATGTCTAAGCCTAAAGCATTCATTAACTCAGTTATGAAGTTTTATTCGTCTTTTAAGAAACAATCGTACTAAACTAAGATTTTCTGTGATTGATATTACTGTGCGAAAGGATTATTTTTGAAAGAAGGACAAAGCAGCGCGAATGCGCTCCAACTTGATGCGGCGGAGGAAGGAACTAATGAGCTGGTATTCGGCTTGTGAGCGGCGCCCTCCGTACGAGTCTGTGGTCAACACTTTGGTGGTCATCGTCAGCAACCACTGGAGGACCTGAAGAAGATTGTCTCTCTGAATATAACTGGTAATAATAATTTAGGTTGTCGTTCTTGTGGGAAAACGAGACCAATGTCGGAAAATAGCTTAAGTACAACTAGATTAGAAACTACCTAAGTTGCGTACAGCATTTTCACGACAAATTGGAGTTTTACACATCAAATTGGAGATTTTCCATTTCAAATTGAAGGTTTAACACATCAAATTGGAGGATGACAGAAATACATGATTTAATTCTGGGATATTTTATATTTCGTCGGCTTACAAGTGAAATTCACTAAGTCAGGAAAAGTAGTTTTGAGAAAATCGAAGTTGAAATTTTTAAATTTTTGAATCACATGTTTTTTAGGGAAGAAATTAGATTAAGGGGTTGAAATTTGGAACGTAGCTTCCTCAGGATGTCTAGATGCATTCATGGGAGTTTCAAGAGGCTGGCTTCAATCAAAAGTACTTTTCATGGTACTTTTTCCATAAAAGTGCCTGACTTAGTGAATTTCACCTGATTATAACGACTTAATGGTTTTCACTTGACGAAAAACTCTTCAGGCGTGATGACTTATGGATTCCAAGCCTGATTCTTGATCGCAATTATAAGGGGGAAAAGGATTCTTTTTTAAGTCACGGGGTTTATCTTTCTTTCTTTTCTCTTCAGCAATAATTTTGTTTCTCTAATTTCAACTTCTTATTCATTCTTATTTTAAACTCTTCTTTATTTCTCTTCGACTTGGTTTTATTTTACACAGTCATTCTGAAATTCTACTTGAATAAAATTGCTAGGAACAGCGTGGAAAAAAATTAAAACTTGAATTCAAAAGTAGTTTAAATAGGAAATCACTGCCACTTTGTGTCACTCGCTTTCAGAATTCGGTTCTTTTTCAAAATTCTCAAAAGGGTAAAAAAAAGTGGGTGTGGCACATAGCTTCCTCGTATCCATAACCCGATTATATAGATGATCAGATGCATAGTTGTTAATCTCAAAACACCAATCTCTAAGTACCTTTCACTACCCTCATAGGGGACCATCTACACGCTAATCTAAACAATCCTAGAAAATTTCATCAAATTCGGATGAAAAATTAAGTGAGTAATTTAATAAAAAATACTTAGCCTCGGCTGGGATTCGAACCCGCGACCCCTAGGGGACAGTTGAAGTTACGGCTGTTACAAGGAATTCACGTTTGCGCATACGCAGTCGCTTCTATCAGTCCGGGGATGATGCTTTTCATAGGAGACTATCTAAAACCTAATCCACATAATCCCTGAAAATTTCATCGAAATCGGGTGGAAAATGTGGAAGTTATGGCCGTTACAAGGAAATTCACGTTTGCGCATGCGCAGTGGCTACTATCAGTGCGAAGGTGATGATTTTCATAGGGGATCATCTAAATACTAGTTTGTAACATCCCTGATAATTTCATCAAAATCGGATGGAAAATGTAGAAGTTATGGCCGTTACAAGGAATTCACTTTTGCGCATGCGCAGTCGTTTCTATCAGTCCGGGGATGATGATTTTCATAGGGGACCGTCTACACACCAACCCGCACAATCCCTGAAAATTTCAAAGAAATCGGACAATAACTTCGTACAGTTATGCGCGTTACAAGGAATTCATGACAGACACACAGACAGACAGACAGACAGACACATAGACAGACAGACACGGAATCAAAATTGTTCAGAAAGGTCTAAAACGCAAAACGCGAGTGGAAATTTTGATTTTGGAGAACTTTTTTTTTTCGTCCTTGAAAAGTGAAAACAAAGCTTCCGCTACCTTGGTAGACTCGGAAGCAAAAGTGGGGAAACGTGGGGGATGGAGGAAAAAAGATTGAACAAAGTCAGATGAATCTACAAGGGATAAGAGGCGTCTGGAGATCCAGCGGCTCGTCCTCGACCCAAGCGCTCCAAGCGGCCTTCCTGCTAACTTTCTTATCTCCTCTGTTTCCACGGACCTAGCACCTATCCTACTAGAGTATCCTACAAGAGATCTTCATGTCTGTTTCTCCCTTTTTCCTCAACTCCACTTCCATCCGGGTTAGCATTAACTTTTGCTTCCGAGTCTACCAAGGTAGCGGATGCTTTGTTTTCACTTTTCAAGGACGAAAAAAAAAGTTCTCCAAAATCAAAATTTTCACTCGCGTTTTGCGTTTTAGACCTTTCTGAACAATTTTGGTTCCGTGTCTGTGTGTCTGTCTGTCTGTCATGAATTCCTTGTAACGCGCATAACTATACGAAGTTA
The DNA here is from genome assembly GCA_009739505.2 of Apolygus lucorum. Classification (NCBI taxonomy): domain Eukaryota; kingdom Metazoa; phylum Arthropoda; class Insecta; order Hemiptera; family Miridae; genus Apolygus; species Apolygus lucorum. The sequence continues at coordinate 15,345,537 of CM019174.2, forward strand.
TTGTCCGATTTCTATTAAATTTTCAGGGATTGTGCGGGTTGGTGTGTAGACGGTCCCCTATGAAAATCATCATCCCCGGACTGATAGAAGCGACTGCGCATGCGCAAACGTGAATTCCTTGTAACGGCCATAACTTCTACATTTTCCATCCGATTTCAATGAAATTTTCAGGGATGTTACAGACTAGTATTTGAATGATCCCCTATGAAAATCATCACCTTCGGACCGATAGTTGTCACTGCGCATGCGCAAACGTGAATTTCCTTGTAACGTCCATAACTTCTACATTTTCCACCCGATTTCAATGAAATTTTCAGGGATTATGTGGATTGGGTTGTAGATAGTCCCCTATGAAAATCATCATCCCCGGACTGATAGAAGCGACTGCGCATGCGCAAACGTAAATTCCATGTAACAGCCGTAACTTCAACTGTCCCCCAGGGGTCGCGGGTTCGAATCCCAGCCGAGGCTAAGTATTTTTTTGATCTAATCACATACATCTACTCACTTTATTTTTCATCCGAATTTGATGAAATTTACTAGGATTGTCCAGATTAGCGTGTAGATGGTCCCCTATGAGGGTAGTGAAAGGTACTTAGAGATTGGTGTTTGGAGATTAACTACTATGCATCGGATCATCTATATAATCGGGTTATGGATACGAGGAAGCTATGTGCCACACCCACTTGGCAGACGTTTTTCTGTTGCTAGAATCTATTGCTAACTTCACCCCGGTTTTTTTTAGACGATTGCAATAGCTTCATTTTTTGGAAAATTCGCTGCAAGTGCCTTCAGTTACCGAAGAATGAAACTTGTCTTGTAAAAACAATTACCTATTTTTTTAGGTAGATGTACTTAGGAAAGAAAAAGGTTTTTTATTGACCTGGACTACCTACCTCCAACCATTGATGAGACCTCAACGAAGTTCATCATGCACCATCTATTATTATTATTACAAACTCAAATTGAGCGTGAGAATGAGATAAGAGAGTTAGCAGGAAGGCCGCTGTGAGCGCTTGTGTCGAGGACGAGCCGCTGGATCTCCAGACGCCTCTCAAGGGATACTACGGCCAGCTGATCAAACAAACGTTCGACAATAACAATCTGGAGTCGAGCAAACTGAAGCTATGGGTAGGTGGATCGCCAAAATGTGTATATTTTCATCCAAGATCCACAGGAATTATTCAGAAATTAATCCATTCAAGTGACTTAGTGAATTTCTCCTCTTCATGGGCAAGAAGGCAGTATCAATATTTTCACTGGAGAAATTCACTAAGTCATGGTAATTTCCACAATAACGACTTAATGAATTTCTCCTGTCTATAATTCTTAAAATGCTGACTTGATGATATAGAATTTTGTAGTTTCAAAGGAAACCATTCCTCAGATCTCAAAATTGACTTCACCAATCGTTCGGGCGTCAAAAAATGCATAGGAGTAGCAAATAAACCGGAAATTGAAAAAATTGACTAAGTGAATTTCACTTGTAAGCCGACGATTTGTATATTCTTGTATAGGTATTTTGGTGACAATACAACAGGACAAGGCCTAATTACAGTATATCACTACAAACATGAAACTAAATAATAATGATTAAAAATAGACATATCACAGTTAAAGTATCACTGATCGTAAGATTGCATTAGCACGGATAAAACGAGGTTTCTAAATACAATATGTGAGTTAAAGAAAATGTCAATATTTGGAGCGGAGTTGGACAGTTTATTGTATTCTCGGGACGATCGGACAGAGAAAGTGGAGGCATGAGATGAAGTGCGACGTGTGGAAACAGAAAATAGCTGGATTCACCTGCTGTTGAGTCGAGGTACATGCAGGGATACAGCAGAGAGGAGCCTGGGGGAGTCAATAGACCCGTGAAGTAGTCTGTGGAATAAGGAAAGGTCCATCCAGCTGCGTCGCACTTGAAACGGAGGTACGTTGAATCTTCTACACAGTGGCATGCAGCTGGCCCGAAAAACATAGACCCCTGATGCCCTGAATGAGAGATCTCTGGAATCGCTTCTGGACTCGCTCCAGTCCTGAGATGCATTTCTTCCGCGAAGGCGACCAGATTTCACTCCCAAATTACAGGTGAGGACGAACTAATGAGAGATAGAGGAGCCTCATAGCGTCCAGGCTTGCGAGGTGCTTGCAATTTAGGATCACCATGCCCAGCATGCCCATAGCCTTGGATATTGCCTGCCTTATATGAGTAGCAAATGTGAGTTTGCAGTCGAAAATGATGCCCAAGTCACGAATTTCAGAGACACGCTCGAGTACTGACTGGATGTTATAGTGGAAAGCTGAAGGTTGGCGCTTGCGAGAGAAGGTTATGGTTTGGATTAGGGATGGGTATCGTTATAAAAGTATCGATATTTTATATCGATACTGTATCGTATCTGAGTATCGATGCCCCAAGTATCGTTGGGCATGAGTATCGATATTTCAAAATATCGAGTATTGATACTTTAGTGCCACAAATTATCGATATTATCCAATATTCTCAAGAAAAATAATTTTTACAACAATTTTTATTCATTTTTACTATCTTATCAGATCCTACAACAATTTTTATTCATTTTTTACTATCCTATTAGAGTCCAAGCAGAGTGATTTTCTCCATGATATAAACGTTAATTGTGCAACCTAATGTAATTACCCAAAAGCCTCTCTACCTTCTTCATTTTTCAGCCATTATGTTGAATTTTCCGCGAGAAATGTATCGATATTCGATATTTAGAAATATCGGATCCAAAGTATCGATATCCAAAAATATCGGATAGTACAGTATCGATACTAAAATATCGAGTATCGGTACGAAAATATCGATATTTTGAAATATCGAGTATCGATACCCATCCCTAGTTTGGATAGCAATAACAACAAATTAACGCGTGACTAGGCACCTTTAAAAGAATAGCAGTTGGAAGAGATGGATACATAAAATGGAATGTCTTCGTCATGTTGCACGGAGTAGGTTTCCAGATGCACTGGGGTTTTCCGCTTTCTAAAATTGATGTGAAACGAACCATTTCCCATCATCCTCCAATTTGAAATGGAAAACCTCTAATTTGAAATGGAAAACCTCCAATTTGAAATGGAAAACCGCCCATTGAAACGGAAAACCTCCAAATTGATGTGTGAAACCTACCAGCTTACCAACGAAAGTACTTGAAAATTTGCCTAATCTTGTGGTAGAATGCATTCGAACTATCGAGAGTCTATAAACTGATAATTTTACCTCAGAAGAACTAGGTAGGGGGCTGTCGACTCTCTTCGTCCACGCACTGGGAGCCCAAAGATGCAACTGCAACACGTCAGCTGCTAATTCAGCGCTAGGTCTCTGAGAGGCAACAAAAATACAATTGAATATTTTCAAACGATAAATTATGGTATCTTCATGAAATGATAGGTTGTTCAAATTGATGGAACAGAAGGGTGAGATACACCTAGCAAATCATCACATGGAGAAATTCAAATTCAAATTCAAAAGTTTTTATTTGCAAATCCTAAAAATAGGCAGTACAAACATCAAGTACAATGAGGAATTTCACCGATTTCTGTTTGCATTTTTCCTGAATAGTTAATGGTGTGGGATAAATGAAAATCGGGCTGATTTCGGAAAATAAGTCTCCTGTTATTTTTGGGAGACAATCAAAATTTTTAATTTCAAAACTAACCGGGAAAACAGACGTGCAGCGGGAACGCTCGCTGATTGGGCTGTTCGGATCGCCGTCTCCTCCTAGTGTTGCCCATTGGGACGACGAAATCGTGTTTTCTAAGAGAAAAGTTATCAAACAAAAACAGAGGAAACCTAATTTTCCCCATCTCGCTTTTTCTATTTATTTCTTCAGTTTTTCGATTTCGAACTTCACTGTTTCATGAAATTTTGCATCTGGGGACTATTGATTTCTCGATCTCAGCGCTTCAAGCGGCCATAAATGAACTATTTCAGCATGACGTCATTTTCCCGGTTTTTTTAAACATTCGTATTTTCTACACTGTTTTGTTTATTCGTAAATTAGGAAGTTCGGGCTGAAAGTTTGCCTTAGGGGGTTTTTAGAGGTGCTGAATCCGATTTTGGGGTCAAAAATAGGAAATTCCGACATGGTGAAATTCCTCATTACAAATTCAATAAGGGCAGTGCCGATCACAAGTGGGTGAAGGGAGCGCAGGTAAGAGCCCGACCGACCCCAGGCTCCACTCACCATGATGGCTCTCCGCATAGGGATACCCACGAGGGAAACGACTGCCACGCCAGTGACCAGCCGCCCCAACACAGGACATCCCCAAGGATCCCATTCCCAACAGGGAAAAGAGATCAATAGAGCCACCCCCAGGACCGATAGGGCGACCACCGACCAACAGGAGAGGAGAACCCAATCATACACTCATTCATTCAATAAATACATTCACGCCACTAATAATTAATTTTTAAATATAACAAAAAAAACACGAAGACAAAAAATATCACAGATCAGGCACTTACCACTATACTAGACAGAGTACTTACAAAAAAAATTCCTCTGCTAGACAATTAAAGTCAACTAAATCTAAATAAACCCTATTATTATTATTATTCATTCAATTCTTTTGAGTCGTCAATATACACATTACAAAAAGTTAAATAGACCATTGAATATTAAAAGAAAAGAAACACAATTGGGTATTCCTCTCATCGAGAAACTTGTCCGGGACAAGGTAACATTAGCCAGCAGGCTTTCAATGTAAAATTGTATTTGAAATGCAGAAATCCCAAATTGAAATAAAGCTTTGATCATGATTACCTTGTTTGGGGACCTAGCGAGAAGGGCGTACACTAGGCGAGTCACCACATCCGGAACGTCAGAAGGCAAAGGAGGAAGGTCTTTTTCCAAGTACGTCCTGCTGTTTAGAAGCGCCCGTCCGCTGCCACCAGGTTCAGGGCTGAATGGATTTCGACCGGTGAACAACTCATAGGCAATCGCGCCAGCTGCCCAAGCATCAGATTTCGAGTAATCGATAACTGCAAATTGACCAGGAGTGGCGTTGATGACCTGAAAGACACGATAGATTTACTTTACACAAAGGCTCCTACAGCAGAATTGAGGATATTTAGACCTGCAATGTGAGTTTCGTTGCAAGAGATAAAAATTAATATGAATACCTTATTGCATTCGTCATTCTATTACCTCAGGTGCCATGAGAGCAGGGTTTCCACCTCGATCAGTGTGTCTGGTCCTGAATGGAAGTAAAAGCGAGCCACCAGAGTCGTGAAAAGAACACCCAAAGTCAGTGAGCACAAGTCGAGGAACCTCAGGGCGACCATCAGCGTCCATGCTCAGATCCAACAAAAGATTGTCGGATTTCAGGTCTCTGTAAAACGGACGAAAAAATCAATTTACTTGAAGATTATTAGATTTTCAGGAGACTGGCGCCGAATTGGGATAGATTGAGAAGATTTTTGGAGGCCCTATGCTCCTCAAGGAAGCAGAGGCATTTTGAGAGTAAAAAGTCAAGTTATAAAGTCAGTGGTAGGTAATGAAGAAGAGACAGTGATTCTAGCCTGAGACAAACGATAGCCAAGACTTTCTTGCCAATTTCAGATGTACCCCAAGAGAATTAGGAGGCTGAGGTCTCAGTCCAACTGTCTCACTTCTGATCATCTTCTGAGGTTTAGAACCGATATTGCAGGTCAAGATTCTCCCACAATGGTGCCGACTACTAGTATGCTTAAACTAACATCTACATTAATATCCAACTGCAGGTAAAGATAAAGCAGCAAAGCCCAAGAGATTTATGATGCTGTAGTCTTAGTCCATCTTCTTCACTGCTGTTCAGCCTCTGAGAAAGTTTACCATCGCTCTGGCTGGTCAAGGTCCTCCCTCAATGGCGCTAATGACTAGCTTGCACAAACTCCAATGAAACAAATATCTACAATAACTTACCTATGAGCAACTCCATGGCGGTTGATATGGGCTATGCCTTCAAGCAGCTGCGTAAATAAAAGCACAGATTCGCGCATTTCAGGAAGTTTGATGTTGTTGCTTCCATCAGCAGCTCGTTCAGTCAGATATGCCTTCAAATTTGTGTCATACCTGTAACAATGGACAATTAGGTGTAACGATGGATTGGAATTTGGTAATTCCACCTTCAATCTCATCTCTTAAAAATACGTTTTCACTTCCAAAATTGAGATTGAAAACTAATCTTCAAAAAGGTAGTGACATTCCTTATTGTCACCTCACTGTTGCCCTCATTTTGAACGCGAAGATGTAGAGCCTAGCTCTTGTCATAGAAACTCAATTACATACACTAGGCAACCAAAAACTAAGTAACGTACAAAACAATCGTGGGAGATTGATATTTACAGAATACACGACAGAACAACGAGCAAGATAATGGGATAAGACGACATTACGAGAAGATTCAGACAATTGAAACTTCAATTACAATCACTGCAATGACATGATCCAGAATATAACGCCAAAATCAAAATGTTCAGTTTGATAATCGGAACAAAACAGTGAGTACCAAAGGAAATGCCAAACATGAAGTTGAGGGGGTTGTTAACCCTCAACTGTAGGCCCAGATGTGCTAAATGAGAAACACGGGCGTCGCTGAGGATGACAGCCACTTTCTCTGTGTGACCAGTCCTGTCAATGTTCAGAGTCCGCTACTTTGGGGGAGGAAGCCCGAGAACTGGGGAAGTGGTGGACCTCCTGAAGACAGGAGACTGGGATGCTCTGGCACAGTAAGGACCGTTTTCACCAACAATCCATTAACTCCGTTCGACGAAAACTGCGTTTAAAGTAAACTGAGATTGATCTCCAGTCAAAATTCGTTTCGGTTTCACCAAGTTGAACGAGTTCTCAGGAATAGCGTTTTCGATGATCTCTGGTCAACTTCTTCTTCACCATCGAAGCATCGAAAATTAGTCGTAAAACTCTGATCTGGAAGGCAGTGAATTGGTAATATGGGAGATAACGAAATTGTTTTGTGACAGTTTTCCCGCAGAATCACTTTTTCGTTAGTTTTGACTTCATTCAATCCGTGATATTTCATCAATCCGTCAACTATCCTCTTTCAGCGCTATAATTTGTGTTGTTCATAAGTTCATTATGATTGTTGGAGTTCAGATTTTCGATTGGACGTCTACCTACTTCATCAACGTGAGTACCTTTACCTACCTTTATCTGGTGATTCCCTCTTCCAGGCTCTCCGTGTTTTTCTACATATGTGCCTTACTGCATGACTCCTAAACCATATAGGTATCTACTCACCGGTACTTTCAACTACTCTGAGCTAGTAGACATAGCTAATTGCCTAATAATGTGCGGATGCAAATTTTTGTTTCAGATTCCAGATAACAGGCTACGAACTGTGTGTCAATGACGTCTTTTCTGAACAAATAAGGTGAATTTCATTCTTCATGTCAAGAAAACCCATTATCACTTCAGCATTCATGAAATACTACTACGATCGGTACTTGTGTAAAATTTTATGTACGCATTTTATAAGAATGAATGAATTAAAATGATAATAATTGTATTCAATAAAACGTGATACGTATGAATTGATTTGTTCATCTGCCTACACATTCCTCCAAGTCAATCATGCTGCAACAACTCGGTTCTTATTTCACCTACCGATGCTGATTATGGTACAAACAAAAATAAATTCGTAGGTAAGTAATAAGAAAAGAATTTTCAGCATAATTATTTGAGATAATGCGTAATCAAATAATAATAATGATTCAATCAAACAACAATACAAGAATATAAACGACGTACCTAGGTAAGCAGTCTTTAGTAAACACCTAAAGAGAAATATGAAGGGGGGATCTTGTGAAAAAATATGTATTCACCAGAAATGATATAGGTTTGTAGCAATTTTATTTTCATAATGATTAACATCAGTAAAACCAACTACTCACAATAGGTACGTAAAATGCACACAGCAACTGGGAAACTGAGATGGTAAAGAAACTTGCAGGCTGAAATAACGACGTCCTGCGCTGGGTTTGTTTGGGACCACGAATAATGAAATGGTTCACAATTTCGTTAGCCTTTCTCACTCCCGTATAATACCTACGAGAAGGTATTTATGCGCACCAAAGCTCGTGACATGATGAAAACTCCAGCGAAACACGGACGAAAAAAAACTACAGCTCGACAGAATAGGAAAAATAACAATGGCGACCACGTCCATCGCTTTAAACGAAGATCAAACCGATTAACCAGCCAAAATTGAGCGATCAGCGCCAAACGCCGGATGAACCGAGGAAGGCGTTGATCGCCTCTGGTGAAATCCATTTTCTCGGTTCAGTAGTTGAATCGGCCCTCGAACTCCGATCAAAATGTTGGTGAAAACGGCCCTAAGAGGCGTTGCAAGCCTCTACAGGCGAGTTCAACTGGTGAAGTTATATAGTTAAGCAGCTTCATTGCTGTAATCGTTGTCACGGAGTAAGTGCAGCCCTAGCATCCACATCTCAGACCAATCCCGACGACGCCGAGGCTCATTGTTGTATACATGTTTAGTACCTCAAGTATATTGTTCATAATATATTGTAATAAACATGTTCTTCTATCTCATGTAAATCTATCCACCATTAACCAAATCGGAGGTTTTTACAAGCAGAAGGCTCAGGGGTTATAGAATTTTTGCAACCCAGTATCGGGCTGTTGATCCTGAAAAGAGCTGATAAGGAAACCGAATGGTAACCTAAGCCTAGTTCCAATAGAATCTGCTTAGAACAAACTGGATACCTCTAAAATGTAATAACATTGATTCAAGTGATGTTTCAGCAAACATTGTCGTTGTTCGAAACTATGTCCAGTGTTCGTGGACTATGAGAAGTTTCTAACAACATGGTTATCATTATTGGTGCTGTTCGTGATCGCCGTCATGTCAATCCCACTACTCAAAGACCCAAACTTCCGGAGGAAAGTTTCTTGTTACTTTAGTAGAGCCAAATGCTACGTTCTCTGGTTCTCGGACACGTGAGTTTAAAAAAAAGAGATTTGTGTACCTAATCGTAGATACCTGTATTTGATAAGAGTCTCCAATCAGTGGTCGCTGATTCTGAGCCAGCATCGAACACGCTGGTTTTCGTGGAGCAGGAGAGAAGAAGGAGTCCAAAAATTGGTGGAAATCGGCAACTATATCCGTTACTGAGTCTACATGATTAACCATGGTGTCACTAGTGTCACCGAAAATATCTCAGGAACTCCACAGCTATCCCAAGGTGTCACCGAAGTAACTAGATTTAAATGAGGAATTTCACCGATTTCTGTTTGCATTTTTCCTGAATAGTTAATGGTGTGGGATAAATGAAAATCGGGCTGATTTCGGAAAATAAGTCTCCTGTTATTTTTGGGAGACAATCAAAATTTTTAATTTCAAAACTAACCGGCAAAACAGACGTGCAGCGGGAACGCTCGCTGATTGGGCTGTTCGGATCGCCGTCTCCTCCCAGTGTTGCCCATTGGGACGACGAAATCGTGTTTTCTAAGAGAAAAGTTATCAAACAAAAACAGAGGAAACCTAATTTTCCCCATCTCGCTTTTTCTATTTTTTTCTTCAGTTTTTCGATTTTGAACTTTACTGTTTCATGAAATTTTGCATCTGGGGACTATGGATTTCTCGATCTCAGCGCTTCAAGCGGCCATAAATGAACTATTCCAGGATTACGTCATTTTCCCGGTTTTTTTTAAACATTTGTATTATCTACACTGTTTTGTTTATTCGTAAATTAGAAAGTTCGGGCTGAAAGTTTGCCTTGGGAGGTTTTTAGAGGTGCTGAATCCGATTTTGGGGTCAAAAATAGGAAATTCCGACATGGTGAAATTCCTCATTGTGATTTAAAAACTAATGGGCAGATCAAAATTTTTTAAATAATTTTTTATAAGTTATTAAAAGTCAAAAAATTATGTTATGACAATAATTTTGAAAATTGTCTTTTTCGACGATTTTTTGGAAATTTTTGTTATAACTTTATTTTGAAACTTCTAATGGCCCACAAATAATTCTGCCGCTCATTTAATTTGAAATTTCAATTTAATTCTGGTTACTCCGGTGACACCTTGGGACAGCTGTGAAGTTCCTGAGATGATTTCGGTGACATTAGTGACACCATGGTTCAATTAGGGTTAACTATTCGACCAATACAATATCCCATACCTAACGATAGATTAAGAAAACTGGAACCTTTTGTTCTATGCAATAGAGACATACAACTCCAGGAACAAGTGAAACCAGCCAGCACCCATCATCCCTACGTAACTTTTATGGTGGCTCCTATCGGTTTTGCTGGTCTCTGGCGACTCTACCTCTCAGAATCACCAGAAACCCAGCAGACAGATGGGGACATCTTGATACTAACCTATACTAACCGTGGAAAAATTTATAATAAAATACTTCATTGATAGGATTAAGTCCAGTGTTGGCCAATTACGGAGAAGACATGAAGGCAATCGGGCCAGGGCCAAACAAAGAACATCGGATAAGAAAGATCAATTAAAAGCAAAGGCCAAAGAAGAGAGAAAGAAGCTCAGCAAGTCCCGCAGTACGTCAAGAGCCGATCAGGCTCAACGAGCGTCAGCGAGTAAAGAGAGACGACCAACGGCTGAATCGAAGAAATCGAAAACTTCAATTTCAGACCCAGCAGGTCCAGCAACACGGAAATCAAAAACTTCAGTTTCAGACCCAACAGGTCCAGCAACACGGAAATCAAAAACTTCCGTAAATGACCCACTGGGACTGCCGACGAGGAGATCTAAGAATTCAATCATTGACCAACCACGTCAATCAGGTCCAAAAACGTCAGTTTCCGATCCACCAGGTCCTCCTTCAAGGAAGAGCTCTCAGAGAATGTCACAGAACCAATGAGGTGAGGTACATGCTGTTTATAGTGCACAGGCGATTGAACCTCGAACATAATTAGTTCATTTAACATTCTCCTTGAAATCTGTTCGTCCACGCATCTATTTAACAGCATAGGTAGCTGCAACAGAGCCCTCTTTTAGAGAGGACAAATTGAGAACTAGAGCCTGTCTTCTGTTCACACTACCACTCAGCTGGGTGGTGGATGCAACAACAACTATTGGCCGCTTGAGATCCAGTCGCCTGTACTTTGTAAAGCACAAAGGCGCTAAGTCCAAAAACGTTGTTTTGTGAACAACGCAAAAGAAGTTTTCACCAGTGCACAATGGGGTGTGCGCATGGGTCGGAAAAACTATTTATAGTTATTTTTAATCTAAACTAGACCTCATTCTGGGAATTTTGACACCAACTGCACCCTTCTAGCGTGAGAAGACCTTTTTCAATGATTTTTCAAAGTGTCGAATGTTTATGACGTAACAGTGGGTGGTCCCGCCCAGGCGGGAGGGGCGCGTGACGTCATAAACATTCGAAACTTTGAAAAATCATAGAAAAAGATCTTCTTCTTCTTCTTTATGTGCCTTATCCAGCTAACCGGACGTTGGCAATCACTGCGGCGAGAGCGTCCCGGTCCTCTGCAGTTCTGAAAAGCTCCTCCGCACGCTGAATACCCGTCCACTTCCTCAAGTTATTCAGCCAGGAGAGCCGTCTTCTTCCAGCACCGCGCCGACCCTCGATCTTCCCTTTCATAATCAACTGAAGTAGCCGATACTTTTCTCCTCTCAATATGTGTCCCAAGTATGCAATTTTACGGCATTTCACCGTAACCAGGAGCTTCCTCTGAACTTGAGCCTGCTGGAGAACTTCCTCGTTTGAAATGTGGGCTGTCCAAGGGATCCGAAACATCCTACGCAATAGCCACATCTCAAAGGCTCCTATTCTGCTCAGGGTGGCAGCCTTTAGGGTCCAAGCCTCCGCTCCATACAACAAGACAGACCATACATAACATTTTACCATTCTCCATCAGAGAGGGAAGTTGAGGTTCTTGTCACAGAAAAGATTTCTCATTTTCGAGAATACGGAACGAGCCTTCTCAATTCTACATTTAACCTCCATGTCCGGATCCATAGATTCATTGATGAGGCAGCCCAAGTACTTGAATCTCCTTACTCGTTCAACTCGGCGGCCATTGAGTTTCAACACAGCATCATCATGAGAGGAACGACTGAAAACCATCCATTTGGTCTTCATAATATTGATTGTCAGACCCGCCCGTTGGCCAGCACTTTTTCAAGAGAAGCTGAAGATCCTCTAGGCTCTCAGCCAACAGCACGGTATCATCAGCATATTTGATGGAGGTGATTCGCTCCCCAGTCACACTGACCCCAACATCTACAAATCTAAGAAAAAGATCTACTCATCCAAAAAGAGAACGGTTGGTGTCAAAATTCTCAGAATGAGGTCTACTTTCGATTAAAAATTTAAAAAAAAATCAGGCGCACCCCCCATTCCTAACATAATGGCTTATTAAACTAAACTCCTCAATTTCTTCAAGAAATTGTCAAGCTATAATCGTCAAAAAGGTCAATAATGGTTTTGATGTATTTGAGTTTGTTTGAAATGAAAAATGTGGAAGATGGATGGACGTATCGCCTTTATACTTTAAGGTATCGATATTATTTTGTAATCTGAGTCTTCTATTTCTGTAACAAGGTGCAGACTACATTCAGGAAGTGGCCAGATAGGAAGACTTACTGTACTTCGATCAAGATTATTCGAATAGTACACCCATTAGGAATATTAGCAATGTCAAAAAAATCATTCAACCACGTACTCGTACATCGATAGAAAGAGCCTCACTCCTGCCTAGGGTTACCATAGGAAGAGTTTCAGCCTCTGATGGCTTATACTCTCCTTCTTACGATGCAGAGAGTTCCACTGATTATCCCGGATTTTGCAGAGATTACTGTTCCCATCAATGAAAACTGGCTATCATCTCTGAAAATTCATTGTGATCCTGCGCCAGGTAAAAAAGGTCCGGTGCTCGGTTTATTCCCGTCTAGCTTCGAATGTTTGACAACCATGAGGCCATCTATCTCTCAACTCCCCTACTCCCACCCATTTTACCCTTCCTTATACTTTGAAGTAAATCGTACTTGGGGCCACATCTTGCAGCGGATTTTGTTTTATTCGTTTCCAAGATGTGGTGACCAAATGCTTCTGTTCTAGATCTCCAGAAACAGTCGCATCTACGAAGGTAGTGTTCAGCACTGTCCTCTTCTCGTTGATGGACACATCGGTGACATTCGTTTATCCATAATGATGGGAGGCATGGCACTCTACGGAAATCATAGTGTTCCGCCATTGCAGTAATGGTGTTACGGTTTTTAGAAGTAAGCCTTAAGACTTGATTAGAGTCGAATGAGGAGAAGCATTCTGGACTGTCTGAAGTCGGTTTCTTTAGGCCAGAGTATATTGAGGACTTGGCATTCCCATTTTTTAACTTTATCTTTGCAAGCTTAATAAAGACCCTGGAATTAGGTAATTGTAGGGCTTTTTTTCATAGCCATAAATAACAGTAGACAACTTCGACTTGTCGTCTTCCCAATTCCGTTACGCACTTGCCATTCGGTACAGTTGGGAACCAAGAGGGTTGCCAGTATGGTGCAATGGATGCAGGAGTCCCTTGAATATGAACCACGGCTATTGCATGAAGGGCGGCCTGGTCAAACAGGGACACGACCTGGTTCGGGACGAATGCACCAAAATAGCAAGCCTGAGAGGGTCTTTCACGCCACTCGTAATTTCATGCAATGGAGCATTGCATGAAGAGTATGACGCTTTTCTCAAAAATGCCTCCCTACGCCTTGCCAATAATTGGTCCAAATCCTACGCTCAAGTGATGACATGGGCGCGAGTGAAAACACAATTCTCCGTCCATCGAGCGGTTTCCATGAGGCTAAGAGGCCCAAGGAAACAAGACGGTGGACTCGGACTGGAGGATGGAGCAGCAATGAGGAATTTCACCGAATGCTGTTTGCATTTTTCCTGAATAGTTAATGGTGTGGGATAGATGAAAATCGGGTTGATTTCGGAAAATAAGTCTCCTGTTATTTTTGGGAGATAATCAAAATTTATGATTTCAAAAAATAACCGGGAAAACGGACCTCTTCAACGTGAAGCGGGAATGCTCGCTGATTGGGCTGTTCGGATCGCGGTCTCCTCCCAGTGTTGCCCGATGGTACAACGAAATCATGTTATCCAAGAGGAAAGTTATCAAACAAAAACAGGGGAAACCTAATTTTCCCCATTTTGCTTTTTCTATTTTTTTCATCAGTTTTTCGATTTCGAACTTTACTGGTTTTGTGTAATGTTGCATCTGGGGACTATAGATTTCTCGATCTCAGCGCTTCAAGCGGCCGTAAATGAACTATTCCAGGATGACATCATCCTCCCGGTTTTTTTAAACGTTCATATTTTCTACACTGTTTTGTTTATTCGTAAATTGGGAAGTACGAGCTGAAAGTTTGTCCTCACACGTTCACGCTCGCAAAAAAATAAAACCCTTTGGCATAAATCAATTTGAATTTTTTGGCAAACTTTTGGCATACCATTTTGAACTTTTGGCAACTCAATTTGAACTTTCGGCAAATCCATTACGTTTCGACAACTACTGGAGTCCTTGTCCACCTTCATTCCTTCTACAATGTTCAATAAAGTGTTTTTTCTCTCTCAACAGTAGACTACACATTGCCTCATCAGTAACAGCATCCATCAAAACCAGTAAACTCGATGCAATAAAGGAGCAAGCGCCTAATTATTTCAGAAGTACCCACCTTTTCATAACGAGGAACATGGTCATATTTCGGCCGAATCCTCCAGAGTTCAACCTGACGGGGAGAGCTTCGGGGATTTCACTCAACGCCTCGGGAAGACCTTCAGGCACATAGTCGGCCAGAGCAGAGTGCATCGAGACGATATTGGGATGCGGCGGCAAGCTGATGGAAGCCTCGTTGATGCTACAGGAAGTCCAAACTATTATTTCACAACACTTAAATCACATTAAAATCATAATCTTACCAAAATTTGATCGTCAGTTCAAGTATAGTTACAATATTTTGTGCGGACCTAAAACCAGACCTGGAAAGCCTCCCGTACGTCGTTTCTACTTACAACCAACTACTTATAACCAACTGGTCTCTGCATGAGTTACTTCAAATTTGATGGAGTTATTGAGTCTAAAATGTGAAAAAGTGCAACCTGTTTGAAGGATATGAACCGACATTAGCACGATCTTGAAGTAAACGAATTTTGCCACCAATTTTCTAGATATCTTCAAACTTTGAAACAAGGTGAATAGATTCCACTGTCAACACAATACGTGCTCGTATTTTTGAAATAAAAGCAAGTGACTAGCCCTACCTCGACAACAATCTGAACGTTCTAGAGCGGACGTTCTTAAGCTCTCTCCCTAGTATCACAACTAAGACATTTGGCGACGAGATTATTTCCCGGATATAATGAGTAATTTTTCCCAGTACTAAATTCGTTAAATTTAAATTCACCTATTCCAAAATAACGAAAGGTTCGAAAAATGGACGTTTGTAGGTCTCTTTATCTTCTCGTTTAATCATTTCAAGAAAAAATTACTCCTAAAGATAAAAGAATCTCTCTTATAAATGAAAAAATTGACTCTTTGGTCTCTTTTGATTTTATGACAGTTACCTAATAGTTGTGGGAGGCAAAGGATCACTGGAAAATGACGACCTAATAAGTAGTTGGTTTACTAAAATCAATCCAGAAATGAAGGTTTCGCCTATCGATAATAATTTTGTGAAATACTCTATAATAGCCCATTAGGCTTTCAGGTGCCTTTCATCACGTAAGCACGGTGAATCGATGCTTTCAATGATAGACTTCACCGAGTCATTCTGGGGACTATGAGATCTAACTATCGAAAAGCACTAACATGGATTCAATAGCCGGTTGCTCCTCTTCGTTCTCAATTTGGGTGCAAATCATTCGAGCGGGCAGAGTTTCGTTCGCCATCTTGTTCATGATCAGGAAGGCATTGGACTGGACGCCGTAGTTGAACATCATCTTAATGGCGAATGGGAAAATTCCTCGGGGCATGTGGCCTTGGATATCTGGTCCCGGTACATCTGAGAAGACATTAAACAGTGTCAGTAATCCCAGTAGTGAAATTAGATAATTATTATGGTAATGATGGTTTGAGTTACCCGTAACAGTTCTATGTATAGGTTTTCCAAGTCAGACTGAGAATTTTCCAAATGAATATGAGAACTTTCCAAATCAAATTGAGAACTTTCCAATCAAATTGAGAATTTTCCATTTCTAACGACGAAACTACGAACAGTGATTATACGTTAGTATAGCACAATCCAAAAGTTGCTGAACAATTAAAACCAATTTTTTTTAAATCCGTCCAGCCGTTTTGGCCTTAACTTGGTACCCACATATAGGTTATCTATCCTATTGCACTTAGCCCGTCCACAGCCCCTTCCCTCACATTGTCGCTACCTACCTTCGTCCAGACGGCTGGAAACAATAAACAACATCTTCGGTCGTTGACCCATTTATTAGTTGCAATCTGTATTTCAACGATGAACGATCCCGGGAGAGAAAGTGACAGTGAGCTTGTTCGAGAAAACCGCCGGCAAGGTATTAATCGTCCTATAGATTCATCTAGTCAGAGCGGTGATACGCCAGAAACACGGAACGATGTTGAATACACTGGAAATGATGCACCGCAGAGACAGAGACGTGGAAGAAGGGGCAAATATGCAGGGTACACCGAAGAGCAAAAACAATTTTTCATAAGATTAATTGATGAAGGTACTGGGTTGAAGGAAGCCGCCAATATTTCGGGAATAAACATTAAAACATGTTACTGGATAGCCAAGAAATATAATTTTGAGGGGAGTGAAATGGTGACAGGGAGGAGGGGTGGGTGCCGGAGACATTTGTTGACCCCTGAGGCTCATAATTTTCATAATTCTAATATGAACTTGAAAAAATAAATGAATCCTTTCCATCTTGCACTACTCATCTTTTTCGTCTCTTCTACAAAATATTATACCTGTGTCAAAAATTCTGAGTTCTCAATTTGATTTGGAAAGTTCTCAATTTGATTTGGAAGATTCTAAATTTTGTTGGGAAAATTCCCAATTTGATGTGGAAAATTCTCAATCTGACTTGGAAAACCTATAGATCAATTCCAAAGATAAGTTCTAATAAAATTCATTTACATCAAAATGGTGAATAACCACACATTTTTAGTGATATCGAAATTAAAATAGAACTCGTAGAATTGAGATCTCTTAAGGAAACATATTTTGCCAAAGTTTAAGTGTTTTACTGCCAAGGCTTTCTAGACACAAACAGAAACGAGATGGTTTCTACTTCTTCTTCTTCTTAACAATGTAAGTAAGATAATTAGATGTCACCGGCGTTTTAATTTAAATTTAGATGATGGCTCTTCAAATATGGGGGTATTTCAGTCAATTTTTTGAAATTTTTTTTTTCAAAAGAGTATGGCTCAGGAATGATGGTAATCGGGTCTGTTCGTCGAGAAAATGTTTTTAAAAAATCAGAGAAGCTAAGATTTGGGAAGTTGAAGATTTGAATGGTGTGACGTAGCTAGCCAAAACTGTTTGAAAAAAGTATCCATGTACAGAGAAGAGGTGAAAACCTTGGAGATTCTCTTGGATACTACAAAATAGTACTCACACACGCGCGCGGCCTAGTGTGTGTGTGTATTTATGGCGGCCCGCCTTTTTTTCAAACGTGTGATCTCTTTAAATAATTTTTCTACCACATGTTATAGTATCATTGGGTTAAAAGTTGGAGTTTATAGGTTTTCATGAATCCAAATTTGAGGTCAAAAGCCTGAATTTCCAACCCACCGAACTACCCCATTCTGTTCCTTTGATAAGCAATGAAAGTTTGGAATTCAAAATCAACTTTAAAAACAAAATTTTTCCCATCAATTCCCAACCTACAGCACTTCATACAAACAAAATTAACGTAATCAAGTCTCACCGTTGTTTTCCTTCTTTTTGGCGCAATATATAGCCGCATTAGCCCCTTTGCCTATGTATGGACCGAAAGTAAAGTTGTGGATGCCGACTGTCTCGTTCGGAGTGAAGAGATCGGATTCGGCTTCAGCTGTGGCCATGTGGAGTCTTTCGATGGAAGACTGCAAAGTGAAAACAACCTTGAAATCTAGGCGGAAACTATAGAATAAGGAGTATTAGTAAAGTGAATTATGTATTGAGTAGAATTGTGTTGAGTTGTGAATTTCCCCGTCACGGAGAAGTCTCTCGCAGCATTGGCATTTTGTGAACAGCAGCTTTCATTCAAAATACATCTAGTAGCTAGAAACTCACCCTGATCTCCATACACAGCCCTTCCAACTCATCTTCTTTGGTTATAATGCTTCCAGTGGCGAGAGAGAGACCGACAAAGGCGAAAAAAGGCGTAGAGTTCCCGAACAAGAGCTGACGGGTAGTTCGGTTTCTCAACTCAGAAGATACCTGTAGTGAAATGTTATTGAATATTCATTTAAACGTGATGTTTTAAAAATTAATAATCAGTATCGATTAACCGGAATAATCTTTAATTTGACAAATAATCAATAGTACTAGGAGTATTTTGTCAAATAATCTATGTTGAATTGGCTAGGTTAATCGGACAATCGATCATTTCGTAACTGGTTAATTTTTTCCCCCCGATTCCAAGATCTATGTATTTTCTAAGAGGCATATCACTTGAAATTATAGATGATGTGATGCTAGTGAAGTCTATGGTGGAATTTCCTCCAGGATAAGAAATCAGAGTTTGATGAGAAGTATTGGAATGAATTATTACTTCATTTCTTTGTTTAAATTTTTAGAGAATTTTCAAGGAAAATGAAGCTATTGCAATGGCCTCAAAATTTTTAGAATGGACTTTTTCGAAAAATTTTTACACTGAAATCCGTTTTGGAACATTCTGAAACGATCCCTAAAGTTTTTCCAAAAATCGTGTGTGTGTCATTCCGCACAATAACTCGAGTAATTATTTAGAATTTTTATTTAAATTTTCGCCAAAATGTTCGTAACAACAAACTATAGCTCAAGTTCGTTAGCCAGAAATTTTGGACAATCCGAAGTGGTCCAAATTTCAAAAAAGTAAAAAGAACGGGGTTTTCCAGTTTTTTGTGGTTATTACCTTCACAATCATGGTAATATATGCTATATTCGGATTCAGCTCAAAATTTCTGATATTAATGTGTTTTTCAAAAATAAAAATTGTCCAAAATTAAGAAAAGTATGCATTAAGTAATTTATATATATATACTTAATGAATACGTGCGTATATTTGTTGTACCCAGACATTCAGTAGCTGTGTGGGTACTCCATGAGTTTGTTGAGACGAGTAGAACATGAATATGTACTCCTAACATCTTCAAAGCATACCCAGTGCATACAGTATGTTGGTATGGTATACTGAAAATCGAAAAAACCAACAACAGCCGTGTGGGTACTCTACGAGTTTGTGGAGACGAGTAGAACATGAATATGGACTCCTAAGATCTTCAAACCATACCCAGTGCATACAGTATGTTGGTATGCTATACTAAAAATCGAAAAAACCAAGAATCATGTAAAAAAAGAAATTGCAACACCATTGTTCCTTTCCTTAACCAAACCTTCAACTGAAAGATTTCTTTGAAAATTCGCTCATTAATTCATGCTGCATGAATGGACTTTTTCACTCCTAGTGAACAAATATTTGAAAGTCGTTTTTGTTGAGCCTAATTTTTTTATTCTTCAATATTATCAAATTTTGGAATTTTTAGCCCCCGAATGACAGGTGAATCCCAATTATTTATCAATTGATATCAACCCTAAAAGTCTTCTCTTAATTGCTTAAAAAGGATAGATGGTGGTATCACTGCTCACGTTGGTGGTAACCCTGCTGAGAAGAGAGCTGGCGAATATGCGGCGGGCGGTGTCAAAACCCTGTTGAACTCTGGAGACGCCAGGGCGCCCCTCTCCCCCTCCGAACGCCTTAGCGACGATTTGGTGCTTTGGCAATGCGACAGTCCCAGCGTGATATCCCTGAGAGTAGATTGATAACAATTAAGATTATATTGATGTTCAACAATTATAGTAGAAGGTATTGTCATATAATTACACGAAGAGCAAATAAACTAAGTAGACTGATCCATAGAACGAACCTCGACATCCTACTAATTTAGAAATCTCCAGAACGTTAGTTTAAACGTCGAATGGTTTATAAGTTTGGCGATGAAGTTCCTATGTCACAAAAGTAGTACTCTCAGATTGGCACCGATAAAATCACTCAAACAACATCTGCACTACAATTGAAAATCCTTAACGTACTCCCAGCAACCTACACATGATCCAAAAAACGTATGAAATTTCAAACCAGGGCAAACACAGCTACATCAGAATATCTAGGGTCTGAAGGATCACACAAGAGATTACTATTTGAGCAGTTATGACAACTAGTTTTGAACCTAGAAAAATTCAATATACGATTTTTTCAACTTGCTTGTTTCTGTAGTCCAACTTTTAGATCTTAATTGTATTTGCGGAAGGATAAGAAGTACCTCAGATGCTGAATGAGGGAGTTCATTGAGAATCAACTTACCTACCTACATTCAGAAAAAGTTACAACCATAACCACTCTTGTCTTGGACTGAACGCCCTCGAATAAAAGAATTTCTACTCGAAGTTAGGTATTAGTGTTAATTGGGTAGGTACCCTACTCTTTGTTGTTTATCAAGCATTGAGTAATCCTCAGTAAAATGTGACTCAGCGAGTCATATAAAGATAACTTTCCAGTTTTCATGCCAAGTGGTAGCTAAATTTGGGATTTTCCTAATCAGATGGTGGACGGATTATCAACTCTGTTGACGTCGACGTTGCACAACGTTCAAAAAACGTGAAATTCAACGAAAGTGCTATATTATATTACTTATGTACCTACCTCAGGATTACTTCAAATCGGTAAATTATTGCACAATCGAATGTCAACAAAAGGTTTGCCTATTTTGATGAAAATAGACTCACCTGGGCTCGAGGTCGAGCGAAGAACTTCGCCGTCGACCATAACTTGATCAGTGCCCTCCTCACTGACATAACTCTGGGATTGGAGAATCCTCACATCAAAAACTCATTATAGCTTGAACGTTCCTCAGGACAAACGCTGTAATCATTTCAAATTCTGAACAAAAGATGAAAACGTCAAAAGATGATCACGAATCAAGGTAGAATGGAAAAAAACATCAACAACAAAAAGCTGATTTTCGAAGGTCACAGTTCCAGTGTAGCCAACACTTGAAGAATTTATTGCACCTTCAAAAGCTGAAAAAATAATATTCTATAAATGTAATTATTATTTAAAAGATCTAAATTTTAGGGTGTTTATTTTAATAATTGGGGCGAAGAGTCAGTATAATTCCGACACTAAAATGGACAGCTCCCACATGGAAGATAGATTATCTTCTAAGATTATCTTCTTCCATGGCTCCCACCTCTGCATCTCTTCTCAATGTAACTCACGAGTTATCGATAAAACTAGTTAACGCTTAACGTGACTTCAAGTTTTTCGAATAGGTATTCAATCTTGAATTTTCCCATAAATTTCTGATTTTTTTTGTTTCATTCCTAGAATGATTTTTTTTAGGACAAGTGTTGTCAATTGAGTAGAATATGAATAGTATGCAATGGCTGAGACGGTTGATTCGGAGAAATACGAGCCCGATTGAAGAGTCAGCTGCTTTCAAATGGAAACAGAGGTGAGGTGAAGGACGATGTCGCTTATGCACATTCAAATGACGTATTTATTTTTATTTTTAAGGCAGACTTCAAAACCGGCGTAGGCGAGAAGGAGGACGGTATTCTTTCCAACGTGTTATGGGACTACAATTTTTTTAAATAGTTGGATGGGTGGTAGGTATAAATAATTGATTTATAGTGAAAACCGAATCGATTAACATCTTTAAAATACTCCCAGTCCCGAAAGGGAATGCTCGTACGTGAACCAATGAACTTTACTGTTTTTCCCTAACAATCATGCCAAGAATAATCGAATAACCAATATTTACATTCTGATGGTAAACAAAACCACCCACGACGAGAGAAAAAAAAGTTTTGCTCAAAACGGAGGTTGTTCATCAGGTCTTATGGGGATTCATTAAAATCGATTTTAGTCGTCTGGACTTCGTTAAAAAAGTGTATTTGAATGGTGTGGCTAAATACTAGCCCACTATTGTAGCACTACGTTGTGGTGCTGTAACAGCAGAACATCGCCAAATTTGACACTAATGAAATTGAGTTTATACTTGTACTTAAAACAAATCAAACTGTACTGACTCTAATCAAATTGAGTTTATACTTGTACTTAATACAGAGCCCACATTTTTATCCTTAGTTGCTATCCAAGGTAGATAAGGAGGGGGTAGGTTTGAATAGGAAGTGAAAGAGCCTTTTCTCTTCAAGGAATCTTTTCGGGAGCCACTGCAGAATCTAGCAGGTTCCATTGTAATGGGCCGCCACTCAGGTCAGCGGTTCCTGCAGCATCCACCCACTCCGTGGATAAATCAGCTGACAAATCCGACACATTGGCCGATAAGCCGAAGAAAGGGGCTTCCATACAACCCGCCGAGCATGGAGGAAGATGCGACCAGGGGCCGGGTAGGTGGCAGCACCGAACGGAGGGGGACGAGACACTAACGGAGTGGGGTAGCACACGGGGAGGGGCGGACGACCGTTGCGACGCCATCCCACAGCGTCAGTCGTGTCTTGATCGAGCACTCACCAACAACCCTTTGCAAATTTAGAGCCCACACCCATGATACTGTGATCCGAAGCTGTGTGATCCGGAGCAGTGATCGAGAACAAGTGATAGTATAGTGATAGAGAACTTTGTTGAAGAACATTAGAGCCCACCTTTATACGAACATTGAACATTTTGGCAACTCGACCCCGTTATACCAAGGCATCTGGATCACGATACGCCCTACCAGTTGAGCTTGGAACGAAGGACTCGAGGACCTCTGCATTCCAACGGACCACCATACGACGCCACGCTTCTACCCCGTCTATACCGGTAAAAAGATTGTAAATCTTTTATTTCTTTCTCTAGTAAACTCGCATTGTATATAGAAACTCCTCCTAGGTATTGTTCCTTTTTCTAGTATTAATAGTTGTGAAAGCTACGAATATGTATTTTCTTCAGTGACGCCGTTGTTTGGAGGTACCCCCATCTGGGCCCTCGGCAGTAAGGGTATCTTATTCCCTCATTAGTTCTATATTGTCATTGATCTTTTAGGAGTAAAGATAACATACTCATTTCAACATTTATTAGGAATTTTATTGTACGAAGTACATTTTGTTTGAGGAATATTCACCATTCTGTCTACACCAAAAATAGACAATTCTCGTTCGGTAAATTTAAACCTTGTAGTTTATGTTCTGACTTACCTGATCAATTTCCTGGTGCTTGGTAAAACAAAGGCAGATATAACTAGGGAAATAGAATCAACTTACCTTATTCGAGTCTTGCTGAACTGCGTAGATACATCAGGGGTTATTCTAGGGATATTCTACTTACCTGAAGAAGTCCAATTCTTGAAGAGTACCTGAAACAAAAGATAGATAATTAACATTGAAAGAAAGCAATAACTAGGTTCAATAATTCACAAACTAAGGGGAATATACTTACCTCACGAAGGTCTAGGTGAAACGGGAGGCCATTTTTCGGTGATTCCAAGGAACACCTAGTCAACTACTCCGACGCCACACCCAGCCGACGAGAACCATAGATCTTCACCACGGTAAGTGGATCCAACTAACCTAGTCATAAAGCGCAGGGACAAGTAATCGTTAGATTTTCATAAAATTCCAATCCATCGGCCACGTAGGAAAATCTGGCTATTACAAATGGTGGCATACGGTGGGATTTAGGTAAGCTTCGGTTACCACGAACCCTCAGTTCACCTTGCGCTTGACTAGTGAGAAACTGCCCAGGAGATTGATCAGAGTTATTTGCTTGATTATTTGTTTAATTGAAATTGTCTAACTTGTACACAAAGGAACACGATCGTAAAATATTGTTTTTCTGTAAAAGCAAGAAATACGGCCGTGGAAATAAAACCACTCTTGAGAGAGGAACAGAGTGTGAGAGCGAGCGAGCGAGATCAGGTTGTTCCGGTATCATTTCCACGTGGTGGGTTTTGGGTCGGTCATCACGTTCCGGATCCTCACCACCTTGAGCGTTCCGGACGATTTTCTGTCGGCTCTGAGTGTTCTGGACATTTTGTCGAGAAACAAGTCTCGGGCGGGTCATTAGGTTTAGGAATAACGATCCGAAACTGTTCTGAAAAGAACTGTTCCGGGTCCGAAACACCAGCCTTCGTTCCCGAGTCAGAACACAGGCAGGAGTAGCAGTTCCGAGACAAGTGATCCGAAGCGATAACACGTTCCGGAGTCACTGTTCCCGAATCAAGGGAACGTTTCGGAGTAACCGCCCACAAATTCGAATCCTGAAACACCGGTGTCGAAACAGGTGGTTTCGAAGCGATAACACGTTCCGAACCACTGTTCCCGAATCAAGGGAACGTTTCGAAACAGCCGTTCTCGAAACGCGAACAAGCATTGAACGCTCGTTCCCGAATCAGAACCGAAACCCTGAACAACGACATTGATTCGAAACCCACTGTTCCGAATCAGAGGATCGTTGCGGAACCTTCGTTCCATACGCAAGCATCCGAATCAACTGTGACAAAAGTGCAAATTCTCTTGTTAGTTTATACTTTCAACGTATTTCCGTGACCAAACTGACCTCGCGATTATTCAAGATGAGCGACGACGAGGGTGCCACGTCCGTTTCACAAGAAATGATGGAGGCTGTAACCGCCGCGATGGCAGAAATGGGCAACTTCTTCGCCTCGCAGAAGAAAACCCCGAAGTCTGAGGAACCAGGAGCTGGATTGCCGCGTTCACTTTTTCTTGAGGTGGACATCTGGAACCCCGATGAAGCTGGAAGCGTTTCCGCCCAACAGTTTTTCGCGGAAGTGGACCAAGCGACAGTCACACTGACTCAGGAACAAAGAGTACAGTTCTTGAGGGCTCGACTGAAGGGAGGGGTGAAACGATTTTTGCCCGAAGCCACCGGCGATTACCCATACGATCGTCTGAAAAACAAGATCCTTCGCTGGTACGGAAGAGAGAATCCCGAACAGGCCAATATCAAACTATGGACCACGAAGAGGCAGACAGGAGAATCACTCCGAAAGTACGCCGAGCGACTGCTAGCGCTAGCCTCATGCGCGGTGGAGGCAGAAGAAACCATTCCCGCGGACCAGAGATCCGAATGGATCCAACAAAAGGCTCTGCGAGCTTTCGTTCGTGGGGTGGAAAAGGACATTAGCTTGTTCCTCCGAGGAGGAACCATAGACACACTGGAGGAAGCGGTCGAAAGAGCTGAGGAGTGGGAGGAGACTGACCGGGAGAACCGCGAGCCAGAGCTTCGATGGGATGTGGCCGGAATCACAAATCAAGAGCCCAAAAAGTGCTACGGATGCGGAGAGGTAGGGCACTTCGCGGCCAAATGCCCAAATCGAAATAGCCCGAATGGAAACCGGACGCCGCCGCAAGCTACGACATACGGGGGAGGACCATCGCGGAAGTCACCATTTTGGCGACCCTCATCCCCAAAACCGCGTCACCCTTGCTATTTTTGTGGGGAGTTGAGTCATTTCTCGGCCAGTTGCCCTCACGGAATAGCGGACGGCGATTTCTGCGATTTTTGCGGCGCTAAGGAGCACACTGAGGCTGAATGCTTCAGGAGAAAGAGGGTGTTGGCAAACGCACCCTACCGAACGAAGACTTCCGCGCCAGCTGCGGCCATCCTTCCACCAACACAGAACGAACCAGAGGAGGAGATAAGAGGCGACGAATTGGTGGCTTTCCAGACGACCGTGGCCTTTGTGACCAGACCGATGATCTCCGTGCCTGTGAAGCTGGAGAATACGAGTCGACGAATGGTACTGGACACGGGTGCCGCTGTGTCAGCCCTGTCTGAACCCATCCCTGGAGTGGACCTCCAACCGACTACGGCCGAGTTGTGGGGAGCGGATGGCCAGCTGCTACCGCTCCGTGGGGTCCAGAGGGCTACGGTGTCAATTGGACCGGTCAAAGCCACCCACGATTTCTATGTCTTCAGCCGATCGGACTCAGGCCTAAACTTATTGGGATTGGATTTGCTACGTAAGTTCCCAATTAGTATCCGAACAGATACTGGCGCAGTCGAGATGAGCCATCCTGGAACCGGCGAAATCCTGGTGGTGGGAGCACTGATCCGAGATCCCAGTACCTTACAAAATTTGGAAAAGCTATCAACTGGACTACGGGCAGAGAGAGCAGAGGATGCGTTTCGACGAAATCCAGGGAACCCCACTGTCAGGATTCCAGGAGAGCGCAGACCCGGGGATTCCTCCGGGGACGAGTACCCTTTGACCCCGAATGACCGGGAGTGCCTCCCAGTCAGGGACCTGAAAAAGGCCGAAATCCCAAATGAGCCACAGCAGTCGATACACGAAGGGGTCGAGCGTCAGGAGGAGTCGCACCCGAAAGACCTCGGGAAGAGTTTGGAGGAGGAGGATCACTCGTCCAGTGAACCGGGAAAAGATAGACGCGTGCTCCCGGTTTCTTGTGAGATCGACTCCGGGAAGGCGATGCCGGTCACGGGAGATCCTGGCCGCGTACCTTGCATTCCGCCGGACCGTGTGAAGGAACCGTTTCGCGAGACGAACTTGACTGACGACAATCACGACATGAGGGATTCAATGGGACGGGTGAGGCAGTATCACTCGAAACAAACGGAGCCCATTCCCGCTCAGGAAGGGACGGGTGAAGCCGCCGCAGTGGTTCCAATGGACGGGATTGTCGATGACTCAGCCTCCATCGGGGAAGACGCCCCAGAAATGAGGGCTGCCAACCGCGAGGATTGGTCAACCATGGAGGACGAGGGAATCCCACTCGAACCGTGCCCATACTCGGTACGGGATCGGTTGGGGGAGCAGCCATTGGATGAGGGTACTCGAGAGGATGACTGGGCTGAAGAACAAGAGGCGTACCCTGTATCCTCCAACCCAGAATACGACTGGCGTCGACGAAGAAGGGCAGAACCGCCCAGTCGCACTTCGGAGTGAACCAGGAGCCGGAGGAGGGAGAACGTACCTGTAAATAGAAAGTTGTGTTGTTGATGTTATAAAATAGTTAAATGTTAATGAAAAAAAAAAAAAAAAAAAAAAAATTTATAAGAATGAATATATATATGTAAAGTAATAAATAAAGGAACTTACCTGACGAAGAAGCGATGGTTGGTTTTCCGATACCTGTGACCCAAAGTGAGACGGGAGCCCCGGGGAGACTTAACCGGATCGGACTAGGGAGGGGACGGGGTTGTCGGGGTGTGATTGGCCGTCTCTAGTCCACAGAATCCATTTCATAAATGGACAATCTGAGGGAAGAAACGGGGAAGGGAGCCTGGAACAACCTGAAAGCAAGAAAGAGAGAGAGAGGGTAAAGAGAAAGAAATAGTCCGCGAGTGGCAAACCAAGTGGTGACCACGGCCATATTTTTTGTTACAGGAGGAGTAGTAGGAGTTGGATTGCCATGGCCTCACCACAGCAAGTAGGAACCACCGTAGGGGTAGCAACGAGCGCGGAAGAACAACGGGGGCGAACGTTGGAAACAATAGCCATTATAGGGGGCACAGCGGACTTATTCGAGGAGATGCCGGAACAATTGGCTATCGTCACTGGATGCATGGCACAGCTAGCGGAGGGCTTACGCACCAACATTTCCAGGATGGATCAGATTAACCGGGCACTAACCAGGGACGTGGCGACGTTGCGATACCAGACTCGGGCGCGGCAGGATCATTCCGAGACGGACAATGATCATGGGGAGCCATGTGAACCAGACACCTCACGCCAATCAGATATGCAGGTGCGACCTGTGACTACCACACCAGAACCACCGGAGTCGGCACACAGAATCGGAGACGAGCCAGTGGATCGAGATGAACGGTACCCTGAGAGGGCGGTCCCACCATACCCGCCGCTCTCGCCAGCGCCGCCGCCGACACTTCGGGGGTCCGTACCAGAGTTGAAGTTGTGTGCCTGCTCCATCTGCGACTGGAACCGGCTGGTGGCAAGATGCAAGAAGCACCAGATGGGTCATCCTGATCATCCAATGCCTGGCGAGCTCGGGGAACACGAGAGGACGAGACCCAAGGGCTGTACCAGGTGTGAGAGGTGGAGATGCGAGAGAGCGTTGCCGGAATCTCGCCCAGATGTGCCGTTGCCGTCGCCACCCGTTACCACCGAAGGCAGAAGAAAAGCCGATGAGGGCATCGGCCTCCACGGAAGGGAAGAGTGTAATGGGCCGCCACTCAGGTCAGCGGTTCCTGCAGCATCCACCCACTCCGTGGATAAATCAGCTGACAAATCCGACACATTGGCCGATAAGCCGAAGAAAGGGGCTTCCATACAACCCGCCGAGCATGGAGGAAGATGCGACCAGGGGCCGGGTAGGTGGCAGCACCGAACGGAGGGGGACGAGACACTAACGGAGTGGGGTAGCACACGGGGAGGGGCGGACGACCGTTGCGACGCCATCCCACAGCGTCAGTCGTGTCTTGATCGAGCACTCACCAACAACCCTTTGCAAATTTAGAGCCCACACCCATGATACTGTGATCCGAAGCTGTGTGATCCGGAGCAGTGATCGAGAACAAGTGATAGTATAGTGATAGAGAACTTTGTTGAAGAACATTAGAGCCCACCTTTATACGAACATTGAACATTTTGGCAACTCGACCCCGTTATACCAAGGCATCTGGATCACGATACGCCCTACCAGTTGAGCTTGGAACGAAGGACTCGAGGACCTCTGCATTCCAACGGACCACCATACGACGCCACGCTTCTACCCCGTCTATACCGGTAAAAAGATTGTAAATCTTTTATTTCTTTCTCTAGTAAACTCGCATTGTATATAGAAACTCCTCCTAGGTATTGTTCCTTTTTCTAGTATTAATAGTTGTGAAAGCTACGAATATGTATTTTCTTCAGTGACGCCGTTGTTTGGAGGTACCCCCATCTGGGCCCTCGGCAGTAAGGGTATCTTATTCCCTCATTAGTTCTATATTGTCATTGATCTTTTAGGAGTAAAGATAACATACTCATTTCAACATTTATTAGGAATTTTATTGTACGAAGTACATTTTGTTTGAGGAATATTCACCATTCTGTCTACACCAAAAATAGACAATTCTCGTTCGGTAAATTTAAACCTTGTAGTTTATGTTCTGACTTACCTGATCAATTTCCTGGTGCTTGGTAAAACAAAGGCAGATATAACTAGGGAAATAGAATCAACTTACCTTATTCGAGTCTTGCTGAACTGCGTAGATACATCAGGGGTTATTCTAGGGATATTCTACTTACCTGAAGAAGTCCAATTCTTGAAGAGTACCTGAAACAAAAGATAGATAATTAACATTGAAAGAAAGCAATAACTAGGTTCAATAATTCACAAACTAAGGGGAATATACTTACCTCACGAAGGTCTAGGTGAAACGGGAGGCCATTTTTCGGTGATTCCAAGGAACACCTAGTCAACTACTCCGACGCCACACCCAGCCGACGAGAACCATAGATCTTCACCACGGTAAGTGGATCCAACTAACCTAGTCATAAAGCGCAGGGACAAGTAATCGTTAGATTTTCATAAAATTCCAATCCATCGGCCACGTAGGAAAATCTGGCTATTACACCATCACGGGAGCCTTCTCAATTTCACCCAGAAATCGCCCCTACTTGTCTATGAGGCTTTCTAGAATTATTATGCAAATAATAATAATAATAACGAATTCAGTGAATATCAACACTTTTCATTAAAATGGGATACAATTTCAACACAGAAAAAAGGCACAATGCAGTCATATTTAGTTGAGGTTTGCGACCTTTTCTTTGATTCTGTGGTAAGATTATATGTTATAGCATTTACAAGTCAAATTCGCATTTTTACAAATCAATTTCACCCTTTTACAAATCAAATCCACCCTTTTACAAAATAATTTCACCCTCTTCGAGCAATGCGCGAAATGCGGCGGTGGCAAATAAATAGGATTAGTGGCATTCCTTTTTTGTGAATATACCTACCATAGTATTCCTTCTCTCTGTGTAGTATGCCTTCTGTGTGTTGACGATAACCTTTGTCGACGTTTCTCAGTGGTGGATATTTCTCAGAAGTGAATATTGATTTGGTTCAGTATCATAATAATTAGATATGAGTCAGTCAGAATCGTTCAGTAGCAGATGTAGCAATGAGAGTGAGGCTTTCCGATTGCGTTCCTCTCGCAGGAATTTTTTTATGTTTTCACATTTTTCATCCATTTTTACGGAATAATTCACTCTTTTTAAGGTTGATCGACATTGTTTAATTGTTGGTTGTGTCAATAATCAGCTCAATCCTCTCTTAAGTTTCATACTTTCAGTTCGTTATCGTGAAAAAGACACGGTGGTTCGACTCCGATTTCTTTTTTTGTGTTTCACTCGGTTTTTCTGTTTTGAATCTTTGCCAGAGTACTCTACAAAGCTCCCAAAAAAAGAGAAGACTTGTTCTCTTTCCAGGTATGGAATAACTAGGTATTACATTGTCGTACATGATTGATTCCTACCCATTCTATGCACCATCAACCTATCTCCCTTGCAAAGGCCGCCAGAATTCGCGTCCAGTGGACGGGCGGCCTGAGCCAACCCACTCACATAGGGGTTGATTTCCCATTCAAACTGGAGCAACTTGACACCACCGCTGGCCGCGTCACGTTGACTTTTTTTTATGTCAAAATTTTTGGAAAAATGTACTTTTTAATATATGTTGCTGCTATGGCGTTTCGTCGAAAAAAAATTTCTCCGCCACAGGGGACCAACGCGTTTTTTTTCCCGCGTGCTAGGTGTTAATACGTTTGAAAAACGAGGGTCACAGTATGATGTCAACATCAATTATCACACCGCAAAATGGATTTTTCGGCGGTACTCAAATAATGACTGTACCTTAATGAATTGTTGAGTCATCAAAAATTAACTTCCCTTGACCGGGGATCGATCTCCTATCATTCCGATTCTGAATCGGAGCTCCTACCACATGAGCTAAGGAAGCGAATGGACAGAAATGCGAAGAGGTCGCTGATCACAACAGAATATATATTATATATTACGTATAATAAACCCCTATTTTGTTGTATTCAGTTCCATTTCCTTGCCCTTCAACGCATTACTCAAAGAGGGTGGATTTGATTTGTAAAAGGGTGAATTTGACTTTTAAATGCTATATACGATTATGAATTAGATAAATTTTGTATTTAGACGAGTAATATATCTAATTATAAGTTCCTGAGGGTAACTAATCCTAGCGATTAGTTCAAAATGTCAATAAGGGGTAGTTGCATGGGTCGGAATTTCGTGTTTTTGACTTCAGATTCGAATTTAGCGCACTTAAAAACGTGCCTGCACCAGTTTTCAGTTCGAAATTCCATTTAATTTAGCCGTATTTCAATAAAGAAGTACCGTCCTTTTTAGTGTTGGCGGGCCACTCCTCTTACGTCATCCCTAAATGAGAATCTCACGATAGAGTGCGTTGAGATCACTGCCATCGAGGACAATTCGAGTCAGAACATTGAAATATAGTTAGAAAATAATGGTGATGATTTAAAAAAAATTTGAAATATATTTTTCAGGCTTTACATCTATGAATTAATCGTTTAAATTGAAAGTTTTGAAGCATATTTTGGTTGTTTTATGAAAACACAACCTTGCGTCAGGGTAACAGTGGTGTAGGGGTCTCTTGGCCCCCTTCACACCCGTGACGTAGCCCCCACCCCGCAGAGTCCAAGCTGTGTGTAGGTTTTCCCGCCTGAATCCGAGAATCCCGTTCTTTGAAAAAATCTCCAAATTTTTAGGAAGCGTTTCTGGGAGTTTTATTTGCAGATTCGTACTTCAATAGAGATTCACTACACAGAAAAAATACAAAAACATATCATGCAACTACCCCATTGTCAAAAGAACGACTTGAATTTGAAAAAAAGGGTCAAAAATCGCTGTATAAAAGTTTCTAGGTTAATTTGAGCTTTAGTTCAAGGTTACTTTGAGTAGGGATACGGAAGTATCTCTTGTTGGACTATAGAAACCCCACGATGTATCTCCCCTTCAAATTTGCCCCTTTACATGTTTGCAGGTTGTCAATTGCCTACATGCTTTTGGCGTGGAACGCTTTCGGGTTCGTCGCTTACAATTGGTACAAAGGCAAAGGCGACTGGGCCGATTACTACGGCTTGAAGACTGACGAAGACAAGTATATGCCCAACAACGAGTACTTCGCTAGAACCATCGGTTCGTGTACCAGCTTATCCTAATAATTTTGTTGTAATTAGGGCTTGAATAATTTGTCGGGTGATTAGGGCTTGAATCTTGCTTCTGGTTTAAACCACACTCCAAAAAACTGAATAAATTCAGCTCTGGTTGGACAAGACTGTTTTAGGCTGAACTTTCACTTAAAGTCAGGTTCCATTTGATGGAGATTTTACAATTAGTCTCAATTTATAACCGTCAAATAATCGAGAGTTTCAGTATCATTTGAAACTGTGATACCGTATCTAGGAGTCGAGCCCATTCAGGCTTTATCTAGATGGCATTTGCTACTTTTTCCCAATCTTAAAGAATTTCTGGCATTTTCCAGGTCGCTCGGGAAATACGAAGTTGATTACGATGAAAGGCTTCTCAATAGTCGAAGAAAAGGATTTCGACTACGATGCTGAAAAGGTATGAATTACATGTAAATTACGGTAAATTTCCCAATGACAATCATTCATAAATTTTATAAATGGGGTATTTCAGTCAATTTTTTTAAATTTTATTATTATTTTTTTTTTTCAAAAGAGTAAGGCTCAGGATTAACGCTAATCGGGTCTGTTCGTCGAGAAAATGTTTTTAAAAAATCAGAGAAGCTAAGGAAAGTTGAAGATTTGAATGGTGTGACGTAGCTAGCCAATCGTGTCGTAGCTAGCCAACTGTCTTTGAAAAAGTATCCATGCACAGAAACCCTTGGAGGACGTCTTGGATACTACAAAACATTACTCACACACGCACGCAGCGTAGTCCACAGTGTAGTCCTTGCCTAGTGTGTGTGCATTTAATGCGACCCGCCTTTTTCAAACGTGTGGTCTCTTTAATTAATTTTTCTACCACATGTTATAGTTTCATTGGGCTTAAAGTTGTAGTATATAGGTTTTCAAGGGTGTTGAATCCAAATTTGAGGTCAAAAACCTGAATTTCCGACCCACCGAAATACCCCATTGTCATTTGGAAATTTACTTGGTTGTTATTGACACTCTCGTTACGCAATCAGTGATCTACTGTAACGTTAGTTCATATCCATCTCTCTAACATAAGGTTATGAGTGTAGTATACAGGGTGCCAAACAGGTCTGCCAATCTCCAGGAGTCGATTCTTTGACAAATTTCTCTCAGCTATTTTTTAACTCTTAATTTCGCACTTGTTCAAAAAATTTGTTATTTCGGATGTTTTTATTAAATTTGGATTTATTTTGATAAATCTATACAATATTTGAGCAAAAGGTACCCCTAGGGACCTATTAGAGTCAGGCAGCTCAAGAATGATCTGAATGGGCCACACTAGCGATATATCATATCTCCATCTGCAGAATCTGTCTATAAACCCAATTTTGTTGGAGTTAAAGAAGGAATCTTGGAAAAAACCTTGGAGATATTTCTCATTAACTACAGAACCAAGGGATAAGGTGGAGAAGGTTTACTTCATTGAGGGCCGGTTTATCAGTCGCATCCCCCCCCCCCCCCCCCCCCCCGGGTAAATCAGATTTATCCGACGGCCGTCGGGTAACTCAATCGTACGTGTTTATCAGTCCCCAGATAGCCGTTACCCGTAGTTGAAAGTTACCTGGTCGTCCGAGGACCGGATAAAAAGTTACCGGAGGGTGACTCGATTTATCCGAGGCTTTTTAACCTCAAAGAGTCAGTACTCGTGTTTTTGTTTCCCAGAACGTTCGTTTTTGCAAATTGCGTTGTTGATTGTTAGTTAATTATGCTACAATCGAAAATGGATGTGTGGGGCTCTTCTTGAGACAGCAGCGATGAAGATGTTGCTATAGTCGAATTCCTGCAGTGGGAAAGAAGACCCTACATGGTAAATGCGGATTGACCTTTAGGAGAAGTGGGACGATTGCGATTTATTTATGAGATTTCGATTGGAAAAGAGAATAAAAACCATTTTGGTGTCTGTCGGCGACTTTTGTGTCGTCAGTAAAAGCTCTGCATGTAAAATTGTCAAGCAGGTGTCCCTGGGAACTGCCAGACGAGGGAGAATTAATTCAATATCGGATGGAATTTGTTTATCTCCGTCTAGTAAAACCTGTACCATTTTTTCTCCATCTAGTTTTGCCAAATTCCAACCTTTAACCTGGTCTATATCTCTGCGTGTGGTGCCTCTTTGTGGTGTTGTAATTTGGAAGTCGAAAGTTATGTACTGGTGATCGCTACCTGTGAACTCGTGCATAACCTTCCAATTACGGACCTTTCTGGCAGCAGTTTCTGTAGCTAGGGATATGTCTGGCATGGTACCTCGCTGGCCTGGTCGGTGGAAGGTAGGTGTATCGCCTTCATTTAGGATCACCAATCCTTTCCTCGCTGCCGTCTCTAGAATGAGCCGCCCCCTCCAATGAGGGTCAGGCATGCCCATTCAAGGGCTTTAGCATTGAAATCTCCTGCAACGATTGTGTCACCTGTAGTATTCTGGACAGCATCCTCCAGTTCACCCAGCTTCTGTGGCGGCTCCTGCCCTGAACTCAGGGGGTGCACGGAGATCAGGAGAAGCTACGGAGAAGGGACAGAATAGGTGCTTTTCTCTGCCAAATAGAAATTATGTAACGATATGTAAATGGGATGAATCTTGGTAACTTTTTCATCTTAAAATTGCAAACGGTACTAAATACGTAGGTGCAATAGACACGAAAAATAATGTTCTCTAGTGGTTAACAGAAATTCTGAAATACTTAATCATCAAAGGTCAACCCAAGAAATGCATCCATCTGATTGCAAAGCTGAAATGTGTATTTGCCCGTGACGATTCAAAACATCGTCCAACTCGGAAGAAAAGTTAACGATAATTCGAGACAGAATGTACCTATTTTTGTTAACCGTTTTGGTTTTTTGCATCAGATTAAGATGATATGCACTGTTGAGTTGTTGCATTAGGTATATTTTGACGACCCAATATACGCAAATCTACCAGAGCGTTTTTATGGGAGACAGCCAATGCGTTTTTTTTGGCTAAATGGGAGATCACTTATGCCGTCTTTAACCCAAGCCTCAAAATAATTTGTTCGTCACTTCACATCTGCAAAGCCAATCTACCTTCTTGTAATAATATTATAAGAAGTCGAATATTATTTGACATTAAACTTACGGTACGAATCTGCACGATTTTTAAATTTTAACGTCTGCTGGAGTCCAGGTACAGACGGCAAGAGGCGGCCAGTTTCTGGAATGTCGAACTTTTTCACGACCGACAAACACGAATAGTTTATGTTGATGTAATGCACCGAATTATTCATAGTACCTACAACACTCCTAAATAATCACAATACTTTGAACAAAACGGTGGACTGAAAACGAAAAACGCGAAATGCCCTTATCAGTTCTGTTTGTTTACGATAAGGAAACCGGGAAACCAGTGAGCCAGGAAGACAAAATAATAAAATTGGAAATTCACTCACTCACACACCCCAGGTGCACAGCCTGCGTGCTGCTCCTCAAGGTCACATTTCGTGCTCTCTGGTTGGTCAATCTCACGTGCCTGCCTCCCTCGAATGACGTCACCCTCCTCGAAGCCGAGCATAAAACTAGATTTGCGCGAACCGCCGCTGATTGGTCAGGAAAGAGGGAGCTGCCCGCCACTGTTTTTGCACGTAGATTCAACTAGCACAGTACCTATGATCATGTCTTCTGTCACTAGCCAACTTACTCTTCAAACCCAGAGGAACTAACTTTGATTTTTTTTCTTTTTTAACACTCTCAGTGCGGATGTCTCCATATGGAGACGCGCTCGCCCCCAACCCCTGACGGGCGTCTCCATTTGGAGACGTTGAGAATGTGAGCGCTCCTCAAGTTTGAATCACTCGTAGTGGGGGTGAACAGCCTTGAGAAGGTCCCGTCCTGAGTTTACGGCTTCATTAGAGTGTGAACTTTGTGCGCGTACTTTTCGTTTGTGCCTGGACCTATCATAACTACGCATACGAGGGGAAAAGCCTGAGAGGGGCTTTTTTGCAAAACCACCTGATTTTGGTAAGTATTTTATATTTGATATCACATCTCTAATTATGAAACGTTTATGGTAACATCTATTCACGCAGTTCTAGCGATCATCACTACAAAAAGTGCTAAAAAAGTAGTTATTTCTGGTATTTTCCCATTGGTACCTACCCTCTTTTCTCTTATTCTAAACTTTTTTTGAATCATTCCAATCAACGAAAAATTATTCTTTTGTAGATACACGATCTGAACAATGTCCGAAAACCACAAACCTGGCCCATCATCAGATGAACCTGCTACAAATCTAGGTAAATGACTGGTCCATGCTCGTAAATTTGTTGCTGTAGATTCGTAGCTCTAGGTGTTACCAGAAGTTTTTGTTTATTGTCTGACAGTTTTGTTTTTTTCCTTTTTTCTAGATGGTGGAGACTTTGATTTGACTCTGGAGTCCGAAAACGACTTTGACTTTGATTCTAGAGTCCGAAAACGAAGATCTGCGAGGCATTCATTAGAATTTGGTAATTTCCAAAATTAAGCCCTGTATAAAATAGTAGTCTTTTCTCCTTACTAAAATATATATGAATAATGAATAATTTTGTTTTATATAAAAATTATTTTTTTGTATAGTTTATATATACTGAATGTATTTTTGAATAATACTGTATTGTTTATATATACTGAATGTATTTTTGAATATTACTGAACGTATTTTTGAATAATAATTTTTGAATAAAACTGTACTGTAAATATATTTTTACGTCAAAAATAATTATGTGTAAGTTTCTTTTTCTTTTTGTAGAGAGTGTATATGTGGTGTAATGTAAGTGATATTTACCTACAGTTATGAGGATTTTTGGTCAATTTTTTTTGTGAATAAAGTACTTATCAACTTTTTTTTTGTGTTTGTACATACCTACCTTATTCCTTCCCTCGCATTTTTAGTGTATTTCAGAACCGTACATATATCATCGACGGAAAATAGTAACAACTTCCGAAATTTCGGAACAAGGCAGTAGGGAAAAAAATGGGTTGTTGCGGGTTTGCATACCTTGGTCTATAACCCCTGACGGGCGTCTCCATATGGAGACTTTACCAAAAAACGGTAAAAATGAGTTTTTTTCATGAGTAAATGCTTTTAAATACCATTTTCAGTCAAAATTGGGTCAATAATGCAAGAAGCTCAATTTCGAAAATTTCCGTCAGAGGCGTTTGTCTATGATTTGGCTCCCGCACTGAGAGTGTTAATTGGCTGGGGGTGCACATGCGCCTATGCTCATATCAGCAGCCGCCCCTGCCCAGCTTCCTTTGAAAGTGCCGAATGGGTTCATTCGGTGTGAAGTAGCAGCTGAAGTATGTGACTCCCCCTCTCTTTAGCCAAACATACCCCACTCCACTTCCATGGTCCTCAACATGTCCATCTGACACTGACCATATTGCTGCTGTTCCCGTGTTGTCCGCGTACCATGTTAGATTTATTTGATTATGATGCTGCTCACTAATGATCGCAATGTCAATATTTCTCTCCCGTACGAGTTGTTGCAGCAGGTTTTGTGCTGTTGTACCTCTGTGTAGGTTACCCTGTAAGACCTTGATCATTGCTTGCCTGTTGTCTTGGCTGCCTCCTCCGTGGCATTGAGTAATATTCATTAGTGGGTTGGTTCATTACTGGCATGGATCAATAGCTCTCATCCGTGACCTCCGTGCCCTTTATGTCTCAAACCTTGACTCAAAGAAAAGGTTATACATCTAGCCGATAGGAAATTTAATGCTCTTTCCAACGGCATTCTCAAATTTGAATTTACACAGCAAATTAAAGGGAGTTATGACTGATTTAATGACATGAAGTCAAAATCCCAAAAATATCTTTAAATTGAAATAACTCAAAAATAAAGCCCCTAAGTAGCATTTTCAAAAAAAATTAATTTTAGAATTTACTCCTGCAGTTCGGCAGATCTATTTGGTTTACACCAGGTACAATAAAAGTATAAAAGTATCACTGTACTTTCGGTGCGCAGGAAAAGGAAAAGGAAAAGAAAAATGAGGTTGAGGTAGCTCCGCGTAACCTGGGAGAAAGAGTTGCTCTGAGGCGACGACTCATCGAAGAAGAGGTGAAAAGGCTGCAGGACGAAGAAAACCTGAAGTTGTAGAAAACGATATTTTCGTTAGAGAATTTCCGAATATTTGAATCAACGTTGAATTTAATCTAAATTTGGGTGTTTCTAGCGGTACCTGCGTATTTCGTTGTAAGTATCATAACACGGTGCTGATGGAGGAAACAAAGCTACTGATTTATCATGGATTGTTCACCTGAACGTTCGGATTATAAATTTGAAGTTTTTCTTCAATAAGTTGCTGATCATTTGAGTCTGAATGGTAACACGCATATCGTAATTTCAATAGAAAAGCTCATCAGAAGTTATAAAGTTTGTGGAGGTGTCAATCCCACTAAAAACTTGTTCAAGTGCTCAGTAGCGTCAGGTGACAATATTCGTCAGGCAAACACCTTGACTAGTCTTAGAGGAATAAACAATAGTGAAAAACGCAGAAAATTATTACACAAAGGTTTATGATTTTTCTGTATAGATCAAGCGCCAGCAAATACTACAGCTTTGCCATTGTCACCACCTACCAACCATGTTTTCGCTTCATAATCGAGCTAATTTAGATGAAATGCTTCAAACTCCATTCAAATAAATAAAGAATTCCTTCATTAAGAAACTTGATTACTATTGCTAAGGAAGCATAACCCTTGGCTCATCTTCCAATTAATTAGAGAGTTTTCGCCACGTCAGGCGCGACGACTTGAAATCGTGACGACTAGAGACAGATGGGGCCAGCAGACGCTAACTTTTTTGGTGGATTTGAGTCGTAACAAAATTAGGTGCAGACTCTGGAAGTGACGCTAAACAGCTACCGACCTGTGAAGTCACTCGAAAATGGCCGATAGCGAACAGCTGATTCAGACTCCGGGGGGTCTCAAAATGAGTTTTTCAGATCGAAAATTAGAATATTCGCCGTATTGAAAAAACAATAAATTTATTACTACTTGGATAGGTAGGTAGGTACCTATTTACATCCCTTTCGGACCCTACATAGCGATATAAAAACCTACCTACTGATGATTTTGATCGTTTTCACCTGTAGAAAGTAGTGAACAACACTAGCTCTTCCACACCTCTTACTGCATTTTTTGGGTCTATAGTACCGTCAACCGGGGTGATATGGATCATTTTTTGCAGTTTTTATTGAAAAATTAGACCCCACTCTTTTTAGAGCGAGCTGGCTTTCCGAATATAGATTCTCTGAGATGTCAAGAAGACAGTCCCATGTCAATTTTTGTGATTTGCACCTTTTTTCACTTTAATTTTTTTAATGAAACATTATCCATATCACCTCGTTAGTCGGGGTGATATGGATCAAAGCCGAAAACCGATGTAAAATTCACTCCAATCCAGTAACGAGGTGAAATGAATCACTAAAATTATTTAAAAAAATAGAAGATCGAATAAATGAAAGGTTAAAAAAAGAAAAGGGCTTTGAAATTAGGAAATTGACGGTGCATTCAGGCTTCACTCCATCGGAACCTGAATGCACCGTCAATTTCCTCATTTCAAAGCCCTTTTCTTTTTTTTAACCTTTCATTTTCTTTTTTGACTGTTCTTCAGTTCAGTAAAATAATCATTGACAGTGTCCCAAGTAATAAGTGCTCGTGCTCT
This sequence comes from Apolygus lucorum, assembly GCA_009739505.2. Lineage (NCBI taxonomy): Eukaryota > Metazoa > Arthropoda > Insecta > Hemiptera > Miridae > Apolygus > Apolygus lucorum. Next base: position 15,385,565 of record CM019174.2, read on the forward strand.
TTTGAGATGCCCAATGACCTGGTAATGTCGAGGCATTTTCTCCCGATTCACTTCACCCCTCAAAAACTCCGAAATTCACAAAATCAATCACTGGCAAGGGGGGTTTTAAGTTGAAACAAAACACAAAATCGATCTCTTTTCATGAGAAGTTGTTGATATGATAAAAAATACGCAGATCAAGTTTTCTGGTCATAGGTTGGCTACACAGATGAAAGTAAACAAACAACACAAAAGTGCGGCGTTTCTATGGATCTGATAATCTTCATGGATGACCTTCTAACATTCTTGAATCGACTGAATCATGGATGAAGGTGGTGAAGCAAAATGCCTAGTTCAATATTCTGCTACCAGATCACATAAAAACGTCACCAGGTAGCGCTGCAATCACTAAAAGCATTGCTGCCTCCAAAGTATTCATATCACCCCGGTTGACGGTACTTTACTACCAATTTTGCAGTAGCTACCTTTCTACTTGTTTCTTGTTTGTCTAACAACACGGCCGTAACATATCTATAGATAATTTAGAGTAGCTAGGTACTTCGTTTCTACCTACAAGGACGTGCGGACTATTACAAAAACGAAAGTACAAATCTATCAAACGAGGATAGATGTACGAACTTAAAGACGTAACACCTAAATGCAGACATCCATAATTAACCAAATACCTATTAATGTGTGAAAAGAAGGTATTTTTTCAAAGGTAATAAACTTGATAACTGTAGTAAGAACATTTTTTCCAATTTATCATGCAACTTAAAGTACAATGATGACAGCAAGCGGAACTATCAATTGAAATGTTAAATGATACCTACTTACATGGACTGACTCCCGTCGCCTGTTTATTGTAGATCTGTAGTTAGGTGTGTTGGTAGATGAATAAATAATACACAACATTACATGAAAAACAAGGGCGCATTTATTCAGAAATTTCATTGACATTCAAACAAAGTAAAATTCGCACAGAGTCAACAATAGTATACGTTGGATTCACTTGATCTTGATGCGAAGATAACAGAATTCTGTTGACGAGTAGTTTGTTTCAAGAGATGAAAAACTTGATAGTTCCCGGGAAAATGAAAACTGTTCTAGAAGTCAAAGCTAAAATCGAGAACCAAAACACGGGAGTCGAACGTCAAACACAACACAAAATCCTGCTACATCCGATCTAAATTGAAACTGGTTATAAAAGTGTGAGGTTATGAAGGGCACAGTCATGAAGAAAGCCGTCGTTCCCGACGCCGCCAAAAGCCGGCATTTGGCGGCGTCTTAGACGACCGAGCTCGCCGTCCGAGTCGTCACGCATGCGCAGTCACCATTTTCGGACGGTTGCATGGATATTACACGTGGACAGTCGTCACAAAAGACGTGGCGAAAGCTCTCTATTTTCTCTTCTTCCAAGGTCACGAAACAGTTACTCGATTGTTTGCCTTGGCTTATGCTGTTTTAGTGGGGGTACGGCAAAACTTGACCCTGCGCTGACCCCCCGCCTACCCACTGATCGTCTTTTCTCATCCAAAACAGTCCCGCAAAATTCATTCTTTTGTACTGCTTGCCTTGCATCGTCAGGCCATGCGCTACTTGAAGTGCAACTGTAATGGAAGCCTTCCATATAACTATACTAGTATGTAGTTTTGGCAGGGCTAAGAAACCTGGGCTGAGAGCTGGAGAAGTATTCTGATTGGCTGACGCTCTAAGGCACAGTTTAGGCAGAGCTCGCGAGACAGCAGCAATCGAGGATTCCCAATCAATCTTATCAATTCTACAAACATTTTATCTTTGAAGAAACAAACTAGGATAAACTTCATATTTTGATGACTTGTTTCTAAAAACCATTCAAGTTTTGCAATCTGAGAGTTGAAGTAGGTAACGGGTCAACGTTTCAAAAGAAGCGGGAATGAGCGTAAATTCTTCCTCCGCCGTCTCATCTATTTGTAGTACCTCAGGCTGGCATTGGGCAGCACTGTCGCTGGAAAGCTGTTAATTACGCCACCCTATAGAGTTTTGAACGAGTTCCAACTTCCGACGCATTACTTGTTTTTGTAACGGTTGGGTAGATTTCCTCCCATTTTGAACCTTCGAAATTCGGGCGTTCAAGGATTCGAATCCAGTTAGACCGATTTTGATTCAAAAACGTCCACCCCTATTCGGAAATTCCATTTATTGTGTAGTTGCTAGTGAATACAGACGTTGTTTACAAATGTAGGTAGGTATTCATGTACATATGCATTATTTTGTTGCAATAAACACGAGTTAAAAAACTGAATATGGTTGATTCTTTGTGACTTGCGATATGGAATAACCCCAATCTTGTCTAAATATTTACGTTCAGAAAAATTATAGAAAAACGCTGCAAATCATTGCTCAAAGGTTTATTATTTTCTGTATAGATCATCCTTCTGTATAGATCACTGGTTCTCCATCAATAGCACCTACCACCATCTGTATTCTCCCTTGACCTTCCCTCTCAAATTTCAGCTTCCTGCGTTCAATAGGATTGAAAATGGCTTCGGAGCTCACTCAGCTGATCAGTGATCTGAAGAGTGAAGAAGATCTCCTCGAATGCTGGAGACGCCTGGAAGAGCACTTCCATTCAATAGGATTGAAAATGGCTTTGGAGCTCACTCAGCTGATCAGTGATGTGAGGAGTGAAGAAGATATCCTCGAATGCTGGAGACGCCTGGAAGAGCACCTCCATTCAATAGGATTGAAAATGGCTTCGGAGCTCACTCAGCTGATCAGTGATCTGATCAGTGAGCAATGATTTGCAGCGTTTTTTACCTACAAACATTGTTTTACCTACCAACTTTTTTTTACCTACCAACTATTGGTAGGTACTACCTACCACACTATAATGGCTTCACACCTTCACAATCAAGTTTATTAGAAAGAACTAAACGCTTCACACTCGATTCGAAAAATAGAAAGCTTGATATGGAAATTTGATTACTGGTTACGCAGAAGGCAAAACTGTATACAAATCGAAGAAATGAACAGCGATCGCATTTTAGTCCGATAAAATTTGAATGGAGATTAGACCTCTTTTGCGATTCACACTCATGATTCTGTTTTATCGAAGGAAAACCTTCAAATACTCGTAGGGACCGAACGGTTTGTCCTACAGAGCTCCGGGTGGTCTCAAAAATTTTTTAAAATTCTGTACTATTTAAAATTGGTGAAAAAACGATACCTTTATTTCGAGAGTTTTCGAGCTAGGGCACTCTCGAAAATTTCAACCCTTAATTTTCACCCCTTAGAAGTGTCCTACATCAACCAAAAGCTTCGCGGCACAACTAGACCACAAATGGAGCCCATATACCAAATTTGAACCAAATCGGTCCAGTGTTGCTAAGAAAAGTGCCGCGTACGGCGGACGGACGGAAATTTTTTTATTCGATTTTCGTATTCTACGTACCTTGAAACGTAAAACATCAAATTTTGAGGGGGGGTTAAAAAATTTTTTTTCTTGCTCGATTCCAAAGGCTTATTATTGAAAATAATAAACCAAAACGTATACAATGAGGGGTGCGCCTTGATTTTTTTCAGATTTTTAGTCGAAAGTACATTACATTCTGAGAATTTTGGCACCAACCGCGACCTTCTAGTGTGAGTAGATCTGTTTCTATGATTTTTCAAAGTTTCGACCGTTTATGAAGTCACGCGCCCCTCTCGCCTGGGCGGGACCCCCCAGCCACTGTGACTTCATAAACGGTCGAAACTATTAAAATTCATAGGAAAAGATTTACACACGCTAGAAGGTCGCAGTCGGTACCAAAATTCTCAGAATGAGGTCTACCTTAGATTAAAAAGAGCAATAAACAGTATGGTTCTAATTTTTCGACTCCTTGATACTGAATATAGGTGTGAAGGCTCTTGAGGTTCAGTCAGATGAATAAATACACTGTTAGGCCGACGTTTCGGTATATTTATACAGGGTGTCCCAGAAGTTATGGTCCACCCTCCGGCATTTCCGTATTTAATTAGGTAATAAAATGGGCTCAACGCCATTTTTCATATTTTTTTGTGAAGAATTCAGGGAAAATACTTTTGCGCAGAAAAATTGTGCGCAATTGACACAAACTTTGTTTTTTCAAATGGGAACCCCCATTTTTTATTGCAGATTCAGATTCTACGTCAAATTTCATGAGAAATTCATACCCGAATCGATTTTTTTCATTGCGTGCAACTGGTACTTTTCGCGCGCAAAGTGACCAGGGTGCGCAAAAGTGAATTTTTTTAAACCCCAAGTATGGCACATTTTTTTTCATTATTTTTGACGCTGAATCACGTGGTGAGGTCCTTTCTTCGATTTCATCGTAATTTTTCCAAATTTGAAAGAAAAAATAATGTTTTTGGGCTTTATTTTCCCTCACCCTTTCGCAATACGGGCTGGGTGGGGACCTGGCTAGATTAAAAATAAATTCTTCACTTCTAAATTTAAAAAAAAAAAATGTTGGAAAGTAAGTAGGTACTTACCTACTTTAATGTAAAGAAAAAAATCAAAAAAAAAGCTTCTCATCTCAAAATATTCACACAAAAAATTAAAAGCTACAAAATCTCCGAAAAAAGTAATAATAAACTAAGATACTTAATAATAATGAAATTTACAAATCGCAGCAACTGCTCGAAATTACCTCCTTTTGCCTGCAGACAATTAACAAGTACCTAACTTTTAATTTTTTTAAAGGTTTTTAGATGAGAAGCTTTTTGATTTTTTTTTTTTACATTAAAGTAGTAAAGTAGTACCTACCTACTTTTCAACATTTTTTTAAATTTAGAAGAGAGGAATTTATTTATAATCCTGCCATAGCCGGTCCTCCCCAGCCCGTGTCGCAAAAGGGGGAGGAAAAATAAAGTCCAAAAACATTATTTTTCCTTCTGAATTTGGAAAAATAACGATGAAATCGAAGAAAGAACCTCACCACGCGATTCAGCGTCAAAAATAATGAAAAAAAAATGTGCCATACTTGGGGTTAAAAAAAAATTAACTTTTGCGCACCCTGGTCACTTTGCGCGCGAAAGTCACCACCACAAACACAAAACTGCACCATTGCAACTGCTGTGCATTGTGCACTGGTCACCAGTTGCATGCAATGAAAAAAATCGATTCGGGTATGAATTTCTCATGAAATTTGACGTAGAATCTGAATCTGCAATAAAAAATGGGGGTTCCCATTTGAAAAAACAAAGTTAGTGTCAATTGCGCACAATCGCGCGCAATTTTTTTGCGCAAAAGTATTTTCCCTGAATTCTTCACAAAAAAATGCAACAAAAATGCCGGAGGGTGGACCATAACTTCTGGGACACCCTGCATACCATCTTCAGGGCTTGTAACCGGTGTAAATATAATTCTTATGGCTACATCAGAAATTTAAACAACAGCACTTTTTAAAGAGGAAAACTTGAACTCTTTGTAAGGTAGAAAGGCAAATCTCCCTTACAAATCTGCTTTCTGCCTTACAAAGTTTTTAAAAAAAATGAGGAAAATTGACTTACCTTTGATTATTTGGGATTTGGAAATGAAAAAATTGCACTAGACTCTTCTGAAACGTAGTACTAGGTGACTCGCGGATTGTTACTAAAGAACTATGCGAGGCAGGTAAAAACGGACAACCCAACGGTCGGAACAGTTTGAAAGGGGGCGCTCTTATTGTTAGGCATGGCTCATATGAAGCCTCCCGCAATGGGTTAACATAGCAACCAACAGCCTCAGGAAACACACAAAGTCGACTTGGGCTCAAGTCCGGGGAAAACCTTCAAATAACAAAGATGAAAATATATATATTTTTTTTAATTAAAAGAGAAAAAATATTGAACATTTAAGGAGTAAAAAAAGTTGGACAAGTACACCAGTATAGGGATGTCCCAAAAGTATCGAGTGTCCCAAAAGTAGTTCAGTGCGGATGACGAACACCCTTCGTCATGGCAGACTTTCTCACCAGGCGGATGACGAAGGGTGTTCATCATAGCTCTCCTTCTACAAAAAGTCTTGTACTTTCATCAAGCCTGGCTCAATCTGGCGGTTTTTTGTGCTGAACACTTCTTAGGTACCTGAGTGAACCACAGATGGCGTCGGGGGCAGTTCTGATGTGTTTTTCGGTGTTAGATGGTGGGTCAAAGTTTGATGTGCGGTTTTCTCGTGTTATTGTCAACGTTGGGGCACCTTTACGTGTTGTTCCTCGTTATTCGACGTGGATATTGAATCAAAAAGCAAGGTAAGGTGGTACATTTCGTAATTATTATGTTTTTATACTGTTAGTTCATGAAGTATGATTGAAACTTTTGTTCCCTCTCACGAGTTGAACTTGTATCACCAGTTTGTTCTTTTTGCCGACTGACGACTATTGTTTTCATGACGACTCCTTTACACCCTCCATATATTTACTAGGTACCTACCTACTATATTTTTAGATGGACGAACTACCTTCCACTTCAAAAGCAACGAATAACTTTTTGTATTCTCTTATGTATACCTACTATGTTTGTTTTTATGGTTTTATTTTGACAAATAAAAACTGGATTATTTCAAATTCCCTTGCAATTTGGTTATTCGTTGTGAGAGTTCCTCTACCTACAGTAACAGAGAGTGAAGGAAAAAAGGGGCATGACGACGCGTATTCGTCATCCGCCTGGTGAGGGTGCTCATTGCCGGGAGACCCGCAAAAAAGAACGTGTATTGCGGGTCTCCCGGCAATGATCACCCTCACCAGGCGGATGACGAATACGCGTCGTCATGCCCCAAAAATGGTCAAAAACTTGAAGTTTCGCAAAATTTCCTGTGTAATGTCATTACTTGCATGCTTTTGAGCCTATTTAACGAAAAAAAGTGTTCAGGCTGGTAGGACCACCTCCTCTTGGTGATCCGCACTGAACGTGTTAAAAAAGTATCGATACGTATCGATACTTTTTTTTTCCTGATATATATCGTAGTATCGATACTTTTTATCCAGTATCGGGGGCGATACTTTTTTGTATCTCACATTTTATCTGTTTCAACACCTACGACATGTACCTCTATCTCTACGTAGATTGTAGGGAGACTAACAAACTTCAGCAAATTAAACAAAGATGATGTACCACCACCTCCAGCTCTCTATGATAACCTGCTGTCCTCCATAATCGAGGAAGGACTACCAAAATGTTAACCCAAAGTTTCAAATAACAAAATGAGTGATTTATTGTTTTGTTCATTCTATATTACGTATATTATCCTCGTGATAGAGAGATGTCACACTGATGAAGAGAAACATAAACGACAATTTCACCCATTTTTGTGAAAGTATCGATACTTCAAAATATCGATACTTTTTGAAAGTAATGTATCGATACGATATTATATCGATACTTTTGAAGTATCGGACATCCCTACACCAGCAGTTGTCAAAACGTAAGGGATTTGCCAAATATTCAAACTCATTTATGTTATATTTAAGAATTGAAAAAAAAATTAATTCCTGTCAATTATTTAGGAAACACTTTGTATAATATAACGATTTCACTGGGGATACGAATCTGTAAAGGGCAATTGGGGAGGGGGGATTTAACGACTGTTTACCAATGGAAAAGCCTTGTTCTTTGCAGACGAGTGATCTATACAAAAAATATAAATAATTTGCAGTGTTTATGAATGTTTAAATTCACAGGCTCCTAATGCGAGGAAGAAAGGTAAATGCACAACATATTCAAGAGAAAAGTAGTTAAGCTTAGTTTATTTACAAAATTGCGTGAGCGTAACAAAACATTAGGAGTCTATCACGTTTAACACTAAATATAAATAACTCGAAAAATCGTTTCACAGATCGGTTAGTGGAATACAGAAGGCATTTCTTAAGGGGGTCTTTGTCGGTCAGTATTTCCCTAAATTGAAGGGGCTCAAACTTCAAAAGTTGAACCTAAATTTGAAATGTTCAAGGATTTTCGAAATTAATTAGTGCATGGAATTGAAAAACTAAAAGATTGCCGCTAGAATCATCAAAATTGAACTATAATCGCCAGAGAAATATAGGAAAACCTGATCGATTCAAATTCAGTGGTTTTCAAACATATTTTTCTGGTAATTATTGTTCGATTTTGATGATTCGAGCGGCAATATTTTGATTTTTCAATTCCCTACGCCCATGGACAAATGAATTTAGAAAATCCTTCAAATTTAGGTACAACTTTTTAAGTTTAGCCCCTTCAATTTAGGGAAATACTAGGAACGAACGGCGACCGACTGAGACCCCCTTAACGAACATTGAACTAGTTGGGGATCATCTTGAAAAGTGAGCACCTCAACCTGCATTAAAGGATAGCATTCGATATTGCTAAAAAAAGAAAAAAACGTTTATGATAACACTAACTCTATCGGAGAAGTGAAGAACTATTTTTTGTATTGATAATCACTATTGAATTGACGCATTGACTCGAACTAGGTGAATGCAAAGACGAATTTTCAGTCGTGGGGTGTCGAAGAGTAGACCGGGGAGGTTGGATCAAAAAGTGAATATCCTTTGAGAGATGTCGTTCACAAGCCACGAGATGGCGGGCACAACGTTCTCTCCAGTCATTGCTGAAACGCGAACAATCTTCCAGTGGTGGGTAGTGATTCTGTCGAGTTCCAACCTGGGACATAGCATTATAGTATTCAAGTTTGAGTCGTATTTACCTTATTTTTACATTATATAGGAGAATAATTCAAATTAGTTTAGAGATCTTGCCATTGTAGGGGCTAGGGATGTGTATTGATATTCGATTTTTTCAAAAAATTGACTGATTTTGTTGAGAATCAATTTTTTATGCATTTTTTCTTTATGAAAATATTATTTATGTGGAAGTGGAAACAATAGAAAGTTAATGTTGAAATTTCTGGCCCCAGTCTCCACAAAAATGACGAAGTAAAATTGAACTACCTATCACTGAACTGGAATGGAACTACCCTTTTCGTTTTGCTAATTTGTTGCCAACACCATTCAGAGTGCAACAACAACATAAATAACTATGATACTTGATGTAACTTGTTTCATCAATGAAAGAAAACTGTGATTACTGAGCTATAACTTAGGTATTGGTATTCAGCATTAACAGACATAATATGGAACTCACTTAGGTGAGTTTATACTAATTAAATTCTGAGCCAAGGATCACAGCTTCTCATATTATTATTTTTTTATCGTTTCTTTAAAAAAATTAAAAAAAAACGACGCCAATTTTAAAATCAATTTTTTGTAAGTAATTTTTTTTAGACAATCAATTTTATAAATTTATTTTTTATTTTTATTTATTTCATCGGTTGTTTCCTTATTTTATTATTATTTAAAATTGGCTGAAAATCGATTTTTTTATAACGATACCCATCCCTAGTAGGGGCATGCTTCAGGCCCTTTTGGCCCTCAGTACATCAAGGTTCGTTTTGTTCTGTGGAGCCCAACTCCATGTTCTTTTATTTGTGTGGTTCAAGTTTTTTTTTTTTTTTTTTTTTTTTGTCTCTGTTATCCGTTTGTCTTATTTGTTACCAACTTTGTACGTTTTATTTCACGTTCTCCTCTTCATTATACAGCGTAAGTCACATTACCTTTCCCTTATTTGCTCGAGAGATGCGGCACCAGGCAGATCAGCTTTGTTGGCCAGGATGAGAACCGACGCTCCAACCAGGCGCTCTTCCTCAATGAGGAAGTGGAGCTCCCGACAACAGTCGTCCAGTCTTCGTGCGTCCACGCTATCCACCACCCACACAATCCCGTCTGTCGACTCGAAGTAGTTCTGTCAAATCGTGCCAATACAATAAATCAGATTATATGAATCAAACAAAACTCTGTAGCTTAGACAATTAAAAGTATTGAGGATTCATATCGATACCTTAAAGCACAAAGGGGCTATGTCCAAAAACGGAGTTTTGAGAAAAACCCAAAATATATTATCAGCGGTACAAAATTCCTAAAATAATGGCTATTTACACTAAACTCTTCAATTTTCTCAATCAATTTTCAAGCTATACCTACTTAATCGTCGAGAAAGTCAACAATAGTTTTGTTGAATCTGAGTTTTTCTGAAATTAGAAGAAAATAAAAAACAAGTGGGTGTGGCACATAGCTTCCTCGTATCCATAACCCGATTATATAGATGATCCGATGCATAGTAGTTAATCTCAAAACACCAATCTCTATGTACCTTTCACCACTCTCATTGGGGACCATCTACACGCTAATCTAGACAATCCTAGAAAATTTCATCAAATTCGGATGAAAAATGTCAGTGTTATGGCCGTTACAAGGATTTTACGTATGCGCATGCGCAGAGACGTCTGTAAATTTTAAGGCCTTGATTTTCATTGGGGACCATTTACAACGTAATCCGCGTAATCCCTAAAAATGCCATCGAAATCGGGTAGAAAACATTGAAGTTATGGCCGTTACAAGGAATTCACGTTTGCGCATGCGCAGCGGCTACTATCAGTCTGAAGGTGGTGATTTTCATAGGGGACTGTCTAAATACTAATCTGTAACATCCCTGAAAATTTCATTGAAATCGGATGGAAAATGTAGAAGTTATGGCCGTTACAAGGAATTCACGTTTGCGCATGCGCAGTTGCTTCTATCAGTCCGAGGATGATGATTTTCATAGGGGACCGTCTCCACACTAACCCGCATAATCCCTGAAAATTTCATCAGAATCGGGTGGAAAATGTGGAAGTTATGGCCGTTACAAGGAATTCACGTTTGCGCATGCGCAGTGGCTACTATCAGTCCTAAGGTAATGATTTTCATAGGGGACCATCTAATCACTAATCTGTTACATCCCTGAAAATTTCATTGAAATCGGATGGAAAATGTAGAAGTTATGGCCGTTACAAGGAATTCACGTTTGCGCATGCGCAGTCGCTTCTATCAGTCCGAGGATGATGATTTTCATAGGGGACCGTCTACAGACCAACCCGCACAATCCCTGAAAATTTCATAGAAATCGGACAATAACTTCGTATAGTTATGCGCGTTACAAGGAATTCATGACAGACAGACACACAGACACGGAACCAAAATTGTTCAGAAAGGTCTAAAACGCAAAACGCGAGTGAAAATTTTGATTTTGGAGAACTTTTTTTTTTCGTCCTTGAAAAGTGAAAACAAAGCTTCCGCTACCTTGGTAGACTCGGAAGCAATATGGAAGATGGATGGACATAGCGCCTTTGTGCTTTAAGGTGTAAGGATATGTTACGATATGTAAGGAATGAAACCACTCATCTAATCAGTAAAGAAGATGGAAGTGGGGCACTCCTTGTAACGCTTATATACATGGATACTATATCACATGATGAAGCTAAAATACTGGAGAACCCCTTTTTTCAACTGGAAAATCCAGAATCTAAATTAGAGATGAAAATTTCAAAATTCTGACACAGAATTCTCCATTTGTATTCCCCATTCTAGTCTTCAGGATTGTCCATCCTAATCTCCAGAAAGACTCCAGAATTCTCCATCTTTTCCAAAGGGGTATATCGTCACCTATGTTCACACGCCACCTATCTACATTTGGAAACTGTGGCTGTGGAAACTAGGGATGGGATATCGATATCCGATATCACCAAAATATCGATATTCGATATCACCAAAATATCGATATTGGGCTGTCAATACTCGATATCTCGGTATCGATACCATCAAAGCCGATATTATCGATACATCGATATCCTTTAATCGATATGGATATCGGTAACGCTAGCCATACATAACCTGCTGCCATAACCTACACCCTATCAGATCTACACAGCCCTAGTTGTTTTTCTTTTTAGTGCCACCCGTTTCTTTTTCTAGTGCAACCCAAACCCGTTTCTAACTATTGATTTTCTATGTTCTACCTTCCATTGTATGTTTGATTCATTATCGATATCCTGACTTGAACTAATAAAAAATATTCTTATTCGAAAATTGTCGTATTTTTTGGCAGTTCCTTCAACTGGTACCAATATTCCCGATATTGATATCGGGAATATCGATATCACAGGTCTGATATTATACTGGTATCGATACCGGGATGCCCGATACCGATATCAGTACTGATATCGATATCATACCTTCAATATCCCATCCCTAGTGGAAACCATTCTTCACTGTTGATATGTGGTTAGGAAAAACCGAATGTGGATACGAGGTGTGTTCAAATTAGTGTATTCTGACTCACCTGATCTAGATAGAGCAATTTTGAGCTAACCAGTGTTCTCGGCGCGGAAATTTCATACATAAATGAGAGAACCTCATTTTCGCCAAAATGGTAGATAGGTGGTGTGTGAACATAGGTGACGATATACTCGTAGTCCTCTCTCATGAGTAGACAGTGAACGCGAGCACGTGGTAATTTCTGCTTGTTCTCACTTTTAGTGAAGCAACACCATCTCTGCCGTGTGAAGGAAGAACGACTCAACTCGAAAATGGGGTTTTTACGTATCCCCTCTAATTTCCCCCCACACCTTTCCGATGAACGAGTCAAAATTTCGAAATTCACCCTGGAAGGAGTTGAAATCGTTAGGGGTGTAATTTGAAAATTGCCTAATTTTAAGTAAAAACGTCTCAACTCCATAATTTTTAGGAAAAACATCTCAACTCCTCGATTAAAACATAACAACTAGCTAGATTTGCTATTTATTTGTGGAGAAAAAAAATACTCAACTCGCTGAAAACGCCGGAGCTGTTTTTCCTCCACATTGTTGGCTTCAAGATCGGGTTGAGGCGTCTCGTATGGTTGTCGATATTTGACTCAAATGACACGAATCGATTGAAGGTACGTGTGTAAAGAGGAATAATTGTACCAATCGAGTGAGTTGAACAACATATTATGAGGTCTGAAGAAAATGGGGTCACGGGAGTGATCTGGAGTCAATTTATGGCGAGTTTTCCAGAAAAACTTCGAAGCTGATTTCTGGGATTTCGAAAATTTTGAGTTGAGTAGTTCTTCCTTCACACGGCAGATCTGACTTCAGCTGTTCAGTCAATAGCCCATGTTCACACATGAGCAGTTGTGAGGGGATTTGAAATGGGATTGAGTCCGTCAACGTTTTCCAGGCCATTCAAAGAGGCCTGGGGACTGCTAGAGCATGACAGACTAACCTAAGAGCTTTAGAGCCTGCCAAGGATTGAAACTAACTAGATAACAGAGTTGTGACTACAGGAGTACCGAATGTGATGCCAAACGTGGCAATAGCATCCAAGAAGTTATTTGTTAGCTAAAACTTGATTACCTTCCAGTACGAGCGTAGCGATTTCTGTCCTCCTACGTCCCACATATTGAGCTTATAGTCGCCGTAGAGGATGGTCTTGATGTTGAACCCAAGAGTTGGACTGATCGTCGTGGTGTCCTCATTATTCAGGTGTTTCAGAACAGTTGTTTTACCTGTATATCAACGAGTATTAATTTTTGTCGTTCACATAATTGTTACAGACAGAAGATATAATGGGAAATACATGGATACCACTTCTTTTGGTTCACAATCTAGGCATCTACATCATGAATTATGCATTTGACTTTTCCATGGCATAGTTGAAGTTAGATGAAGTCAAAGTTTCTCTCTCAGATACAAGAGTGAAAGATTGGCTCAACATGGATACCTACTACTCCTTTTAGAGACATTGTCACTACTTGACGATTCAACAGCATTAGGGTCCAGGTATTTCCTTGGAATGGTTCCAACAGTCACAGTGACAAAGATGTTACCGTTCCAAATCACTGGCACAGTTCCATTACCGGTGCTGCCTACTGAGGGCGGTCAAATCCCATTCTCATGACATGGAAGAAGACGGCGGTCAAATCCCTATCTTCCTCCTTCCATTCTTATGATCTCAACTTGCAATACAACAGGAAGGAATTTGAACAAGTGTTAAAAAAGAGACAATTAACAATGATAGTGAACAAACAAGGAAAAAATAATTTTTTGTTGCAGTTCAAGAACATAACCTAAGAATAATAATACTGGAGACAACTTCCATACTAACCAGTCCAAAAGATCCCTTCCCAGTCCAGAGCCATTCCATGTTACTATATCTTCTCAGTCCATAGAAATGGTAAGGGCACTTCCAGCTATGTGGAACTGAACTGGAGACAATATCCATGCTCACCGGTCCTAATCCCATCCTGGTCCATTGCCATTCTCCATGATATCTTATTGGTTCGTGGAATGGGGGGTGCGCCTTGATTTTTTTTTTAGATTTTTAATCGAAAGTACATTACATCCTGAGAATTTAGGCACCAACTGCGACCTTCTAGGGTGAGTAGATCTGTTTCTATGATTTTTCGAAGTTTCGACCGGTTGAAACTTCGGGTGGGACCCCCCCAGCCCACTGACATCATAAACGGTCGAAACTTTAAAAATTCATAGGAAAAGATTAACACACGCTATAAGGTTGCGGTTGGTACCAAAATTCTCAGAATGAGGTCTACCTTAGATTAAAAATAACAATAAACAGTTTTTCCTACCCAGGCGCACACCCTATTGGCAAGGGTGCTTCCCAGTACATGGAACTGAACTGTCGACAAGTTCCATGCTTACCAGTCCGAAAGATCCCTTCCCAGTCCAGAGCCATTCCATGATATCTTATCGGTCCACTGAACTAGACCAGTAAGGGAACTGGACTGGTAAGGGATGATTTTTTGTCACTGCAAGGAACTGTTACAAGGTGATACTCGGTTCCACGGTCCCGGTACAGCTGTACCGACACACCTCTAAACAGCATTTGAGTAGATTAGCAGTCTCGTCAAGGCCTAAGACTTTTTCACAGAATAACACTACGGTTTCCAAGCGGTCAGTCATCCCTAAACTCGAAGGAATAGGCAATGTGACAGTTTTGGTAGACTCAGCTCTTCCGTATCAATACGCAGATATAACTTTCGTTTATAAGCTACGTCCTGCTTTTCTGAAGAACCTGGAATTCCAGGATCATCTTTGCAGTATCTAGCTCTGACACGAGGAGGTACTTATCATCCAAATCTCTACGAGTACCTCCGTCTAAATTATGAGCAAAATATCAGCGTTGTAATACGCTTTCTATAAGTCACTCGAAGTTTTCACATGTCGGGATGCAAATTATCGACTACAATAGGTAGGAAATTGTTTTGTATCCAATGTATTACAAATGTTGTAAACAATAAAAAAGTTCTGTTCTCATCTAGCAATCGACAAGTGTGCAACTCTGACTAAAATAATAATACCAATAGGTTATGGGCCCAGCATGCTTCCACTGCATGGAAAACTCGAAAGCTGTATCAACCCCTATCGAAATTGGCACGAAGTTGATAAAACCAGAGAGGAGTGACGGTACAGACAAAGAAAAGTATCCATACCAACGGCTCATCGGGTCTTTAATGTATCTTGCCGTGTCTACTCGACCTGACATCGCATATGCCGTGAACTCGTTGAGCCAGTTCAACACATGCTAAACACAGGAACACTGGATAGCTGCAAAACGGGTTTTAAGATACCTAAAAGGTACATCCGAACATGGAATATTGTTCCAGAAGACAGGAAAGCCTCTTCAAGGTTATGCCGATGCTGACTGGGCTAGCTGCGGGGTTGACTGAAGGTCATATTCAGGGAACTGTTTCACTCTGGGAGGTGCTGCGATAGCTTGGGAAGCTCGAAAACAACGCACAATAGCCCTGTCTAGTGTTGAAGCGGAATACCTAGCCCTATGCCAAGCAACAAAGGAAGCCCTTTACATTCGCCAAATGCTGAGCGAACTGAATTTGTCTCAACCAAAATCTGCAACAGTAATATACAATGATAACCAGAAGCCCAACAACTTGCGAAAAACTGTACAAACCATTCACGAACAAAACACATCGACGTGAGACATCATTTTATAAGAAATTGCACCACAGATAACATGGTGAATATAAAATACATGCCAACTGCTAACATGCCAGCTGATGTCTTGACAAAAGGTTTGCCTCGGGTGAAGCACCAAACATTTACTAAGGAACTTGGTATAAATGCCTTGCTAAATTGAAGTCGCCCAATTTGAGGGGAAGTGTCGGGATGCAAATTATCGACTACAATAGTGTAATGACTCTCCACTATTATAACAATAACAACATTCCTGATGTTTCATGTTCATAGTTACAACACATATAAATATATCTTTTCTATTCTGCAATTACGAAAAACTGCGTGCATATATTCAGTACGATAATCTAAGGCCATTTCAGTTGGCGACGATCGGAAAAATCGATCTAAACATCAATCAAGTAAGGTCTACATTACTTTTCAACCAGTAGACACAATGGATGAAACTCAATTCACTGCTCTCATTGCAATGTTCAAAGAACAACAGAGAGAACTCTTAAACCAAGTTTCAGTTCAATTCCAAGTGCAAGCTCAGGCAATAGCTTCAACCTCACGAATGTCAGGATCTGGAGACCATCTACCTAACCAAAATAGTATGTTTAACGTAGCTCCATTCGAACATTTTGATGCCAAACGAGAGAAGTTCACCAGCTATCTAGAACGTTTCGAAAACTATTACAATATGAAAGGACTGACAGATACAAAGAAAATTGCTCAACTCCTATGTGTATCAGTTGGAAGTGACCACTACAATAGCCTAGCAGCATTCCTAGGTCCCGAGAAACCATTAAAATCGCTAGAATATCGGAATTTAGTCGATGAGTTCAAGAAAATGTTGATTCCAAAAAAGAGTGTTGTAGTTTCACAGCATTATTTTCTCAGTATTTATCAAAAAGACAATCAATCAATATCAGATTTTGTAGCTGCGCTTAGACGAGACCTATCTGACTGCGAATTCTCAGTTGAATGCCAATGTGAGTCTTCCGTTTCAATTGCCGACGTATTCTTAAGAGCACAATTTATCAGAGGTCTAAAAGACGATTGGCTGAGAGAACAAATTTTACAATCAGCTAAAACTAAGTTTGATGATATCCTGACACAAGCTCTTGCTCTTGAAGCATCAAAAATAGAAAGTAAAGAGTTAGCTCAACGAACAGGATCAAGTCATGCAAATTTCAATTCTTCGGAAATTAACAAAGTTTCAGATTTCAGACGTTCTCGTTCACGCCAGCGATCTCACAGCCGTTCTTCAAGCCAGTTTCAGCCGCATTTTCGAAAATCTCGTTCACGTCAGCGTCAAGTAGATTTCAAGGCGTTAGGAATCGAAAATTTATGTCTCAGATGTGGTAAGGACAATCACACTGTTACAGACTGTCGAACTAACAAATCAAAATTGAAATGTGATAAGTGTTCAAAATTAGGTCATATTTCAAGAGTTTGTATAACGACATTGATGTCGAGCAAAAAGAAAGACAATTCAACAAATTTTCTAGAAACATATTCTGATAATGACTCTAATGACTATAGTATCAACAAAGTCGATACAGTTATTCAGTCATGCGATGTTGTCGACTTATTCGTATTAGGACATGATTCGGACAAATACATGATTTCAGTCAATCTTAATGGAAAACCTCAGCGCTTCGAAGTGGATAGTGGAGCAAAATTCTCTCTAATTCCAAAAGATAAATTTGAATGTTTAAATCTGGGTGTACCATTACTACCTTCTAAATTAGCATTTCGATCATACTCAGGAAATATTATAAAACCTGAGGGGAAGATAACGAAGGATATTTCCTACAAAGGAAACCCGATAAGAGGAGAACTTCACGTAGTTCCTACAGGTCATGATGCACTTTTGGGACGCCAATGGATAAGAGGTTTGGGGATTGAATTAAGTAAAGTTGATGCTGATATGAACCAAACACATATCGCTCAAATTCAACCTCTCAAATCACTCGATGAAATCCTTCAAAAATTTGCCCCTATTTTCGAAGAAAAAGTAGGATGTGTTCCAGGATTCAAAATTTCATTACAGCTTCGGGAAGGAGCCAAACCAATATTCAATCGAGAGAGGAATGTCCCATATGCATTACTTGACCGGGTGAACAAAGAGTTGGATGCCCTCGAGAAAGACAACATCATCACACCTGTAACATCCAGTGATTGGGGATCACCTCTGGTGGTTATCCCGAAACCAGATGGTAGCGTTCGCCTCTGCGTAGACTACAAAATTGGGGTCAATGATCGAATAGTTCAAGCAAATCATCCTATTAGAAAGATAGAGGATGTTATTGATAGTTTACGTAATTCAGCTTTTTTCTGTAAACTTGACCTTTACAAAGCATATCTTCACCTTGTTGTCGATAATGAAGCCAGCATGATCCAGACCATGTCAACTCACCGGGGAACCTACAAAGTCAACCGCCTAAGTTTCGGAATCAAAACCGCACCTTCCGAGTTCAACCGAATTCTTTCTCAAATATTGAAAGGATTGCCAAAAACGGAGGCATATTTTGATGACATTATATGTCACGGCACCACCAAGGAAGAATGCATGAATAACCTCCAAGCATGTCTACAAAGACTTTCAGATTTCAACCTCCACGTCAACAGGCGAAAATGTTCATTCTTCCAAGAAAAGATAGAGTATTTGGGAAGACTGATAGAGTTCAACAAGATCAGCAAAAGCCCAAAGAAGATTCAAGCTATTCAACAGATGCAACGTCCTTCAAACGTGGAAGAAGTTAAACGCTTTTTAGGACTTGTCTCATATTATACCCGATTTATTCCAGATGCAGCAACTATGACTTATCCATTACGAGAACTTCTGAAGAAAGGAGTAAAATGGATGTGGTCATCAAAATGTGAAGCAGCATTTCTCCGGATCAAAGCTGAACTCTGTAGTGATAGGGTACTTGTACCATTCAATCCTGAAATACCGTTGATTCTTACGACAGATGCAAGCCCTACTGGTTTAGCAGCAGTTCTCAGCCACGTGATCCAGGGAACTGAAAGACCAATAGCGTATGCATCACGTTCACTATCAGAAGCTGAACAACACTATAGCCAATTGGATCGAGAGGCACTTGCCATAATTTTCGGAGTTTCACATTTCTACTACTATCTTTACGGAACTCATTTCCTACTTGTAACCGATAATGAACCGATTTCTCGAATTTTCAGGCATAATAGAGCTCTACCACAAATGACGTCAGCACGCCTATTACGATATGCATCGTACCTGTCTGGGTTCAATTACAAACTTCAATGCAAGAAGGGAATCGAGAACAAAAATGTCGACTGTCTTTCAAGAGCACCAATTCAACAAGCTCGTCCCTCGATCGATCAGACCATCGGTGATGAAGTAAACCAGTTATACTCTCAGGTAATTTTCCAAATTTCAAGTCAGGAGATTACAGCAGAAATAATAAAGAAAGAAACGGAAAAAGATCCAGAGTTGTCAAAGATTTTAAACGAACTTTCAACAAATTCAAACGATTCCGAATTCACTCTGGCTGATGGAATTCTGTTCAGAGGAGATAGAATAGTCATTCCAACCGGGCTCAGATCAAAAATCCTAGAAGAATTACACGAAACACACCTAGGTACTACCAAAATGAAACAGTTAGCCCGTCGTTACGTATACTGGCCCAAAATTGATAAAGATATAGAAAACCTCGTAAAAAGTTGTGAAAATTGCGCTATTTCTCGAACAAATCCTCCTAAAGCTCCTGTACATCCTTGGGAAACGCCTCAAGAGAACTGGGAGAGAGTACACATCGATTACGCCGGACCATTCCAAGGCTTCAATTTTCTGATGTGTATTGATGCCCGATCCAAATGGGCTGAGGTAAAAATTCTTAGAGATGCGCCTACTAGCGCGAACACAATCGTTTTGTTGGAACAAATTTTCGCTGTTCACGGTTATCCTCAAGTGCTAGTATCGGACAATGCGACGATATTCCAGAGTGACATGTTCCACGATTATTGCAAGAACAGGGGAATTTTTCAAAAATTCATCGCCCCAGGACATCCCGCAACAAACGGTCTAGCAGAACGTTCAGTCCAAACCTTAAAGCATCGACTGACAGCAGCATCGACTGATAACAGCCCCATGCCAGAAAAAATTCAGACCATCATGCTGAAATATCGTGCAACACCACTTGCATGTGGACAGTCTCCGGCTGAACTTTATTTACACCGGAATTTGAGAATCCGGATGAATGCCATATTCCCATATCGACCTCAACCATTGAAAGCAGAAGAAGGTACAGAAAGAAAATTTAAAGAGGGGGAGAGAGTGCAAATACGATTCTACATAGATAACAAACAAGTATGGAAATTTGGAAACGTTAAAAAGAAACTGGGACAGCGGCATTATTTGGTTTCTGTAGATGATTCAGAAAGAATAGTGAAACGACATCTAAATCAGTTGCGTTCTTCACTTGTACCATCTCGGAAAACAGTGACTCTGGGACCGACTGTTGTGTATGAGGTTCCAAGAGCTTCAAGAATACCGAGAAGTCAACAGGAAACAACTCCACCAACCACACAAGAAATCGTTCCAGATTCCATTCCAACTTCCACATCACCAGAAATATTCGAACAACATCAACATAACGGAGAACAACCTAACATCCCCGAGCAACCGTCTAATCATCAAAATTCAACAACACAACCTTTGAGACGTTCACAACGAATTCGACGACTACCAGCTAAATTCAACGACTACATAATATAGTGGGGGAGACTGTAATGACTCTCCACTATTATAACAATAACAACATTCCTGATGTTTCATGTTCATAGTTACAACACATATAAATATATCTTTTCTATTCTGCAATTACGAAAAACTGCGTGCATATATTCAGTACGATAATCTAAGGCCATTTCAAATAGTTAGGAAATTGTTTTGTATCCAATGTATTACAAATGTTGTAAACAATAAAAAAGTTCTGTTCTCATCTAGCAATCGACAAGTGTGCAACTCTGACTAAAATAATAATACTAATATCACAGAATCTACTTTACATTTTCAGTCCATCGATCAACCAAATTTGAAGGAAGACAACTGACCAGACATGTTTTGGAGAGGGGAAAAAAGACGATGAATTCGTGGATATTGTACAGCCCTTGTCTAAACCAGTTGTTATTCTATAAAGTAAACTTAAAGAAGGCTATTACCTAGCCGACTATGTAATAATTCCACCAAATGAATATTACTCGAGTGGGTAAAGAAATACCATTTTACTTCGAAAGATTGATTAGAAAACATGTTCAAGAGCTACATGGCCTACCTACCACGAAGGTACTCCTTGCATTGAACTACGCTTAAAGAACATTTAATTCTAGGGGTTTCAACATTTCTATTTTTGCTTTTTTTAAAGCTTCGGAACACATTCACCCAAATAAGTACAAGACCTAGCGAATTTGTGAACAAATTATCAACATCGAGTGATTACCTGCGTTGTCAAGGCCTAGAATGAGGATACGCATTTCCTTTTCCTTGGCTTTCATTTTCTTCAAAATTTTCTGGAACCCCATCACTTGTTCCTGTCAGCAACCGTCCAAGTAAAACTCAGCACCGTTCAAAGATGAACACAAATTTATAATGCGCAAAAATGGGTGACACTAAAAGAGGGACCAGAGTAACTGGGGAACTGAGGAACCAGACTTCTTCTTCGACTTCACGCGATATTTGTGGATATTACGTCTCGCCCAGAGCCCTTTCTAGGCCCTTTTTGTACCCTTGTATAAACCATCTGCTATTCGGTTGAAATAAACCAACTGCTCATAGGTGAAATAAGGGACCAGCTTGAATAACAATATTACCTCGCTTTCTGCGGCATTTAACCTTTTCAGATGATGTAATAAAAATTTACAATGCTAATTAGAAGGTAAAATACCAAATATAAACTACTATAGGCTTTGAAACAGCCAGTCCCTCATTTCCACAATTTAAGGACTGCAGGTGCTGCACTCTAGCTGCAGGGAACCACATAGAAAAATACTTCATTAGCTCGGTTTCTGCAACATTTTACTCCTTGATAATTTATATAAAGCTAATCAGAAGGTGGAATACCTGATATAAAAGACAATTTAAAAGGTCAGTCCTTCATTTCCAAATAGCTGATTGTCTTATCTCTTATCAAATAGAGGACCAGACTGACCCGCATTCTGGTGGCAAGGGACCACACTAACCTGTCTTATCTCTTATCAAAAGAGGGACCAGACTGACCCGCATTCTGGTGGCAAGGGACCACACTAACCTGTCTTATCTCTTATCAAAAGAGGGACCAGACTGACCCGCATTCTGCTGGCAAGGAACCACACTAACCTGTCTTATCTCTTATCAAAAAGAGGACCAGACTGACCCGCATTCTGGTGGCAAGGAACCACACTAACCTGTCATTCTAGCAGCAGGGAACCACATAAAAAAATACTTCATTAGCTCAGTTTCTGCGTGTTTTACTCCTTGATAATTTATATAATGCTAATTAGAAGGTGAAATACCAAATATAAATTACTATGGGCTTAAAATCAGCTGGTCCCTTGTTTCCAACTTGGATGACTATCGGTGCTGCTGTCTGGCGGCTTCTTTCAAAAGTAGATGAATCAGAGGACCAGGGAAAAAACAATGATTCCTCAGTTCCTGAGACATTTTCACTTTCCAAAGGATGTAACTAAAATTTACAATGCTAATTAGAAGGTGAAATACCAAATATAAACTACTATAGGCTTTGAAACAGCCAGTCCCTCTTTTCCACAATCTGAGGACTGCAGGTGCATGTATAAACCATCTGCTATTCGGTTGAAATAAACCAACTGCTCATAGGTGTAATAAGGGACCAGCTTGAATAACAATATTACCTCGCTTTCTGCGGCATTTAACCTTTTCAGATGAAGTAATAAAAATTTACAATGCTAATTAGAAGGTAAAATACCAAATATAAACTACTATAGGCTTTGAAACAGCCAGTCCCTCATTTCCACAATTTAAGGACTGCAGGTGCTGCACTCTAGCTGCAGGGAACCACATAGAAAAATTCTTCATTAGCTCGGTTTCTGCAACATTTTACTCCTTGATAATTTATATAAAGCTAATCAGAAGGTGGAATACCTGATATAAAAGACAATAGGCTTTAAAAGGTCAGTCCTTCATTTCCAAATAGCTGATTGTCTTATCTCTTATCAAATAGAGGACCAGACTGACCCGCATTCTGGTGGCAAGGGACCACACTAACCTGTCTTATCTCTTATCAAAAGAGGGACCAGACTGACCCGCATTCTGCTGGCAAGGAACCACACTAACCTGTCTTATCTCTTATCAAAAAGAGGACCAGACTGACCCGCATTCTGGTGGCAAGGAACCACACTAACCTGTCATTCTAGCAGC
The DNA here is from genome assembly GCA_009739505.2 of Apolygus lucorum. Classification (NCBI taxonomy): domain Eukaryota; kingdom Metazoa; phylum Arthropoda; class Insecta; order Hemiptera; family Miridae; genus Apolygus; species Apolygus lucorum. The sequence goes on from CM019174.2 coordinate 15,408,772, forward strand.
AGGGAACCACATAAAAAAATACTTCATTAGCTCAGTTTCTGCGTGTTTTACTCCTTGATAATTTATATAATGCTAATTAGAAGGTGAAATACCAAATATAAATTACTATGGGCTTAAAATCAGCTGGTCCCTTGTTTCCAACTTGGATGACTATCGGTGCTGCTGTCTGGCGGCTTCTTTCAAAAGTAGATGAATCAGAGGACCAGGGAAAAAACAATGATTCCTCAGTTCCTGAGACATTTTCACTTTCCAAAGGATGTAACTAAAATTTACAATGCTAATTAGAAGGTGAAATACCAAATATAAACTACTATAGGCTTTGAAACAGCCAGTCCCTCTTTTCCACAATCTGAGGACTGCAGGTGCATATATAAACCATCTGCTATTCGGTTGAAATAAACCAACTGCTCATAGGTGTAATAAGGGACCAGCTTGAATAACAATATTACCTCGCTTTCTGCGGCATTTAACCTTTTCAGATGATGTAATAAAAATTTACAATGCTAATTAGAAGGTAAAATTCCAAATATAAACTACTATAGGCTTTGAAACAGCCAGTCCCTCATTTCCACAATTTAAGGACTGCAGGTGCTGCACTCTAGCTGCAGGGAACCACATAGAAAAATTCTTCATTAGCTCGGTTTCTGCAACATTTTACTCCTTGATAATTTATATAAAGCTAATCAGAAGGTGGAATACCTGATATAAAAGACAATAGGCTTTAAAAGGTCAGTCCTTCATTTCCAAATAGCTGATTGTCTTATCTCTTATCAAATAGAGGACCAGACTGACCCGCATTCTGGTGGCAAGGGACCACACCAACCTGTCTTATCTCTTATCAAAAGAGGGACCAGACTGACCCGCATTCTGGTGGCAAGGAACCACACTAACCTGTCTTATCTCTTATCAAAAAGAGGACCAGACTGACCCGCATTCTGGTGGCAAGGAACCACACTAACCTGTCATTCTAGCAGCAGGGAACCACATAAAAAATACTTCATTAGCTCAGTTTCTGCGTGTTTTACTCCTTGATAATTTATATAATGCTAATTAGAAGGTGAAATACCAAATATAAATTACTATGGGCTTAAAATCAGCTGGTCCCTTGTTTCCAACTTGGATGACTATCGGTGCTGCTGTCTGGCGGCTTCTTTCAAAAGTAGATGAATCAGAGGACCAGGGAAAAAACAATGATTCCTCAGTTCCTGAGACATTTTCACTTTCCAAAGGATGTAACTAAAATTTACAATGCTAATTAGAAGGTGAAATACCAAATATAAACTACTATAGGCTTTGAAACAGCCAGTCCCTCTTTTCCACAATCTGAGGACTGCAGGTGCATATATAAACCATCTGCTATTCGGTTGAAATAAACCAACTGCTCATAGGTGTAATAAGGGACCAGCTTGAATAACAATATTACCTCGCTTTCTGCGGCATTTAACCTTTTCAGATGATGTAATAAAAATTTACAATGCTAATTAGAAGGTAAAATTCCAAATATAAACTACTATAGGCTTTGAAACAGCCAGTCCCTCATTTCCACAATTTAAGGACTGCAGGTGCTGCACTCTAGCTGCAGGGAACCACATAGAAAAATACTTCATTAGCTCGGTTTCTGCAACATTTTACTCCTTGATAATTTATATAAAGCTAATCAGAAGGTGGAATACCTGATATAAAAGACAATTTAAAAGGTCAGTCCTTCATTTCCAAATAGCTGATTGTCTTATCTCTTATCAAATAGAGGACCAGACTGACCCGCATTCTGGTGGCAAGGGACCACACTAACCTGTCTTATCTCTTATCAAAAGAGGGACCAGACTGACCCGCATTCTGGTGGCAAGGAACCACACTAACCTGTCTTATCTCTTATCAAAAAGAGGACCAGACTGACCCGCATTCTGGTGGCAAGGAACCACACTAACCTGTCTTATCTCTTATCAAAAAGAGGACCAGACTGACCCGCATTCTGGTGGCAAGGAACCACACTAACCTGTCATTCTAGCAGCAGGGAACCACATAAAAAAATACTTCATTAGCTCAGTTTCTGCGTGTTTTACTCCTTGATAATTTATATAATGCTAATTAGAAGGTGAAATACCAAATATAAATTACTATGGGCTTAAAATCAGCTGGTCCCTTGTTTCCAACTTGGATGACTATCGGTGCTGCTGTCTGGCGGCTTCTTTCAAAAGTAGATGAATCAGAGGACCAGGGAAAAAACAATGATTCCTCAGTTCCTGAGACATTTTCACTTTCCAAAGGATGTAACTAAAATTTACAATGCTAATTAGAAGGTGAAATACCAAATATAAACTACTATAGGCTTTGAAACAGCCAGTCCCTCTTTTCCACAATCTGAGGACTGCAGGTGCATATATAAACCATCTGCTATTCGGTTGAAATAAACCAACTGCTCATAGGTGTAATAAGGGACCAGCTTGAATAACAATATTACCTCGCTTTCTGCGGCATTTAACCTTTTCAGATGAAGTAATAAAAATTTACAATGCTAATTAGAAGGTAAAATACCAAATATAAACTACTATAGGCTTTGAAACAGCCAGTCCCTCATTTCCACAATTTAAGGACTGCAGGTGCTGCACTCTAGCTGCAGGGAACCACATAGAAAAATACTTCATTAGCTCGGTTTCTGCAACATTTTACTCCTTGATAATTCATATAAAGCTAATCAGAAGGTGGAATACCTGATATAAAAGACAATAGGCTTTAAAAGGTCAGTCCTTCATTTCCAAATAGCTGATTGTCTTATCTCTTATCAAAAAGAGGACCAGACTGACCCGCATTCTGGTGGCAAGGGACCACACTAACCTGTCTTATCTCTTATCAAAAAGAGGACCAGACTGACCCGCATTCTGGTGGCAAGGGACCACACTAACCTGTCTTATCTCTTATCAAAAAGAGGACCAGACTGACCCGCATTCTGGTGGCAAGGAACCACACTAACCTGTCATTCTAGCAGCAGGTAACCACATAAAAAATACTTCATTAGCTCAGTTTCTGCGTGTTTTACTCCTTGATAATTTATATAATGCTAATTAGAAGGTGAAATACCAAATATAAATTACTATGGGCTTAAAATCAGCTGGTCCCTTGTTTCCAACTTGGATGACTATCGGTGCTGCTGTCTGGCGGCTTCTTTCAAAAAACCTCAGATCCTCCTCAAAATCCTCAAAAAAATTTGAATTGAAAAATACTTTTAAAAGTTTAGTTTAGAAACCTAAAAAATGAACAGACCACAAATCTTGTTTTTAAAAAGTCTGAAACTTCGAAACAATGTTTGGTAATCTCCATGACCAAAGTTACCCTGTGTGACCGGAGAATCCCGCCACTCCGGATCACGGTTCGCTCCACCTCCTCTTCCTCCATAAAGCGTTCTCGATCCATGGACTCACCACCGATGGCCGCGCCAGCAGTTACCGAGTTGCCTCCGCCACCGCCAGGCGCGCCACCAGCAGCGTCCCCACTCCGCGCGCATGCGCCCTCTCGCCGCCCTGCCCCCTCCAAAACCGAAGGACCCCCGTGAAGCGTCTCCCCTACCTCATTCCTTGAGAGACAGTGGTTGCGCCGAGAGTGAAAGCCTGCCGAGACTGGGGCCCCCCCATCCAGCCATTTGTCCACCTCCTGGTTTCACCTGACTTCGACTGCCTCCGACTGCCCACCCACTTCAAGACTTCGACGAAGACGACGACCGAACCTACCCTCCACGAACTGAGTAAACTGGTAGGAGTGAACATTTATGTATATAGTAGAGATTGTTTCACTTTGGCGAATTTCCTCCTTAAAAGTGGCGAAGCAGGCGCATATAATACCTGAAAATAGATAGAGACTGAGAATGGCCCTTTCCTAAATTCCCCCCGTAATTTTAAGTATAATTTTCATTGTTCAAATTGATATTCTTTTCTTGTATTTTGTGATTGACGAAATTACCTCGTGGTGTCCACCTTCAGTGACCACCTTTGGTGACCACCTTCAGTGACCACCACGATACTATTCTAGTGAAGCTAGTTCCTCATTTCTTAACAGTCGACTACATAGGTAGGCATTCTACTACCTATAAGAATTCCTATTTTGTTGATGATATCTTTCCGTAAATACATTTCACGTACGGAAGTACTTTTACCTTTTCTTTGACTACTCCCACTGACCAGGTACACAACACAAGTAAAGTAAATTCATGCTATTAACTTCATTTTATTTTGCAAACATAAACAGTAACGTAACTTCATTTGCTAGTAAATTCTTTTATTTAAATCATAACTTTCTAACTTAGTCTCCTGACTAAGTCCTACTACTTCAGTAGGTGGTGGCAGTACTACTCCCGAGAAGACACTCAGACAGCTACGGTAAGTGAGATCCGCATTCAGCTAAAGTAAATAATACCACAAGACTTGGTTAGGAATCATCTTTAACTTCCTAACGTGCTCCCTTCCGAGGGTTCCCTATCAGAAAAAGGGGTTACACCTGCATAAAAGAGATAAGCAACCAGGAGCTCTGAACAAGCGCAGATGTCGAAAGGAGGAAACTTCCAGGAACTCATCCAGACAGTTAGCAGAACAAATCCCTACCATCAGCAAGTTTCAAAAGTTACTTGGAATATAAAATATTATTATGTGCAATAATGTGCCGTAATGTGTAATACTTTGTGCAATTATATTATTACGTGCAATACTTTGTTTTCAGTAAATGTAAAAAAAAGAACCGATAATTTTCCTGAAATTGCCTGCTGAATAGAGAACTCGTTTGATACCGAAACAAAATAGCAGGAGGTTCCTTGATAACCTGACAATCCGAGTATAAGTATGATACTAAGACCAACGTTTTGCCTTATCCGACTAAGAAGAGGACCTTGAGTCGATTTCGACCAACAAGCCTCTACAAAATTCATCAATTAATAGGTAGGTATACAATTTGTATAGTAAAAAACACAAAATGCAACTGTATTCATTTAAGGGAGTCTGTAAGGAATAAAATAGAAACACAAAACGTATAATATACGTTTAAAAGTATATTATTTAAATTATATTATTTAAATTATTAAACTGTATACGTTTAAATAAAACTATATTATAGTTTAAATTTATTATTCTCATTCAACCTCCTTCTCAACGTTCTTCTCTCCTGAATCCTGAAACAAAAATAAAATTTACCTCATTAATTAAGTTCTCAACAAAACTTCATATTCAGGCTAATTTAAAAGCTTTTTTTCAGCCCAGAAGCAGAATGTTCACTCATATAATCGCTGATAGTATCCTCGACGGATGAGCAAACGTCTAACTCCTGTAACAAGCGTAACTTTCACTTTTTCTATCCCAATTGATTTTGATTGAGTTTTCAGGGCTTTTGTGATAGGGACTTCAGATGGTTCCCTATGAATGTTGTAATCCCCGGGTTCCTCCCCTGAGGATTACCGTTAATCCCCCGACCTCTCAGACCACCTTCAAACGCGCGCGGGCCCGATCGGCCGGATCGCCGCCAGAACCCAGTTTCCAGCAGCCAACACCGACAGCGCCACCAGTGCCCAGCACCAGCTTCCACCAGCCAGCACCGGAAGCGCCACCAGCGCGTCCCCCTCTCTCCGCGCATGCGCCCCGCCGACGAGCCACCCCCTCCAAACCAAAGGACCCCCACGCGCAGCCCTGACCGCCTCATTCCTTGACTGGCACTTGACTGTGGCGAGAGTACAAGCTGACCGAGATTTGCAGCCCCCCCGATCATTCGAGCGTCCACGTCCTGGTCTCACCCTGACTCCGACTTCATTCTTCGACGACGACAGCGACAGCACCTGCCCATCTACGAACTGTTCAACTGGTAGGATTTATCCACATTATTTTGTATATAGACAATTTCGACTGATAGGTTATAAGTGATTTTCTCTTCAAAGACTGGCGAGCTGGCGCTAATAATACCACGATAAAAGATAAAAGACTGAGAATGGCCCTACCCATAATTTCCCCCTGTATATTTTAAATTGTAATATTTCATTTAATTTGTCTTGTAAAACTTAATTCTTGTCTACACGTGGTGTCCACCTTAAGTGTCCACCACCTAGTCCACCCTTGTCTACCAAGTAGAGTTATTCATTTTGAGAGAGTGAGAGTGATAGTAGGAATAGGTAGAGTAAGGATTGAGAGTGTATATATTTTATTTGTCTCACGGATTTGACAATACAACACCCATACGGAAGTACTTCTATCTTTCACTGGCTTATCTCCTACTGACCAGGTATATTTCACCAGTAAATTCAATAATAGGTATATTTCACCAGTAAATTCAATAATAGGTATTTTTACAGTAAATTCACTTGCTTTGCTTTATCAACAATTTAACGTAACTTCACTTGACAATATTAACTTCATTTTTATTATTAACTTAACTTCAACTAGTCAACAGACTAGTTCCTACTTTCTAAGTAGGTGGTGGCAGCTCTACATCTCCAGGGAATACAGACAGCTAAGGTAAGTTGTATCCGCATTAAATTCATAACAGTAATACAGAATAGGTTCTTGAGGTTTCTATATTTTGATTCTCTCTATTAGATTCTTATTAGATTCCTCTGCTCCCTTTCGAGGGTTCCCATAGTGATAAATGGGGTTACAATGTCATCACCTGACCTCAAATTTGGAGGGTTGTGATAGTTAGTTGGAAATTGAAATTTTGATTACCTCCTGAGAATTGGAAATTTTTTGTAATTTCAGAAAAATCAACATGCACCACATGAGTATTATATGTTGTAACCCCATTTATCACTATGGGAACCCTCGAAAGGGAGCAGAAGAATCTAGATAAGAATCTAATAGAGAGAATCAAATAAAGATGCCTCAAGGACCTATTCTGTACTGCTATTATGAATCAATGCGGATACAACTTACCTTAGCTGTCTGTATTCCCTGGAGATGTAGAGCTGCCACCACCTACTTAGAAAGTAGGAACTTGTCTGTTGACTAGTTGAAGTTAAGTTAATAAAAATGAAGTTAATATTGTCAAGGGAAGTTACGTTAAATTGTTGATTAAGCAAAGCAAGTGAATTTACTGTACAAATACCTATTATTGAATTTACTGGTGAAATATACCTGGTCAGTAGGAGATAAGCCAGTGAAAGATAGAAGTACCTACTTCCGTATGGGTGTTGTATTGTCAATCCGTGAAATAATAAAAATATATTATACTCTCAATCCTTACTCTCTACTATCTCTACCTACTATCACTCTTACTCTCACTCTCTCAATATCAAAAGAAATTACTACTTGGTAGACAAAGGTGGACTAGTGGTGGACACGGAGGTGGACACCACGTGATGACAAGAATTTAGTTTTACAAATGAAAATAAAGAAATATTACAATTTAAAATACAAGGGGAAAATTATGGGAAGGGCCATTCTCAGTCTCTGTCTATTATCATGGTATTTGTCGTCACGGCCGTCTGCCGTACGAATTAATATCATAAAAACATATTATTTCATGTAATCGATGTATGTTTTGCCACATATATGTAACTGGTATAAATAGGTATCACATGTATTGTAAATGTCAACATAGATCCAAGCTCTCCCCTTTTGGGCCTTTTGTGTATGACGGACTCCCCAACGACCCCTTATCCGTCCCCTGACCTCTGTATAAGTATGTATAGGTATATAAGGCGCCCAGTATAGTATGTGTATTGTATAAACCACACCGCAGTGTGGTTCAGATGTATAGCTGCCCATAACCAGCTGTATAGTATGCCGACCGCCATGGTCATATTATGGGTAGTAGGTTGTACGCCTCTTGCACAACAGTGTACTAGGTATAGTATAAACCACACCGCAGTGTGGTTTAGATTTATAGCTGCCCATAACCAGCTGTATAGTATGCCGACCGCCATGGTCATATTATGGGTAGTAGGTTGTACGCCTCTTGCACAACAGTGTACTAGGTATAGTATAAACCACACCGCAGTGTGGTTTAGATGTATAGCTGCCCATAACCAGCTGTATAGTATGCCGACCGCCATGGTCATATTATGGGTAGTAGGTTGTACGCCTCTTGCACAACAGTGTACTAGGTATAGTATAAACCACACCGCAGTGTGGTTTAGATTTATAGCTGCCCATAACCAGCTGTATAGTATGCCGACCGCCATGGTCATATTATGGGTAGTAGAAGCCACACGCAGTGGCGGTATGTATAATTATGTCTAGGTGTCTGCCACACACCCAGACATACAGTTTGTATTGTATATGTGTATACCTGGTATATGTATAGTATATGCGTAAGTATATTGCCACAGTATAAAGCTATAGTGTGTTGTATGATTCTGTATAAGCTGTAACATGTCTTATAAGGTATTGTGTGTTTGGTATAGAGTATAAGACAAGGGGAGAGCTTGCTGATACAGAAGGTATAGGTATAATCGATCGATCGAATAAGTATAACGTGTAGTTACTCACAGATACCTTCCCTGGTTGCCTCCGAAAGCACAACAAGGCCTCCGCCTGCCCGTCCCGCATCCCTCAGTGCATCTTCCCCCACCACCGTACCTCTAGGAAACCCCTCCTTCTCCTGGGTTCGTCCTTCCTTACAAACTACTGTATTTTAATTATATTATATTGTGTATTATACTCTCGCTGTAGCGACAGTATTATAAGCGCCAGCTCGCCAGTCTTTAGAGAACATTTATCACTTAACCTAATCCGTCGAAAATGTCACTATTCACAGAATAATGTGGATGAATCCTACCAGTTAAAGTTCGTTGATGGGCAGGTGCTGTCGCAGTCTTGTCTTGAAGTGAAGCAGTCGAAGTCAGGGTGAAACCAGAGTGAACCAGCAAATGTTGGGGGGCCCCAGTCTCGGCGGGCTTGTACTCTCTGCCACTTGAAGGTTACTCATATGGTCTGTTCGGAGAGGCAGTCCTGAACGGTTCGGAGGGGCTTGGAGGAGCCCGAAGGAGTTTTGAGGAGCCCATTCGCCTCTATCCCCTCCCCTTTTCAGTTCCGGTTTGGTTCCGAACTGTTCCGGACTGCCTCTCCGAACAGACCCCATAGAATGAGGCAGTCAGGGCTGTGCGTGGGGGTCCTTCGGTTTGGAGGGGGTGGCTCGTCGGCAGGGCAGATGCTCGGAGAGGGGGGGACGCGATGGTGGCGCTTCCGGTGCTGGCTGGCAGAAGCTGGTGCTGGGCACTGGTGGCGCTATCGGTGTTGGCTGCTGGAAGCTCGGTTCTGGCGGCGATCCGGCTGATCGAGCCCGCGCGTGTTTGAAGGCGGTATGAGAGGTAGGGTGACTAACGGTAATCCTTAGGGGAGGAACCCGGGGATTACAATGTTATGTGTCACTCATTTAGTAGTAATTAAACAATATCAATATAAAGAAGAGATAAATAATTATCTATGTGCTCTTGTTGACACACGTCTTGCTTCCGAGTCTACCAAGGTAGCGGAAGCTGTGTTTTCACTTTTGAAGGACGAAAAAAAAAGTTCTCCAAAATCAAAATTTTCACTCGCGTTTTGCGTTTTAGACCTTTCTGAACAATTTTGGTTCCATGTCTGTGTGTCTGTCTGTCTGTGTGTCTGTCATGAATTCCTTGTAACGCGCATAACTATACGAAGTTATTGTCCGATTTCTATGAAATATTAAGGGATTGTGCGGGTTGGCGTGTAGACGGTCCCCTATGAAAATCATTATCCCCGGACTGATAGAAGCGACTGTGCATGCGCAAACGTGAATTCCTTGTAACGGCCATAACTTCGACATTTTCCATTCGATTTCAATGGAATTTTCAGGGATTATGCGAATTAGGTTGTAGATGGTCCCCAATGAAGACTAAAATTGTTCAAAAAGGTCTAAAACGCAAAACGCGAGTGAAAATTTTGATTTTGGAGAACTTTTTTTTCGTCCTTCAAAAGTGAAAACACAGCTTCCGCTACCTTGGTAGACTCGGAAGCAAAACGTGTGTCAACAAGAGCACATACATATGGCTTTATAGACGATTATATAGAAAAATAATAAACCATTAAAATAATAATAATAAATAATAAAATAATAAACCATAAAAATTATAATCGTGCGATAAATCAGAAACACGAGTGTGAATCGCAAAAGAGGCCTAATCTCCGTTCAAATTAAAGCTGACCGAAATGCCATCGATGTTTCTCTTCATTTTGGATGGTCGGTGGCTTTTTAGACGATTATATAGAAAAATAATAAACCATTGTGTAATAATTTGCAGCGTTTGCTTAAATATGCGTGGGGTGACATTTTCCAAGTATTTTTCTTCATGTTGGATGGTTGGTGGCTTTATAGACGATTGTATAGAAAAATAATAAACCATTAAAAACCAATAAACCATAAAAATAATAAACGTACGATAAATCAGAAACACGAGTGTGAATCGCAAAAGAGGTCTAATCTCCGTGGCTTTATAGACGATTATATAGAAAAATAATAAACCATTAAAATAATAATAATAAATAATAAAATAATAAACCATAAAAATATTAAACGTGCGATAAATCAGAAACACGAGTGTGAAACGCAAAAGAGGCCTAATCTCCTTTCAAATTAAAGCTGACCGAAATGCCATCGATGTTTTTCTTCATGTTGGATGGTTGGTGGCTTTATAGACGATTATATAGAAAAAATAATAAACCATTGTGTAATAATTTGCAGCATTTTGATAAGAGATAAGACAGGTTAGTGTGGTTCCTTGCCACCAGAATGCGGGTCAGTCTGGTCCTCTTTTTGATAAGAGATAAGACAATCAGCTATTTGGAAATAAAGGACTGACCTTTTAAAGCCTATTGTCTTTTATATCAGGTATTCCACCTACTGATTAGCATAATGTAAATTATCAAGGAGTAAAATGTTATAGAATCCGAAGAAATTAAGTTTTTTTCTACGTGGTTCCCTGCCACTAGAGTGCAGCACCTGCAGTCCTCAAATTGTGGAAAAGAGGGACTGGCTGTTTCAAAGCCTATAGTAGATTATATTTGGTTTTTCACCTTCTAATTAGCATTGTAAATTTTAGTTACATCCTTTGGAAAGTGAAAATGTCTCAGGAACTGAGGAATCATTGTTTTTTCCCTGGTCCTCTGATTCATCTACTTTTGAAAGAAGCCACCAGACAGCAGCACCGATGGTCATCCAAGTTGGAAACAAGGGACCAGCTGATTTTAAGCCCATAGTAATTTATATTTGGTATTTCACCTTCTAATTAGCATTATATAAATTATCAAGGAGTAAAACACGCAGAAACTGAGCTAATGAAGTATTTTTTATGTGGTTCCCTGCTGCTAGAATGACAGGTTAGTGTGGTTCCTTGCCACCAGAATGCGGGTCAGTCTGGTCCTCTTTTTGATAAGAGATAAGACAGGTTAGTGTGGTTCCTTGCCACCAGAATGCGGGTCAGTCTGTTCCCTCTTTTGATAAGAGATAAGACAGGTTAGTGTGGTCCCTTGCCACCAGAATGCGGGTCAGTCTGGTCCTCTATTTGATAAGAGATAAGACAATCAGCTATTTGGAAATGAAGGACTGACCTTTTAAATTGTCTTTTATATCAGGTATTCCACCTTCTGATTAGCTTTATATAAATTATCAAGGAGTAAAATGTTGCAGAAACCGAGCTAATGAAGTATTTTTCTATGTGGTTCCCTGCAGCTAGAGTGCAGCACCTGCAGTCCTTAAATTGTGGAAATGAGGGACTGGCTGTTTCAAAGCCTATAGTAGTTTATATTTGGAATTTTACCTTCTAATTAGCATTGTAAATTTTTATTACATCATCTGAAAAGGTTAAATGCCGCAGAAAGCGAGGTAATATTGTTATTCAAGCTGGTCCCTTATTACACCTATGAGCAGTTGGTTTATTTCAACCGAATAGCAGATGGTTTATATATGCACCTGCAGTCCTCAGATTGTGGAAAAGAGGGACTGGCTGTTTCAAAGCCTATAGTAGTTTATATTTGGTATTTCACCTTCTAATTAGCATTGTAAATTTTAGTTACATCCTTTGGAAAGTGAAAATGTCTCAGGAACTGAGGAATCATTGTTTTTTCCCTGGTCCTCTGATTCATCTACTTTTGAAAGAAGCCGCCAGACAGCAGCACCGATAGTCATCCAAGTTGGAAACAAGGGACCAGCTGATTTTAAGCCCATAGTAATTTATATTTGGTATTTCACCTTCTAATTAGCATTATATAAATTATCAAGGAGTAAAACACGCAGAAACTGAGCTAATGAAGTATTTTTTATGTGGTTCCCTGCTGCTAGAATGACAGGTTAGTGTGGTTCCTTGCCACCAGAATGCGGGTCAGTCTGGTCCTCTTTTTGATAAGAGATAAGACAGGTTAGTGTGGTTCCTTGCCACCAGAATGCGGGTCAGTCTGGTCCCTCTTTTGATAAGAGATAAGACAGGTTGGTGTGGTCCCTTGCCACCAGAATGCGGGTCAGTCTGGTCCTCTATTTGATAAGAGATAAGACAATCAGCTATTTGGAAATGAAGGACTGACCTTTTAAAGCCTATTGTCTTTTATATCAGGTATTCCACCTTCTGATTAGCTTTATATAAATTATCAAGGAGTAAAATGTTGCAGAAACCGAGCTAATGAAGAATTTTTCTATGTGGTTCCCTGCAGCTAGAGTGCAGCACCTGCAGTCCTTAAATTGTGGAAATGAGGGACTGGCTGTTTCAAAGCCTATAGTAGTTTATATTTGGAATTTTACCTTCTAATTAGCATTGTAAATTTTTATTACATCATCTGAAAAGGTTAAATGCCGCAGAAAGCGAGGTAATATTGTTATTCAAGCTGGTCCCTTATTACACCTATGAGCAGTTGGTTTATTTCAACCGAATAGCAGATGGTTTATACAAGGGCACAAAAAGGGCCTAGAAAGGGCTCTGGGCGAGACGTAATATCCACAAATGTCGCGTGAAGTCGAAGAAGAAGTCTGGTTCCTCAGTTCCCCAGTTACTCTGGTCCCTCTTTTAGTGTCACCCCGCAAAAATTGTGGAAATCTTGACTTGTTTCAGTAAATTGATGGTTAACAAAAGCGAAGGTTATAAACTTGACTCCATACCGTTTTGATGGCAGTGAAAGATGCGTGGATGAAGAAACATCCGGGAAAAATACGATACGAAAGTAAGAAAGAACCACTATTCAAAGTAATAAACACAAAAAGACATTTTGGTATCCTTTTTATGAGTGTTCTTAGGCATCATTAAATGATTTTGTTAAATTTTAACAAAATCAACCCATTGATTAATTCAGACAAAATTAACTTCTCCCGGCCGAATCAAGAAGGTTCAACTACAAGCAAATATACGAATATTTATAAATATTCAACTCAAAATAGTCTACAACAAGTCAACTACCTATCTATTTTGTTTGTCTAATCAAAATATGGCGATTAGACAAGTTTTTCCGTCAAAAATATCCAATGAAGTACAAGTTGAATAAAAAACATCCATATAGGTAGGTACGAGTTTATTTCGGGCTTTATAATGTTTCACACAGATAAATAAATAAGTAGGTAGGTAAAGGTTTTGAAGGGTTCTAAAACGTCATAAAAGGTAAAGGTTTTGAAGGGTTCTAAACGTCATTTATGACGTTTAGAACCCTTCAAAACCTTTACCTTTTATGACGTTTTAGAACCCTTCAAAACCTTTACCTTTTATGACGTTTTAGAACCCTTCAAAACCTTTACCTACCTACTTATTTATTTATCTGTGTGAAACATTATAAAGCCCGAAATAAACTCGTACCTACCTATATGGATGTTTTTTATTCAACTTGTACTTCATTGGATATTTTTGACGGAAAAACTTGTCATAAATGACGTTTAGAACCCTTCAAAACCTTTACCTTTTATGACGTTTTAGAACCCTTCAAAACCTTTACCTTTTGTAAGTTACTATTGTCGAGTATCGACTTGGGGTTTTAGGTTGCTTAATGCGTTCAAATATAAATTGCTCAGAAGGAGTCAATGGTAGCGTATTTCAAAACCTCAAGTAGCCTACAAAATGATACTAAGCTAATCCTTGATCAACCTAGTACCAGAGACACCATGGGATATGGGAACAAGAACGGTAGACGACACAAGTTGACAAATTACTGTTCATAAATTGTATTTAAATGAAAATAAACGAATGTATCAAAAAAATAGGTATGCGTATCGATTGTACCTTATCTCGTACTATAGGAAAATATATGAGTATACTTCAATGAAGACAAAACATCCCACGTTGTGACTAGGAAAATGGTACGCAACGTGTACCGATCAGAATAGTATTATACAATTGAAAATAAGGTATGGGCTGTCAAATATATGCAATATGCAAAATAGTACTGAATTACGGTGCAAAGAAATAAGTATTCAAACAAAAGATATAAGTGTACCACTACTCGTACCACAATATTATAGAAAATGATTATGCTCGCTGAAGGCGTACCTCCGGAATAATAAGTAAGTTACTGGTAAACAATTACGTACCGAATCGTGTATCTAGTTATTTATGGCAATCAAACCAGCGTACTGAACGTGTATCGTCTGAATGACAAGTAAGTTACTTAGAATATTACTGTACTGAATGTGTATCTAGTTATTTATGGCAATCAAACCAGCGTACCAAACGTACCTAACTGAAGGTTATGCGTATCTAACAATGAATTTACTGCTTATGGCTCATGTAACCTATTCGAGTGCTAAGAACAACATTTGTTTTAAATGACGAATGAAGTCTGGAATATAGTGAGTTACTGGCACGAAGCGAAACAAAAGGAAACAATGGAAATGGTGATTACCGTACTACAGAGGGATCTAGGAGTCGTCTCGATGGGTTGGCACGGGTGTACCACTGCGAAGGCGCCTTGGTCCAGTAGTCGGTAGTCCAGGGGAGTTCAGTGAGCCCGTAGGTAATCACTGGCGAAGATTGGTTGAAATGAAAGTTCGTACCTATCGTGACTTCAGGTACGGGAGAAGACTCAGAAAAGCTACTTCAGCTACACTGTTGAATGGCAAAAATACGACGGCCCAGTGTACTTGCATCCACTCGAGTCAAGCGCAGACAGATGACTGAAGGGAGAGGGCTCGTCGAAGGGGCAGGTGGAGAGCAGTGGGTGGGAGAATCCGACGAAGACCGACGACGACCGAGCACCTCCGAGTGTCCTACGGCTCTTCGCAGGGGTTTCCCGCGCTGGAGGTTTGGCTGGCCCAACTGCTTCGGCTTTCCCGCCTCTTTGTCGTCTGCCCCACTGTCTCCGCCCCCGACTTACACACCTCCCCCTCCTGGAAGCCGCCGTCCCCGGCGGTCAAATCTTCATCCGTGGTCTTCGGGATGTCCAGGGGTCGGTTTGGCCGGAGCCTCAACATTATGGTCTCGTACTTTCGTCGTCTGCAATGAATACATCCAAGGACTGGCACAGGGTGAGGCTCGGTACAAGAGGTATTCAGTGTCCCCTCTCGGTGCTTCTTAACGAGTCTCGTCCAAAACTGCTTGCATGACAGGCATCGGAAGGCTGACAACTTCTTCACTCTGGCTTCGCAGACCGGGCAGGTTACTAGCTTGATGGTCAGGGGTGACACCGTCTGTCCTTCCGTCAGGATCACTTCTGGCATTAAGGAGGATGTCAACGGAGTGGTGTTTCCCTCATTCGTGTGCTCGTCCCATGCTGTCAAATCGTGATCGGAATCCTCATCGTCATCATCGTCGCTAATCACTGTTGGTCTGGGCTTCTTCCTAGCCATGGTCAAGGTCTTGGCAGGTCCTTCGTCACTATCATCTAGTCTTTGCAGACTGACGCAGGGTTGTAGTGCTTTGAGATTTGCCTCGAGCTTCTTGCGTTCCTCGGTTAATCTGTCGATTTCATCATTGGCTGCTCGCCGTGCCGCCTGTTCCAGTTTAAGCTGTTGTTCTATGCCTTGGTATGCGATTCGAAGGTGTTTCCAGGCTGGTAGTAGTGCTGCAATTCTGGTCAGGTGTTGTTGACTCCCTTTCAACGCAGTGTGTATGGCATATGCGTTGTGCGTCTGTGATGCGGCCTCTATCATGTAAGTGGCTGCTTCTACCATCCTTAGCGCCTCCCTCTCGTGAGTTTTGTTTTCTTCGACTTGACATTCTTTGTTCTTGAGAATTTCAGTGGACTGCTGTCGGTAAATGTCCCTGATTTTCTGGACTGCTTCATGTTCGGTAGTAGGCGGTCCCTCCACCTCACTCAGGTCATCAGGCTGCATAGCCATGGTGATGGCTTGCTCCACTCCGTACTGTAACAAATATGATCCTCTTTAGTCATGGTGTTCATATGACCTAGGCAATTCCACATACAATGCTACCAATTGTTACTCAACGTTTCCAGACATCACTATATCCAGGTAAGTTTTTTACATAAATTTTTCCTATGTTCACAGGTCAATGTCTACATTGCATTACAGGTAAGTATCTACATAATCCTATCTTCTTAGTACTTATTTGATCATCATTTCGACATGCATACAGGTAAGTATATTATCATTTTTTTTTTTTTTTTTTTTTTTTTTTTTTTTTTTTTTTTTTTTTTTTTTTTTTTTTTTGGTTTGACTTAATTTACAGCGGCGTACCGGTGGTAAGTTCCTGATAATTCGTACGTAAGTCCCATCTTTGAGGTTCATCTGCTGTGGTTCTCTTCTTGACAAGGACCTCCGGTGCATTCCATGGGGTACTCGATGGTCGGATGCAACCCCCCGCCAGCATACTCATCAGCTGTTTTGCGACCTCGTCTCGTAAGGTATGAGGTATAGGGTACGGGTGCACATTTACGGGGTCTTGATCGCCCGTTTCACTCCAGTGTGCTACCTCCAAGTTACATCCCTTACTACTTGGTTTCTGAAAAACTGGATGGTATTTCACCAAAATGTTACGTAGCTGGTGGGCATCCTCTTCTGGTACTTCCGTACATTTTCGCTGTAATTGTTCAATAATTTCCTTTTCAGTGGTGGTCCATCTTTCTGCTGGAGTGAGCTCGCGTTCGTCTTCATCAGCAGGATCTTCATTTTTCGTTGATGGGGGTTCGTCAGTATTCGAGGTGTCCACAGGGGTATCATTTGTGACATCGGGTACTTCTTGTGTCGGGTGTACCTCCGTACCGGGTTGGGTGAGTACCTCCGTACCAGGTTGGGTGAGTACCTCCGTATCAGGTTGGGTGAGTACCTCCGTACCAGGCTGAGTGAGTACCTCCGTACCAGGTTGGGTGAGTACCTCCGTACCAGGCTGAGTGGGTACTATCGTAACAGGTGGTTGGTGTACCTCTGCGTTCGCTGTGCTGTGTACCACCGCACTGGGTAGGTCACCTCTCACTTCGCTCGAACGTACCCCGGCCACTGGTACTACCTCTCGTTCATTCCCCTTCATTAGAGTGACTTCCTGTCGATCAGCTCGTATTATCATTGGTACCTTTTTCATGATATCCATCCCCAATAGGTCTAAGCCGTTTCCTTCCCTTTCGAAAATTAGAAACGTATGATCAAACTCGACACCTCGTAGATTCACTCGTACCTGTTGTTCACCGCGAAATTTTAGTGGGTACCCATCTGCCCCCCACGCCGTAGCATTTGTCGGACGAATCGGCGTACCGCGTATTGGAACTGCGAGTACTGACACTGCCGCTCCCGTATCAAGAATCAAGGATCGCGATTCGTTGTTCAGGGTTGCGTCTATGCGTAGCGTTCGGTTCATGGGTCGTTCTATGATCGTTATGTGTCCCACTTCTCGTGATACTGGTACCAACTCGTTATCTTGAGATGCGCAAGTCATTCTGGTGCCTTGTGGATGCGATACTGGTGTGAGTAGTTTCTTCTTGTGACAGTCTTTTTCTAGGTGTTCACGTACCCCACAATAATCGCAAAAGATCGTTTTCTGTGGATTATTTGGACAATCCACTGGGAAGTGTTGTATATCTCCGCAGAACATGCACGGGTATCTGGGTACCGGACGATTGTTGATTTTTGGTGCTGGTGCTGCGACATTCGTACCATTTGTACCGCGTGATGTACATCGAGCCGCGAAGTGTCCAAAGGCGCCGCAAGCGTAGCACTTTCTATCTCCCTGCTGTACCGCAGATAAATCCCAACGTACTTCCACTTCATCCCGCTCTCCTAGTGTCTCTTCTAGCTCTTCCGCACGTTTCAGGGCCGCTTCGATGGTTGCTAGTTCGGCATTCAGTAGATGCGAACCTACTTCCTTGTCTACTCCTCGTACAAAGGCCTTGAGTACTTTTCTCCGTACCCACTGTACCTTTTGAGCCGCGTTCAGTTCAGCGCCCTCTTCCTGTACCGCTACTTGAGCTAGTTGTCGTACCTTGTCGGCAAACTGCCGTAACGTCTCATTTGGCTGTCTCTTTAGTGTGCATAATGAAGCTGCTGCTTTTCCGGGGTTGTCCCTTTCGTACCATTGCGTCATGGCTTGCTTCATATGGAGGTATGGGTTCTCTCCTACGTATGAACCCATGTTGTCAATCATAAATTGTTTGGCTGTACCTCTCATCTTTGCGCGTAGCAGTCGTACCTGTTTGGGTTGGTCAAGGGTACCTGCGACATCCTCAAACAATCGGAAGTATGATGATACCGATATCGCGCCAACTTCATCGGGGTCCCAGGGGTCCAACTCCAAGAACATTGACCTCGGAATGTCGAGATTGTTTCCCCCCCGCTGGTCCTTTTCCACGTGCAGGTCATTGAAGTTCTTAAGAAGGGTCCCCAATTGTGAAAACATTTCGGTGGTCGGGTCCCTTGCCGATCCCGCAGTCGCCATTGTGTTGGATGAGAAAAATCCGTACCGGCCTAATCCCCTCGTTTCGTACCTGCGTCGATAGGTTGACGAACCTAACGACCCCGCTTGTACAATCCGCGTGAAAATCTTTGTGGAATGCGTACCGTTTGTACACACCCTCTCAAAATCTTTGTGATGCGTGTACCTTTCCTGTTACCAATCACCAAGGGTCTCTTTTCTGGGTTCTGTGTGGCGTACCTACACAAGATCCTAACCGCTGCCACCAATTTTGTAAGTTACTATTGTCGAGTATCGACTTGGGGTTTTAGGTTGCTTAATGCGTTCAAATATAAATTGCTCAGAAGGAGTCAATGGTAGCGTATTTCAAAACCTCAAGTAGCCTACAAAATGATACTAAGCTAATCCTTGATCAACCTAGTACCAGAGACACCATGGGATATGGGAACAAGAACGGTAGACGACACAAGTTGACAAATTACTGTTCATAAATTGTATTTAAATGAAAATAAACGAATGTATCAAAAAAATAGGTATGCGTATCGATTGTACCTTATCTCGTACTATAGGAAAATATATGAGTATACTTCAATGAAGACAAAACATCCCACGTTGTGACTAGGAAAATGGTACGCAACGTGTACCGATCAGAATAGTATTATACAATTGAAAATAAGGTATGGGCTGTCAAATATATGCAATATGCAAAATAGTACTGAATTACGGTGCAAAGAAATAAGTATTCAAACAAAAGATATAAGTGTACCACTACTCGTACCACAATATTATAGAAAATGATTATGCTCGCTGAAGGCGTACCTCCGGAATAATAAGTAAGTTACTGGTAAACAATTACGTACCGAATCGTGTATCTAGTTATTTATGGCAATCAAACCAGCGTACTGAACGTGTATCGTCTGAATGACAAGTAAGTTACTTAGAATATTACTGTACTGAATGTGTATCTAGTTATTTATGGCAATCAAACCAGCGTACCAAACGTACCTAACTGAAGGTTATGCGTATCTAACAATGAATTTACTGCTTATGGCTCATGTAACCTATTCGAGTGCTAAGAACAACATTTGTTTTAAATGACGAATGAAGTCTGGAATATAGTGAGTTACTGGCACGAAGCGAAACAAAAGGAAACAATGGAAATGGTGATTACCGTACTACAGAGGGATCTAGGAGTCGTCTCGATGGGTTGGCACGGGTGTACCACTGCGAAGGCGCCTTGGTCCAGTAGTCGGTAGTCCAGGGGAGTTCAGTGAGCCCGTAGGTAATCACTGGCGAAGATTGGTTGAAATGAAAGTTCGTACCTATCGTGACTTCAGGTACGGGAGAAGACTCAGAAAAGCTACTTCAGCTACACTGTTGAATGGCAAAAATACGACGGCCCAGTGTACTTGCATCCACTCGAGTCAAGCGCAGACAGATGACTGAAGGGAGAGGGCTCGTCGAAGGGGCAGGTGGAGAGCAGTGGGTGGGAGAATCCGACGAAGACCGACGACGACCGAGCACCTCCGAGTGTCCTACGGCTCTTCGCAGGGGTTTCCCGCGCTGGAGGTTTGGCTGGCCCAACTGCTTCGGCTTTCCCGCCTCTTTGTCGTCTGCCCCACTGTCTCCGCCCCCGACTTACACTTTTATGACGTTTTAGAACCCTTCAAAACCTTTACCTACCTACTTATTTATTTATCTGTGTGAAACATTATAAAGCCCGAAATAAACTCGTACCTACCTATATGGATGTTTTTTATTCAACTTGTACTTCATTGGATATTTTTGACGGAAAAACTTGTCTAATCGCCATATTTTGATTAGACAAACAAAATAGATAGGTAGTTGACTTGTTGTAGACTATTTTGAGTAGGAAAATCTGATAACTGTGGCTGAGGGGCACTTAAGGTACCATTGAGTCGAGGGTGGGCCTCAACTCAACGCTGAGTTTGGTTTATGAATACCGTTGAGTGCGCCCTTAGATATCGCACTGAGTGCTCCCTCAAATCTTGTCTATGAATACAAATGAGTCCCGCCAACCCTTATCGATCGTTTGAGGGTACACTCAGACTTAAGTAATGACTATGAATTCCGCCCTTGAATTTCCAAAATAATGTATTTATGTAGGCATGTTAGTATTTAAATACCTCAACTCGTAGTTCTAGAGGGTCGTGGGTGTTTAGTAATGTAATTTTGGGTCTTTCAAATAAACACCTTGAATAGATGTTTGTAACAATAAATTTATGTTGGCTTGTGAATTCTATCGATTCTCCATCATTCAATTATTCTTTTTTTAATATTTATGTACCTACTATACAAAGTTTGGCAAATAAAGCCTTATACACTTAGAAAGGAGTTCGTGGTATCACACGTAGGTAGTAGGTAGGGGAAAGGCTTGTACCTTAGGACGCTTGTACCTCGGGACAATGCTTAAATCAATTCGAAAAGAGGCACAAAAAAAATTGGACTGGGCTCCAATCATCTTTGGATGTGAAGGCAACACCGTGTATGTGCCCTTTTTCTGTTATCACCGACCATGTGATGATGAAAATTCGTTGTTTGTTATCACTGGTCCCAAAATTTTGGATTTGCTCCATACCACGATCAATTGACAGAAAGGTAAGTTTGAATTTCTTCCACTTGCAACTGCTTTCCTTCAATTCAAGGTTCATCTCTATGATTTTGATGTTTTTAAAATGTTATTATATCATGATATGTCAATAATTAAATTTTTTGGAAAATGTCAAATGTTTGTACCTTGGGACAGGTTGAGGTTTGTACCTTGGGACACAATATTTTTTCGACTTATGTTATTTACGTTCGGTTTTGGCCTAAGCTATCATGTTAAGATGTTGGTCCATTCATGTGCAGATGCCAAGATGAAAGGATGGAGTGAATCAGCAGCCAGTGGATGGGCCTGATATGATCATCTGCCTCTTCACATTTTTGTCCATTTACTTCCTTAGCTCAGTGGTAGCGAGCTCCGACTCAGAAGTGTAAATATAGTTTAGTCGGAACGATAGAAGATCGATCCCCGGTCGAGGGAAGTTAATCTTTGATGATTCAACAAAGTGGCGCAGTCGTACAGACCCGAATGGTTTCCTCAGCATTCTCTGGGAACAATAATAAATTAGTGTTGTCATCAAAACAACTTCCCCCAAGGCACGAGTCGAGCCACAGCCTATTCAGACAAATGTTGAGGTCAGCAGATCCCCCGTTCATGAAGAAATAATAACAAAACTCCGAAGCCAGTAAAAAATAGAGCGTTCTCACTGGGTTGAATAAGGCCGCCTAAAGAGCCCTCACCACCCTGACTAGGTAACGGAGTAACTAAGATTTCCCAACAGGGGAGAGATGTTGTGATCAGCTACCTCTTCGCATTTCTGTCCATTCACTTCCTTAGCTCAGTGGTTGCGAGCTCTGATTCCGAAGTGTAAATTAATATAGTTTAGTCGAAAGGATAGGAGATTGATCCCAAGTCAACAAAAGTCAATGGGACTAAGCCTGATTTTTTTAAAAATTTTAATCAAAAGTAGACCTCATCTCGAGAGTTTTGACACCAGCCGTTCTCTTTTTGGATGAATAGATCTTTTTCTATGATTTTTCAAAGTTTCGAATGTTTATAACGCCACGCGCTCCTCCCGCACGAAACTTTGAAAAATCATAGAAAAAGGTCTTCTCACGCTTAAAAGGTCGTGATTGGTATCAAAATTCTCAGAATGAGGTCTAGTGTAGAAAAATAACAATAAATAGTTTTTCCGACTCATGCGCACACTCCATTTTTGATGATTCAAGAGGCCAATGGTCGAAAAGGCAGCAAGATTTACCAATAATGATCCTTTTAGTTGATTATTCTTTGAAGCATCTTTGTTTGACTTAATAATACTCATCTCGAACATGCCGTTTGTGATAAGATAGTATCCTATTTGTGTGATAGCAATGTAAAAGTAGGTAACCAAATTTTGCTACTTGTCTATGTTTGAACTCCTTTAAAGGGATATTTGAAAATTAAAGTCTGTTTTTGCGATAACTAATGTTTAAATAAAATATTTTGAATAATTTGGGTGGTCTTCTTCTAAATTTATCCTTCTGTTCCAAGGTACAATTATCTGTCCCAAGGTTCAAACATGGGTGTCCCGTGGTACATACACTGTTTGTACCATGGGACAAAATAGACATTTTGAAAAATCAAGTTTTATGGTATTTAAACTTTTTTTCAAAATTATGGTTTATACATTTTATTAAACCTCAAGAGTAGTAGAGAATAATACACCCTTCCGTTAATTGCTAAATTACTTTTGTCTGTGAAAAAGATGTAATTGAAAAAATCGTCCCAAGGTACAAGGCCTTCCCCTACCTCTCAACGTTTATCGAGAGTTCTAAACAGTTCAAGTAGATAACTAAAACCCATTACCCTAATAAAGGGGTGTGCGCATGGTCGGAAAAACTATTTATTGTTTTTTTAATATAAACTAGACCCCATTCTGAGAATTTTGACACCAACTGCGACCTTCTATCGTGAGAAGACCTTTTTCTGTGATTTTTAAAAGTTTCGAATGTTTATTACGTCACAGTGGTGTGACCGGAGAATCCCGCCACTCCAGATCACGGTTCGTTCCTCTACCCCTTCCTCTCATCCACTTGGATGCTACTCAAGGAATGAGGTAGGGGAGCAGCTTCAAGGGGGTCCTTCGGTTCTGGAGGGGGCAGGGTGGCGAGAGGGCGCATGCGCGCGGAGTGGGGGCGCTGCTTGCTGGTGGCGCAACTGGTGGCGGCGGAGGCAACTCTGCGGCTGCTGGTGCGGACATTGGCGGCGAGCCCGTGGATCTGGAGCTGGGGGTCCTGCCCTGGCGGGAGGGGCGCGTGACGTCAAAAAAACATTCGAAACTTTGAAAAATCCTGGAAAAAGATCTACTCGTCCAAAAAGAGAACAGCAGGTGTCAAAATGAGGAATTTCACCATGTCGGAATTTCCTATTTTTGACCCCAAAATCGGATTCAGCACCTCTAAAAACCCCCTAAGGCAAACTTTCAGCCCGAACTTCCTAATTTACGAATAAACAAAACAGTGTAGAAAATACGAATGTTTAAAAAAACCGAGAAAATTACGTCATGCTGGAATAGTTCATTTATGGCCGCTTGAAGCGCTGAGATCGAGAAATCTATAGTCCCCAGATGCAAAATTTCATGAAACAGTAAAGTTCGAAATCGAAAAACTGAAGAAAAAAATAGAAAAAGCGAGATGGGGAAAATTAGGTTTCCTCTGTTTTTGTTTGATAACTTTTCTCTTAGAAAACACGATTTCGTCGTCCCAATGGGCAACACTGGGAGGAGACGGCGATCCGAACAGCCCAATCAGCGAGCGTTCCTGCTTCACGTCCGTTTTCCCGGTTAGTTTTGAAATTAAAAATTTTGACTGTCTCCCAAAAATAACAGGAGACTTATTTTCCGAAATCAGCCCGATTTTAATCTATCCCACACCATTAACTATTCAGGAAAAATGCAAACAGAATTCGGTGAAATTCCTCATTCTCAGGGTGAGGTCAACTTTCGATTAAAAATTGGAAAAAAAATCATGCGCACCCCCCATTGGACATTGGTGTCATTAGTGTCACTGAAAACATCTTGGGAATTCTACAGCTGCCCCAAGGTGTCACCAGATTGACTAGATTTGAAATGCATTTAAAAAATTAATTAAGCTGAATTTTTTGAAACATTTTTTGTAAAATAGAAGTCAAAAAGTTATGTTGTGACAAAAATTTTGAAAATGCTTTCATCGATTTCTTCGGAATTTTGCTTCCTCACTACCGAAGGTAGGGAAGCTTTGTATTCGTGAAAGAAGTGAAAAAAAAAAATGTCCTCCAAAATCAAAATTTCCACTTGCTTTTTGCGTTTTAGAGCTTCCCGACAATTTTGGTTCCGTGTCTGTCTGTCTGTCTGTGGTCAATCCTTGTCCCGGGCAAAACTATACTAACCTGTGGTCCGATTTTGATGAAATTTTCAGGGATTGTGCGGGTTAGGTCCTAGACGGTCCCCTATCAATTTCAGCACCTTCGGACCAATAGGAGTGAGTGCGCATGCGCAAACGTGAATTTCCTGGAACCTCGGTTTCTAATGAACCGATTTTGCTCAAATTTGGAGGTTAGTTAGGGACTAACTTCTAAGGGACACCCTATAAGTTTCAATCAAATTGGTCAAGCAATAGCCGCTGCGCATGCGCGAACTTTAAATTTATTGTTACAACCAAAACTCCGCAACTATTCAACCAATTTCGATGAAATTTTCAGGGATTGTGTGGTTTAGGTCCTAGACGGTGGACCGCTAAATAAAATTCTACGTTGAAAATACAAAATATTATAAACTATAATACCTTATAAAAATATTATAAACATTAATACCTGCAACCCTATCCCGCATATTATCGCCAATATTTTGGTATTCAATAACTCTTTGAATCATAATTTTTTCGCCAACTGATTCTATACGTCCATGTTACGATGAGTGAGGAAGCTGTACTGCCCACCCAACTTGGCAGACGTTTTTTTTTTCACAACTCTATTTTGAAAACTCCAATAACCCACAAAAATTTTGCTGTCCAAAAAATTCAAAATTGCGATGACACTGGGATATTAAATAGTGCCGCCGAAAACATCTCGGAAATTCCATAAATTTTATGGAATTTCCGAGATGTTTTCGGCGGCACTAGTAGAACCATGGTCCAATTAGCGTCAAAGTAGGTAGTTACTACGCAAATTTGGAAACTTTCAAACACCAAAACCTGTTATAGATCTTCCTACTTGATTGGAGATTTCAAGGATCGAACGAGACCCAGGGTGCCGCTCAAAGGGTTCAATTGATTGACGGAATGAACACAAACGTCTATGCCAAACAAATTATTTATTCCAAAACTTATAATAATTAAAGAAGATTCTGACTGGACAAAGTATGATAATAGAAAACTTAAAGACTAAAAAATATTGGAATTTCAAAATCATTATTGAACTAAAAAAGTGAAGATATTATCACGGTTGTAACAGTCAACGGTAGTATTTGAGGCCGTCAGCTCCATAGGAGTCAGGGCAGGAAAACCAGATCCGATTGAGAGACCGCTGGACGTACACGGCGTATCCTGCGCAGGGAGGGCTGACTCTTCGTAGAGTCGCCAGTTTGTCCTTTAGGGCGTTCAAAGTCGCCAGGATCTGAGAAACGTCACGTTGAACGACTCCGAAACGGTCTTCGAGAACAGAAAAGGACACTAGAGAGGACAAAACGCGGACAGAAAACAGCATTATTTGACAATCTCTGGTCAAACGAAGGAATTGATTTTCTTTTTCGCAATCAAAGAGGTACGTGAGCCAAGGCATTTTGGAAATGAGCTGCTTTGATTCGAAACGGAGTCTTTCCAAAGACGTCATGGCTCTTCTTTGTTCTGTCAGTTGTTCCTTTTGGGCTTTGTTGCGTAAGGCTTGCATCGCCAGATGTCGTGGCAGGACAGGCACTACGTCGTCCGACCATTTGCCTTTGTGAACCGCGATGTCTCTCAAGCTCTCCAACTTGGCCGAGAACTCTTCTATGACTCCCAGACAGTCGTGGCTGACGGTCTTCCATTCAGCAGGAACATCACCTGTGGGATTCAACGAGAATATCTTCCGTCTTTTGTCTTTGGAGTCGACGTCTTGCCCTTGCGCCACACTCACGAGATACTTGAAAGCCAAAGCACGGACGAGGGGGACTCGACGATCGCCGATGGCTTCCGACAAACTCAAATCGCTTTGATTTTCATCGAACAACTCTACACCAAACTCTTGCGGAGTCAACATGAAGATCCTCATGAGGATTTTGGCCATTCTGAACGAAAAGACGGTCAATACGCCGGACAAGTACATCACCAAGAACCGCCGCACATTGAAAAACTGGTACCACGTATGGTCGATTTCCAAAGTCGACGAGTCCAAAAACAAACTCGTTGAAACGATCAAGCTTTTGACGTCATAAAAAACGAAATGGTACGCAACTGTGAACCACACGGCTGGCCACATTGATTTTCTGAAAGATTTATTTAAAGTTGGGCGAGCTTTGGCTTTGAATTCTTGAAATTTCAGTCTTTGGATGATGGAAAATTTGATTCTTGGGCGGGTGAAGTCGAAGTATCGCTGGAAGAATAACACGGTACCAAACCAGGCGCCGCTAAGGATGACGTACAGGCACTCTTCATTGAGAAATTTGGTATGACTGTCAGGCCTGTTGAGGTCGCCCGTGAAGAGAACAGGCCCTTGGTAGTAGGATCCCAGTTGTGCAGCAAACACCCAACTGATCAGAGAACCGCCCAGCGCGAATTTCAACCATTCAAACAAATTGTCCAGAGTGAATAGCTGTAAGAAGGCTTTGAATCGCGTATCGACTTCCACTGGTGATTGAATGTAGTCACGGACGTAAATCGTGCAGTGGAGAAACGACGATAGTACGATAGCGAAGAAGTACGGAACTGTCCAGAATATACTGTAACTCCCCGATATGAAG
This sequence comes from Apolygus lucorum, assembly GCA_009739505.2. Lineage (NCBI taxonomy): Eukaryota > Metazoa > Arthropoda > Insecta > Hemiptera > Miridae > Apolygus > Apolygus lucorum. Next base: position 15,436,042 of record CM019174.2, read on the forward strand.
GAAGTGATGGCGAAGATGCGATAAGCCAGAAGAAGGAAGCAGTGAGTGGCAGCAAACGCGACGATCGCTTTGGTGAACCTTCTCGAATAGTAGTGCGACAAATTGATGTTTCTGACGCCGAATTTACGAGGCGGGTAAAAAGCGAATTGTTCTTCTTCTTCCAAAGGGCTCGCAGATCCTTCAGGATTGCCCTGACGAGTCATCGAGAAATTTTCTTCCGTCGACCTGGTGACAAAAAACCAAAAATACAATTTAACCGAAATTCGAAAAATTCCTGATAAAAATATTTCATTAGATTAGACTCTCTATTAGAGAGTTCCTAGGAGATACCGACGTTGAGATACCACGCTTTATCGCCTCGTGCGCATGCGCAGTAGATACCTCCGATCAGATACCACTGATCGCAGGAGATGCCACAGATTTATCTGTGGGAAAGATACCACTCCTTATCTCAATAAGGATGAATCGTATCTTTTGGTGGTATCGTGAAGTACCCTTCCAAGATAAGGAGACAAGGTACCTACTTATCAAAATCTACTGGATGTTTAATTGATTCTCCACACTGAAATTAAGTTAAGTTGACTGAAAGTTAAGTTGGATTTATGTAAGTTGTATACATTACTATTTCAGTGACGAAAGTTTGTAAATGCAAATCCTTCATACATTTTTAGACTTGGAAAGGTGATGAAGTTCTTTAACTGTTTGCTCTGAGTCAATGCACACTGTAAACTCGTTAAGGAACTCTAAGGATTAGTTTTGTTAATTTAATATCAAGTAAAATGTTTTATGTTTATTCAGCGTTCTTCACTAACCACCAGTTTTCTCCTACATTGTCGGTCTGGGGGATAAACCTACCTTTCCGACCCAGACTAGCTAAATCCACCTTGCACTTTTCCAGTTTTTAACTGTAACATCTAAAATGTGATGATTTCAATAGTTTATGCCCAGTATCTATTTAAAGCAGGTTAAATTTGTTACTGGTTTAGACCAACTGGAGCTTTACAGTTTAATTACGGAAATACAGCAATTCAAAAATAGGTAATTTTTCCTTGAAAGTGCAAATTTAGAGTCGCGTTTATTGAAAGTCGTGTTTTTAGAGTTCGACTAGCTAAACTACTAATTTCAACAAAAAAAATAAGGAGAGGAATTTGGAGGCAATCTCAGCTACAATTTGGAACTTTAATCGTGCCCGTAGCCATAGTTTTCCCAAACATAAAAACCAAAGAAAAAAAAATTGAAAAATATCCCAACTCCTAAGTAGTTAGCGTAAGTAAATTAGGAAAAATTCGAAATTTTCCAACGGCATAACCAACGTTATCCTTTAGAGGAAAAAACATTAGATCATGGATATGTCCATTGTGGTCGGTGTAATTTGAAAATTGAAAAACGTACCATCTCTTCTAATATTACGTACCTACCTATTAAGAATATCTGTCAAAGGGTCAGGTAAGAAAACTGCATCTTTGGCGTAGAAATGAAAAAGAAAGCAAATATATTTCAAGTAATATCTTGAGTAGTCTACTAATATTGTAGAGGCGCATATAGGTATACTTTCATACGACTAACTTTCATAAGAAGAGTAACAGCTCTCAAAAACTAAATACTCAAAAACTGTTGTCAAAAGGCCACTGGAGTGTAGTCAGAAAATATTTTCCACTTGAGACAGACATCCTAGAGAAATTATCACAATCAGCACTTTTTTTCGAGAGTAAACCAAACAGCAGCAGAGATATAAACAATAATATAGCATATTCAATACTATATATACAATAATATAATAGCAAATTCTTAAAATTTTCGGAAAAGAACTTTTTTTTCGAGAGTAGGTAAACTAAACAGTTAAAATCACTTTAATGTGACTTGCAGGTGCAGATGAAAAACGAGCTGATAAGAATTTTGATAAGCTAGAGTCTGTATCGCCGCCATTTTTGGTTAGCCTCCACTTCGGTCGCTCTAGACACAGTAGATACCACAATTCGTATCTTTAGGGTCGCTATCTCCTAGGAACTCTCTCTCATCTCAATACGGATGAATCGTATCTTTCGGTGGTATCGTGAAGTACCCTTCCAATAATATAACACTATAGTAACCAGAGGTAGAACATTTTTCTTTTGTGGGTTTGAGACTAGGTACTTATCAAAATTAACTGGATGTTTAATTGATTCTCCTAACTGAACTTAAGTTGACTGAAAGTTAAGTTGGATTTGTGTAAGTTGTATACATTACTATTTCAGTGACGAAAGTTTGTAAATGCAAATCCTTGATACATTTTTAGACGTAGATTAACGAGGGTGATGAAGTTCTTTTATTGTTTGCTCTGAGTCAATGCACATCATTAACTCGTCAGTTGTGTTTATTTTATTATCAAGTAAAATATTTTATATTTATTCAGCGTTCGTCACTAACCATCAGTTTTCTCCTACATTGTCGGTCGGGGGACCCAGACTAGCTAAATCCACCTAGCACTTTTCCAGTTTTTAACTGTAACATCTGAAATGTGATGATTTCAATAGTTTATGCCCAGTATCTATTTAAAACAGGTTAAATTTGCTACAGGTTAAGACCAACTGGAGCTTTACAGTTTACATTCTAGAGAAATTATCGCAATCAGCACTTTTTTTTCGAGAGTAAACCAAACAGCAGCAAAGAGAGTGAACCAGAAATTATAGCAATTTCTTAAAATTTCCGGAAAAGAACTTTTTTTTGAGAGTAGGTAAACTAAACAGTTAAAATAACGTTAATGTGACTTGCAGGTGCAGATGAAAAACGAGCTGATAAGAAATTTGATAAGCTAGAGTCTGTATCGCTGCCATTTTTGGTTACTTGCGTCTTGCCGCCGAAAGACGAGCAGCCGCTGCTGCGGTCTAGCGGCATTTGTGAAAAGTACGCTGTACCTCGTTTTTACCGCTCATTCCAACATTTTTATTCATTTAAAAATTTGACGGTTCTACTTTCCTTCCTTATTAAATTTATTGTAGGGAGAAGAAAACTGTTATTGAATTTATGAGTGACGAATCAAGCAGAATGGATTATTATCGTGGAGATAATAATGCCTGCGTAACTTTTTTACAAACGTATTGCTAGGAAAATTTCGCCCAGAACGATTGCAATTTTTTGATTCGCAGCTTCTTGATTTACAGCTCGTCCGTAAAAGAACACACAAAAAAACTCCAGAAACAGCCGGATAGGGATAAAAATAGGAATTTTTCATTCTCGTGAAAATTTTAAGTAGGTACAGGAATATAGTTTGACTATTAAAAAAGTTGGGATTAACATCAGAGGGAAAGGAAATTTAGAGCTATTTTCAAAGGTATCTGTGGTATTCCAGGGCAATAAAGGGTTGTTCTTGTTGCATGTTACCTTCCCGACTATTATATTATATTATGCAGATTCATTACTTCTTTATCTAGTGTTCATTATACGCGTGCATAACAAGTCTCATCAGTCTCTTCATTATTTCATCCCAATCTAATATAATAAAACGCCAACCGTACGTACGTACGTACGTACGTACGTATGCACGGAGGGGTCGTGGGAGGCGGGACGAGTCGGAGGGGCGTGAGGGGGGGAATCGGAGGCGGGAGGAGCCGGAGGGAGTGGGATGCGGGGAGAGTCGGAAGAAGCGTTTTGCCTACTTTTAGTAGGCTTTTCAGCTAGTATACAATAATTGGCGACGAGGATGGGATATTGTATATTCGTCTCAGCAGTATCCTCAAATTTCAACTTACTTAATGAATTATGGTATTCGCTATAGTCGTTTCATAAAGCATAAGTGTGAAAAAGTCGGATTTTAAGTTGCGTGAAAAATAATCATGTTATTGTTGCTAATTAGTTGTAACTACATTATCCAATATTTTCTATTTTCAATTAATGAAATCAATACCTATACAATTTATGTCAGATGGAAGTTGTCACAGAACTTAATTTTGGTACTGGTAGCAAAATAATAACACACTGATAAAATTTCTTGGATTTTCAAAGGTCTATCGAAATGTACATACCTTGTACTTAGGTAGGTACTTATAATAGAATCGTGGAGGTTTGAAATTTGTGCGAATCGAATAATTACGGCCCTCTAGTGCAAAATTTTCCGAACAATACGTTCGTAAAAAGTTCCGCAGGCGGTAATCTCCACTACAATAATCCATTCTGCTTGATTCGTCGCTCCAAAACACAAAAATTCAATAAGGTACAAGTTTTTTCTCCTCACAATTTAATGGGGCAGGAAAGTAGAACCGTCAATTTTGGAATGAGCGGTAAAAACGAGGTACAGCGTACTTTTCACAAATGCCGCTAGACCACAGCAGCGGCTGCTCGTCTTTCGGCGGCAAGACGCAAGTTTTTTGGTTTGCCTCCACTTCTGTCGCTCCACAGTAGATACTACAATTCCTATCTTTAGGGTCGCTATCTCCTAGGAACTCTCTATTTGCAATGCAAAATAATAACCCTATATCACAAACATGGGTGAGTAGTTTGATAGTCTCCCATCAAAAAATGCCTATCATAACTAGTTTAAGCCAAGGTGGCGGAAGGATTGTTTTTTACATTTAGAACAAAATATTCTCGTTCAACTGATTCGTAAACCATTGTCTTACAGGGAACATAAATATTTGTTGATTACAAAAACTAATCCTGCCTACCTCCATCTTTCGTTCCAGAAGGAGGATCCGTTTGAGACGTTTCTTACTGGGGACGTGTACGTCACAGAAGTATCGCCCAGGTCGACGGATCCCAATGGATTCACAGCTAGGCAAGCTTCGATACCTCTCTCTTGGAACTCCCTGAAATCGAAATATCGCTTTGTTACAAAGTGTATAGATATCATAATATATTATTTTATTATTATAAAATAATGTGCAGAGAGAAAAAACTTATTTCATGCACTTCGGGTTGAGGGATTTGACCAGTTTAGTTAAAAACCCATAGGAAGTGAAATTTCTTGGTGTCGTGCTTGATTCAAAGCTGAACTGGAAATCTCATTGCACCCAACTTGAAGCTTCCCTAAATAAATACACCTTTCTCCTGAGGCGCCTTTCCGATAAGCTGTCAGAGTCTGCTGCATTAGTGTTGTGATGCGCCTGCACAGTGGTCAGGAATGATAACCACCAGTGGAGGTTACACTAGGGGTAGCTGACTGTCGATAGTAGCCAACAATCAACTGTTTCAATGAGATCAACTCAATGGGGAATTTGCCTCAATTTTAGATTCTGGAATTTCAAGTCAAATCCTATTATAGGGCCCTAGAATAACGTTTAACACTAGGAATAACCAACGGGAAAAAATTACTGTAGGAGAAAATGACTAAACAATGGAGCCTCTGTTACAAAACACCGCGAAAATCGAGGAATATTGTTGTCATACGAAAAAAAAAAAAAAAAAACGATGCGAAAACAATGACAACAGACAGAGTTCTAGCACCGCCACACAAAACGATCCAGTGAAATGGCTTCTCGAATAATGTGATTCAAATCTTGAAACTAAATAAGAGAAGATGAAGACTAATAATGCTTGATAAACTAGTAGATGGATTCGTATTGTAAAAAAGTCAGTAATATTGTTTCTTTTGGTCAATTTGTGTCTGGGTTCTTCCTGCCAGTTCGTGGCGCACTCTTGTGCGCACTACTCGGAAGGTAAAAGTTCGTGTATGTTCCGCTTCTGTGGTAAGCGCCACAGAACCTCCTTTGAAGTCAGATTGGTAGAATATCCGTCACGTTTCAAACATGGCTGCCTCTTACACATTGCCACCACATTTAAAATTTCCATCTTCCTTAAATTCTCTAAATTTTTTGGATGCGTTTTCGAGCAGCTCACTATGGTTTTATTCCATAAAAATAAACCCTCATTCGAAAAAAAAAAAAAGTGAGGCAAATTCCCCATTGAGGCGTTGAGGAGTTGTGATGATGTATTCCCAGAATTTTTGCAGAATCCCAACTGTGTTAATTTTTTAGAAACATTGTTCAGCTGGCATTGGTAAAAATAGACGAGCGTGTGGTAAATTTAAAAAATCCAAGTGCAATATTATTCCTTTATCGAGAAAAACCATCGAAACTATCGGTTGTTGGAAAAAACAATCGATTGTTGCAATGGAGAATTGGTCACCCCGAGGGTCCACACTCCCGCTCATTTGTTTGTTTGTTTTCTCGCGGTCCTTTTTTTCGAATTTTTTTATTTATGAATTTCAACGACGAATGATCACCACCCTTTCAAATCACAGTTAACAAAGGTTACAGATAGGAGATAGGTTATCATTTCAGAGGCTTCCAGGAGGAAGGTTATCATTCCGTCCTTTCCATCCATGTGAACCTTCCGCAGACTCTGCCTACCCCCTCCACTGGTTTTCTTGTCTTTTCGTCCCATGTGAATCCAACTTTAGCCTGAAGTCCCCCATACTGTACAGAAGGGCAGTCTGTCTTACAGCCTGAAGTCCCCATACTGTGCAGAAGGCAAATCTGTCATACAGCCTGAAGTCCCCATACTGTGCAGAAGGCAAATCTGTCATACAGCCTGAAGTCCCCATACTTTGCAGAAGGCAAGTACACCTTACAGTCTGAAGCCGCCATATTGCATGGAAACCAAGTCAGCTTTACAGCTTGAAGCCGCCTTATTGCATAGATACCAAATCTGTTGTACAGCCTGAAGATGGCATAATGAGATACGAAATCACAGCCAGCAGACGACATACTGAGCGGAAACTACAGGGTGCGGCAGCCTAAACTCTTTTTTTGAAATGCGTGCTATGCAGGCTGTGAGGGTCAGAGAGGGATGGGCGTGGTCTCAGTTGACAGGTGGGGTCCTAAAGTTTTGTACCCCTCCAAGGTTAGTTGTCACTATGCGTTGGAACGATGAGCAACGGGCTTTCGCCCTCGGGACCTACTTTTCAAATCGGCAGTCAATCGTTGCTACCCAACGCGCGTTCTGAAATCGTTTTAATGTCGCGCCTTTGGGCCCTGTTCCTGACCGAAAATCAATTCTCGTGTGGGTCAACAACTTCCGACAAATGGCTAGTGCATCACGACGCAGACCTGATCCTCCCTGACCTGTGAGATCACCCGAGAACATTGAAGCAGTGAGAGCCTCCATCATGCAATCGCCACGGCATTCAGCACGCAAACATGCAGCTGCTCTCGGAATTTCTGACTGTTCAGTAAGGCGAATTCTTCATCTGGACCTTCACTACCATCCATACAAGTTGGCGATTGTGCAGGAACTAACCCCACGAGACTTCAACTCTAGGAGGGACGCGTGTGAGGCCCTTTTGGAAAATGTTCCAGAGGACGCTGTGGTGTTTTTTAGCGATGAGGCCCACTTCCATTTAAATGGAACAGTAAATAAACAAAATATGCGTTACTGGGCTGACATCAATCCTCGTGAGATGCATCAAAGGCCTTTGCATTCTCCTAAAACCACGGTGTGGTGCGCAATTTCACCAGCTGGAATTATTGGTCCCTTTTTCTTTGAAGAAAATGGGGTTACTGTAACAGTGAATGGAGATCGATATGTTAACATGTTGGAGGCATTTTTTTTACCTCAACTTGATGAGTTGGACTTGGGAGATGTGTGGTTCCAACAAGATGGAGCCACAGCTCACACATAAAGGGCATCAATGGCGGTTCTGAGAGAGCACTTCCCAGGACGCCTCATCTCGTTGAGGGGTGATTTGCAGTGGCACACCTGATTTGTCCCCCTGTGATTATTTTTTGTGGGGTTACTTGAAATCCCTTGTGTATGCCAACCGTTTAACAACCCTACAACAACTGAAAGCCAACATCCAAGCAGAAATTGCCAACATACCCACCGACATGCTGGTGAGGGTCATGGCAGACTCAAGAAATCGGTACCTTCAGTGTATAGACAATGGGGGGGGGGGGGGCTCACCTACGTGATGTGATTTTTAAAACCACGTAAAACCAAACTTTAAATATAAACAAACATTGTGCTTTGAAAAAATTAAATTTTCTGATCTATAAAATGTGTTTTACTGTGTCTTGAAAAAAGGAGTTTAGGCTGCCGCACCCTGTATATCGAACTTTACGGCTTGAACCCGCCAAGCATGGAAACCAAACCCACATTGCAGGAACTGACTGGATCATCGTCTATTGAGACGTGTCGCGAGTACAAAATCGGTTTGCACATGCTCTGGACTTCTGACAAGCGTTTGACCAAGTCAGTAGGAACCAATTGATGACAGCACTAAAAGTTAAAAATACTTTGTTCAAATATTCGCTAGTAGTGAAAAAGTTCTCTTGAACGGTGAGCAGACTCGAGATTCTATCAACCTCACGAACGCAGCAAGATGCCCTCTCAACTACTCTCTTCACCCCACGAATTGGTGCACTGCTTACCATTCTTGTCAGTTCTAGCGAATAAATTGGGTCTTTGTGTACATTATCGATACATATAATTAGACATCCTTCTAACCAATAAAGATATTACAGTTGGTCTCAGTCGATGCAAAGTCACGGACACACGTTGGATGGATCACGAATCTACAGTTTACTAAGGTAAATGGGGGTATAGTGGACACTGTTCCAATAGTGGACACTTGCTTGCATAAATGTGAAAAATAAGAGTAATAGGCGCCAAACTACTTTGAAATCCATAGAATTTGTAGGTTGTGCCATCTATGAAGCTACTGTAGAACTACCGATACTCCAGAGCATCATGGGAAAGAATAATAACCATTTGAAAATGGCGTAGCTGAGGTCTGTCGCCAGCACGTAGTGCTTGCTGCTGAACCTCGTTAGGAGACAGGTATGTTGCAACAGTATTTTTGGAATTTATAATTGCTTGAGCGACTTCTGGTTTTTTGTGACGTTCAAGTAGATAGTATAGATTAGTTTCCATGAAGGATTTCTTGCAAATTATTCCGAGTGAGCATTTAGGCCCTGTGTCCACTTAACGAACACTAAACAACCAATGTTCATTAAGTGGACACTGGGTGTCCACTTTTGAAACATGAATGATTTTTTATTCTGAGTTTTTTTGTGTATTCAGACTGTTCTCAATATACTGCTGTATATGCTACGTTAATTTGAGATCATTCTGTTCATGGGGACCAATAGTGGACAGGGGGTGTCATCTTTTGAATCACAAATGTCCACTATTGAAACAACAAGTCTAATTATGATCATACAGGTCAAAAATGGCACCCCATTGGCTACAGCTGCTAAACGCTGCAAATCATTACACAAAAGTTTATTATTTTTCTATATAGATCACTCGTCTGCAAAGAACACGGTTTTGCCATTGTTACCACCAACCAACTTGAAGAAAAACATCGATCGTATTTCGGTCAGCTAACATTTGAACGAGGATTAGGTCTCTGGCGATTCACGCTCGTGTTTCTGATTTATCGTAAGTCCAACCCTTAAATGAGGAATTTCACCATGTCGGAATTCCCTATTTTTGACCCCAAAATCGGATTCAGCACCTCGAAAAACCCCCTAAGGCAAACTTTCAGCCCGAACTTCCTAATTTACGAATAAACAAAACAGTGTAGAAAATACGAAAGTTTAAAAAAACCGGGAAAATGACGTCATCCTGGAATAGTTCATTTATGGCCACTTGAAGCGCTGAGATCGAGAAATCTATAGTCCCCAGATGCAAAATTTCACGAAACAGTAAAGTTCGAAATCGAAAAACTGAAGAAAAAAATAGAAAAAGCAAGATGGGGAAAATTAGGTTTTCCCTGTTTTTGTTTGATAACTTTTCTCTTTGAAAACACGATTTTGTCGTCCCAATGGGCAACACTGGGAGGAGACGGCGATCTGAACAGCCCAATCAGCGAGCGTTCCCGCTTCACGTCCGTTTTCCCGGTTAGTTTTGAAATCAAAAATTTTGATTGCCTCCCAAAAATAACAGGAGACTTATTTTCCGAAATCAGCCCGATTTTCATCTATCCCACACCATTAACTATTCAGGAAAAATGCAAACAGAATTCGGTGAAATTCCTCATTCTCGTAGGGGACGAACGGTTTGTCCTACAGAGCTCCGCGTGGTCTCAAACAATTCTAAAAATTCTATACTATCTTATATTGATGGGAAAACAATACCTTCATATCAAAATTTTCTGAGTTAGGGCGTTTTCAAAATTTCAAAATTTATTTTTGAACCCTTAGTGACCTACATCAACCAAAATCTTCGGGCACAACTAGACCCCAAATGGAGCCTGCCTACCAAATTTCATCAAAATCGGTCAATGCTAAGTGGGGAAAGTGCCGCGTACGGAGGAAGGCCAACTTTTTATTCGATTTTTAGATTCTACGTACCTTGAAATGTGAACCAACAGCCTGTTCCAGTTGTAAACAACAAATTTTCCTATCTCCTATTTTCCCTTCCTATTTTTTATTTTATTTCCTTTTTTCCTATCTACCTACTGTAAATGTGATAAAAATCTATTACTTATCATAATTGAACAATTTTTTTTAATATCCTGGCCTACAGACCCCATTAAAAGCATTAATCCCTCGAAAAAGGCAGTACACGAGTGATGACCACTATAGATGCAGAAAGTGTCCAGTATAGAAACGAAAGGAAATTTTGGTGTCCACTTTGCCCACATAGTAGGCTTTTTGTAATTATTATTTTATAAATATTTAAAGTGAATTATTGAGAGATTTTGGGTGTGGAATCAAAAGAAGAAGAGTCGGAGAATGTAAAAAATGAAGGTTTATCGTTCTCAAACAAAATCCATCATATCTATTGAGAATTCAATGCAAAAATTTCCTTAGTGTCCACTATTGGTGCTTTTACCTTACGACTCAAAATTCGTGGATAAAAAAATACATAGCTAATGTGTAAATTTCACTTTCACACCAAGAATTTGAAAGTTTCCTAGCCCTTCTTCATGAATCAATGAACTGTGCAAGAATGTTTTGGTAGTTTCAATAGATTAACCGGTTTTTAGTGCAATTACCATTCTTGTCAGTTCTAGCGAATAAATTGGGTTTTTGTGTACATTATCCACACATATAATTAGACATCCTTCGAACCATTAAAGATATTATAGTTGGTGTCAGTCGATGCAAAGTTTAAGAAGTGTCGCGGACACACGTTGGATGGATCACGAATCTACAGTTTACTACGACTCAATATTCGTAGATAGAAAAATACATACCTAATGTGTAAATTTCACTTTCACACCAGAAATTTGAAACTTTCCTAGCCCTTCTTTATGAATCAGTGCACTATGCAAGAATCTTTTGATAGTTTCAATAGATTAACCGGTTTTTAGTGCAATTTTCTTAGTGGTCCTTCTGAAGACCTCACGGTGTCGTATAGCTGTACATCATCAATGGGGCCTGTATTACTACGAACCGTATCAATATTCATAGCTAAGTTGTCATTTTACTTACCTGGCCAGCGGATTGTACGTCGACTGTCCATAGGACGTCCTGCGGGGAACCGGGTTCATTGGAAGTCAGCGAAAAGTAATTATCAATAAAAATAAGTTACATTAGGATACTTTTTTGCGGCACCGTGCTCAATCAACTTACACGATCAAAACTCATTTCATCTTTAGGAAAATCATGCTTTGAGGAAAATTAACAACCGCCAGACAAAAAACCCGCTCGCACAATTCGGACAGCAAAAGCAGATGGTGATGGTAAGAGGAATCGGATTCGATTTTCAATTTTTATAAAAATCGATTTTTTATGGGGATTTTAAAAACCGCTTTTCAAGTTCCAATTTGAATCGAAGACCGATCTACAACTTTCAGTTATAGAAAGAATAAAAATTGACTATAAATATAAAAATTAAAATAGATATTGACAACAAATGAGATTATCAAGTTCAACATCCCAGGATAAAAATGATGATGAAATCGCGGCTTGAAATAAAGGAAGTGGTAATAATCGATTTTTATGGAACGATTTAGCATCGATTTTCTCACGTCGATGTTTCACCCCGTGTCCCTCTTCTTCTTCTTCCTGGTTGAACAATGTGATGTCCAAAATTATTTTGTCCGATTACATGGAGGATGCGATTAAAAATTCCGTCAATTACGTAAAAAATATAAATTTAATCAGAATTCCAAATTGAAATATTTTTTGCTTTCCTTCAGCTTAAAATGTTAAATATTGAGTCAAATCGATGAATGAAGTTTTATAAATTAGCATGATGGAGCTGTTATCACTAAGGCAACATTGGTTTTTTTCACTGTTATCAGTTGGTTCTTTTCCCGAAGCAATTTCTTCAAAATTGTGCAGAAAGAGGTTCGTATTTATGTAAATTTAGTGATTATTATAGCTTTATTTTATACTTTGAACCAACTAATAACAGATTATAAATATTTGAAGCTCAAATTTCCATACTTAAGAAACATAGTTGTACTGATTACAGTCGTTATTGGTACGCCCTCATCCACCGTCTTACCACATTTTTCTCAAATTTTCATGTGGTAGAAATTAGGAATAAATAATGGTATCTGGTACTTCTTTGTTATTGTTAATGCTTAGCGAATAGTAGTAAAACCCGTCCTTATACATGTAATGTAGCTCATAGTGGTAGGTGGCATGTATTGTTCTACCACTTCATCAGAGTTGAGATTTGTTCAGAAAAGGTTCAGGGATGGGACCTACACTCACGTACATCATGTGTGGATTGGGAGTGGAGAAACTGTTCCAAAATGTAGCAGTTTGTCTCAACATTGGATAGATGATGGAGACCGGACAGATCTAAAGATGTTGGTAGAAAAACTCAAAATTATATTAACTTCCCACCGAAAATCATCAATAATTGTTTCTGTACCTCTTTTAAGAATGTGTACAAAACCCAACTGGTAGATCAGCTCTCGAAAATTGAGTTCAGGTGAGTCAATCACATCAAAACTTCAACTGTGAACCACTCAGATCCCTCTAAGCTAGCAACCTCGATTCACATGCGTGTTATCTATCAATTTTTAAATATGACCTGAAACACAATCGTGAATCTTTCAAGAACAATACGACGTTTTTATGGAGAAAATGAACATGATTTTCTCATCCCTATGGACTGCTGTGCTGAAAGATGAATTTTTAACGCCTCAATGTTTTTTCTAGATGGCTGCCACTCGCATTTTCATGAACGTCTCCTCAAACCTTCGGGTTTCTGCCAAGAGGAACTTCGGCGTCTGTGCTCCCGCTCTTCAGAAAGTTTCTGACCCCATTCAGCAGCTTTTCCTCGATAAACTGCGAGACTACAAAACCAAAAGCAGGTTGGTATTGAAATACACTGTTTAAATACCTTAGAATAATTGTGCTTGTGAGAAAAGAGAGCGACAGAGGGTTGAATCTTGCATTGCGCCGATCAGCTAAGTGTTCTTGCTGTGCTGTGGATGGTAATCTACTGCATAACTTCACTTACTTTTCTCCTTGTACATTTTACATTTAATAAGTTTTTGCTTCTAGAGACCCTCTCTCACAGTGTTGAAGCTAGAAAATAGATCAAAAATCTGTTCTGCACTTGTTTGACAAACAAGCCTGTGATGATGTGTGGAAATAATTCTTTTCTTTACTTAACCCTTAACTTGGCAAGGAAAATGAAAGTCGACCCATCGCTCCAATATTCTTTCAGTTGGTGCCAAATACGCTCACAAACAAGGCCAAAATGCTTTTGAAAAACCATTATGGCTTTAGCCTACAGAGAACCGGAGATGAGTAAAGTTGCCTTATCCCAAATTCCCTTAAGTTAGCCTTAAGTTGCCTTAGCCTATCGCGATTGTCAATTTTACAGATGTAGCTTTAAAGCTGAATTGCCAAGATTTCGATATGGACTTAGCTTCAAAGAAACAGTGCCAAGATATTGTGCTCACGTTTTATTCAACCAGAACCTTCATCAAAGTCATAAGTCATATTGAAAAATGAAACATGAAAAATTGAACAGTGTGGATAATGCAAAGGGCTCAAGCACTGCCAACTTTGTGTAGTAATAAAACGACACAAGATGCAAATAATCACGTAGTTTATTGGAACGATTGGCACTAATTACGTACATAAACAAAATAATGAGAGTTCCGACGTAAAGACAAACGAAAACTTATAAAAACTAATCTAAGTACCACAACTGCCGCTAGGAGCGTTACTCTACTTCCTCTAACTACCGCTAGGTAGTGTTCCTAGATACCTACCACATTTGTAAATAAAAACATTGAAATATTATTGGTTCCCTCATGAGAACTTCTAAAACAATTTTTCTGATGGCGATAAAGCACAATAGGACATTCCACTTCTTCATTTTCGTAACTTTTGTCATCATCGTGTAATTGCAGAACTTCATCATGTCTGATCTTGATGTGAACAAACATTTCTATAGGAAAAAGCACATTATTGCTCAAATAAATGTATCTAGTAGGTAGGTAACTATTTCTGTCCAAATCTATGGACTAAATATCCCCAATGTTACGAAATTATCCATCTTACGGGATTTTTGCACTAATGAGGCAAAATCAACTGACCTAATTAGTATGCTTGAAACCATGTACGAGGGTGGATCAAATATAAACAGGACTCTGACCTCTGAGCGCCGATGGTTGGCAGAAGCGGGCCCGTCACTTCGAGATTGTTTGAACAGGTTCATTAGAAGGTGGATGAGGGGGGCGTCTCCCCCTTTACAACCTTTCATGAGTAGTTATCGCGATGTCTGAACAAAAGGTGCCCGTTTCCATTGAGCAACGAATCATCATAAAATTTCTTACCCGTGAAAGAGTCAAACCTTCGGAAATTTTTCAAAGGTTGACTGCCCAGTTCGGGGACCAAACCCTCTCTAGGACCCGTGTGTTTGCCTGGCACAAAGAGTTTCAGGAGGGAAGAGAACGAGTAGAGAATGTGGAACACGATCGTCGTCCCCGGAGCAGCATTACGGATGAGAACATTCAAGCGGTTCGTGACATTCTTGAAGATGATCGACGTGTGACTGTCTCCGAAATCGCTGAGCAGGTAGGGGTAAGTTATGGGAGCTGCCAAACGATCATTACAGAGCACCTAGGATTCCGTAAAGTGTGTGCTAGATGGGTCCCTCGCCTTTTGACTGCAGATCAGAAGTTGAGACGTTTGGAGGTCTGTCAGAGGCTTTTTGCAAGGTTTGAGGAAGAAGGGGAAGCATTTTTGGCTAGCATCGTCACCTGCGACGAAACATGGGTCCATCATTACACACCCGAATCGAAGCAAGCCAGTATGGAGTGGCGGAGGAAGGGGGAGACAGCCCCAGTGAAAGCAAAAACTCGACTGTCTGCTGGCAAGGTCCTTGCAACTGTTTTTTCGACTATCGAGGCGTTTTGCTCATTGATTTTTTGCATGAGCGAAGAACAATCAATGCTGCCTACTATTGTGAGCTGCTGACTCAGGTGAGGGCTGCATATCGCAGCAAAAGACGGAATCAACCAATTCGTGACGTCATCCTCCTCCACGACAATGCAAGGCCCCATACTGCAGCTCTAACTGTTCAAAAATTGGAAGAAATGCATTGGACTCCACTTGATCATCCTCCCTACAGCCCTGACCTATCGCCCTGTGATTTTCACTTGTTTGGGCCACTTAAAGAAGCCCTAGGCGGACAGCGATTCGAGGATGATGAGGGGGTCGAGGGGTTCGTGCGCAATGGGGTATTTCGGTGGGTCGGAAATTCAGGTTTTTGACCTTAAATTTGGATTCAGCACCCTTGAAAACCTATATACTCCAACTTTTAGCCCAATGATACTATAACAGGTGGTAGAAAAATTAATTAAAGAGATCACACGTTTGAAAAAGGCGGGCCGCTATAAATGCACACACACTAGGCAAGGACTACGCCGCGCGCGTGTGTGAGTAGGTATTTTTGTAGTATCCAAGACGTCCTCCAAGGGTTTCTGTGCATGGATACTTTTTTCAAAGACAGTTGGCTAGCTACGTCACGATTGGCTAGCTACGTCACACCATTCAAATCTTCAACTTTCCTTAGCTTCTCTGATTTTTTAAAAACATTTTCTCGACGAACAGACCCGATTACTGTTATTCCTGAGCCTTACTCTTTTGAAAAAAAAAAATTTTAAAAAATTGACCGAAATACCCCATTGGCTTCAGACGCAACCTTCATCGTTTTTTGATGCTGGGATTAAAAAACTTCCTATTCGCTGGGAAAAATGTGTCACAAAAGCAGGAGACTGTGTAGAAAAGTGACATATACCCGCTTTTTATTTTCTAACAAATAAAATTTAAAAAAAAATAAAGTCCCGTTTATATTTGATCCACCCTCGTACTGACTGTCCACTGTTGGCCGGGAGCAACAATCTGCCAGCGCTGGCTGCTAAACGTTGCATGGGAGCAACAATCTACCAGCGCTGGCTGCTAAACGTTGCATGGGAGCAACAATCTGCCATCACTGGCTGCCCAATGTTGCATGGGTGCATCAAACCTATTTTGACTTCTGGCAAAGTTAGAAATGGAGAAAACTTGGAAGAAGTAAATGCTACATGATCTTTACAACTATGCCAACGACGAAAGATGAAATTTATTGAAAATAAATTTATTCAAATAGGTAAAATGCGGTGGTAAACTTACCTTCGCGCGTCACAGCGCCATGTTCAGCGTGGTATCACGGAATCAGAGATAAAAACCACTTTATCAGCTATCCTAATGCTAGCAACATAACAAAAAAAAAATACACGAGCTCTTGAAGGTTGTCTAATGAAAATAAAACCTTCATCAGCCGGAAATAATAGTCCGCCTTTGTACGAAAAATCGCGGAAGTTCATGTTGCACGGGTGCAACATTGGGCTATTAGGGGTTAACATGTGTCACCTAATATTCGAATTTAATCAATCCTAGCATGCTCATTCGAGAAGTTTACTCCCAAATGAACAAGAAATTGAGGTAATTTTTTTCTTTTTTCAAATATCCGAAATTGAACTATAATATCGTTTTTGGATTTTTCGATCGACCTGGGAAGACTGATGTTGCTTTAAAGCTACATTTCCCAGATAAGGGTTAACATGGAAATCACCTGTTGGTGCGGGATGTTTTTAGAGATGACTTACCATTAGATACCTGCACGCTGAGGAGAGATCTTAGGGCCCTGTATCCCAGTGGCGGCTCCTGCCTCAAAACTCAGGGGGTGCACAGAGATCAGGAGAAGCTATGGAGAAGGGACAGAATAGGTGCTTTTCTCATACAAATAGAAATTTCAACGATATGCAAATGGGATAAAGCTTGGTAACTTTTTCATCTTAAAATTGCAAACGGTACTAAATACGTACAATAGACACAAAAAATGTTCTCTAGTGGTAAACAGAAATTCTGAAATACTTAATCATCAAAGGTCGAAACCCAAGAAATTCATCCATCTTATTGCAATACCTGAAATGTAGCATATTAATTTGTTTGTCACTTCACTCCCACAAAGCCAATCTACCTTCTTATAATATTCGACGTTAAACTTACGGTACAAATTTGCACGATTTTTGAATTTCAACGTCTGCTGGAGTCCAGGTAGAGATGGCTAGGGGCAGCCAGTTTCTCAAATGTCGAACTTTTCCACCACAGACGAACGTGAATAGTTTACTTTAATGTAATGCACCGAATTATTCATCGTACCTACACTCATAAATAATCAAAATACTCTGAAAAGCCAGGAACACGGACTGGCGAGGCAGTAAGCAAAATGGCTGACAGGAAACGAAAATCCCTTATCAGTTTTGTTAGCCTCAAATGGCTCAAACTCGATAAGGAAACCTGGATTGCAGAGCTCTCTGACGGGGGCACAATGAATCAATTATGCTCAACACGGGACAATTTCCTGCTCTCTGGTTGGTCAATCTCACATGCCTGCCTTCCTCGAAATACGTCACCCTCCCTAACACACGGAGCAGACTGCCGTTGATTGGTCAGGGAGCTCCTGCCTCTGTTTTCGCGCGTAGATTCAACTAGCACAGTATCTTTGACTGTGCCTTCTGTCACTAGCCAACTTACTCTTCAAACAAAGAGGAACACACTTTGAAAACAAATCTTTTTTTTAATTGGCTGGAGGTGCACATGCTCTTATGCTCCTATCAGTAGCCGCCCGTGCTGTATCCCTCATTGGTCATTGATTAGGTCATCAAGGAGCGATATGTACCCGATCTGGGGGAATGTTGAAGCTGAAAGGTGTTTGCGGTCTCCAGATTCAGTTCAGGCCCTGTCCACCCTATCACACACTTGTTGGGCCACTTAATTTTCATCCTATGAAGGTAATTTATTCATTTTTTTCTGTTTTTAGCGGCGGCAAACTCGTAGACTCGACTCCAGAAATCGAAAGGGAGTGGAAGCAGGAACTCGGGAAATTGGCGAAGCAATATGGCGGCTCCGAAGGCGCCGACATGACAAAATTCCCCGACTTCAAATTCGCCGGTAATAACATGGTCATTTTACGAGTATTTATAATAATCACGGGTTGAAATTCGTCATTTCTGACCAACCACTCTGATCCCGCTAGATAGGCGCTCAATATCATTCTTAACCCTGATTGGACCATGTATCATTATTGTCACCGAAAACATCTCAAGAACTCCACCGCTGTCCTATGGGGTCACCGGAGTACCAAAATTAAAATGCAATTTTTAAATTTAATGAACAGCAGAACTTGTGTGGCCTATATGAACTCTCAAAATAGAGTATGAAAATTCCAAAACATTTGTTATAACATCAATTTTTGACTTTTATTTTCAAAATATTTTTAAAAATTCTGCTTTGTCCATAAATTTTTGAATTGCAATTTAAATCTAGTGACACCTTGGGACAGCTGTGGAATTCCTAAAATATTTTCGGTGTCTTCAGAGACACCATGGTCCAATTAGGGTTAAGATGAGGGTGTTTTAAGACCAATTTTCACATCAATGTTCGTTTATAAACAGGTTTTTCGAAATTCAAGTTTGGTTTGAACCTGTTATGGCGCAATTTGTGTTACTTAGGATGATTGTTTCCCCTTAATACTTAGAGTATGCGTTCATTATCTTCGTTAAGACGAAAAATCGTTGGGTTTTTCACCACAGATTTCAAAAAAATTATTTATTTAAACATGATTTTTGAAATCCCAGTTGGATTAAACCGTTTAGAACGCAATTTGGGTTTATTTTGGGTAATTGTTTCACCTTAATACTTTGACTATGGGTTCGACATCTTGGTTTAGATGATAGATTTTTGGGTGTTTTAGGACTAATTTCCACAAAAATATTTTAAATAACAGGTTGTTCGGAATTCAAGTTTGAACTGAAATATTATGATAAAATCTGGGTTATTTTCGTCTAGTTTTCTAACTTTTTATAACTTAAAGTTCCTCTTCAATATCATTGTTGTAATGGAAAGTCCTCGGATGTTTCAAGTCACTATGTCATTATTGTCACCGGAAACATCTCAAGAACTCCACCGCTGTCCTAAAGTGTCACTGGAGTAACCAAAATTAAGATGCAAATTTTAAATTTAATGGACAGCAGAATGTTTGGCCTACAAGAACTCTCAAAATAGAGTTATGACAAACATTTCCGAAGAAATCTATGAAAAAATTCCAACATTTTTGTCTTTACATCAAGTTTTGACTTTTATTTACAAAACATTTTTAAAAATTATGCTTTGTCCATAAATTTTTGAATTGCAATTTAAATCTAGTGACACCTTGGGACAGCTGTGGAATTCCTAAAATATTTTCGGTGTCTTTAGTGACACCATGGTCCAATTAGGGTTAAGATGAGGGTGTTTTAGGACCAATTTGCACATCAATGTTCGTTTATAAACAGGTTTTTCGAAATTTATGTTTGGTTTGAACCTGTTATGACGAAAAATCGGTAGGTTTTTCACGACAGATTTCAATAAAATGTTTTTAAAAATGATTTTTTGAAATCCTAGTTTGGATTAAACCTTTTGGAACGCAATTTGGGTTATTTTGGGTAATTGTTTCACCTTAATACTTTGACTATGGGTTCGACATCTTGGTTTAGATGAGAGATGTTTTAGGACTAGTTTCCACAAAAATATTTTAAATAACACGTTGTTCGGAATTCAAGTTTGAACTGAATATATTATGATAAAATCTGGGTTATTTTGGTGTAGTTTTTTAAGTTTTCAATATTAAAAGTTCCCCTTTATTATCATTGTTATGATGTAAAGCCCTCGGGTGTTTCAAGTCTAACTTCAATGACATGAAGAAAAGCATGGTTTCTGAATTTCTAATTGATTGAAGTTTTCTCTCATCAATATGTAGATTATGCTTTTAAAAAGGATTGTTCTGTGACTTAGCTCTCATTCATATCTCTAAATATACAGAAAGACGCTTAATTTCAACTTGATTTAGCTGGCTTCGATTCATAGCTTTGCGGGGTTTGCAACTTGGGAAAAGTTATTCGCAGATAAACATAGATTGAGCTTGTATTCAAACATGGCTTCTATAATATGTCAATACCTGGGAGTATGGGACGTGGAATCCGTTTTCCCCTGAGCCATGTGGTCAGTTTTCTGTACAAAAGCCTACTTGACCAGATTATTTCGAAAGATTGATTTCGTTGTTTTGATTCGCAAAAGCTGTAAATCTTTTGGAAATTTGTGCCGAACATGAAATTTGAACTAAATAGGAGTGTTTCCACATGTTTACGACATCTAGTCCAAGATATGATGTCGCAATGCCTTCTTGACAGGGAAGTTTCAAACTCGAGAGCCTACATTGCGATAGTTTTCAATTCTTCACGACATTTATGAGAGTCATTCTGGAGCTTACTAAATCTAGATGAGATTGATTTTATTGGTTTCGTTCAAACGAAGTGGTAACTGAATAGGTTTCAAAATATTCCAATTTCTGTCAAGAAGGCACGGTTCTCCTCAAACTTGCGTGGTTGGCACCATTGTAAGTCTAATAAAAGAGCTTTTCTCCACCCCTTTGAGCCAATCAAATATCTGCTAATGTCATTTTACTGTTACTTAATGCTATCGTGGTTTTATTTCAGATGTCAAATTGGACCCCATCAATCTCCAAGAATAAATTCGTTCAGGAACGCAAGTCAGCTCCACCATTGAAATTTAATATAATGATTCAAGTAGTTGTTAAAATTTACTTTAAATTGTACATTACTGTAATTTTTCCTTGATAAATACATTGCTGTTCTTTCTGTTATCTGCCTTTCTCATTTCACCTTTCTCTGTCAATGCGAAATTACGCACCAACAATATGTGTGAATTGTGGGCCACTTTGAATGAGGAATTTCACCATGTTGGAATTTCCTATTTTTACCCCAAAATCGGATTCAGCATCTCGAAAAACCTCCTAAGGCAAACTTTCAGCCCGAACTTCCTAATTTACGAATAAACAAAACAGTGTAGAAAATACGAATATTAAAAAAAAAAACGGGAAAATGACGTCATCCTGGAATAGTTCATTTGTGGCCGCTTGAAGCGCTGAAATCGAGAAATCTATAGTCCCCTGATGCAAAATTTCACGAAACAGTAAAGTTTGAAATCGAAAAACTGAAGAAAAAAATAGAAAAAGCAAGATGGGGAAAATTAAGTTTCCCCTGCTCTTGTTTGATAACTTTTCACTTAGAAAACACGATTTCGTCGTCCCAATGGGCAACACTGGGAGGAGACGGCGATCCGAACAGCCCAATCAGCGAGCGTTCCCGCTTCACGTCCGTTTTCCCGGTTAGTTTTGAAATCAAAAATTTTGATTGTCTCCCAAAAATAACAGGAGACTTATTTTCCGAAATCAGCCCGATTTTCATCTATCCCACACCATTAACTATTCAGGAAATATGCAAACAGAATTCGGTGAAATTCCTCATTGCTTTCTACTTAACTAGGTACTATTTCTTCCATCAACAAACATCTTGGACCATTGTGTTCGATGGAATACTGATACATGTGGCTCTTCGACTTCCTACGAAGCAATTAGGCGAGATGGGGAACTTCAAAGGATGAAGAGATTGCCCTGAGAGCTTCAGATGAACACCTAACTCAACATGATAAAAAATTTATATGTTACAGTATTCCACGATGAGTACTTAAAATTGTGGTAAATCAGGATCCCACTATTTTGTGTACCTCAAATTAGCAATACTAAATAACCCAAACTAGCCATCCACTACAGGGCTCATTGTACACAGAAACCACCTTCATTGAAGGTTTTTCTCCACTTCTAAAACCATTTGAATGCTCATTACTTTACCACTGTGCGCTAGAGAAAGTTTATGATGAATTTAAATGAGGTTTGTTCGGAGAAGCAGTCCTGAACGGTTCAGAGGGGTTCTAGGAGTCCAAGCGCCTCTATCCCCTCCCCTTACGAGATCCGGTTTGGTTCTGAACTGGTTCCGGACAGCTTCTCCGAACAGACCAATGGTTGTAACGCCTTCCCAAGTGAAATTCAATATTAGTCAAACTTTGTTCCTGTGCTTGAGGTAGCCTCGTTTACTGCAGAACGTAGTGTAAGCCTTAATGGCCCCACGCTTGATGGCAGCTGAATTTAATTGGGAGCCAACAAGCGGGTAAGGGCGTTTGGGGCTCGTGTTGGTTGATTAAAATCAACGAACACGAGCACCAAACTTTTGCACACGAGTTCGGGGGGTTTGATTTGAAATTTAGATTAGCTGAAAACAAAGATATCGAAACACTTAGAATTTAGAATGGTAGCGAAATGTATTTACCTGTGGCGACTAGCGTGGCGACGTCGGCGACTGCGTGGCGATCGTCGTACTGCAAGATTGAAAGCCTGAAGGGTGAAAAAGAGTAACTATAGGTACACAAGTGTGTCCTTGCCTGATGGGCTGACGTTTTGTCCTGAAGGGACCTAGTAACCAATTGAGGGGTGTCGTTGCACTCTCCTCTAACCTTTATTGAGACCAGGTATACTCAGAGGAAAACTACAGAAGTACAACTAGCAGGTAGACTTTATTAAGAATTAGGAACGGCAAGGACTTCCCACAAGTGTGGCGAGTGAGCTGAAGGCTTTCAATAGTTTTAGTATGAATATCACAATTGCAAGATATTTTCCGATACAACAATATACAATTTAGTATCCAAATCGTTTATCAATGTTCAATGCATAGGTCATCATCCAAATATTCAGGTAAGTTGTAGTTATAAGTTTGACTTTACTATTTTAGTTTAAGTTCTGTGTGGCGATTTTACTCAATGTTCCAATGTTATACTGTTTTACTAATGTCTTTCTACTCTCTTATTCTAGCACAGTTGCATAAATTATTGGCCAATATATTTATGTTAAAGGTTTCAACACTCACTGTCGGGCCCGAAGGTATCCTCAAGTTCGGTGTGGCGATGAAGATTTCCGTGACGACTGGTAGCCTGGAGTTGTGGCGATCGTGGCGGTGAGGGGGGGGGGGGGGGGGTACGGGAGGAATATTCGTCGGTGATGGGGCTTGCTCGCTGTCAACCAACTTTGAACGCTTCTGGACTGGGATTGAGGTCGCCGTCGTTGGCGGGGAGCTCAGGTGGGTCCTCCGCCCCGCCTGATGGTGTTGGTGGGGATGGCTGGTAGAGTGGGGGAGAGACCGTTGGGTCCCTCCCAGCTGTGGGGGGAGGGACGCGCGGGGTGGCGTTCGGCGTCGGCTGTTGTTCTTCCACCTGAGCTATGACGTCACCTACGAGGCTGACCGAAGGGGGCTAGAGGTGCCCAGCCCCCGCTTCACTGGGAATTTGGCCCAGAGAGCGAGAGCTCACAGTAGTAACCTGAAATTTGTAGTGTCGCCACTGCAACCAAACAAAAGGTTTGAGATGTCCAACATTTCTCCCTCTTTTGGTTCCCATGGTTGGTGGTGAAGCCATTCTGTGCACCCAACTTGGCAGATTTTTTTCACTCAAATCTGACTTAAATTCACATCAAGAGCAAATTAATATTACTTTAAAGTTGACTTCAAAGGATTCAATTTGGAGTTTTGAATTCAACCACGTTTGCAAAAATGAATAATTATTTCTAAAATTTGTTTTCATCTAGTTTTGAACGATTGTGGTTGTTGAGAGTGGATTACCTAGCTCATCAATTGAATCAGTGAGAATGACAACAGTACATGTCCCCAATCAGCTTATCGAGATATCAGGTGTCAGGTGGTATAAGTCCATGGACTCCTTCTGTTTTTTCCCTCAATAATTTTCATTTAGGCTCTGTTCAAGCTTACCGAATGTGGTTAGCATACTGCTCTTGTGCTCAATGCGTAGTTCTACTGGTTACAACCTACAAAAAGCCATTTTCCCATTGGGGAATTTGCCTCAATTTTAGATTCTGGAATTTCAAGTCAAATCCTATAATAGGGCCCTAGAATAACGTTTAACACCAGGAATAACCAAGGGGAAAAAAACCCTGTGTTGTTGCCTGTAAAGTCGGTATACGGGCGAAAGTTTTACGTGACAACGACTTTGAGTGGTAAAATAATTTTAATGTTAATATTCATTCGTATAGTAGGAAGAAGGATAAAATAAAATTCTTTGTCAAGTTGCACAGAGTAGGTATTTCCCGTAGGTAGTAGGTATTTCCCATGGGTGGGGGGGGGGAGTGAGTGCCAGGGAAGGGGGCGGGGCGCTCCCGCTTTTGTGAGCGCCGAGCTGCACCCCCTCCGTGAGCGGAGCGTAACGCAGTTTCTTGAAGTGTCTCCCGGTAAACCAATTTATAAGACGTTATCACGTCAAAAATTACCGTAGGAGAAAATGCCTAAACAATGGAGCCTCTGTTACAAAACACCACGAGAATCGAGGAATATTGTTGACGTCATACGAAAAAAAAACGACGCGAAAACAACTCCAACAACAGACAGAGTTCTAGCACCGCCACACAAAACGATCCAGTGAAATGGCTACTCGAATAATGTGATTCAAATCTTGAAAGTAAATAAGAGAAGATGAAGACTAATAATGCTTGATAAACCAGTAGGTAGAATCGTATTGTAAAAAAGTGAGTAATATTGTTTCTTTTGGTCACTTTTGTGTCTGGGTTCTTCCTGCCAGTTCGCGGCGCACTCTTGTGTTATTCCTTGTAAGCTAAAAGTTCGTGTATGTTCCGCTTCTGTGGTAAGCGCCACAGAACCTCCTTTGAAGTCAGATTGGTAGAATATCCCTTACATTTCAAACATGGCTGCCTCTTACACATTGCCACCACATTTAAAATTTCCACCTTCCTTAAATTCTCTAAATTTTTTGGATGCGTTTTCGAGCAGCTCACTATGGTTTTATTCCATAAAAATAAACCCTCATTCGAAGAAAAAAAAAAAAAAAAATGTGAGGCAAATTCCCCATTGTCGAAAATGGACTTGTACTGTTTTTATTCTCATCGATTCAATTACAAAAACTTGTAATCATAAAGATGGAATTTCTGATGATTTTGAAGAAGGATTTGTAATTTTTTATTTACATTAATTTTTATTTGTAAAAGATTTCTTATTAGGGTTAAAAAATATATAAAAGTACTTGGTAAACAATTTTTTATGTTTCGAGTTTACAGTGTTAAAAATTTTTTTAAATTTTTATTAGTAGCATTTTGTGGTTTGAGTTCACTACTGGGCTAATTGTGTACGAAAAAAAATACATCCGTCGTTACGCTGGAAATAGTTCATGATGAATTTTGGGTTATTACCTACGCCTTTCTTTTGAAATTCAGTGGAAACATGGCTCGGCTGTCCACGAACATGGTCGAACATTGCCGAGTGTCTTCCCTTGATGGTTTCCTGTTTTTGGAGTTTTTATAGATGAAATGGGAAATTTATTCCTTCGTCAAATTTAACTTTATTCCAACGAATTTATTATCCTCTGAGTTCTTCTACCTCCTTATAAAGTAACGATGCTCGAAATATGGAAGAAGTAGGTCCATGGATACTCTCATGGTAAATATAGTAAAACTTTATTGTCAAAAATGTATAGTCAAAAATGAATTTATTGTTTAAAAAACCCTCTCACTTAATAGTATAAAAAGTCCAAAACTACAACATATTATTGTAAGGATAGTAGTTGTGACCGCTCTCTAGTTAGTTACTGATCCAACATTATATCCTTATTTATTCCTTCAACATGACTCGTACTGTTAACGCGCATGCGCTCTGCAAGCCTAATGTGCGCAGCACGTGAATTCGTCATTCGTGGAATCCCGTTTTTACGACCGTCGTGTGTGATTTGCCGGACCTGTTGACGTAGATTGTTAGATTTCGTTTGGCTTCTTTGTCTAGTTAAAAATTCTCTTCTTCTCTCGCTCTAACATTCAGGTGAGTGTAATGTAATTCTTGTAATCTTTTCTATGAATTTCCATTGGTATTTGACGTGTCTTCCAAGATGTATCCCTTTTCTTGTTACCTTGCTATGCACGTGGCAAACTGGATCCTACGGGTTTTCTTGAACTTCAAAACCTATCTACACTTCATTAAAGATGCTATAAATTTGAGCAGTGACACAATAGTTCTCTGTTCGTATTTTCTGCTGCCTCATGATTTTTTTCCTACGCTCGCCGCCCAGTTTGGTAGGTATAAGATACGGGATTATCCGGCTTATGCCGGATTGTTCCTTCAAGATTTTGTCAATTTTATTCACCCTTTGGTGTTAACTTTGATGGTTTTATTATGATGTAACTGCAGAAGTGCCAAGTCGAGCCGGCCTATTTCTCCTCCTTAATGATTTTCTCCAAGAATGAGTACGGTACTAGTAAACGTTGTCTTTTGAACTTTCTTCATTCGGTACCTCATCCTAACATGAGTTATTTATTGGTAGGTAATAGTGCATTTCTCTGTTGTAAAGACGTAGAGTACGAAGGTGATGAACTACGAAAACTTGAATACGTAGGGTATCGTACATGAACCTTTTTGTGTTCTCCGTGTTCGACCTGCCCGTATTTTGATCTTGGCTTCTTTCTGTTATCTGAGTGATGTTACGTTATACCTACTAAGTTGTACCCGTTATTCTATGCCTACAGATTTGTAAATTAGGTTCGTTTTTCGTACATTTTCCACAGCTCCAGAAATGGAACAGCCGAGAGGACGCGGAAGGCGGACGAGGCCTGACGGACCTCCAGAAGGAAGTCGCGGATCAGCCCGTCAACTACCGGTAAGTCAGATATAACTTTTTTCACGTGTTTTTCCGAATTTCATCCACTGTCCCAAACATCTACTTGCACCTACTAGCTTTAGGCTCCCGTCGATAATAACGAATCCAGCAGGTACTTCGTGTATCAGCGTCACGCCTGTGAGCTACCTGCACCTATCCTTCCCATATTTATATTTACCTATTCATACACTAGTACTGAGAACCTTTCTGTGATTGAATTTATTTTTTATTAAGTTTGATGCAATATTTCTCAAGGATAATGTCACACGAGCATCTCACCTTAATACTTAGACTATGGGTTCGACATCTTGGTTTAGGTGAGAGATGTTTTAGGACTAGTTTCCACAAAAATATTTTAAATAACAGGTTGTTCGGAATTCAAGTTTGAACTGAATATATTATGATAAAATCTGGGTTATTTTGGTGTAGTTTTTTAAGTTTTCAATATTAAAAGTTCCCCTTTAGTATCATTGTTATGATGTAAAGCCCTCGGGTGTTTCAAGTCTAACTTCAATGACATGAAGAAAAGCATGGTTTCTGAAATTCTAATTGATTGATTCTAATTTTTTTCGCTGTATTTTTTTTTATATACTGAAAAGATATGTGTCTGGAACGAAACTGAACATTTTATTGCAATATTGTTTTTGCCGGCGACACCTCCTAGAAACGGGTTTCTACGATCTGTTGTTGGTATACTACAGTGGGGGTAGGTAAAAACCGTTGTCCTGTCTAGAGAAAACGTGCGATGGGGGTGGGGAAAACCCAGGTGGAATAATAGGTGCGTATTTCTCCCAAAACGGTCGTGGTGGCGGTACAGGTAGTGCGCAGTTATCCCGTCTACTTGCGGCCATTCGTTTGTAGTGACGCGACGTGAGTGTTTTGAACGGACGCGATTCAAAAAATTTCGTGCACTTTTGTCTTTCGAAAATGGTGTTTTTAGTGAAATCGGTGATTCTATCAGTTGAATGGCAGCACTAAGGGATACGAGCAGTGAGCTGTACTATGACAGGTGAGTGGGTTGCATTCAAGTTTGCTGAGAGCTTGGGATGTGTCTCCTTTGGTATTTCCCTGTTCTCCACAGTTTTAGTTCACCACTAACCTATTTCAACCTCTAAGAATATTACTTCTTTTCAGGAAAGGTTCTCAGTATTGACCCTCAACTTTCACAAAGCATACAAGCGTCAACAAATGTGTTTCCAAATTCGCAAAATTAATCAACTTTGGAATTCTAGCATCAACAATATACACTACACTAACTTGATACACTAACTTGTCTCCAATACCCTGTTCCTGGGTACTACGAATGCATTTACCAATTATCACCCCACTTGTTTCACCAAGGTCAATAATAGCTACCTACCCAACAATCTACATGCTACATGCTTATACACACCCTGTCTACCATTTGGATGGACCAAACTTGAAGGATTGATTGTACATCAAATTTGCAACAACAAGTGTCTCTTAGCAATTTTTTCTTAACCCACTCAAAATACTTTTGGTTTATTATTTTCAATAATGAACCTTTGGAATCGACCAAGAAAAAAAATTTCAACATCCCCTCAAAAGTTGATGTTTTACGTTTCAAGGTACGTAGAATCCAAAAATCGAATAAAAATTTGGCCGTCCGTCCGCCGTACGCAGCACTTTTGCCATTTAGCATTGACCAATTTTTATGAAATTTGTTATGTAGATTCCATTTGGGGTCTAGTTGTGCCCGAAGATTTTGGTTGAGGTAGGTCACTTCTAAGGGTTCCAAATTCAATTTTGAAATTTTGAAAACGCCCTAACTCAAGAAAATTTGATATAAAGGTATCGTTTTTCCTTCAATTTAAGATTCTATAGAATTTTTAGAATTTTTCGAGACCACCCGGAGCTCTGAAGGACAAACCGTTCGCTCACTACGAGAATTTAAAGTTTGGACGTGCGATAAATCAGAAACACGAGTGTGAATCGCAAAAGACCCTGATTGGCCTAATCTCCGTTCAAATTATAGCTGACCGAAATATGATCGATGTTTTTCTTCATGTTGGATGGTGGGTGACTCTGCAGACGAGTGATCTATAGAAAAATAATAAACCATTGTGTAATAATTTGCAGCCCTTTTTTTCACTTCGAAGTTTTTTTTCGCGTTTTCGACCTTGCGTCATTAAAACTTTCATAACTCCTGTTATTTACCAAGTAAATTCAAATTTAAGGATATCGTTGGAAAGAACGTCAAATTTCCAAGCTATCCAGTATAAAACCAAAATATTTCAGCAATATCCCATTTCTAAAAAATAAAGTCAAAAAGCACTTCAAATTTTTTTCGAATTTCTTTACGAAGTTTTCATTGTGAACACCTGCCCATTTCGATGGGCGCTCTTCGAAAGAAAACTATCAAGTTTTCTTTGTTGAATTCGAATTGGAAAAGTCAATCAAGCAGAGATGGGCGAATTCTTATTCATAAATACGATTATGAATACAAATCATATCTGCGATTTTATGATTATGAATACAAATACAATTGTATTCACACTTTGAATACGATTTTCCTCCCTATTCGTATTTTGAATATGATTTTATGATTTTTTTTCTATGATTTCCCTAAAAATCGAATTTTTCTAACGATTACCCCCAAAAATCATACTTTTTTAAATGATTTTCTCTCGAACTCTCGACTTATTTATGACCTAACATTGTCAAAATAATCAATCAAAATTCGAAACGCTCATATATTCTTATAGAATTGTTCACGCAGAATCGAATGAGACCAACACCAGGTCGCTACGACCAACTGAATAGAAAGTACGACGAAATTTCCGGTAAAAATCATAATTTTTTCACGATTTTCAGTGCAAATTGTTGAAAAAAATACGATTTTCAGCGGAAATGTCGTGGTACTTTCTATTCAGTTGGTCGTAGCGACCTGGTGTTGGTCTCATTCGATTCTGCGTGAACAATCCTATAAGAATATGTGAGCGTTTCGAATTTGATTGATTATTTTGACAATGTTAGGTCATAAAATATATCGAGAGTTCAGGAGAAGATCATTTTAAAAAAGTATGATTTTCAGGGATAATCGTTAGAAAAATTCAATTTTTAGGGAAATCATAAAATTGTATTCAAAATACGAATACGGGGGAAAATCGTATTCAAAGAGTAATTACAATTGTTTTCGTATTCATATTCATACTTGTATTCGTATTTATGAATAAGAATTCGCCCAACTCTGCTATCAAGTTTGAATGCAAGAAAATCGAGTGTTTTTACGTGGTGTATGGTCACTCTCATTCTCAAGATGACTTGACGAGTTTGGTATCATTTCCTATGTAATTTATCATGCTGAATCCAATGGTGATACTTCCGAATAATTCTGACTGCTAGAAAATTAATTTTTCGATGAAAACCTTCATTTGTTGTCCATAACTTACGCATTATCCATAGATATGGTAGTGAGCATAAACACCTTTCTACTCAATAAAAACATCAAATTTCTAGCTGATTGATGTTTTTATTGTGTAGAAAGGTGTTACTTCATCCTCACTACCATATCCTCGATCCTATTTTATGTTCGAAAAACGAAGGTTTTCTTCGAAAAATACTTTCTAGCAGTCAGTATTCGGAAGTATCAGCGTGAAAAATGACATAGGAAATGATACCAAACTCGTCAAGTCATCTTGAGATCGAAGGAGACCATACACAGCGTAAAACACTGGATTTTCTAGTAAAACTCAGGTTTTCTTACATTTAAACTTGATTTACTCTTTCAATTTGAATTTAAAAAGAAAAATTTATAAACCGTTGGAAGGCTGACAATTTAAGCATGTTTTTTCCCAAGAGCGCCCATCAAAATGGGCAGAGATTCGGAGTGAAAACTTCGAAAAGAAAAAATCAAATTTCGAAAAAAATGTAGTGTGCTTGATTTTTGGTTAATTATTTTCAATAATGAACCTTTGGAATCGACCTAGAAAAAAAAAGTGTATCCCCCCCCCTCAAAATTGATGTTCTACGTTTCAAGGTACAAAGAATCCGAAAATCCAATAAAAAATTTTCCGGCCGTACGCTGCACTTTTCTTCGCAACACTGGACCGATTTGGTTCAACTTTGGTATAAGGGCTCCATTTGGGGTCTAGTTGTGCCGCGAAGCTTTGGTTGATGTCAGTCACTTCTAAGGGGTGAAAATTAAGGATTAAAATTTTCAAAAAGTAGGCTCGAAAACTCTCGAAACAAAGGTATCCTTTTTTTCAACAATTTAAGATAGTATTGAATTTTTAGAAATTTTAGAGACCACGCGGAGCTTTGTAGGACGATCCCTTCGCTCCCCACGAGTACTTAAGGGGTTTCCTTCGATAAAACAGAATCACGAGTGTGAATCTCCAAAGAGGTCTTCGTTTCTTCGAGTTGTATTCAGTTTTGCTTCCTTAGCAACCAGTAATCAAATTTCCATATGAAGCTCCCTATTTTTCGAATCAAGTGTGAAGCGTTTAGTTCTTTCTAGTAAACTTGATTGTGAAGGTGTGAAGGCAGTATGGTGTGGTAGGTAGTACCTACCAATGGTTAGTAGGTAAAAAAAAGTTGGTAGGTAAAAAAACGCTGCAAATTAATGCCCAAAAGTCTACTATTTACTGTAAAGATCACCCTTCTGTATAGATCCCTCCCTACCAACCATAGGAGGTACCTACTACCTACTAGGGCATTTTTGAGAATTTCAACCCCAACCACCAACCAAATGGAAATGATGGGTTGAAATTTCAAAAATGCCCTAGTAGGGAGAGTAGGTACCTATGGTTGGTAGGGAGCGATGTATACAGAAAATAATAAACCTTAGGGCAATAATTTGCTGCGTTTTTCTTAACCCACCCAAAATACTTTTTTTCACTTCGAAGTTTTTTTCGCGTTTTCGACCTTCCGTCATTGAAACTTTCACAACTCCTGTTATTTACCAAGTAATTTCAAATTTGAGGATATCGTTGGAAAGAGCGTTAAATTTCCAAGCTACCCAGTGTAAATCCATAATATCTCAGCAGTAACCCATTTCTAAAAATCAATTCAAAAAGCACACTTAATTTTTTTTCGAAATTTGATTTTTTCTTTCGATGGGCGCTCTTCGAAAAAAACATGCTCAAATTGTCAACTTTCCTACGGTATATCAAGTTTCTTTTTGGTTTATTATTTACAATGATGAACCTTTGGAATCGACCAAGAAACAAAAATGTTAACCCGCTCAAAATTTGTTGGTTTACGTTTCAAGGTACGTAGAATCCAAAAATCGAATAAAATTTTGGCCGTCCGTACGCCGTCCGCCGCACTTTTCAGCAACCCTGGACCGATTTGGTTCAAATTTGGTATATGGGCTCCATTTGGGGTCTAGTTGTAGAAGCTTTTGGTTGATGTCAGTCACTTCTGAGGGGTGAAAATGAAGGGTTGAAATTTTCAAAAGTACCCTTAAAATGTGAACTGCGAATGGCTAAAAAGTGTCGATCGCGACGGTTTGTCGTAGATACTCTTTTGGAAAATCCCATAATCTTCTGTACCGTACTAATCCCTCCTAGACAGGCGGTCAACAAAGAAGTTCTTGAGCGTAAAGCTCGCCGCCGACATTTCTATCGTCTACCTGCTTTGTTCGTAAGTGAGCACCTCCCATTCAAGTAAAATACCTCGACTGGCTCTCGAAAATGAGGAATTTCACCGAATCCTGTTTGCATTTTTCCTGAGTAGTTGATGGTGTGGGATGGATGAAAATCGGGTTGATTTCGGAAAATAAGTATTAGATCAGTTTAACCAGTTGGTAAGCGATAAAACTGTTTCACTCGATGTAATATATTTATTACTTTAGACAAGAAATACTGACCCCCCCCCCCACCTCACCCTTATCCACCATAACATTTCTAGCGGCGTGGGAGCCTCGAATCTGAAGAGCATTTTAAAATCCATGATCTACGATACCCAACATGCGAATTCGAGTTCACCTCCCCCCCCACCACCAATGGTGCCAGTCTGGCACCAAAGCGGAAATACGTCGTAACATTGAAGTTTCATCTATTAGTTTTAATAGGCAGTCCGTCGAGGTTAACGTCCGTATTCAAGGTGAAACACAAAAAAAACCCACGAAATATGCGGTTTATGGCATCATGGCACCATGTCCTGGCACCATGGTGGCACCACTATTAGTTCCATGGTGGCACAGAGAATGATTCATGAAAATCCGGAGGTATAATGAGAATTTTTCCTCAATTTCAAAGGTTGGGTACAATTAGTAAGCAGTAAAGGAACCGAAATATTGAAAAATCGGATATTTTGTGAATATTATCCCCTCACTCACCCCCTCCCCTTGCAAATTTTGGTACTCTGGTAAAATCATGTACTACTCGGAAGTTATTTGAGTAAAAAAAAAGAAACACGCAAATCGGTTGGAAATTGAGGCCTGGGCAGATTTTACAAGATTACCCCCGCAAACGCACGTTTTTTAAGCATTAACCCCCCCTTCCCCCCTTAAAAATCAAAATTCAAAATTTCGACGCCGTAGTGCACAACTAGATAGTTTTCCGCGTCGAACAAAAAAAGAACCAGGAAAATCGGTTGAGAACTAAGGCCTGGGCAGATGACACAAGATTATGCCCAAAAACGCACGTTTTTTGAGCATTAACCCCCCCTTTCCTCCCCTTAAAAGGCAAAATTCGAAATTCCGGCGACGTAGTGCACAACTAGATAGTTTTCCGCGTCGAACAAAAAAAGAACCAGGAAAATCGATTGAGAACTAAGGGCTGTGCAGACGACACAAGATTTTGTCACACACACACACACACACACACATACACACATACACACACACACACACAGACAGACAGACATACACCTATGGTTTTTTTCGCGGATTTGGATTCAGAATGGTCTAAAACGGATTACTGTGTGGTTATTTTTTTTCTGTTGAGTGTTGTCCAACTTCACCCCAGATCGATCGCATAAGGACGCCCAAGTCTTACTGTGGGACGTCCTAAAAACAGAGAAAACCTAATTTTCCCCATCTTGATTTTTCTATTTTTTTTTCAGTTTTTCGATCGATCTACTGGTTTTTGTAAAATGTTGCTTCCGAGGACTATACAAACTGAGATTTTCCGATCTGTATTTCATTCCCAGATTCATATTTTCTACGCTGTTTTGTTTATTCGTAAATTAGGAAGTACGGGCTGAAAGTTCGCCGTAGGAGGTTTTTCGAGGTGATGAATTGAATCCGATTTTGGGGTCAAAAATAGGAAATTCCGACATGGTGAAATTCCTCATTGTCGAGACAAATGGTCTCTAGTGTGCGCTACCTATTACACTGGGTAGCTTGGAAATTTAACGTTCTTTCCAACGATATCCCTAAATTTTAATTTATTTGGTAAATAACAGGAGTTTTGAAAGTTTTAATGACGCAAGGTCGAAAACGCGAAATAAACTTCGATGTGAAAAAAAGTTATAAGTGCCGGTTTATCAGTCTCATTTTACCCCCCGGTAAAGCAGATTTATCCGACGGTCATCGGGTAACTCATTATTTAGTATCTATAATTTATCCCATCGTTAAAGTTAACAGAGGGATACGTAAACTTCCGTTAACTTTGGTAACTGACAAACCGACCCTAAGAGACATTTT
This sequence comes from Apolygus lucorum, assembly GCA_009739505.2. Lineage (NCBI taxonomy): Eukaryota > Metazoa > Arthropoda > Insecta > Hemiptera > Miridae > Apolygus > Apolygus lucorum. Next base: position 15,470,656 of record CM019174.2, read on the forward strand.
TGGTTTATTATTTTCAATAATGAACCTTTGGAATCGACGAAGAAACATTTTTTTAACACCCCCTCAAAATTTGATGGTTTACGTTTCAAGGTACGTAGAATCCAAAAATCGAATAAAATTTGGTCGTCCGTCCGCCGTACGCGGCACTTTCCCCACTTAGCATTGACCGATTTTGATGAAATTTGGTATGTAGGCTCCATTTGGAGTCTAGTTGTGCCCCGAAGATTTTGGTTGATGTAGGTCAGTTCTAAGGGTTCCAAAATTAATTTTGAAACTTTGAAAACGCCCTAACTCAAAAAATTTTGATATAAAGGTATTGTTTTTCCTTCAATTTAAGATTCTATAGAATTTTTAGAAGTTTTTGAGACCACGCGGAGCTTTGTAGGACAAACAGTTCGCTCCCTACGAGAATTTGAAGGTTGGACGCACGATAAATCAGCAACACGAATGTGAATCGCAAAAGAGGCGTTATTTCCGTTCAAATTTTAGCTTACCGAAATGCGATCGATGTTTTTCTTCATGTTGGATGGTTGGTGGCTTTTGAGACGAGTGATCTATTTAGAAAAATAATAACCCATTACGTAATAATTTTCAGCGTTTTTTGTTGCAAATTTGTTGTACTATCGATCCTTCAAGTTTGGTCCATCCAAATGGTGTCACCCTGTGTACAAAGATGAAACTGAGGATCTGCATATTGTATGTAAAATGAGCCAGTAGTTCTGACAATGCTAACGTAGCAAAAGTGTACTTAACTTCTTATAAACGAATCATGAGGATATTGCCGAAATCTATCGCCCCTCAACATATTCACTCCTATAATATAGGAGTGAATATGTTGAGGGGCGATAGATTTCGGCAATATCCTCATGATTCGTTTATAAGAAGTTAAGTAAGAAAGATTGGAAAAAAATTAGTTACCAGAAGATATTATCTTCTGGTAACTAATTTTTTTCCAATCTTTTTTACATTTTCATTAGTATAGAACTACTTCAATCGTGCATTTCAATCGAGAGAAACTATTGAAAATTCTGGACGGGGCGAAAAAAGGACGTCAGACTGCTCATACGCATCCGTAATTTTACCTGGAACACTTGAAAACTCGTTGTGACATTACCTAATAATATTATTACAGCTATTATGTGTTCCAAACTGAACTAAATTTATAGTTTCAAACATTTGAATGAAAACTCGATTCAATCCATCTTGCCTCATTTCACTCATATATTCAGCATGATCGATTTCTCAACTATTTTACTTGAATTCTCTTTTTGGCGGTAATTGATTAGGACGCCACACTGACTTGGTCGTCCTTATGCGATTAGTCTTGGGTAAAGTTGGACAACACTCAACAGAAGAATATGACCACACACTAACCCGTTTCAGACCATACAGAATCCAAATCAGCAAACAAAACATGGATAGGAGAATGTGTGACTCTGTGATCTTGTGTGTTGGTTTTCAACCGATTTTCGTGGTCCCTTTACCGAATTTTCAAGGAAAATGAAACTATTGCGATGGCCTCGAAATTTCTAGAATGGACAACATTTTTTGTTTTCGCTCCGTTTTGGAACATTCTGGAGCGATCCCTGAAGTTTTTCCGAAAATCATATGTATATGTATGTGTCATATGTGTATACCCTTTCGAGCGCTCCACCGGGCAGGGTTCGATTCTACTACTCATTTAACATGAATGTGTTTTTGGGCTGAGCGCATTAACTTGTCTCCTGTACCTACTCTGTGGCTGGGGGTCATTCTAAAATTTGCAAAATTTGTGACGACTTTGTGACTTCAGATTATTATTAACTCCAACAAAAACTAAGGCGATCATTAATGAAGTTATGTATAAGTAGGTAAGTTAGGTACCATGATTTTTAGGTTCCACGATTCAATGTTTTTCCGTGAAGCGGAGAAATTTCGCAATATGGATTTACCAGATGTTCCGTAAATTCAATAACAGAAATTTACGTAATTTTGGTTTATTATTTTCAATAATAAGCCTTTGGAATCGAGCAAGAAAAAAAAATTTTTAACCCCCCCTCAAAATTTGATGTTTTACGTTTCAAGGTACGTAGAATCCGAAAATCGAATAAAAAAATTTCCGTCCGTCCGCCGTACGCCGTCCGCCGTACGCGGCACTTTTCTTAGCAACACTGGACCGATTTGGTTCAAATTTGGTATATGGGCTCCATTTGGGGTCTAGTTGTGCCGCGAAGCTTTTGGTTGATGTAGGTCACTTCTAAGGGGTGAAAATTAAGGGTTGAAATTTTCAAGAGTGCCCTAGCTCGAAAACTCTCGAAATAAAGGTATCGTTTTTTCACCATTTTTAAATAGTACAGAATTTTTAAAAATTTTTGAGACCACCCGGAGCTCTGTAGGACAAACCGTTCGGTCCCTACGAGTATTTGAAGGTTTTCCTTCGATAAAACGGAATCATGAGTGTGAATCGCAAAAGAGGTCTAATCGCCGTTCAAATTTTATCTGACTAAAATGCGATCGCTGTTCATTTCTTCGATTTGTATACAGTTTTGCCTTCTGCGTAACCAGTAATCAAATTTCCATATCAAGCTTTCTATTTTTCGAATCGAGTGTGAAGCGTTTAGTTCTTTCTAATAAACTTGATTGTGAAGGTGTGAAGCCATTATAGTGTGGTAGGTAGTACCTACCAATAGTTGGTAGGTAAAAAAAAATTGGTAGGTAAAAACAATGTTTGTAGGTAAAAAACGCTGCAAATCATTGCTCACTGATCAGATCACTGATCAGCTGAGTGAGCTCCTAAGCCATTTCCAATGCTATTGAATGGAAGTGCTCTTCCAGGCGTCTCCAGCATTCGAGGATATCTTCTTCACTCCTCACATCACAGATCAGCTGAGTGAGCTCCAAAGCCATTTTCAATCCTATTGAATGGAAGTGCTCTTCCAGGCGTCTCCAGCATTCGAGGAGATCTTCTTCACTCCTCACATCACTGATCAGCTGAGTGAGCTCGAAAGCCATTTTCAATCCTATTGAATGGAAGTGCTCTTCCAGGCGTCTCCAGCATTCGAGGAGATCTTCTTCACTCTTCTGATCACTGATCAGCTGAGTGAGCTCCGAAGCCATTTTCAATCCTATTGAACGCAGGAGCTGAAATTTGAGAGGGAAAGTCAAGGGAGAATACAGATGGTGGTAGGTGCTAATGATGGAGAACCAGTGATCTATACAGAAGGATGACCTATACAGAAAATAATAAACCTTTGAGCAATGATTTGCAGCGTTTTTCAACATGAAATGTCTCAGCAATGTTTCTTGACATACTTCAACGCGCCGAAGGCGCAGGAAAGAGGAGGTACTTCTTTTTTCTTTCTTTTTTTTCCCCGACAGAACTGCATAGTGCCTTACCAAATATGAGGGATTTAATAGTACAGTTAAGTGATGAGTGGGTAGTCTACTAAGTGGGTGTAGCACATAGCTTCCTCTTCATCTATAATATAGTTGGGTAGTTAATGGTATAGGAGATCGTCAGGACTGCAGAGCGCCGTACTAAATATGAGGGATTTAATAGTACAGATAGGTAATGAGTGCGTATTCTACCAAGTGGGCATTGCACATAGCTTCCTCTTCATATATGATATAGTTGGGTAGTTGATGGTATAGGAGATCGTCAGAACTGCATAGCGCCGTACCAAATATGAGGGATTTAATAATAGAGTTAAGCGATGAGTGGGTATTCTACCAAGTGGGCTTGGCACATAGCTTCCTCCTCATCTATAATATAGTTAGGTAGGTAGTTAATGGTATAGGAGATCGTCAGAACTGCATAGCGCCGTACCAAATATTAGGGATTTATTAGTAGAGTTAAGTGATGAGTGGGTATTCTACCAAGTGGGTGTAGCACATAGCTTCCTCTTCATCTATAATATAGTTGGGTAGTTAGTTAGTGGTATAGGAGATCGTCAGAACTGCAGAGCGCCGTACCAAATATGAGGGATTTAATAATAGAGTTAAGCGATGAGTGGGTATTCTACCAAGTGGGCTTGGCACATAGCTTCCTCCTCATCTATAATATAGTTAGGTAGGTAGTTAATGGTATAGGAGATCGTCAGAACTGCATAGCGCCGTACCAAATATTAGGGATTTATTAGTAGAGTTAAGTGATGAGTGGGTATTCTACCAAGTGGGTGTAGCACATAGCTTCCTCTTCATCTATAATATAGTTGGGTAGTTAGTGGTATAGGAGATCGTCAGAACTGCAGAGCGCCGTACCAAATATGAGGGATTTAATAATACAGTTAAGTGATGAGTGGGTATTCTACCAAGTGGGGTGTAGCACATAGCTTCCTCTTCATCTATAATATAGTTGGGTAGTTAGTTAGTGGTATAGAAGATCGTCAGAACTGCAGAGCGCCGTACCAAATATGAGGGATTTAATAGTACAGTTAAGTGATGAGTGGGTAGTCTACTAAGTGGGTGTAGCACATAGCTTCCTCTTCATCTATAATATAGTTGGGTAGTTAGTTAGTGGTATAAGAGATCGTCAGAACTGCAGGGCGCCGTACCAAATATGAGGGATTTAATAGTACAGTTGAGTGATGAGTGGGTAGTCTACTAAGTGGGTGTAGCACATAGCTTCCTCTTCATCCATAATATAGTTGGGTAGTCGATGGTATAGGACATCTCAGAACTGCAGAGCGCCGTACCAAATATGAGGGATTTAATAGTACAGTTAAGTGATGAGTGGGTATTCTACCAAGTGGGCATTGCACATAGCTTCCTCTTCATCTATAATATAGTTGGGTAGTTAGTGGTATAGGAGATTTGTCAGAACTGCAGAGCGCCGTACCAAATATGAGGGATTTAATGATACACTTAAGTGATGAGTGGGTATTCTACCAAGTGGGTGTAGCACATAGCTTCCTCTTCAATCTATAATATGGTTGGGTAGATAATGGTATAGAAGATCGTCAGAACTGCAGAGTGCCGTACCAAATATGAGGGATTTAATGATACAGTAAGTGATGAGTGGGTATTCTACCAAGTGGGTGTAGGACATAGCTTCCTCTTCATCTATAACATAGTTGGGTATCGATGGTATAGGAGATCTTCAGAACTGCAGAGCGCCGTACCAAATATGAGGGATTTAATAATACAGTTAAGTGATGAGTGGGTATTCACCAAGTGGGTGTAGCACATAGCTCTCTTCATCTATAACGTAGTTGGGTAGTCGATGGTATAGAGATCTTCAGAACTGCAGAGCGCCGTACCAAATATGAGGGATTTATAATACAGGTAAGTGATGAGTGGGTATTCTACCAAGTGGGTGTAGCACATAGCTTCCTCTCATCTATAATATAGTTGGGTAGTGATGGTATAGAGGATCGCCAGAACTGCATAGCGCCATACCAATATGAGGGATTTTATAGTACAGTTAAGTCATGATGGGTGTAGCACATAGCTTCCTCTTCATCTATAATATAGTTGGGTAGTTAGTGGTATAGGAGATCGTCAGAACTGCAGAGCGCCATACCAAATATGAGGGATTTAATAATACAGTTTAGTGATGAGTGGGTATTCTACCAAGTGGGTGTAGTACATAGCTTCCTCCTCATCTATAATATAGTTGGGTAGTTGATGGTATAGGAGATCGCCAGAACTGCATAGCGCCATACCAAGTATGAGGGATTTTATAGTACAGTTAGTCATGAGTGGGTATTCTACCAAGTGGGTGTAGCAGATAGCTCCACTACATTTATAATATAGTTGGGTAGTTAATGGTATAGGAGATCGTCAGACTGCAGAGCGCCGTACCAATATGAGGGATTCAATAATACAGTTAAGTGATGAGTGAGTATTCTACCAAGTGGGTGTAGCAATAGCTTCCTCTTCATCTATAATATAGTTGTGTAGTTAATGGTATAAGGAGATCGTCAGAACTGCAGAGCGCCGTACCTAATATGAGGGATTTAATAGTACAGTTTACGTGATGAGTGGGCATTCTACCAAGTGGGTGTAGCACATAGCTTTCTCTTCATCTATAATATAGTTGGGTAGTCGATGGTACAGGAGATCTTCAGAACTGCATGGCGCCGTACCAAATATGAGGGATTAAATAGTACAGTTGAGTGATGAGTGGTTATTCTACCAAGTGGGTGTAGCACATAGCTTCCTCTTCATCTATATTATAGTTGGGTAGTTAGTGGTATAGGAGATCGTCAGAACTGGCAGAG